>CM053026.1:73156253-74569719 GCA_028564925.1 Lithobates sylvaticus
CACCACACCACCTGTGTTCAGTGCTACCGCACCCTAAGGAATCGCACTCACCAGCAGTATATGCCTTGCACTCTCATGCTCGGCCAACTCGCTTAATAGCTCCACATGGGTCACAGATGGATCCAGACAGAATGTTAGATAATTGCACTCCACATATAAGGAAAAAAGAGATGCTTCCAATAGTGAAGTAGAGTAAACCATTTATTTCAACAGCACACAAAATTCCTCAACCATTGTACTCACATCCTTCATATAAAAATAAGGCACTTCAGCATAACTTTTCAACAGGAAACAAGGACCCAGCAGTGGTGACCCGATATATTATGGTCTCGGCGGACCCGGCGTTAATACCAATATGTCTCACCCTCCACGCTGTCTCCTTTCTCTTTCACTTCACACGGCACAGCACACCCAGTAACTGGAACGTTGAATGTTAAATGCTCCTCACAGTTGCCATGTAACCATACCCAGACATGTTTCACCGAAGTGGCTTAATCATTGGGGTATTTTGTTTAAAGACACTTCAAAACTTTATTTGCTTCAGGATTTTTCATTCACTTTTCTGTCACTTTTTGAAACATTATCACTACAAGTAACAGTTTATGGACTTTTGTTTGGATTTGTTTCCCTTTTTTGGACACCTGCAAAAATATATAATCACACTTCACTTTAATTTTTCACTTTATGTATATAGGTGATTAATTGTGTTGTTGTTTTTTTAGCACTGTTTATACATATTTTTCAGTATTGTTTACACAAGTTAAATATTTAGTTTATTCACAGACACTGTGATTATTAGCGCTACTGTTTTATTCATTTAAAATCACTTTACTTTAGGTTAAACCAAAAGGACAAAATAAATATCCATAGAAATCTTGTGATATAAATTGGAACAGTGTTCATAAATGTGCCAAAGTGAAATCCAAAATCTGTGACTGTGAAAATCAGGAACACCGTGATCCACCACCGTTAATTGAATGCGCTTACCAGAGGGCAAGCTCAAATAGGCCCATATGCTGATATCGGGATAAATCACAACCATCCAGATATGGCTCCAAACCGGATCTCCTCATATAGGGTCAGCCAGGGACAGATAACCGAATCCTGTTCCTCCTTGGGACCAATAGTGGTATGGATAGTCTCCAACAATACCGGACCAGAGATCTCTCCTTGCTGCAGTGGCTCTGCTAGATCTGTGATTCTATTCACATGTGCTGCTGGCTTCATTGATCACCTATGGATCACCTATCCATAGGTGATCAATGAAGCCAGCAGCACATGTGAATAGAATCACAGATCTAGCAGAGCCACTGCAGCAAGGAGAGATCTCTGGTCCGGTATTGTTGGAGACTATCCATACCACTATTGGTCCCAAGGAGGAACAGGATTCGGTTATCTGTCCCTGGCTGACCCTATATGAGGAGATCCGGTTTGGAGCCATATCTGGATGGTTGTGATTTATCCCGATATCAGCATATGGGCCTATTTGAGCTTGCCCTCTGGTAAGCGCATTCAATTAACGGTGGTGGATCACGGTGTTCCTGATTTTCACAGTCACAGATTTTGGATTTCACTTTGGCACATTTATGAACACTGTTCCAATTTATATCACAAGATTTCTATGGATATTTATTTTGTCCTTTTGGTTTAACCCCCTTTTCTTTTTTTTGGACTTTCATCACTTCCAATCTGCATATTTATGTATTTTGAGTCACTAGCGCGGCTTTTTGTTATATTCTGTTTGTTTATTGAGCATATCTTGCAATTTTTCAGCTGCTGCTTATTATCACTTTTCATTTACACAAAACTTCATATGTTATTTAAATGATCAATATTAGTAATTTCTAGGATTTTTTAGTTAAGGTTTAGCGCGGTGTTGATTTCGTTTTTCCATAAATATAGCCCATAGTTTTTGGATGCTATAACTTTTGTGCAAATCAATCAATATACGCTTATTGGGATTTTGTTTTTAACAAAAATATGTAGCAAAATACATTTTGGCCTAAATTGAATTTTTTTGGGGATGTGTTTTTATAGCAGAAAGTAAAAAATATATATATATTTTTATTTTTTCAAAATTGTCAGTCTTTTTTTGTTTATAGCGCAAGAAATAAAAACCGCAGTGGTGATCAAATACTACCAAAAGAAGGCTCTATGTGTGGGGGGGGAAAAAAGACGTAATTTTTTATTTGGGTATAGTGTAGCACGACCGCGCTATTGTCAGTTAAAGTAACGCAGAGTCATATCGCAAAAATTGTGTACAGAACAACTCCAGGTAGCCATATTGCAATGCATTCTCAGAAAATTACCGTGGCTATCGATTGAAAAGGAAAGGTAATTTTTAATAACATTCAATTACAATATGACTTGTGCCGCAATTGTATACGCTATATTATTTTTTCTTTATTTGCTATTTTTTTCCCACAAAAGTGGAGTTACCCTTTAATGTCGCAATCCTTTGGGATCATATTTGTTTGGCACCATCATTGTGAGTTTTATGTATTGATCACATTCAGCTCATTCACATTAACAGCGCAGCGCCAACAGTGTTTTCAGTTTGTGGTGCTTGGATACAGTAAGTTTACTTTTTAATACCTATTTTTTCAGCTGCTTACCTGGAATCTCACTTTAATTTTTTAACCTTACTTTTTCTTAAAACCACTTTCTCACCTCCTTTATTTCCCTATAGGATTCTACAAGTAGAAGGGGGTAGGGGTCGATAAGATGAATTTTATGAACATTTAGCAGGAAGTAAGCGTTTAAGCTGGGCTCACATCTGTAAAAACATGCGGAGGACTCCTCCGAACTTCAAATGTGTTTGGTAATAATAATTTGTCTCCTGGGAATGATTTCACTTAAACCCAACCTACCTCCCCTGAGTAATCATTTCCCTGGAGAGCATTTTAATCATCCTATCAGATGGGTGAATAAACAAATGTGATCCTTGGTTCTGTCTGTGCTTCATGTGTTATTTGAGCAGTGTGATTTGTCTTTTTAGTAGCCTGGTACTCCCTTTCCTAGAAAACTTTTCTTCTACAACAAAGTTGAAGTTGACTACCTTAAAGTGGTTGTAAAGTCTAGACATTTTCACCTTGATTCTTTCCCTGCATTAGGGTTAAAATGTCCCAGTAGTAGCTTTTGCACGAAAAAAAAAAAAATACATCCATATTTGCAAGTAGAAAAAGGGGGAAAAACTGCGCTAAACCTCAGTGAACACTAACAAAAAAATAAAAAAATATAAATAAAAATATATATATATATATATATATATATATATATATATATAATATATCGTATATACTCGCGTATAAGCGGACCGGAATAACAGCCGAGGTCCCTAATTTTACCACAAAAAACTGGGAAAACTTATTGACTTGAGTATAACCCTAGGGTGAGAAATGCACAGTTACTGTAAAGTGGAAAAGAGTGTCAACAATGCCTATTTGCAGCCTCACTTTGCACATTTGCATGCCTCACTGTGCCCATTTGTAGCCATAGGTCCCCCTAACTTCAAACTCTGTAGTTAAGGGTTCCTAGATGCCCCCTAGCTGCAGCCAAAATTTGGGGTCTCGAAATTACATTGCCGTAGATGGACACAATTGACCGACTTTGGGGCCCCGTATCTCGGGGTCACTTGGTGCTAGGAAGCCAAGATTTGGTGTGCAAACCCAGTGGAACCAGTACTACGACATATCCAAAGCTGGGGCCCCAAAGTCGGTTCGGAAAATGTCAAGCACTTTTTCTGCAGCAGCGAATGACATTTTCCGAACTGACTTTGGGGCCCCGTATCTCGGGCCACTTGGTGCTAGGAACCCCAGCTTTGGATATGTTGTGGCGCAGGTTCCTTTTGGGTTCCTAGCACCAAGTGGCCCGAGATAAGGGGCCCAAATTCAGTTCAGGAAATGTCATTTTCTGCTGCAGAAAAGTGCTCTCGAATATAGGCCGAGGGGGGCATTTTCAGCACAAAAAAAAAATGCTCAAAAACTCGACTTGTACTCGAGTATATACGGTATGTGTGTGTGTGTGTGTATGTGTGTGTATGTGTATATATATATATATATATATATATATATATATATATATATATATGTATATGTATGTGTGTATATATAATGAAGAGAGTTCTTATGGCCCCACTTCCAAATAGATTTGACTGGAGTGAAGTCTGGATGGACCAATAGATGTGCCAATAAACTTTTTCCAGAGATAGAGTGAACACAATAAGCTACTCTTACCGACTGTGATGACATACCGTATGACAGTGAGTCTAAAAAGCTTGGAAACCTCCCGATGATGTTACATTGGGTGCGATGGTAGGCAACTCCAAGGTACAGGACCAGACAAAACCAACGACCAGCAGCAGCGGATAGCCAAGGCACATCCACGTATAGATGATGGAAAGATGGTCAGGAGTAGCAGAATGTAAAATATGGAGGAAAAGAAAAACAGGTGCTCCACATAGTGCAAATCAACAAATTAAGGTTTATTGGGCATAAAAAAAATCTTACAACGACTTGCAAGATAAATCATAAAAAAGTGATCACAAATACAGTAAAAATAGATAAAAAGCAATGTGGGTGGCATAAATGTGCAAGCCCGACACGTTTCGACACAAAGGGTCTTCAACTGGGTCATCAATGATTTTGTCTGGTCCTGTACCTTGGAGTTGCCTACCATCGCACCCAATGTAACATCATCGGGAGGTTTCCAAGCTTTTTAGACTCACTGCCGTACGGTATGAGCGTCCATCACAGTCGGTAAGAGTACCTTATTGTGTTCACTCTATCTCTGGAAAAAGTTAATTGGCACATCTATTGGTCCATCCAGACTTCACTATTCTAATCTATTTGGAAGTGGGGCCATAAGAACTCTCTTCATTACCTTTGTATTCAACATATGGATTAGGTCCTATATCTCATTGTGTCTCAACAGCACAACTTGAGTTTCTATCCCTTGTTTGTACTCAGAAGCAGAATAAGCAGAAGGATGGCTCATCAGTCTGCTGCTCTTTCATTGTCCTGTAAACTGACTGGGGACTGTGCTCATAACCCAGGTGCGCTGCTTCTACTGCCCGGCAGCACAGAATTTCAAATTCCTCCATATGTTTCTGCCTGTGTGGGTTTCCTCCGGGTACTCCGGTTTCCCCCCACACTCCAAAAACATGCTGGTAGGTTAATTGGATCCTGTCTAAATTGGCCCTAGTATGTGTGTGTGTGTGTGTGTGTGTGTGTGTGTGTGTGTGTATGAATGTGAGTTAGAGACCTTAGATTGTAAGCTCCTTGAGGGCAAGAATTTATGTGAATGTACAAAAATAATATATATAAAATGCGCTGAAAAAGGTTAAGGGCACTATATAAGTACCTGTAATAAATCTAAAATACACATTAGTGCAGTTCAGTAATCATATATCATTACATATATTTTTAAATATAATCCATGTAGGGACCTGCATTTGACCTGATCTAGGCCTCCTGTAGTTCTAGAGTGTGAGGAAAAAGCAGTGTTTCGGAAATGAGCTCATCACTGTGCTGCTTCTCTTTTCACTGTCCATCCACAGTCTGGGGTGAGTTCAGGATGGCCTGGGCTCAAGTGTGTAGAATGATGCTGGCCATCCTGAACTCGGGAAAATGTATTGGTGGGGAAAAAAAAACACTGCATGTGAAACCTCTGGATTGAAGATATTGCAACAAAAAATAATTTGACCTTCTAATGAGCTGATTTTTAATTTTTTTTATCTTGTAATTTTTGACGAGTTCTGTTTTGGTATCTTTATGATTTTTAAGGTTCATTTGAATAGGTTATATTTTCTCCCTTGTTCGGCTTTACTTTATTTCCTGGATTTACATTTGCACTGACATGTTATGCAGCATTTTACAGATTACATAGATCTATTCATGTAATGTCTTATCCCCAAAGAAGCTTACATTTTAATGTTCCTACCACATAAAGCATGAACATACACCGATCAGTCATAACATTATGAGCACTGACAATTATAAAGGGAATAACATTGATCATTTTGTCACAATGTTACCTGAAAGCGGATGGGATATATTCAAGGGCAAGTGAACATGTCCCTGAATTTAATGTGTTGCAAGCATAAAAAAAATCAGCAAGTCCAAGGATTTAGGCGACTTTGACAAGGGCCAATTTGTAATGACTTAGACGCCTGGGTCAGAGCATCTCCAAAAATGTATCTCTTGTACAAAGCTGCTGGTCTGCAGTGGTAAGAACCTACCAAACTGGTTCTGGAAAGTTAATACTAGTTCTGATAGAAATGTGTCCGAACACACAGGTCAGGGTGTCCATGCTGACCTGTGTCCACAGGCAGAAATGCCTACAATGGGAACATGAGCATCAGAACTGGACCACAGAGTAATGGAAGAAGGCGGTCTGGTCTGATGAAGTCAAGAATGATTTGAGGAACCCAACACGTTTTTAGATGTTGACTTGACCTCCAGATTCTCCAGATCTCAAACCAATCAAGCATCTGTGGGATGTGCTGGAATAACAAGCCCAATCCATGAAGAACCCACCTCACAACTTACAGGATTTAAGGATCTGCTACTGATGGCTTGGTGCCAGATACCAACAGACCTTCAGAGGACTAGTGGAGTTCATGCCTTGCCAGGATATGGTTGGGGGGGTCGTAATGTTATGTTGGACTGTGCAGGTATTGTCTTTTGCACTCATTATGCCTGGATCTGAATTTTAAGAGTCAAGGGTCATAGGTTACACGAATTATGACAGTCTTTAAAGTATAAATGACAAAGTGGTAACTTGAAATTGGCATAATATAAGATAAAATTCTCTTTTCATCTATTTATTCTCCTGAATTATAGAAGACACCCTTATCCAGTAAAGTACATGCTTTAGGCATTCCAGAATATAGCGCCTGCCTCTGTGCTACATATGACCAGCATAATTCCATGTTCGCAACTTTGTCTTCTATTTCTAATATTTTTTTTCTGGAGAAGTGATTTACTCTGCGGGGCAATAAATTATCTCTTTGTTCGCTGCTTGCAGCTGTTGCTAAAAAGCAATCCTTACACTCTTGTGTAATTCAGTATGCTGTATATTGAAACATGGGGGCCAGAAAACGTATGGTCTCTCCAGCCTCCTGTGGTTTCAATACAATGCCTTGCATTGCAGGCCAATGTGATTAAATGCTGCAAGTAAATCTTCCCTCTATGTGTATAGCAGGAAAAGAGACTAGAGGTCAAACATTTTAAGTGCAATTTTTTATTTAGAAGTCTTAATAGAATTATCATATAATGAAACGCAGCTACAAGATAATGTGTTTCTCTTGGCAGATGGGGATGTTACTTGTAGGACATTCTGAATATTGTAGCTGCTACAAGAGCACAGGATTAGACACTGAGAAAGTTAGAAGAACCTGCCCACACAGTGATTGTCCTCCTTCCTGAACTGTCAGATGATATAGTAATTAAAGGAGAACGTTGGAAAGCTGCAGCATTGGGGGAGGAAAGTATAATGTTTAAGTTGCATTTACCACCATGGCGTTCTTGGATCCCCCTGCTGCAGAAACCTGGCTCTCTCCGCTGTTCTGCCACGGCCCACTTGTTTCTGGTGTCTGTGATTTTCATTTTATTGTTCAGTGCCAGAAATGGACAAATCCAGTCGGTTGGTTAAATTGGTAAGAATCAGCTAAAATAAGCTGAAATAACTACAAATAGATACACACTTTGGGAGCATTGTCTATCTGCTTTCTTCAATATTTCCAGGAGTGGCAGAACCAACACATAGTTCATTTTAAACTTTTCTGCCATGTTACACTTAGAAGGTGCCTGTGCTTCTCCTTCTGTCTCTTCTAGCGCTACTTCTTTCTTCTTCACGGAGCTGTCTCAAAGAGCTGCCCTGGACTATTTTGGATTTCATCTATTAATGGACTCTTTTGCATGAGGCAGTTTATTTACAATTTGCCATACAGGCGGTCCCCTAGTTACAAAAATCCGACTTACAAATTACTCCTACTTACAAACGAAGGGAGACAACAGGAAGTGAGAGGTAATCTAGGAAGGGAAATTCACTCCTGTGAGAATTATTATGGGAAAAAGCTTCCTCCACCGATGCTTTATCACCAAGGCTTGTTTCCACAACAGCCCAAAAATTTCAAAATCCAAAGCTTAAAACTAGTTTTTTTGGTTGGAGCTACACTTAAAAAAATTTCCTGTTCTGACTTACAAATGGATTCAACTTAAAGTGGTGTTTCACTCTCAAAAAAAATAAAAATGCTTAAAATTCCTAAAAAAAAAAAATTGGATTTTTTTTAATTTGCCTCTAAATGCCTGTTGCTAGGGGGTCCCTCGAGGTCTGCCTCCTTCGGTGCCTGGGCTGGTGACATCACTTTCCCTCAGTACAGGAAGGGCTCCCTCCCTCCTGTCAGTCATCTGGGACACGTGACAGGTCCCAGATGACTGCGTGGCCAATCACGGCTGCAGTATTTGTAGCTGCTGACTTTTAATTTTCTTTTTTTTTTTAATGGATACTCCTCTTTAAGAACAAACCTACAGGGGTGCACCGAACAGGTTTTTTGGTGCCGATACCGAGAATGAAAAATACACGAGGCCAAAAACCGAAACGTATTTTTAAAAAAATATTTTTATACAAGAGATGGTCAGAGACTGGGGACATGCTACAGGAGATGGTCAGAGACTGGGGACATGGTACAGGAGATGGTCAGAGACTGGGGACATGGTACAGGAGATGGTCAGAGACTGGGGACATGGTACAGGAGATGGTCAGAGACTGCAGACATGGTACAGGAGATGGTCAGAGACTGCGGACATGGTACAGGAAACTGGGGACATGATGCAAGAGATCAATGCAGCCTCACCAGTGCCCGTCAGATGCAGCCTGCCTATATCCCCAGTGCAGCCAGCCAGTGTCCCCAGTGCAGCCAGCCTGTGTCCCCAGTGCAGCCAGCCTGTGTCCCCAGTGCAGCCAGCCTGTGTCCCCAGTGCAGCCAGCCTGTGCAGGGGAAGAGAGGAGAGCCGCCGCCTGGTTGATTAGAGCGCCAGGAACATAATGGCTTTAATTTCAATAGCTGTGTGTTCCCTGCCGCGCACCGTCACATACAGCCCCTCCTCTTTATCTGGGCACTTTGATAGACAGATCACCCGTCCAATCCTGGGACGGGTGATCTGTCTATTAAAGTTCCCCGGACAAGGGACAGGGGCTGTATGTGACGGCGCGCGGCGGGGAACACACAGCTATTGAAATGAAAGATGTCCCCGGCGCACTAATCAACCAGGTGGCGGTGGCTCTCCTCTCCTGCGCTATAGGACACCCCTGTGATGGGCGGCGCGGGGGGCGGAGCCCCACCCTATTTTCGCGTCCACTATCGGCCTTTTTTCTCTTTCGGCAAATTGCTGAAAAGGCCATTTTTGTCCGATATGTTTCGGCGGCTGAAAGTTCGGTGCATCCCTACTACAGACCCTATCTTGTTTGTAACCCGGGACTGCCTGTATATGTTTCACACATGAACTGGTTCCTCTTTTATGTGGACACTGTCTGCAGAGCCAAGTTCCCACCTTGTGACAATAATTACCCCTTTACCTTAAGAACCAACACTGAGCCTATCGATTAAAGTGGGAATAAACTCCCTTGTATAATTGTTACCTATAGGTAAGCCTATAATAAGGCCTACCTAAAGAATACAGTAAATATCTCCTAAACGTGCACTGTTGAGGAAATATTTACTTTAGATGCAGCCGGTGACGTCACTGGCGTATGCATTCTGAACGAACATACCGGTGCCGTTCCTTCAGAGACATGCTGTAAATAGAGTGACAACATTGCCGGATCGGCCATTTATATCGCCAAAGCCCACAAACCCGGAAAAAAGGCCATTTTAGGCAGTTTTACATAGTAACAGGCCTAAAGAATGCTCTAAAGAAACCCTGTCACCAAATTAAAATGCAGGTAAAAAAACAATCGCATTTTTAAAATGCTTATTTTCAGTGTTTTCCCTTCCAGAACTTATTTTTTTTTTAATCTCTTGCAATGGGCCTTTGTACATGCTGGACAATATGACCAGTCAGTTCCTGTTTTGCTTGGCAAGGAAGCAAGGTTACTTTGCGGTATAAGCAAGGAAGCTGAGACCTCTGCAGTGGTATATATGTGCTTTTACTATACAAAAATGCTGTACATACAAAACTATTACAGTATTAAGAAAAAACAAATCAAGATTGACTGACGGATATCTATAACAAGCAAAATGCCTAGCAAATAAACAGAAACTATGGTCTCTACACAGCAAAAGTATGCTTAAAAGTTACTTAACTCTGGTTACTGTTTTCATGATCTCCTTTGACAACGAGGACTCAGTTGCCAGTTTCTTTGGAAATCAGGCATCTTTTTTCTTGGCTAGTACAGATTCTTCCTCTTCTGGTCTTAAAGCATGATGAGAGGCTTCTGGTCTTATAGACTGTCCTTGGTTCTAATGCATGATGAAGTCCCTCGTGTTTAAGGCATGATAAGTCCTTTTTATATGTCAGGTTATTTACCATAACAACTGACTTACTAGACTTCTCTGTATCTTTCAGTTTGAGACTGTAGCAATAGAGACAATAGACTGTTCAAACTGTCAACTGAATAAAATTGTATCTACGTTCCCATTGTATCCAACAGCATTTGTTTGGGAAGTATCCACTCAAGCCAAACCTGACAGTAATCTGATTTCTGTTTCTATGACCTACTAAACAGACTGTCCCATGTAATGTTATGTCTGATTTAATTTTAAAAAAATCAGTGTTTAACAAACGCAACACATTCCGCCCTTGATTTTTTTTTCTCAGACTCCACGAGATTAATAACTCATACTAAACATTAATTTGCCTTGAATGCAACTCCCTCCCATATTTCTGCCCCTGAGAAAATGTTTCCGTCTTTGGCTAAAGGTTCATTAGAAAGTCCATTGTAAAGTTCTTTAGAAACAAGTCCAGGCTTGTAATACATTAAAGGCCCTGCTCTCCACAGTTCTTGCGGTCTTCCATCATGTAACCACTTTTCTCTGGTCTTTCTATGGATCAAATCGGAGACAGCCTGTGGAGGGGAAAACAAAGCGGTTTAACTGTTTCTTCTAATACAGAAACAGTAAACCCTGACCCTTCAGCTACAATCCCTCCTTTAACTAGATTCTTGCCTGGATCTCTGACCAACAATTTGCCACCTGCCTGTATCCACTTTTGACCCCCCCCCCAAAGAACATCAATAGGGAGGAAAGGAAATATACTGATATTTCCCAGTAGAGCACTGCTGTTTATTTTAGAAGGTTTAATGTTATACAGCTTCACTTTCCACTCTTACTGAGAAGTATCCACTAACCAATCAGAGTCCCAGCCGCTATCCTGAAGCTCATCTGCCAATGCAAATATAACTTCAAACCTTCCTGCCAGATTCCCTCTCATTCCTAGATAGGCTTCAGCCTCAGATACATCACTCTTGGTTTCTATGTCATGGGAAACAGTAACGTGATACTTAAGCCCTGTTCTTTCAGGAGCCTTATGTAAATACTGAACTCTGCACTCCAGCTGTGGAATCTGTGCCCCAGCCCTTACCACCCTCTCATATAGTGTGCTTTTGGCTATTGGCCTAGAATTTAACAACATGACTGCCTGTGTGAGGACCGGATCCCACCCCCTTGGTGTATGTGTGGGTGTAAGCTTGCGTATCTGGTCCTTCAATAGCCTGTTGTATCTTTCAATGAAACCAGCTGCCTGTGGATGGTACACTCCAGAGTATTTGGCCCATTGCTGTACTGTTGATACGGTGAAGTGTGAGCCATTATCACTTTGGACTTGTTTGGGACAACCATAAGTAACGAGAAGTTTCTAGAGCAGTTGAAGCATTGTGGCTTGATCTGCAGGTTTGCAAGAATGAACAAGAAAAAGTCCTGAATAGGTGTCCACTACAGTGCAACAATATCTCAGTCCATTGTTTCCCCAGGGCAGGGGACCGATGAAGTCAATCTGCCAGATCTCTGCAGGCCTCTCTCCCCTCTTAATCGACCCAGTGGAGTACTTTTTCAATCGCCATTGTCGCACTTCTCCACACACTGTACAGTTCCCTATTACAGTCTTTATCATGTCCATGGATAAAGGCAATCCTCTTTGCTGTGCCCATTCATATGTCGCTTTCTGCCCCAAATGTCCAGATTGCTTGTGGGCCCAGTTGGCCAAGTTCATAGAGATGAGATCAATTGGCACAACTGCATTCACTTTGGCAATTTCATCTGCAACTCTGTTATAGTGTTCTCAAAGTCTGGGACCAGGGGCACATGTGCATCAACATGCCCCACTTTTATGGTGCAGGAGTGAGCTTCCTTCCAGCTGTAGTCCCAGACTTCCTTGCCTTCCCACACCGCCTTTCCATGAATCATTTAATCATTGGACTTCCACGTGTGCATCCAAGTTGTCAGTTCTTTAAAGACTTCCCAGATAGTGACATGTGAAGAAATATCCTCCTGAAGAGTCATCATTACAGCTTTCAACTCTGCATACTGACTGGACCCTCCAATTCCGGTCTCCTGCAGGACTGTGTCTGTACCGGGGGTTGTAGGCTGCTGCTGTCCATTTACGCCCAGACAAGGCGACTATGGCTGAACCATCAGTGAACCAGGCTGACTCCTTTTAGAATGGACTTTCTAATGAACTTTTAGCTAAAGACTGAAACACCTTCTCAGTGACAGAAATATGGGAGGGGTTGCATTCGAGGAAAATGAATGTTTTTAGTATGCGTTTTCTTAGTAATTAAGTGATTTTCTGTGTGGAGTTTGACAGAAAAAAAAAATCAAGGGCGAAATGTGTTTGATATAAAATATGATTTTTTTTTTTTTTTTTTTTATTCAACATTCTGGTTTCACAGACACAGAACTTCTCAAACAAATGCTGTTGGATACAATGGGAACAATGACAGTTTGAACAGTCTATTGTCTCTATAGCTACAGTAAACAGGTAAAGAGTGTCTCTCAAACTGAAAGCTACAAAGATGTCTGTTAGTCGGTTGTTATGGTAAATAACCTGACATTAAATAAATTAGGATCAGGTATCAGTTAACACCATTCAATTCCCTTAATCTGTTGTCCTTCCTAGCTACAAACATATATTATGGGCACATGGCATGAATATTCACCAATATTTTTGGTATCAACCGTGAAGGAGAAAACAGATTTCTTCTCAACAAATTTTTTGCCTGGATGTGCCTCAGGAGATTAGTAGGGTATAAATGGTTTATTCTGTATCATCAAAATTAACCAACTATTCTAAAACCAGAGCATGGTCTACGCCCAACAGGATTCGTTGTGAAAATGGGCCCAAAGTGTTAATATTTTGTGTGGCCACCATTATTTTTCCAGCACTGCCTTAACCCTCTTGGGCATGGAGTTCACCAAAGCTTCAGAGGTTGCCACTGGAGTCCTCTTCCACTCCTCCATGACATCAAGATCTTGCACTCTTCCACCTTCCGTTTTGAGGATGCCCCACAGATGCTCAATAGGGTTTAAGTCTGGAGATATGCTTGGCCAGTCCATCACCTTTAACCTCATCTTCTTTAGCAATGCAGTGGTCATCTTGGAGGTGTGTTTGGGGTTGTTATGTTTAAATACTGCCCTGTGGCCTAGTCTCCGGAGGGAGGGGATCATACTCTGCTTCAGTATGTCACAGTACATGTTGGCATTCGTGGTTCCCTCAATGAACTGCAGCTCCCCAGTGCCGGCAGCACTCATGCAGCCCCAGACCATGACACTCCAACCACGCTTGACTGTAGGCAAGACACACTTGTCTTTGTTCTCTTCACCTGGTTGCCACCAAACACGCTTGACACTTTCTGAACCAAATAAGTTTTATCTTGTTCTCATCAGACCGCAGGACATGGTTCCAGTAATCCTTGTCCTTAGTCTGCTTGTCTTCAGCAAACCATTTGAGGGCTTTCTTGTGCATCATCTTCAGAAGAGGCTTCCTTCTGGGACGACAGCCATGCACATTTGATGCAGTGTGTGGTGTATGGTCTGAGCACTGACAGGCTGACCCCCCCGCCCCTTCAACCTCTGCTGCTGGTAGCCCTCATACGTCTATTTCCCAAAGACAATGTCTGGATGTAACGCTGAGCTCATGCACTCAACTTCTTTGGTCAACCATGGCGAGGCCTGTTCTGATTGGAACTTGTCCTGTTAAACCTCTGTATGGTCTTGGCCACCGTGTTGCAGCACAGTTTGAGGGTCTTGGCAATCTTCTTATAGCCTAGGCCATCTTTATGTAGAGCAAAAAAAATTTTCAGATCAGAAAAATTACACTTATACAATCTGTACACTCACTACTTTCATTGTAGCAAAGTGTCATTTCTTCAGTGTTGTCACATGAAAAGATATAATAAAATATTTACAAAAATGTGAGGGGCGTACTCACTTTTGTTAGATACTGTAGATGTGGAATTTGATGCCATACCTTATTGTTGAAAGAGTCATAACGCAGCTTTATCCCATTCACAATACATCATCACTTAAGGTAACTCAAATTGGCAATCCACTGCCTCACTCGTCTTGTCCAGTCTTTCGGAGACTAGGGGCATGTGAGGGCAAAGACCTCACCTCTGCCCCTTCTCTTACTACAAGAGTGAAGAGGAATAATCTAGAGCTGCCTTTCTACACCTTTTCACCCTAGAGGAACCCCTGAAATAATTTTTAGGTCTCGGGGGAACCCTTGATAAACCAGTTCATTGGAAGGCAGAGGGAAAATGCCCCATATTGGTGATCAGTGGAAAGAATGACTCCTTTACAGTGGTTTTCACATAGCTAAAGAGATAATTGGTTTCCTGCAGCTGGTTTTGCTATGGGGTATTGGCCCCAAAACTATGCGGGCACAGTTAAAGGTGGTCAATCAGCTTAAGAAACCCATAGCAACCGCTGCGGGAACCCAAGGTTCCATTTAACCCTGGGGGAGAAAGGCAGATATATGTATGTCCCTTGAAGGACATCTCTGGGGCTGCTGCCATCCAAGATAATGGCCCCCAAAAGCAGTCTCAGGGCTTTTGGATGCTTACGCATGCCTAAAATATGCTAAATGCACATATAATATACTATAGGACTTTTTTGATGAAATTGTTACTGAGCTTCCATTGCTTTTTCAGGCCTAGAAGCAAATTGTGGTGGTTTTAAATTGCAGATCAAAACAGATCTTAAAGCAGTTCTGCACTCGTTTTTTTTTTTTTTTTTTGGGCTATATGCCAAGGGCATATAGCTCAATTGGGGGACTTGCCTGTTCCATCTTCCATCTCGATCGCCGCCGGTTTTCCTCCGATAAAATTCTTCATCTTCTTCTTGTCTGCTGGGGTCCATCTTGCCTGTGGGCATGTGAAACCCCACAGGCACTTTAGATGGCCCAGCATGCACCGCCGTTACTCGCGCGTGCGCATGTAACGGCACATCTGCCAACATCTCACGAGATTTCGGAAGATGTGGCCGAAATCTCGCGAGATTTCGGAAGATGTCCGCACTGACTCCTGGGAACAATGACACCAGATCCCAGGAGACAGTGCGGCCTGACGACGATCGACGCAGAGACCCCGCCGACCCCCGAAGAGACAGAAGACAGGAAGTCATCAATTACAAGGTAAGTAAAAAAAAAAAACACATTTCATTTAGTACTCTTTGCCTGATTTGGAAGGCAAAGAGATTTACTAAATGAAATGGGTGCAGAACCGCTTTAAGTTCTTTAACTGCCTCTGTTGACTACAAAGTAAAAAGACAAACTCCGGAGAAAAACTGCAAAATACAAAAGAAAGAATGCATAATGATAATATCCAACCTGCATTCTGTTTCAGTTTATGCTCGGTTGTTGAAAAATAGGGTTGAAGAAAGACATACATGAAGTATAAAATGTCCATTAATATATATTAAACGCTTCTGTGTTAAAAGATTTCCAGCTCTCACTGTTGCAGTAGTCCCCTTTCTCACATTCATTTGCTCGCTCGGCTAAATTTCTTTTTGCCCCATAAACACCTTGGCTCTGCTTCTTAGCATGTTAATAGCGTTTATGGCCTCGCTTACAGAGCTGTGTTTTCTTTGCAAATGAAACATGAAAGCTATAAAACAGTGAACACTTGCCATGAACTGTCCTCATTACATCACACGCCATAAATATTCGCTTCTACTCACACTTATTATTGCAAATTGTAGTTAAGAGAGAACTCCGCTGAGCCTTATTTTCATCTGAGTGCTCACAGATTACCATCTTATTGCAGCATCAGAAAAACAAAAATGTAGGAAAACACAATGAGCTACAATTAGTTCAGCACCTATAGACCTGTTGAAACAAATCGTAATTCCCTATTCTAAAGTTTTTGCCGTTTTTAATATTTTTTTTTAATGGAAGCCTGTTACTTTTAATGGGTCCTCATTGCTCTAAGGGTAGTTAGATGTGAGATTGTAGTCACAATTCTGACTAGTGAAATATTCATGGTGACCTCCCTGGAGCTGGATTCTTACCCCAAAATCAATAGACCAAGGGGTTTTGGCAATGATCACACTATATCTGCAGACATCCGATTAATCCTTTTTTTTTTATTTTATAGGGATTGTAAAGTCAGAAGGTTTTTTATCTTGATGCATTCTATGCATTAAGATAAACAGCCTTCTGTGTGCAGCACCCCCCTAACACTTACCCGAGGTCCCTCTCTGTCCAGCGATGCCCATGAGTGTCTTAGCCATCCGAGATTCTCCCTCCTGAATGGCTGAGACAAAGCGGCACCATTGGCTCCTGCGGCTGTCAATCAAAGTCAGCTAGGCAATCGGGGTAGAGAGGGGGCTGGGTCGGGGCTTCCGTGTCTGAATGGACACAGGGAGCTGTGATTCTGCTTGGGTGCCCCCATAGCAAGCTGCTTGCTGTGGGGGCACTCAACAGGAGGGAGGGGCCAGGATAACAGAAGAGGGACCCGAGAAGAGGATCCCAGCTGCTCTGTGCAAAACCACTGCAACAGAGCAGGTAAGTATGTTTGTTATTTTACAGGAAAAAAAAAAAACAAGACTACAATAACTTTAAAGCAGATGGGGTGAGGGCCACTTCATGTCTAGAAGTACAGTGCCTTGAAATAGTATTTATAGCCTTGGAAATTTTGTCATGTTACAAACAAAAACTTAATTATATATTTTATTGGGATTTTATGTGACATACCAACACAAATATATAAACAAAGAAACGGCGCTGGAATAGACGTGTGCAATATTGAACGAGAAAAAGAAAACACAAAAAATGTGCAGCTGCTGATAAGAAAGTGCTATAACCTTCAAAAAATGCTCAAACCAATAAAACAGCGCTGGCAAACAAAAATTGTGACAAATTAATAAATGATCCCACAAAATTGACAAACATCAATAATGTGTGTGAAGTGGTTACATGTCTGACACAAACCAATCCCATAAAAAATAAACTAGCATCAAATAATATGTGTGATAAATTATTACATAAGTGACATGATTGAATAATAACCATAAAATTATTTCATAGATACCAAAATTGAATAAGTGATAAACCACAACCTAAATGTGGTAAGAAAATATATAAATAAAAATGAATGTGAGTAAGTCCAGTTATTGTCCCAAAAAAACAAGAACCAAAATAAATGTACATATGAGCTCCTTCTTGGAATAGACTCACCGGGCTAGCAGACAGACAGAGCAGCAAAGCAGAGGGCAGATATGCAGACAAACTGTGGTTCGGCAAGTAGGCACAAAAGCAGAGCTGAATAAACAAGCCAGTGGGATGAGAGGATCCAGGGAGCGATGCATGCACACAAGGCACAGTGATGTTCTTGGAGATATTGTACCGATAATAGAAGAGAGCAAATTTTAAAGTGTTGTAGAAGGATTTTTAAAATGCGCGCTCTGCGCTACTTACAGGATGCATAAAGGAAGGCAAACTTCTCAGATACTTCCGCAGTTGCAGCTGGTTTAGCGTGCGCTCCACGGGAACAGGAAGTGGCGTCAGTGGTTAGATCCTTGGCCGGAAATTACGTCGACGCGTTTCGCCCCTCCTCCAGGGCGTCATCAAAAGACAAGATGTCTTTTGATGACGCCCTGGAGGAGGGGCGAAACGCGTCGACGTAATTTCCGGCCAAGGATCTAACCACTGACGCCACTTCCTGTTCCCGTGGAGCGCACGCTAAACCAGCTGCAACCGCGGAAGTTTGCCTTCCTTTATGCATCCTGTAAGTAGCGCAGAGCGCGCATTTTAAAAATCCTTCTACAACACTTTAAAATTTGCTCTCTTCTATTATCAGTACAATATCTCCAAGAACATCACTGTGCCTTGTGTGCATGCATCGCTCCCTGGATCCTCTCATCCCACTGGCTTGTTTATTCAGCTCTGCTTTTGTGCCTACTTGCCGAACCACAGTTTGTCTGCATATCTGCCCTCTGCTTTGCTGCTCTGTCTGTCTGCTAGCCCGGTGAGTCTATTCCAAGAAGGAGCTCATAGGTACTTTTATTTTGGTTCTTGTTTTTTTGGGACAATAACTGGACTTACTCACATTCATTTTTATTTATATATTTTCTTACCACATTTAGGTTGTGGTTTATCACTTATTCAATTTTGGTATCTATGAAATAATTTTATGGTTATTATTCAATCATGTCACTTATGTAATAATTTATCACACATATTATTTGATGCTAGTTTATTTTTTATGGGATTGGTTTGTGTCAGACATGTAACCACTTCACACACATTATTGATGTTTGTCAATTTTGTGGGATCATTTATTAATTTGTCACAATTTTTGTTTGCCAGCGCTGTTTTATTGGTTTGAGCATACCAACACAAAGACTCCTTTCACACCGAGGGCGTTTTGCAGGCACTATAGCGTTAGAAATAGCGCCTGCAATCCGCCCTCAAACTGCTGCTCCATTGTCTGCAGTGTGAAAGCCCTAAACACTGCAGCGGTGCACTGGCAGGGCGTCACAAAAAGTCCTGCCAGCGGCTTCTTTGGAGCGGTGAAGGAGCGGTGAACTCACCGCTCCTCCACCGCTGCTCCCCATTGAAATCAATGGGGTAGCGCTGTAATACCGCCGGCAAAACGCTGCTATTGCAGCATTTTGCCGGGGGGGGGGTTTTAACCCTTTCTCGGCCGCTAGCGGGGGTAAAAGCGCCCCGCTAGCGGCCGAAATGCGCCACAAATCCGACGGTAAAACTCCGCTAAAAATAGCGGTGTTTTACCGCCGACACTTTGGGCGGTGTGGTGTGAAAGGGGTCAAAGTGGCACATAGTTGTGAAGTGGAAGAAAAATTATAAATGGTTTTCAATTTTTTTTTTACAAACATATGAAAAGTGTGGTGTGCATTTGTATTCAGCCCCCCTAAATCAATACTTTTGTAGAACCTCCTTTCACTGCAATTACAGCTGCAAGTCCTTTTGGGGATGTCTCTACCAGCTTTGCACATCTAGAGAGTGACATTTTTGCCCTTTTCTTCTTAAGCTCAAACAGCTCAAACTCTGTCAGATTGGATGGAGAGCGTCTGTGAACAGTAACTTCAAGTCTTGCCACAGAATCTTAGTTGGATTTAGATTTGGTCTTTGATTGAGCCATTCTTACACATGAATATGCTTTGATCTAAATCATTCCATTGTAGCTCTGGCTGTATGTTTAGGGTCGTTGTCCTGCTAGAAGGTGAACCTCTGCCCCAGTCTCAAGTCTTTTGCAGACTTTAACAGGTTTTCTTCTAAGATTGCCCTGTATTTGGCTCCATCCATCTTCCCCTCAACTCTGATCAGCTTCCCTGTCCCTGCTGAAGAAAAGCATGCCCACAACATGATGCTGCCACCACCATGTTTCACGGTGGGGATGGTGTGTTCAGGGTGATGTGCAGTGTTAGTTTTCCGCCACACATAGCGTTTTGCTTTTAGGACAAAAAATTCAATTTGGGCTCATCTGAGCAGAGCACCTTCTAACACATGTTTTCTGTGTCCCCCACATGGCTTCTCGCAGGACTTCTTATGGCTTTCTTCTTGCCACTCTTCCATAAAGGCTGGATTTGTGGAGTGCACGACTAAGTTGTTGTCCTGTGGACAGATTCTGCCACCTGAGCTGTGGATCTCAGCAGCTCCTCCAGAGTTACCATGGGCCTCTTGGCTGCTTCTCTGATTAATGCTCTTCTTGCCCGGCCTGTCAGTTTAGGTGGACGGCCATGTCTTGGTAGGTTTGCAGTTGTGCCATACTCTTTCCCTTTTTGGATGATGGATTGTTCTCCGAGTGATGTTCAAAGCTTGGGATTTTTTCTTATGACCTAACTCTGCTTTAAACCTCTCTACAACTTTATCCCTGACCTGTCTGGTGTGTTCCTTGGCCTTCATGATGCTGTTTGTTCACTAAGGTTCTCTAACAAACCTCTGAGGGCTTCGCAGAACTGCTGTATATATACTGAGATTAAATTGCACACAGGTGGACTCTATTTACTGATTAGGTGTGAAGGCAATTCCACTAGATTTTAGTTAGGGGTATCAGAGTAAAGTAATACAAATGCACGCTATTCTTTTCAGATATTTATTTGTAAAATCTTTTGAAAACCATTTATCATTTTCCTTCTACTTCACAATTATGTGTCACTTTGTGTTGGTCTATCACATAAAATCCCAATTAAATACATTTATGCTTTTGGTTGTAATGTGGAAAATTTCAAGGGATATGAATACTTTTTCAAGGCACTGTAGTCAAACATGTGATGTGGAAGAATGAAAAAATAATAACTCCAGAACTGCATTGTCATAACCAGGCAGATCTAAATCAAGAACAAAAAATACTTAAAGTGGAGTTCCAGCCACTTTTACAACTCTTCAGCATCCCTCACTAAACTGTGCACTGGAAACAAATTGGATATTTTTTTTATTTTTTTTTCAGCACAGACTGTATATCTGCTGTATTCATTTTTCACTTCCTCCTCCCTGGCCGCGGCCCATCGCATCATTTCCTGCTTGCAATGCCTCCTGGGAAGGGGCAGCAACTTCCTCTCAAACTGCCGTTGCTATGGAAACCTGACCTGAAACCTATTACACTGCTTATGCTGCACTGAGCATGTACGAGATCTGCAAGGATGAGATCCAGGAAGAAATACAGTCTGGCTTCAGATGCCCACACTTAAGATGGCCACGGCCTGCTGCAAGTTTATAAAATAACAAACTACAGCTAAAAACTAACAAAACAGACCTTAGTTTACAGACTAACTTTACTAGAATACATTAAGCTTATGTATTATAGGGGTATTTTTATTTAAAAAGTATAATTTCGGCCGGAACACCGCTTTAAGGAAAGTATGTGGACATACAAAATGTACTAAAATGGCACGTATCTTCATGTCTGTTTTGATCTTCTCTGGAGAGCTATTGACTTCTGAAACGCACAACACCTTATAATAATGTAAATAGTGACTAGCTTTCTTCATCATTGCGTCTGGCCCCTTTCTCCTAAATTTTACATCTAACTATAGGTTAGTGAGGCTGTCCCATGACAGTGATGGGCCAATAACTAGGCTTGCATGAGAGGAAGATACCAACCACCAACCATGGATTTTGGGCACTCTACAGGGGTTTAGAGCAGGCCTGTAGACATGTAGATGCCATCTGTAAAGTGTTAGGGTGCTACATTTTTTACGCCCATATCTCAATTTAACAGGAAGCTATAAAAGTTTGAGATCAAATTTGTTTTTCTTTTCATAAAATGTAATACACAATGCGCTTATGCCAAATGCTTTCCTTCCCATCTTTGTCTCTTATTGAAAACTCCTACAGAGTTGGATAGAGGAAGAGGCAGGAGTCGCTGCTTGGGCTCATTTACTTTGGTGTGTACATTTCAGCTTGAGCTACTGGGCCCTGTGAACGGTGCATCTTTCGGCAAAACAGATAAGGATAAACCGCTTAACATATATAAGACAACTAGCACTTAATTTTAGCCCTGGCCACAAGAATATACATACAAAACCACTATAATTGCTTTTTGAAGCAGAATTATACAAATACATAATTTTTGTCTTTAAGGATCAGTCAGTTTACTCAGCCATCCTCTCAACCTGAGACCCAGTTAACAGATTCAGCTGGTTGAAGTTGAAGTTTGACCTCTAATAATTTGCTGTACTTGAGATTTATACATGTGTTGCATGTGTGATATTCAGGTCCTAGAGCTGTCCCTAAAAATTGAATTGCTGGTAGTATGTCACCAAAGAGGACATTGGAATTTGTGTTTAGCCATATTTTGATTTTTATCATGGTGAAATGTAACCTATACTGTATTTTAGTTTTTGAAAGCGGGGTCTCTACATCAACTAGGAATTACTGCTTTCAAGTGTAGAAGTTGGCACCAAGTCCTGTAACATATTTTTCACTGGGGGATATAGCTGAAAGCCCGGAGGCAGAGGTCACATCTGCAGCGTCTTGGTCACATGTGTCTAACCTTGTGCTCTCTGACCTTGTCTCCACAAGGATCAGCTTTTCCTAATACTCTGATTGCAGAGTCCTTTCCCCGGCTAATGAATTGGGTTTAATTCCTATTAGCCGGGTAGGATCCCAAACACAATAACTAATTACCAGTCTCATCTTCTCATCACAGGCCGGAAAAAAGTGTTTGCACTTGGAAGGTTTAATGACTCTCGGAAGGTTTTTTTTTTGCGGTTCTTCAAGTAATTGACCTACAGATTAATTTTGTAGCATGAATTCATTACTGGGGTCGGGCACTTCCAACATGTGTCATGTGTTTCTGTCTAGGGTGCACTATTGGAGCTGTCATTTTTCCCCTTATTTTTCCAAGAAAGTTGGGATTTATGTAAAAAAAAAAAAGGTAAAACATTCATTTTTAATAAGTAGAGTAGCAGCATTTTATTGCTCATTTTTAAGAGCCATTTAATGCAACAAAGAAAATCAATTTAGCTGTAAATGTCATCCAGCAAACTCTGTAACTGTGGTAAAGTCAGAAATGCATTTAAACTATTTGCATTAATTAGAGTTATGTGTAATGTACAGTCAGGCTTAAAGTGTATTTCAGAGAAAGATAAACGTTCCATACATATCTTCAATACATGGTAGTTTCCTAATGTCTTATCCCTTTAAAAACACAAGTACAGAACAATTCCTAAAAACAAAATTAGAAAAGTCTTGTGAGCTACCAGAAATAATCACTTTGAATGTCTTTATTTATATATATATATATATATATATATATATATATATATATATATATATATATATATATATATATATATATATATATATATATACACCATATAAGCCGACACGAATATAAGCCGAAGCACCTAATTTTACCACAAAAAACTGGGAAAACTTATTGACTCGAGTATAAGCCTAGGTTGAGAAATGCGCAGCTACTGGAAGTGGAAAAGAGGGTCAACAATGCGCATTTGCAGCCTCACTGTGCCCATTTGCAGCCATAGGTCTCCTGAACTTCAGACTTGGTAGTTAAGTGTTCCTAGATGCCCCCTAGCTGCAGCCAAGTCTCTGGACCCAAAGGGTCCCGAAATGACATTGCTGGGCCCTGTATCTCAGGGCCACTTGATGCTAGGACCCCAAATTTGGATATGTTGTAGTAATTTTCCAGCTGCTGGCACTGATCATATTCATATCTAGTTGCGCTTTGCTCTGCAAACAAAATTCCTTCCTGTGAACCTGTGCAATATATTTTTTCCAGTGCTTGATATTAATCAAAAAGCGAATAATACATTATAATAATATCCACGCTTAACGTGAAAACAATTTATACAATACATATATAAATACCCTTATAGTGTTCAATCCCTTATGTGTACTATGGTGCTCAATAATATAAGTCCATCAATCAATATCCTTAATGAAATTTCAGTTGAGTTGGATCCTTGTGATGGTGCTCCAAACTTATCCAAAGTGTCCACAAACTCGTGCTCCACCTAATGTGATTATCCTCACCTCAGGGCGTGTGACCACACAATTAAGTTTGGTCTGCTAACGCAGTTGAACCATGCCTGGGCTCTGTGATGTATGGACTTTTGTAGGATCTTGAGTTGTTCAATGGTATTATCCTTGATACATATATGAAAGATAAGCTACATAGAACCCTAGAGGACACCTGGGGAAGACATGTCATCCCTGTGTCGACACGCATTGGGGAGTGGACAGGACGGTGTAGGAAGCAGCTGCATTGCTAGGACGAGTAGCTGTGGACGAGCATATGGACGTACAGCCTCGTATGGAATTTATATAGTTCTGTTTGATACAGAGTGGTGCGCTACATGCATCCTTTAATGTGCGAGTACCCTGGGTAATATACTTTTAATAAATTTGGTTTTAAAAACGATAAAGCGATGTAGCTTATCTTTCATATATGTATCGAGGATAATAACATTGAACAGCCATATGAGGCTGTATGTTCGTATGCTCGTCCACAGCTACTCGTCCTAGTAATGCAGCTGCTTCCTACACTGCCCTGTCCCCTCCCCAACGCGTGTCAACACAGGGGTGACATGTCTTCCTCCGGAGGCCCCTTATGTAGCTTATCTTTCATATATGTATCGAGGATAATACCATTGAACAGCTCAGGGTCCTACAAAGGCCATACATCACAGTGCCCAGGGGTGGTTCAACTGCATTATCACACCAAACTTAATTGTGTGATCACACGCTCTGAGGTGAGGATAATCACATGGGGGGAGCACGAGTTTGTTGGCACTTTGGATAAGTTTGGAGCACCATCACAACTCAACTGAAAATTCTTTTAAGGATATTGATTGATGGACTTATATTATTGAGCCCCATAGTACACATAAGGGATCGGACACTATATATAAGTGTATTTATATATGTATTGTATACATTGTTTACACGTTGGCACTTTAAGCGTGTAAATTAATATAATGTATTATTCACTTATTGATTAATATCAAACCCTGGACAAAATATATTGCGCAGGTTCACAGGAAAGAATTTTGTTTGCAGATCACATAGGTTTAATTAAACTGAAAAAGTGTCCTGTTTATCTTCCACAAATTCACTAAGCTCCCAACTGCCTGTTTGAACTAAGCACACAGTGGGGTTGATTTACTAAAGGCAAATAGACTGTATCACTTTGCAAAGTGCAGTGGCTCCAGAGCTTAGTGAATGAGTTAATGCTCCACTTTGCAAACGATACCCAATCCCGTGCAGGGAAAAAAAAAACTGCAATTTTTCTTGCACATGATTGGATGATGGAAGTCAGCAGAGCTTCTGCTCTTTTACTAAGCACTGGAGAAACAGTCTATGTGACTTTAGTAAATCAATCTCTCTGCCTCTGATACATTTATATCCCAAACATCTTTGTCAGCCCTTACAACTGGCCTACAAAACTTCACCCGCCCCTTTCTGTCCTTTCCACATGTATACATTGAATAGTGTTTGTACTGTGGGGCATTTTGCTTAGGCTACTCTTTATGAACCACTTACACAATTTTTTAGCATATATGGGAGAGAGAATGTTGTGTTGGCACATATTTATATGATGATTACAGTTTCTTATTAATTTTAATGTTCTCTAATAAAATGTGAATTTTTATACTTGTATATCGAGCATTTCTTTCAACTTGGGACACTAGTGGCTACTTTTTTAAAAGTCCACCCCCCCCCCCTTTTTTTTTCTTGTACTTTACCTTGGATGTGGAGCCACACCATGTGAGTTGATGTCTCCTAACATTGTTTCTTTTATGGTTCCTTTGTTACCTGGTGTAAAACTCTAAAATACCTGTCATTTTAGTATTTATTATTGTAGCAGTGACACTTTTGCAAGGTGTCCACTATGTGTAAATATTGTATTTTTCTGCCAGAACAGTAAAGGGGTTCTGGGGGTTAATTGTGTAGGTTTAACTTTGGCATCAGTTTGGTTGGGCTGTGTAGGGGTTTTGCCTGGTCATGTGTACTTCTAGGTGCACATGACAGGCCCAGAATCAGGCCTGGTTGGACGTTTTGGGTATCAACATTCCCGGAGCCAATCAGCGAAAATGTGAATTTTTATACTTGTATATCGAGCATTTCTTTCAACTTGGGACACTAGTGGCTACCTTTGTAAAAGTCCCCCCCCCCCCCTTTTTTTCCCTTGTACTGTACCTTGGATGTGGAGCCACACCATGTGAGTTGATGTCTCCTAACATTGTTTCTTTTATGAAATGGTTGTCAGACTGAGAATCATTGTACTTGCATCCTCTTGAGATATTTTAAAGCCACGATGCCCTTGTTAAATGCAAAACTTATGTGTGATACATATTTAGATGTCTAGGAGTCCCTGTTCCCAAGTTGTAATTTCTGAGGAGCCGTTGGACACTTCTGACCAAGATTATTAGATATTTCATTTAATGCCTGTATATTGTATGGAGATCCATAGTATGGCTGTTCCCCCCCACGTGATACAGATCACAACACCTTAGTTGAATATTGCCTTTCCTGAAGCAGCAGCATGTGATTGAAACTGGAAACTAAATACACTGAAGCAGCCTTGATGTCGGTCCCACGCTCCCTTGTCTAGGAAAGTTACCAAACCCATTGCTTCTTCTAATTTGGTGCTTTCCCTGGCAGAATTACCTACAGCGATATTACACAGAAATGTAAATACATTTTTATGGCTCTCAGGGTAAGCAAAGTGGGGGGGAAAGAGTCAATAGTAAAGGTGAGTAAAATATTGCTGTGTACACAGTACCAAGGTGTTCTAGTGGCAGTTCAATAAATCCCCAGTCCCAGGACTCCCCACCTGCTCTGTGTCTGGTCTTCATCTCATCAAGACTCTTTAATTGCAGGGGATTAGTGGGACTTTCTTTTTTTTTTTTTGTGCCATTGTACTTGTCTAGTTTGAATGCCAAAAACTCGGCAATACTAGAAACCTGCAATCTGTTTTTCATGTCTATCTTTGGACTTTCCTGTTTTTCTCTTGGTTCCTTTGTTACATGGTGTAAAACTCTAAAATACCTGTAATTTTAGTATTTATTGTATACACTATATTGTCAAAAGTATTGGGATTCCTACCTTTACACGCACACGATCTTTAATGGCATCCCAGCCTTATGCCCTGTACCGACAACAAAATCCATGGGATTTTTTCCGACGGATGTTGGCTCAATCTTGTCTTGCATACACACGGTCACACAAAGTTGGTCGGAAATTCCGAACGTCAAGAATGCAGTGATGTACAACACGTTCGACGAGCCGAGAAAAATTAAGTTCAATAGCCAGTGCGGCTCTTCTGCTCGATTCCGAGCATGCGTGGAACTTTGTGCGTCGGAATTGTGTACACACGATTGGAATTTCCGACAACAGATTTTGTTGTCGGAAAATTTTGAGAACCAGATCTCAAATTTTTGTGTGATGGAAATTCCTATGGAAAATGTGTGATGGAGCCTACACACGGTCAGAATTTCTGACAACAAGGCCCTATCACACATTTTCCATTGGAAAATCCGACCGTGTGTACGCGGCATTAGTCTGTAGGGTTCAATATTGAGTTTGCCCACCCTTTGCATCTATAACAGCTTCAACTCTTCTGGGAAGGGTGTCCACAAGGTTTAGGAGTGTGTCTATGGGAATGTTTGACTATTCTTCCAGAAGCGCATTTGTAAGGTCAGGCACTGATGTGGATGCAAAGTCCTGGCTCACAGCCTCCGCTCTCAATTCATCCCAAAGGTGTTCTATCTGGTTGAGGTCAGGACTCTGTGCAGGTCAGTGGTGACAGGGACTATCCATGGTGATAGTCCCTGTACAGTAGAGCTTAGGCTGGGAAATGGAAAAACCACTCAAGGAGCAAATCAATTATGCTGCAATGTACTGAGCACAGTTCAACATTAGCTCATTCAAATATGTTGAAAAAGTCAACAATTTCCATGGAGTGTATTTACTTTTCCACCGCTTTGGTCCGGTCATGTGATCCCGTGTCAGCCAGCAGCGGCTGCAGGGGAGAGGAGAGAGCGCGCTCGATAACAGCTGGAATTCCTGGGAGCAGTGACACCACCCATTGGCTCCCATGGTCAACTAAGCTCCCTCCTCTCCCCTGCAGCCACCGCTGGCTGACACAGGAGAACAGGATCACGTGACTGGAGCCACCTGAAAATTGGTTAAAGTGGAACTAAAGGGACCCTATACTCGCCTTTCTTCCAACAGTTTCTATCTCTCACCCTTTTCCTGCATCTTTGTCAGGGCTGGGCTCAGCCCTTCCTTCTCTGAGCTGGACGCTCAGCTGTCGGCTAATTGTCAGCTCCTGCCTCTCCACAGTTACTCAGCTGTTGATGATATCCTGCTCATCAGTCTTGCCTACTTAAGCCGTCCAGCCCAGAGGATCTCTGCCTTCACCTTTCTGTTAAAAGACTTGCTTGGCTGACATCCCTTCTGGCTCTAGATCCTGCTTGCTGTTTTACTATGCTCCTCTCCGGCTCCCTGACGTTTGGCTTGTCTAACTATCCGTTCCGGTTCCTGAACGCTATGTTTTGACTATGTTTGTTCCATTTACTTTTATTATTAAACAAGTGTGATTTAACTGTACTTCTGTCTCGGTCTGATTTCATGGTTTCTGACCATCTTCTCCTGTGAGCCAGTCTTCAGCCATGTTCATTGGCCAGCACGGGATGACATCACCCCTGCACAATCACAGGAGGCCATCATTCCAGCACACGGGGACAGTGGCAGCTGAACGGAGCATGTGCAGCTATGCTTACATCCCAAGAGAAGACGGCGAACAGGCAGGTAGATGCATTTTATTGCAGAAAAGACGTTGCATGTCTCTTCTGCAATAAAAGCCTTGCTGTTTGTTACAGCAGAACTTTAGTATATAAATCTTTCTTACAGTTTATTCAGCATAATATTCAGTTTATTCAGCAATAGGTGTTGGGAAGGGGATAGTGAGAATTTTTAAGACTAGTTAAGTTTAGCCTGGAATTCTACTTTAAGATTAGTGGTCATTTTAGTAAGAAAAAAAAAAAAACAGTTTGAGGTTAGTGGACTGATTGTGCGCACTGGCAGTGAGGCATCATGGGAGCTAGCCAGGGCATTTATATTGTCCTCAAGCCATTTCCTTCAAAGGAACATTCAATTAGGCGGAACATTCTAATGTAGGGCACTGGTTAATGTTACTATGGTGGAAAGATTCTTATCAGGGTGGTTCTTTATCCAAACTTGGAGCTTTTTACAACCCCTCTTATCACATTCTCAGATCTCTACTTAAAAGTTTGAATGGTTTTCACAGGGGACAAACTTTCTTGTCCCGCCTTTGCTTCCCCCCCAACCATGACCACTTTGATACCTTCTCCTAATTGTCCTAATTCTTCTTCCTACGTTGTTTGGCAGTTTATTGCTCCCAATTACGGATCCTCTTTGATGTTGATATGAGGTCTCGTTCATTAATCTCTGCTTTGTATCTTGGTGATAATGGCCTCATTTTGCAGGACTTTTCCTGCAAACCATAAGGTAATTATTGGCGCTTTCATTGTGTTTACTCTTAGACACCTTGTAAATTGGGAGGTAATAAAAATGGGATATTGCAATCACACATTATTGGTTTTTAAGATGACCAACGCAGTTTTATCAGAAATGGAACATATTACATTTTGTATTTATTATTTAAACAAATCAAGTGAAATGTTAATATCCATACTTCTCAAATGTTCATCAGTTTGTATGATGTATGGACAAACTTTGCACTTCTGTGACTTATTTATATTATAACTTTCTTGATGTTGTTATGTTTTAGGATACTGCCCCTGTACCAGCCTGTATTGCCCTGCTGTACAAGGCTGTGCCCCTTACAGAAGTAGCTTGTGCCTATTAACGCTTCAGCCCCGGAAGAATTTACCCCCTTCCTGACCAGAGCACTTTTTGCGATTTGGCACTGCGTCGCTTTAACTGACAATTGCACGGTCGTGCGACGTGGCTCCCAAACACAATTGACGTCCTTTTTTCCCCACAAATAGTGCTTTCTTTTGGTGGCATTTGATCACCCCTGTGTTTTTTATTTTTTGCGCTATAAACAAAAAAAGAGCGACAATTTTGAAAAAAACACATTATTTTTTTGCTATAATAAATATCCCCCCAAAAATATATAAAAAATTTTTTTTTTTGGGACCATTGTCATTTATACAGCAATCAGTGCTATACAAATGCACTGATTCCTGTGTAAATGACACTGGCAGTGAAGGGGTTAACCACTAGGTGGCAGTGTACATGTGTACTAGGAGCGTGTTTCTAACTGTGGGGGGGGGGGGGATCTCTGCTCCGATCACAGGGAGCTAATGTTTACATTAGCATCTCCTCGCTCTTCCTCCCTGTGAGGCGATCGCGGGTATCCCACTGGCCGCCTCCTTAAAGGGCAACATACAGGTAGGTGATTCTGCCTGTACGTGCCCTTCTGCCGACGTATATCGTTGTGACAAACAAAATACAAAAACATATTTGGGAAGCACACACTAATGCGTTTAAATTCAAGATGGTGCTGCCATAAGACCAACAAACAATAGCGAACATATTAGTGCACACATTCAAGAATGACATTTCCTGTAGGGCTAGTTCAAAACACCTGAACATATTCAAAAAATACGGGGGTTTGGTCACACTATATGGTTATATAGTGCTAAGCCCACTTACTGCGACAAAGTACCCCGAATTAGTGGGGTATCGTCGTGAGGCGGTCAGCAAGCGGTTAATGTGTTACTAAACACACAACGGTAAAAATCAGTCTGTATATGCAGCAAAGCATGCTTGTACTTGCTGTGGAACCTAAGGGGTTAATTCTCTTCATTGTGTATAGTAAAAAGGCTGTTTAATCCCATCTTCTCTGATCCTCCCCTTCTTCCACAGTCCCCAAAACATTTTCTGATAAAACAGCCTTGGGGGAACTCTGCATATGCTCAGTTTGGTGTGTATTGATAGAGAGGTTTTTTTTTTTTTTTCTTGGAAGAGTGCATGTGATCAGCACAGGGCCAATCAGCACTGTCCAAACAGAGGATCAGGGGGTCCTGCAGCCTCCTAGGACAATCGGGGGAGAATGAAAACAACTCCTACAAGCTTTAACCAGACACTGATAGAAGTCACAAGACTGCTATATACTGCTGATGAGAAAAGGAATTTAGCAGTTATATATATATATATATATATATATATATATATATATATATATATATATATATATATATATATATATATATATATATATATATATATATTAAAACTTTTGCATTTTCATGTTCTGCGTACTATGGGAGACCAGATGTAGTGAATGCAGGTTCCTGGGTTTAGTAATACTTTAATACACCCCCAGAATAAAGGTGCTTTGTAAGTTACTCTGTCCCCATTGGATAACTTCACAATCACGTTTCACCCTTACCCCTTGTCAGCAGGACAGCAAAGGAGGCAAACAAAATCCACAGGGATTACACAGGCATCAATAAACCGTCTTCCTCATTCCATCCAAAACTAGAAGTTCTACTTGAAACAGGATATACAGTATCTCAGTTTTAATGTAGAATTACTATGTAAAGCTACTAGTTAAAGTTTGCAGCAAAAAAAAAAAACCTCTGTCTAATGTACTGGCATAATGTGCTATTTTGCACCGCATACTAGCACATTATGCAAGACTTGCCTTAAAGTAGATCTTCATTGCATCAGAGCACCACAAACCAAAAACTATTTAATTCATTTTTAATATTCAAAGCAAACTCCCCCATCCATCCATTTCTCCATGCTCCAATGTTTAAGCAGTATTAAACATTGTTTTAAATCAGGGGTGCCCAACCTTTTGAAGAGCGAGGGCCACTTAAGTGAATTGGTAAATGGTCGCGGGCCACTCTACTCTATGGGCCCTCTGATCCAATCAGATTCGCCCAGAAGGAAGGGGCAGATCCCTTTCTATTTTTTTTTGATAGGCGGGTGTAAACAGACACAAGTCTGTTTACTTCTGCTGCTCCATAGAGGTGAATAGTAAGTCCGATTGGGTCGGACCAAGGCTGCTTTCACACTGATGTGCTGCGATTTGCCCAAACCGCGGGTGCAGCGCAGTGAACCTGTGGATTTTCTGTTGGTTAGCTGCACTTTGCTTTAAACTTCTATTATATCCTGCAGGTATGGCACACTTTCTGAAGGCGCAACAAACCTGCAGGTAATAACAGAAGTCTATGGCTCAATGCAGGTAACCCGCAGCTGCACTGCACCTGCGGATCAGTTTGAAAGCAGCCCAGTAACCACTGCAAAACAGATATATCCATATATACTGTGAATTTAGTAGTAAACTTACCTTTAATAACTGTCTTCCATTCTGGTATCGCTGGGTGTTGCTGTCCCAGGTGGAGTGCATTTGGTATTACTCCGCCTGTGACACGAGCGGGCGCTATACAGGAAGCATTGGCTCTGCTCCACAGTCACTTGCTTCTACTACCAGCGGCTTCATTCACAAAACTGCTGCTCTGGGATGGCGGGTTGGCAACCCGTGATCTGGGCTTGCCATCTGCCATCTTAGAGCAGGAGGTCGAGGGCCACATCAGAGGGGTCCGCGGGCCACATGTGGCCCCCGGGCCACTGTTTGGGCACCCCTGTTTTAAATAATAAAAATAATAATTGGCCCCTAGGTGGTTTATGCCATAATGTGCTGATATGGACTGTGTATTGGCACATCATGACAGACTTACCTGTTAAATGATCCCCCTCCAGCGCTCGGGTGCTTCTAGCTTTGCCCTGTCTTCCTTCTGGTTTTACATCTGTTCGCCGCTTGAATACCCGGGCCATGATGATGTCACTCGACGTGCATGCACATGGGTGTCGCATCATCATGGCACAGAGCTGGTGCATGTATGCTGAGCTGCACATGTATGACCCAGTGTATTTGACAGCTGGCCTCTTCTGTCATAAAAACCCTACCTGTTAGCAAAATTTTAGAAAATGAATACAACTTTAAAGCGGAACTTTACCCAAAACAACTTAATAAAAATATTGTTCTTTTAGCAAAGAACATGCATTTTACAAACATAATTATGTTATCAAAATTAGTGTATGCTGTAAATTGCCTCCAGCCTTGTCCTTGTTTCTTCTTGCTGAAGGCTGCCATTTTTCTGAAGCCCAGAGCCCTGAGCAGCAGTAAATGTTTAGGCTGTCAGCAGATCGGCCTCTACAGATTGTGCCTAAATATAGAGAGCAACTGAGCATTTGCAGAGCAGGGTGAGACTGTGCATTATTGGATTTTATACTGTATAGGCACTTTTACCTGCAAAAGGAGCCAGCCTGAAGTGATCTAGCAGGACGTAATTTTCTGATTAAAGTTCCACTTTAACCACTTCACGCAAAATCACGTACCTGTACGTCATTTGATTGAAGTGGTTGTACTGGGGGTGATGCCTGCAGCTTTTTTACAGCTAGCGGTCGGCTCTCTCATGATGACAACCGATGCGGCTAATGAGCTGCTCGGCCGTTATCATAAGAAGAGGGAGGGGACGTTCCCCGCTGCTTCCACCGCTCTGCCCGGGTCTCCCATCCCACCGGGAGACTGAAGCGACCACCCTCCAATTTTGGCGTTTTGAGTACTTTGAAGTGCAAAGGAGGGATTTGGGATTTTAGACCCCCGATCCCTCTAGAAAGAGTACCTGTCACTGCCTATTACTGCCACAAGGGAAGTTTACATTCCTTGTGACAGCAATACAAGTGATCAGATTTTTACTTTTTTTTTTAAAGGGACAGTGTTAAAATAAAAACAAAAATAAGAAAATAAATAAGATTTTTTTATTGAGCTCATGCACCAAAGAAAGCGCAAATGTAAATGGTGTTCAAATCACACATGTGAGGTATCGCCGTGATCGTTATGCAGCGTACACACGGTCAGAATTTCCGACAACAAATGTTCGATGTGAGCTTGTTGTCGGAAAATGTGTGTATGCTCCATCAGACGCTTGCTGTCGGTATTTCTGACAACAAATGTTTGAGAGCTTGTTGTCGTAAATTCCGAGCGTGTGTACACCATTCCAACGCACAAAATTCCACGCATGCTCTGAATCTGAATCAAGCCAAAGAGCCGCACTGGCTATTGAACTTCATTTTTCTCGGCTTGTCGTACGTCTTGTTTGTCACAGCGTTCTTGACGTACGGAATATCCAACAACATTTGTGTGACCGTGTGTATGCAAGACAAGTTTGAGCCAACAAATCTGCGGTTTTGTTGTCGGAATGTCCGATCGTGTATACGCGGCTTTAGAGTGAGAGCAATAATTCTAGCAAAAGACCTCTGTATCTCTAACCAGTAATGGTTAAAAAATGTTAAACGTCACCTATGGAGATATTTAAGTACTGTTGTTTTATCGCCATTCCAAGATTGCTGCACAAATAGTGTGTGACATAAAATATTGCAACGACTGCCATGTTATTCTCTAGGGTCTTTGCTACAAAAAAAAAAAAAATATATATATAATGTTTGGGGGTTCTAAGTACTTTTCTAGCAAAAAATACTGATTTTAACTTGTGAGCAACACAAGTGTCAAAAATAGGCTTTGTCCAGAAGTAGTTAATATACTTTTTTTTTTAATTCACATTTTAATTGACTTAGTATTTTATTTTCTTCATAATTACGCAGTGTACAGATTTGTCTTTAATTTAAAGCGGAGCTCCACCCGCACCAAAAATATTAAAAGTCAGCCGCTACAAATACTAGCTGCTGACTTTTAATAAATGGACACTTACCTGTTCCAGGTTCCAGCGGTGTCGGCAGAATGTGACGAGCGAGCGCTCGTCTCTCGCTGCCCCGCCGCCATCCTCTGTCAGGGAATCAGGAAGTGAAGACTCAACGTCTTCACTGCCCGGTTCCCTACTGCGCATGCGCGAGTCGCGCTGCGCTTCTCTATTGGTCCCCGCTGTGTCCTGGGAACTGTGTTTCCCAAGACACAACGGGACATCCTTGGATATCCTCGGATATGGGCGGGGATGCTAGTCCTGGAAGTTGGTGCAGATACCTGTATTATACAGGTATCTGCACCCCACTCCCCCCTGAAAGGTGCCAATTGTGGCACCGGATGGGGGGGAGGAATCCGATAAGCGGAAGTTCATCTTTAGGGTGGAGCTCCGCTTTAAAATTAATAAAATTGTTTTATTTTTTTTAATCCGTTTTAATTACGACCCCCTGCTAACGCCACCACTGACTGGCAACAGTGCTGGGGTCGGCCTCTCTGTAGGTTTGCCCATTCACAAATCACAAGCTACAATGAGGCTCCGGCCATGATGATGCAAGTTGGAGAGCTGGTGCGATAACTAGCTTTGTAAATGGTATTCAGGATTTATTTTCCATTCACCCGTTTTAAAATCCACAAAATTTGCAATGAATTGCAATATGAAGTCAATATACTAGGTATCCAACCACTACAAAAACAAAAAAAATAGAAAATTCCTCAGAGACACATGCAAAGTGTTTTGCACCAATATCCAAAACAGAAACACTTGTGACAAGATCTGTTTGTGGATAATAGGACAAGTCCACTTCAAACACTCTCTTAATTTTGATTTGAAAAATGACTTGGAAAGCCAGCAATTTCAGAAAAGTGCGTCACAGCCACAAAACAGTCCAGCATATCTTCAGGACCCAGAGTAATCTCTACTTTGTCCACAGATTGACCCTTCCAATATTTCCCAGGCCTCCGCTCACTTCTTGCCTTACTGAGAACATTCAGATGTTTGAGCATGTCAGCATGATGATCCGAGACTGCATAACGAGGCCTCGACGGAGTGTAAATTCTCTAAAAAATCTCCAGGCTTTACAGCAAGAAAGATAAACGGCTTTCATCGCCTGTTGAGCGTTACGCACCAGTTCATCATTTCATCAAGATGCAAAATTGGATTTGTCAGGAAAAGTGAAGCAGGTTACTTGCGTCAGCTAAGAAAGAACACATCCAAGTCTTTTAGGGTTCCAAGATCAGGCTTTATTTTAAAGGTCTAATTGAAGAAAAACATAAACCCACCACAGTAACTTTGGCTTGATGGCCTTCTGAAGAATAACAGATCAATTTCCAGTTTGTACGCAATCTGATTTAATGCAGAAAATACACAGCAGGCAGTGTGGAGCAAAACAATGTTCACGCAGATGCAGGACATACAAGATTATAAATCAGAACTATGGCCTCCCATCAAAAAAATGCTGCAGCATTTAATTGAAAATGCATCCCCAAAAATCTTAGAAATACCTGTTGTTCCAGCCTGTTATTTCTGCTTTCCATAGCTTTGTTTGACTGGCTGAAAACTCTGAATTCAGAATTGCAAAAAAAAAAAAATAATAACTTTTTCTTAATTTCTGTTTATATAATTCAGCAAATAAGTAATTTTTTGCACTCATGAACCTGCACTGATGGGCACTGAAGAAGCTGCACTCATGAGGCTGCGCCTTTGTGGGTTAACTTTGGGTACTCCGGTTTCCTCCCACACTTCAAAGACATGCTGATAGGTTAATCGGCTTTTGTCTAAATTGGCACTAATATGTGTGTATGTATGAATGTGAGTTAGGGATCTTTTGATTGTAAGCTTTTTGAATGTAGGGACTGATGTAAATGTGCAATATACGGTATGTAAAGCGCTACGTAAATTGTCGTCGCTATATTGGCTTACCTCTACATAGTCTATCACCTCTGCAATCCATCATGAATGCTGCTGCCAGACTCATCCACCTTACCAATCACTCCGTGTCTGCCACTCCTCTCTGTCAATCCCTCCACTGGCTTCCACTCGGCCAAAGAATTAAATTCAAAATACTAACAACTACGTACAAAGCCATCCGCAATTTCGCCCCCAGCTACATCACTAGCCTAAACTATCACTAGTCTCTAAATACCAACCTACTCATTCTCTTCATTCCGCTCAAGACCTCCTGCTCTCTAGCTCCCTTGTCACCTCCTCCCATGCTCGCCTCCAGGACTTTTCCAGAGCCTCTCCAATCCTATGGAATGCCTTACCCCAATCTGTCCGCCTATCTCCTACTTTATTAGCTTTTAGACGATCCCTGAAAACCCTTCTCTTTAGAGAAGCATATCCTACCCACACTTAACAACCGTATTTTCATTTTCTCCATCAGCTCATCCCCCACAGTATTACCTTTTGTTCCAATTGACCCTCCCTTCTAGATTGTAAGCTCAAATGAGCAGGGCCCTCTGATCCCTCCTGTATTGATTTGTATTGTAATTGTACTGTCTGCCCTCATGTTGTAAAGTGCTGCGCAAATTGTCGGCGCTATATAAATCCTGTATAATAATAATATATATAAATACCTGTAAAAAATGAATGCACAAAAAACTAAACGTGCATTTTTTTTTTTTTTTTTAGTGCAGTGTATAGCATGGCATTGTTCAGCTCTTGTAACATGCAGTCTCTATAACTCCTTCTGACAGCTGTGTCCTCTATTCTTAAACTAACTCTCCTTCACCCCTCTTCTCAACCCCACAGCTTATATATAGCACCCTCACTTCTGTTCTCTCCTTATTGCTGTGCTCACCAACTCCCGCTAATTCTAAATCCACACTCATTAAAAAAACTCCAGGACACCGGGGCAGGGGCATGTCCCTTCATATAAATCACACTCCCACATTACCCCCCTCACCCTCCTGCTTCTCTTAACCTCTGGAGATATATCCCCAAACCCTGGGCCTACATTTAACTGTATTCAATGCACCCATTACCCTGCACCCTCTGGCTGCAGCTGCAATCCACATCATTTAGTTCCCATTTCTCTTCTTCCCAAGGCCGGACTCCCTTTCTCTTGCGCCCTTTGGAATGCCCACTCTGTAACAAACCCACCTCTTTCCATGACCTCTTTATCGCTAACTCATTTAAAGCGTTTGTTAACCCAAAAAAATAAAAATAAAGATCCTGTTCTCTTAAAGCATGTTATACAGCACAGTGCTTGTGCTGTGTCATTTGGACCCCCGTATCACATGAAATACCTGGCTGATCCTGCCTGGCTATACCTTCCCCTCTGCAAACTGACCACAATAATGACACCGTGGTCAGTTTGCGTGATTTTGTCATCCGCGGCCTGCTATCTGTCCCCTGTGTCCTTCTCCCCCCTCCCCTCTCTGCATGTCTCTGCTCGTACCAGTGCCCCCTGCACCCCCCCCTTCTGCTGCTCTCATATCTGCCATTAAATACTCCCATCCGCTCTATACTATTATAATAATTGTCCCTGTGTTCTGTAAAAAATCTGCTTGACTGTACATATATGAGCGCGGCTTTTGGCGCTCAGCTGACTGTCGGCTCTCCCTCTCCTCCCCGGGTGATGTCCTCGAGAGGGCTCGGCCCCGCCCACTCCAGCCCTGAGCCGGAGAGAGAAGAGAGCTGACAGTTAACTGAGCGCCGGAGTGGAGCTCATATAGGTACAATCAGGCAGCTTTTTTACAGAACACAGGCACAAGGACAATTATTAAAATGGTACAGAGAGGATGGGAGTATTTAGTAGAAGTGGATCAACAACCACTTTAATCTACTCACCATTACCGAAACCTGGCTTCATGAATCCGACACTGTGTCTTCTGCTGCCCTATCCCATGGTGGTCTTCTCTGGACTCTCTCCCCCAGATCCAGTGGACATAAGGGAGGGAGTTTCAGAATCCTAGCCTCGCATAGCACCTTTCAGGTACTGCACCCACCTCCCTCTCTGTCACTCTCCTCATTTGAGGCACACTGCATTCGTCTTTTCTCTCCAGTTTCTCTAGGGTTAGCTGTGATCTACCGGCCACCTAGATCGGTATCAACCTTTTTTGATGACTTCTCTGCCTGGTTACCCTACTTTCTCTCTTCTGAAATCCCCACAATCATTATCCATGACTTCACCATCCCTATTAATACTAACACTTCTGCTACTTCCAAATTTCTCAGTCTAACCTCCTCTTTTGACCTGAAGCAATGTATACATGCTTCTACTCACTCTGAAGACAATACCATTGACCTTGTTTTCTCCCACCTATGCACTCCGTGCAACTTCTCCAACTATCCATTTCCTCTCTCTGATCAGTACCTTATTAGTTTCTCCTTTTCCCTCTCCTTCACCTCTTCTTCCTCCAACCACCTAACAATTACCCGTAGAAACCTACACCATCTCAACCCTTCTCTTAGCTACTCTGCTACCGACCTAGGCACTCCTGTCTACAATGCTTCATTTCTAGCCTCACTGGACACACTGGCTCCCCTCACTACACACAGAATCATGCCCCAACCCCTACAACCTTGGCTAACGGATGACACTAGAAATCTGAAAAAAAACATGGCCGTGCTCATGAGCACCTATGGAGTAAGACTAAGTCTCGGAAAGATTTCAGCCAATATAAATCTGCCCTCTGCCCCCTATTTTATCACTCTCATTAACAACTTATCATCCCGTCACCGTCAACTCTTTTCTACCTTCAACTCTCTACTTTGTCATCCACTGCCTCCATCCACTAACTCACTCACTGCCTAGGAGATCGCCAATCATGTCAAACAGAAGATTGATACAATTCGCAAGGAGATCTCTGCTGTTCAGATACCCTCCACACTTTAGGCTTCATGGCCATGAATACAATTATTACTTCCCTCTTTCAACCCTGCCACTATAGACAAGGTTGCTAAACTACTTGCTAACGTCCAGCTAACCACCTGCCCTCTATATCCTGTTCCATCGCAAATGCTACGTTCACCCTCTGGCTCTATTCTACACTCTCTCTTCAATCTCTCCCTCTCTTCTATCATCTTCCCCAACACTCTCAAACATGCACTAGTCAGCCCCATACTTAAAAAGCCCTAACTGGACCGAATCAATCTTTACAACCCTTCGCCCCATCTCCTTGCTCCCCTTGTTATCCAAACTCCTTGAACGTCTGGTCTACAACCAACTGAGCAACCACCTTGCTGAGAATAGCATTCTTGATCCCTTTCAGTCTGGATTTAGTCCCCAACACTCCACAGTAACTGCTCTCCTAAAACTAACAAACGATCTACTAACGACCAAAACCAATGGACACTATTCTGGGCTCCTACTCCTGGACTTTCTGCTGCCTTTGATACGGTTGACCACCAATTCCACCACAAAAACTCCATGCCTTTGGTCTCTGTGACTGTACTCTTCACTGGTTCTCTTCCTACTTATCCAACTGCACCTTTAGTGTTGCTTACAATTCTACTTCCTCCTCTCCTCTTCCTTTCTCTGTTGGGGTCCCCCAAGGTTTTTTTCTTGGACCTCTTTTATTTTCAACCTCCTCCCTGGGTCAGCTGATAGCCTCCCATGGCTTCCAATACCATCTCTATGCTGACGACACCCAAATCTATTTCTCTTCCCCTTAGCTCACTCCCTCCGTCTCCTCACATATCACTAATTTACTAACCGATATATCAGTGTGGATGTCACACCACTTCCTCAAACTCAATCTATCCAAAACTGAACTTATAATTTTTCCTCCCCAAGTGCCTCTTCCCCTGATCTCACTGTCAAAATTGATGGCACAACTATAAGCCCACCCCCGCATGTCAAGGTCCTAGGTGTAGTCCTGGACTCTGAACTCTCCTTTAAGCCCCACGTCCAATCACTGTCGAAATCTTACCGCCACATCTCCAAAATATGCCCCTTTTTTAACCAATGACCCAACAAAGCTCTTCACTCCCCAGTCATCTCTCGCCTCGATACTGCAACTCCCTTCTCATTGGCTTACATCCCCCATTCAATCCATCATAAATGCTGCTGCCATACTCATCCACCTTGTCACTCGCTCTTTGTCTGCTACTCCTCTCTGTCAATCCCTTCACTGGCTTACACTCACCCAACAAATTAAATTAAAAACACTAACAACTACTTACAAAGCTATCCACAACTCTGCCCCCAGCTACATCACTAGCCTAGTCTCAAAATACCAACCTAATCGTTCTCTTAGTTCCTCTAGACTCGTCACCTCCTCCCATGCTCGCCTCCAGGACTTTTCCAGAGCCTTTCCAATCCTATGGAACTCCTTACCCCAATCTGTCTGATTATCTCCCACTCTATTAGCTTTTTGATCCCTGAAAACCCTCCTCTTCAGAGAAGCCTATCCTACCCACACCTAACAACTATATGTTTATTTTCTCCATCAGCTCACCTCCCACAGTTATTACCTTTTTTGTTTCACTTGACCCTCCCTTCTGGATTGTAAATTCTAACAAGCAGGGCTCTGATTCCTCCTGTACTAAATTGTATTGTAACTGTAATGTCTGCTCTCATGTTGTAAAGCGCTGCGCAAATTGTTGGCGCTATATAAATCCTGTATAATTATCAAAATTGATTGTTAACTGCTACTGTACAATGCCTTGAGATGCCATGTGGGTATTGACTTCTGAGTATAATCTTACTTTTCTGATCTGCTCACTTGTCCCACATCAGTGACTCAGAAAGCACTGAAGCATCTGGAACTATATTACAGGTAGGCACCAAGTATGTTCAGATAGTAACAGAACCAGAACTTATGGTGAGGAGAATTCACAGCCAGAGCCTTCAAGAGATGCAACAAGGCAGTAGGTGATTCAGTTGACCAGACCCATAACTAAACTAATACTTATGGGTGTGACAGCTCTTTTAGAGTATGCCTCCAAAATTACTATGGCATTCATCTCATCAGCTATCAGCCAGTTGTGGGCATGGGAGAGCAAGGCAGATATATAATAGGCATGTAAATCAGGGCATGCTAACCCCCCTGAGTCCAATGCCTCTGCAGTATCGCTAGTCTAAACCTGGGTTGATGTGAACCCCATAAAAATGAGATCATCGTTGTTTCAAATGGTTTAAAATATTTAATTGGAATCCATACAGGAGCACGATGCAGGATATACAACAAGGAAGGGAGCAGCTTCATTTTAATAAGATTAATCTTTCCAATAACAGAGAGAGGAAGATTGTTCCACACTTTCATACGTTGCTTTGCTTTTTGTAATAGAGGTAAGAGATTTAATTAGCAATATTCAGAGGCTTTGGAGGAAACAATTACTCCTAAGTATCTAGTGGAGGTGGTCCATTTTAGTGGTAAGGTAGGATCCGCTACCGCCTGCGTGGTTTCGTCATTTGGCAGAATTTTGGATTTATCCACGTTACTTTTAAACCTGAAAAGGAGGAGATCAGTGCTAAGGCTTCCTTGAGGGATGGGCCTGGATCACTGAAAAACAGAATAAGATGGTTGGCATACAATGACACTTTTTCTGTGATGGTACCCACCTGAATACCTCCGATAAGGGGTGTTTCATGTATAGCTTGAGCTATAGGTTCCATCATTAATGCAAATATGGCCGGAGAAAGTGGTCGCCCGGGTCGTATCCCTCTGCATACGAAAGTGGGCTCTGAAAGGTCTCCCCCCCCCACCAACCTCATCTGCGCCGACGGTACTTTGTATAAGATTTCAACCTATTTGCGAAAATAAGGACCAAATGTCATGACCTCCAGAACCGCTGCCATATAAGCCCAGTCCACCGAGTCAAAGGGTTTTTCTATGTCTAACATCACCAGTACTCATGATTTTGAGGTTGGGGAGGGGAGTTGCATGTGCGTAAATTAATGTCTGTTGATTTACCTGGCATGAAACCAGTCTGGTCTATACAGACCAGAGAGGGCAGAATTGTCATAAGTCATGGGTCTAATAATTTGGTCAGGATTTTTAATTCATAATTCGGAAGGAAATGGGCCTGTAGAGGGCAATCTGCATAAGGTCTTTGCCTGGCTTAGGTAGGAGCACAATGTGTGCTTGATACATGGAGGGGGGACAGAGCATTTGGTAAATACACTGCAGAGTCAGGCCCTGGTGTCTTGTTAGGTGGAAACGATTGAATGTCTAGTTCTATCTCAGGAATAGAAATTTCTTTATCCAAGGTACCTGCCTCTTCCTCTGACAAAACTGTCAAGGAGAGATTCTGCAGAGTATCTAGCAATGCCTAAGTAGACAAGGAAGGAATAGGGCTATATAGTGACTTAAAGTAGCTTTGGATCTCCTGTAATATATAAGAGGGATGCAAGATCAACTCCCCAGAAACTGATCTCAGCTCAGATATTACTGTTTGTTGACGATGATCTGCTGCAAGATTAGCCAAAAGGCTGACATTTTTATCCCCTGATGCAAACAATCTCCCCACCTGGGTTGCAGCATTAGCAGTTTGTGAGGGATGTTAAATGAAGAGATAATCCTCTACAGCATGGGCTAATATGGAATAATTATCCTCAGTAGGAGAAGCAGCAAAGGCTAAATCCCCCTCAGAAAGTAGATGTCTGTGCCGCACATTCCTTCCTCAACGATTTAATAGCACAATCGTACTGGTCCCGCACTGGCCTTAAATGCATCCCATACCATCTGAAGGGAGGAAGAGTGGTTATTCATCTCTTAATAGACAATTTGATCAGACATTACTTCCTGTACCTTTTCTTTAGAGAGCCATTTGGAGTCTAAATGCCAGCTCCCTGGATTCCTCCGGCCTCCTACATCAAGGGTACGTTCTAGGGGCGAATGGTCAGAAATGCCTGCCGGCAGATAGGAGGCGGCTCGCACAGTTCCCAGTGCCAGCCTGGAACAAATTGCTAAATCAATCCGGAAACAAGATCTATGCGAAGTGGAAAGATGAAAATAAATTCAGTCATCGGGATGTTTAAATCGCCATACCACAGTGAGGTCAAATGTTTGTGCTCAGTGTAGTTGATCTGGTGTATGCGTTCTCTGAGGGTTGCAGGAATCCAAAGCTACATCCGTGACAGTATTAACATCCCCAGTCCAGATAACCCGGGAAACTTGTAAAAGGACCAATTTCACCTGGATAGTATATAAAATCCCTGGAGAAAAATGAGATAGGACATATACATTAATAGTAATTTATAGTCTCGATATTTGGTTTACCTGAAAAGCAGGTTGTTGGTTAAAATGGTGGGCTATTGAAAGCATAAAATTACAGTAAAAGCCTTCAACTACTTTTGTTTTCATTGACAATTGGTAAAATACACTCCAAGACCCTGCCTGCTATACGACCACTGAAAGCACAGCTTACATGAAGCTAAATATGTGCAATTCCTATTGATCCACAAGAGCTGAGGCTGATGAGCTATGACAAGCTAATGTGATCATTTTAATGGCGCAAGTGAAAGTACCCCTAAACATATATCCTGTCCTAGTACTTTATTTTTTATTTTTTATTTTTTTAGCAGAGGGATCAATTTTAAGGAGCTCTGTGCTGTTTTTAATGCAGTCCATGCCTTCTTGTCCTTGTGATTCCCCCACTCATTCTCCTTATTCTAGTGCTAGTGTTCCCTCCTTAGATTGGAAGCTCTAAGAAGCAGGGCCCTCTGATTCCTACTGTATTAAAGTGTATTGTACTTGTACTGTCTACCCTCAAGTTGTAAAGCGCTACGTAAACTGTTTGCGCTATATAAATCCTGTATAATTAATAGTGTTAATTAAAAGAATGTCCACTATGGAGACACAGACAGCAAGAAAATCTCAACAGAAGTGCTCTAATCATTTCTCACTCTATTCAAAATGTAAAAGGGGGGAAAAAAAAACTTTGCCTGGAGTTACTTTACCTTTTTTCTATTTTTTGCACTAATGAATATCAGTTGTATATTATGATTCACAAGGTCTAAATGATCTGAATACCATCTGTATGGAGGATGGGAAATATATTGATCTGTTGTTGGTCTCTCCTCTTGAGGACAATCGGGCAGTCTTTCCCCTGGGTGTCGTTGCAGTGAAGTACATCTAAGTTGTGGCTTTAATGAGATAATTCAACCCATGCAGTAGAGAGTGACTTTGAGCAGTTCTTGACTGTAGGAAAAGAGAAACAGAGTTTACAACTTTACCATCAATTTTATTATTTACTTCTGGCAGCGCCTTTGTTTTGATATGCGGTCTTTAAAAACAACTCCTTTAAATGACTTAAGTGAATAAATCAATTTAGCTGGACTCTTTGTAGTTTATAATTGATCATTGCAATATGGCCTTATGAAAATAACTTCTTCCTTTATTTTATTTTCAAACGTCTACATAATCTATCCTTTTTCACAGTCCTAGATTGAGCAGTTTCTTATTCAGAATTGTGTCAGGTTTTTTTTTTTTATTTTGGTCCGTCCCTTGCGTCTGTGTCTTTTTATTGGTCAGTGAGACCATCACATTGTCCAACAAGTAGTAAGGCATGGGTAGGTACTGACTGAGCCTCCAGCTTCCTGGTAGGATGGCCATATATACATTATTATGCAGTACCTTAGCTTTTGGGGTTTTTGTAGGTACTGCAACAGCAAGTATGAGAGCTGTACCAAAAGTAAGACAAATTAAATATGGGCCAACAGGCAGGAATTTTAATGCAGGAGAAATATGCATTTCTTTCTGAGCAGAAGCAACATCGTTGAGTTCTTGATGAAGGGATGCAGGTTGTCCAACATCCATAGAAAGCTAACAGAATGTTTACGAAGATGACACCGTTGACAAGAACAATGTCTTGTCATTGGTAACTCTTGTCAACTGTGTCATCTCTGTAAACATTCTGTAGCCTTCTATGGATGTCGTACAGGCTGCACCCCACCTTCATTTAGAACACCGTGACATTGCATCTGCTTAGAATCCATTATTTATCTCTGATTAAAGTGAAGAAGTAGAGTTATTACAGAGGAAGCGTTAAGCCAGTCAAATACTGTATGGATCAAAATTTGGCCAATTCAGCAGAGACGGGACAAATTTCATCTCAAGTATGGGAAGGATGGTTGTACAGAAGTCGATTAACCAATCGACTTCTGTACAACTGCCCTGTTGGAAAATTTCTGTTTAAAGTGGAAGTAAACCCCCTATCGTTTTCAGCCAAGGAAGCTGCCATCTTTGCCTCTGTTTAATCTTCAACTGCCACAGTGCTGCACATGTGATCCGTTATGACACCAGCCATTGGATGGTTTGACTGTTTGGTTGAGAGCACAGCCAATGTGCAGTTAGCATTCCCGGAATGCCTTTTTTTTAAAAACTGTTAAATCGATAGGTTTACTTCCGCTTTAATTTCTGTACAATTTCCCTGTGGCTATAGCCAGCAGAGCCGATTAGTGTGCTCTAATAACGGGGAAGTCTTCCCACTGTCAGGATACAAAGGCACAGTGGGAGGATTCCCCCATCCACCTTGAATGTGTGGATGGGGGAATCAAATCTTTTTCCTGCTGGTTGAACAAAAAAAAAAAAAGAATCCTTTATGTGCTGCCTTAGGCCCCTTTCAGACATATGGACTGTTCGTCCGTTTTTCATCCATCCGTTGATGGATGAAAAACGGACATCAATGCATTCCTATGGAAAAACGGATGACAACGGATGCTCATCTATTTTCATACGTTTTCATCCGCTTTCGACAACATCCGTTTTTTTGAATGGATGAAAGCTCTATTTTTCATACGTCAAAAAAACAGATCGGACAAAAATGGATGTTAACTGGCAAATGGTCAGTTTTTCATCCATTTTTACATTGATAGTGGATGTAAAAAAAAATTGTTGAAAAACTGATGAACAGAACTGATGAAAAACGGATGAACTGAACGGTCCGTATGTGTGAAAGGGGCCTAAAACTCTTCCAACATGTGAAATTTGAATGACATATGTAAGTTTAAGAAGGCCCATGGCCCTTTTCACACTTGTGGACTGTTCATTTCATCCGTTCAGTCACGTCAAAACGGATGAAGTATTCATCAGTTTTTCATCCGTTTTTTATCAGTGCTCATCGGTTTTTCATCTTTTTATTTTTTTTTTTACATCCACTACCAATGTGTTTTTTTAACAGAAGAAAAATAGAGCTTTGATCAGTTTTAAAAAACGGTTGATGCCGAATGCGGATGTAAATAGATGATCATCCATTTACATCTGTTTTTCCATAGAGATGCATTTCATCTATCTACGGATGAATGAAAAATGGACAGCATGTGTGAAAGTGGCCTAAAAAAGTTATGCCCACTTTACATGGCTTTCGTAACAGCCCTTGTATTACACATGCATGCACCTCTATTAAAGTATTAAATAACACTCTCATCTCACAATAAAGTCACAAAAACAGTTCTCTGCAATAGAAGAGGACTTATACTGGCCTGTTTGGCAGCCCATGCTATCTTCACTCTGTTGAAGCACTACAACCTCCATCAGAATCTTAAACATTTGAAACATACAAGAGTGTGGGAAGGTCGAGTCTCCCGATGTTCTGTGGTTTCTTCCACTGATCCCCCCACGTCACTATTGTATCCTTTAGTGATGTGGGGTGGCAGGAACTCTGACAAAGGCTAGTGAAGATCCGAGAAACGTGTTGCTGTAAAGACATGTGTAATAACTCTTTTACAGGTAACTGTGCTAAATTGTTTTTGTGGGTGACGAGTATCGTTCTAAAAAGAATCAGTTGACAGTTTATGGTAGTTCTTCCCAGTACGCTTTTGTGATAAACCAGGTGGCCTGTAGGCTTCTAGTCCATTATGGTACTTTTTACATTTATTTATTACAGGCACTTATATGCTTTACATATTGTACATTCACATAAGTCCCTAACCTCAAGGAGCTTACAATCTAAGGTCCCTATGTCGCATTCATACATACACATACTAGGGACAATTTGGGCAGAAGCCAGTTAATCTACCAGCATGTCTTTGGAATGTGGGAGGAAATCTGAGAACCAGGAGGAAAACCATGCAGGGAGAACTCGCAAACTCCAGGCAGGTAGTACCATGGTTGGGATTCAAACAAAAAACACTGGTGCTGCCAGGTGGAGGTCTCCATCTGGGGGCGTTTGGGCTGCAGTTTGGACAGCATAGGTGCACATTATGGAAGACTTAGCTTTTGAGTTTGTCCTGTTCCATTTAGGACAGCTCTGCACTCACTTTCCAGTCCACATCTGGGCTATCTTTGTGGAAGTTTCACCTTCTGTTGTGTCTTCCTCCTTCATCAATTGAGCAGGTTTGTGATGGTGCAACAATAGAGTTTCACCATCCTGGAACTAGAATTCACTTACATGAATACTGTAAGGCTGCTTTCACACTGGAGCGGTGGGGGCGCTGGCGGTAAAGCGGCGCTATATTTAGCACCGCTTTACCGGCGTTTTAGCGGCGCATTTCGGCCGCTAGCGGGGTGGTTTTACCCCCGCGAGCGTCCGAAAAAGGGTCAATACCGCCCGCAAACCGCCGCTGCAGCGGCGTTTTGCGGGCGGGTTCGGCGCGCTCCCCCATTGTTTTCAATGGGACCGGGTGCTATAGGAGCGGTAAATATACCGCTCCTATAGCGAGCCAAAGATGCGGCTTGCAGGACATTTTTGAGTGTCCTGCAAACGCACCGCTTCAGTGTGAAAGCCCTCGGGCTTTCACACTGAAGGAACAGCAACAGCTGTTTCGGGTCGGTTTGCAGGCGCTATTCTTAGCGCTATAACGCCTGCAAACCGTCCCAGTGTGAAAGCAGCTTAACAGTATTTTAGGTTTTCTCAACCCTATTCACTGTATTTCATGATGTCTACAGTGAAATGACTGCCTTAGCGCTTGTGGATAATTATTTTTGGCACCCACCCTATTCACATGTTTATTTACACATATCGGTTAAAGGTGAACTGTGCTGGTTTTGGGTATTTTTTTATGTTTTATTTTTTTTTTTTTTAAATACATTTTTAATCACATGGTTTCACAGTAGGCATGGTTTCCTTTCAGATTGCCTCTCTCTGAATGATTCTCTATAGTGTTCAAAATGATAAGAGCCAGTGTGGGAAAGGGAGTGGGTTTCTTCAGGGGTACTTTGGCAAAATGGCTAAAAATTTCACAAAAATTGTATACAAGCCAGTGAGTGGCTGAAGCCTGCCTTTTTTTAGTTTAACACAAAGCCACAGGTTTTCATTGTGCATCATTACAACCTTCCCGCAGCCAGTATCCCAACAGCCAATGTAGAGATGCACCTAAATTTCGGCAGACAAAACATTTTTGCCGAAAATTGTGTTTTTGGCATTTTGCCGATTTTTTTGCGATTTTGCTGCAATTTTACTAGGATTTTACTGTGGGTCATGTGACTCAAAAACAATACACTGGTGCGTTATTGATGCATTTTTTGCTATGTTTTCAATGCATTTCAGTGGGGAGGTGTGTTTTTGGTGCGTTTTTTTTTTTTTTTTTAAACTGACCAAAAAGGCAGCAAGCAAGATTTTTAACACCACAACGGAAGTGCAATGGACCAGTGTGAAAACATACATAGAATTTTTAAAGGGATGCATTTTGCATTATATATATATATATATATATATATATATATATATATATATATATATATATATATATATATATATATATATATATATATATATATATATACACACACACACACACACAGGGGTCAAGTCCTGGGGAAAAAAGTGTGGGAACTCCCACCCAAGATCCACTACCCCACCAAAAAAATAAAAATAGGACATTGGGGCACATGGCACCTCAGGGCACGAGGCACATCAGGGCACGAGGCACATCAGGGCACGAGGCACATCAGGGCACGAGGCACATCAGGGCACGAGGCACATCAGGGCACATTATGGGGCACATAAGGGCACGGGGCAATGAGGGCATGGGGCACCTCAGGGCACATGGCACATCAGGCCATGGGGCACAGCACATCAGGGCACATGACACATCAGGGCACGGGGCACATAGCACATCGGGGCACATCAGGGCACATTATGGGGCACATAGCACATCAGTGCACGGGACATATAGCACATCAGGGCACATTATGGGGCACATAGCACATCAGTGCACGGGACATATAGCACATCAGGGCACATTATGGGGCACATAGCACATCAGTGCACGGGACATATAGCACATCAGGGCACATTATGGGGCACATAGCACATCAGTGCACGGGACATATAGCACATCAGGGCACATTATGGGGCACATAGCACATCAGGGCACATAGCACATAAGGGCACGGGCACATCAGGGCTCGGGGCACATCTGGGCACATTATGGAGCACATCAGGGAACATTATAGGGCACATAGCACATTATGGGGCACATAGCACATCAGGGCACATAGCACATTATGGAGCACATAGCACATCAGGGCACATTATGGGGCACATTGGGGCACATTATAGGGCATGGGGCACATAGCACATCAGGGCATGGGGCACATCAGGGCACGGGGCACATCAGGGGGCACATTACAGGGCACATCTGGAGATCTTACTTGCCAGCATGCAGAGTAGCGCAGGAAGCGTCTGTGTGTAATACGTTTTCTCTCATGTCACGCTGCTCGCTCCCCGGCGGCCCCTCCTCTCTTCTCGTCTATCCCAGATGATGTCTCAAGCCAATGGGGATAGACGAGAAGAGTTTATATATATATATATATATATATATATATATATATATATAGAATATATTTAATTTTATTAAATGAAAATGTGTGTGTGTGTGTGTGTGTGTGTGTGTGTGTATGTATATATATATATATATATATATATATATATATATGTGTGTGTATGTGTATGTGTATATATATATATATATATATATGTGTGTGTGTGTGTGTGTAATGTATAATATTTTTGGTTGCAGCCAAGGGCATCCTGCATTTTTGGTTTTGGCACCAAAATTTTCATTCAGTGCCCCTCTAATTCAATGATGTCATCAGTTTGTAAGGAGGACATTGGGTGCCCTGCACAGCATCCTTGTTTGCCCCTCCCCTCCCCTGCTCCATCACTGCAGGGGTCACATTAGCTGAGTGAGAAAGAGAACCTGAAAGTAAATTTTAGAATACTAACCAGCAGTGATGTAAGTAACTGAGTTAAAATAAACTGAGTTACGTAACGCAGTTACTTTAGAGGGTAACTAGTAATCTAACTGATTACTTTTCCCCTCATGGTAACTCAGTTCCCATTACTTTGGCTTGGTTACCCCAATTACATCTACCGCCACTAGATGGCAGTAGTGTAATTCCGGTGTCCTGCCAAAAAAGTTCCCCCGCCGGATAAGGACCCCCTGTACTGTGCAGGCGCAGCGCTTGCACAGTACGAAGGACTACGGAGCTTCCGAAAATTGCCGAACCTAAACAGCTCTGAGTGAACTCTACACAGCGCAGGCGCAGTTAACATGTAATTGTACGAGGTGATGCCGCATGCTCCTGATGCTCGTGCTACTCTGCAAAGGGCGTATATCGTGTAACTAAGGAGTGGGTCTAGTATTATTGTAACCAATGGGCGCATTTATTATTATTGTTATATATCGAGCTCTGCCCATTAATTTAACATTCGCCCTCTTCTGTAGAAATCCGCCCCTCACACGATATAATAATAATAGACCCACCTCTTGCTTACGCGCTATAACAGATCTGCCCCTTGGTAAGAGTAATAATAGAGCAGCCCCTTGGTTACACAATATATAACAATAATAATAAATGCGCCCCTTGGTTACAGTAATACTAGACCCGCCCCTTAGTTACACGTATAGAATATAAAAAAAAAAGTCAGTTACTTTGCTCTGTAACTAATTACTTTTCCAATGTAGTAACTGAGTTACTAACGCAATTACTTTTTGGGAGAAGTAATTTGTAACTTAACTAAATTACTTTTTTAAAGTAAGATGATCAACACTGCTAACCAGTACCAGTGTGCAAGGATTTATTTGCTTTGGAAGACCAAATCACGTCAAATGTTGGGTGTTCTAATTAGTTTTTTACATTTTAGAATGTAATGCCTTGAGATTGTGCAGAATTTTCAAGTGTGCCTTGACTAAAATTAGTTGAGAAATATTGCTCTACATCATTCACTAATTTGACCTTGAACCTTGTAAACTATGATAAAATTTCACAATTGTTTTAAAAATAAAAAAAATCTCTGTCAATACAACACAATACGATACCCAACTTTTCTCCTGTTCGAATGATAGCCAGAGTCCTTCAACACACTTCCTGTGAGCACAGGCTGTCATGGACACACCCACTGCCTAAACCGGAGTTCCCTGTACAATATTGCAGAGAACTGTACTAATGCCTTAACATTGTTACCAAACTCTGTGATGGATGCTCTTCAGTAATGCAGTCACTGGAAGAAGACCTGGAGACATCGTATGATCAGTAATGTTAAAACACTGATCATGCACTTTAAGGATAACCTGGTAAATTGGTAAAAGATGCAGAGAGGTTAATTTGATGGCTGAACATGAAGATATGAAATATTTACATTATGTCACAGTTACCTGAATATAAAAAAGAAAACGTGTTTTAATAGTTTTATTTTTAATTCTGGAACGTTATTTATACAAATCAAAACGCATATTGTGTTTTAAATCTTATGAATGGGTGGGCTAATTAAAGGTCTTCAGTGTAGGTTTAATAGAGGAGCTTGGATCCAGCCATATTTCCTGAGCACGGCTACACTGTAGGGTGCCATGTTATTTTACTCAGGCCCGACTACCTCCTGTAGAGGATTTGGAATAGATTTGAGTAGCCGATTGCTGGACTTTTCCCGGCTTCATTAGTTAGCTCTCCTTAGGGCCATGCTGCAGAAATATTTCATTCATTGTAGTGTGGTTTAAGTGACTGGGAATCTCTCTCCTGATAATAATAAAACATGTTCAATGTGTTGTGCAGATGTGCACTGTGTTTGTTAGTGTTGTACTACAGTTTTAGCTTCTGCTTCCTTCTTCCAGTTTTAGGTAAAATCTCCCTCACATTCTTATCCCTAATAGAAGTTAATGGCCAGTATTACGAAGCCAGCAAAATACTTTGTAGTCTGTACCTCAACTAAACATTGAAAATGGTTGAAAGGCATTATGTTATTCTTAAAGTGGATGTAACACCAATTCATGAAATCTGAGCTGGGCACATATATCTGCTGTGTTTTCTTATCTCTCTTCAAAGCAAAAAGTCCTGTGGCTTTCTCTTGCTCCGTTCTTCTGTTATCAGTATGATAACTTTTTTTTTTTAATCAGAAAAAAGGTTTTTATTTTTGTATGTTCGTTGTCACAGATCCATAATATGTAGGGTAGTACAGATTACAATATAAAGAGCATTCAGTACATACATTGTATGAACAAGCTTTGTGTTAAATCTACCAGGTGGTACATGACAGAGCTTGCAATCAGTGTTCAACGGTACAAGTGAGAGAAATAATCACAATGAACAACGTTCTAACTGACAAGTTGGAGTCTCAGGAACTCCATTTAACAAAAAATAATACCAATAACTTTGTGTATAGTTTCGACGTGCCCCCAGTTAACTTTGGAGAAGTCATTCCCTAAGATGCTATTATACCCACCAGGTTTGAATGTTTTTACAAGTCACCATTATGCAGGTGTTCTTTCCCAACCATTTAGATAATTTTTGTCCCCCCCTTACTCCTCCTCCAACCACGCAGCTTAATGGCCCTGTATAAGTCTATCATTGACTAGTTGAAGCAGCGCTCGTCCAGGTATTTCCAGCCAATCTCGCCACAGCGTGTGAAATTTGCGGGGTACATTCCTGTGTTGGAATGTCAGTTTTTCCCTTATTCGCATGCGATTGACATGTTCCACCCATTGATGTCTAGTAGGGACCCTGGGAGTTATCCAAAGTTGTGCAATTAATTTGCCGGCTATGTATAACAGGCGAAGAATTTCCGTGTGTGCAGAAGGGGATAACATCTCTTCATCCAGGGCACCCAATAGACATATCTTAGGGTCTCGCTGAATATTAAAATAAAATACCTGAGATTGTGTGTAGTATTGCTTTCCAGTACCGGAAAAGTTTGGGGCAATTCAGAACTGTATTGCTGAGTGATTGGCCAATTGTCATTAGTTCTCTGTGAAGCTCATCAGATGCTGTCACAGGGTTAGGTATACTTTGTTTTTCACACAATTCAAATTTTTGCTCCTTGCAACCTTTGCATCTTTTTGCACAGTGCTCAAATTAACAGAATTATCAGCATGGATAGTTGTATACATCAATGAAATTCATTTAAGGGAACACTTTATGGTGTCAGGTACTCAATCACAGCACGTTGCTTATATTGGATTGACAAGGGTCAAGCAAAGGGTTCCATTTCATAGTTGCAAAGCAGCCAGTGACCTGCTAAGTGATGTGAAAGAAGAGAACCTACACTATGTATTTCCTATGTCAGTGCTGCCATCTCACATATATCAAACTAAAGTCTCTCATTTTCATTCAACCATTGCAATTTTTTTTCCCTTTAAAATGCTAGTTTGGTTCCATGGTTCCCTGCCTCCTAAATCTTCCTATTGCTTATTATGTTGATGGACATCTAACTGGTCAATAGAGAGACTCAGTATGGGTTCAGGCCAAACTTCTACTGATAAAAAATTATATTTTATTATGATTTCAACTGCCTTGATGTCTTGAATTGCAAATCATTTTGACTAGCAATTTCCACTGAAGGTAGCATGTACTTTAAATTATGCTTAACTTGTACAACTACATGCATGGTCCATGTTTCTTTTACGTCTGGATGAAGCCTAGTCAAGTGCTTGGGAAAATGCAGCAGATCTTAATTTGTGGTTTCTGTGGCATTGAACTATATACACATCACACTTATGCCACCGTACTTGTAAACCACAAAACATGCTTTCATTACTGTGCATCAAATAAGAGTGTAACAGATGCATATAAAACTTCAGCACACTTGGAAAGGGTTCAGTTACATTTTATTTGGGTGTAATGGCCAGGAGTATGTCATATAAAGCCCAGGGTAGAGAGTGCAGTGGTCAGCAGTATGAAATGTATGACATGGCTTCTATAGCGCAAGGCTCAGTTGTGGGTAATGCACAGAGTGTGGGGCTAAGAAGTGCATAACGCAGGGGCTGCGTGGCTCAGGACTTCATAGCGCAGAATGTGCAGGGATCACGAGTTCTTAACACAAATGGTGCAGGGCTCAGGAGTGCATAACGCAAACGGTGCAGGGCTCAGGAGTGCATAACGCAAACGGTGCAGGGCTCAGGAGTGCATAACGCAAACGGTGCAGGGCTCAGGAGTGCATAACGCAAACGGTGCAGGGCTCAGGAGTGCATATTGCAGACGGTGCAGTTCTCAGGAGTGCGTAATGCAGACGGTGCAGTTCTCAGGAGTGCGTAATGCAGACGGTGCAGTTCTCAGGAGTGCGTAATGCAGACGGTGCAGTTCTCAGGAGTGCGTAATGCAGACGGTGCAGTTCTCAGGAGTGCGTAACGCAGGCGGTGCAGTTCTCAGGAGTGCGCAATGCAGACGGTTCAGTTCTCAGGAGCGCGTAAGGAGGGCATAACATAGAGGATGCAGGGCTCAGGAGGGCATAGTACAGAGGGTCCAGTAGAAAGGGATGCATAATGCCGGACACAGGTGCGAATAATGTAAAGAATGCAGGGGTCAGGAGTTGGTAACACAGAGGTTAGCAGTGTATATTGCATAGAAAGCGGGGGTTAGAATTGCATAATACACAGGCCACTGTACAGAATACAGCCAAAAATGACCTCCTTTTTACCAGTACAAATCCCAACCCCCCATTCCCAAGCCAGTATTCCCCACAGTAAAGATCTTTACCAAAACAACAGAATTGGGAAGCACAGATCCAGGAGGTGGCAATGAATCAATTGGAGATGGAATCCATGTAAAATTTATAACTGCTTTTTTAAATTTCACATGGATTCCATCTCCAATTGATTCCTTGCCACCGCCTAGATCTGCGCTTCCCAATTCTGTTGTTTTTGTCTGGTTCTCATTTGGTCATTTGAGTGCAGTAGCAGCGGTCCAGTGTGACTTTTATTATTACTTTGGCTCCTTGGTTTACTTTCAGCGCTTGGCTCCCTGTTGGAACAGATCTTTACCAACCGCTCTAAACCACCATCCCCAGACTGCCCCCTATGTACAGTCCCCACCACCCAACCCCGCCGTTACCATTGCACCTTCCCTTGTTTCCTTACTGCGATTGCGCCAAAACTTGCCCTATACCAGTGATGGCAAACCTTGGCACCCAAGATGTTTTTGAATTTCCCATGATTCTCAAGCACACTGCAGTGTAGGTGAGCATCATGGGAAATGTAGTTCCAAAACATCTGGGGTGCCAAGGTTCGCCATCACTGCCCTATAGCAAGAAAATCAAAGAAGCCATGGAACATCAGTATACAGTAGGTTTATAAGCTTGAATATAGGTCATATTACTGGCTAATATACAGTATGTATTACACTGAAATTAGCAGCATTTTAGCCTTTGTTTTGTGGGAATGTTAGCTCTACATATTTATAATTTAAAAAAAAAGCACGTCTTGTCTACTGTGTTTCTTTATTGCATTTACAACTTTGAGTCATGTCAGAACCAGACGTGACAGTCTGCCACGGTAACGTGTGGGTTTTCTTCAGGCCTTTCACATTAAATTTACTCTAACATTTCCTAGACTGTCCATTGAACAAGAAAATGTTCATGTTGTTAATTAGGGTAATAGTTTTAATGGGACTGCAAAGAAAACACTATTAGTGATAATTACCACTCTGAGAGATTGATGACTCTGTGCACACAATTCTCCTCATGAACCCACCATGGAATCCGTTCCAGGAGCCATGATGAATGCTGTGAAGGAGGAATAACCATGATCACAGGGTGTGATACAATACAGGGTCTGCGGCTACATGTTCACACACCGCTGTACCTCTAGCAGACGTGAGAACAGCTGTGTTACTATGGGACATGGTGGCGTGCCGCTGGAACAGAAGCGGACATTGGTTATTTGGAAGACAAATGAGCAGGATTTTTCTTTTTTTATTATAAATTTTCCTTTTTTTTTTATTCAATAAACAAGCAGACAAAACAAAACATCATACGCATTGAACCTAAAATATATTAATACAAAAAGCAAAAATTCAATCACCTTGCATAGCAGCTATCAATTCAAAAATAAAAATTCAAAATAACAGCGCAATATAGCAACATCTTGAAAGGGTATAATAATTATCCAATAAAAAAAATGAGACAAGAAAGAAGGTGGATAATTATCCCTTCTATCACCAGTGGCCCCAAACATCCCTTATGCAGAAACATCCATATTATAATTAATAACCCTCACCGGCAGTAGATGCCATGTACAGTTTGCCCAGCCGCTTTGCCCAGACTTTATCATATTTACTAGGGCAACTCCTATTAAAATAGATGTCTCTATACAATGGGAGGTTATTATTTATCAATTGTTTCCAATATAGAAGTGTAGGAGGGCGAGGTTTCTTCCAGTGCATTGCAGTGGCTTTTCTTGCATAGAATAACGTTGTATTAGCAAACACTCGCTCAGACACTGTAGGACCAGTAGCCTCTACCAAACCCAGCAGACAAACAGACGTTGAGACTGGTAAAGGAGCAGAGGTAATAGTGTTCAATAAATCTACCACTTCCCCCCAGAAAATGGCTCCATAAGGACAGGTCCAGAAAATGTGTGTGAAATCACCCCTGAGATGCTCCGCACCGCCAACACTTGGCAGAGCACACAGGATTTATCGTTTGAAGTCTATGAGCTATAATATATGCTCTATGTACCAATTTAAATTGAATCGTGTGGTCTCTCAACGATACCAGAGATTGCAGAGGGAAATCCCACACACCCCTCCAGTCCTCCATATCCAACTCTGGTATATCTTGCATCCACCTAGTTCTGAGACCTTCTAATGGCAAAATAGAAATTAAAAGTAAGATGAGAGTACAGTCTCGAGGTGGACTTATCCAGGCACTCAACCCTGAGTAATCACGAAACGCGACGACTTCCTGATCCGAGCGGCAGTAAGACGAGGGGCACAAACTAACAGCACGCTGACTGTTGAGGTCTTGAGGTCCCCACAAACCCGGCTGGAGATCCTCAGTGCCGGCCCGAGGGCACAGGCAAATGTGAGTGTAACAGTTCTTTTTGTTTTAATTGTTTGTTAAATACATTTTTGGATATATTACACTATGGGAGCATTTTTTATCAATTCCCTTGAGAGCGGAGGACACACAGACTAATAAACTTGGAGTTCCGAGAGGAGTTTGACCAGAGTAAGGAGTGGTTATCCGGCTAAATAAACCAAACGCCTAAAACTCACCTGGTCCTGGTGAGTGGCCATTTTTTAGCGGTGGTGGATTCAGTTAGGGTGGCTTTCACAAGCACCAGAAAATTCAGTCACAAGCAGTGTTATTTGTGGGAGCAATCGGCTATTGGCATACTGAGTGAAAGTGGTGCCAAAACTTCTATCACCTTAGAACGCTTATGGACTTTATTTAATTGATTAATTTTGTGGCACATGGGTTGCGGCATTTGTGGCATTATAATATAACTTTTGTTTTTAGGATTGTTTCACAGGAATGTGTTTTGTTTATACATAATTAGCACATATATGCAGTTAGGATATTATATTACATATCAATTAAGGGCACATTAAGATTACTATAAACAGGGGTACGACTATCTACCCCTTATTGATTAATTGTCCAGGTACTAGAAAAGGTCCACAGTGGAAATTAGGGGTGACTGAGGCAGACAGGGAGTGTGAATTGTATCCCTCATGGTGTGAGTGGGTGCACTTGCACCAATTTTGAGGATTTGCATCCTCCATATCTGCCCCAGTATTCATCACTTGTTATTTAATCTTTAGATTTTTTTTATAATCTGGCACGATATAGAGATAAATTTAAACTGACTGGCGCAACTCCTCTTGTATAATAATTATAGCAAATGGGCAACTAGCACTTTTGTTTTTTAGATTGCAGCCTATCGTATATGCAAATCGACATAATATACTGAATTGGCGCGGGTACCTTTACGTAAACATACTCAACCCTGAGTACCAATTCTAAAGAGGATTGTAAAATCCTTATACTATCCTGTGGAAACTGTGCAGGGAAAATGTGGAGAAGCTGGAGATAACTTACCTAGTTCTTACTTATTTAGATAACGTTTGAGGTAAGTGTAGAAAAAGTAGATAATTTCCGATCATTGACCACTTGAGAGAGTATTTTAATATTATATTTAGTCCATGTAATAGGCTCTGGTAAAAAAAAAATGAGGAAGAGTAGGATTAAACCGTAAAGGGGCATTTGGAGAGATCGCACCCTTTGGATAGTACTCGCTTCTGAGGCCAGCCTCCCAAGCAGTCAACTGGTAGGGGGCCCTGTGGCCCCTAATTAGGAGTACCTTAAGAGCTTCTATAGAACTTACTACTGCTGCTTTCAACCGAGTGGAGGAGTTATATAAATCTGGTCTTGGCAACCATGCGGCCCTAACCAGCTGAGTGGCCAAGAAATATTTATATATTTTGTTACAACTTCACTATTGTTTTTTTTCGTTGCCATTGTTATATGTATATCGTGTTTTAAGTTTCAATAAACTTTATTTGAAATGGGAAAAAAAAATATATATATATAAATCTGGAAAAGCTAAGGCCGCATTAAAGTAGTTAATTTATACCTGTTCTTTGATCCCCATAAAAAAAGATGAAAACGGCTGATTTAATCTTGTAAAAACAGATACAGGAGCCACTGAGGAGAATGTCTGAATAAATACATACATTTTGGTATAATTTTCATTTTTAAGAGATTAATATGTCCCAATAAATAATAAGCAGGAATGTTACCTCACTGATCTGGTTCATACTTCTGTCAGTAATGTGTTTCTCTTATTCTGGAGATGTGACTTTGGAGAAATTTGCCTAAAAAAGCCAATAAACCTCAAACACTAAAAAGGTTTATAAAAAAACCTATTGACAACTCTTCTAGATATTTGTAAGAAAATACCAGGGCTAATAGCAACTTGAAGAGCACTTGTTGTGTTCTAGTTAGAGTGGGAATCCTCCGCACCCATCAGTGAGAAGGGTACAGGTATGTTTTGGAAACCAGCGTTTCTTGAGTTCATCATGAGTAATCAGTTGTGGTTTAAGGTGAACTCATCTAAAACATTCCATTAAATACGTGAGTCTAGCTATGTAGAACTTACAAGTTTATTTCACTATAGGGAGAAGTTGGAGAGAGGACGCTGTCTATGTTGGTCTGTTAGGAGGTTACATAAGGTTAAAGGGGTGTTTCGGGAAAAAATAAATAAATTAAAAGCCAGCAGCTGCTGGCTTTTAATAAATGGACACTTACCTCTCCTCCAGTCCCTCGATGTCGGCACCGCAGCTGATGTCTCCATCAGCTGTCGGGTGCTGCCGCCGCCATTGCGGGTAAGGTAACCAAGCAGTGTAGCCTTTTGGCTTCACGCCGGGAAACCTACTGCGCATGCGCGAGGCCCCGATCCTCTCTATTAGCCCGACGGCCGAGGGAGGAGGGAGCCCCGCAGTGACGTCACGGCCGCATCCGCGCCGCGGCGCACTTCCGGAAGTGGGTAAGGATACCTGTCAAAGACGGGTATCATGTCCCCCCCCCCTGAAAGGTGCCAATTGTGACACCGGAAGGGGGGAGGAATCCGATGAGCGGAAGTTCCACTTTAGGGTGAAGCTCCACTTTAAGGACAGATCTAACCTTGTTCCTCTGAACAGTAGCTGTTAGCAGTGACTGGTGACACCAACAGATGTGGGAGATTTGTAAATCTATGTATGAGTTACAGTTATCAAAAAAAGGAGCTGGAAGCCCAAAAGAATGTTAGTCACATAGTAGAATGTAGGACTTACCATTTTTTATAGGCTCAAAATTGTTAGAACAAACGCTGGATGAAAAAACGCCAATCATTTGTGTTTTGTGCCAGCTTCTAGTAGCATTTTTGTAGCTTTTAGGAGCTTTGGTGTCTTTACAGTACACAAAAAAATTAGGCGCTTTTAGCGGTTTTTCTGCTGGGAAAACGCTCCCAAAAACTCAAAACATATATTTTTTTTCTGCTGCTAGATGCTGAAGCTCAAAAAACGCTATTATGCCCTGTACACACAGTCGGAAATTCCGACGGAAAAAGTCTGATCAGATTATGTTGTCGGAAAATCCGATCGTGTGTGGGCTCTACCGGACTTTTTCCGTCGGAATTTTCGACGGAAAAAGTTTGAGAGCTGGACCCAAAGTTTTCCGACAACAGAATCCGATCTGACTTTTTCCGATCGTGTGTAGAGAATTCTGATGCACAAAGTGCCACACATGCTCTGAATAAATTTGGAGACGAAAGCTATTGGCTACTGGCCTCTTCGTAGTCCCGTCTTACGTTTTGTACGTCACCTCGTTCCGAGCGATCGGATTTTCCGCCAACTTTGTGCGACCATGTGTATGCAAAACAAGTTTCGGCCAAAATCCTTCGGAAAAAATCTGACGGATTTTGTGGTCGGAATGTCCGACCGTGTGTATGGGGCAATAGTCTAAAGTTGTGTGCATGGTAGAGCTCTGCGATTTAATTTTTTTTTTAAAAACTTGATTCACGATACGAATTAAGTTTTTTTTTTTTTTTTTTTTTTGGTGGACACCGCGCCGGTCCTGAGGAGCTGCGCTCAGGAGTTTTTAGGCAAGGCCACGGCTTTGGCCTAGTCCACGGCGTCCGGCCTCATGGACTAGGCCGAAGCCGCGGCCTCACCTAAAAACTCCTGCCCGCATCTCCTCAGGACCAGGGCGGTGTCAGCGCCAGGCCTGGTAAAAAAAAAAAATCGATTTGCTGAAAATTTAAATCGATTTGACGAGTTTCGAATAATAAAGTTTCGAATAATAAATGCATAAGCAGAATCTTCATCAGGGATTTATACTACTTCTGAAATACAAAATATTCTCATTTTAGAATTAATTTGAATTCCACATACAATACACATTCTTTAGCAAAAAATAAGGGAAGGAGGGGTAACAAACCCCGGGACTTTACCTTGTTTCCATCCTTGAACACAGTTAAAGACACAATAACAGCATCAATAAAATGTAATATTTTATTATAAGAGTAAAAAACATGAGGAAATTGAATCATCCGTGTCAAGGTTATAAGTTTTCACTAAGGGGCACATATACAAATAATACCACTCAACATGTTTCACTCTTAGAGCTTCTTCAGGAGTTTCTGGTGAGGTGTATATTATGCTAGAAATAACAGAGACAAAGATGAAATCTCATGTTTTTTTTTTTTCTCACTTTTAAAGGTTTTATTTATTTCAAAAGTAAAGCATGGATACAATCAGTAAAGCATTTGTATGAATCTTACAATAGATAGAGATATATATATATATATATATATATATATATATCTCTATCTATCTTTAACATAAAACAGAACAGTTTGTACTATGAAGGTATCAATGGTGGATGTCTCATCGTGTGGGATGTTTCCCAATATAACTATTAATGATCAATCATATAGCTAGAACATCATCTATAAATGCTTTAATTGAGCCTAAGTAGCCCTGCAGAGCCAGAAATAGAGATGAAAGGTAGGAAGAGAGTGTCGGCCTTTCGAAAGGATGACACAATGAAAAAGAAAAGGAAAAGGTGAGGCAGTCTGAGCAGAAGAAGAGAACCAGTAATAGGATGGGAACTTATGCTTAGTCCCTCTTTAGGTTTGTATCAGAGAGTCGAATGAATGAAATCTCATGTTGATTGTATGACATACACAAACGGATAAAGACTGTAGGTATATTGGTAAATTACCAAGGCATAAATAATCATTACATATATAACAAGGTCATGTGAATAAGGGATATACAAATAAATGCGGGAGGGAAGCGAGTCCTACCTGGGTTGCCAAAAAGCTGCATATAAACTTGATTAAGAAATGGAAAAATGATATGTCCCATACAAGTTCAGAGAGCCCCACCTATATATCCAATTCCAAGTGGTCGCATGAGGAAAATAATCTAAATATCCCTGATGAAGGGAATAAAAAAAAATATTTAAAAAATAAATAAAATCAAAAATAAAATTCATCAGGGATATTTAGATTAATTTCCTCCTACGACCACTTGGAATCGGATCGTGGCAAGACTTGAAAATTCTTGTTCACAGACGCTCTCCATCCAATCTGACAGAGCTTGGGCAAAGAAGAATGGGCAAAAATGTCACTCTCTAGATGTGCAAAGCTCGTAGAGACATCCCCAAATAGACTTGCAGCTGTAATTGCAGTGAAAGGTGGTTCTACAAAGTATTGACTCAGGGGGGCTGAATACAAATGCACGCCACACTTTTCACATATTTATTTGTAAAAAATTTTGAAAACTATTTATCATTTTCCTTCCACTTCACAACTATGTGACACTTTGTGTTGGTCTATCACATAAAATCCCAATAAAATACATTTATCTTTTTGGTTGTAACATAACAAAATGTGGAAATTGTCAAGGGGTATGAATAACTTTTCAAGGCACTGTATGATGGATCCGTCTCAGTCCAAGCTGTTGTCATATTTGCCACACTTGCAGAGGGGCCGGTCGTACTACATAATTAGACTTGGGAAGAAAATGGCTACTGTACATGGGACAAAGTCCTACATGTATGCTGCCCTATGAGGGGAAGTAACAATGTAAAAACCTTTTGTAATGAGCGTTCTTCTTTAAGGTGGTTGTACTACTTGTGTGTCTATAAATGCCGGGATATGTTCCTGACACTCATTAGAACTAAAGAAGTGGCTTTGAGAAGCTTCAAAACATCTTCAACATTACAGAATCCCTGTTGGTTGTGCCTAACTTCTTCTAGCTATTTTCTGTACTTGCTGAAACTGTTATTGGCTTGAAAAAAGAAAACTTGCCACCACATCTAAGGACTCTCAGGCTGCAATATATGAACATTTTGCTTTTGGGTTTAGTTGTCCTTTTAGATGCTATAGTAGTAATACAAAATGTGCTTGTTGGTCTACTATCCTTAATTTTTTTTATTTTTTATTTTATTATAGCACTGTGCGGACGTGGGACATGTCCAGTGATAAGAAGCATAAAAGCATCTTTAAACCAAGATCTGCACAGGGAAAACGCGTGATCCCAACATGTGCCACCTACAATAGAGATGGCAAGTTGATAGCTGCAGGATGTCAGGACGGCACCATACAGATCTGGGACAGAAATATGAGCGTATGTAGCAAAATATTATACTCCTTTTGCTCATGTATATGTTTCCATTATTATATTTTTGTTGGCTTTAGAAAAGGCTTTAAAGTGGACTCATTGCTTACGATCAAAAATTATGTTTACTTTCTTTGGTGCTGGGTTTCATGTTGTAGATATCATATATTTTCATTACACCTATAAAATTCATCATTTTGCCCTGTGTGAAACATGTTATGGCAAGAGCTATGACATTGGACTACCTATGACCTATCTGAACCATTCAGGAGCATGATGGGAAACAGTATACACACACAAGCAATTTTATTTAAATAATTTGCTCACTCTTTTGAATACTCCATACTTGCATTTTCTCAGTTATATGCTGCATCTGTTTGTATATTAGAAATTTTACAGTTTTATGTTTCCGTAGTGGTTATCTAATCCACATCAATAAAATTGTATGTAAACCTAAGCAGGGTAGTCTTAGATGAACAAAGCACACGGTCAAGTGTGCGAAACGCGTTGACGTAGGCAGCGCCATCCCCACCCGGCGCTCCACCATGCGTCCCTACAGGCACGCGCAGCTTTGAGCCGCTCCACTTGCATGGACTGGATGAGTTTATGGTACACTCACTGACGGGCCCTTTGACCTGACGTACTAACATCTGACTGTCTAGTTGCTGCTTGACACTGAGTCGACGCAACTAAGGCAGGCCATACATGGGTCGAATTTTGAAAGAATTTTCTTTCGAAAATCTTATCTAAGAATTATCATTCGTATTTTACACCATTAGTGGGCTGCAGCAACAGCCGATTTTCGTGCGGCCATCGAATGTTGGAATTTTTTTGAGAAATTTAAGATTTTTGAATCAATGATGGGAGAATCGTGCGAGAAATGTAATCGAAAAAGAAATGCGCATGTGCAAGAAAAGAAAATTCCCAGAAAGAAAAGAAGATTCCCAGCCATGAAAAATTATTTTCTGTAGCAACATGAGGTGAAATTGAAGGCTTGGTTGGCCAAATTTCTAAAATCAATGGTGGCACCATCAGATCACAAAACGCACAAATTTTCTGATTTTCTAAATGAAAATTCTTTCTAAATTTGACCATGTATGGCCAGCCTAACACAAGGATACACTCAGGATTTGTCTATCGCTGATTGCAGTGCCCATGAGGAATATATCATTCCCATTGCAATTTCAGAAACCGCCTTGGAGTGGTGAGAGCCTCCGGGCATTATCCTTCTATCTCGTTTTTGAACTGTTTGTCAGACAATCCCTTAGACACGCTATACCATCTCTATACTGGACTGTTAAAGCTACCAAGGCACATAAAACGTATTCAATACTGACTGCCATTGTCTGCACACGATCGGATAGCACTATCCCCAACATTTTGAGGGATTTATTTCTCTGGTCACTGCATGGTTTTTGGTATATCTATACCTCAGCTTCTCAGCTATACGCTGATCTATGCAGTCAATGTCATTGGTTCCAAATATAGTACCATGATATCTTGAGTGATCAACACAGCCATTCATTTTGAATCTTTCTAAACAAATATTGCAACAGTCCTGATTCAGATATGCTCTGTGTGGACTACATTATTGTTTAAATCACACCAACAGCTCCAGTCATTCCCAGTCGGTTACGCGAGCGTGCACGTGTGTGTGTGTGTGCGCGTGTGTTTGTGTGTGTGTGGTGCCCAGTGTTTGGCGCCTTAGTGTGATAACGTTGTCAATATTTTATAAGTAGAATGTTTTAATAGGGTACTCTGCGGGGTTTAGCCCACTAGTATGGTGGAATCTCATCCCTAGTGCTATTTTCATATTGCGGAATTTTTTAATAAAGGTTGTTTTTCTATGTATATTTTTTTATATACTGTGGTTGACCCCCATTATTGCGTTCTTTTGGGAGACATCTTTTTGTCTCAGGTCCTTGTTTTTGCAATTTAACTCTTTATAGCTTTAGAGGGGTCATGTCTAATTGACGAATCGGTGTAGATATACCAATTTGCTTACTATAATTGGTCAGTGGGTCCGATGTTCTTTTTTTATTTTTGTAAATAGTCTTAGATGAATATATAGTTTTAAATTGACATTAAGTAGGAGACAAATTAAAGTCCAACTCTAGACCATGATTGATTTTCATGTGAACTTTTATAGATTACTGGCCTATGCAACAAAATTGGTATCTTTTTGTACCGTCATAGCCGTGGCAAAGCTAGACATTATTTCACCGGGGGCAAAGACTCATTTCAGCATCCCCCCCCTAGAGAGAAGTTCTCCACCTATACACTCTCAGCCCTTGTCCAGAGAGGAAGCGTAATAAATACATAGATACGGCATAGGATGCGAATACTAATTAAAGTTTTGGTAATAGAGATTTCAAGCCCCACTTCTGTAGTGGATTAGGACAAGGGCCGCCGGGAAATAAGAAGTGAGCCAAGAAGCTGGTCTTTATTAAGGTTTGCTTCTGTGTGCTCTTCTTCCTTCCCGGCAGCACCTCTCCCAATCCGGTGTTGGGGGTGAGGCTTGAAATCTTCACATAAAGCACTGCTGCTTTCTTGTGGCATGGCGGCTAGGGCTGCCACCTTTTTATTTAAGCCAATTCTGATCACATTAGCAGCACGTGACAATTTTTAATTTTTTTTTGTAGTATACACTATAGGATTGTAAAAGACCTGGGACACCTTTTGGGTGCCCCAACAAGAGCAACAATTTGGCGTGCGTAGTGTAACAAGTTGCGTTGAAATTTGGAGGGGCTTAAAGGAGCATTGTTATATATAACTAAAGCATTCTTGTACCCATAAAATATACAAAGATTACTAAAACAAATGACAAAAATATGAACTTGGCCTACTTTATAAGTTGACAGTGTCACTCAGTAGAGCAGTGGATGGTGTGTGGGTGGTGTAAGTAGGGCAGTGAATAGTGTGTGGACAGTGTCAGTTGGGTAGTGGATGGTGCATGGACAGTTGTCAGTAGGGGAGAGGTTGGTGTCAGTAGGGCAGTGGATGGTAGCAGTAGAGCAGTGGAAGGGGTCAGTAGGGGAGAGAATGGTTTCAGTAGATCAGTGAATGGTGTCAGTAGACGTATCAGTAGGGCGGAGGTTTGTGTCAGTAGGGCAGGGGATGGTATCAGAAGATCAGTGAACGGTGTCAGTAGAGCAGTGGACAGTGTCAGTAGTTTTTTATTTTTATTATTTTTTTTTACAATTTTTTAAAAATTTTTACCATTTTTTATTTTTATTTTTTTAATTTTTTTACTTTACTATTTTTTTGGAACCAGTTGGAGGGATTTAATGAAATATCAGGTGTCCAAACAGACCCCTGATGTCTCACATTTAAGACCAAAAGAAATAAAGGACACAGGTTCTTCAATTCCTTTCTCTGTAGCCTCAGCTTGTTTATTGATAATTTGCTCTTATGATACATGCAATCGTTGCAGTGTAAAGCCAAAGAAAAACAATACATACAGTATATGTCTTTGTAGGTATACATAGTGTCTGAGCAATAACAGAAAATGGTGCAGATGATAAACTTCTTATACCCTTTCCATCCCCAAAGAAGATAAAAAGGGTTAAAATAAGAAAAAGAAAGGGTCTAACCAGCACTTTTAACCTATTATGATAAAACAGTGTTATACTTTTCTTCTGTTCCCAGATAAAGCAAAGTCTGGTGCATAACCTTTGAACTTAACCAAACTTGTGTTTCTTGCCTCTCTCTTGTCCCCCCCTCCCCCTACATCCATTGATGACTTTTTATTGAAAGAGTCTATCCATTACCAGCTGGAGCTAGGTTAGGATCATTCAACCATGGTTGCCAGATAAGATCACATTTTCCCATAGCCTTCCTGCGGCTGTAGGCCAACCGCTCTCTAAGAAGTTAAGAATTAACATATGCAATCCAATGTTTCCCCCGTAGGGGCCGCAGGTGCCATCCAATACCGTGCTATAAGTTTCCTGGCCAGGTACATCAGTCTAGTAATCATATAATACATGCCCTTTGAGTACATTTCCCCTTTAATTGCTCCGAGCAAGTACACCAGAGGGTTCAGGGGAACAGGAACTGGAGCTAGTCTGGATATGCATTGAGACAACTCCACCCAATAACGGCAGAGTTTCGGGCACCTCCAGAGCAAATGTATATAAATAATTGTGACAGTTTGAGATGCTGAAACAGACACTGCAGGTATTGACTCTAGGGCCATGTCCCACTGATCACCGTCTGTCTCCGATATCTTATACTCACTTACTCCTACACTTGAGAGAGACATGATCCTGGATGGATGACAACAGCTCTGCATATATCTTAGTTATGAGTCCCTTCTGGGTCTCAGCCCGGAGGACTTCCACCAGCAGAGGATACAATGACATTGTTAAGGGCTGGGTCTGCTGCTGCGCCCATAGGGCATGTCTAAGTTGGAGATATTTGTAGAAGCCCCTTGGGGTCAAGTGAAATTCCCTACATATCTGTTCATAGGTTTTCAATATTGTCCCTTCATATAGCTGCGGGAAAAACCATATCCAATTTTCTCTCCATGGGGAGAACCCCTGTAGTTCCCGATGTTCTGGGTATCTGGGGTTGTTCCACAGTGGAGTGAAAGGCAACAGACCCTCAATCCCTATCTCCTTCTGGAATCCCTTCTATTCCTCCTCATCCCTCATCACCTCCTCCCATGCTCGCCTCCAGGACTTTTCCAAAGCCTCTCCAAGCCTATGGAATGCCCTACTCCAATCTGTATGCCTATCTCCTACTTTATTAGCTTTTAGACGATCCCTGAAAAACCTTTCTCTTTAGAGAAGCCTGTATTTTCATTTTCTCCATCAGCTCATCCCCCACAGTATTACCTTTTTGTTTCAACTTGACCCTCCCTTTTCGATTGTAAGCTCTAACGAGCAGGGCCCTCTGATCCCTCCTGTATTGATTTTTATTTTAAGTGTACTGTCTGCCCTCATGTTGTAAAGCGCTGCGCAAACTGTTGGCGCTATATAAATCCTGTATAATAATAATAATAAATGCGGCACGTTTGCGGGTGCGGGAACCGCTGTGAACTCGGTGCAAAAGCACCATGCAATTTCAGAGCCACTGCGTTTCAGAAATAGTGCAGGGACCCCTTTTTCCAGCATGAAACGCAGGCATAGTAGCCCATTCAAATGAATGGGCTGCTGTGCCCACGCAAACAGGGCTTGCAGAGCCTCAATAGTGTGAACCAGGACTCAGACACTTTTTGTGGTGGTGTAAAAACACTTATTCTGCGTTCACCAGTTGCATTTCTGCATTGTCACTCGAGCCCCTGATAAAGCCTACAGGGGGCTCTGCCAAATCTCTCTCTGTGCATGCTTCGTCTACTGTCATCAACATTAGGACATGACAGCTATTTCTGAAATACGATGTTTTACCAAATTAAATGTCATCCAGCTAGAGTTAAGAGATTTAGCCTACGGAATTAAACCAAAACAAAATAAAAATTTTGAATGAACCAATCCTAAAATATGCACCACTAGTTGTTCTCCAAAAGGTTCTATATTGAATGGGATGTTTGGTGTAAGTATAATAAAAACAGAAGATTTGCATCATGGAAAACCGGGCGAGCATAGGGAGGAAAGGATGGGTGTCATATAGCCAGTGCTGTCCAAGACTATAAAGTCTGCTAGTCTTCATCAGGATGGGCAGAGTAGATGTGGGGGCCAACTCCTTTCTCAGAAGCTGCTTTTTATCCTCTCCCTGCGCTCGCGTTCGTATATACAGCCCTGACATATTGCTTTTTTTTTTATGGCACGTAGAAGACCACCGTAGGATTTTATGAAGTTTTAAGTGTTAAGCATTCTAACTTACGTCAGTGGTTTTTCCATTCATTTCTATCAGATGGCCAGAAGATCTGCAATAACTCTCATGTCTTATTGTGTGCATACGCAGAGTGCCTATAAAATGCCATTCACAACGTGTGCTGGCTTCACTTGTAAAAGCCTTCTGCCACACCATGGACCTGCCTATAGGAGCTGAGGTGTTAATTGTTGCTGTAAATGTCTTTGCTTGTTAAAAGAACATTGCAACTCATTCATCTTTACAACTGGTCCCTGACTTTAAATGTCTATTTAACCTTGTGAGAGTATTATTTATAAAAAAGGGGACTAAAAATGTTCTGCCTTTTGGTAAACAGTTTCCATATAAATCCTTCTATGGCATTATAGAATGCTATACTAGGAGCGCAGATCTCAATATTTAAGGTTCACTCCAGTCAAACCTACAAATTTAGCATAGAAATACTGGGGGCATGCTATAATCGGCTTGTGGCTTTTATATTAACCTTGGCTTTCTGTATACCAGGCCCACACCTGTTGGCTTCCCAATTCATCCCAAAGGTGTTCTGTAGGGATGAGCTCAGAGCTGTTTGTAGGACACTTGAGTTCCTCCACAAAAAACCATCAAACCATGCCTGTATGGAGCTGGATTTTTGCACAGGGGCACAGTCATGATGGGACAGAACAGCACCTTTCCCAAACTGTTTCCACAATGCTCACATTTGTTTAATGTCTTTGTATGTTGTAACATTAACATTACCTTTAGTGACCTTACCTGGCAGGCCCCTTCTATCAGACATCTTTTCTCTGTACTCCATCGCTGTACCTACTTTCTAGCCTCCCCCATCCTTTTTTTTTTTTTTTTTTACCTTATTTCTAGATGTTTTTTCTCCCTGTCTTCGTCCCTAGAAAAGTGGCAATATACTATGCCTAACTTAAGACTTTTTGCAGGGTTTTCCCTGCCTGGTACAAACTCTCATGTTCCAGTGTCTCTAATCCTACTTGGGCATTCAGGCCTGATGTCTGCTCCTTCATCCCTCTGGACTTCCCCTGAGAGGCTGTCCGATTGGCCCCAATGAACCCATCACCAGTATCTGTCTTTGCCGCTTCTGGCTATTGTGCGTTGATATTTTTGTTTGCCTTGTCTAATGCGGCATACACACGGTCGGAATTTCCGATGGAAACAGTCCGATGGGAGCTTTTCATCGGTTTTTCCGACCGTGTGTATGCCCAACGGTCTTTTTCTGTCTGAATTTCCGACGGACTTTGAATTGAGAACCTGTCTCAATTTTTCCGAAGTAAAACCTTTCTATCAGATTTTCCGATCGTGTGTATGCAATTCCGACACGCAAAATTCTGACGCATGCTCGGAAACAATTCGACGCATGCTCGGAAGCATTAAACTTCTCTTTTATAGTGCTGTCGAACGTGTTTTATGCCGCTGTGTTATTGACCGTCAGAATTTGGTGTGACCGTGTGTAGGCAACACAGCTTGAGCGGAATTCCGTCGGAATTCCGTTGGAAAAACCGTCAGTTTTTTCCCGACGAGAATTCCGATCGTGTGTAGGCGGCATAAGTGTTTTATTGATCCATCAGTACTCCATCTGATGCAGTCCCTTGAAATTTTTCACATTTTGTCATGTTACAACCAAAATGTATTTTATTGGGATTTTATGTGATAGACCAACACAAATGCATATAGTTGTGAAGTGGAAGGAAAATGATAAATGGTTTTCAACATTTTATTACAAATATCTGAAAAGTGTGTCGTGCATTTGATTTCAGCCCCCTTTGCTCTGATAACCCTAACTAAAATCTAGTGGAACCAATTTCCTTCAGAAGTCACCTAATTAGTAAATAGAGTCCACCTGTTTTTAATTTAATCTTAGTATAAATACAGGTGTTCTGTGAAGCCCTCAGAGGTTTGTTAGAGAAGCTTGGTGAAAAAATGGCGTCATGAAGGCCAAGGGATACACGAGACAGGTCAGGGGTAAAGTTGTGGACAAGTTTAAAGCAGGGTTAGGTTATTAAAAATATATCCCAAGCTTTTGAACATCTCAAAGCACTTTTCAATCCATCTGGAAATAGAGTATGGCACAACTGCAAACCTACCGAGACATGGCCGTCCACCTAAACTGACAGGCCGGGCAAGGAGAGCATTAATCATAGAAGCAGCCAAGAGGCCCATGGTAACTCTGGAGGAGCTGCAGAAATCCACAGCTGAGGTGGGAGAATCTGTCCACTATTAATTGTACATTCCACAAATCTGGCCTTTATGGAAGAATGGCAAGAAGAAAGCCATTGTTGAAAGAAAGCCATAAGAAGTCCTGTTTGCAGTTTGCGAGAAGCCATGTGGGGGACACAGCAAGCAAGTGCAAGAAGGTGCTCTGGTGAGATGAAACCCAAACTGAAATTTTTGGCCTAAAAGCAAAACGCTATGTGTGGTGAAAAACTAACACTGCACATCACCCCGAACACACCATCACCACTGTGAAACATGGTGGTAGAAGTATCATGTTGTGGGGATGCTTTTTCTTCAGCAGGGACAGGGAAGCTGGTCAGAGTTGATGGGAAGATGGATGGAGCCAAATATAGGGCAATTTTAGAAGAAAACCTGTTGGAGTCTGCAAAAGGCTTGAGACTGGGGCGGAGGTTCGTCTACCAGCAGGACAACGACTCTAAACATACAGCTACAATGGAATGGTTTAGATCAAAGCATATTCAAGTGTTAGAATGGCCCAGTCAAAGTCCAGACCTAAATCCAATTGAGAATCTGTGGCAGGACTTGAAAATTGCTGTTCAGACACTCTCCATCCAATCTGACAGAGCTTGAGCTATTTTGCAAAGAAGAATGGGCAAAAATGTCTCTCTCTAGATGTGCAAAGCTGGTAGAGACATCCCCAAAAAGACTTGCAGCTGTAATTGTAGTGAAAGGTGGTTCTACAAAGTATTGACTCAGGGGGGCTGAATACAAATACACGCCACACTTTTCACATGTTTATTTGTAAAAAAATTGGAATACCGTTTATCATTTCCCTTCCACGTCACAATTTGTGTTGGCCTATCACATAAAATCCCAAGAAAATACATTTACCGTATATACTCGAATATAAGCCGAGATTTTCAGACCCTTTTTTAGGGCTGAAAGTCTACCCCTCGGCTTATATTCGAGTCACTGCCGTCTGCCTACATGAACAGCGTGTCATGCAGACAGACGGCAGTTTTCAAAAGCCGCGCCGCCTCCTCCCGCCCGTCCGTGATAGGCGGACACTAATTTTCCCAGCAGTCAGTGTGCAGTGTTCCGCCGAGGAGGAGGAGGAGGCGCGTTTTTTGTAAGAGTGGAATGGCGCCGTACACGCTGTGGGGGGACAGAGTGGGACCTCATCGGCTGCACGGAATGGACCCCGGACACCGAACCCCGGACCCGCGGATCGGCACAGGTAGGCTGCAATGGGGACACGGGGTGCAATGGGGACATGGGGGTCTGTACAGGGGACATGCAGCTGCAGATGGGCGTTGCAGTAGCTGCTGCATTTTTGCCCCTCGGCTTATACACGGGTCAATAAGTTTTCCCCATTTTTTGTGGTGATTTAGGGGCCTCGGCTTATACTCGGGACAGCCTATACTCGAGTATATACGGTACATTTTTGATTGTAACGTGACAATGTGGAAAATTTCAAGGGGTGTAAAAACTTTTTTTAAGGCACTGTAGTAATGGCTGTACATGGTTTATGCTGCAAGACAGCCTGTGTCCAGCAATGTAGGGAATTATGCAAGTAGTAGCATAAACCATGGGCGGCACAGTGGTGTAGTGGGTAGCACTCTCACCTAGCAGTAAGAAGGGTCGCTGGTTTGAATCCCAACCACGACACTACCTGCCTGGAGTTTGCATGTTCTCCCTGTGCCTGCGTGGGTTCCTCCGGGTACTCCGGTTTCCTCCCACAATCCAAAGACATGCAGGTAGGTTAATTGGCTTCTGTCCAAAAAAAATTGGCCCTAGTATGAATGGGGACCTTGGATTGTGGGCTCCTTGAGGGTAGGGACCGATGTGAGTGTGTAATATCTACAGGGATGGGGACAATTGTAGACATTCACTCATGTTGAACTGGATGGACTGGTGTCTTTATTCAACCTTACTAACTATGAAACCAATGCACAGCCATTTATTAATATTGGCAGCTGTATGCAGCAACTGAGTATCCCCGGAGCGGAACTACACCTACAGATTCCATTGTATGCCCAAAAGCACCCTTGTGCATGAGGCCTTAAACCAGTGATGATCAACTTTATTAATATGGGGGGCCTCAAGTGAAACCCCCAACATCACCAAAGGGCCGCACATAAAATTCAGTGTATATTTATTACCAGGGACAGCAGGTATTCAACAGGATTTATTCAAAGACTAATGGCGTGATACAAGAGATGTTCAGGGGCTGCAGATATTATAGAAGTGATGATCGGAGACTGTGGGCATGATGCAAGAGATGGTCAGAGAATGTGGGCATGATGCAAGTGATGGTCAGAGACAGTGGGCATCAAACTTGAGGTGGTCATAGGCTGTGGGCATCAAACTAGAGGTGGTCATAGGCTGTCGGCATCAAACTTGATGTGGTCATAGGCTGTGGGCATCAAACTAGAGGTGGTCATGGACTGTGGGCATCAACCAAGAGGTGGTCATAGACTGGGCATCAAACAAGTGGTGGTCATTGACTGGGCATCAAACAAGAGGTGGTCATAGACTGGGCATCAAACAAGTGGTGGTCATTGACTGGGCATCAAACAAGAGGTGGTCATTGACTGGGCATCAAACAAGAGGTGGTCATTGACGGGGCATCAAACAAGAGGTGGTCATTGACTGGGCATCAAACAAGAGGTGGTCATTGACTGGGCATCAAACAAGAGGTGGTCATTGACTGGGCATCAAACAAGAGGTGGTCATTGACTGGGCATCAAACAAGAGGTGGTCATTGACTGGGCATCAAACAAGAGGTGGTCATTGACTGGGCATCAAACAAGAGGTGGTCATTGACTGGGCATCAAACAAGAGGTGGTCATTGACTGGGCATCAAACAAGAGGTGGTCATTGACTGGGCATCAAACAAGAGGTGGTCATTGACTGGGCATCAAACAAGAGGTGGTCATTGACTGGGCATCAAACAAGAGGCGGTCATTGACTGGGCATCAAACAAGAGGTGGTCATTGACTGGGCATCAAAGAAGAGGTGGTCATAGAGTGGGCATCAAACAAGAGGTGGTCATTGACTGTGGGTGTCAAACTAGAGGTGGTCAAAGACTGTGCGCACGATACAAGAGTTTATCAGACACTGTGGGCATGCTGCTAGAGATGATCAGAGACTGTGAACATGCTACAAGAGATAGTCAAAAACTGTGGGTGTCAAACTAGAGGTGGTCAAAGACTGTGGGCACGATACAAGAGTTTATCAGACACTGTGAACATGCTACTAGAGATGGTCAGAGACTGTGGACATGCTGCAGAAGAGACTTCAGAGACTGTGAACATTATATAGGAGATGTTGGAGACTGGGAACATATTTCAAGAGAGCCATAGACTTTGGGGAGACATTATATGAGCCTGCTAGAGATTACTGCTATAACGGAACAATAGGGAAACGCAGATTAGTGTCTGCAGGGGACTCAAGCGCCGCACAAAAAGTGCAAAAGAGCCGCAGGTTGGGCACCAGGGCCTTGCATATACTGTATACAAAATGTTTATTTGACGCGTGCATTTGACTTTTTGCATGGATTTTCGATTAAAATATGTATTTTAAAGCCTTGTGTATATAAATGATAATCATTGTTTGAGAAAATATAGAGCAGCACACATCCCTGCAGTTTCCAGACACTGCAGCAGTCACTCACAATACACGGTACTCTATTAAACAGAAGGTTTTAATGTAGTGAAACACTTCTGTCTCTGCCAAGGAGAATGACAAACGTGGTAAGCATGTCATCCTTTGTATTGGTGGATCGGGACACTCCTGATGCCGCTGGTCCCGTTGGAGGGAGGCAGCGTATTCCCAGTCTCGGCACTCACTGCTGTGTGTATATATAGAACCCTGACACAAAATATAACCAGACTGTTTGGACAAACTTGGCTCTTGACCAGACCTACAAATCCATCTTCCCGCGTCTTCTGACGATTACTCTTTATTTATGGTTTGCTATGAGAGACCATTTCATAGTTGTTTTACTTTTGGGCTGGCCTGATAAAAGTTCAGTGTTTCAGTGAATAATATACAATGGAAGTGAAAACGGGGGAATTCTAAATCTTTTATGGTTGAATTGTTTCTTAAAGAGAACCTGTCGCCTACATCACAACACTATAGACAAAGTAAACATTTTTGCCAGTTTGTTTGTAGAAAAATGTGATGAATAAATTAGTTCTAGGTGAGAACAATTTTGCGGCGTACACACACTCGGAATTTCCGATGGAAACAGTCTTTTTCTGTCGGAATTTCCGACGGACTTTGGATTGAGAACCTGTTCTCAATTTTTCTGACGGAAAACCTTTCTATCGGATTTTCCGATCGTGTGTATGCAATTCCGGCACGTGAAATTCCGACGCATGCTCGGAAACAATTTGACGCATGCTCGGAAGCATTAAACTTCCCTTCTATAGTGCTGTCGAACGTGTTTTATGCCGCTGTGTTACAGACCGTCGGAATTTGGTGTGACCGTGTGTAGGCAAGACAGTTTGAGCGAAATTACGCCGGAATTCCGACGGGAAAACCATCAGAGCTTTTTCAGACGAGAATTCCGACCGTGTGTACGCGGCATAAGAATAATTCTCTGCAGTTTCCAGACACAGACCAGTATTGAGAAATTTGCCATAATACTGATTTATCTCTGTACATTAAAATCTGCAATTTATTTATTTATTTTTTATTTATGGATTATCCTACATGAGCTGCATAGTTTAAATAATAACTCCACTTTTGTGATGGTGGAACAGCGGTGGTGCAGTGCGGGCAGTGAGAGATGTCCTCTCTCTGCTCACCCGTCGAACCTCAGTGTAGTGTTCGCGGCCGGCTGTGAGGACTGGATGGTGGTGATGCGGGGCGGGCGGTGAGAGATGTCAGCTCTCTGCTCGCACGCAGCACCTCAGACAGTGCTGTGCGAGGGCGGAACAGCTGTGATACAGGGCAGGTGGCGAGAGGTGATGTCCTCTCTCTGCTCGCCCGCCACAATTGACCCTCTGAAAGTACAGCCTTTGCGGCGGCCCGGCTGCAAACAGGTTACGGCCCGGGGGTTGGGGTCCCCTGTTGTAGAGGATACCTAAAATATGATTTGTATCTTAGTGCAGACTTCTGGGGAAATCAGTGAGCCAATCACACAAGCAGGAAATTATATTTTTGGAGAAGTTTGGTACACCAGCTGTGTACAAAATGCCTCCAGGTTGCCATATTGCATTGAATATTACAAAAAATGTACAGAGCCGATTGAAAAGGAAAGGTACTTTTTAACCACTAGCCAACCAGCGTGCCACGGCTGGGCAAATGGGCGTACTGGTATGCCCCCTTTAAATCGCAGCATTGTGGGCGCTCCGGGTGCTCCGTGCCCACAGGTCCCGCGGACTCTGTCCACTGGGGGCCCGCGATCATGTCACGAGGCGGAAAAATGGGGAGATGCCTTTGTAAACAAGGCATTTCCCTGTTCTACCTAGTGACATGATAGGGATCTACTGATCCTTGTCATTGGTAACAGTGATCGCTGTCATGTCAGTGGAAGCCCATCCCCCCACAGTTGGAACACTTCCCTAGGACACACTTAACCCCTTGATCGCCCCCTAGTGTTTAACCCCTTCCCTGCCATGTCATTTACACAGTAATCGGTGCATTTTTATAGCACTGATCGCTGTATAAATGACAATGGTCCCAAAATGGTGTCAGAAGTGTCCGATGTGTCCGCCATAATGTCGCAGTCACGATAAAAATCGCAGATCGCCGCCATTAATAATAAAAAAAATTAATAATAAAAATGCTACAAATCTATCCCCTATTTTGCAGACGCTATAACTTTTGCGCAAACCAATCAATATACGCTTATTGCAGTTTTTTTTTTTACCAAAAATATGTAGAATACATATCGGCCTAAACTGAGTAAAAAAATGTATTTATATTTTTTTTGGGGCATATTTATTATAGCAAAAAGTAAAAAATATAGCTTTTTTTTTTTTTTTTTTATTCAAAATTGGCGCTCTTTTTTTGTTTATAGCGCAAAAAAAAAAAATGCAGAGGTGATCAAATACCACCAAAAGAAAGCTCTATTTGTGGGGAAAAAAAGTACGTCAATTTTGTTTGGGTGCAACATCGCACAACCCCGCAATAGTCCGTTAAATTGACGCAGTGCCATATCGCAAAAAGTGCTCTGGTCAGGAAGGGGTAAATCCTTCCGGGGCTGAAGTGGTTAATAACAATACATTACAATTTGGCCTGTGTAGCAATTGCATATGCTATATAATTTTTCTTTTTATTTGCTATATTTTTTCCCAGGAAAGTGGACTGAATCTTTAAATTAAAGGAAAATTGATTTCTGTAGTGTCTCCTAGAGCATCATGATTAAGCTTTATGAGATAGAGATTCTCCTCACATAAAACCTACACCTAATATAAAATGATTCTTTAATTGGTAGAACATTTTCTATTATCGTTATTTGTGTATTTGAATGGGGACTGGGAACTGCTACTGTTAGCGATTTCATACTTTTAGTATGAGATAGAGGTTCAAATAATCCACTAGAGGGAGCTCTCAGCGAGCATTCAAATTCAATGATGCTGCCTTTTTAACAACTGTTGTGCTAAGATAACCTCACAGGTAGAGCATTGTTTTCAAAGAGTTGGTTGACTTTTAGTCAAACCAAAATAGTTTTAAATATATGTTAGGTTGATATGAAATATTGAAATATTTGTATTTTCTTTTTAAGCCAGCAGATAGCGCTTTACTGCCCCTTTCACATGTTTTCTAGGGGCTCCTTGGCCTCTGTTTTAAAAAAACTTAAAAAACAAAAAAAGGTATGTTGGGCAAGTAAGGTAGAAATACAGTTGGTCTATCGCATCCCAAAATGAATAGATTAATTTTCAGTAGGCTAGAGTGTGCATGAACACTGGCCAATACCCCTGGGGGATGCTTGGGGTCAAGATAGACACTTAGAGAGTATATGCTTTTGATAAGGTAGATATATTTATTCAAATGAAAAAATATGTGCAACTATATAAATGCTGGAATAGATTCAGTATGTTTACATACAGAGATAGGTAGGTATATACAGTTTTTAACATGTCAACAGCATAAACATACAAAAAATGTTGTGACAATTATAAGAGCTTGCTTGATACATGTATGATAAGGATGATGCCAACATGTTTCGGACTTTGGTCCTTTGTCAAGGCAAATAGATATCCTTTGATTCACATCTAAATATATGTGAGAATCACAGAATTAGTACATATTAAATTGGAACATAGAATACAGTCATTTATACCATTGCCATAAGCAACCAATACAATGTATACAGGGTATGTAAACATAGACAGGTACTCACATGTAATGCCAGTATTCACAATTGCCACAGAGGTAACCACTAGAAGTGGTGTGGGAGGTTGGATGAAGTGGAGGTTGTAAAAACAAAGTGGAGATAACCACTGGGTATGGAAAGCTTGCCGGAATAGCCTCAGGGGGTTACAAGGTCCTATACACGGCTTGGGCCAAGGCCCATGTCATGTAGCAGTGTAACTGAGCCAGGCAGTGTGAAGCTGTAGAGATAGAGTATAGAAGGTATAAGTACTAGAGGAGTTGTTATAGTAAAGGTGCATATGCAGCTAGTTCAGCAAAGTGCTGTTGTTACCTGAATAGAGTATCGCCTGGGATGGAAGATCAATCAACTCTGGGTCGTCAGCAGCGTGTACTGAGGCCATGTGATGTATGGGTTTATATATGGTCATATAATAGCAATCAGCTGAGTGGGAGCGTGAGTATTCTGCTGGGAACCAAACTGATTGGCTAGTTTGTCTGTGAGGAAAGGAGAGCGCCAAAGCGCCATAGATGTATTTCCTGAGGACCTCTGACGGGGCGGCGCCGGGCGTGAGTGCGTCATGACGGCGGGGTCACGTCCGGCGTCGTGACGTCACCGACACGGGCAAGGAAAGCCGCTGACAGCATGTTGCGCTCCACTGTGGAGCGCAAACAGGAAGTGGACAGAAGGAATGTGTCCAGAGTACAGCGGGAGATTGGCGCATGCGCAGAAAAATAACGGTGCATGCTAGCCAAGTCTTACCCGCGCCGGGTAACCATACTGAGGATAGGCAAGCTAAATTGTCTAATGTATCAAACACATCTACGTATAGGATGTCTAGTGGCAATGAGTTGGTAGAACATGTGTTGTACCTAAGAATGGAGTAATAATACGGAAACAAGTATCTGGCTCATATGGAATATAACATATGGAAAATAACTCAACACACAACCATTAATGTCTAAACTGCTGACTTGTTAGTGTTACAAGGCCTCACGTGTGAATGGGGAGCAGGTGTGTTAAATTTGGTGTTATCATTCTCACTCTCTCATACTGGTCACTGGATGTTCAACTTGGCACCTACACGTATGTGTGTATTAGTATCTCACAAAAGTGAGTACACCCCTCACATTTTTGTAAATATTTTATTATATATTTTGTGACAAAACTGAAGAAATTACACTTTGCTACAATGTAAAGTAGTGAGAGTACAGCTTGTATAACAGTGTAAATTTGCTGTCTCCTCAAAATAACTCAATACACAGCCTTTAATGTCTAAACCACTGGCAACAAAAGTGAGTACACCCCTAAGTGAAAATGTCCAAATTGGGTCCAATTAGCCATTTTCCCTCCCCAATGTCATGTGACTCATGTGTGAATGGGGAGGAGATGTGTTCAATTTTGGTGTTGTCCCTTTCACTCCCTCATACTGGTCACTGGAAGTTCAACATGGCACCTCATGGCAATGAACTCTCTGAGGATCTGAAAAAAAAGAATTGTTGCTCTACATAAAGATGGCCTAAGCCAGTGATGGTTAACCTTGGCACCCCAGATGTTTTGGAACCACATTTCCCATGATGCTCATGCACTCTGAAGTGTAGTTGAGTGTCATGGGAAATGTAGTTCCAAAACATCTGGGGTGCAAAGGTTTGCCATCACTGGCCTAGGCTATAAGAAGATTGCCAAGACCCTGAAACTGAGCTGCAGCACAGTGGCCAAGACCATACAGCGGTTTAACAGGACAGGTTCCACTCAGAACAGGCCTTGCCATGGTCGACAAAGAAGTTGAGTGCACGCACTCAGCGTCATATCCAGAGGTTGTCTTTGGAAATAGACGTACGAGTGCTGCGAGCATTGCTGCAAAGAAAGCCTGCAAACTGTTTGTTGAAGACAAGCAGACTTAAGGGCATGGATTACTGGAACCATGTCCTGTGGTCTGATGAGACCAAGATAAACTTAGGTGTCAAGCGTGTGTGGCGGCAACCAGGTAAAGAGTACACAGACAAGTGTGTCTTGCCTACAGTCAAGCATGGTGGTGGGAGTGTCATGGGCTGGGGCTGCATTAGTGCTGCCGGCACTGGGGAGCTACAGTTCATTGAGGGAACCATGAATGCCGACATGTACTGTGACATGCTGAAGCAGAGCATGATCCCCTCCCTTCAGAGACTGGGCCGCAGGGCAGTATTCCAACATAACGATCCCAAACAAACCTCCAAGACGACCACTGCCCTGCTAAAGAAGCTGAGGGTAAAGGCGATGGACTGGCCAAGCATGTCTCTACAACTAAACCCTATTGATCATCTGTGCGGCATCCCCAAACGGAAGGTGGAGGAGCGCAAGATCTCTAACATCCACCAGCTCTGTGATGTTGTCATGGAGGAGTTGAAGAGGACTCCAGTGGCAACCTGTGAAGTTCTGGTGAACTCCATGCCCAAGAGGGTTAAGGCAGTGCTGGAAAATAATGGTGGCCACACAATATTGACACTTTGGGCCCAATTTGTACATTTTCACTAAGGGGTGTACTCACTTTTGTTGCCAGTGGTTTAGACATTAATGGCTGTGTGTTGAGTTATTTTGAGGGGGACAGCAAATTTACACTGTTAGGACCCTTTCACACGGATGTGTCCGTATACAAGCTCTGCTTTGCTCAGCAGGGATCGCTCAATCGATCCCCGCTGAGCAGGCAGAGTACAGGTCTGTCTGCACACTGTTCAGGGACCGACCTGCCAGAGCGCCGCTCTCCTCTATGGGGGATCGGATGAAGACGGACCGTAGAGTCCGTTTTAATCCGATCCGCAGACTGATGGAAAAATAGGGTTTTCCTCCGTCACACTTTAGCGGATTGGATCGGGTCGGATGTCAGCGGACATGTCACCGCTGACATCCGTCGCTCCATAGACCTGTGGAGAGCCTCCGTTCAGGTCCGCCAAAGAAACTGACAGGTGGACCTGAATGGTGCTCCCGTGTGAAAGGGGCCTTATACAAGCTGTACATTCACTACTTTACATTGTAGCAAAGTGTTATTTCTTCAGTGTTGTCACATGAAAAGATATAATAAAATATTTACAAAAATGTGAGGGGTGTACTCACTTTTGTGAGATACTGTATATAATGCTTGAGAGGACTGTTAGAAACTGCAGATCTAATAGAGGAAATTGGGGCCAGAGAGTGTGGACATGCTATATATTTGGCTGGGGATATGTTGCAGAATACCATATTAGAACCGGGAACATGTTATATGAGGTTAGTAGAGATCCATACTATTACCCAAATCTATGTTCCCACTACAGACTGCTGAGGTCCGAGAGCTGCACATGGTATAACAAAGGGCTGCAAGTTGGACACCAAGGGGTTACACAGTTCAATAGCCCAAGCTGGATATGTACATGTACAAATGAGTGAGTCAGAACAGTGACTCATCCCTTATTAGAAAGCCTCTTACTGGATATGTAGTCCTTAAAAATTTAAGGAAAACAGCAGATAAGAAGTTTCAAAGCATGCAGGGAATTTAAACCGCTGTATGATCTTGGCCACCGTTCTGCAGCTCAGTTTCAGGGTCTTGGCAATCTTCTTATAGCCTAGGCCATCTTTATGTAGAGAAACAATTCTTTTTTTCAGATCTTTAGAGAGTTCTTTGCCATGAGGTGCCATGTTGAACTTCCAGTGACTAGTATGAGAGAGTGAGAGCGATGACACCAAATTTAACGCACCTTCTCCCCATTCACACCTGAGACCTTGTAACACTGAGTCACATGACTCCGGGGAGGGGAAATGGCTAACTGGGCCCAATTTGGACACTTTCACTTAGGGGTGTACTCACGTTTGTTGCCAGAGGTTTAGACATTAATGGCTGTGTGTTGATTTTTTTTGAGGGGACAGCAAATTTACATTGTTATACAAGCTGCACACTCACTACTTTACATTGTAGCAAAGTGTAATTTCTTCTGTGTTGTCACATTAAAAGATATAATAAAATATTTACAAAGATGTGAGGGGTGTACTCACTTTTTTTGAGATACTGTATGCCCATTAGGGAGTGGGGTTATGCCTCCTTATTCCCTAGCCTCACCCATAAAACGCAGGAGTGGCCTAGAAAAGAGCAGGTATTTCCTCTTTGTACAGAACATACACTAAAACAAATCAATTTTACATTGAATTGTTGTTTTCCTAAATACTGGGGAGTTCTGAGCTAGCTTTGGGTGTTTGCAAAGTGTACCTTTTTTACTTGTGTTTGGCTGTTTATCCGGAAGGAAGAGTTCTCTACTTCCTGTGAAGAAAAGCAACAGACATCCCTCGTTTAAAAACTCAGGGACTGCTTCCTCAAATGTCTCTGCGTCAGGACGGTTCCGCCACCAACAGGGCACAAGGGCCAGGGGCAACCCACAGGGCCAGTTCCAGAAAAGGCCTTGGGTTCAAAATTCTTCTAAACCCAGCACCAAGCCCTCCATCGGGTAGGGGGAAGGCTGCTACACTTTTCAGGCATTTGGAAAACAACAATTCAGGACGAGTGGGTGACCTCCAATTATATCTCGTGGTTACAAGCTGGAGTTACGGGGAGTTCCCCCTCAGAGTTTTTTAAGATCCAGCGGTCCCTCGGATCCTCCAAAAAGAAACATATTGCTTCAGGCACTACATCATCTAGTGCATCAAGGAATGATTGTAGAGGTTCCTGTATTCGAAAGGGGCACAGGGTTTTACTCAAACCTGTTTACGGTTCAGAAACCAAACGGGGACACAAGGCCCATTTTGGACCTAAGGTCCCTGAACAAGTATCTATTGATACAGTCCTTTCGAATGGAGTCCGTCCACTTGGTAGTTACCTCACTCCAGAGGGGAGACTTTTTAGCCTCCATCGACATAAAGAATGCGTACTGACACATACCTATCTTTCAGCCTCATCCGAGGTTCCTACGTTTTGCAGTAGAGGAACATCATTTTCAGTTTGTGGCTCTACCCTTCGGGCTTGCTACAGCTCCCCAGGTGGGCCATGTCAGTCTGATCTACTGCATCAAGGTCCAATATTCCACCCCAATTTACAGTCTCTAAGTTTGACGGCATGGCTATTGATGCCAGGGTGTTAAAGGACCGTGGCATCTCTGGACCAGTGGTGTCTACTCTAGTGAATGCTAGAAAAGCTGTCACTAGAAAGATTTATCATAAGGTCTCGAAGACATATTGGTGTGAAGCCAGAAAATGGCATCCTCAGAAATATATGATTGGGAGAATTCTCTCTTTTCTACAGTCAGCTGTGGAAATCAAATTGGCTTTGAGTACAATCAGAGGTCAAGTTTCGGTATCAATATTCTTACAAAGACCTTTAGCCTCCCATTCACTGATCCGAACCTTTATGCAAGGGGCAACTCGCTTGCTTCCCCCCATTAGGTCACCTATGTGTCCTTGGGACTTGAACTTGGTGCTGACTGTGTTACAGAAACAACCATTTGAACCTATTTCCTAAGGCAATTCCATTAGACTTGCTGTCACCCAAGCTAGCCTTCCTGATGGCTATCACCTCGGCTAGAAGGGCGTCGGAGTTGGCGGCCCTTTCATGCAGGGAATCGTACTTGATCCTTCACCATGACAGAGTCGTGCTATTACCTGTTCCATCCTTTTTGCCAAAAGTGGTGTCTGCCTTTCATTTAAATCAGGACATTATTTTGCCTTCTTTTTTCTCTCAGCCTTGTTCGGCAGAAGAGAGATGACTGCATTGTCTAGACATTGTCCGGGCAGTCAAGGTTTATTTGTCTAGATCTGCGGAGATCCGGAGGATCAGACTCCTTTTCTTTTTTCCAAAAGGACCCAAGAAGGGGTAGGCAGCTTCTAAAGCTTCCATTGCCAATTGGGTCTGTCAATTGGTCATTCAGGCCTATGGTCTGAAACATAAAGCTCCTCCCTTTAGGGTGAGAGCTCATTCTACCAGGGGTGTAGAAACCTCCTGGGCTTTTCGCCATCAGGTATCTGTGGCTCAGATTTGTAAGGTTGCTACCTGGTCTTCAGTGCATACGTTCACAAAATGTTATCAATTGGATGTTCGAGCAGCCGAGGATTCAGCTTTTCAGCCGCAGTGTACTGCGGGCTGCCGTATAAGTTCTGATGGCTATTGTTTGGCAGGGTGTCTCCCTCCCCTCAAGGCTATTGCTCTGGGACTTCCTAGCAGGTAATGAATATTAGCCTGACTCTGTTTCCCATGATGTATGAAAAAGAAAATAGGATTTTTACATCATACTTACCTGTGCAATACTTTTCTTTGAGTACATCATGGGACACAGAGATCCTTCCCCTCTTTTTTGAGGATTTGGTGCTTGCTACAAAACTAAAGTACTTCCTGTATGGGAGGTATTATATAGGTGATCACTTCCTGTCTGAAGACCTTTGGTAAACCAGTGTCCATTCACCTAATGATGAAGTATAACCCAGCAGGTAATGAATATTAGCCTGACTCTGTGTCCCATGATGTACTCAAAATGATAGGTAAGGTAATTTACAGGTAAGTATGACGTAAAGATCCTATTTTTGTTTTTGGGTTTAAATTTGCTTTAACCTGACTGATGTGAACTTTGTTGTAGAACAATGGTTTCCATACAGGCTAGTGAATAAATCTACCAGCTGTAAATTAAATAAAAAAATAAATAGTCATTGGGGATTACCTTAGCAGTATATTTTCATCTATGCAGCAGTGGATGTCAGTTCTCTATGGCAAAGAGCTTACATGGTTCCCTTGCTGGAGTGGTTGACATAAACCAGCCGGAGCAGAGAGTGATGAAATGGGAAGAAGGGTGTATTCCATCTGTACTGTATTTAATATACGACTCCACTGACACTCCACAGCCTGTAACTGGATCTTCAAATGAAGCAGCTGTTCTCTCTGAACCCAGATATTTCTCCCGAGATAGGAAGCCAGTTTCCGCCATATAGATTTCTTGCAGAAAAAGGAAACCATATATTGTCAATGATATATAGACGATTTCCACCAAGTACCATTTCACAGGAAATGGTTAGGTTGTAATGGACCTTGGTTCTCTAAAATGGAACATGTCGCTTGTAATAAAGCTGGAAGCTATAGAGGGTTTTTTTCAGCAATGCACAGTCTTTGGGAGAAGTAAAGGTTTATCTCAACTATACCCTAGATCTTGTATTGCAGAAAACCTATCTTCTGCATTGTTTGCCACACTTTTCTACAGCAGAGTGGCAGTTATGTTTCCCTTCTATTCTCTCTGATACAGTCTACATGTCATACACTATACATTTGTCATTTGACATTCATTCCAGATTTGCTTTCTCGTAGTTCCCGAATGTTCCCTTTGTTGTTCCCACTGGGCTGGGAACGTGCCCTCCATTGTTCCCCCTGGGAACGTTCCCTCCATTGTTCTGCCTGGGAATGTTCCCTCCACTGTTCCCCCTCGGAATGTGCCCTCTATTGTTCCCCCTCGGAATGTGCCCTCTATTGTTCCCCCTCGGAATGTGCCCTCTATTGTTCCCCCTCGGAATGTGCCCTCCATTGTTCCCCCTCGGAATGTGCCCTCCATTGTTCCCCCTCGGAATGTGCCCTCCATTGTTCCCCCTGGGAATGTGCCCTCCATTGTTCCCCCTGGGAATGTGCCCTCCATTGTTCCCCCTGGGAATGTGCCTTTATTGATTTATCCCCGATGAAGTCACGTGACGGTGACGACACACGTTGCATATGGACCCCAGAAGTGATGCACTGGTCGCGAGCTCGCCGATCGCGTCCTTTATACACATTGTCTATTGTTTTTATGCGAGTACCCACTTCTTGATTCTAATAAAGCAAGCTGGTCTACTTAAAATACTACACTATATGGGTCCCTTGTTGTTCTCTCCCCTCTCCAAACCTGATATGTATGGTATATGCTGAGCGGTGCCTGGTCCTACCTGAAAGGAAGCATCCAAACCTTACCACCCCATAGGCTCCCTTCACCCTGGAAATACAGAGGACGAACAGATAGGAGACCCTAGAAAACCATCCCCCTGAGTGACCATCTCCCTGTTTTCTACATAACGCTGCTTACCTTACAGCAGTAAGGTAAGAAGTTAGGACACCCACGGGTGTCGCTAACACCAAAGACGCACAGCACTTTCATCACCCTGTGCAAGCTAAATCATCATCTCTAGACCCGCACCCAGTTGCACCATCCTGCACTATGTTGCACATTTTATTTTTATTTTTATATGAACAGTTACCGATGATTTGTTGACCTTTCCATGTGTTGATTTATTTTCATTTTACTGCTCATACCACCATCATTCACTTATATTTGCTGCTTCTATTCCCACTTATATATATATTTTTTGGTTGACTTTACAGTTGATTTCCATACCTAAAAAGTCACTTCATATATTATCACATCACCGTTATATTTTGCTGTTCTTAGCTATTTATGCACAACAGTCACTTTATTTCTCTTTTCTGCATATTGATTTATTAATTTGCATATCAATATTTTTACCCACGGTTTTATATCGATGCACTACAGTCACAACAGTCACTGTATTTTATATTTATTTGCATACTATTGTTTATACTGATGTTTTAGCCATTGATGAACAACAGTCACTTTATTCTGCATAATTTGTAGTTCCCCCGCTGATCTTTCAAACCAGTGGTTTTATGCGATTTTCTTAGTGACACCAGTATTTTTCTAGCTGCAGTCTGTATAGACTACTACAAACATCCGACTTACAAACGACTCTTACTTACAAACAAAAGGAGACAACAGGAAGTGAGAGGAAATCCACCCCTAGGAAGGGAAATTCACTCCTGTAAGAGTTAATATAGGAAAAAGGTGTCTCCACTGATGCTTTATCACCAGTCCATGTTTCCCTAACAACCCAAAATTTTCAAAATCCAATTGTCATTGGGACAGAAGGTGAGGTGAAATCTTCTGAACAGGGGCACAGACAGAAAAACAAATGTTACAGGGGTGATAACCCTTCTCTATGTTATCTAAAAAATTTAAAAATAGATTTTTTGGCTGGAGCTACACTTAAAAAATGTATCTGTTCCGACTTACAAACAGATTCAACTTAAGAACAAACCTACAGTCCCTGTCTTGTTTGTAACCCGGGGACCCCCTGTACTAGGACTGTTTATACTGACACAGTTTCTGGAGCGCAACACCACCTATTGATTTTCATTTATTCCCTTTGTGGGTATTGTTTGACCCTTTCGTTGTTCGCTGCACTTCACATATCTTCACCATCCATCTCCATATTAGCGCGGAAATATCATACCTTTATTTAATGTGCCTTTATTGTCCCCTCTGGGGCTGTGTCCCCATTGTCCCCTCTGGGGCTGTGTCCCCTCATTTTCCCCTCTGGGGCTGTGTCCCCTCATTGTCCCCTCTGGGGCTGTGTCCCCTCATTGTCCCCTCTGGGGCTGTGTCCCCATTGTCCCCTCTGGGGCTGTGTCCCCTCATTGTCCCCTCTGGGGCTGTGTCCCCATTGTCCCCTTTGGGGCTGTGTCCCCTCATTGCTTCCTCTGGAGGTGTACCTCATTACGTGCACCCTTGTGCCTTTAGGGAGGGGTGGGCTCCCTCCAAGCATACCGGCCCTCAATCTATCCATTCTTATATGTGCTCCTTCTATGGAGGCTCTGGAAATTTAGAATTAGGACCACAGTAGACACAGAGGTCGCTTGGCGTGGGCACTGGGGCGCATATATATGCAAATATGTGCAAACAAAACCCTTTGTTTTTAATGCAAACTGTTAGACAGGGTCAATTCAGTTGTTTTACAGGCTGGTCGGTAAGTGTGCTAGGAAATCTTTTGTTTTGTGAGGTGCCTCATCGTTCCTTCTGGAGGTGTGCCCACCTTGTTCCCTCTGGAGGTGTAAAACGTCTTTGTCATCTTAATTTTACATATCAAACAATTGCTTTTCAAAGTGGGCATTTATGATCTTTTGACTTTCAAGAAGTCAACCTCATTCAATAAGACCAGTGTGTAATTGACCATTAAAAAAAATATAACATTCAGTGATTTGCCCATGTTTCTGTTTTCCCAGGCGGCTGTTCTTCATGTGTCCCCAAGAGATGTCTCTTACAGTAGTTTATCAAGAACAGCTCAAAAATCAAACCAGTCAAAAATAAAAACACTGAGTACCACTTTGATTTGCAGGCTCCTTCGAGACACACATACCATATTGCGTTCTGTTCAGTTAACAGCCCTGACCTGTTTATCTTGTGATTAATGCCTGTATTTTATGAACCGCCAGAAGGATGTCTCTGGTCAGCTTCAGCAAACTCAATCTGTGTTGTGAATTTAAATACTTAATGTTGTTGATTTGTTTGCCTAATTCTCTGTCAGAGACTTAAAGAATGCATAAAATAACATGGGGATTATGTCCAGACATTTCTGAGGGCAGCCACCATCATTTTTATCTATGTGTGACTTTATTAGACCCGCCAAAAAATCGCTTTAATTCACTTCTTGACTTTTTTTTTTTTTTTGTTCAAGCACTCTCTTCATGGATGATGAAAAATAAAAAATTGCTGGAAATTTGCCGTTGTGTAGTTTAAGTGGTTGACCCAACAGTATTTTTGGCTTTCTTATCAGCGTTTACACAAATGTCTATGTTCTTGTCATGTTTAAAAAGTAGATAAAAGACTCTCTTCTCACCTAGTTTTTTTCCCATTACTTTGAAATCTCATAACAAGACTGATTAATACCTCAATGTTTTATTTAGGATCAGCATATGGTGAAATATTCTCTTGCAGCTTGCCCTTGTGTTCACAGTCTTTCACTTTTTTGAAGCTGGCCACACATGGAGATCTTGTGTTCCTGTATGTGTTGGAGAAGGTTAGGTGTTCATTGGCACATGTTCACTTTGCTAATATTAAGGAGACCTATGGTGGTTTTGTGATATATATATATATATATATATATATATATATATATATATATATATATATATATTATATCTCTGTATTACCAAAAGTATTGCGACGCCTGCCTTTACACACGCATGAAATTTAATGTCATCCCAGTCTTAGTCCGTAGGGTTTAATATTGAGTTGGCCCACCCTTTTCAGCTATAACAGCTTCAACTCTTCTGGGATGGCTGTCCACAAGGTTTATTAGTGTGCCTATGAGAATGTTTGACCATTCTTCCAGAAGCGCATTTGTGAGGTCAGGCACTGATGTGGGTGAGAAGGTCTGGCTCAGTCTTCGCTGTAATTCATCCTAAACGTGTTCTGTTGAGTTGAGGTCAGGACTCTGCAGGCCAGTCAAGTTCCTCCAGCCCAAACTCGCTCATCCATGTCTTAATGGACCTTGCCATCTCCAAACTTCTCCCACAAATTTGGAAGCATGAAATTGTCCATAATGTCTTGGTATGCTGACACCTTCATAGTTCCCTTCACTGGAACAAAAAGGGCAAGCCCAACCCCTGAAAAACAACCCCACAGCATAATCCCCCCTCCACCAAATGATTTGGACCAGTGCACAAAGCAAGGTCCATAAAGACATGGATGATGTATGCGTGGAAGTGGCGTCATCGTGGCACGGCCACTCAGACTGCCGGAGCACGCGAACCCGGAAGGAAGACCGGGTGAGGATGACACAACCCTCTCAGCTGTAACAGCCCATCTCTGGAGGGCTTCATTCTAAAGGTAAGTATTTCATAATGTGCTAGTATGCAATGCATACTAGCACATTATGCCTTTACCTTGCAGGGTTTAAAAAAAAATAAAAATAAACAATTGGTGTTTTTTATTACCACTTTTAAGGATAAGTTTACTTTTGGAAATATGTTCCACCTGTTTTTAGGGTGGACCATGTAACATGTTCCCAATGCTGCAGACGCTACCCCCCTCCCTGTGGCAGCAGTACGGAAGAAATTCCGCCCACACGGCCACATCATTCATTCACACAGCTCTGTGTATGAATGAACTACAAGTCCCAACATCCTTTGCGTTTTTCGGCTTGTAGCTCTCAATGAACTACCACGATGCTGTGGAGCACTGTGGTAGTTCATTGATTCCTCCGGTCAGTGTATCTGCCTGCCCTTACAGGATGTACGGGTACACAGATATACTGACAGATCTGAAGGCGACCTGCATTGCACTAGTTATCTGCTGCTCACTGGTGGAATGCTTTACAGGCTTCAAAAGAAAAAAAATAATAAATGCACATTTATTTTACCTGCAAATTTTTTTTCTAAAAGGTGAACTTATCCTTCAAGTCAATGGTTCTCAAACTCAGTCCTCAAGTACCCCCAACGGGCCATGTTTTCAGGTTTTCCTTTTACTTTGCACAGCTGCTTTAACCACTTTCAGACCGGACCAATTTGCAGCCAAAGGACCAGGCCCCTTTTTGCGATTCGGCACTGCGTCGCTTTAACTGACAATTGCGCGGTCGTGCGACGTGGCTCCCAAACAAAATTGACGTCCTATTTTTCACACAAATTGAGCTTTCTTTTGGTGGTATTTGATCGCCCCTGCGCTATGGTGGTATTTGATCGCCCCTGCGATTTTTGCGCTATAAACAAAAAAGTGCGACAATTTTGAAAAAAAATGCATTCTTTTTTTATTTTTTGCTATAATAAATATCCCCCAAAAATATATAAAAAAAACATTTTTTTTTCCCTCAGTTTAGGCCGATACGTATTCTTCTACATATTTTTGGTAAAAAAATGTTGGCTCCTGGTGCGCTCCCGATGGCACGGACGGCATTAAGGAGGGACTTATATATACGCCCTCCTGCCTGTCCGTGCCATTCTGCCAACGTATATCGTCGTGCGCTGGTCGGGAACCGGTTAAATCTATATCAATGACACAGTATTGATAAGAGCTACTTTATCTAAGAGGAGTTCCCAAAACATGGCCCATTGGGGGTACTTGAGGACTGAGGTTGAGAACCACTGCTTTAAGTTACCCAGTGCTGGGCATTCAAGGAGGCCAAAGATGCAGAACCTGGAAGATGACAAGGCAATGATGTCAGCAGCTGAAAGGAAGCTCACAGATATCGCATCATTGGAGTATAGTGTATTTTAGTTATCCTTTTTTTTTTTTTTTTTTTGTAAAACAAATCCATTTAAACCACAATGGGCAAAACATTTTTAAACTGATACATTGCACTCCACCTACCTGCTTGCAAGGCTGTATTTTGTAAAGCGCTGCGCAAACTGTTGGCGCTGTATAATAATAATAATAATAATAATTTTGTTATTTTTCTGCTGATGCATGTTGCATGATATGAACCTGTAAGAATTCAGGCTGGGGGTTCAAGTGATAACTAAGTAAAATCCGATGCACTACTAGTGTATACAATCAGAAAAACAAACTATTTTCAGTAAAAGGGTTTGATTTTCAAAAATGATGCATTTTTGAGCATTAAGAAATTTACATCCCTTTGCATCTTCTTTGTTTAGTCAAATCTCTGTCAGTTCAGACTAAAAGTCGTTCCATTTGTGCCCGGGAACGTCTGTTTGGCTGTGGCTGTAGATGACATGTACAGTCAACAAAATGAAAATTTTGCTTAAACAAATTGCACAAATATGTTTATGAATTTGTACAAGTGCATTGAAGTTAATTGTAGCAGAGGCCACTTCTTTCATCCTGACAAAAATAGAACCTCTATCTTTTTTTGAAAATTTTTAGATTAATCAAAATACTGCTATTTGTTTTGGCTCATTTTAGCTGTTTTTAAGAAATAGACTAGCCAAATGTTCAGCAAAGACTAATTTTTAAAACCATTTTTAGATAATTAAAATATTTTCCCAAGAACTCGACTTTGGGTCATAATTCATCTAAGTCTGCACCTGCATTCCACGATCCCTAGGAAATGGCTTGTTTACACTGGTAGATTGCACGTAGAAATCACAGAGATGTCATATATAATGTCCAGCCTAAAAGATAAAAAAACAAAACTCAATCTTAAAGCGGTAGTAAACCCGCTGACACCTTTTTTTTGTTTTTTATACCCCTGTAAGGCAAAAGGCATAATGAGCTAGTATGCACCGCATACTAGCTCATTATGAAATACTTACTCTAGAACGAGGCTTCGGTATCTCTCACCTGGTCCACGCCTAGGTAGCTGACATGTTGCCTCGGCATGTCTTCCGGGTATCGCGGCTCCAGTGCTGTCAGATGTGAGATGCGCGCGGGAGACTTCTTTCCGGCACGGTCCAGCGTCTGCCGGGCTTTCAGCCGAGAATCCCCTGTGCGCATGCGCCGCTGCAGTCAGCGGCTCATTGTGAGGGGAATATCTCCTAAACCGTACAGGTTTAGGAAATATTTTTTTTTACCTACAGATAAGTCTTATTATTGGCTTACCTGTAGGTACAAGTTACAAATTTGACTATACAACCACTTTAAAGTAAATCCAGTAAAATAAAATCGCATGTAAGTTTTAACATGCTATGATAATTTCAAAAGTCTATTTCAATATTTTTAAGTCCAATTAAATTAAAACTGGTGATCCTGTCATGAACGTCCTTGTGCATTCACTGCCTGTTACAGAGACACAACTCTCCAACCCTGTCTCCAATTTTTGCTCCTTTGTTGTCACCCTGTCACATAACCTTCCAACGGAGACTACAAGTGATCATTTCAACACACATTATGCAGGAACTGTCCATTGTTGTCACCATCAAGACACCCACACTGAGAAATGCCATATAGCCATCACTAGAGTACACATAATCAGAAAATGGTTGCAATCAGGTTATCAGAAGATTAGCAGGGTGATCAAAGCATTACAATATCTAGCTAATAGCCATATATCAAGTGAAGGAGTTTTATGTAGGCAGAAGATACTGACACTAACAAATAAGTTCAGAAATTAAGTTATGTGTAATAGAATGGAATGACACAGGGAAAAAGTTTTGAAGACCTGAACAAAGGGAGGTGCAAAAAGGCATGAAAAGCCAAAACACCAGCTGAAATCGATCGGCAATTAGAAAGCAATCCTGCCCCTTGTCAGTGCAAATACATTTTTAGCTGGTTCAGTCTCAGCTGATGGCCTATAAAAAGGTGTCTCATTACCAAGGTGTCACACAAGAAACCTCTCATGATGGGTAAAAGCAAGAGCTCTCTCAAGACCTTTGCAACCTTATTGTAGCAAAACATATTACTGGCATTGGTTACAGAAGGATTTCTAAACTTCTGAATGTTCCAGTGAACACTGTTGAGGCCATAATCCAGAAGTGGAAAGAATGTAATTTCACCATAATCCAGCCACGACCAGGTGCTCCTTGCAAGATTTCTGACAGAGGAGTGAAAAGAATTATCAGAAGAGTTGTCTAAGAGCCAAGGATCACTTGTGGAGAGCTTCAGAAACACCTGAAATTAGCAGGTACAATTGTTTCAAAGAAAACAACAAGACATGCACTCAACCGTCACGGCCTGTATGCACGCTCACCACGCAAGACTCCATTGCTGAAGAAAAAGCATGTTGAAGCTCATTTAAAGTTTGCTGCATAACATTTAGACAAGCCTGTGAAATACTGGGAGAATATAGTCTGGTCAGATGAGACCAAAATTGGATGCCATAATACACACCTTGTTTGGAGGTCAAATGGCACTGCACATCACCCCAAAAACACCCCAATACCAACAGTGAAGTTTGGAGGTGGGAACATCATGGTGTGGGGCTGTTTTTCAGCATTGGGTACTGGCAAACATCGTGCCATTGAAGGAAGAATAAATTGAAAAATGTACCAAGACATTCTTGATAAAAATCTGCTGCCATCTACCAGGATGATGAAGATGAAACGAGGGTGGACATTTCAGCAAGACAATTATCACAAACCCAAAGCCAAGGAACCGCTCAATTGGTTTCAAAGAAAGAAAATAAAGCTGCTAGAATGGCCCAGCCAATCACCTGACTTCAATCCAATAGAAAATCTATGGAAAGAACTGAAGATCAGAGTTCATAGAAGAGGCCCACAGAACCTTCAAGACTGTGTGGAAGAATGGGCCAAAATCACACCTGAGCAATGTATGTGACTAGTTTCTACATGTAGGAGGGGTCTTGAAGCTGTCATTACCAACAAAGGATTTTGTACAAAGTATTTAATAAATTTCAGTTAGCGTGTACAATACTTTTCCCTGTGTTATTCCATTTTATTACACATAACTTCATTTCTGAACTTATTTGTTTTGTGTTCTTTGTATGGATTACATGGGTTGTTACCGACCCATGGTGTAAATTTCACATCAATAGCACCTTTATAAATATATTTACCTAGAAAAATGGTGACGTGTTCAATACTTATTTTACCTGCTGTATATGTGAAATGCTTTAACTGCCAAAGAATTTTTAATTTTGTTGTCAGTTTTAGAATTTCATACGTCTTTCAGCCACAGTACACTACCCAACCTTTCGCAACTTCTCACCACTCGAATTCTGCTGGAAAACTGAAACTTCCCAGAGTGTTGATCTCCTGGAGGGATTTTCTTTTTAGCTAAACTTCAGCTTAACCAGCATTTTTTTGGCGACTGATTTACCTTAATTAGTCACTTTTACCCCCTTTAGTTGCCCCAGTAAATCCCTTAAAATCTCTTTTGCAAATACTCTTTTTCTGAAAGCTAGTACTCATCTTGGCATGAGTCATCTTGGCATGAGACATTGGTTACTCAGAAAGAGAAGACTGCTTTGTGGGATAAGGCATGTTTATTCTCCCCATAATTGACTACTGCGTTTTTTTGGTAGCTCCACTGGTGCTCTTTGGGGGTAAAAGTTAAAATTAACGGTATAATGAGAAGTTTTGCGGTGCTTTCTGTTAAACGCTGCCTTTTTTTTTTAGTTTAGCTAGCCAGTACTTGGCTTTAAGGCAATACAACTATATTCCACTGGTGTTAAACCTTGAGATTTATGGACGCAATCTGGAGATGAAAAGAACAATGCCCTCTGGCTGCTTAAAGTATTAACTTCTCAACAGATCTTGATTTGGGAGCTTCATAAATCACCAACTTTCTCTGGCCTTCACAAGTGCACAATTCTCCGTTTTCTCTTATCTGTTTCTACAGATCTTTGTGAAGTCCAAGTGACTGTAACATCACCAAAGGTCATTGACAATTAGCTCAATTAACACTGTTCCTGTCATACTTGTCTCTGGCCACAAAGGGAAAGCAAGGACACGGGCCCTTTGAATAAAATCCCAGGAGCATATTTGGCTGACCACTGAAGCTGTCCTATAAATCTATGAATTGTTTTGGCTTTGTCGCCCCTAATTTATGTTTGTCTATGGAGTTTCATGTGGAACCATATATAATGCAGGTTTCGCTGGGAAGGTCATTGGGGCAGCCTTGTAACATTACACACATATATGGCCTGCCTGAGGACTCACATCTGGAATTCCATTCATTCCATGGATCAGCCTGACTCATACTACAGAATGGCTAACTGTGATATCAGATTAGAACTTTCCCATCTGAGTCAAGGCCCTCAGGACAAGTGCCTCTCGCAGCAAAACAAACCATCACATATATTATTAGACAGATGTGGGATCCTTGAAGTGATCAGGTTCTCTTTGAAATGACACCTAACACCATATTGCTTTTTTGTAATGGCTTTGAACTGTTTTATTTATTTTAATCCGTACCTGCCTTGTTGAGAAGCTTCTTTAAAGGCAAAGTATAGCCTGTCTTCAATAAACCTGTAATTTCGGTTAGAAGTACAATGCCTACCTTAAAGTGGAATGCTACTTTATAAAAGCATAAGAATCAAATATTCAGGTATGTTACTCACTACAGGGCTCACCTGGTCTCCAACTCCATGCCGTCTCCAGAATATCCAGTTCACCACCAGTCCTCTTACAGGTTGAATGCAGCTAGCATCATTCAACCCACTGCCTGTGAGCCCACAAAAATCTATAATCTTATTTTTACATGGAGAAACCCATTACAGCTTTTTCAGATAACCCATAGTGCTTTGGAAATTCTTTGTCATGTATCTATTGTTTATTTGTAAAACAACTATTGTATACATACTGTATAGTAAAGACATTAATAAAACCTCAACTTAAAAATGTTCAGTTGGAAAAAAAAAATGAACAAAAGAAAAGTAAAAAGTTGGTGCAAAAGCCTCTCTAAGTAGGCTGACTATGTTTTACAACACTTTGCAACAAAACTGAATCTCTGAGTGGCAAAGGATGCCCCCCCCCCCCCCCCCCCCCCCCCCCCAACAGTCATCATTTTATTACTTTGAAGTGTTTATAGAGAATAAATTAAAAAGATAACTCCAAGTGGTGATACTAACTGTACTTTAAGGAGAAGTACAGCCAAAGCTCGTTTGGCTGTACTTCTCCTGTGGATGACAAGCGTGCAGTTCGTACCAGTACCCCCCCCCCCCCCCCATTTTAGAGAATACAGAACAAGGTATTATTTTGTGGTGTTAAAGCGGTGTTTCGCCTAAAAAAAATTTTTTTTAAAGGTCAGCAGCTAAAAAAAAAGTAGCTGCTGACTTTTAATAAGTACACTTACCCTACCAGGGTGCCCGCGATGTCGGTCGTGGAGGCCGAGATGTCCCTCGGCGATCCGGTTCCAGCGCCGCCATCCTCAATAAGGGAAACGGCTGCCCGTTTCCTACTGCGCATGCACGAGTCGGCGAGCGGCCTACTGCGCATGCGCGAGTCGAATTTGTGAATGGGGAACGCGATGTGTTGTGGGACACAGTTCCCATAACACACTGCGCCCCATTCACTAGAAGACGGTGCTCAGAGCAGAAGAGAGAACATCACCGCGGAGCTGGAAGAGGCAGATTAGGACGATAGCAACAGCCATTTCTGGTTTTAAATTGTTATTAACATTTTTTTAAAGTCTTTTTTTTTTTCAGGGTGTCCCACCACTTTAAGTAATTTGTCTGCATTTTCTTAATGATCACAAAAAAAGTAATAAAATAGATCCCCTGCAGCCAGCAACAATAGACCCCATCCCAGCCACACTAGATGCCCCAGCAACAATATAGACCCCAGCAACAGTAGATCCCTCACACATTATACCCCTCAGCAACAATTGACCACCAACAGCAACAGATCTTTCAGCAGCAAGCAACAATAAACTTTTCCCTCAACGGTAGATCCCTACCAGCAACAATTGACCCCTCAGCAACATAAGGCACCCCCTAGTAACAATAGATAGCCACCAGTTACAATAGATCACCCAGCAATCGAGTATCATAGACTCTCCAGTACCCATTGCCCTTACATACATTTAGTACTGAAAAAAAGCCCTGGATTTAGATGACACTTTTTCTGGTCTGAAGCAGAGCATTACAATCTTTTACCACTGTACTACATGTGGGGGCACCACAAAAATACTAGCCTTGGCTTAAGCCTGTCCAGTAAGGTTAGGTGTCATATACCGTAATTAATATAAACAAATCAACATACATTTCTCACTAGTGTTTAGTAAACTAAAATATGATTGGTCGTTTTGGTTACTGCCGTTTCCTGTTTGCTTTATCATTAGTCGTTCTACTCCTATATTGACAATTTGACTTGTATATGAGTACAATTTGAATATGCGTAGCTTTCTGTTTGAGGACAGTGACCTTCTATTTTTCAGATATTTGTTTATTTTGACACCTTTCTTCCTGCTCTGTGTGTAAACCTTGCTTATTGACTTCAGCCTGAAGGCAATGCCATGTAATTGCTTTTCTGAGGTTAACGCAATTTGACAGGGCGGTCACAGGTGTATTCAGAGTTCATTCACGTCCAACAAGGTAATTTCTTATTTCAGACACTGTTTCACTTTCGCCCTTTCACTTTCTGCTCCGATTTCTTTGTTTACCTCAACTTCATAATGGAGCAATGTCTGTAAGGGGGATCCATAATGGGCTTTTTTAACTTTTTTTTTTTCTTCTTTAAATCAGTTTATACTGTTTTATCATTTTTTTCTTTTATGTGTAAAATCTTTATTGTACAGACAAACCTTTAATACAGGGCACTTACATAATACACAAATTACAAAATATACTGGGATTTCCAAAAGGAAACCCCAGCAATAGCTGTGTACTTGTCCCTGTAGAGTTAAAATCCAGATAGGCACCATCTGGGGAGAAGGAAGGGATGTATTACTTCTTGGACTCATTCAGCTGGATGTGTAATTCTGGTATTTTGCTACTCAAGACAACACAGGCTATTCACAAATGTAAAAAAAAAATGCTGCTTGGTTAGCTCTGTTGCCTGACATTCACCAACTGTTGATGGTAAATATGCAGTTTGCATATGCAGACTTAGGGTGGCTAAAACTTTTGTATAATATAAAACAATATAAGAAGATCCACAATATAAAAATACTGACAGCCGTGACATAAAAGGCTCTGGAACAGCGATCAATACAAACGGCAGTGTAAAAACAGCGGTAAGCCTGAGACGGCTGCTGGTGACGTCCGCAAGAAAGCTCCTCCCCCGTCTTCTTATTAAATGGACTGTACGGAGAACACTTAGTTTGCGTTTATTTCCATTCCATATCCGATCCTGGGTCATCCAGTATCATTGGTCACACTTACCTACTGCTTCTATCCCATCTGTGGATACAAGCCTTTATGACCTTCTGATAGCTTGGAGGTCCCAGATCTGGTAAGGGTTTGGATTTGTTGGTGGTTTTTTTTTTTTCCGACGGATTTTGTCCGACACTGGTGTTGCACACACGGTCGGACAAAGTTGTCGGAAAATCCGATCATCCTGAACGTGGTGACGTTCGTTGCGTACGACGGGACTACGTAGAGGCTAGTAGCCAATGGCTTTGGTCTTGTAATGTGATCTGAGCATGCGTGGCACTTTGTCCGTCGGAATTCGCTACACACGATCGGAAAAAGTCCGATAGGACTTTGTTGTCGGAAAATTTGAAAGCAGGAGATAAAACTTTTTCCGTCGGAAATTCCGACGGAAAAAGTCGGATGGAGCCCACACACGGTCGGAATTTCCGACAACTGGTCCGATAGGACATTATCCGACCGTGTGTACGGGGCATAAGAATTTTCCAGCAGGACTTGTATGGTGTCTTTTCTCACAAGGTTCCCTCTTTTTTATTATTTTTATCAATAACGTTCCTCTTTTATATGTATATGGACTTATATATTGCACTGCACTTATTTATTTTCTTACTGGCTAAAACTTGTGCAATTTTCTTTCCTTCGAACATGGGTTGGAATCTCTCCCTCTGTGCTATTGTATTCTGACAGCAGGAGGCTTACTCCCTTTCAGAATACCTTGATCAGTATTGCCAGCTATAGCCACCAGCAGTGATCGTAAAAAAAAACAAAAAACCCCAACATGCTGGTTGTACTGAAGCTGATTGATGGAGTCCTAATTCTGAGCCTTTGATGGCTGCTGCCTGGTGGCTTTCTGATGGATTGAGTGCCAAATTTTACCAGTTTCTATCCCAAGAGACATTGCCAGCTGATCCTTCCTCTGGAATAGTCAGGCAGGCTGTGTTTTGGGCACCCATTTGCTGTTGTTTCTCTGAGTATAACTTTGGTACCATCTCTTCTCTTTGGCATAATAATGCAAGGTCAGGTGGCACAAGCATGGACACTTATATATATATATATATATATATATAAAAGAAAAAACTGTATGACAGCTTAGTCAGACCTATACGTTTACCTGTCATTAAACATCTATAGCAGGGGTCTCCAAACTTTCTAAACAAAGGGCTACTGTCCTAGACTTTAGGGGAGCTGGACTGTGCCCTATCAGAGTAGAAAATGCTCTGGTGTAAGCAATGTACAGGCATGGTTGTCAGTGGGAGTAAGAAAATTATATAGCACCTTTGGAAGCAGGAATAGGGCCCCATCCTTGGTATTGGTGGGAGAAATATTGCCAAGTTTTGCTATCAGTTGGAGGAATAGTGCCCCATCATTGGTATTGGTGGGAGGAATATTGCCAAGTGTTGATATCAGTTGGAGGAATAGTGCCACATCAAATTGTTGGTCTCAGTGGGAGGAAAAGTGTCCCATCATTGGTGTCATTGGGAGTAAAAGGGCAGCAAGGGCTGGATAAAGGCAAGCAAAGAACTGCATCTGGCTCGTGGGCTGCAGTTTGGAGAGCACTGATCCATAGCTAGTATTAGGCTTGGTTCACACCTGCAGATGCAACCAAGCGTGGGTGCATTTCCACATGTTCCCAAGCGTCGTATGCTGGGCAGCCCATTCATTTCAATTGGAGAAATTAGAGGAAAAAAGAGAAATACAGGAAAGAAGTCTATTTTCCAAAAAGACCACAGTTTGGTGCCTGCGATTGCAGATGCATGTGGGTGCCATTAACAATTGCATGGCCGCTCCTCTGCTAAAGGGTAGCATATTTCTTTGCGTATCAGTAAAGCAAGCGATTTTGCACATGTTCCTGACACACGAAGATCTGAACCTAGCCTATGCTTAGTCTGCATGTCTACGACAGAATTTACATTTGTTTTCTTTCGTGACCCTCATGTAATTTTCTTTCTAATGGGCTTTCTTTTCCCTTGGATATTTATCCAAGTTCAATCCCATGAACATACAGTTCTTTCCCAAATGTTTTCTCTCAGAAATAAAATCACATTTATATTTTTAAGATTTTTTTGTCCCTTCCTGTAAATGTGCAGATCCTTCCATTTATATTAGCCATCGTTACCCAGCACCATTAATGACCTCTCTTACACTTGTCACGGCCGTCTGGTGTTTTTCTCCCACAATCATAAACGCGCTCTGTCCATATTCCATTTTTATTGTCTTAATCCGCAGTGTTCTTGGAAAGGTCTCCTAAAAACATGTTGTTAATGTCTAAGGAAGTCGAAAGACGCACATAGGTTCAACGAGCAATCACATCCTCGATCGGCTTGAGAAATGTTCACAGATCGAGTCCAGTTCAAATAGTGGAGGGGCTTTCTTCCCCCTGCCACTAAGAAAAAGACTATTGTATGCAGTCTGCTATTTCTCACTTGCACTTCTGTTGCTGGAAATACATATATTTTTTTGTTCTCTTGTCAAGAAACAGGTGATGTATTAAAGCACACAGTTTTTTTTTTTTTTTGCCACAATTTATCTCAACACCCCCTACCCAAGTACTGTTTTTTTCCCCTCTTTTTCCAGTCTCGTGCGTATGATTCATTAACATATTGCTGGTTCTTGCTTGCGTATTGTGGCTGTTTTCAAAGAGGAAGAAAAAATATGAGGGAACTTTGGGGTTTTGATTTTGTGGAATATGAAATGTTCCAGAATCAGATTGGAGAGGGTTTTGGCATGTGTCCCGTACCTAGCGTCTACTTCATCCTGTAATTTACAAGAAATAATATCTTTTGTGTTTTGTTTTAAGTCATCCATAAATCACCAATAAACTTGTTTAAGGATAACATGAAATTATTTAACCACTTGACCACTGGACACTTAAACCCCCTTCCTAACAGACCAATTTTTAGCTTTCGGTGCTCTTGCACTTTGAATGACAATTACTCAGTCATGCAACACTGTTCCCATATGAAATGTTTGTCCTTTTTTTTTCCACACAAATAGAGCTTTCTTTTGGTGGTATTTAATCACCACTGGTTTTTTTTTTTTTTTGCGCTATAAATCAAAAAAACTGAAAATTTGGTAAAAAAAAATGAAATAAATTCTTTGCTTCTGTTAAAATTTATTGGCAGAGTATTGGCACAGTATGGGCACTGAGCAGCGCTGTGGGCACTACAGATCCAGCCCACAGCGCTGCTGCAAACAATCTCTCCCCCGCTCCCCTCGCACTGTACCGATCGGTACAGAGAGGGGAGGGAGGAACCGGCGTCATGAAATAGCGCTGGTTTGTTTACAAGTGATCACTTCGTCATTTGACGGAGCGATCACGTGGTAAACGGCCACTGCCAGCGGCCATTTACCATGATTCGTGATGCGCCGAGTCTTCCGTACCCGGCGGTCATGGATCTTCCGGACCCGGCGGTCATGGATTTTTCTGGGGTGCGCAGGAAGCGAGATTCTGTAAGGACGTCCATGGACACCCTCCCAGAATAAGCCGACCACACTTTAGCCGTGTTTTGGCTATGGCCCCGTGTCGGCAAGTGGTTAAAGATAAATGATCAAAGGGAAATTTTTTTTGTTCCTGTTTGTATTTTCTGTCTTAATGGGGGGGGGGGGGGGGGTCGGCGCGCAGCTTCCGCTCTGTAGCAGTAGATTAGGGCAGACGGCAACTGGTTAAACCTCCCTCTTTTTTTTCAAAGTGATTTCTCAACAAAAAGCATGGAGACATGGATGGAAGAGTTTGCTTTGATTATTAAAAATGAAACAGGGATTCCCAACACCAATCCCCCCCACCACCACCGTGCTCTGTGATTCTTTCTCCCAGCCCCTACAAGACACAGAGGTGTTATAGTGGCTCGCGAAAGGAACCACATTACTCAATGGAGGAGGCAACAGACATCTGACACACTCACAAGTATATCAAATGAAAAAGACAGTAAACAATGCTATGAGGCATATTAACCTTCTTTTTTTTTTTTTTTTTTTTTGCAGAGAAGCCTTTTTGTACATTTTGCTTTTTATTTATTTATATTTTGTTATTTTTAAATGCAATTTGTAAGTACTTGTATTGCTGTTTTATAATGCTTTGCACATCAGCACTCTGGGAGTGTGAGATGCGCAGTGGGAAAAGCAAATAGAATTCTGGGATGCATCACTTACAGGGTTACCAGCAGGAGGAAAGAGGGGCTGATTCCCCTATATACAGTAGATCTTTAGCTAGAGCTCATTTAGAAAACTGTGTTCAGTTCTGGAGGCTTCACTAAGGCTTCATTTAGACAGGTGTTTGGGTGGAGGCAAAAATGCTGTTGTTTACTATGATCTTCGTGATTGGTCACAGTGAACACATGGTATAGAGCCAATCGCAGTAGCCCTGTACCATGTGATCGCTGTAGCCGATCATAGCTATTACAGTAGTACTCACCATGCCTCTTACTAAATACCCTGGACTGTCTACCTTCCAAAAAGTGGTAGTTTGGGGGTATTTACTGTCCTGGCATTTTAAAAATGAAATTGTCAGTCAGTACATCAGGATTGATCAATTTTCAAATATATATACCATAGATTATAAATGCTATAACTTTCACACAGACTAAATAATGTACACCGATATGGTTAATAGTTCACCAAAAAAATGTAGCAGAGCGCATTTTGGCCTAAATCTGTGAAGGAAGATGATTTATTTGCAAATGTTTTTTTTTTCTCGAAATGTTAAGTCTTCTTTCATTTATATAGCAAAAATAAATAAATAGAAAGCCCAGTGGTGATTAAATTCAACCAAAAGAAAGCTCTATCTGTCTCAAAACAATGATTAAAAATGCCATTTGAGTACAGTGTTGCACGACTAAGTAATTTTCATTAAAAATGTGACAGTCCCCAAAAGCTGAAAAATAGCCTGGGCAGGAAGTAGGTGAAATTGTCTGGACTTGAGGTGGTTAAAGCTGACCATAGATGGATCAAAATTCAGCCAGTTCAGCAAGGACAGGATACATTTCGATTTTCCTATGGGCCATTCCTGTTCATGAAAAAGCATTGTTGTTCGATCAGTTGGCTGCAGTGCTGATCAGTGTATTCTGAGAGTGGAGGAGTCCTGCTGTCACAATACAATGGCACAGTGAGGATTGTCCCCCCATCTACTTGACTTTTGTGAATCCATTCAGTTTTTTTGATCAGCCAGTAGGCTGATTGAAAAAAATAATTTCATCTATGGCCAGCTTAAAGCACATCTCATCATAACATTGATCAACTAAGGACATTTTTAAGCATCTAATATATGTTTTAGTATTATATTAGTATTATATATATATTAATGTATATTTTGTTTTATTTATTTTTAGGTTCACACAAAATTTCACTGCAAACAGGCTCACACACCAAGTACAGATACTTCCTGTATCGCTTTCTCCTATGGCGGCAACATCATTGCTACACGAGGAGGTAGGTACTAAAAGTCTCATGTGAAGAAGACATTCCGGACAAAAGCATCATTAAGATATGCCGGAAGAAGGAAAAAATATTTACAATTAGTATATTGTTCATTATTATTATTATACACGATTTATATAGCGCCAACAGTTTACGCAACGCTTTACAATGTATAGGGGGGGACAACACAATTACAGTACAATACAAAAGGTACAGGAGGGCCCGGCTCGTAGAGCTTACAATCTAAAGGGAGGGGGTGGTGGTACAAAAGGTCATAGATGCAGAGAATGATTTGATGATTTGTTCATATAGCTGTTCATAGAAAAGGTATCCAGTCAAGCCAGCCTTTTTCAACCAGGGTGCCATCTGGGTTAGTCAGTGGTGCCAAAACCCATTTATGAGGCATCACAGAAGTGGGCTTTCTTTTATGGTGCTGCAAATGTTATAGGGCTGGATAAAAATAATAATAAAGGGATAATAATAAAAAAATCTGGATATATCTAACATTTACCTCCAAACAAAGGCCCCATTTGTCCTGAATATTGAAAGCAAGTTATAATTTACCTGGGATGCGTCTAGATTTTGCATACGTATTTGTGACTGAAAAAAAGTTTGGGAAGCGCATGTCTAGGCATTAGATGCATGCTTATATTAAGGTGTAGTTCATCTGCATGTGCATATTTTGGATGACTTGTTTTTTCCTCTTTCTTACCTCCATGTTTTGCGTACTATGGCCCCTAACTGTTTGGTAGGGAAAGGAAGTCCTGAAAGTCGCACATGACAGTAAAACTTTCTAAGGAGATTTATAACCGCTTCAGCCCAGGCTCCAATCAGGCCACGCCCCCCCCCCCAGGCATTTATATATGCTTCCATGGCTTTATCATGGGCATCCTTATGATTAAGCTCTGGGGGTGGAGTGCAACATGTTGGAGGAGTGGCCTAGTTGCAGACTAGGCTGAGGCTGTCCTACACCTCATTACACACTGTGATGTGTGACTTTTAGGACTTCCTTTCCCTACTGGATGTCTTGAGCTGGGGGGGGCTCTATCCGTGTTGGCACTACTAGCGGTTTGTCATGCAAGAAGTCCTGGTGGAGTCTTGAGCAGCACCTGTAATCTTTGTTGTGGGCCCTAACTGTTTAGTCCACACCTCCAGCCGTGGCCAAAAGTTTTGAGAATGACACAAATATTAATTATCACAAAGTCTGCTGCTTCAGTGTTTTTAGAAATTTTTGTCAGTAGTTACTATGGTATACTGAAGTATAATTACAAGTATTTCATAAGTGTCAAAGGCTTTTATTGACAATTACATTAAGTTTATGCAAAGAGTCAATATTTCCAGTGTTGACCCTTCTTTTTCCAGACCTCTACAATTCACCCTGGCATGCAGTAAATCAACTTCTGGGCCACATCCTGACTGATGGCAGCCCATTCTTGCATTATCAATGCATGGCGTTTGTCAGAATTCGTGGGGGTTTTTTTTCCACCCGCCTCTTGAGGATTGACCACAAGTTCTCAATAGGATTAAGCTCTGGGGAGTTTCCTGGCCATGGACCCAAATTTTCTTTGTTTTGTTTCCCAAGCAACCTTATGGCAAGGTGCTCCATCATGCTGGAAAAGGCATTGTCACCAAACTGTTTTTGGATGGTTGGGATTAGTTACCATTCTTTTTTCATGGCTGTGTTCTTAGGCATATGTGAGTGAGCCCACTCCCATGGCCGAGAAGCAACCCCACACATGAATGGTCTCAGGGTGCTTTACTGTTGGCATGACACAGAACTGATGGTAACGCTCACCTTTTCTTCTGCGGACAAGGTTTTTTCCAGATGCCAGATGAACAATCGGAAAGGGATTCATCAGAGAAAATGACTTTACCCCAGTCCTCAGCAGTCCAATCCCTGTACCTTTTGCAGAATATCAGTCTTTCCCTGATGTTTTTCTTGGAGAGAAGTGGCTTCTTTGCTGCCCTTCTTGACACCAGGCCATCCTCTAAAAGTATTTGCCCCACTGTAGGAGATGGTCCTGACGCTTGCTGGACTTTCTTGGATGTCCTGAAGCCTTCTTCACAAATGCAGTGGAAATGTTTTTTATAGGATTACGTTCATTTTCATGACAAAGAGGGACTTTGCAATTAATTGCAATTCATCTGATCACGCTTCATAACACTCTGGAGTATATGCAAATTGCTATCATAAAAACTGAGACAGCAGACTTTGTGTAATTCTCAAAACGTTTGGCCATAGCTGTACATTGATGTATACTAGAACTAGGCTCCTTTCACACTTGCGGTGGTGTCTACCGCCCCCCGGAAAAAGGTCTGCAGTGGATCGCGTGAGGTTGCCTCTTTTTTTTTGTTGTTTTTTTTGTTTTGTTTTGTTTTTTGTTTTGTTTTTTTTTTTTGTTTTTTATTGCAGCACCATGATGTGAAGCTTTATTGCTGAACGCTACTTGGTGCCTTTAAAACTTGGCATGTAATTGAAATTACAGCACCATGATGCTATGCGTCACAGCCATGGCAATGTGTACCCATCCTAGTGGCACCCTGTCTACTTATAGGTGGGCGGTCAGGGGAAGGCCATAAAAAGGCAGCTCAACTGTCTGTTTTTATCGAAACCTGGCCGCAAGTGTGAAAGAAGCCTAAGGCTCCAGGGGTAAAAGTAGCTAGAAGCTCCCCCTCCCAAATGATCTTATCGAAGGTGTTGGGTTCTTACAGCTGAATTCCTAAATTATATTTTATCACTAAGGCTTAATTTTTACAACCTCTCCTGAATGATTTAACTTGACAGCTAGTACCCCACGTTTAAAATGTCTGTTTTGCCGAGTTTACTTGCCGCATTTAGCGGCGTTTTGTCGTGTTTGCATTTAGAAGCATTTGAAAAATGGCCAAAAATGAAAAACGCCTGTAAATGAAACATGGCTAAACGCGAGTTACCGCTCTTAGCTTTGTTTAGCCGTGTTTAGAAGCGTTTGGCGCTTGAAATACCTCTAAACTCAGCGTCTGAACTCATTTTTTTTGCTTTCCAAAAAAGGCCTCTAAACTCAACTGCCTAGAAACGACTAGAAACGACCCTGTGTACATTTACTGATAAGATAACATAGAGGAGATTCAGGAGCAGTTGAAAAAATGCCCAACTGCTCCTAAATGTCCGTTTACCAGCAGCAGTGTACATGAGGCCTAAAGAAACATGACAGCCTGGCAGATTCTAGAAAATATCTCTCACTGGAAATTCCTGGAAACAAGTAGGTAAGTAAAGCCATAGTTGCTTATGTGTCTGCTAAGGGGGTTAGAAGCAGAAGGGGCCCATCGCTATCTAATCGGGGAACAATAACTACTGACCTATACATTTGGATAATATTAATATGTACAGTATATCAGGGTGGTCAAATTAAATGGAATTCAGGAGTCAGTCTGTCAAATCCAGGAGCCAGATCCATTGACAACAAAATGTTAAGCAACAGCTGTAATTTTTAAGGAGTTTTGTCTTTTTACAAGCTCGATCAGCACTGCAGGTTATAGCCTGCAACGCTGATTAGTGTATTCTGACTGTGGGGAATACAATGACACAGCAGGGATGATGCCCCCCATCTAAAGTATGGACTAGTTAACTGACTTCTGGGATTTGTCCAGCCCTGATGTATATAGTTTGGAAACCAGTATACAAATTGCTAAGCTGTTGTAATTTGGTATCTGTAGATGAATTTCTTCTGAGTTGAAGAATAAAGGAGTAGGGGTACCTTGAATAGTTTCTACAATGGGGCCCCCATTACATATACAGTAGTTACCGTACGTCCCTACCTTGCAGATGCAAGACATTGTAGATGGCAAAAGTATTTGGGTTTGCAAATAGCCTTACAAACCTGAAAGAAAACGGTTGTAATTAAAGCTAACTTTCCAAATACATTGGTGAATTTAATGATAATTGGTGCAATGAAATGCGACAAATCGGATTATGTCATTGGTTTCCTGCATGGAATGAAGTCAGCAGTTGAAATCTTTTGGCAGCTCTGGGATTTTTTTTCTCTCTGCGCTGCTTTTTTAAAACGCTCTATGTTGTTACCTTTAGTTCTCTTTGCTACTTTGTCAAAATGAAGTTGTAGTTAAGAAAAATGTAAGGATCAGATAACGCCAGTCATCTAACAATCTTCACTTATGCTTTCCCCAGGACGCCTGTGATAAGAGCTAGTCAACCATGATGTAGCTCTACACAATCTATTTTTCATCCGATAAATGTAGAAAATTAGCTGGGATTGTATGGCTGTCAGACACTGCTGATTAGAGGATTTGTAGGACTACGCTGCAGATCTCCTTTAACCCACTGTGATCTGTTTACCTTCCAGTCTTACTGTATTTATTTCATTTAAAGTAGGCCTTTCCTTCTAAAAATTCAAATTGACTGGCTAGCGGGGAGCGTTGCTATGTCTACAAAAGATCTGGGGCTAGAGCCCATAGCAGCGTAGTAAAGAAAGTCATACGCTTAGGCGGGCATACATATGTATATACAGTAATATACGCATGTGTGTGTATATATCCCCAGAGACCCCCCCTTACACATCAGGGTCCCCAGAGACCCCCCCTTACATCAGGGTCCCCAGAGACCCCCCCCCTTACATCAGGGTCCCCAGAGACCCCCCCCCTTACATCAGGGTCCCCAGAGACCCCCCCCCTTACATCAGGGTCCCCAGAGACCCCCCCCCCATCAGGGTCCCCAGAGACCCCCCCCCCCCCCCCCTTACATCAGGGTCCCCAGAGACCCCCCCCCCTTACATCAGGGTCCCCAGAGACCCCCCCCCCTTACATCAGGGTCCCCAGAGACCCCCCCTTACATCGGGGTCCCCAGAGAGCCCCCCACTTGCATCAGGGTTACCAGAGAGCCCCCCACTTGCATCAGGGTTACCAGAGAGCCCCCCACTTGCATCAGGGTTACCAGAGAGCCCCCCCACTTACATCAGGGTCCCCAGAGAGCCTCCCCTTTAAAATCAGGGTCCCAGAGAGCCTCCCCCTTGCATCAGGGTCCCCAGAGAGCCTCCCCTCCTCTTGGGGACCCCTGCAGAGATTCGGGGCTATGGGCCCCAGATTCGGGGCTATAGTCCCAAAAGCCACCCACTAGCAACGCCACTGCTGGCTAGTATGCCAACTTGCTGACTTACTTCCTGGCTAACTGCATAAACATGCATGCTTGGCTTGCTTTTACTTGGGGGTGGGGACGTGGGTGTTGGACAAAAGAAGAGATGCCTCTCTGTTCTGGATGAATACTGGGCCATTGACTTGAACTGTTGAAGCCAAAGGTTTAGCACCACAGCCAGGCACCTAGCATTTTTAGCATAAAAAGGCTTCCTTGTCAGCTTGAATGCTTCTTTTTGGAAAGCTTTCATTTGATTATACTTATTTTTCTTAGTGCCATGAAATTCTGCAACAACTCTTGCTTTTGGCTGTGCTGTAGAACCTCTAGGGGTCAGTGGGCAGTACAACTTCAGGGAGTTTTGAAGGTCTAGATCAGTGGTCACCAGATTCCGCTCTTTGCTTGACTTTTATATGGACCGATGTGCACTGATCCTTCCACTGATATGAGGCACTATTCCTCCCACTGACACCAACAAAGAGGCACCATTCCTTTCAAGGACACCAACAATGAAGCACAATTCCCACTGTGTAGCCCACTGAGCACAAAGGGCGTGATCCTTAATGGTGGAGGATTGAAGCTTACAACTGGCCCTTTCAAGGAAATCTTTGTACTGACTTTAGCAGCAGTGTTATAGCACCAGGGGTGAAGGACAATGGACCTTATTGAACTTGAGGACTATTGAGGAGCGCTGCTGCACTCAGTGCAATATATTATTAATGAACCACAACTCCTTCAACTGACACGAACAATGGAGCACTATTCCTAGCACTGATACCAGTGATGAGGCACCATTCCTTCTACTGACACCAACGATGGCAAATACACTGGCTATTTGTTTAGAAACCCCTGGTGTAGATTTCTGTAATCCTAGAGATGTCGAACAGTGTGGTAACCCAACTTTCTAATCCTCCTCTAGTAGTCATGTGCACAGTTCTCCTAAACACCCCCTTCCCTTTCACCACTGCAGCATATTTACAAGGACTAGTCTTCAGTATTGCTTATACAGTGCCTTGAAAAAGTATTCATACCCCTGGAAATTTTCCACATTTTGTCATGTTACAACCAAAAATTTAAATGTATTTTCTTGGAATTTTATGTGATAGACCAACACAAAGTGGCACATCATTTTGAAGTGGAAGGAAAATGATAAATGTTTTTTCTAATTTTTTACAAATAAATATGTGAAAAGTGCGGTGTGCAATACTTTGTAGAACCATCTTTTGCTACAATTACAGCTGCAAGTCTTTTTGGGGATGTCTCTACCAGCTTTGCACATCTAGAGAGTGACAATTTTTGCTCATTCTTCTTTGCTCAAGCTCTGTCAGATTACATGGAGAGTGTCTGTGAACAGCAATTTTCAAGTGTTGCCACAGATTCTAAATTTGATTTAGGTCGGGACTTGACTGGGCCATTCTAACACATGAATATGCTTTGATCTAAACCATTCCATTGTAGCTCTGGCTGTATGTTTTGGGTCGTTGTCGTGCTGGAAGGTGAACCTCCACCACAGTCTCAAGTCTTTTGCAGACAGGTTTTCTTCTAAGATTGCCCTGTATTTGGCTGGATCCATCTTCCCATTGACTCTGACCAGCTTCCCTGTCCCTGCTGAAGAAAAGCATCCCCACAACTTGATGTTGACACCACCATGTTTCTCGGTGGGGATGGTGTGTTCAGGGTGATGTGCAGTGTTAGTTTTCCGCCACGCGTAGCATTTTAATTTTAAGCCAAAAAGTTCAATTTTGGTCTCATCTGACCAGAGCACCTTCTTCCACATGTTTGCTGTGTCCCCCACATGGCTTCTCGCAAACTGTAAACTGGATTTCTTATGGCTTTCTTTCAACAATGCCTTTCTTCGTACCACTCTTCCATAAAGGCCAGATTTGTGGAGTGCACAACTAATAGTTGTTCTGTGGACAGATTCTCCCACCTGAGCTGGGGATCTCTGCAGCTCCTCCAGAGTTACCATTGGGCCTCTTGGCTGCTTCTCTGATTAATGCTCTCCTTGCCCGGCCTGTCAGTTTAGGAGTACAGCCATGTCTTGGTAGGTTTGCAGTTATGCTATACTGTTTCTATTCTTGGATGAAGGATTGAACAGTGCTCTGTGAGATGTTCAAAGCTTGGGATATTTCTTTATAACCTAACCCTGCTTTAAACTTCTCCACAACTTTATCCCTGACCTGGTTGGTGTGTTCCTTGGTCTTCATGATGCTTTTTGTTCACCAAGGTTCTCTAACAAACCTCTTGGGGCTTCACAGAACAGTTGTATTTATACTGAGAATAAATTACACACAAGTGGACTTTATTTGCTAATTAGGTGACTTCTGAAGGAAATTTGATACCCCTAACTAAAATCTAGAAGAACCAAGTAAAGGGGGCTGAATACAATTGCATGCCACACTTTTCAGATTTTATTTGTAAAAAAAAATTTAAACCATTTATCATTTTCTTTCCACTTCACAATTATGTGCCACTTTGTGTTGGTCCATCACATAAAATTCTAATAAAATACATTTACGTTTTTGGTTGTAACATGACAAAAATGTGGAAAATGTCAAGGGGTATGAATACTTTTTCAAGATACTGTAAGCTTTTCTCAGCTGATATTCCCCCCATTTACTGATTTACGATGAATTGTTTTGCACGGTGTCTCTCTGCACATGCTCAGTTTGGTTTGTATTGCTAGAGAGTTGTTTTTTTCTTTTTCTTGGGGGGTTGCATGTGAGCAGCACAGCACCAATCAGCACTGTCCAGACAGAGGGTCAGGGGTCCTGTAGCCTTATAGGAAAGTCAGAGTAGAATGAAATCTCCTTCTACAAGCTGTAACCAGGCACTGATAGAAGTCACAAGACTGCTATATACTGCTGATGAGAAAATGTATTTAGCAGTTTATATTTACTAAGATAATTGCATTTCCATGTTTTGCATACTGTGGGAGATGAGATATAGTGAACGCAGGGTCATGGGTTTAGTCACACTTTAATATTGAGCAGAATTAAGTTCAGCCCTCCACAGCAGTCCACATTCTGATGTGGCCCCTTGGGAAAATGAATTGCCCACCCCTGATGTTAAGTAACACTTTCAGATATTGATTAAAGTGATTGTAAAGGTAGAAGGTTTTTTATCTTAATGCATTCTATGCATTAGCTCCCTACATTAATGCATTAGCATTAGCTATGCATAGTGTGCAGCAGCTCCCCCTCAGCCCCTCTAATACTTACCCGAGCCCCATCTTTGTCCAGCGATGTTGTATGATTGTCTTGGCTACCCGGGACTCTCCTCCTCATTGGCTCAGACAGCAGCATGGCACCATTGGCTGCCACTGCTGTCAATTAAAGTCCGTCAGCCTATAAGGAGAGAGAGGGGGCTGGGCCATGGCTTTGTGTCTTAATGGTCACAGGGAGCTGAGGCTCGGTTCGGGTGCCCCCATAGCAAGCTGCTTGCTGTGGGGGCACTCAACAGGAGGAAGGAGCCAGGAGAGCTGAAGAGGGACCCGAGAAGAGGAGGATCCAGGCTGCTCTGTTCAAAACCACTGCACAGAGCAGGTAAGTAGAACATGTTTGTTATTTTTAAAGCGGTTCTGCATTCTGTATATATATATTTTTTTTTGGGGGGTATACAAAGGATGCTTACCTTTATTTGGGGACTCACCTGTTCCATCTTCCATCTCGATCGCCGCCGGTTTTCGTCCGATGAAGTTCCTCATCTTCTTCTTTTGTGCTGGGGGCCATCTTGCCTGTGGGCATGTGAAACCCCCACAGGCACTTTAGATGGCCCAGCATGCACCGCCGTTACTCGCGCGTGCGCAGTAACGGCACATCTGCCGACATCTCACGAGATTTCGGAAGATGTGTCCGAAAATCTCACGAGATTTCGGAAGATGTGGCCGAAATCTCGCGAGATTTCGGAAGATGTCCGCACTGACTCCTGGGAACAATGACACCAGATCCCAGGAGACAGTGCGGCCTGACGACGATCGACGCAGAGACCCCGCCCACCGCCGAAGAGAGAGAAGACCGGAAGTCATCAATTACAAGGTAAGTAAAAAAAAAAACACATTTCATTTAGTACTCTTTGCCTGATTTGGAAGGCAAAGAGATTTACTAAATGAAATGGGTGCAGAACCACTTTAACTAAAAAAAATAAGACTTTTTAGTATCACTTTAAACCACACAGAGGAAATCACAGTATTTACCCTGACACTGCCTTCATTGTCTTTGGTCCCCAGAAGGATACAATGATCTTTGTTCAGGCAATATTCAGGTTTAGCATCTACTTCTGGGACTGAGATATCAGCTCAGAGATGGCACAGCAGCGGGCCAGGAAGCCAAACGCTGTGTCTTTAACAACCGATGACTCATCAGCCATCATCGAGCTTCCCCGCTGACAGCTAATTGTAAAAAAAAAAAGCCAACATTCAAAAAGTATTTAAAAAAAACTGCATGGGGTCCCCCCTCCAGTTCATACCAGGTCTTTTGGATCTGGTATGGATTCCAGGGGAACCCCAAAATCCATACCAGACCCTTATTCAGGCATGCAGCCTCATCCCCACAACCATGCCTGGTGGTTGTTGGGATCTGCGGGCAGGATGCTTATCTGAATCTGGAAGCCCCCTTTAAGAAGGGGGACCCAGATCCTGCCCCCCTATATGAATGAGTATCAGTTATATCGTACCCCTACCCATTCATCAAAAAGTGTCACAAGGTAATAAAAACACACAGACCGTTTTTGACAAATCTTTTAATAAAAATATCAAAAAAGAGTATGCCTCGATATAAAAAAACACTGTCAATCACGCTGCCCGCCGAACCCGAAAAGAAATATAAAAAAATAAATAAAAAGACGTTCCCGCCGGCGGTGAAGGCTGGTTGCCTACTGCAGGCTCTGCCATATGAAATTTCTTATATAGGTAAGGGGTGGTGCCACCTGGTGGCCCCGCCCCCTTGTGATGTCACGGACCAGTGCATGCTGGTTCGATGCCTGGTTTTACTGCAAAAGATTAGCTGTTAACGCTTAGAGAATTGACCCCTAAGGCTCTATTCACACCTGATCGTGGGCAGAATCGCAGTGATTTCATCCTCGATTTCGATCACTGCAAAGCGCGGGACACGTTTGCTATGTGTTTACTCCTTAACGGCACCCCAATCACGCTTCAGTTTTGCAGCAATTGCTGCATGATAAATCGCGCTGCAATCGCAGCACTCTGCACTTGTCTCAAAAAAAAAAGAACAATTATTCTCTATAGAGATGGTTCACATCTCCACTCCAAAACGCCTGAAGCTCAAACAAGTACTGGAACTTTTTTTTAGGCAGATTTGGGCGTTTTTCTGCTTTTTACATGGGTGACCTTTTGACATGTACAAAATCGTGGCAAAAATTGCGCGACTTTCGTGAATGGGGCCTTAAGGCTCATGCACACTGCAGCTCCAAGCTTCTTTTGGAGGCATTTGAGCTTTTGTTTCTCTGCCTAAATGCTTGAAGAAGCGTGTGCTTTTTTGTGTTCTTTTGCAAGTTTTTGAGCTTTTTGGAGCATAAGCATTTTTTTTGTATGCGTTTTTTGCATTTTTTTTTTAGCTTTTTTTCGCACACTTTTGTGCACTTGGAGGTCTTTTCTTCTCAAAAGCTCCACTCTAATAGAGTTTGTTGGGGGGGGGGGGGGGGGATCTGCCTGTAAGAGAATATCCCTGTAAACTCCTGAAAAAGTCATAGTGTGCATGGAATTATTGGCTAACATGGAAGGGAGTTTCTAGGCAGTAAAAAAAAAAGAGCTCAAAAAAGCTCAAAAGCCTGTAGGAGCCGCTTCTTTGAGATGCAGTGTGTATGAGCCCCTATAGTGATTAAACATGCAGCCTTTTTGAAACTGATACTGTTCCTGTATATTGTGACATGTCAGAAATGTATGCCATATATGCAGACTTATTACTGAATGGTCCAGTTACCAAAGACTTGGTAACTGGGTTTTGTCTAGCCCTGACGGGGTATACAGGTCTAGGAGCACTCGAGGTAACAGCATAATTATTACAAAGTGGGCTAGTTTGGAAAACATGGCATAACCAGTAGTTCTGCTTTAAATCTGACAAATGAAAGAGACGTGAGTATTTTAATTCCCAGTAAAAAGTACTTCTGGGGGAACCATTTCCTCTGATTTCCTGTCGATGTAAACTGGGCTTTTGTGCCTGTTATTTAGGTTTAAAGCTCACGTTTTTCAAACCCCTACAAAACCATTCTCTTGAGAGGATGAAGCGAGTTATTGGTGAGAAACCTGCAATATTTTATGCTTTTTTTTTTTTTCATTAATGTGTTGTGACTGTAGTTTGATGACTCACTTGTACCCTATCCAGAAATGGAGCAGTAAGGTAGCGTAAATCCAACTTAGAGTAGTTAGCTGGAAGGGGACCAACTATCACAGATGTGTGCCGGGTTTTACAGTAACACACCTGCTCAATGTGTAGATTAAAATAGGACACGATTTAACTCCTGCAACCGGTCTTCAGCTCACGAGACAATGACACTGGGCACGCTTAGCTAGCCATTAAGGGTTAAATGTAAAGAGAAACCTGGTCCCTACGAAGAAATGCTCTTCTTTCCCAGTATGATGAATGTATTCTATGCTGTAATATCAGTGACAGATTGTGCTTTTCTTTTCGGTTTAAATATAAGTGTGAAGAACAAAGTCTGGCTGTAGGACATGTTTAAATTTAATATCCTAGGTTTTATGTACTGCTTACTTCCATACATGGAGATATTAGACTGGGAAGAAATATGGAAACCACCAAGTCATTGTAGGTCTGTTACATTAGTGGACACCATGCAGTGCTGTGCACTTGTTCAGCTCTTATGTCTCAATTGCTTCCAGGAACAGTCATGGAGGCCTCAAACAGCATACCGTATATACTCGAGTATAGGCTGACCTGAATATAAGCCGAGGCACCTAATTTTAGCACAAGAAAATGTGCAGCTACTGTAAGTGGAAAAGAGGGTCAACAAGCCCATTTGCAGCCTCACTGTGCCCATTTGCATGCCTCACTGTGCCCATTTGCAGCCATAGGTCCCCCAAACTTCAAACTTGGTAGTTGGTAGGTTCCTAGATGCCCCCTATCTGCAGCGAAAATTTGGGGTCTCTGGACCCAAAGAGTCCTGAAATAACATTGCTGCAGATGGACACAGTTGACCAAATTTGAGGCCCCGTATCTTGGTGCCACTTGGTGCTAGGAACCTCAAATTTGGTATGCAAACTCAGTCGAAGCACTACAACATATCCAAAGAAGGGGTTCCTATTACCAAGTGGCCTCGAGATACGGTGCCCCAAGGTTGGTTCGGAAAATGTCAAGCACTTTAGCAGAGAATGACATTTTCCGAACCGACTTTGGGGAGTTACTGTAATTTCGACGCAGTTGGGGTTTCGCAAGAGGTAACTAACTTCTTCAGGAAAAGTTTCATCAAGAACACTCACGGTTAATAGTCAAAAATGTCAAAATAGAAACACATTGCTCCTACTCCTACAAATGGTCATTGTCACCCATATAATGCCACAGGACAGTCCTCCTAATTTTCCAAGATGGTTGTTAGTTCCATTGTAATTGGAACTAAGTATCCAAAATCTAATCACACAGTGTGCACCTAGTGATATACAAGTATGGTATGTAAAGAGGTTCCCATCATGTGGCTCCTCAGATCAGCGTGGAGTGTGATATATTGTTGCATGGTGCTCTTAAAGCGGAGGTCTGCCCACCGCTGCAAATTAAAAGCCAGCAGCTACACATACTGCAGCTACACAGCAAGCAGCTACACATTAGATTTTTTTTATATGGGGATATTTATTATAGCAAAAAGTACAGAATATTGAGTTTTTCTTCAAAATTGTCGTTTTTTTTTTTTGTTTATAGCGCAAAAAAAAAACAAAAAATGCAGAGATGATCAGATACCACCAAAAGAAAGGTCTATTTGTGGGAAAAAAGGACATCAATTTTGTTTGGGTACAGTGTGGCACGACTGCGCAATTTTCAGTTAAAGCAACGCAGTGCCATATCGCAAAAAATGGCCCGGTCAGTGGGCAGCCAAATCTTCCGGGGCTGAAGTGGTTAATCACAGTGACAGAAGACCTGTTTGGCACTAACTGAAGAGCCTAAGACCCCATATACACTATTAGATTATCTGCAGACTTTTGTCTTCAGATTTACCAAAACCATATAATATGAGGTCAAACCTTAAGATTTTTAATTTGTATGCAATCAGGCAGGCCCTTGCACTACATGGTTTTGGTAAATCTGAAGACAAAAGTCTGCAGATAATCTGATAGTGTGTATGGGGCTTTAGTCCTATTGTGAAGCATGGTGATGGAAATGTTATGGTTTGGGGTTTGGTTTGCTGCTTTAGAGTCTAAACAGCTTGCAGTCATTGTGGCAGCTATGAATTCTGCATTTATCAAAGTGTGCTTGATTTCTTTGCCCGAAAGTTGAAGTTAAAGTGGATGTAAACCAGATTCATGAAATTTGAGGGTTTACATCCACTTTAAACTGGAAATATAGCTCAACACAATAATGTTCTGAAGTACAGTAGAAAATCCACCAAGGAATGTCTCAAAAAGCAGAAATTGAGGGTTAGGGACTGACATAGTCAAAGCCCTGATTTAAATCCAATTGACATGTTATGGGAGCAGTTGAAAGGGCTGTTCCTACAAGAAAACCAGGTAAACATCTTGCAAGGACTAGAATTTTGCATGGAGGATTGCCAAAAATTCTACCAAGTCGATGTTGGAAACTGGTGGAGAGTTATGCAAAACGGCTACAGGAAGTAATTTATGCCAGAATGGGCAATACAAGTTTAGTGTCCCAAGTTGTACTTACTTTTCCCACAGTACACCACTACATCTATTGATTTTTTTTTTTCAGTAACTAATTAAAATGGCTAACTTCTCTGTGTGTTTTTAATAAAGTATATCTCCTTTATCATTAGGCAGTGTTTGAATGAAGATCCAATGTTTGTTCAAGTATCTTTTAAAATAAAGCTCATAATAGCTGGGTGGAAAGGGAAAAAAGTTTGATTTTCATAATGTATCTCTGTTCACTAACATGGCTCCAATAGAGAAAGGCAGTTTACCTCTACTACAGGGGTGCCCAACCAGTGGCCCGGGGGCCACATGTGGCCCGCGGAGCCCTATGATGTGGCCCGCGACCTCTTGCCCTAGGATGGCAGGTTGGCAAGCCCAGATTGCAGGTTGCCGATCCGCCGTCCCAGAGCACCAGTGTTGTGATTGAAGCCAACGGTAGAGGAAGCAAGCGACTGCAGAGCAGAGCCGCAAAAGCCAATGCTTCCTGTATAGCGCCGACTCCTGTCATAGGCGGAGTGATGCCAAACGCGGTCTGCCTGGGACAGCAGCAGCTGATAATAACTGAATTGAACTTACTAAAATCACAGTGTATGTAAGGGCATATCTGTTCTGCAGTGGTTACTGGGCTGCGGGACGCTTTCAGAAAGTGCACCAAACCTGCAGGATACAATAGAATTGTATGGCAAAGTGCAGCTAACCCACAGAAAAAAACACAGGTGAACTGTGCTGCACCTGCGGTGTGGGTAGACCACAAACCATCAGTGTAAAAGCTGCCTTAGGCCCCTTTTACACGATCGGTCCAACCCAATCGGACCCTCTATTCAGCTCCTATGGAGCGGCAGATGATCGGACTTGTGTTCGTTCACACCCACCTATCTCAGATCCTATCTGCTAAAAAACAAAAGTGGATCCATCCCCTTCCATCTGATCGGATCAGAGGGCCCATAGAGTAGAGTGGGTTGTGTCTGTGTCCATGTGCAGAGTGGACACGGACCTGTCATCCGCCCACTCTGCTCATTGTGGCCCGCGACTGGTTACTAAGTCGCTTAAGTGGCCCTCGCTCTTCAAAAAGTTGGGCACCCCTGCTCTACTATAACCCTTCTCAACCTTCTTAACATGGAGGAACCATTGAAATAACTTTCCGGGGTCAGTGGACCCGTATATATCTACAGCTCACAGTACATTAGTGGCATGCTCATTGGGAAGAATGCTCCTTACATTTGTGGTCAGTGGGAAGATTTCCCCCTTTATGGATAGACAACAGATCGTTGGTGTTGATGATTACTCATTTGAGATGCAAAAGTTGCTCAAGGAGGCCCTAGCAACTTCTGGAGGACATCTGGATGACACATATTGCCCTATGTACTTTACAGAAGCTACAGTATTTGGAATCACTGCCAGGAGAAATTATTCCTATCCTCGACCTTCTTACAGAACCCTCCTATACTTTAAAAGCCTTATGCTTCCCACCTTCTTTTAGATATACATTAGAAGTTTCTATAATAGATACTTACACCAAACTTTGGGAATGATTTAGGCTAGGTTCACACTTGTGTGACCTGCATTCTGCGTGCAGGCAGCCCATTCATTTCAATGGGCTTTTTTTTTTTTTCAGAAAACCTGCATAATGCTGTGGCACCATGTGGTCTGACATGCATGAAGATGCACCATGTTTACTGATGCGTGGGGGGACCATTAAGAATTAGTAGCACCACATATGTTTGCTAAAGAGCGGGCCAGAAACATGCACAGATTTGTGCGCGCCCAGCAATAATTTGTACGGAACCTTTAAAGTTTTGATCGCGTTGAATTGGTGCCTATTTGTTTTATATTTGTACTGGATGTTCCTGATAGCACTCTGACTGACCTATGTTCAGTTGTAAATTTTGGACATTTTTAAAGTGTTACTAAGCCCGCAACAGTAGAATCAGTCTGCATATGCAGTAAAGCATGCTTGTTATACTCACTGTGGAACTTAAGGGGTTAATCCTCTGCATTGTGTAAAAAGGCTGTTTAACCACTTAAGCCCCGGACCAATTTGCAGCCAAAGGACCAAGCCCCCTGTTTGCGATTCGGCACTGCGTCGGTTTAATTGACAATTGCGCGGTCGTGCGATGTGACTCCCCAAAAAAATTGGCGTCCTTTTTTTCCCACAAATAGAGCTTTCTTTTGGTGGTATTTGATCACCTCTGCGGTTTTAATTTTTTCCGCTATAAACAAAAATAGAGCGACAATTTTGAAAAAGATGCATATTTTTTACTTTTTGCTATAATAAATATCCCCAAAAAATATATAAAAAAAAAAAATTTTTCCTCAGTTTAGTCCGATACGTATTCTTATAAAAATTTTTGGTAAAAAAAAATCACAATTGCCGATTATTGATTAGTTTGCGCAAAAGTTATAGCGTTTACAAAATAGAGGGTAGTTTTATAGCATTTTTATTAATATTTTTTTTTTTTTACTAGTAATGATGGCGATCAGCGATTTTTATTGTGACTGCGACATGGCGGACACATCGGACATTTTTGACACATTTTTGGACCATTGTCATTTATACAGCAATCAGGGCTATTTAAATGCACTGATTCCTGTGTAAATGACACTGGTAGTAAAGGGGTTAACCACTAGGGGGCGGGGAGGGGTTAAATGTTACGTGTGTGTGTTTTTTTTACTGTAGGGGGTGTGGCTTGGCGTTCGACATCACTGATGACAGGGAACAGACGATCAGTGTCAGTCTCACTAGAAAGCACGGGGAGAGGTTTGTTTACACTAACCTCTCCCCATTCTTCAGCTCTGTGACCCGATCACGGGACACCAGTGGCAATCGGGTCCGCGGGTCCCGCGGCCACGGTCACGGAGCTCAGGACCGGGTCGCGACCGCGCACGCGACCCACAGCTGGGCACTTAAAGAGCAACGTACCTGTACGTCGATGTGCCCAGCCGTGCCATTCTGCCGACGTAAATGTGCAGGAGGCGGTCCTTAAGCCGTTTAAACCTGCCTTCTCTGATCCTCCCCTTCTTCCACAGTACCCAATTTATCTGCTGATAGTACAAAGCCCTGGGGGTACACTGCACATGCTCATTTTGGCATGTATTGCTAAAGAGTTTTTAAGCTTTAACAAGACACTGATAGAAGTCATAAGACTGCTATATACTGGTATTTAGCAGTTTATATTTACTAAACTAAGTGCATTTCTGTGCTCTGTATACTGTGGGAGACCAGATATATTGAATGCATCCTTGGGTTTAGTAACAATTTAATGTTAAATCTCAAATCTGCTAGAATTGGTTGGGGATCTCCTACTTCATTGTCTGTCATATTTTTTTTTTACTGTTATAATGTTTATCAACCCTTATGCTGCATTTCTACCTACTGCTGAAAAATAAAATAAAAATACAATTTAAAAAATTACTAGTTCCATGGGGTGCGCCAATGTTTTCACCTGACTGTGTGTATTAAAAATGCGCTTTAAGCTGTATGACTAAAGTGACACTTTAATTCCTACTGCATTATTTAACTAGAAAATTAAGAAGATTAGTAAAGCATCAAATACAGGTAAAGTCAAAAGTAATTAAATTGATAAAATCAGGACCATCAAATGTAAAATTAAAACAGACCACAGTGCTTATTTATTAGTGCCAACACATGTTGGTGACAAGTTTGGTTATAAAAACATTCATTAGGAAAGGGATACAGCTCCCTAATGAATGTTACTAATGAATATTTCTAAAGAATGTCTATCATCTGTTTATGTTGGCTGCTGAATAAGATTGATCAATGTGGACTTTAATGAAAAAGTTTTTTTTATTTTGGTTCAAAAAACAACAAAAAGTTGGAACGAGTTTCTTAATTATGCAGTCTCTATCGTGTCTCTTATCTTCTCAATCATAAATTAATTTGAGGTTAGATGGGATATCGGAGATCTCGTTAAAGCTGAACTCCAGGCATCTATAAAAGACACACGTTAATGCAGCTTTTTATTTATTAATAAATAATATTTTTATTTATATATTTTTTATAACCACTGTAAGTACCTGGATCTCACTTGGTACCCCCCTGTGACGAAATGTCCCTACACTCCGCTTGAGTGCTTTCCTCATATCCCACTTCCTCCCAGTCTGAATATAGATATCAGATATTCCAACCGCTCACAAGCACAAAACAAGACGACACTTTCTTAGCTGCTCAACATGGACTGATTTATTAGAACCAAAATGACAAGTATTTATAATACAGTAGAAGAGGAGGTCCCCCCCTCATGCTCATATTATTCTAACAATACACATGTAGCCAGAAACTGAATTAACCTGAGCTAATTATCTAAATCAACACTGGACTCCTTCATTCAATTGCAGGGTTAATTAGCACATACAACAATAGGTGAAATACTCTTTAGAATCCGAGCCAAGCCAGACTAGACTCATTTACATTATACAAGACAACAGACAGGTGGTTGGAGTTGATGATATTGGCATCTAACATGTCTGTGTCCCAACAGCATAAGCCAACACACATTATATATATACATATATACAGCATTGAATCTGACTAGCACTGATTATAGTGGGGTTCTCATTCACCCTGTGCCCTTAAAATCCAGGGCCCATAATCGGTCGGCAAGATGCTCGCATTCAGTCCTCTCCAAAAGCCTGTGTCCCGGCTAGGTCTGTCACACCCCCTTCTTGCAATATACTATAAAGCGTACTGGTAGTAGAAGGGGCATGACTGGGAGCCTTAGGGAGTTTCTGCATGCAGATGTGTTTACAAGGAACATGCTGATAGGTGAGAAAAGAGTGAGAGCAGAAAGATGACCTCCTCAGTGTGCTGTTACCCCTTCAGTGTCCAGTCAGCTGGCTGGGTTGTTGAGAGGATACCACTGTATTCCTTAAAGTGTCTGTATACTCTAACAATAAACATAATTTTTGTTCTCTTTTTGTCTGCATAATAAACCATAGGAAGTGTTTTGTTATATCTGTTGGATAAGTACAAAAAATACCTGTTGATTTTGCCAGAAATCATGTGTGCTGATCATTTCTGTGCTCTAGGAGAAGTTATGGAAAGGTGGGGGGGTAATGGAGATGGAATATTCACCTTTTTAAATATAAGATTGACATAAAACAAATTAAGGAAAGGAAAAATGTTGCTAGTAAAAATGTAAAAAAATTGATTCTTCTGAGCTTTTATTTACTTTTCAGGTTTGTGACAGGGTCTCTTTAATAGGCCTCTTTATCGATGCTAACTACAATTTATTTACTCAATGTTTTAGGGGATGATACACTTAAAACATGGGACATTAGGAACTTTAAGAATCCTATCCACATGGTGAACGGCTTGTCCAACTACTTCCCAATGTAAGTATCCCATTACTATTTAGTTTCTGGTTTGTGTCTAGTTTTTGAACAGCCTGTTTAAAACACATTGATATTAAACAATTAGTCATATGTACAGGAGTAACACACAGAAGGTTGGATATTACATACAGCATTGTCTATTCTGATTTGTTCAGTGTACGGACTCTGTGTCATGGTTCTGGGAAGTTCAAACATAAGGAGCCTGCATCCAATCTTATATCTGCTTCCTGGTGACTAAGATATCGTGTAAAACACGGATAACTCGCTTATAATCCACATGGATGCAATATGATCACATGCAAAAAAAAATACTAATAATAATAATAACTGTAATAATAATAGCATTTTGAACTCACCATAAAAGCCTTTTCTTAGAGATCATTGAGAGGGAATAGGGATTCAAACTGTTGGGTTATACTGCCACTAGAATTGAGCTCAGGCATGTTCAGTTTCTAGTCCAAATCCACCTAATCTATCCTTCCATAAAGCCTTTGCTGCACTCTGTCAATCATAAGCTGTTGAGCTTGCTGGCCCGGGTCTTCCTTGGCGGCTTATGATTGGCAGTGTGCAGTGACAACTTCCTGGCAGGATAGCGAAAGTGGATTCAGACTAGTATCCAAACACGCCTGAACTCATGCCTTACTGCCGCTTACATGAGGATCGGACACTAACAAACAAAAATTGTAGGCCTGTCCAGGATAACACCTCCTCCTTCCACCATGCCTTAGTTTTGTAACCAACAGTACTAAGCATGAACATAAATGCAGAGGAGCAGGACCTTTATCCCTCAGTGGATTCCAAGAATAGGATTTTCAATTGAATACAAAAATCCTTTTTTTTTTTCTCATCCATTGAGGGGAAGATAAATACAGATACTGTGGGGACATCCAGAAGCATTCCAACTGGGTGGGTAACACAGCAACAACTGCTAACAGGCCTAACAAAGAACTGGGGACCACCAGTAGCCCAAGAGCTGCTTAAAGGGCCAAAGCCTAAATCTGATACCAGATGAGGGGAATCTGTTAATATGACCATAGGGAGGGCATGGAGTAACAACCTGATGCTCAAGACCTGGATAGGAAGGTCACAACCAAGGGGGAATTACTCCATACAGAAGGTAACACCACCTGAACCAGCGAGAAGATGCTCATCCAAAAACCTACCAAAAATATGTCAAATCACAAGTTCCCATGGCGGAAGAGCAGGACCCAAAAACTGATGTGGTCCACAAGAAATGTGTTCAAGCTCCCACAGGAACAGGTCTCAAGAAGGAACCTAATACAACAAAAATCCTAGGATGAAAGGCCAGAATAGGAAAGTGTTAGATTTGAGCCGCAGATTGAGATGGGATCAACCTGAGGACGAAGCTAGTACAGCTTGTCTGGCACACAAGGAGTGCCTCTGGAACATTCCAAAAGGATTGTGTGGAAGAATTTCCCTACCTATCCCTGACTTTAAACTAGATGTCTAGGAAAACTCCTGGTCCCCCCCAGTCCATCAAAGTGTCAACAGCCCTAAAGCAAGGAACGGGAGTCGTAGCAGTTCTCATAAGAGCATTCACCTAATCCCTTGTGGACAGGTCCTACAAAGTCATTCAAACATATTCTGTTCGTATCAGAGGAGACGTGCAGCAGGAGAATAGTGTGTTCTCTCTGCTAACATTCCAGGGAGACGTGGGGCCCTTCAGCGACAACCTCTACCTCCCACACAGGATCTGAGGTACACCGCAGAAAATGTCCTAAAGGCACTCACTGTGCGCAAGCCTAGGATTTGTGGTATTGTCAAGCACAGGAACTAGACCACCTTCTAATACTTATCAGTGGTGAAGGCATGGTAGCACCTAGAGGGTGCCCAATGAAGTCTGATCCTGAAAACCTCATGAAGGCAGTTTTTACCAAAATAAAAGGCACTATCTGTTGTGCAGAGTCAGGCAGTAGTCCCGGGCATGGTGGTTGTTCATTGAGTGGAGCCCTCTGGATACATGGAGCAGTAACTGTTCCAGCCACTTGAAGAGGCTTAATATTTGCACCAGGGGCTATCCCATCCATAGAGACAGATCCATTGGACTGCTCAGAAACCTGCAACAATGGAGAATGGAACTCAAAAGAACTGGGAAAAAAATAGGACAAGGAAACACAGGAAGAACGAGGAGGAATAGTGAAGGGGGCACCAGAGGCAAGTTATTATCCTTTGAGCCTAAATTACTGCCCTCTGCACTTGAATGCCAAAAAAACAAACTACCTAAAGACCCATTTAGAAGGTTTGATGGGAGGGTTTAGCTGCTCTCTAACCTTGAGCCCTATGGGCTGTCAGAGTCAGGTTCTAGGGGCATGAAGGCACCTACTGCAGAAGCAGAAGAATAGGATTCAGCCAACCTCTCCCTAGACCTTATACCTTGAGGCAGGAGTATACTCTGGCTTGTAGTTGCATGCCTGATCACAATACCTAGTGTAGGACCAATGAGACAAAGTTCCTCAAAGGCAAAGCGAGTCAGATGCTATTTGGAAGTGGCATCAGCTTCCCAGCCCCTTAAGAAAAGTGCTCTGCGTATCTGTATGGACATCAGACCCATATGCTTTTGCAGCAAGCCATCACAGCTGCAGTGTTAGGGCTTCAGAGGTCTGTTCCACGTATTTATTGTTCAATAAATTGGGGGTCTACACAGGGAGTGGGCAGATTTTTTTTTTGAGCAATTTAACCCATTCATCCATGGTTTGGTAGATTACGGTCACTGCCAACATGGCTACATGGCTAGGAGGGAAAAACATGCTAGATTAAACTGCTAGTCAGTAGAATCCTTAATGATCAGCATGCCTTCTACTTGTCTGGTAGTGTTCCTGTTAAGGTAGGTCACTGGTGGGTCCACAAAGGGCCTAGATCAATGTTTAGCAAATTCCCTTGCAAAGGGGAACAGTTCTACCACTCTCAGGTGGGGCCCAGAACACTCCACAGTTCTTCGAGTCTGCATAGAGGAATATCTTGAATAGCTAGCTGGAGCTGAGGGAAGGCTTTTTCAGTTGTTGGAGCCCTGAAAGATCCAAACCTGGAGACAACAGGCTAAATCTCCAAATGCATGATAGTATGCACTGCATCAATTAAACAACCCCTGGTGATTTCTGAGGTTACAGCCAGTCTGTGGAGCCTCAAGAACAGTCTATTAAGAGATACACTGTAGGTACCCTCAATCAGAGTCAGAGAAAAACCGATGGACTGGCCTGTTCTAATGTATTCCTCCCTTCATTTTTCCACAGGTCAGACTGTTGTTTTAGCCCAGACGATAAACTCCTTATTACTGGAACTTCAGTCAAGAAAGGAGAAGGTAGTGGAAAGTTATTATTCTTTGACCTGGTGGATTTCAAGAAAGTTTATGAAATTCCAGTCACAGATGCTGTAAGTATTATGTTCAATGTATAGGTATAGCAAGCAACTAAAAATCAATGTGTTTTTTTTTAAAGATCTGTATGGTTTTTATTTTATTAAAGGATGTGACACAGCAGTGCATGGTTTTCTACTTGTACTGCAGCTGATGGTTGTTTTTTCATGATGAGTGGATATGCTTAGTCTACTGGAAGCAAATAATTACTAGAGGCTGATTGGAATTTGTATTTATCAGCCAACAAAGTGGTAAAAATAACAGCAGAAAATGTAAAATAAAAATGTAAAAAAGCCAATCCACTGAAATGTAATATTTTAGATATGCCTGGAGCCTGATGTGCTTAGTCTGCTCTTGACTTCTTATATTTCTTGGTAACTGCAACAGAATGGTCTCCTTGCAATAATTCCTGGCTCCCTGGAATAACTCCTGTCCACCTGGAAGACTTGGGTCTTCCAGCCCACCTCTGTGTGCTTTGGCTTCTCTTGTTGCAGTCTTCTTTTCTATAACGTGGGCAGCACAATGGCTCCGTAGTAAGCTCTCATGCCTTGCAGCACTATGGTCCTTGGTTTAAATCCCAACTAGGACACTGTCTGCATGAAGTTTATGTGGGTTTTTTCAGGTGGAAACTGGTTTTCTCCCACATTCCAAAGACATGCTGGTAGGTTAAATGGCTGGTGTATGAATTGGCAGTAGTATCTGTTTGTATTCAAGGCAATGACTTGTAAGCTCTTTGAGAATAGGAATTGATGTGATTGTATACTATTTAAAGCACTGTGTAAATTGTTAGTGCTAAATAAATACCTGTGGTAAATAGGCCAGCGTGCAGACCCAGAACCTTTTGAGATATCACCAAAAGAGTCCTTGAGAAATGTAAGAAATTATCAGATTGTTTCACACTCAAGCATCTACCAAAACCTAAAATAGACACTTTATTACAACAAGAAAGATATTCAAAATAAAAAGTAGGGTTGTCCTGATGCTAGTATCGGTACCGATACTGAGCATTTGCGCGAGTACTTGTAACAAGATGGAGTCAGCGGGTGGTCGGAGATGGTCCGGGCAAAGTCAGTGGGTGGACGGAGAGGGCGGGCGGAGTCAGCCTGTGTAATGAGATACATTACAAGGAGGCGTGTGTGAAGGGGTCGTGTCTTCTGCTGCCCTGTACTTCGCTGTGACAGATTAAAGCTGAGTTTACTTTCACTTTCCTATCTCCTCTGGAGATCCAGGTACAAAACTACAGAGAGAGATCAGGGAGAGAGAGACATACAAGAGCGAGAGAGAGAGAGAGAGAGAGATCAAGAGAGAGAGAGAGACATCAGAGAGAGAGAGAGAGCGAGAGAGAGACAACAGAGAGCCGTCGGCAGCTGAACATCCCGACGCCCATTTTGGTACACCCTGCACTCAGCTGTAGTAAGCCAGCAGCGGACATCTTGTTACACCCAGCCCATATAGATTGAGCTGGGTGTAACAAAATGTCTGCTGCCTACTGCGGCAGGGTGTACCAAGATGGGCGTCACAGCATTTCAAAAATAAATCCTTTCCTCATGTCATTTATTGCTGCATTTCAGTGCCAGCCACCTGTCAGTGACACCTATCAGTCCCCATCATTCAGTGCTAGCCATCAGTCAGTGCCCATCAGTCAAACATTATGTTCACATGACATTAAAAAAAAGTATCGGCGAGTACTTGGAAAAAAAATTTCGGTACTTGTACTCTGTCTTAAAAAAGTTGTATTGGGATAACCCTAATAAAAAGGCCGCCATCTGTGTGTAGTTAAGTAGAAATGAATTTAAGAAAACAAGCAAAAAAGTAGGAAGGTGGGGTAAGAAGGCAGGACCAGTTATTTGATCTACAAATGGCAGAGAGAGTTGGGGGATGGGGGGTTCCAGAAACCAAACCTCGCCCATAAGACTGCAGAGGTTTGAGAATGATGTGACAACTCATGGGGCTCTATATCCTGTAGATCGTTGTTTTGAAATTTCTTAGACTGGCCACTGTTTGAAGATGTTTGCTTCGCCACTTTCTAAAAATATGAAATGTGTATTGTATTTTAACCTTTTATCAGAGAAAATAGTGATAAAAAGATAAAACAGTGGCGCTGAAAAATGAATCACTTTAAATGTTAGCTCAACCAATTGTGAAAGTGAAAAACATTCAAATTAAATGTATATTAGAATCACCCTGTGACATGTGAAAAATGAAAATAATACAAAAGAAATGTCCATCAATCCTAATCCGGTGTAATATCTTCCTATTTCATCCACCACACCAGTGTGCAAGTTACTCCACTCCCTTCAGAAAATGCACTCACCGACTTCCAATGCCTCTCGTGTTAGGCTAAGAAGCTTTAAACCACACAGAAAGGCTTTAAACAAATATCCAATATCCAACCATGCATGTAAGGAATCTCTCCACATGTAAATAATAAAGGTGCTCCAATAGTGTGATAACGTATAAACCAATTTAATAAAAACACAAATCTTCAACCTTTACACTCACATTTCAAACATTAAAAGCCAGCAAATATGAAAATCAAAGCAAGTCTTCAAATGGCTAGCACAGCCGTGAACTGCGGTCACGACGGACCCGAGACATGCAAGCGTGTATATCACTCTCACCCCTCCTTGGTATCGGATCACAGTCTCGAGTCTCCACTCCCTAGTACAGTGTCCCGCGTCACACGTCAGTGATGATGATTGCCGCACAGCCACGGCCCGACATGTTTCGTCACAAGGACTTAATCATGGGATTGGCTGTGCGGCAATCATTCCTTATATACCCCTTGTCAATCACAAACCACAGGTCTCTACACTGCGCCTGCGCACACCTTGTGTCCCCGCAGCCGCAATGTTCCGACTGTTGCATCGATAGTACATAGTCCTGGAGAATTAGTGAACTTAAAAGCTGCACATAAAGATTAATATCTTTTCACTTTGCAAAATAATGCCTTCCTCAGAACGTTCGTGGCAGATGTCACTACCCTAACTTTCTATAAGCATATATTTCAATATAACCTGCGATCATGAGTATAACAAATATAAAATTTATTTATGATTGAACATTATCCAAACACTAAGTTAAAATTATATTAACCTATTAATACCAAAAAATTTACTTTTCCTTATTATAGACATATTTTTTTTTTTTTAAATGTTGAATGGCTGGCATTCAATACCAAAATGATCATAAATGAACACAATTTTAATAGCTATCTAGTATATATATTAAAAAACACAGCATGTAATACACAATCTTCTCTATATAGTAGTGATGTCCTACAGTTTACGGGTGGATGCAGTGAGAACTATTTAACCCATAAGCAACCACTGATGAGTGTAGATCTTAACCCTCTCTCTCCCCCCCACTTTTGAACATGGTGCATCAGTTAATGTTGTGTAGATTAAAAAAAAAAAACAATTAATATTTATATCTTGAAATACATCAAGGGAAATCCCCATAACCTCATATAGTCACTATTTCCAACCTATATGTGGCCCTATATTGGCTTCGTATATAGTAAATTGGAATAAAACAACTTATTAAAACATTATTTAAATTCATTATTGGCAAAGCATAATGGCACAATCTTAAACATTGCTAATGAAGCAGTTCAGATCTACTTCAATATTTAACCCCCTAGGAGCAAGACACTTCAAAAGGAAGATCCACCGAGTCTCCCTTTGGGACAAGTCCCTTACGCGGTTTGAACCCCTCTAAGAAGGATATATGCAGTCAATCCCACAAAATTGTAATAAGGATGGATCTTGATCATGTTTCTCCTTAAAGTGTAGGGAAACACTGTGGGACTTCAAACCATTTTTTATGTTCGTCAGATGTTCTGCTATATGGACTTTTAGGAGTCTCTTTGTTCTTCCCACATAGAATAGCCCACAGGGGCACCACAACTGGTACACCACATGTGAGGAATTACATGTGATGAACTCCTTGATTTCAAAGGTTTCATCATCTCTATTAGTGATCCTTGTCACCCCTCTGTTGCTTACCTGTACCGTTCTGCAACAGATACATTCCCTCCAACAGTAGAAGCCCCTCAAATCTATTTTTATTGTTTGTTGGCTAGGGGGATCCAGGATCTTTTTCACCACCTGGCCCCCAAAATTAGGGGCTCTCCTATAAATACATTTTGGTTGTTGGGGTATTACCTTCCCTAGATGCCTGTCCCTGCACAAAATATGCCAGTGTTTCCTAAAAATTATTTAAATTTCCCTATACTGACAATGGAAATTCGAAATAAACCCCCATTGATGTTGACTATTCGATATTTAGACATTGGTCCCTCTGAATATTAGCCACCTCCTGAATTATTTTGTTCAGGGTGTTTTCTTCATAGCCCTTTTGTATAAATTTGTTCTTAAGGGTATTGGCTTGTAAATATTAATCATCTATTCTAGAACAATTCCTTCGGACTCGCAACATTTGTCCCTTAGGGATATTCCTTATCCATGCAGGATGATGACCACTCCTGATGGACAAATAACTGTTGCGGTCCGTTGGTTTGAAGTACACTTTGGTGTTAAGTATGTTCATATTTTTTTCAATAGTGACATCCAAGAAGTTAACAGTTTTGTCACTTATCTGATAATCTAATCTGATGTTGTTAGAATTATTATTCAGATCCTCCAAAAATTCCACGTCAGATTCCTCAGACCCCTCCCAGATGAACAGGAGGTCATCTATAAATCTGCGGTAAAATTTTAATACCTGCCTATCCTCCCATTCAACCATAAACAGGTTGGCTAGGCTGGGTGCATACTTAGCACTAGAGGTCAACCGATATGGGTTTTTCTCTGGCCGATGCCGATATTTATTTAGAAATCGCGGCGGCCGATGGCCGATATAGGATGCCGATTTTTTTTGGGCCGATATGTTAGGCCGATTTTTATATTTTTTTTATTTTTTCCCTTCATCTCATAAAATCTAACAGACACCTTTCACACTGCAGCGTTTTTCAGGCGCTTTTGGGCTAAAAATAATGCCTGTAAACTGCCTGCAAAACGGCTCCCCTGCAGTCTGTGTGAAAGCCCGAGTGCTTTTACACTGAGGCGATGCGCTGGCAGGACTTTAAAAAAAAAAGTCCTGCAAGCAGCATCTTTGGAGTGGTGTTAACTGCTCCTCCACCACTCCTGCCCATTGAAATGAATGGGCAGCGCTGCCGAAGCGCCTGCAATGCGATTTGGCAGCGGCGATTCACGGGCGCATTTAACCCCTTCCTCGGCCACTAGCTGGGTTATAAGTTCCCCACTAGCAGCCGAATAGCGTCGCTAAAATGACAGTAAAGCGTCGCTAAAACTAGCTCCGTTTTACCGTCAACGCCTGCCCGCTCCAGTGTGAAAGCAGCCTTAAGTAATAAGTGATACAGAAAATTTCCTACATTTAAACATTTATTAAACAAAACAAACCTCCAATCAGTTCACTTGTATGTATAATTTAGATAAAACAAAAAAACTATATATTAAATACACAAAAACAGGTAATCAAAACTTTTGGACGAAAAAAAATAAAAAATCGGCTAACTTTACTGTTTTAGTTTTCTTTTTAAAATCATTAGTGTATTTTTTTCCAAAAAAATTGCGTTTGAAAGACCCCTGCGCAAATACCGTGTGACATAAAATATTGCAACAACCGCTATTTTATTCCCTAGGGTCTCTGCTAAAAAAATATATATCATTTTTGGGGGTTCCAAGTGATTTTCTAGCAGAAAATACAGGATTTTTACTTGTAAGCAACAAGTGTCAGAAAAGATTTAGTCTTAAATGGTTAAACTGAGAACTTCTCCACACAGAGTTCAGTTCATTCATTAAGTGTAAACATTGTATCTCTTTGGTCTTTTCTTGGCAGAATGCCCAGAGAGGAGAAGGGGGAAGACTGAGGCAACTTGCATTGACTTCTATTACAGAAGTCTTTTGCAAGTCACGGCTGAAGTTATAATCGGATTTTTTTATCAGCACAATCGGCGGATGCCGATTAATTAAAAAACGCCAAATATCGGCCGATATATCGGTCGACCTCTACTTAGCACCCATAGCCACGCCAATCTGTTGAGAGAAGAATTGCCCATTAAACCAAAAATGATTGTGCGACATGCAGAAATCAAGTATTTGGCCCAAAAAGCATTTTTGAATATGTGGGATTTCATCCCTCATGCTGAATAATAGTATATAGTGAAGCCACATCAGCAGTCACCAGATACGACTCAGAGGATGTGCTCAATTTTACCTCTTCTAGTAGTTGTAACAGCTCAGATGTATCTTTTAAATAAGCTCTAGTTACTTTAACACTAGGCTGAAGGAATTTGTCTAAATATTCTCCTAGCCTCACCGTAATTGACCCAATGCCATTAACAATTGGCCGTGCTGGCGGAGCCTGTATATCATTATGGATTTTAGGAAGCGTGTAGATTACTGGAATCCTACACACGCTAGGGACCAAATATCTTTTTTCTTTTAGGTTAAGGGCATTGATTCCATAGCCCCATTCCACCAAAGAATTTAATTGTGTTGTATAGGGTTCCGTTGGATTGGACACTAATCTCCTATAAATGGACCGATCTCCCAACCCAAAAGTTCCTTCAATTGGTTATGGTAGAAGGCCTTATCCAAAACTACAACCCCCCCCCCTGTCTGCAGGTCGAATAATAAAAAATCTTACAAAGATTTAATACCCTCTCTAATGTATTCTGGATTAACTCTTTTTTTCGGGGCCAATTCTTCCATGTCCTTTTAATACTATAATTTTAAATACCTCAATGAAGTGGTTACTTGGGTTTTGGGGGTTAAAAATTGACTTATTCCTTAAGCCACATTCCGAGAAATCTTCATCATAGTTTCATAGTTAGTAAGGTTAAATAAAGACATCAGTCCATCCTGTTCAACCTGAGCGAGTGTCTACAATTGTCCCCATCCCTGTACATTGCACACTCACATCAGTCCCTACCCTCAAGGAGCCCACAATCTAAGGTCCCCATTCATATACTAGGGACAATTTTTGGACAGAAGCCAATTAACCTACCTGCATGTCTTTGGATTGTGGGAGGAAACCGGAGTACCCGGAGGAAACCCACGCAGGCACAGGGAGAACATGCAAACTCCAGGCAGGAAGTGTCGTCGTTGGGATTCGAACAAGCGACCCTTCTTACTGCTAGGTGAGAGTGCTAACCACTACACCACTGTGCCGCCCACCAAAGAGTGTGAGAGTGAGCTGGTGGTGGGGGGGACACATGTCTGCCAGTCAGTGATCTCCATCCAGTATGGGAAAAGGGGTGAGGACTTGCATACACACACAGCTCCATCAATAATCTGTCTTGGAGGACTGGACCCTGCAAGATGAAGAGGATCAGGACTGTTTTCACCCCCGAGCAGCTAGAGAGGCTGGAGAAAGAGTTTCTGAAGCAGCAGTACATGGTTGGCACAGAAAGGGTTGACCTCGCAGCTACTCTGAACCTCACTGAGACACAGGTAAAAGTTTGGTTCCAGAATCGCGTATCAAATGGAGGAAACAGAGCTTGGAACAGAAGAAAGCCAAGTTGTCTCAGTTTGGCGTCATTTCTCCCGACAACTCCTCCGACCACACAGACGAAAGAGAGATGGATGAGGACGATCTCGATGTTGAACTCTAAAGACCAGAGTTGTCTGTTGACCACTAGAACTTCTGACTGTTCGGTTTTGTACAACTGGGCAACTAGGCCTAGGAAAGGGGACATGCAAACTACTGTGGGGGAGGGTGTTTCATCACAATCGGCCATGATTGGATGAGAAAATACATTTGGGATCCCTTTGTCTATTCGACAAATAGTTAATAGCATCCATGGCTGCACGTGTTTGGGGGAAAATTTCAGACAATAACTATTGGTATTTTAAAGAAAACTGCCCACACTTAAAATACCACCACTGCGCCAAAGAAAAAAAGACCTTCCATAAAGCTGCCACTTTTTAAAAATATGAAATGTGTATTGTATTTTAACCTCTATCAGAGAAAATAGTGATAAAAAGATAAAACAGTGGAGCTAAAAAATGAATCACTTTAAATGTTAGCTCAACCAATTGTGAAAGTGAAAGACATACAAATTAAATGTATATTAGAATCACCCTGTGACACGTGAAAAATTAGAATAATAATACAAAAGAAATGTCCATCAAGTGTTCCAATAAATCCTAATCCTGTGTAATATCTTCCTATTTCATCCGCCACACCAGTGTGCAAGTGACTCCACTCCCTTCAGAAAACGCACTCACTGACTTCCAATGCCTACACTCTCGTGTTAGGCTAAGACGCTTTCAAACCACACAGAAAGGGTTTAAAAGAGTATCCAATATCCAACCATGCATGTAAGCGATCTCTCCACATTTAAATAATAAAGGTGCTCCAATAGTATCACGCCCCCGACATGTTTTGTCACAAGGACTTAATCATGGGATTGGCTGTACGGCGCGGCAATCATTCCTTGTATACCCCCTGTCAATCACAAACCACAGGTCTCTACACTGCGCCTGCGCACACCCCGTGTCCCTGCAGCCGCAATGTTCTGACTGTTGCATCGATAGTACATAGTCCTGGAGAATTACTGAACTTAAAAGTTGCACATACAGATTAATATCTTTTCACTTTGCAACATAATGCCTTCCTCAGATCGTTCGTGGCAGATGTCACTACCTTAACTTTCTATAAGCATATATTTCATGTGTGTATAACAAATATACAAAAATGTGTGTATAACAAATATACAAAAATGTAATTATTCGACCTGCAGACAAAGGGGGGGGGGGGGGTTGTAGTTATGGATAAGGCCTTCTACCATAACCTTTTTGAAGGAACTTTTGGGAGATCGGTCCACTTATAAGAGATTAGTGTCTGATCTAACGGAACCCTATACAACACAATTAAATTCTTAAAAGAGATATTTGGTCCCTAGCTCGTGTAGGATTCCAGTAATCTACACGCTTCCTAAAATCCATAATGATATACAGGCTCCACCAGCGCGGCCAATTGTTAATGGCATTGGGTCAATTACGGCGAGGCTAGGAGAATATTTAGACAAATTCCTTCAGCCTAGTGTTAAAGTAACTAGAGCTTTTTTAAAAGATACATCTGAGTTGTTACAACTACTAGAAGAGGCAAAATTGAGCACATCCTCTGAGTCGTATCTGGTGACTGCTGATGTGGCTTCACTATATACTATTATTCAGTATGAGGATGCATCGCTAGCCCTTAATTGGGCGCTGAGCAGAAGGGATGATATCCCACATATTCAAAAATGCTTTTTGGGCCAAATGCTTGATTTCTGCATGTCACACAATCATTTTTGGTTTAATGGGCAATTCTTCTCTCAACAGGTTGGCGTGGCTATGGGTGCTAAGTATGCACCCAGCCTAGCCAACCTGTTTATGGTTGAATGGGAGGATAGGCATGTATTCAGTAGGCAGAAAGCTCAATTGAAATTTTACCACAGATTTATAGATGACCTCCTGTTCATCTGGGAGGGGTCTGAGGAATCTACCGTGGAATTTTTGAAGGATCTGAATAATAATTCGAACAACATCAGATTAGATTATCAGAAAAGTGACAAAACTGTTAACTTCATGGATGTCACTATTGAAAAAAATATGAACATACTTAACACCAAAGTGTACTTCAAACCAACGGGCCGCAACAGTTATTTGTCCATCAGGAGTGGTCATCATCCTGCATGGATAAGGAATATCCCTAAGGGACAAATGTTGCGAGTCCGAAGGAATTGTTCTAGAATAAAAAAAGTTCTATAGAAAATCAGATGATTATTATTTACAAGCTAATACCCTTAAGAACAAATTTATACAAAAGGGCTATAAAGAAAACACCCTGAACAAAATAATTCAGGAGGTGGCTAATATTCAGAGGGACCAATGTCTAAATAAAAAAGATGTTCAAATACCGAATAGTCAACATCAATGGGGGTTTATTTAGAATTTCCGTCATTATAGGGAAATCAAAATAATTTTTAGCAAACACTGGCATATTTTGTGCAGGGACAGGCATCTAGGGGAGGGAATACCCCAACAACGAAGATCTACACTCATCAGTAGTTGCTTATGGGTTAAATAGATCTCACTGCATCCACCCGTAAACTGTAGGACATCACTACTATATAGAGTAGATTGAGTATTACATGCTGTGTTTTTTTATATATATATATATATATATATATACCGGTATATATTAGATAGCTATTAATACCGTGTTCATTTATGATCATTGTGGTATTGAATGCCAGCCATTCAACATTTAAAAAAAAATATATATGTCTATAATAAGGAAAAGTAAATTTTTTGGTATTAATAAGTTAATATAATTTTAACTTAGTGTTTGAATAATGTTCAATCATAAATAAATGTTATATTTGTTATACACATGATTGCAGGTTATCTTGAAATATATGCTTATAGAAAGTTAGGGTAGTGACATCTGCCACGAACGATCTGAGGAATGCATTATGTTGCAAAGTGAAAAGATATTAATCTGTATGTGCAACTTTTAAGTTCAGTAATTCTCCAGGACTATGTACTATCGATGCAACAGTCGGAACATTGCAGCTGCGGGGACACGAGGTGTGCGCAGGCGCAGTGTAGAGACCTGCGGTTTGTGATTGACAAGGGGTATATAAGGAATGATTGCCGCGCCGCACAGCCAATCCCATGATTAAGTCCTTGTGACGAAACATGTCGGGCCGTGGCTGTGCGGCAATCATCATCACTGACGTTTGACACCGTACTAGGAAGTGGAGACTCGAGACTCCGATACCAAGGAGGAGGAGGTGAGAGTGATATACACGCTTGCATACCTCAGTTCCGCCGTGACCGCAGTTCACCGATGTGCTAGCCGTTTGAAGACTTGCTGTGATTTTCATATTTGCTGGCTTTTAATGTTTGAAATATGAGTGTAAAGGTTGAAGATTTGAAGTGTTTTCATTAAATTGGTTTATACGTTATCACACTATTGGAGCACCTTTATTATTTACATGTGGAGAGATCCCTTATATGCATAGTTGGATATTGGATACTCGTTTAAACCCTTTCTGTGTGGTTTGAAAGCGTCTAAAGCCCCATACACACGGTCGGATTTTCCGATGGAATATGTCCTATCGGAAATTCCGACCGTGTGTAGGCACCATCGGACATTTTCCATCGGATTTTCCGACGGACAAAGTTCTATCTCCTGCTCTCAAATTTTCCGACAACAAAGTCCTATGGGACTTTTTCCGATCGTGTGTAGCCTATTCTGACGGACAAAGTGCCACGCATGCTCAGATCATATTACAAGACCAAAGCTATTGGCTACTAGCCTCTACCTAGTCCCGTTGTAGGCAACAAACGTCACCACGTTCAGAATGATCGGATTTTCCGACAACTTTGTCCGACCGTGTGTATGCAACACCAGTGTCGGACAAAATCCGTCGGAAAAAAAACAATGGATTTTGTGGTCGGATTTTCCGACCGTGTGTACGGGGCATTAGCCTAACACAAGAGTGTAGGCATTGGAAGTCGGTGAGTGCGTTTTCTGAAGGGAGTGGAGTAACTTGCACACTGGTGTGGTGGATGAAATAGGAAGATATTATACCGGATTAGAACTTATTGGAACACTTGATGGACATTTCTTTTGTATTATTATTATTTTAATTTTTCACGTGTCACAGGGTGATTCTAATATACATTTAATTTGTATGTTTTTCACTTTCACAATTGGTTGAGCTAACATTTAAAGTGATTCATTTTTTAGCGCCACCGTTTTATCTTTTTATCACTATTTTCTCTGCTAAAGGTTAAAATACGATACACATTAATTTTATTGTTTAAACATAACCAGAAGTTAATGAAGGAAGTTTTAAATGCTTTTATATGGTTGCATGATGAGACTGCAGTATCTGATGTCTGAGGGGGATTTTCTTATCCATTTGGTAACATTATGTCACTTTTCACGTAGAAGGAACAAAACATGGTTGTTAAGGGATCAGCCAAAAATGTCTTCAAAAATGTCTCAGGCCAGAAAGGTTTGAATGCCAGACATGACTCAAACACCACTCTACTTCTACACGATTAAGGCCCCTTTCACATTTGTGCGACTTCACATTCGCGATTTTGCTGTGATTCGCGGCCGCGATTTTGCAGCGATTCCGCTGCGATTTCAAGGAATGACTGTGTAAGTGGCATCAAAATCGGACCAAAGTAGTTGAGGGACTACTTTGAAGTCGGAACGACTTGAAGTCGTACTAATATAAATGGCTGTCATTGGAAATCATGGAGAACTACTTGTCATGCTACTTTGCAGTCCCAAATCGTGGGACAAGCCGTATAAGTGTGAAAGGGGCCTAAAGGTCATTAGGTACACAGCAATTTAAACTATAGTTCTGAAGTGTCCACATCTATAGATTTTGCTGACTATTTTGGAGAGACAAGCATATTGTCTCACTTGGATGGCAAGTGGGCCAAGCAAAGAAAGGAATCTACAGAAGAAACATAGACTGTACAGAAAACAGGACCTAAACAGTGATGTTTTATGGAAATTGAGTTACCTGGCAGAATTTTTTCTGCAATCCCCAAGGCGAGATAAGAATTTAAAGCTTCAACAGTTTGTATAGTTGGCTTCTTGAAGACCCAGTGATTGTGGTTTTCTGTTATGCTGCTCTCGTTGGTTGCAAATGCTAAAAATCATAGTTATGTTATATTTATTTTGCCATTGTGACTTTTAATGTAACTTCTCAGCAATTTGTGATTCCAGGTTTTGGAAACCGCTGTGTAGGAGGTGGGAGAGCAGCATTTGCCAACCTGCTTTGAAGGGGGTAGGATTGAGGGTGTCTACTTACACTGCAAAGCCCATTTTGTACCCCACAGTATTCTGAGGGAATGTTATGGATTTCCCACTGAACAAATGAAAGGGGGGAGAAACAGTGTCATTTGTTGTGACATCCAGTCCCATGACCAAGCCTTTTTTTTTTTTTTTTTCAACAAGTAAATATTTTATTGATTAACCGAGAAGCTGCAATATAAGCAGTATACAAATCGTATCCAGTGCCAACAGAGATAAATTACAGAAACGTTTCAAGGGCATGACATCCAATAGAAAAGGGTAAGGATATGTTCACAGGGCAATTAATCACCCAGTACTAAATACACAACAAAATGGCAGTTATTCATTTCATAACTAAAGTTGACGAATCAGTTCCCAGCCAGACTGCCACAACAAATGAAAGGAACAAAGGAATTGAAGTATAAAAGAGTAGGTAAAGGGAGCCACAGGCATGAAGTGGGGGGGGGGGGGGGTAGAAGGGGAGGATAAGGGACCTGGGAGAGAAAAGAGGGAAGGGAAGTAGAGAATGAATTGGCAAAAGAAGAAAAGAAAGGATAAAAGATGGGGAGGAAGGAGGATAGAAAGAAGGGAACACAGGAACATGGAGAGGAAGGGGGAGGGGATGAGCAACACTAGAAAGGAGGGCAGCCAATATTACTGGGGATCATTATCTAGCCTGGGAGGAGATGCAACATCCTCAATGGAGCCCCAGAAATCTATCCAAGGGTACCATATGTTGTCAAATTTCTGTTAGTATATGTAAGCTTATACAATGGTAAGACAGGATTTATTTATTACAGGATTTATATAGCGCCAACAGTTTATGCAGCGCTTTACAATATAAAAGGGAGACAATACAGTTTTAATACAATAAAATACAAGAAGATTAAGAGGGCCCTGCTCAGAAGAGCTTACAATCTAATAGGGTGGGGGGGAGGTGGTACAAAAGGTTGTAACTGTGGGGAATGAGCTGATGGAAGTGGTAAAAGATTAGTTGGAGACGTGATAGGCTTCCCTGAAGAGATGAGTTTTCAGGGATCGCCTGAAGGTAGCTAGAGTAGGGGATAGCCGGACAGGTTGAGGTAGCGAGTTCCTGAGGATGGGAGAGGCTCTGGAGAAATCCTGGAGTCGAGCAGTAGGAGGTCTTGAGGATTGAGAGCTAAGTGCCAGGCAGTAACCGTTGGCGGGACATCGGCTTTCCGGCAGAGAAGTATCTCACTGCACACATACAAAGTATAACGTCCCCCAGTCTGGTCAACAAAAGCTTCTTCGGTTCCAATTTGAGGGTCAGAGCCCATTCAACCATACATTTTAGCTCCCCTGCCTAGCTCCCCCAAAAAAAGCCAGCACATTTGGTAAGGGTGCTTTGCACCTGGTACCGAGTGGGTGGTAAGTTGTTGGTAGCAATGGGGGGAGAGCAATAAGGGACCTGGACCTGGACTCAGCTCAGTATCTGCACCAGGGACCTTACCTCTGTAGCAACACCACTGTTTGGAGACACCATATTTGTTTCTTATGGTAAATTCATTTGGGGCCACAGGTTTTTAGTATCATTCATGAGTCACAGTTACCTAAACTTACAACAGCCATTAATACCAAAAAGACACTAAACAACAAGGCCAAGATTGGCTTCTTCATAACTCCAGACATGTCTGCCTCTGGTGCTCATCTTTCTTAATCGTGTCTCACACTGACGTATCCTCTGTGGAAATCCCACAGAGGAATTCCTCCTGATATATAAGAGTGATAAACACATCCTAATCTCTGTAATCAGTAGGTGGATTTGGCCTCTGAGTGAACCTGATCAGTAATGGAAGTAGAAAATGAAATGTTTTAACAAAAGCCTGTGTTTGTTTGACATTCTTTATTAAATAGGTCTTTCCCTTGTGTCTCTAGTCATCCGCATTGAACCCATTCGGCTTAGTGGAACTTCTGTTACTGCCACTGGAGAAAATCCGTTTGCTTTATGAGCTGATGTGCAGGCTTAGGTGTCTTTCAATGAGGTATCCGTATCTGGATATCTTCTGCCTGGCCCTGTCAACACAGCATGGCTTATCTTATGCTGTTCCTTGCTTTTGCTTGGCCCAAAAAAAAAGGAAATTATTTTATGTTTACTTTTACGGTAAGGAGAACTTGCATTATTTAGGTTTGATACCTTCTTTTAAGAGGACCTGTCCAAATAACAAGAAACCTTAAAAGTCTAGTCACCACTATTGCCTGTGGTCTCCCTGCAGCTCATCTTTTCCCCATTACTGACGCACTAGTCCTTGTTCTGCATGGTGTGTCGCTATAAGAAGAGCAAGGCTATCCTTCCCCATATCAGAGCTGCCTCTCCTGATGACCAGTTTTCTGATAACTGGTGGGTGAATTTTTAACCATTTGCTGAGCACTCTATAGCACTTTTACTGCTACAGGGCGGTAGCTCATGTGTATATATACGTGATAACCACACTTCCGCCTGCAGGGGGCGTGCATGTGCCGCGGGCGAGACGCCTCTGCTGTGATAATTCACAGTGGAAGCCGATCTGAGGGTGCCGGGAGCTTGATGTCCTCCGGCACCTGCCGATCGTCGGTAAACTACACAGAACAGGGATCTGCCTACGTAAACAAGGCAGATCGTTGTTCTGACAGGGGAAGGGGTGGATTCTGCATTTCTGCAAAACTGGGACTAAAATCCATCTCTTACCCTAGTAAAAGCAGCACATACAGTACACAAAAATACTGGCTAGGCACACCAATAACCCTTTGATGGCCCTAGATGTTTAACCCCCTTCTCAGCCAGTTTTATTAGTACAGTAACAGTGCATATTTTTAGCACTGATCACTATATACTATATGTCACTGGTTCCCGCAAAGTGTCAGTTAGTGTCCGATTATCCGCCACAATATCGCAGTCCCGCTATAAGTCGCTGAACGCTGCCATAACTAGTATAAAATAAATACAAATTCCATAGATATATCCCATAGTTTATATGCTTATTGGGATATATATATATATATATATATATATATATAATATTTTTTATTTTTATATTTTTTTTTTTTTTTTTTTTTTTACCAAAAACATAGCAGAATACATGTTGGCATAAATTTCTGAAGACATTTTTAATTTTTTTTTATTAGATATGTTTTACAGGGGGTCCCCGAGTTACGAACTCGTTAGGGACTGCCCGCCTGTACGGAAGTCGGAAATGTTCGTAAGTCGGCGCGCATGCGCAGACCGACAAATACGGAGATTTCCGGACCTTTCCGATGTTCCGTCTACTGCCGTTCTGCGCATGCGCGGCAAATTACGGACATTTCCGGCATTTTCCGAAGCTCCGTATGGCCGCGCAAGCGCAGAACAGTTGAAAGACGCCGAAAAAGAACGAAAAATGGCGGAGGGTCCCCGCAGCACCCCGTTCGTAAGTAGGGGTTGTTCGTAGGTCGGGTGTTCGTAAGTCGGGGACCCCCTGTATAGCAGAAAGTAAAAATATTGTTTTTTTTTTTTTTGTTTTGTTTTTTCAAAATTGTCAGGTTTTTTTTTGTTTATAGAGCAAAAAATGAAAAAACGCAGAGGTGATCAAATGCCACCAAAAGAAAGCTCTATTTGTGGGACAAAAAAATGACAAATTTTATTTGGGTATATTGTTGCATCACCGCGCAATTGTCAGTGAAAGTAATGCAGTGCCGTATTGCAAAAAATGGCCTGGTCATGAAGGGGGGTACATTTTACAGAGGTCAAGTGGTTAAGCTACAGCAGGAGAGGTGAAAAAATGACTGATCCGAAATTTTTTATAGAAACGGGAATTTCTAGCACCTTTCTGACCGCCCTCTAGCTCCCCATGCTTGCACCCAGTTTGTCTGTAAGTATGAGTCTATTTTACAGACCGACTAACATTCTCCAATTTATAGTAATCTTTAATATTTTTATAGACTCCTAGCTTACATCTTTCTTACACGAAACGCATCAAGCTATTAGATAACCCCACCTTGTTTATATTTCAAGATTGTTACTAATATTATACTGACCACACTTTACTGGAGTGTACAAATTCAATCAAGATTATGTTTTTATATTGTGGAGACACACAATAATGAGTTTTGGCGTTTTTATCAATGTTTACAATATGAACCAATTTGTTGCTATGTTACTACCCTGTTTCCCCGAAAATAAGACCTAGCGTGATTGTCAGTGATGGCTGCAATATAAGCCCTACCCCCCAAATAAGCCCTAGTTAAAGTCCTTGTAGGTCTTATTTTCAGGGTAGGGCTTCTTTGGGGGGGTATGGCTTATTATGCAGCCATCACCGACAATCACGCTAGGTCTTATTTTCGGGGGAAACAGGGTATATTATCATGTTACTATATATTCTGCATGAAATAAATCTTATGTATTTTTCTTCCTTGTCATTTTACTAATTACCCACCAGACACACTTTTGTCGTGTCATCTCCCTGGTTGCATGCTTCATATAGAGTCCCAAGCCTTCCCCATACAGTACACGAAATGGTTTTGCATCAGCATACATTACAGGTTAGTTCAGCGATCTCCACCACTGAGCTGTTGTGTTCTGACAGGGGGACGCCCCTCCCCCGCCAAAACCCTCCAATCAGCGCTCTCAGGCTTAGAGCGCTGATCCGGAGTCGATCGGCTGCTGGTTTTGCAACATGCACGTCCAACAGAAGAATGGCCGGCTTCTGTCAGACATACACACAGGCAGAATGTCAGCCGGTATTTTTTGTACCGGTAAATGCTGCCTGACATTCTGCCAGTATGGGGCTTAAAACGTATACTGTATGATATTTTTTATTTTTACAATAGTTACTCTTTAGCAGTACAGTCAATGAGTCAGCCATGCATCAGAAAATATATTTTTTGGGTCCAGAATTTTTTTAATTTTTTTGTTGTGTGAAAATAGATCTGTAATGTACACTGGAGATTGGCATTTTCTGAATGCCAAGTTACTGCCCATGTCAATGTATGATAATTATAGCTCTTCTATATTAAACACATTGCAGTGTATGTTTGTTGGCCCTTTAACTAGGACAGGATATAGACTGTGTACATACTTCTGTGTGACCTTGCCTGTCACTCACTGTGATGCCAGTTACGATTTGATCCGGTTGCCTTGTATCAGGCTTCACTGTACCTAGTGCAAAGCCTCGTTTAGCAAATGGATGTAAAGGAGCTCCGGATTGCATGTAAATTGAAGAGCTTGCTGTCATCAGCGAGTGTCAGCCGCTTCCAGCCTTCATTGATCAGTCACAGTGTGACTGCACATTTCTCTGAATCACTATCGACCTGCTTCCTAGCGCTGTGCATTTCAGGAGAACGCGCTCTACCTTTTATTTTGTCTTTCTAAAAGTGCTTTCATGTTTATTTGATAAGTGGATGTCAGAGAACCAGACTTCCTCCTAAAGCCATAAAAGCAATATAATGAGGGATTTACTAAACCTGGAGCATGCAGAATCTGGTGCAGCTCTGCATAGAAACCAATCGGCTTCCAGGTTTTTTTTTTTTGTCAAAGCTTAAAGTGGTTTTAAAACCAGGTTTTTTTATCTAATGCATTCTAATGCACCGCCGCACGCCGATCTACGTCCTTACTTTGGGGGATATCGTTGTTATGGCAGCAGCTAACTGCCATAACCCTGGTATCCTCGTGTTCGGCCGGCGGTCTGGTTTCCGATAAGAGTGGTCTCTGTGGTGGATTCGCCGCGAGATCACTTTTATCGTCGCGGGATAGGGCCCCCCCCGCTTCGGTGGCCTCCGCTGCTTAGAAAGAGACCACCGCTCCAGGATGGCCCTCCTGGGCAAATGCTCGTCTTCCTAATCGGGGAGCCCCAGGTGCTGGCTAATACATACACAATTGGCAGGTAATGGCAGGAAAAACTCTGGATAGCCGCACACCGGAAAAAATTTAAATCCTGTGCTTTTATTGAAAAACGAAGGTCACATCACATCAAATAATCTACAGCAAAGGGGGGGGGGGTACAAAAATTGACGCGTTTCGCAGTTCTTACTCATAGCTAGCTGTTCACCAATCACTTCATCATGTGATAAGCCCTTTTTGTGCTATATATTTGATGTTTCTTCAAGAGATTGCTAGCTATGAGTAAGCACTGATTCCAGTGCGAAACGCGTCAGTATTTTTGTACCCCCCCCCTTTGCTGTGGATTACTTGATGTGATGTGACCTTTTTCGTTTTTCAATAAAAGCACAGGATGTGAATGTTTTTCCGGTGTGCGGCTATCCAGAGTTTTTCCTGCCATTATCTGCCCTCCGCCGCTTACTGGATCCGTCAAAAAAATCTGATCCAAAAAAAGTGCGCTTGTAAGACCGCTGCGCAAAAACGGTGTGACAGAAAGTATTGCAACGACCGCCATTTTATTCTCTAGGGTGTTGGAAAAAAAAATGTATGATGTTAATCATACATAATGACTTTGATTGAACAAGCTGAGGTTAGAAGCTGAATGGCTACCATGCACAGCTGCACCAGGTTTTGCACTTTTTTGGGGTTTTAGTAAATCAACCCCATTGTGTCTTTGTATATGCCTTCTTTATAATACTTTGGACAGGCCTTTTTTTAATTCTAAAATATTGTATATGTATATTCCATTTCGTGCCAGCAGGTGGTGCTTTAGGTTCCTTTGCACTTGTTTGCCTCTCTGGTCTGAGCTGCTCTGTGTTAAAGTGATACTAAACGCACACTGTTTAATTTACATTATTCCTTCTATTTCTGTATGTGGATGATGGCACTGTAATTATTTAACGGAAAAAAAAATCTAAGCACCTTTTTTTTTTAATCAATATACAGCTATTGCGTGACGTAGATCTTTCCCAAACAACAAACAGGGAGTAACACCGCTCCGGGTGATGGTAATACCTTCCTTTATAGATCAGGTGCAGGTCCAGTCCGTGATCTGGGTAACTGATGCAGGAGACAAAACGATTGACCACACTCCAAGGATAAGGAAAATTGCTTTATTGGTATAAAAGTAGATCTTTCCCAGCCTGTCTGCGGGGAAACATAAGCAGGAGGAGCTTCTAGTCCTCTGCTGCTGGTCACGTTCACAAAATAAAACAGCATTTGGAATACAAAAAAATAATTACTATCAATAAACTGTTTTACATTGTGAAACAAATATATAGATTTGAAATTAAATCTTTATTATTTTTTGGCAATAACATGGTGTGGGTGGCTTTCTGCCAGTCCATAGGCTGTGTCTTAGAATAACAGGGAGGTGAAACCACCCTCAATCAGGATGTAATATCCCATTCCTATTGTGTTTAGCTGGTTAGTGGGCATGGAGGAGGAGGGAGGGAGTGGGCTTTCATTTACTACTGTGTATAGATTCTATAGTCACATGGACTACTCAGACGTGATAGGTAGGAAATGCTTAGGGTAAAAACACACTGAAAACTGAGCATGTGCACTATCTGCCAACACTGTTCTGCAAAATTCCCAACTGCACTGGGGACATGGACAGAGGGGGGGGATATAGAACAGAATGCTAGCCAGGCCTTAAACGTTACTCCCACCAGTTACCCTCAATGCAGCAGGGATCACGGGGAGGAATTGGGAGTATTTCCGTCTGGATCACACAGAGTGGGGATCCCCGATGTGACACAGCTTGTATATGAAATGCCGGCCGCTGTCAAAGTCCCACCTCCTGGAGTGGCATTGGATCTGTGTGCTGTCTATCATAGAAGCCAGTCCAGGAAGCAGGACTTTTGGCGGGACTTTTGACAGCGGCAGCGTTTCATATATAAGCTGTGTCACATCCCTGTTCTGTGTGATCCGGCCGGCAGTCCTCCTGACAGGCTCAGTTTGCCCTGCTCCACACTCGTCCTCCACTAATTTCCACTCGCTAAATGCGAGCAGGAGAGTGGATATTTTTAAGGAATAATATAACTGATATAGTTGCTGCACAAGCCATTTTGTCATTTAACATAATTAAAATGTTCTTTTTTCATTTAAATCTGAAACTGCTGTAATTTTCTGCAATTGTCAAATGTCACTTCCTTTCCTTATGACTACCTGGAGGTGGTCCATGCATGGAATTCCCCAGAAGTTTGCACTAAGATCCAAGTCACATTTTTGGCATCCCAGCTTTCATTTTTCAATGGGTTACTCCCTCAGGCTAGTCCTTTTCTGAAAGGACAGAAACGCTGCACCTTGAATCAGCAGAACACTGAGATTTGCTCAGGTGGTTATAATGAAGGCTTGCTCTTGAAAAGAATATGGTTGAAGCTACCAGCTATTTCTTAAGAACAGAAAAAGATAGGAATCTGCAACAATGTTTGCTAGCATCCATAAAATGTATATAGATCACCTAAAAGTTTGGGTTTTTCTTAAGGAAAACTGGAGCTACACAACATTTTTTTTATAGAGAACAATAGCTCAGGATCAAGAGCTAAGTGGCTCATGACGAGCCTTGTATACACCTTGCTTTCTTTTCCTGCTTTCTTCGTTCAAACCGATCTCTGTGGGCTTTCAGTTGGAGACAGATATTTACAAGTCTGCATATACATTTCAAGTATGTATATATTTGACATATGAAAAAATTAAAGCAGTCCTTGAGCTCTAATCGTGTATCTTTGCCTAGGCTGGGATTAGGGCATTGGTCTGCTGCAAATAAGTGGAAGCATTTTCTCAGTCTCCTCTTCCCGGGTGATCGGACTGTATTATTTAGCACATCACGTGGTGAGAGGCTGTAGCAAGGACCAATCTGTGTTGGACATTTATGAACCAGGATTTAGAGTGGCTCTTCACCCTCAGGGTAGACTTTCTTCTACCTCTCTCCTGCCCGCTTCCGGAATAGGGATATCTTTTTTTTTCATTGATAACGTGCTGCACCCCTGCATGTCACTTGCCTAGGCTAATGACATGCAAGGGTCTTTCCTTTGCCTCCTGGGATATGCATGTCACATATCCCAGAAGGCATATTGCTTTATTCGGAAAGGAGGAGGGGGTGGGCATAGTGCCACACGATCAGGAGAAGTGTTGGCTGAACCAGGAAGAGCCGGCGCGTCTCTTGATGTCACAATCAACGCGGTGGCAAGAGACCGATGACCAAGAGGTGGCAGAATACAAGAGGATCTGAAGGACAGTGCTGGATCCTCTGGGTGGGTGAGTATCAGAAATGTGCCACCCCGACCACCCGGTAAGTAGGGGGGTAGAAGAGGAGGCCAAAGATCCTTTTTAAATAGTTGTGTTATCTCTGAGCCAGCATCTCAGTCCAAGAAGTAGATGACCCTGGTTGATGCCTGGACATATTTGGCTCTGTCCTTCTCAAAATAAAAAGCAGAGGTACACATTGTCAAAGGGATACTGTGATCTCTGTGAAAATTAATGGGTTAGGACCACACCTACGAAGTTTTAGGGGCATCTTAAAGCGGTAGCAAACCTTTGTTTTCTTTTTTTTTTGTAATCCTGCAAGGCAATGCCATAATGTACTAGTATGCATCACATACTAGTATTTTATATTATTATTATTCATATTATACACGATTTATATAGAGCCAACAGTTTGCACAGCGCTTTTCAATGTAGAGTACAGTTCAATACAGAAGGGACAGGAGGGCCCGGCTCGTAGAGCTTACATTCTAAAGAGAGGGGGTGGTGGTACAAAAGTGAATAGCTGCAGGGGATGATTTGATGGGGGTGGCTCGGGTACAGTTCTTAGGTGGTTGTGGGATAGGCTTCCCTGAATAGATGACATTTCCCGGGATCTCCTAAAGGTGGACAGGTTAGGGGCTGATCGGACATACCGAGGCAGGGAGTTTCAGACGATGGGAGAGGCTCTAGTGGAGTCCTGTAGGCGAGCATGGGAGGAGGTAACAAGGGAGCTAGAGAGCAGGAAGTCCTGGGAGGAGCGGAGGGGACGATTTGGGCGATATCTGCAGATGAGGTTGGTGATGTAGCTGGGGGCGATGTTGTGGATGGCCTTTTATGTTGGGGTTAGTATTTGGAATTTTATGAAACGCACCTAAACCACTTAAGGACCGAGCCTCTTTCTGAGATTTGTTGTTTACGTTATTTGTTGTTAAGTTAAAAACAATTTTTTTTTGCTAGAAAAATGTTACCTTTTATTTTTACACTGTTTTAAAAAAAAAATTTAAAATGTGTCACTTTTATTCCTATTACAAGGAATGTAAATCCCTTGTAATAGAAAAAAAAGCATGACAGGACCTCTTAAATATGAGATATGGGGTCAAAAAGACCATCAGATCTCATATTTACACCAAAATGCAATAAAAAAAAAATGGCCCTTTAAGAGCTATGGGTGGAAGTAGCATTTTGACGTTGCTTCCACCCTGCAAGGATATGGAGACGGGTGGGGGGCCATCTTCCCCTCACTCGTCTCCATGTCAGGCCACAAGAAGGATCCGATCGCCTTCGCCACTGCCGACGGCTCCGGTAAGCGGCGGAGGGCACCATAGCGTGCAAGCCCGCAGCAGAGACCACTTTTATCTGAAACCAGACCGCTCACTGAAGAAGAGGATACAGGGGTTATGGCAGCTAGCTGCTGCCATAACAACGGTACTCCTCTTCAAAGTACCGACGTATAACAACGGTGGGCGGTCCAGAAGTGGTTAAAACTAAGCCCTCCAGCAACGCGCTGTCACCGCTGAAGACACTTCCATCTTCACCTGTTTTTTCTTCCGGGCTTGCAGACTCTGGCTGTGTGAGTGGCCGAACCCGCGATGACACCACTCCTGTGCATACTGTTCCTTCAGAGCGCATGCGCCAGTGACATCACCAGTTGCATCAAAAGTAAAGATCTCCTAAACAGTGCAGGTAAAAGTCATGGTTGGGGCCCTCGGTGCTCCTGGCCCCTCCCTCATGTTGCGTGGGGGCACCTGAGCCGAGCCGCAGCTCCATGTATCCATTTAGACATGGAGTCATGGGTTGCCCCCCCCCTTTCTCTCCTCAATTGCTAACTGACTTTGATTGACAGCAGCGGGAGCCAATGGCACCGCTGCGGTGTCTCAGCCAATCAGGAGGGATAGTCCCGGACAGCCGAGACACTCTTGGACCTCAATGGATCAAGAGAGGGCTCAGGTAGTATTAGGGGGGCTGCACATAGAAGGCTTTTTCTTACTCCTACTTTAATGCTGAGCGTTAATTCATTTCAATAATAAATTATTATTCTGGCCATTGAAATGATAACCGGCCCGACCGCTTGACGCACCTAAATGTGTTACACGCGTTTACAAACATGAAGTGTTTTTTTCTGTCCGGACCCTGCTGCCAGGAGGAAAAGTGTCTAGGATAGATAGAAAAACGTCCAGTGGCATGAGGCCTTTGTCACTATGCCAGAGCAAATATAGAGGTGTGGAATTTGGACGCTCTTCTGATGCTCAGTCCCTACACATTTAGTTTGGGTCTGTGACTCACAAAAAAACTTTGAAATCAGAGACAGCCAGGCAACTAGCATTTTCAGATTGAGGCCAGCAAAGGCATCCTATATATTTCTCTCCTGGCAGCTGCAGTTTAACGGACGTCCCTTCCATATGACTAAGTAAACCAAGCCAGTGACTTCTAAAATTACATTTTTAACAGGAGAACATGTGGCTTGCACCACAGACATACGTAAATCTAATCTGCTTTCTTGTGTTTGGAGTATACTGCTGAAAATACAATCCACGGACCCATCGTAGAGGCAAGCAGAAGCACCTTTTTGCTACTCGTCTTCCTTTGTTTCATGAGATGGACTCTGCTGTCGGCCACAGCACCGGAGCCTCCAGAATGCAGAGCTTTTCAACATATCTTCCATATTTAGCTCCATGTAAAAAAAAAAAAAAAAACTCGTCTGCTATTTGCCTTCACTTCCTTTCTCTGAAATGTAATCCGTTTTTTTGGACATGGCCCCTTGCCAGGCCCAGGAGGAATGTACATGCCGCTAAGTAGAAGGTGCATGTTGGAGCTTCTCGCTTTGATGATCTGCCACTTGTTAGCCGCTTCTAACATGTCCTGCCAAGTGAGGTTGAGCCCTGCTTGATGCCTCATGGCAGTCATTCCATCTTGTATGCTAACCTTTGCTCCCAGCATGACATGCCAGTGGGGAAAGCAAAACCGCGGCGTATTTACATTCTCTTTGCTCCATCTAATATTAAGTAACAGGTCATTTTCGAAAGCGGCACACGGAGCAGCGAAAATGTGTTTAGTCTGCGCTCCGGCTTGACTGTTTTCTGTAAAAGAAGATCCCTTTCTTTTTTTTTTTTTTTTAGGTTTCATGATTTCTTGGGCCTGTTCATGGCGGTGACTCAGATGGTTATCTTTCTAGGCTCCGCTGTTACAAGCGGCCAATGTAATAATCTCAAGGAGTCACTTGAGCCCCCGATGTGCAGACATGTAATAGCACCAAGGCGCGCATCCACATTCCGTAGGCGGCATAGGTTTCACATCAGCTATGAGGGTAATAACCCTGAATCACTGACACCATTTTGCTTCCTTGCTCTCTGACTGCATCATGCACCCGAAAAGGTATCTGCGCTAAGCCAAAGTCTCTAATTTCAGATGTTTTCGTAAGTGTAACCGTGTCCTTTTATATCAGAGTGACCTTGTGCGGGAAAGTTCGGATCCAAACAAGTCTGTCGCTGTGAATTAAGAATTTCTGAGTCAGTTACATATAAAAGTGAACTAATGTCACCGCGTGTTTATCTGTATGGTTAATACGTGCTATTAAAAGAGAAGTGCGGGTTTACAAAATTAACAAACTCAACTTAATGGCTGCAGTATTGGTCCCCCGCCTGCTCTACACTGAGAACTGAGCAATCAAAGACTGCTGATTGCTCAGTTCTCAACCTTCTCTGTCCCTCCAGTGCTTATGGAATTGCAGGCTGTGTAGGGGGTGGGAGCGGCTGGCTCAGGCTTTCAGAGGCGCACTAAGAGGCTGAGGCAGCCACCGGTCATGAATCTGGGTGGATCCTGACATTGACGAGATCCCTGCAGATCCTGGACCAGCTCTGTGACATCATCCAACAGTGGGTTTTAGCCGACTGTCTGCTGAATCTGGGCAACTTGGTGCCCTCATGTGATCCCCAGGAGAAGCATGGCCAAAAAAGCTTTGGCCCTACCTCTCCTTTAATCCTTATCACAGACTGCTCTCAGGCTTTCATCCATTGTTGCGTCATGCACATGAGTTTATGTGGACTCTCTACTTTGGGACTAGTTTTGAATACGTTTACTATCATACCCCTACAGACTTTATTTTTCTATATCACGGATGATTTGATCTTATTACTTGATGTTCACATTTATGTTGCATATAAGTTCACTTTATATAGAAATGATATTATTGCACTATCTATAATCATATAGTTAAGCCCCATACAGACGGTTGGACATTCCGACCACAAAATCCGTTGGATTTTTTCCGACGGATTTTGACCGAAACTCGTCTTGCATACACACGGTCGCACAAAGTTGTCGGAAAATCCGTCGTTCAGAATGAGGTGACATACAACACATACGACGGGACTACGAAGAGGCCAGTAGCCAATAGCTTTCCTCCCCAAATTTATTCTGAGCATGCGTGGCACTTTGTGCGTCAGTATTCTCTACACACAATCGTAAAAAGTCTGATCGGATTTTTTGTTGAAAAATTTTAGGTCCTGCTCTCAAACTTTTTCCGTTGAAAATTCTGACAGGAAAAAGTCCGCTAGAGCCCACACACGATCGGATTTTCCGACAAAATAATCTGATCAGACTTTTTCCGTAGGAATTTCCGACCATGTGTACGGGGCATAAGGGGGGAGCACCGCATAATAACCACCTAAATAATTCAGCATACGCGCAGGAGCGCATAAGTATGTGAGCAGCACCCACCACATACAGTATATATAGTTTCACGGTTAGGTAGAGGTAGCGCAAAAGTGTCCACAAAATCATAGTCACAAAATTTGTTTATTTGGTTATCATCTTTGAATGCTCCATGAGAGTGTAGCCCCATTATCCGTGCAAGCACCCGTTTTAGTGTAGAAAGCCATGAAGGGTGGTTAGAGCACTGCGCTCCTGTATGTTACTGTCATAACTTTAATTCAACTCTGCTGAAACCAATTCTTGAGTTTAAATGCACTTTAAAGTGTCACTAAACCCACATCATAAAAAATGATCAAATGGTGTATTACAAGCTGTTCATACTCACTGAGTCACTATGGGATTCGTTTTCTGTATTCTTCAAAAAATCTGATTGATCCTGCTGCTCTCCGTCTCCCCCTCCTGTCCATGTCCCTAATTCAGCTAGGGATTTTGCAGAGCAGTGTCGGCAGCTCTGCACATGCTCAGTTTTCAGTGAGTTTCTATGCTGAGCATTTCCTCCCTATCATATCTGAGCAGCCCATGTGACTATAGGGTCACACATGTGGGCGTATACACAGTGGTAAATGACAGCCCACTCCCTCCCTCCTCCTCCTCCATGCCCACTAGCCAGCTAAACACAATGGGGGCAGGATATTACATCTTGTTTGATGGAGGCTTCACCTCCCGCTTATTCTAAGACACAGGCTGCAGGGGCGTGACACAGTCCGTGACTGGCAGAAATCCACCCACACCATGTTATTGTCAAAAAATAATAAATATTTGATTTCAAATATGTATTTGTAAGACATTTTTTTTTTAATAATAATTTTTATTGGGTACAAAAAGGTGGTACAAAAATACGCAATATATGCCGGGATAATTACAATATTAACAAATTGTATATATGGAAAATTAGAAAAATAGTATACATTAAGGTAAATATATTTTGCTATAGTTTGTGATCAGTGTTAGTACAGTTTTTTGGGTTGTGATCTATAAAACAACGTATAAGATAAGTTTGTCTCTAGTGACTAGTAAACCTCAAATTGGATTAAAAAAGAGTGAGGAGTGTTTAACCCAAGGGTCCCAATTTAAAAGCATTCATTGACATTAATTATTTATTTTTACTCCGTATTCCAAAGGCTATCTTTTTTTATTTTATACATGTGACCAGCCGCAGAGGACTAGAAGCTCCTCCTGCTTATGTTTCCCTGCAGACAGGCTGGGAAAGAGCTGGGTCATGTGACAGCGGTATATCGATTAGGAAAACAGTACTTAGATGTTTTTTATTAAAATAATTACAGTGCCATCATACACATACAGAGAGAGAAGGGACAAACTAAACAGTGTGTGTTTAGAATCACTTGAAGGCTGTTTCTCTGTAACTGAATTAATTTTACCACATCCTCTGTTCCCCGCAACGAAGATGGCGAATACTTGCCTCTCTTGTGGCCTGTGCTGCCAAATGTCGTGGTAATGAAGAGAAATCATCATCCAAATTCCCCTGAAATGGACACCTCCAGCAGTACCAAACTTCTGGTCCCCTGCTGTGCACAGTGTTTTCTCCCGCTGACCCCTACATCACTACATTACACAGCAGTGACCGGGGGCTGGCAGAAGAAACCACTGTGCACAGCAGGGGACCAGAAGGTCAGCTGGAGGAATTCATTTCTGAAAGGACTTCAGATGACAATTTCTCTTTATTATCAGCAGCACGGGCCATGGGAGAGGTAAGTATTCATTATCTTCTTTGCAGGAACAGAGGATGTGCTCAAAAAAATCCTTCCGTTACAGAGAAACAGCCTTAAAGCGTATTTAAACTCAAGAATAAAGATGAGCTCAGGCGTGTTTGCATGGTCCAAGGCAGAGCCCGCCAGGAAGTCAGCGCTGCGCTAATCACAGGCAGTAAGACATTGCCCCAATGCATGGCTGTAGAGATCGGGCAATGTCTCACTGCCTGTGATTAGCACAGCACTGCGCCTACTTCCTGGCGGGCTCTGCACGTGGACCATGCGAACACGCCTGAGCTCATCCCTACCTTAAGAACAAAAATGCAATATATTGCAGCCTACCCGTCCCCAGATGTGGTGTCTGCCTTTATTTTCTTTTTTCAAGTTAACTACATTTTCTGCATGTACATTAGAATACCCATTGATCCTTGCAGAATTCTAGTGTCTTTATGTAGCACACCCCCTAAGGAGCCAGAGATGAACTGGGATCCCCCACCCTGCACAGCCACGCACACCGAACTTTCATAGGTACTTCAGAGACAAAGAACAGTCTATGACTTTGTTTTTTTTTTTTGTGGTTTATTGAGGGTTAATAACTTGGATGGTGATGGGAGGTTTTGGGATGTGCACTTGACTTCAGCTGCAAAACTTTGGCAACAACTTCAGGGACATCTTCCTATACACAGTCTATATACAGTCTCCTTGACACTCCTCCTGCACTTCACTTGCTTGCAATTTCCCACTGAATCGTTTGTGGATCTGACAGGCACAGGCAGATTTAGCAATGGTCTTTTGCAGGCAGGAACTCGAAACCCCCTTGTTGTGTAGCAGATTACAGTGATCAGCGTGTACTTCTCTTACAGTCGGTACTGGTCCCAGCACTACCTCTTCAGGCACTGCCAACCTACCTGGCTGCACTTGCCCCTTTCACTAGCGCTCCAGGCTAATATTCCCCCACAGTCCTCCAGACTGTCTCTCACCAGCCCACCGAGCTGACTCTGCAGGAGATCTCCCAGGGAAGGGATGAAGACTCGGCACACCGCTGTCTTCAGGCAGAACTGACTACATGTGGCAGTCCCCCCCCCCCTTCTAAGTCCCCTGTAGTGCTGCTCTACTCACATTATCCTCTCACTTGCTCCCGTGCCTCCAGGAAGGGCTTTCTCCATGTGTTGTGGCAGGAGTCTTCCAGCACCCAAGCCTAGGCCCAAGGTCACCCCCTTCCCCCAGAGGGCCACCGAGAGCCTCCACAGCACTATATCTTCATTTCCACCCGACTGCCCCTGCTGGCATGACTCATGCCTTTTTATGAGGTAAGCCTTGCCCCCTGCCAGACCTTTGCTGGGAATTGGCAGAAGCCCTCATAAATAATCCAGGCAGATCCTCCTAACCTCCACCCACTAGCTCTAGAAATTTCTACAACCTTCTAGACCAGGGGGAGTCACCAGAAGATCCATTAGGATGAGTCATCCAGCCCTGACTCACTGAACCCTGACCCAGATTCACAGCTCAGGCTTAGCCCTGAGATAACTAAATTTACCTAAACTAACAAAGCTACATTACAAAAAAAAAACAATCTGTCATCTAGCGCAAACTAGATCAGGGGTCTCAAACTGGCGACCCTCCAGCTGTTGCGAAACTACAAGTCCCAAGAGGCATTGCAAGGCTGACAGTTACAAGCATGACTCCCAGAGGCATGATGGGACTTGTAGTTTCGCAACAGCTGGAGGGCCACCAGTTTGAGACCCCCTACACTAGAGGGTGCTACATTTATAACTTCCTTTGCACTGAAATTAAATATAAAGCTATGTTATCAGCTTTCCCAGCTATCTAATGTGATCTGCAGAATACTTACCCCTGTGTAATGGAGATGAAAGAGGAGGTGTTGGTAATCCAAATTTGTAGAGTAGCCCGGGGTGGCAATTCTGCTCCTCCATAGATGCAGGACAGTGAGTGAGCGTTGTCACCCCAGCACAGGAAGTTGTTACCGGCAGGATAACCAGGTAAAGAAAAACTTGGAAAAAATAAAAATTTTGCAGCAATGCAATATATTACATTGTTGTTCGATATGCTTTATTATATGAAAATAGCCTCACATTAAAGTATTATACATTTTATAAAGGGTTTTAAAAGTGTCACATATCTGTATAATGATCTGTTCTAGAGCCTAAGGGCCTGGACAGTATTTAAATTCTTCAGTAAATTTACGGACTTAGCGAAAGACTTTACATATTGAGTTTCAATAAGAGTATGAATTGTTACAATTCACCTATCACCGTTTTATTGGTGTTTTTTGTAGTTATCCATTTTATGGTAGCTTCTGAAAAAATCGCGTTTGCAGCAAATTCTAAATGTCTCTGTGTGTCTTAGCGGTAATCCAGCATTAGTGAACGGCCTAAGCCAATGTTAGGTTTTTATGCCTGTGGCGGATCACTGGTGTCAGATGTACGTTTTTATAGGCGCTGTAATCCGTATGAAATTATTTTACTATCATGTATACAAATCACACCAGATAACCAAAAGAAATAGTTGCTGGAATGGAGATTTAAATTTGACACTTCGGCACCAGATCAGTGATATGTGCAAATATGTATTCTTTAACCCCTTCAGAGTCAGGCTAATCTGTGTTTCAGGTAACAGCTATAAGATAAAGCCCTTTCTGACACCTTTTGTTTACATGAAAACATATTTTTTTTTTGCAAGAAAATTACGTTGAACCCCCCAAACACTATATATATTGTTTAAAGCAAGGCCCTACAGATTAAAATGGTGGGTGTTGCATTTTTTTTTCCACACAGTATTTGCGCAGCGATTTTTCAAACGCATTTTTTGTGGAAAAAATACACTTTTTTTTTTATTTAATGCACTTAAAACACACTATATTGCTCAAATTTTGATGAAATAAAAAATATGATCTTAGGCCGAGTACATGGATACCAAACACGACATGCTTTAAAAATTGCGCACAAACACGCAGTGGCGACAAACTACATACATTTTTAAAAGCCTTTAAAAGCCTTTACAGGTTACCACATTAGATTCACGGAGGAGGTCTACTGCTAAAATTACTGCCCTCGATCTGACCTTCGCGGTGATACCTCACATGCATGGTGCAATTGCTGTTTACATATGACGCCAGAAACCAACGCTTGTGTTCGCCTTTGCGCAAAAGAAGGGGGGCAGGGGTGCTTTTTTTTTTTTTTTTTTTTTTTAGTTTTTCTTTTTATTTTTAGCTTTTTTATTTTATTTTTAAACTGTTCCTTCCATTTTTTTTTTCTTAGTTGTCATTTTTTATTGTTATCGCAGGGAATGTAAATATCCCCTATGATAGCAATAGGCAGTGACAGGTACTCTTTTTTTTGAAAAAATTGGGGTCTATTAGACCCTAGATCTTTCCTCTGCCCTCAAAGCATCTGACCACACCAAGATCGGTGTGATAAAATGCTTTCCCAATTTCCCAATGGCGCGGTGGGTATGCCCACCATTAGAATACCTCCCTTCATCCACCCACTTCTAATGATGGGCATACATGCACCATTTATATATGCCGAAGCATGGGGGCATCCTCCCGCAAAAAAAGTTATGCCACGTACACATGGTCGGACTTTTTTTGACCGTATGTACGTGGCATTAGGAGCAAAATCGCTCCTCCGCCCTCTGCTGCCCCCATGCTTCGCATATATGCTCTTTTTTTTAACTGTGGTGGTGAAATCACCTCCTACAGCATTGGAGTCGCGGCTTTATGTATCGTGGGAGCAAACGCTGTTGCTGTCAAGATAAATAAATCCACGCTGCAACTGAATGGCGTACCTGCTAAGCAAATAATGGTTAACATTAAAACAAAGTAACATTACAGTATAACAGTAAGACCTTACCATACCATACCTGCAAAGCAAATACCAAAAAAAAAACATAGTAAAAAATAAAACATTTTGTTAACGCAACCGGTGCCTAAAATATATATATATGCCGAAGCATGGGGCATCCTCCCGCACCCCGCAAAAAAGTTATGCCACGTACACATGGTCGGACTTTTTTCGACCGTATGTAACGTGGCATTAGGAGCAAAATCGCTCCTCCGCCCTCTGCTGCCCCCATGCTTCGGCATATATGCTCTTTTTTTTAACTGTGGTGGTAAGCTGTCCGTCTACTGGATCGTATTCTGAGCCTGATTCTGACAGATGAGTGACCTCCTCTTCACTATCTGACATACTCAGAAACAAGTAGGCCTGTTCACTAGTGTACTTGCGATTTGCCATTTTGGGCTCTAAATTTTAGTAGTACACTAGTGAGATTCACAGGAAAAAAAGCTCCTAGGCTGCTGGCAACTGAATCAAAACGCTACCAAAAAAAACTGTTAGCGATCGCAGGGATCAGGCCTGACTCTGCGAACGCTGCAGTTATGTGTGCTTAGTGTTTTGGAAGTGACAGTGATCGATCGATACTGCACTTGGGTGGGCTGGGCTGGGCTGGGCGGAGGGGGAAAACGCAGGTGCTAGCAGGTATCTGGGCTGATCCCGCTAACAATGCGTTTTTTTGGAACCCTAAAACTGCTGGGACGCTAGTATAGATCTGATCAGATCAGATATTGATCTGTTCAGATACTATACCACTAAGGGAGGTGTATGCTTTGCGCGTGGGTGTTTGCGGTACTGGCACTAACCTGGGGCGACGCAGACCTTATTTGACCCTAACACCTAATTGATATCACCCGCCGGGCGATCAGGGGTTAAACCGATAGTTGGGTAATAAATGGCGGGTGCCCTGACAGTATAAAAAAACAAGCTAACTAACCAGCGTCACCCGTAACAGTTATACGGTGATCACTGGTGAAAGGGTTAACTAGGGGCAATCAGGGGGTTAAAACCTTTATTAGGTAATATATGGGGGTACCTGACCCACTATATATAAAACCTACGGGAACCTAAATAACTAAAATAACTAACTGGCTATAACCAGCGTCACCAGTGACACCTTATACTGTGATCACTGGTGAAAGAGTTAACCTCTAGGGCAATCAAAGGGTTAAAACCTTTATTTAGGTTGTAATATGGGGGTACCTGACCTATAAACTATTTATAATCCTATAAAACCTGGCGGTTTACCTAAAAAAAAAACTGGTAACAGCTATAAGAGCGGCTTCACACTGCCCCGGTGCCGCCCCGTTGCGCTTTAGACAAAGCGCAGCTAACCTGTGGATTTTGCGTGTTTGCTTCGCTTTCCCATAGACTTCTATAACGTCCCACCGTTTTGGTGCAGTTTCAAAAAAACGCACCAAGGATGAAGCAAGCAGGAGTTTTGGTGCGCAGTCTGAAAAATGCACCAAAACCCCAGGACCTCGTTGAGGTCAATGGCAAAGTGCAGCTAACCTGCATGAAAACTGCAGGTTTTCTGCACTTTAGCAGAAGACTCACTAAATTCTCTGCACGCTGCCTTACACACTTCAAGCATACTTGGCAGTAAAGCTGAACTCCAGGAAAATGACTAAATACATATACAGGAGCTATTTTACTTGCTGAAGGAATGGTATTTTTGTCCATCCATGTTGGAAATCATGGGGCACTGTACAGTCCCCATGACAGGCTACCCTCCTTCCCCAGCATGGGTAGGTGTGTGGGTGCAGGTTTATTGCCCTGAACACAGCTCCAGTTGCATGAACAAAAACCTCTTATTCACACGGCCACAGTACCTGATGTCTCACTTTTGAGACAGCAAAAGTGATTGAGGACACAGATCCCCAATCCTTTCTCTGCAGCCTCAGCTGCACTGCAGAATTAAGGAAACGGAAGCTGTCTGTACAGAGGCTTCCTGTTCATTCACAAACTGAAGCATAGTAAAAACGGTTTACTGTGCATCAGTTATGAATGAACACAGGGCAATCGGTTCATTCAGGAAAGGGAGGGACCAGTAAACATGATGTGTTTACCGGTTCCCTACTCTCCATCCTAAAGCCAATCCCCCTGTGGCATGCCTGCAGCAACTGACTGCGGGAGGGAGAGGAGGAAAAGCTACTAGCACTGTGGGGGATGTGGGGCACTGAGCTGTGATCAGCAGCTTTTAGAACTGCGTACGCCATGAAACTGCCCAGTCCCCACTGTTGAACCGATGGGGCCTGAGCCCCATACGGGAGGGCCGGTGCCACCCCCTTATTGGTGTCCCTGCATAGCCTGTCTGACAGTGGAGGGAGACCTGATTTTTCCCAACCGCAATTCAGTAACACAGCTTCCATATTCTGTACGTAATTTATTCATGTGTTTAGGTGTTTGTTTGTTTTGCAGTAAAAGGAGAAGCAGCGTATCCCACTTAACACACTATGTGAACTCTCCTGTTTACTCTCTTTTTTGTTATTTGTCTTCTCATGTTGAAAACTCAATAAAAATTGTCAGCTTTTCAAAAAAAAGGAGAAGCAGCAAACTGATAAGCTCATCTCTCGCGCTCTGCTGTCTCCTCCTATTAGCACGTTACTTGTTATCACATGGGCACTGTAGCACAACTGATTGGCTCTGTGTGCGGCTTCTACTTATCTCTGCTGTACAGGGACTACAAGAGCATACTTGTTTACAGTATTTGTCCCAGGGACACAATCGCCCCAGCCCATGGCCTGCACTTAACATGCCTACTTTCCAGGTGGTCCTGCCAAAATCACAACCACTTTTCAGTTGTCCCTGCCCAAATCAATCCCACTTTTTTGAGTGGTCCCAGCCTTAATAATGCAGAAACTGCCCCTCTTCGCCGCACTACACCCTTTTATTTTTCCTGTGCATGTTCTGTAACTCAAACAAGGGTAATGCTGTGATCTCAAGACACAGGATCATTCGGACAGGGCATCTATATGCACGACTGTGTTTGCAATCTATACAAGAGGTTGATACCAAGTCAAATGCAGATACTGACCTTGTTTGCATTTACAATATACAGTAAAACCCCATCTGTAAGCAAAGAAAAAAAAGGCAGAGGGTCTGCCCCTGCAGTGCAAGGGTTATATGCTTGTTTACAGCAAAGGGGATGAAAAAGCAGTTTTACTTACCTGATCCTCTACTCCCCAGCAGCCAACGTTCTCCTCCACTGTCCTGTGCTCAGCGGTGGACTCTTCTCATGTCCAATGCAAGACTTGGTTTGTTGTGCATTGGACTTGATGGCGTCAGAAGACCTATGACAGCCGGACGTAGAGGGGAAGAGACTGTGAGGACCAGTCTGGCAGCCTGGGTGGAGCCTGTGGAAGCAGAGGATAGGGTAAGTAAAACTGCTTTTTGCAGCCCCTAGACATAAACAAGCATAAAATCCCTGCAGTGTGGGGTTAGCCCCACTACAAGGGAGTGTTTGTACCTTCCCTGGAGTTTAGCTTTAAAGATATATTAATGAGAGCTGTATTAATTTGTGTCTTTTATACCTGCCTGGAGTTTAGCTTTAAGTTACTGTTTTTTCTACTTTATTGAGTGACGATCCCTGAAGAAGTCCCGGAACCCTGTGAGAAACCTGTGATAGTTCAGGGATACTGTATCCATTCATAATTAAGATATCAGAGTGGCGTCGTCCAACCCTTTAAGACATAACTTGCATCTCTTGAAACCAATAATGTAAGACAGACTCATTACTGGATAAATGAAATATGTAAAAAGTAGCTGTACACTTAAACATATAACTTGCCTGCTTTTCTATATCCAGATTTTGCAAATGCCCCCGTCTCCATAATTAATACAGTGTCAGTTTCTGTCTCTGCTTGGAGCTTATGTTGTATTTCAGTTATTTTTGGCATAGCAAATAGTTTCCATGTGTTACATATTATCGAGGAACAGTAGTGTTCTTCAACTTGTCTCACCTAATGAACCGAAATAGACATCATTTTTATACAAGCCACATCGAGTAATGAGGGAGCAGAGCAGCGGCCTGTGGTTCTGTGGAATGTTTAGTGCTCAGTATTGGAACACGAGGCCGTTCTGTATTGTGGTGGATCTGCAGCTCCTTCATCGTTTTGTCTCTTCACTGCATGCTCCTGTTTGGGAAAATTCTACAGACCAGGAGATTCTAGACTTGTATTCATGCCATACTTAAGTTTTCTCTGTCCATATCTCTCTGGGTTTAGTTTTTGCTTAGGTTATAATTGGGGAATTATGTTGACTTTATCATATTTTTTTATGTTTGAGATATAGTGCATCCAGAAAGTATTCACAGCACTTCACTTTTTCCACATTTTGTTATGTTACAGACTTATTCCAGAATGGATTAGATTCATTATTTCCCTCAAAATTCAACAAACTATACCCCATAATGACAACGTGAAAGAAGTTTGTTTGAAATCTTTGCAAATTTATTAACCACTTAAGGACCAGTCTCGTTTTGGAATGTAGGTGTTAATATGTTTAAAACAGGTTTTTTTGCTAGAAAATTGCAATACTTTTTTTCACATCGTATTTGCACAGCGGTCTTACAAGCGCACTTTTTTTGAAAAAAAAATTCACTTTTTTGAATAAAAAAATAAGACAACAGTAAAGTTAGTCCAATTTTTTTTTTATATTGTGAAAGATAATGTTAAAGGAAAGAAAAACTGCGCTGTCTTATAAAGATATTGAAAAATGTATGTATACTAGCGGCCTGCACAACAGGTAACTGTAATGAGTGAATAAAATTTAAATATAAAAAAGTGCGGCGCTCATAGAGCACGAAAATAACAATCAATGTCTAAAAGTGATGATACTAAATAATTATACAGTATCCAAAAATAAAAATTACAATATGAATGTGTGTCACTAAAAATAGTGAACAAACAAATATGATAAATCAAATGGATTGTGAATCAAAAGATCATATATATGGAAAGGGTTGGTAGACCTACTAATCACATAGATCACATATACAATAAATATGACAGTAGAAAAATCTTGAATATATATCACCATATAAACAAAACCATATACCAATGTGTTGTTACAAATAGTGATCTAAGCAAAAAAACACCACCTAATAGTGACATAAATTCAACATTGGTGCGTTGAGAAATATATAACAGGTGACTTGCAAGTGCAAGTTGTCTGTTGAAGTCCACCACCTCTTGGGAATGCGCTTACCAGATAGCGTGAACTTAGATAGGCTTACGCCATATGAGTCACAAAAGGCAGTTGGTGTCACTACACCCGTGGGAGCATCTACTTGGGGATGGTGCCAAACGACAAGATCCTTCACTGGATATATCCAAAGAACTCTCAGGAGGGAGGGATGATGGATGTTATACCACTGGTAGAACTCAAATTAGTGGGACCGATAAAGAGAAAAATGGAGCCACATAGTGTAATACAGGCATCATCTGGGGGTGCCTGTATGAGGCGAAACGCGTCGGGACTCGGTTAGCTGTTACCACTGCGTTGCCAGTAGACCACTATATGCTTTTACATGTCGTTTTAAATGTGAGTACCCATTTTTATATGCTTTGTCAAAATAAATCCCCTATGGTATTACACTATGTGGCTCCATTTTTCTCTTTATCGGTCCCACTAATTTGAGTTCTACCAGTGGTATAACATCCATCATCCCTCCCTCCTGAGAGTTCTTTGGATATATCCAGTGAAGGATCTTGTCGTTTGGCACCATCCCCAAGTAGATGCTCCCACGGGTGTAGTGACACCAACTGCCTTTTGTGACTCATACGGCGTAAGCCTATCTGAGTTCACGCTATCTGGTAAGCGCATTCCCAAGAGGTGGTGGACTTCAACAGACAACTTGCACCAAGTCACCTGTTATATATTTCTCAACGCACCAATGTTGAATTTATGTCACTATTTGGTGGTGTTTTTTGCTTAGATCACTATTTGTAACACACATTGGTATATGGTTTTGTTTATATGGTGATATATATTCAAGATTTTTCTACTGTCATATTTATTGTATATGTGATCTAGGCGATTATGTGATTAGTAGGTCTACCAACCCTTTCCATATATATGATCTTTTGATTCACAATCCATTTGATTTATCAAAGATAATGTTACGCCGAGTAAATTGATACCCAACATGTCACGCTTCAAAATTGCGCCCGCTCGTGGAATGGCATCAAACTTTTACCCTCAAAAATCTCCATAGGCGACGTTTTAAAAATTCTACAGGTTGCATGTTTTGCGTTAGAGGAGGTCGTCGGGACACATCGCTTTAAAAATGATTTCTTTTTTTTCTTATTTATTTTACTTAATTTTATAAATTTTTTAAAAAGTAAAAAAAAAATTAAAAATCTGGATCATTTTTATTCCTATTACAAGGAATGTAAACATCCCTTGTAATAGAAAAAAACATGACAGGTCCTCTTAAATATGAGATCTGGGGTCAAAAAGTCCTCAGATCTCATATGTGGACTAAAATGCAATAAAAAAAAATTGTCATTTGAAAAAATGACATTGAAAAAATGTGCCTTTAAGAGCTATGGGCGGAAGTGACGTTTTGACGTCGCTTCCACCCTGCTATGGTATGGAGACGGGTGGGGTCCATCTTAGCCCCACTCGTCTCCATACCCAGGCACCCAGAGGACCCGATCGGCTCCGGTAAGCAGCGGAAGGCACTGGAGAGGTGGGGCCCCTCTCCCGCCACCGATAACGGTGATCTCGCAGCAAACACGCCACAGAGAGCACCATTATCGTAAACACGACCGGCTCCTGAAAAGATGGATATCTCGGTTGTGGCAGCAGCTGCTGCCATTATTGAGATATCGCTCTTCAAAGTGCCAACGTATATCTACAGGAGCTGGTCAGCAAGTGGTTAAAAATAAAAAGCGGGGAAAAAAAACACAGGTATACAAGTATTCACAGCCTTTGCCATGACACTCAAGATTGAGCTCAGATCACACACAGCTATCCTGTTTCCACTGATCATCCTTGAGATGTTTCTCCAACTTGATTGGAGTCCACCTGTGGTAAATTCAGTTGATTGGAAATGATTTGGAAAGGCACACACCTGTCTATATGAGGTCCCACAGTTAACAGTGCATGTCAGAGCACAAATCAAGCCATGAAGTCCAATGAATTGTCTGTAGACCTTCCAAGACGGGATTGTATTGAGGCACAGATCTGGGGAAGGGTACAGAAAAATGTCTGCAGCATCAAAGGTTTCAATGAGCACAGTGGCCTCCATCATCTGTAAATGGAAGAAGTTTGGAACCACCAGGACTCTTCTTAGAGCGGGCCACCCAGCCAAACTGAGCAATCGGGGGAGAAGGGCCTTAGTCAGGGAGGTGACCAAGAACCCGATGGTCACTCTGACAGAGCTCCAGCATTTCTCTGTGGAGAGAGGCAAACCTTCCAGAAAATTAACCATCTCTGCAGCACTCCATCAATCAGGCCTGTATGGTAGAGTGGCCATACGGAAACCACTACTCAGGAAAAGACATATGACAGCCCACCTGGAGTTTGCCAAAAGGCACCTGAAAGACTCTGAACATGAGAAACAAAATTCTCTTGTCTGATGAAACAGAGATTGAACTCTGTGGCCTGAATGGCAAGTGTCATGTCTGGAGAAAACCAGGCACCGTTCATCACCTGGCTAATACCATCGCTACAGTGAAGCATGGTGGTGGCAGCATCATGCTGTGGGGATGTTTTTCAGTGGCAGGAACTGGGAGACGAAGGATGAATGTAGCAATGTACATAGACATCCTTGATTAAAACCTGCTCCACAGCACTCTGGACCTCAGACTGGGGCGAAGGTTCATCTTCCAACAGGGCAATGACCCTAAGCACACAGCAAAGATAACAAAGGAGTGGATACGGGACAACTCTGTGAATGTCCTTGAGTGGCCCAGCCAGAGCCCAGACTTGAACCCGATTGAACATCTCTGGCGAGATCTGAAAATGGCTGTGCACCGACGCTCCCCATCCAACCTGATGGAGCTTGAGAGGTCCTGCAAGGAGGAATGGGAGAAAGTGCCCAAAAATAGGTGTGCCAAGCTTGTAGCATCATACTCAAAAAGACTTGTCTGCAGCATTGAAGGTCCCAATGAGCACAGTGGCCTTCTGGATTTCTGGATCTGCCAGAAATTAACAAGCCAAGCATTGGCCCAGCACCCAGGAGTGGGTGAAATGTCATAGAGGGGATACCTGAAGTGAAGTGCTAGTGATTATTTACTAAAGGCAAATCCACTATGCACTTCAAGTGCACTTGGAAGTGCAGTCACTGTAGATCTGAGGGGGACATGCAAGGAAAATAAAAAACAGCACTTTTGCTTGTACATGATTATTGGATGATAGAAATCAGCAGAGCTTCCCCACATTTCAGCGCTTCCAAGTGCACAGTATATTTCCCTTTAGTAAATCAACCTCTGTTTCTATACATATTCATGTGGTCCCTAACTCAGAACACACTACAGAAAACGCATCTAGACATATTTGTTGTGCACACTGCACTGCAGTCTGCACCGTTACGTACAAAATGTGTTCAAAATGAGATGAGCAAATGTGAAGCCATTACTGAGCCCCTTATATGGAAATGTGGAGTTAGGGTGATGCCATTTATGGGCTAACTAAAAAAGATTGTAGGTTCCAGGAAAGGAGAGGAATTGGGACTTTAAATGAGGCCCGCCATATCAAATCGATTGAGAATGGGTACATACATGTATATATAAATACATTTATTTATTACAGTCTAATATTCATTCAAACTCTTAAAAATACATTGTATCAAATAATTTGGTAGTCACAAGACTTGCACTTAAATTATACTGCTCATAGCATAAAATACAATTAATGAGTTGACATGATAGACATAAATAATAGAATGGATACATAGAAAATACATGCATGTACACATAATGGAACCAGATATATCTTGGTATCAAATAGCACTCAACGTGTTTCATGGCGTTACAGTAAGTCACTGACCTGTCACCAATTTTTGGGAAAAGTATGCTGCCTCCCCCCCCCCCCTTTTTTTAGAGGGCACTATTAATAATTGATATCTCTTTACAGTATAATATCCTATCACACTGCTGATGAGTGGCTGTAATGCCATGAAACGCGTCGAGTGCTATTTGATACCAAGATATATCTGGTTCCATTATGTGTACATGCATGTATTTTCTATGTATCCATTCTATTATTTATGTCTATCATGTCAACTTGATATGGCGGGCCTCATTTAAAGTCCCAATTCCTCTCCTTTTCTGTAAACTATATCAGGGATGGGCGCCTGCCATGTGGCTGTGCCAGGTCACACTCTCCTCCATGTTCTAAAAAAGATTGTAGTGCAAGCTTTTAAGCGTGATTGCCTCTCATCATGCCTCTTCTTCAATCGCTAATGGGGTACAAATTTCTGCTGAACTCCTTCTGAAAATTCATGGTCCTTGGCTTCAGTAGTCACCAATATGCACTAAGTGTGCCAGCATTTTCCAGAGGAGAGGTTGGCATTGGCAGCCATCCTGCTTCCCACTTTGAAAATTTCTTTTACCTCCAAGGCCATATTTTATCATTGTGTAATGCAGTGATTGTTAAAGGTTTGAAAAGTAGAAGTGTGTCAGATAGAACATGGAGGGTGAGAAGGTCATGGGAAGTCTTGGATGTGAGAATTTGAAGAGATGACTTAAGGGTGGAAGAGAAAGACACACGTGCGACATGCAGCCTGTACCTGAGGCAGCGCATCAAAATTGTTGGGGCGTGGAAACTTTATAGCTTAGTCAATGGAGAGAGGATCATTTGAGGAGTGAGAAGAGACGTGGATGAGTTGAGCCTCAGAGTTTAGGTTTAGGATGAAGCCAGTCATTGGAAAGACACCAAGGGAGTGTTAGAACCGTCTAGCCAAGATGTAATGAGGGTATGTACCAGAACTTCAGTTGTCATGCATGAGAAAGGGACAGATATGTGAAAGTTTGATGTCATGAAGTAGTTAGCGTGTGAATGTTTGGTTGACGTTAAGGAGCAGAGCCAAATATTAGTTCAAAGCTATGAGCTTGAGGGACCAGAGGTATTGGGAAGCTGTCAACGGTTACTGTTATTTTAGGCGAGGAAACCAATTAAGATGGCAAAAATGACACACTTTTTTTTAACAACATATTAATTACAAAATGGGGAATTTAAATGACAGTTCTGCTATGCTCAGTCTTTTAGTGTCACCAATGCTATACATTAAGCAGACAGCTATTCTTTACAACACTCCCCAAAGGACCAAAAACACAAATTCATACGGTATTCGGTTGGGTTTTGGCCAAAATATGTACATTTACACCACCCACACCATGACTTTTGTGTTTTAGAATCGTCCACACCCAGAGGGTGTTTGAACACTGTAGCACAATTAAAGAATATCTAAACCCAAGAGCAAATGTGATATATTGCATTTGAAGTAGTCGCTGCATTTGTTAAATTTGTAAGGCTTTTCGTCCCATTATTTTCAACTGATAATCATACAACACCCTTCCTGTTCTAGATTGACAACATTCACTCACCACACTATCTATGGAGGTGCAACATTGTCAGACTAGGACAAGACTACACAACACCCTACTGCTTCTTTCCTTCACTTTTATGCATAACATAGAGCAAGCTGGTAACAGTCAGCACTGGAAGTTCTCACTTAAAACATTTCCATTGGGATCAACCGATATTTTTTTACATCTATGAAACCAGTCTCGCAAAACACTTTCAACGGTAGCTAAAAAAGAGAAGGTGTAAGGGCTTGTTCACCCATGCATCAATAGCCTCTGTTTATGCAGCATTTATTCAGCATTTTTAAAGCCTCATAACCGCCCTTCCAATGCCTGCCATGAATATTATAATGGCACCACCCAGGGCTGTTCACACAGGAGCAGTAGCGTTGTGTTAAAAAATTCATGAGGCATCAATGCTTGTCGGCCGACAGCCACCTTCATTGATTTCAATGCTAATGCTCTATAACTTCACCTTTAAAGTGGAGCGCCATCCTAAAGTGGAACGTCTGCTCATCGGATTCCTCCCCCCTTCCGGTGTCACCTTTCGGGGGAGAGGGGGGACAGGATACCGGTCTTTGACAGGTATCCTTTCCTGTCAAAGCAGCCAGCAGCCAAGAGCCGACCGATTGCTGGGCCTTGGCTGCCGATATGGCTGGACTCCAGGAAAGGTAAGTGTCCATTTATTAAAAGTCAGCAGCTGCAGTATTTGTAGCTGCTGGCTTTTAATAATTTTCAAAAAATTCAGGTGGACTTCCTCTTTAAGTAAGGGACTGGCCATGGGAATTTGCAGTGATGGTGTGGCTCCCCATGTGTCGCACAGCATTGCTCTGGCAAGAACATGGAGAGGTGAGTCTAAGTGGGTAATTTAAGGGCAATGGAGAGATGCAAACTAATGCCGCGTACACATGAGCAGGCTTGTCGACGGACTAGGTCCAACGGAACGAATCCGCTGGACAATTCGATCGTGTGTGGGCTTCATTGGACCTTTTCTGTCAAAAAATCAGACAGACTTTAGATTTAAAACATGTTTCAAATCTTTCCGACGGACTCGAGTCCGGTCGAAAAATCTGTTCGTCTGTATGCTAGTCCGACGGACGAAAACCGACGCTAGGGCAGCTATTGGCTACTGGCTATGAACTTCCTTATTCTAGTCCGGTTGTACGTCATCGCGTTCAAATCCGTCAGACTTTGGTGTGCTTGTGTGTGGCCAAGTCCGTTCTTTCGGAAAGTCTGTCGGAACTCCGCCGAAAGTCCGTCTGGAAAACCGTCGGACCTAGTCTGTCGAAAAGTCCACTCGTGTGTACGCGCCATTAAACTCCCTTAAATAAAATAAAGTTCATACCTTCGGCATGCCATAAATTGGAGTCGTTCCTCTTGAACAAGGTTTAGCAATATAATTGTATTCTATTTTGCATGGGCTTGACAGGATGAATTGTATGGATTTAATAGAATCGGCATCTGTCTGGTCACACTGGTTTCTGTTTTATAACATGTTATTTTTGCTCTATGGAATACATACAGGTGAAGTTTTATTAACCTGTTAACATTGTGTGGGCTCTTAGCCTACATGTAACTTAATATGTTAAAATATCCAGAGCTGACTAGACCCTTTCAGGGTCTAATCTGCTAGCATACTGGCAATCTATAGCAGCTATTGTCCAATTTGTATATTTAACCCACAGTTCACAAGAAGCTGTTTTTTTTTTTTTTTTTGGTTAGATGCCCCAAGCTGAAAAGTTCATAATTTCCAGAAAATAAAATAAAATAAAACCTTTTTTCCTGTTATAGCAGTTGTTTTATCCAGAGTACTGCAGCTGCATGCTATGTGACCAGTACCTGCTTCCTAACAGCACTCATGGCCACAGTATTCACAGTGCCCTTCTTTTTTTTTTTGTCTTCCTGACACCTATCGGAGTGGTCTCTTCCCTGTCTTTGCTTCCCCAATCACAGTGGCTCTTCTCTCTATCACGGCTGCAATCTATCAGAGTAGTCTCTTGTCTGCTGCAAGCCCCACCAATCACAGCGTACCTCCTCCCTCTCCCTGATTAATTTAAACTCTGTGAAGCTACAAGCTCACTGCCTGAACAAAGTTTTTGCAAGCTATCTAGCCACTAGTACGCCTCTCTGCTATCCAGCATGTAGCCTTCATTAATTTCTGTGTACTAACATCTGGCCCATCCTGACTTCTGGCTTGTTCTTGGTTACCCATGTTTGCTGCCCGTCCTGACATCAACCTGACTCCAACATCTGGCCTGCTCTTTACAGTCGGTGTGTAGGCAGGTAGTGGTAAACACTGCCCCAGTCGGGAAGTTGGGCGTTATTTGCGTTTCCCGGGTCTTTCTTGGTTGTTTTTTCCTGGGTCCAACCCCCCGGCCCCGCTAACTATAAAAGGGATAGACGCCCAGACTCCGGCGGAGTTCTGTTGGTTTCAAATCTGACCTGCCTCTGTGTTCGCACTCAATCACTGCGGTTGTCGGAGTCTGGATTTCCAGTGCCATGCTGAATCGCTGAATTGCTAGAACTTGCAGTCTCTCCTGAAGATACCATTCATGGGCTATGCCAAAAATTGACTCTTTCCTAAGCAGGTATGCTGGGGCAGCCACAAGCCTGAAGTAAGGGACAAGGGATGTTAGGGAAAAAAGACTGCACTTAATCCTGGACTGTTGTCCATATGTCATCATGTTCATTTATTCAAATAAAGTGTTTGAAACTTTGCCTTTGGTGTAATGCAAGTAACTGGCATCTATAGCTACAGCTTGGGTCACTAAATACATTGGAGGATGAAGATAACAGTTCAAGACAAAGTGTTAGGTGAAGAGCACGCATGGAGTCTGTGCTAGGTGCACAGCGGGACCCCATACTATTAGTGGGAGTGCGGTAGCAATGATACGCTGGACAGGTAGAGAGGGCAAGGGCTCTGCGTGTCCCTCCTAAATGCACAAGTGACCATGGTGATGTACAGTAGCATTGAAAGAGTTTCTTAAAGATCAATCAGCTGTTCCAGTAAAGGTACTCCATGTGTAAGCAGTGACCCTTTCCAAAGTGCCTAGCGTAGCCCAGAAGAATCCACCCCAGGGTAGGCCTCGCATGCAACTCTTGCTTGATGCCCAACGAGGAGGGAAACATGGAGGGTTTAACCGACTATCCCATCAGCCTACCTACCCGCCCTCCTTACAGGTGTCCACCACCAGCCCTGACCTCTGGACAGTTCTGGGTGAGTTTCTACTAATGGTCCACGGTGCTCAGAACTGGGTGAACCTGGGGGTCATGACCTGGGGTCAGCCCACAGTGAAGCAAAATCCCCTGTGAAGAGAGGGCATGCCTAGTAAATATGGACTGGCTTTTAGACTTCCAACGCCCTAGGGAATCCAGCATCCCCTTCTCTCACAATCCTCCTACTTCATGAGGTCTTAAACTCACAGGGTCTTACCCATTCCAGAGAAATCTTAGTCCAGTTTCGAGGAACTTCTTGCAGTGTCCTACAGCATGGTTCCTACTCTACAGATCCTGATCCCAGGTCTGACCTGTTCCATTGTGCTCTGCTCTGCCATGAACTGGCTGTTGGCCTACACTTTAATTGCCATTAAGTATCCCTGACAGTGTAGCAGAGGGTTCACATCATTATAGATGGCATCCTGACAGTGTAGTGTGAGGTAGACCCAGTGCACTTTGTAATCACTAATTGGATATTTAATCAGACACACACCCCCTCTCTTCCTTTGCCATACAAGCCTGTGTTGAGGGTTGTGGCAGTTACTAAGCTATGCCAACACAGAGCACTGAAGTTGGAGACTAGGAATCTGAATTTTTCCTGAATGAAAAAGCATTTCTAGGTGAAAATCACACACAAATCATAATGTGTGGGGTACAGGACTCTAAAGAGATAAAAAGGAGAGACTTCAATGAGACTTTATTGATTCTGATTTCTGTGAATTAAATAAAACTCTGATTAAGTGTCAACTGAGAGTATCATATCATTAGCTCACTGATTAATCGTATGTGTTGCCTGGAGCTGCTCTTTAACAATAACTTATAGACAATAAGGAAGTTAATTGTTATACTTTAAAAGGTAGCAGCGTCTAAAGTCCAGAAAAAAGTCTGTTGTGATTGCACAGGCTAGTCACTGCTATCAACATGTAGTTTGCACGCTCAGTATCTCTGCAGATGACAGGTCTCTTGTCTCCTTGCTGTGGCTGTTCAGGTGCAGCAGATCAGCCTAATTCAAGCAACGCATCGCAAAGCAGCAGACCAGATATCAAACTCTGCCTTCTTTTGAAACATTTTTTTTCCCCTTACTGTCCATAATAACTTTTAATAACTCTCAGTTTAAAATATATCTAAAGCCAGTTTTTTTTTTTTTTCGTTCGTTATGGATAGAGAAGAGAAATGTTAGAAACCATGTAAGGTACAATATTCTGTTTGTACCCCATTGGCAAGACTTCCCTTTCTGGAGACATAACAGAAGATAAACTGATCAGACATGACATTATGAGCAAGTAAAGAGAATAACATTGATTATCTCATTACAATGGCATCTGAAAGTGGGTGGGATGTATTGGGCAGCAAGTGAACATTTTCTGCTGGAAGTTGGTGTTGAAAGCAGAAAAAATGGGCAGGCCTAATGGCTAGACGACAACGTCAACGCAACTCCAAAACTGCAGCCCCTATGGGATGTTACCTGTCTGCAGTGTTCAGGACCTACCAAAAGTGGTCCAAGGAAGGAGAACTGGTGGATTGGCAACAGGTTCATGGGCAGCCAAGGCTCATTGATGCACGTGGGGGGCAAAGGCTGGCCTGTGTAGTCCGATCCAATATAAGAGCTATAAATAAGCACTTTTGAAAGTGTGAAACGCGTCAGCTCCTGTGATCCGTTGTTTGCTGTGGCTTGTACTTTTTGGATTATTACCTCCTTTTTTTTAATAAAGGCATTTGATTTTGAGTGCAGCTGTCCAGAATCTTCCCTTCATCCAATTACCAATATTAGAGCTACTGTAGTTAAAATTGCTGAAAAAGTTAATGCTGTTTCTGATCAAAAGGTGTCAGAGCACACAGTAAATCACAGTTTGTGGTGTATGTGGCTGCATAGCCGCAGACGGGTCAGGATGCCCATGCCAACCCCTATCTATAGCCAAAAGCTCCTACAATGGGCATCTGAACTGGACCTTGGAGGAATGGAAGAAGGTGGCCAGGTCTGGTGAATAACGGTTTATTTTACATCATGTGGATGGCTGAGTGCGTGTGCGTCACTTGGGGAAGAGATGGCACCAGGATGCAAAGGTAGTGTGATGCTTTGTCTGGCGGAGTCCATGTCTCGATGGGTCAGGGCTGTTTGCGTGGCAAAAGGGGTACCTACTCAATATAAGTTGGGTAGTCATAATGTTATGACTGATCAGTGTAAGAGAAAATCATACTAAAGTGAGGGGAAATCTATCTCAGATGGCTGTCACAGGTATAAGGGGTGTATATGGTGCAGAGTATAATATAAAGCATTTCTTCCATTTGCTGTGAAATGTAGCTCGTTACCAGTGGGGATTTTGTAACCCTCCAGAGAGGTTTGTTCTGGTATACAATGAGCAATGATTTTTCATCGTCAGGAACACCAGCTTCTCATTGGTGTTGTTGTCCCTGGTGTGAACATGGTGTACAATGTGCTGACATGCTGTACTGCTCTGCATAAACTGTGGACTTTTATTTTGTTTTCATTATTTTAATTAATGAAGTTGTTTTTAAGAACCTCATTTCTCAAAAACATGTAAATGGCACAAAATTGTATCTAAGTATCTGCAAAAAAAAAAAAGTTCAAAGGTTAACTCTAACCAAATTGATGCATCACTTTAATGTGGTTGGTGGTAAGTTTAGTTAAAGGAGAATTCCAGGTATGTTAAAGTGGTTGTAAACCTCAGATATAAAATATGAACTCTGAGTTCATGAAACTGAAAGTTCTGATCTGAAATCCAGACCGTTTGTACCAATTCCGACGCGCAAAATTCCTACACATGCTCAGAAACAATTCGGCGCATGCTCGGAATCATTGAACTTAATTTTCTCGGCTCGTCGTAGTGTTGTATGTCACCGTGCTCTTGACGGTCGAAAGTTCAGCGAACTTTTGTGTGACCGTGTGTATGCAAGCCAAGCTTGAGCGGAATTCTGTCGGGAAGAAAACATCCAAGATTTTTCCGACAGAAATTCCGCTCGTGTGTATGGGGCATCAGTGTCACTTTTGTCTTCTGCTCCATTCCTCTGCTATCGGCATTAATCACGTCTGACAAGATTTCCTGACACCAAAGGGAAAATGGTGACAGGGGAGGGATCGCCAGCTGTTTGACAGTCTCAGCTCTGCTGCTGTGTGAAAGGGGGGTGTCCCTTCCCCTCCCTACCTTCCCCTTCACTCCCCTCAGTTGTCAAAGCTCTTCTCACTGAGCTCTGCAGGGTGTAACATCAGCTCTCCGCCCCCTTTTTTCGAAACTCTCAGAACAGCTTTTTAAAATTCAGCACTTTGAATAGATGTAGAGAATAAAGTGCTGCAGATAGACAGGTACAACTTATGTAGAAGGATTCTTCTCACCAGTGAGGCCAGTCACTTCACTGAGTATATGTAATGGTTTACAACCACTTTCAGGTTTACTTTTACATTTACATTTTTTGGCAAGCTTGGACCAATAGGAGGGCCACATCATAAATTTTACAAATATTCAGACAAAAAAAAATGTTTTATTAATGAATTAATAAAATAGAAATGAATGAATATGTTTTACTTGGAGCTTTTTTTGTAGTCAGCATGATATGATTCAGAACAACAGAGAAAGATCTTCAGTAAAACAAAGCAAAGAAATTCCAAATAAACTTTAACCATTATTAAAGGTCAAACAAAAATACATTCAGTCTGAACCTTTCTCACCAGAGTCCACATAGGAATAGCTCCTTATATCCGGTTCCCCATCAGAACCCCTATACATTAGGGCGGCACAGTGGTGTAGTGGTTAGCACTCTCACCTAGCAGTAAGAAGGGTCGCTGGTTCGAATCCCAACCACGACACTACCTGCCTGGAGTTTGCATGTTCTCCCTGTGCCTGCGTGTGTTTCCTCCGGGCACTCCGGTTTCCTCCCATTATCCAAAGACATGCAGATAGGTTAATTGGCTTCTGTCCAAAAATTGGCCCTAGTATATGAATGAGGACCTTGGATTGTGGGCTCCTTGAGGGTAGGGACCGATGTGAGTGTGCAATGTACAGGGATAGGGACAATTGTAGACACTCATTCAGGTTGAACTGGATGGACTGGTGTCTTTATTCAACCTTACTAACTATGAAACATCAGAGTTAACGTTGGAGGCCCCATTATATCAGAGCTCTCATAAAGGGTCCCCCCTAACATCAACTTCTCCCTTGCTTTAAAATCCCCATCAGATTCCTTTATCTTACAGCATGGTTGTAGCAGCAGGGTGTGAGCTGAGAGGTATTTCAGGTCTTGAGGGAGGAAGTGCTTTCTGGGGCAAGCATGAGATTGGTTGCTAGGATGCCAGCAGTCCTAGCAACCAATGACAGGAAGAATGATAGCGCAGCAGGGGGAGCCTGTTCTGGAGATTGGGGTGTGGGTAGTAGAATTGAACCCTGAGACCTTGATCCTAGCTTCAAACTGTATAAAATCTTGTAGCAGTCTGTAGTCTTAAGGCCCCTTCTCTAGAATATTGTCATCTTCTTCTAGATGACGTAAACTTCATACATCTTTGTAATTCCTCCACAGCTGTTTTTAAGCAGCAGGATGGCCAGCACTAAGCTTGAACCTGGAGTCTCCAAGTCTTTTTTGCCAAGCTGACCTTTTCTTTTTGGTGCAGTTATTCTGTAGATGAATAGTCGTATATCATTTACTGGAGTCCTCTCATCACGCCCACATCTGTTCTTTCCTGAGCTTGTAATAATTAATGCTGGGCACACTTCTTAAAATATTCTTGGCACCACACATTGGAATCTTCATTTCACTGAAAAGGTTACTTTATATTTTATGATATTACCAAGGATATGTGCATGGCATATGCTGGCGACTCTTCCAGTGGAATTTTGGGAACCCGTAACTGCTTTGAAGGGAGAGATGTAACAATTTGTCTCCGTTGCTAGGAGTGGTTGGAGTGTAATAATAATGTAACGGCCAGTGTTGCCTGATTTGTTATATTTGGACTCTCAAGTTTCTTGATTCTAGATATGTTTGCTTAACAGTAGAAAGTATTCACTAAAGCTGTTTTGGCAAGATATTAAAGCGAACCTGTCCGGAGTGTATTAAACAGTCACTGATAGTCAGTTGCAAATACTATATGGTACTTCATTTCAGTGTAGATTGTACTCAGTGGCGGCTGGTGCTCAAAATTTTTGGGGGGGCGCAAACAAACAGCCTCACTGTGCCATCAAACGCTGCCACTGTGCCCATTAAACGCTGCCACTGTGCCCATCAAACGCTGCCACTGTGCCCCAAGTGCTGCCACTGTGCCCATCAAACGCTGCCACTGTGCCCATCAAACGCTGCCACTGTGCCCCAAGTTCTGCCACTGTGCCCCAAGTTCTGCCACTGTGCCCCAAGTTCTGCCACTGTGCCCCTTAAGTGCTGCCACTGTGCCCCAAGTTCTGCCATTGTGCCCCAAGTTCTGCCATTGTGCCCCAAGTTCTGCCATTGTGCCCCTTAAGTGCTGCCATTGTGCCCCTTAAGTGCTGCCACTGTGCCCCTTAAGTGCTGCCACTGTGCCCCTTAAGTGCTGCCATTGTGCCCCTTAAGTGCTGCCATTGTGCCCCTTAAGTGCTGCCATTGTGCCCCAAGTTCTGCCACAAGTTCTGCCATTGTGCCCCAAGTTCTGCCATTGTGCCCCTTAAGTGCTGCCATTGTGCCCCTTAAGTGCTGCCATTGTGCCCCTTAAGTGCTGCCATTGTGCCCCAAGTTCTGCCACTGTGCTCCTTAAGTTCTGCCACTGTGCCCCTTAAGTGCTGCCATTGTGCCCCTTAAGTGCTGCCATTGTGCCCCTTAAGTGCTGCCATTGTGCCCCTTAAGTGCTTCCATTGTGCCCCAAGTTCTGCCACTGTGCCCCTTAAGTGCTGCCACTGTGCCCCCTGCCTGCCCTCTGCACTTACCTTGTCCCGGTGTGCAGCTGGTGACGGCGTCAGGCGACGAGCGGTGTCTCCGTCGGATGTCTTCTCCCGCGCTCCTCCTGTCTTCTTCTGCTGTGATTGGACGCTAGGTGATTGGACGCCTAGCGTCCAATCACAGCGCCTGTGACTTCAGCCAATCAGGTGACAGGTAACAGACCTGGCAACCTGATTGGCTGAGAGGCGGGTCTGTGTTAGGGAAGCGATGTATTCGCTTCCCTAACACAGTACTGTGTAATCAGCGAACGCACAGCCGTGCGCCCGCTGTTTACACTTAGGGAAGCCTATTAGAGCACACCGCTCTAATAGGGTCCCCTATTAGAGCTTACAGCTCTAATAGGGGCGCTTCCAGCAACACCCCCCCCCCCACTGTAATTCAGATGCCCGGCGCCCGATCAGGGGCCGGACACCTGAATAGGGGGCGGCAGCGGTGACAATAGATAGATTCATGCAATGCATGAATCTATCTATTGGTGATAGAGCGGTGCAGGAGAGGGGGGGCGGCGCTCCTGCGCCCTCTATGCACGCACCGCCACTGATTGTACTGCTGCAAATCCTGAGAGTCTTCACCCTTGGATGTGCCATCTTCTCATTACAGTATGGAGGGGACACAAGGCCCGCTTCCACTGTGTGTAATGAGTTTTCTATTGGTCACTGCTTCGCATGCTCTGCATACAAGTATAAGTTGAACAAATCCAGGGCACGTACTCACACAGGAAGTAAAGGTAATGCCCCAACAGTGGAACCTGAATGAAGATTGTACGAAAAGTCAACACGTTTTGGGGGCTGAAGCATCACCCCCCTTCACCAGGGCTTGAAAGATAGGAAACAATGTATGCTGACTTGATGAGGAAGTGATATTTTAATATCAAAGGCTTTAGTCTAACAGGCTGTTTGTCAAAACAAAATTCTTCTCTAATGAAAGGGCAAGGCTCCAGCCCCCAAAACGTGTTGGATTTGTATACCATCTTCCTTCAGATTTCATATTGGAATAAATCTGTATCTGGACGATTTAGCATAAGTGTGGTGCTTTAGTTCCATAGTTGCTCATTTCTGTCACAGCCTAATGCCGTCTGAAAATTGACCAAAAACGGTCAGTTCCGCAGGAACCGGGCAACTTTCATCCTGTGTGTACAGCTCCCTGTCCCACAGAGCTTCTGTTGAAAGGGCATGCTGGAAAACCAGCATCCAATTGGCATCCAGCCAACGCTGATCAGAGTTCTGGGGGGGGGGGGGCTAGTCGGTCCCCCTGTTGGAAAACAATAGGCACAGCAGGGCATATAGCTGTACCAATATCGCTTGTGTGGTTTTTCATTAAGCCCACTGGGTTTTATAGTGTGTACAAGGCTTAATGGTAACACTGAAAGTCCTTGGGCATGCAAGTGCACTGTCCAGATGTTGAGGATCCAATGGCAATAAGAGTACTTTTTGTGATCCTGCGCCATCATCCCACTCTCTGCAATTGTAACCTAACAGAGGTCCTAACCATTCCCGGTTCTACTATCTTTGGGCCCATTGGAGAGATTTTTCCTCACTTCCAATCTCTCTAACCTCAGAGAAAGTAAAGGGAAAGCAATTCAAATGTGACAACGATTCTAACCCATCACAATGTATACAAAAAAGAAAGATTTGGCTGCAGTTCAGCTTTAATATACTTTAAATGAGGACATGTTTCTTTTACTTCCAGAAACTTTGATAGCTTTTGGTCTTTGTTGGAGAATAACACAGCAATTTAAAGTTTAAAGGCAACACTTTTGTTCTTTTGTTTTAGTTTAGGGTTAAGGAAAAATCCAAAATTTTAGTTGTCAACGGGTCTGTAATATTAGGGAAATCCTTTTTATTGGGGATAATTGTTCCAATGGAAACTGTTGAGGAGTAGATTTCCCTTGCTTTGGAAAGATTTCCTCTTGTTCTTGTTATGACTATGGGACGGGAAATTAAAATTGAGTCCTCCTCCACTTTGCAAGGGTAACTGCTTGTTTTGCCTGGGGTATGATGAATAAGGTGATGTTTGCCATATTCCCCACTTCCACAGGCTTCCTTCATAGTGCACATCTGGTCCCCTGAGGCTGCTTTCCTTTGCTGTCCATCTGGTCGTAGCTTTATAATGTCATCCCATACAGTGCAGGACCATCATAGGGATTACAGCACTGGAGCTTACACCTCAAAAAATAAGTCTGCAGTGGTTCTTAAATACTTTTATGATGATTTAATTCTCACATCAGTATTGTTGTATGAATTATTCCTAAACACCATATTCCTTTTTTTTATTTTTTATTACAGAGTGTTATTCGATGCCTGTGGCATCCCAAGCTCAATCAGATAATGGTGGGAACCGGGAATGGACTTGCAAAAGTATATTACGATCCAGTAAAGAGTCAAAGGTGAGGCTTATTTCTTTTTTTTTTTCTTTTTTTTACAGGATTTCTGAGTTCACGTCCAGAAAATTACCTTGTTATATAGTGTGGACAGAAAATGAAGAGATAATCTTAACCAAGAAACACACAGGCCTTTATTTAAAAGGGATTTATAGTTTAATTACAGGGTCAATCCACCCGGATTCGCACACCTGTCATGTCAGCAAAGAGGGATTCACACTCTGCTTGCTGGATCTCCTGTTTATTTTATGTTATAAAACAGGAGTAGAAATCCCTTTGAGCATCCTTGTAACAAGAAACGTAAGCCGGCTACACACAATGAGATTATCGGACGAATGATCGTCAGTTTTTTTTTGTTTTTTGCATGCTAATCTCAGATCGAACCCGAAGAGTTTACTAAAGTCACAAAAATTCTCGTACGACAGAATAAAAATTCAGAAGTGATGTAATGTGTTGGAGCATATTTGTATTGAATTTTTGAACGAAAACCGTAAACGAAAATCGTACGATCTGGCATCGTACAAATTTTTTTTTCGTGCATGTCCGATCGGATAATATTGGATGAACTGTCATGATCGGCTATTGAAAGTTCTGTACTAACGATCCGATTATCGCACGATCGCTCCGAAAGCGGTATTTTTCATACGGTTTTCTGATGGGACTTTAAAGTAAATCTGCCCTGGCCTTAAACTCTTCAAAGCTTTCATTGGTGCAAAAACATTGTGGGGTCTACCTGTGTTAGTCTTTTTATGGATCCCTATGTCCCTGTGGGAAGACCCCTGTATCCTAGGCCCAGGCTGGATATGTGGTCTTGAAGTTTTCCCCCCGGTAGATTTTAAGCCACACCACCTCCTGGAGCCAAGTTCCACTCCCTGCCATTCAAAAAAGAAAAGCCAGCTTCTACTACCTATTGAGATTATGGCATTTGGCAGTTGAATGACCAGGATGGGGATTAGTGCCAGGAGGGAACAGGCTTAATCACAACATGGGCTGATGTCAAGTCCCTATGTACATGCTGGGTCTGTCATTGAAGGAAATTCCATAGGGACATTGGGTTTTGAGGACTAATGCAGGTAGGTACCCATAGCATCAGAAGCTGTCTGCACTTTTGCATTCTTTTTACCTTCAAAATGTTTAGGCTAAATCAAGTCCCCTTTAAAGCGGATCTTCACTGCATCTTGGCACCACAAATCAAAGCCATTATTTAATTAATTTCCAATATTCAAAGCAAACTCTCCCATCCATGTCCTCATGCTTTATTTTGTTAAGAAATCACTTAAAGGGGTTGTAAAGCTAAAAAAAATGTTGGCAATATCTGATCTATATAGATGATGAATCTAGCTGTTATTTATGCCGAAATGTTTTATTTACCTGTTAGATAAATAGGCTTTATCAGCACTTCCTCCTTTCCTCTCTGTATGTTTTCCTCAACTTCCGGGTTTTCAAGTGTGCTCCCTGCAGCAACGTCACGGCTTCAAAGGAACTACAATTCCCTTGATGCCCGCGGCTCCCCTGCCTTCCGTGCCTGTGAACGCACACAGCGTCTCCCCGCAGGGATATAGTCCCAAGGTAGGGGGCGAGCACGCTGACTAACCCCCAGCCAGAACGACTCGGATGATGGGGGCAAGCTTCTAGAGGAGGAACAGGAAGTTGAAAATTGTGAAAAAAAAAGGTGAACCCACAGTACACTACCTTAAAGGAACACATTTAGAAAATAAAAAACAAACCTTTACAACCCCTTTAACCACTTGCTTACTGTGCACTTAAACACCCTTCCTGCCCAGACCAATTTTCAGCTTTCAGCGCTCTCACACTTTCAGTGACAATTGCGCGGTCATGCAATGCTGTAACCAAATGAATTTTTTATCATTTTGTTCGCACAAATAGAGCTTTAGTTTGGTGGTATTTATTCGCGACTCCGTTTTTTATTTTTTGCGATATAAGCGAAAACATAGCGGAAATTTTGAAAAAAAACAATATTTTCTCCTTTCTTTTTTAAAAGAAATCCAATAAAATCAAATTTTGTCATAAATTTAAGCCAAAATTTATTCTGCTACATGTTTTTTGTAAAAAAAATTCCGTGTATAATAATTGGTTCGCGTGATCACGGACATATGTACGCAAATGATCATGTAAAAGGGGTGTGCAGGTGATCACGGACATATGTGTGCAGATAATCATTGGCACATGTTATTTTACTGGGACATATGTGAGGGACATGTGTTTTTATTATTTGGGGACATGTGTGTTTTACTGTGGGGACATGTGTGTTTTACTGTGGGGACATGTGTGTTTTACTATGGGGACATGTGTGTTTTACTATGGGGACCCTAGACTGGTGATCAGTGAGTAAAAAAAACAGCTAATACTCACTGATCACCAGCCGGCTGCAGTGATCCGCTCTCCTCTCCTCACCGACGACTTCCGTGTGAGGAGAGGAGGGCCGATTGCCTAGCAACCGGCTGTTTGTTTACATCACATGATGGCCGTGATTCGACACGGGCGTCATGTGATCAGGAGGGCCAATCACCGAGCCCTCCTGCCGATCCGAGATGCGCCGTGTCCGGGTGACACGGCCGCATCGGGATCGCGCCGCTGCGCGGGCACACGCGCGCGCGATCCCTCTACTTCTGAAGGACGTTCCTGAACGTCCACTCAGAAGTAGACGGCTCCCACCCAGCCGTATATGTACATTGGCCGGGTGGGAAGTGGTTAAACGACCCCATAACATTTCTGGTCATGGCCATCTTGAGTAAGGGCAAATGATTCCTGTTGCATTTGCTTCCTAGAATTCATCTGCCCTTAGCTCAAGCATGCATTTGTTTTGTAAGATATGGCAACCCGTCAGATTTAGTAACGGAAGTGACGTTTCCTCGCCGCCATCTTGCTACATCCCACACTCGTCCACAGTAAGGTTAGACTGAGAAGGGGGAAAGCGGACATCTTGTTACACCCACCAGAGTTTTGAATTTCACAGTTATTTTTAACAGTAAATTGAGCTTATAAGGTGAAATGCAGTATATAGAAATCCGACGGACTGTTTTTTTTTGTTTTTTTTTAACAAATCGACGGACTGTTTAAATGTTGAATTTTAAAAGCAGCGGCAAACCTGCTGATCTCACAGGTTTGCTAATCTGACAGAACATCGCTGCTTTTATAATTCAACATGTAAACAGTCCGATGTATTTCTAAATACTGTATTTCACCATATATGCTCCGTATACTGTTAAAAATAAGTGTGAAATGCAAAACTCTGGTGGATGTAACAAGATGTTCGCTTGCCCCCTTCTCGGTGTATCCTTACTGTGGAGGAGTGCGGGGTGTAGCAAGATGGCAGCGAGGGAACGTCACTTCTGTTACAAATTCTGATGGGTCGCCAAATCTGATTAAACACAGGCAGTAGAGTGTGCTTAGCTAAGAAAAACCCTCCTCCCCTCCTGAGGACTCCTTGGATGTATGACATCATTTGCCCAGATAAGAAACCAGGAAATGACTGAAGATATTATAAAAAAAATTTTAAAGTATATATAAATTGCTCTACTAATGCTAGCAGCATGAGGATTAAAAATAATTGTTGTAAAGAAAAAAATTGCGCTATCCGTGAAAGTGAAGCTGCTGCTCAAAATGTTATACTACATCAATCAATAGGAAAAAAGGGGCAGCTGCGCTAGGATGGACTAACACACTTGTTATATATTAAATATAAATTGTGCTGTGATCAAAAAATTATTTTGTGGTTATTAGTAATGGTTTGTACTGTGCAGGTGTACATAAACATATACAATCAATTATCTTATACAAATAGCCCAAATCGGTGATAGACAAATAAATTGATAACGGAAAATCACCAAAATGTAACTAAAAAATAAATAAACATTGAAATGTGCATTGAAAACCACATCTGCTTTGCCAAATATATGGGGCTAGAAATAGTGAATCGAAGACCGTGTGATAAGTCCAAATCCACAGCAAATAATTTCCCAAATAAGAAGTAAAAAAAGGCTGAGCCAGGAAATGTGGTGGGCTCTGTCTGACTTGCTGTAGCTTTTAATGCACACTGTGAGAAGGTCACACTGTGTGATGAAATCAGAGTACAGAATAAATGTCTGTACAACCGTACAAGACTGAAGGACTTGTGTTCCAGCCCTCAGTTCATCTCAGGAGGAGCAACTCGGACAGACATTTGTCAAGGAGCTCTAGTTGATCCGGAGTTGGAGACACTTCCTGGTTGTCAGTAGCTGCATGAGAGATATCCTATCTGTGCCCAAAGGATTCCAGGATTGTGCCAAGCCGCATCCCTGGCTGGGGTTAGAGCCATCTGCACATAGGGGTCCCCTATAATAAGGGACCACTCAGCTCTGGTAAGCAGGCAGCGTGTCTCTGTGGTGGAGGTTTACTAACTCTTCGGTGTGCCGTGAATTCACTGTTTATGATCACAATAGAAGACTGTGGAGTTATATATATTTTTTCTTCCTTTTTTTTACTTCTTATTTGGGACATTATTTGCTGTGGATTTGGACTTATCACACGGTCTTCGATTCACTATTTCTAGCGCCATATATTTGGCAAAGCAGATGTGGTTTTCAATGCACATTTCAATGTTTATTTTTTAGTTACATTTTGGTGATTTTCCGTTATCAATTTATTTGTCTATCACCGATTTGGGCTATTTGTATAAGATAATTCATTGTATATGTTTATGTACACCTGCACAGTACAAAAATAATTGTTGACTGGAAGAGTGAAGTTCCACTTTAAGGTCAATATGTGGTTAAAGCGGTTGTGTATTGCTGGGCTTTTTTTCCCCCTGTAAGGTAAAGTCATAATGTGCTGGTAAAGTCATTATGTGAAACTTACCTTAACCACTTGCCGCCCGCCCTATTGTAAATAGACGTCGGCAAAGTAGTTGTAAAATCCTGACCGGACTTCATAGGATGTCCTCAGAATTTTGAGCCGCTGCTGGGGGCGCGCATTGCTGCGATCGTTGTTGCGGGGTGTCAGTCTGACACCCCGCAACTACGATCTTGGTAAAGAGTCTCCGACGGAGACTCTTTACCAAGTGATCAGCGGTGTCCAATCACGGCTGATCACAGTGTAAATAGGAAGAGCTGGTGATCGGCTTTTCCTCACTCGCGTCTGTCAGATGCGAGTAGAGGAGAGCCAATCGGCTGCGCCTCTGACAGGGGGGGTTTGTGCTGATCGATTATCAGCGCAGCCCCCACGAGGATGCTCACACTGGACCACCAGGGACGCCACCAGACCACAAGGGATGCCCAGCACAAGGTATGCCACCCTAGACCACCAGGGATGACACACAGTGCCCACAATGGATGCCAATCAGTGCCCACAATGGATGCCAATCAGTGCCCACAATGGGCATCACTGATTGGCATGCATTGTTTGGCACTGATAGGCAGCATTGCTTTGTACTGATGGATGCCAATCAGTGCCTATCCGTGCCACCTATCAGTGCCTATCCGTGCCACCTATCAGTGCCTATCTGTGCCGCCTATCAGTGCCTATCTGTGCCGCCTATCAGTGCCTATCTGTGCCGCCTATCAGTGCCTATCCGTGCCGCCTATCAGTGCCTATCCGTGCCGCCTATCAGTGCCTATCCGTGCCGCCTATCAGTGCCTATCCGTGCCACCCATCTGTGCCGCCTATCCATGCCCATCTGTGCCGCCTATCCATGCCAATCCGTGCCAGCTATCAGTGCCCATCCGTGCCGCCCATCAGTGCCGCATATCAGTGCCACATATCAGTGCCCATCAATGCCACTTCATTGGTGCCACTTCATCGGTGCCCATCAGTGCAGCCCCATCAGTGCCCATCAGTGAAGGAGAAAACTTACTTATTTACAAGGTTTTGAAACTGAAACAAAAAAAAAATATTTTTTTTCAAAATTTTAGGTCTTTTTTTATTTGTTTAGCAAAAAAAAAAAAAAATGCAGAGGTGATCAAATACCACCAAAAGAAAGCTCTATTTGTGAGAAAAAAATTATAAAAATTTCATTTGGGTACAGTGTAGCATGACCACGCAATTGTCACTCAAAGTGCGACAGCACTGAAAGCTCAAAATTGGTCTGGGCAGGAAGGTGTTTAAGTGCCTGGTATTGAAGTGGTTAAAATGAAGCTGTTCCAGCACCACGATGTCAGCGCTGCAGGGGCTCCCATCTTCACCCAGCTTGCTTCCGGGTTTGCGGGCTCCGGCTCTGTGACTGGCCAGAGATGCAATGATGTCACAGCACAGGGTTCTGAACGAACGGCACGGTGGCTGTTCCTTCAGAGCGCATGCGCCAGTGATTTCACTGGCTGCCTGTAATGTAAATATCTCCTAAATGGAGCACGTTTAGGAGATATTTACACCACTTTTAGGCTTATCTATAGGTAAAAATCCATAAAGGAAGTTTTACTTCCTCTTTAAGTCAAAACAGGATAAGCTCAGTACATGACTGTTTCTACCAAAGGTTTTAACCTAGAGCTGCCTACTGACTCCTGATATGATTATGCTGATTTCATCTCGCACTAAATGTGTCCATACATGGATCAAAATGCAGTGGGTATAGAAAAGAATCCCCCCCCCATCGCATTTTGTTGCTTTGCAGCCTAACCTGTAATTGAGACAGACACCGTTATTCTTTTATCCAGCTGTATTTACTCAGTGCAACTTATAACATCCAACTGAAAGATATAAAAACCAACATGTCGTCATAAAAAAATGTAAAAAATTCAAAAACAGAATCACTGAGTTGGAAAAAGGATCACCCCCCTCCTAAAAATACTCAAAAAGGTGCCGCTAAGCACGTTCTCAATGGCACACAAAGCCAATTGACATTCAACTGTGATCAGCTGTGGTCATTTTGATTAGCTCAACATGAAAAGCGCTTTCCTGGAGAATTTCAGTCCCTGGTAGTGCAACTGAAGCAAAAAATCAACTATGGCCCACCACCCAACCACCAAAGGCTCATAGACCATTTATGATGTATCCATTGAGATAAAATTATATTTATTTGAATTACTACGCCAAGATACTACGCCAAGATATATTTGATTTGTCCAAAAGGTAACACTAAAATGAACCGGGTCCTAATAAGGCAAGAACTCAATGTCCCTATAGCAATCACCTATAGAAATCACCTTTCATAGTGTTCATTTTTCAAAACTGGAAAGGCCCGCAAATGCCTGTTAATCCACAAGAAGCTTTTCCACTGAAAGCTCTGGGAAAATTTTGTATTGCCACTTATTGGTATACGAGTCTATAAAATGCCAAAACAAGACATTTTTTTTTTTGTTTGTTTTTTTTATTGCTAACCCTGTCATTTAGACCACTGTAAAATGGCTTAACCTGAAAGTGACTGATGACTTTCATTGTGATCCATGACTAAGAACCACTTCATGGGGTTGTGGCCTGAGGTCACCGCTCAATCTACAAATTAAACAGATCTAAAGCAGACCACAGACTTCATATACCATGCATGCACAATCCAGCCCCTGAAGGATCTTTCCTAAAATTAAAAAGATTGATGTGCTTACATGTTTGAAAAAGTTGCACATCTGCCTGTGGAGGAGGGAAGGGGAGTGCTCTGTAGTAATAGCACCCGTGTAGGCCTACCTTGGGGAAAAATATAGCAATCAGCTGTCAAAATTCAATTCAGCTCAGGAGATGTCTGCCGCAGTCATGAGTATTTTTCACTTTAACCACTTGCCCTCCAGAAGGTTTACCCCCCTTCATTACCAGGCCTTTTTTGCGACCCGGCATTGCGTTACTTTAACTGACAATTGCGCGGTCATGCAACACTGTACCCAAATAAAATAAAAAGTATTTTTTTTCCCACAAATAGAGCTTTCTTTTGGTGGTATTTGATTACCACTGCGTTCTTTATTTTTTGCGCTATAAACACAAAGAGACTGACAATTTTGAGAAAAAAAAATATATTTTTATATATTAAAACATCCAATAAATAAAAAGAATCACATTTCTTCATAAATTTAGGCCAATATGTACTCTGCTAGATGTTTTTGGTATGGGAAATATACTGGAATTATTCTTTTATTTTTATTTTTATACTAGTAATGGCGGCAATCAGCAACTTAAAGCGAGACTGCGATATTGTGGCAGACAATCTGACACTTTTGACAGTTTGCGGGAACCAGTGACACTAATACAGTGATCAGTGCTAAAAATATGCATCGTCACTGTACTAATATGACACTGGTTGGGAAGGCATTAAACATCTAGGGTGATCAAAGGGTAACTGTGTGCCTAGCCAGTGTTTGTGTTTACTATGTGTACTGCTTTCACTAGGGGAAGAGATGGGAACACAGAATCCATCCCTTCCCCCCTGTCAGAACGGAACTCGGCCTTGTTAACATAAGCAGAGCTCCGTTCTGAGTCTCTGCATGACGATTGGCGGGTGCCAGCAGACATTGAGTGCCTGGCACCTGCAGATCGGCTTCTGCTGTAAATAATCACAGAAGTGACACACCTGCGGCGCACATGCCCTCCCCCCTCCCCCCCTGCAAGCGGAAGTGCAGAATCGGATGTGTGTGTGTGTGTGTGTATGTATGTATTTATTTTTATATATATATATATATAACAGTATATGTGAGTGTGTATGTATGTATTTTTATATATATATATAGTATGTGTGTGTGTGTGTGTGTGTGTGTGTGTGTGTGTGTGTGTATGTATGTATGTGTATATATATATATATATATATATATATATATATATATATATATATATGCGATCCGGCGCAACATTATTTTACGTCTGTTGGTACGTGAAAGAGTCCCTGGCAGGCCTCTAAACAATTAAATGATATAATAATCCTAGTTCATCTTTACACCATATTAGTGAAGACTGAAACTTCCCAATTTAATTTGAGGTTTGAGCTAAAGGAGAAGTCCGATTACACCAACACAGTTAGTACTACCAAATCACACTTCTGTAGCATTTTCTGAAGGAGAAATCAAAGAAGTTGAAACCCCCTTTAATGGCCATGTCAGCAGCACAGGAAGCTATCCTGCAGAGATGTTACCAGTGGAGTGACTGAGAAATAGATTAAGCCAATGACAATTAAACAAAGCTACTTCTAAATAAATACAGAATTTAGTTAGTTCCTTTATAAGATCACATTATAACTTAAATTTGAACTTTATGTCGCTTCTCCATCTGGTATGCTCATTGGACAATGAAGCAGCATCATCACCTCTCTCCAGTGAGCAACTAGGTCACCTGGGAAGCTTACTGGTTGTTTAGTGTGGTAGAGGTGTGTGAATCACAGAAATAAAAATCCTTTGCAAGGTAAAAGAGCTAGATACTTTTTTTCATTTAGCTCCATGCATTTTGTGGCACTATATTCGACTTATAAGTTCACAAGCTAGGGCAGCACAGTGGCTAAGTGATTCGCTCTTTTACCTAGCAGCACTAGGGTCATCTGTTTGAATTCTAACCTTGACACTGCCTGCATGGAGTTTGCATGTTCTTCATGTGCCTGTGTGGTTTTCCTCTGGGTACTCCGGTTTCCTCCCACGCTCTAAAGACATGCTCTAAAGATCTGTGTAAATTGAAAGCTCTGTATATGTACCTGTAATAAATAAAATAAGAAAAACTCCTCAAATTATTATTCTTGTATGCTTTAAAAGAGAGAGGGTTTGGGACTTTAAATGAGACATGAGTCTCCATCCCTATGTATACATGAAAGGAGGGTTTTTGGGACTTTGAATAAGTTGGGTAAATGATGCCAAGGGATCAGTCGCCATTATACAAAATCATTTTATTGGTAGAAAATGACATGATAACATGATAAAGACCCAAATATGGAATAACAGTCACATACACAATGATACATTGTGGACAAGGTAAAAGCCCCCAGGTGATGCAGGGCAAATGATCCTTATGAAATGGTAAAACCGTTCTAGAATGCACATGATCACAAGACTTCTGAATAGAGACATACTAATGTATAAGACATTTAAAAGGAGTTGATTGATTGGTGCATATCGTAGGTCCCACGCTTTACGTGTATCAAACACTCTTCAGGGGCGGTTTGCACCAAAGACTAAAAAAGAATATATATCCATCAATAAAGCTCAATGTGCATTATTTAAGGGGGGGGGGTATACATGTAAGGGAAGATAGCTGTCCACTCCTCCCAAATGCATACTCACATGCCAGTGGGGTATAGACCCCCATGAGGTCAACGGCTGCAGGCCACCAAAGAATGTATGCTAGGACAGTGATGGCAAACCTTGGTGCCTCAGATGTTTTGGAACTGCATTTCCCATGATGCTCATGCACTCTGCAGTGTAGTTGAGCATCATTGGAAATGTAGTTCCAAAACAACTGGGGTGCCAAGGTTCACCATCATTATCAGGGCTAGGCTATCACTTCTCATATTAAGGATTGGATACTAAAGTTATGCCACTTTGAGGATGGAAAGCCTGATAGGTAGGTTACCTATATGACACTTAAGATCAATATGCCACATTACGGGACACTAATGCCCTGTACACACGATCGGACATTCCGACGACAAAATCCCATGTTTTTTTTTCCGACTGATGTTGGTTCAAACTTGTCTTGCATACACACGGTCACACAAAGTTGGTTGGAAATCCCGAACATCAAGAACACACAATCAGAATTTGCGTGAATGCATTTTGTTGTCGGAAAATTTGAGGACCAGATCTCAAATTTTGTGCGACGGAAATTGCGATGGAAACTGTCCGATCGCACATTTTCCGTCGGAAGGTCCGACCGTGTGTACGGGGCATTGGGTTCTTTTTATGGGAGCCACAGCTTTTACAGACCTCTTCCCACCCTAAAATGGGGAATTCCGTCTTGGGATATTCGATTGAGCATGTAGCAAGGTAGTAGGAGACCCTTATTGTTATTCATAACTATCCTGATAGTGGATTCCCTACTACTGTCACTCGAGAGCTTCTTTTTTTTTTTTTTTTTTTATTAAGGGGGACCTTGCGCATGTATAAATCATCCCATTCTTCTTTTCTTTTCCTTTCTTCTTGCCTGTTTGCAGACTTCATTACTTCTTTTCTTTCCGCCTATTGCTACAGTATTTTTCATATAGTGCACGTTCAGTAGTTTGGTCAATCCATTATGGATCACGTGCATGGAGAAGGATGAAGACCTCAGACCTCTTTGGGGTTTCATTGCTTGCTTTCCATTTTTTTTCCATTGTCCTCTTCTTGTAATGTGTTTTTGATCTTATGGACTATGCCATGTTTGGATGGAGACCTGAATGTCTGCATCCTACTACCTTTTATTATCTCAATCAAAATGTATGTACATTTTTTCATCTAGTTATTTGGCTGGAGCTCCACATTTATACAAAAAAAAAAAAAAATGTCAGGAAAAAAATAATCTAAACAAACATACAGGAGTATTTAGTATCTGACCCATCAAACTCAATAACTATTTCCTTTAAAGCTCCGCTGCCTAGGTAACTCAATTTTCTGGTTGGAAGTTCAGTCATTTGTGTGTACGCCAGCAACCTCAGTAATACCTCTGCTTCTAACGACCTTTTCCTACTGATGAGAAACGGCTTGGCTTCTTTGAATATTCCAACATTGTACAGCTTTATGTTGCTTATATGTTGTAATTATTGTGGGATAAACTAGTTTTTATTGCACAATAAAGTATCTAATATTACAATGTAAGAATGGAGAAGACCAGATAGTAATTTAAATGATTACATGGTTCACTGTGGAGCATAAAGATGTTATATGCACGTTAAACACCGTAATAAAACAAGTATGATTAAGTGGCTTTAAAGAGCTCTCTTCCTCAAATACACAAAAACATTACTTTGGCAGTGACAGAGAGCATTACTTTGCCTTAAAGAGACCCTGTCACAATCGCAAACCTCAGCAATTGAGTACATTGGGGAATACCTTACGGAGTAAAAAAAATTATGCTTTTTTGGAAGTTCCGAAAAAAAAAAGCCAACTCACTAGTCGTGCATTTACTTTATCTGAATACGGTTTATTTTCTCTGCTATGGAAGAAGAAGAAGAAACCACTCCCTAGCAGGTATTTAAAGGCCCATAGATAAATATCAATCCGTAGTTTAGTATTGATTAAAAGAGAATATTTCTAAAATCTCAAGTACAAATTTTATTTCTATTTTTGTTCTTCTTTTTATTGTATTTAGGATGATGGTCTAATCTACTTTTTTACTATATCCTTCTTTCCAGTATATTTTCTCTGCTATAGCCACCATTTCACATGCTTGAAATCTACACTTCCGGGAGTGTCAGATATCTCTAGCGCCCCCTGCTTTTGCCCCTCTCTCCACGTCACTACTCTGTCTCTTTGCTCCTTGCACAGTCTTGTGCTAGGCTGCATGCGGAGCGCACACTGTGCATTAGCGCCAAGATTCAGTAAAGGATCTTTGAATGTATGAATTGATAGGCACCAAGACTACAAAATTGGCACACATTTATCTTGATATAATAATCACTCTTTTTAGAAGTGCCTTTACTTCCTGTCCTAGGCAACAATAAATGCTCAGTCACTGTACAGTAGCTATATACACTCAATGTTATCACCCTAGGACAGGTAATTTGTTAGGCGTACACAACTTGTCTTTTCTATAACATTGGGGGAAGTGTTCTGTAGTTCAGAGGCAGTTATAGCCACTAGCTATAATCAATGTATTCTCCTGGCAGGAACGGCACCCCACTGGGGTAACATAGTAGCTTTGTGGGGGGGATTCCACCATCTCCTAGATTGTAAGCTCTAACGAGAGGGGTCCTCTGATTCCTCCTGTAATAAATTGTGTTGTAACTGTACTGTCTGTACTGACTGTTTTAAAACTGTAGGCGCTATAGAAATCCTGTATAATAATAATAATAATCAACACTGACTGTGTCGAGGGAGGGATTTGTACAATTTTATTACCTGCAACACGTGGTTGCAAGAAAGAAAATCACACCATCTATGGCCTGCCTTAAACTTTCTTGTTTGGCTGCGTGTCCTCTTCAGGGACCTTACAGTAAATAGTTGATCACAGTTACTTGCATTATTTGTGCAGAAGCATAGATTAGTTACTGAAAATCGGTTTTATTTATTTTTTGCATTTTCTGTGTGTTCTCACATTTTTTAACATTTGTTTTATTGTTTTTTGTTTAACCAGGGGAGCAAAATTGTGCGTGGTTAAGACACAAAGGAAAGCACGTCAAGCTGGGACTCTTACCCAGGATTACATTATCACCCGTGAGTATTTATTTGCAGTATGTGCAGTTTCTCACAAAAGTGAGTACACCCCTGACATTTTTGTAAATATTTTATTATATCTTTTCATGTGACAACACTGAAGAAATGACACTTTGCTACAATGTAAAGTAGTGAGTGTACAGCTTGTATAACAGTGTAAATTTTCTGTCCCCTCAAAATAACTCAACCATTAATGTCTAAACCACTGGAAACAAAAGTGAGTACACCCCTACGTGAAAATGTCCAAATTGGGCCCAATTAGCCATTTTCCCTCTCCGGTGTCGCGTGACTTGTTAGTGGTACAAAGTCTCAGGTGTGAATGGGGAGCAGGTGTGTTAAATTTGGTGTTATCGCTCTCACTCCCTCATACTGGTCACCATGACACCTCATGACAAAGAACTCTCTGAGGATCTGAAAAAAAAGAATTGTTGCTCTACATAAAAATGGTCTAGTCTATAAGAAGATTGCCAAGACACTGAAACTGAGCTGCAGCACGGTGGCCAAGACTATACAGCGGTTTAACAGGACAGGTTCCACTCAGAACAGGCCTCGCCATGGTAAACCAAAGAAGTTGAGTGCACGTGCTCAGCGTCATATCCAGAGGTTGCCTTGGGGAAATAGTTGTATAAGTGCTGCCAGCATTGCTGCAGAGGTTGAAATGTGTGGGGGGGTCAGCCTGTCAGTGCTCAGACCATACGCCGCACACTGCATCAAATTGGTCGGCATGGCTGTCGTCCCAGAAGGAAGCCTCTTCTAAATGATGCACAAGAATGCCCGTAAACAATTTGCTAAAGACAAGCAGACTAAGGACATGGATTACTGGAAAAAGGGTCCTGTGGTCTGATGAGACCAATATAAACTTATTTGGCTCAGATGGTGTCAAGCGTGTGTGGCGGCAACCAGGTGAGGAGTACAAAGACAAGTGTGTCTTGCCTACAGTCAAGCATGGTGGTGGGAGTGTCATGTTCTGGGGCTGCATGAGTGCTGCCAGCCCTGGAGAGCTACAGTTCATTGAGGGAACCATGAATGCCAACATGTACTGTGACATACTGAAGCAGAGCATGATCCCCTCCCTTCACAGACTGGGCCGCAGAGCAGTATTCCAACATAACGACCCCAAACACACCTCCAAGACGGCCACTGCCTTTCTAAAAAGCTGAGGGTAAAGGTGATGGACTGGCCAAGAAAGTCTCCAGACCTAAACCCTATTGAGCATCTGTGGGGCTTTCTCAAACGGAAGGTGGAGGAGCGCAAGGTCTCTAACATCCACCAGCTCTGTGATGTCACCATGGAGGAGTGGAAGAGGACTCCATTGGTAACCTGTGAAGCTCTGGTGAACTCCATGCCCAAGAGGGTTAAGGCAGTGCTGGAAAATAATGGTGGCCACACAAAATATTGACACTTTGGGCCCAATTTGGACATTTTCACTTAGGGGTGTACTCTTGTTGCCAGTGGTTTAGACATTAATGGCTGCGTGTTGAGTTATTTTGAGGGGACAGCAAATTTACACTGTTATACAAGCTGTACACTCACTACTTTACATTGTAAGAAAGTGTAATTTCTTCAGTGTTGTCACATGAAAAGATATAATAAAATATTTACAAAAATGTGAGGGGTGTACTCACTTTTGTGAGATACTTTATGTATTTATTTGGACTAGCGTTTTAATATTTAAAAGCAAAATAAAGACCAGTGACAGGTAGTACCCTATGGCAATCATGCTATGAATATGATATGAAAAATCTGTTTTTTAATGCGATGCACCTGTGTGTGTGTGTATATGTATGTGTATATATGTATGTGTGTGTGTGTATATATATATATATATATATACTGCATTTCGTTACTACTTACACACAGCTCAGTAGTTTTTAACGCAGAGTTCAGAAGTTTGTAAAGCAGAGATCAGTAGTGGTAACGCAAAGAACTCTCTGCTTTACAAACTACTAAACTCTGAGCTACAACCTACAGACCACTGAACTTTGCCTCACAAACTACATTTTAGGGCTTGTTCACACCAGGTGTGGCTTGGAAAAGTATGCAAAATAGTGCGTTTTACTGCACCGCACAAAAATGCGTTACCTTTTAAAGTTGTGCGTGGGTGCCCCCTATGGATCTAGCAAATGCACGTGTGTCTGCTAAAATACGTCATACCGCAGTACCATGCGTTTGGGTGTGGCAAGGTTTTCAAAATTGTGCTGGTACCTTTTTTGCATGTTTCATGCACATAGGGCAGTCCATTGAAAAATGCAATGTGTGGGAATGCGCAAAAAAAGCATGCACATCCGGATGCACCTCCTGGTATGAATGAGACCTCAGACTGTCGTGCCCAATTTTAAAGGGTGACTTTACTAAGAAAAAGGTTAAGAAACATTGCCCTAGGGAGTAAGTGCAAAACCCCAGCCTGGGTCCTTATACGTACCCTTTTACATCTGAATGTTTAATATAGCTACATGTACTACTGTGTGTTAAGTTGTAGCAACCAATAAAACATTTGAATATCATCAAAAAGTTAATTTACTTCAATAAATCAATTCAAAAGGTGAAACTCATAGATTTTATATATTTTTCTGGCCAATCAAGCACAGTGATACCATGATCATTAAATCAGGTATTGGTACTTTTGGCAGTGTGGGCAGGTGTCCTGCTGGAAAAGGAAATCAGCATCTCCATAAAGCTGGTCAGTAGAGGGAAGCATGGAGTGCTCTAGAATTTCCTGGTAGACCGCTGTGCTGACTTTAGACTTGATAAAACACAGTGGACCAACACCAGCAGATGACATGGCTCCACAAATCATCACTGACTGTGGAAACTTCACACTGGACCTCATGCAACTTGGATTCTGTGCCTCTCCACCCTTCCTCCAGACTCTGGGACGTTGATTTCTAAATCAAATGCAAACTTTTCAACAGACCCAGGCACTATAATGGGTTTTTCCCTTTTTTCTTAGTTCACTTTAAGCACCAGTAAATCACTGCTAATTTAAAAATGTCTTCACATGTCCCCCAGGACGGTACCCAGACCCCCATACCCTTTGTATGCCCAATAACTTGCATCCAAGCCCTCAAATGGGCGCTTTAGATTTTTCCAGTTCGGGTCCCATAGCCTTTAATGGGGTTTGATGTTTGGCTCTGAATTTTTGCGATGTGTGAGAGTTCTGATGCAAACCGAACAGGGGTTGTTTGGCCCATCTCTACCCAGGAGCTCTTATGCAGCCCACCGACCAGCCCTTCTTGCTAAGTCTTTCTCTCACACATATGCATTGTGTTGAATCATAAATTAATTAACTGTGCTCTCACTTGCACAAGTGAACTAAAACAAAAACTCACAAAGTCCAATGAAGTTGTGTCAAATTAAACTAAATTCTGTGTCCTTTTCAAAAAATTCCAACTGTATCCACCAACACTAGGGTAATTCCACACCGGCAGTGGCCATTAGTGTCTCTCTTCACCAACATACAAGCACACAGCCCACTCACCAGAATTTTTTGACCCCATTACAGACAGCCAAAACCGCATTGGGTATCTGATTCCACTTGCATTAATCCGCTGTCAGTAGCGGCACTCCTGTGCCTTTAAACTCTCATGCCAGAACATATTTGAAAGAGGAGGTAAAAGAGAAGCCTCTCATAGTGCAGTAAATCCAGGTTTATTTAAAATAAAATTAAAAACACACAATGAGTAAGATGAATCGCAGCATTCAAAACAACCCAGTAATGTCAGTTTGCATTGAAACCTGCGTTCCAAGATGGCGGAAGTGACGTGTCATGTTGATCCCACCCTGGATACAGTTGACATTTTTTGAAAAGGAAACTGTATTTAGTTTAATTTGACCGGACTTCACTGGACTTTGAGTTTTTTTAGTTCACTTTTGCAAGTGAGAGCGCAGTTAATTAATTTATGATTCAACATTTTCAAGCTATGATTAGCGCCATAACGAACAGCTCTGAAATGCATTTGTTGTAAGTAATCAATATTTTGTTTTGTTTGTTCACACATTACTCCTTAACTTCTCACATCTGCGAAGGTGTACGGTTATATAAACCTATTTATTGCTTTGAACATATGCACTGTGGCCTGTACTAAACACACAGAAGTGTGCCAACCCAGGGTCCCAGAAAGTTGTGTGAGCTCACGACCTGTCATTGGCAACCAATGACATCACTGGTTGACAGGACACCAACAGAAGTTTATGGAAGTTTACTAGATAGCAGACCAGTACCAAGGTTTAGAAGAAAGAAGAAAAAGGCTGAATCCGGCAGTGAAGAATGTTTCTTTCAACTGCTTGTAAAACATGTAGTGCTGCAACCCAGTAAATTGAAAAAATCCCCTGAGCAAACAGGTGCACGATCCACAGTCACACAGCTCCATCAGTATAATCAAGATGGATGATCTGTTTATTGCTCTTAAAAAAAAATCTTTACTTTATTAGCTAATCTACAGTAACACAACCTTAGTACAGCAAGTTGATGTGTTTCATCCTTAAACGTCCTTAGTCTTAAAGTAGTTGTAAACCTACTTACACCACTTGTTCCTACAGGTAAGCCTATAATCAGGCTTACCTGTAGGTACTGTAAAGTTCTCCTAAACCTGCACAGTTCAGAAGATATTTACTATATGCGCTTGCGCCAACATCATCAGCGCATGCGCTGTGAAGAAATGGCCCTCTGTGCCGTTTCTTCACGTGACTGACAGCTCCTGCGCGCATGCGTGGGAGTGATGTCACGCGGCTACGGCCAGTCACAAAGCCGGAGTCTGTGGCCCCGGAAGAAAGAGGGGTGAAGATGGATGTGGGGAGAGCGCGGGCTTCGTTTGCAGGTAAGTGCATACTACCCAATTATGCTTTTACCTTGCAGGGGAAAAAGAGGAAGTAAGACCCATCAGGGTTTACTTCCTCTTTAACTGAACTATGTTTCCTTAAACTGCCTTCCTTGGTTTTGGCAGTTTTTTTATTATTTTGTCATGACACCCCAGTGGAGAATCTCTATTGTCAAATATCCAAATGGGCATCCTATTTTTGGTCCCCAAAGGATCAGTCCACCCAAAAGTGAGATGCTGCTGTAATTCTCCCCTCATTCTTTCCACCTGGGAGTTTAGATAATCCAGCTCTTCTTGCTTCATTTTCCCCAGTATAAAATAAATTAAAAGCCCAACAAGAAGGGTAGAAGCCCCTTATAATGGCCACAAAAGATGTGTAGAACCAGGAACTCAAGCTCAAACAAGGAGATCACATCCATAGTGCTCCTATAGTTAGAAGAATGATGGGCAGTTTTGGTCTTCAGCATTCACAAAAAATGTAAATATCAATTTTTTGATAGAGCAGTTATTTAACAACTCTGGCAAATTTGCATAAAGAAGACCCTAAAAAAACCTTAGTATAGCACCTTATATGCCTGCCAACTGTGGGTGATACTCAGTAAGGTTCAATATGTTAACAACAATAAGCACAGTGATGACTGTCAGTGAGCATGTTAAGCCTATATAGTGGGGAAAAATAATAATTTAATCCCCTGCAGATTTTGTAAGTTTGCCCACTTACAAAGAAATGAAGGATCTATCATTTTTATCATAGGTGTATTTCAAATGGTAGAGACAGAATATCAACCAAAAATCCAGAAAAAACACATGATACAAATGTTATAAATTGAGTTGAAGGTCAGTGAGTTTTTTTTGGGTCATTGTCATGCTTGAAGATCCACTTACGACTCATCTTCAATGTTCAGGCTGAGGGAAGAAGGTTCTCATCCAAGATTTTTAACAATACAAGGCCCTGTCCATTGGCCCCACAATGCGACAGTGTCGACCTGTACTTTTAGCAGAGAAACAGCCCAAAGCATAATGTTTCGAACTCTGTGCTTGACTGTAGAGATGGTGTTCTTGGGGTCATAGTCCATCTTTTTCTTCCTCCAAACACGGTGAGTTGAGTTAATGCCAAAGAGCTCATTGGACCACAGCATTTTCTCCCGATTTTTCTTTGAATCATTTAGATATTCATTGTCAAAAACTTCAGACTGGCCTGTACATGTGCCTTCTTGAAAAGGGGACCTTGCGGGCGCTGCAGGATTTCAATCAATGGAGGGGTATTGTGTTACCAATAGTTTTGTTTGGTGACTGTGGTCCCAGCTGCCTTGAGATCATTCATAAACTTCTCCTGTGTAGTTCTGGGCTGATCCCTCACTTTTCTCATGATCATCCTTACCCCATGAAGTGAAATCTTGCATGGAGCTCCAGACAGAGGGCGATTGATGGTTATTTTGTATTTCTTCCATTTGCTTCTTGCTGATGGTCTTGTAGCTCATTCCAGCCTTGTGCAGGTCTACAATCTTGTCTCTGATGTCCTTTGACAGTTCTTTGGTCTTGCCCATGATGGTGAGGTTTGAATGGAAGAAAGAGATTCTGTGGACAGGTGTCTTTTATACACAGTTGTTAGGAGCACCTTCTTAAATTGACAGGAAAAGTCTGTGTACCACATGAGCACATATGCTGTGGGAGCCAGAATTATTGTTGGTTGGTAGGGGATCAAATACTTATTTTACTCACTAAACTGCAACTCAATTTATAACATTTGTATTGTGTGTTTTTTTGGTTTATAGTCTGTCTTTATCATTTAATATACAAAGAAAAAGAATAGAAAAAACAAACGTGTAGCGCTGACAAAAATACAGTCATAGACAGTATAAACTTCTATTAAGGAAGTGTATATCAATGTATTAGTATACAAAATAGTCCCATGGGTATTAAATAATGGTGATAAATTGGTGTAAACGTGATAGTCTTTGTGCCAAAAAAAAATAACTCTCATGCGATATATCAAGACGTCTCTGGACTCCTGGGATCTGGTATATATACAAAAGTATACAGGAGAAAAATTCAAAGCTGTGAAATGGATACGCTTACCAGCGGTGGTGGACACACCTACCATACGGCAGTAGGTGTGGGAGTCTCAAATGAGCTCAGCCCGACACGTTTCGACTCGAGTGGTCTTCAACAGGGTGTGCCGTTTGGACCAAGGACCCACATCAATATTTCAGGTGCCACCCACAGGAAAAACCCTAAGCGTAATTGACTCACTGCCGTATGGTAGGTGTGTCCACCACCGCTGGTAAGCGTATCCATTTCACACCTTTAAATTTTTCTCCTGTATACTTTTGTATATATACCAGATCCCAGGAGTCCAGAGACGTCTTGATATCTCTAGTTTTTTTTTTTTGGCACAAAGACTCTCTCACGTTTACACCAATTTATCACCATTATTTAATACCCATGGGACTATTTTGTATACTAATACATTGATATACACTTCCTTCATAGAAGTTTATACTGTCTATGACTGTATTTTTGTCAGCGCTACACGTTTGTTTTTTCTATGCTTATTTAACTTTGTTTGTTAGAGTGTTGGCTGCTTTCACGTTTATATATTTCAGATATATTTTTCACTGTTTGTTGTTTTTGGTTTAGCGCAGTGTTTTCCCCCATTTCCTTATCATTTAATGTACACCTATGATAAAAATTATAGACCCTTCATTTCTTTGTAGGTGGGCAAACTATCAAAATCTGCAGGGGAACAAATAACTATTTTCCCCACTGTATGCCAGAAGTGTCTTTGGAAGTGTTGGAGATGGCAACAGCCTAACTTGGCACTGAAAAATGCATGATTATGCAGCAGTACTAGTGTGAACCTAGGCTTAAGCCCATGTGAATTCAGTGGCTACACGTTGTAATAGAGGGAATAATTTGATAAGTAGCAGTGTATGTTATTGTATTTTATATTATGTTTCTTTTCTGGACCAGGCTTATACAAACTGTGGAGGAGCTGCAAACCTTGCCAGATAATACAATTGCAATGCTGGGAGATGTAATCTCTCTAGCTTTAAATCCTCCAGTTGGTTAGAGATATTATATATGAAACCTTTCAAACCACATTGTAGGCTAGCACTGTTATGTGTACATGTGTTTCTGCTTATATGGCCTTATTTTTATGTATTCGACCTGAATTCCATTTTATCAGTGAGAATTGAATATAAGGCTAGGTTTGCATGCACAGTAAAGATTAACTAGTACTAAATGCAGATGTTTGATAGAGATAGACGATAAAAATTCAGAATATTGATCGCAGACAAAGATCAATTTTTTTTCTGCTATTTTTTTCTGCTCATTTTGAATATTTCAAAAGATGTCTTGGTGGAGCTCTGAACCCACTTGCTTGACATATAATCCTTGAATGCAGCTCTCAGTCAATCCCCAGGGGTCTGGCTATTCCCAGGGGTCCCTGATACAGTCAAAACAGCATATAACAAATGAGAGTGCCACAGGTTTCTAATAGGCTCGGTAATGCTGTGTACACACGAGCGGAATTTCCGACAGAAAAAGTCAAACGGGAGCTTTTCATCGTATATTCTGACCATCTGTATGCCCCATCGGACTTTTTACGTCAAATGCTGACGGACCTAGAAAGAGAACATGTTCTATATTTTTCAGACTGAACCAATTCCTATCGGGAAAACTGCTCGTCTGTATGCTGTACTGACGTACCAAAAACAACGCATTCTCTGAAGCAAGTACGAGACGGAAGCTATTGGCTACTGGATATTGGACTTCCTTTTTGTAGTCCCGTAGTACGTGTTGTACGTCACAGCGTTCTTGACGGACGGAATTTGGTGTGACCGTGTGTACGCAAGACAGCTTCAGCGGAATTCCGTTGGAAAAACCTTCAGAGTTTATTCCGACGGGAAAACCGGTCGTGTGTACAGGGCATAAAAGTTTATTTATCTTAGAAACAGGGCACAGTTCAATATGTTTCAGGGGCTGATAGCTTCTTCTTCACCAGAGCAAAAGTGCTGGTAATTAATCCAGTAGACAGCAATCGTATAAAACAAGGATTTGTAGTTATTTTTAGAATGATGCCTTTTAGAATCATTTGAATCCTTGTTTTATACCATTGTTGGCCCGTATACTGCATTCATGTTGAATCTTTTAACCACTTTCCAACAGCATAATACTCCAAAATATGATGTTAGAGGCATCATTCCCAAAAGAGGATGATAAGGCATTGGGCATTGTTCACACATGCATAGTTAAGCGTAAACCCACATCCCCATGCAGGCAGTCCTATTCATATCAGTTTGGACGCAGAGGCTGCACAGAAACAGCCTCTGCTTCCAATTTGACAGCAATGCGGGTTTGGGTCCCATAATGTGACCTGCACCCACATAAATTGTCAAATTGGGATCAGCAGCTGTCATGAATGCGACTGCGTGCGTCCAAAGAAAACCTGTGCATCCTCGTTCGGGCGAACACGGCCCTCGCTGAGTGTACACTTAAGTGTATTTGCCTCTGCAAATGGGGCCTTACTCTCTGTTAGTGCTTACATTTATTATTGGGAGCAGATATTTCTACTACAATTTTAGTCCACACCACAGTCTGCATTTTACAGATCATCAATAAAATGTAGGCCATTGTGTGGAGCCTGCAGTGTTCTATGGAGCTTTCTCTGCTTAACGCAGAAGAAACCCCTCTTTTGGAGAAGAGGTTTGTCACATGACTTGGACCTTGGACTTCAAAGTCCAAAACCCAATGGGGCAGTAAACACTTTTGTACAGCACATCTCTGTGGTTTATAAATGAGCAGTTGGCAATTTTTTTTTTAAGCAGACATATGGCCATAGGAAGGACATACTTCAAGCCTCCACACCTCATGCCCCTCTTTCTGAAAAGGCCTATTCATTACTTACCCATATGATGGGTAAATTACTTCAGTACTAATTATCGAATACCAGTCTTCACAAACCTATATCTTCCAGCCTGGCGACAGGAGTGCAGTTCTTATGTCGCGTACACGCGGCCGGAATTTCCGATGGAAACAGTCCAATGGGAGCTTTCCATTGGATTTTCCGACCGTGTGTATGCCCATCAGACTTTTTCTGTCGGCATTTCCGACGGACTTTAGATTGAGAACCTGTTCTTAATTTTTCCCGATGGAAAACCTTTCCATCGATTTTCCGATCGCGTGTATGCAATTCCGACACGCAAAAATTCTGACACATGCTTGGAAACAATTAGACGCATGCTCAAAAGCATGAAACTTCCTTTTTATAGTGCCGTTGAACGCGTTGTATGTCGCAGTGTTATTGGCCGTCGGAATTTGGTGTGACCGTGTGTAGGCAAGACAGTTTGAGCGAAATTCCGTCGGAATTCCAACGGGAAAACCATCAGAGCTTTTTCCGACGAGAATTCCAATCGTGTGTACGCGGCATCAGTGTTTTTTTATTCTCAACAGGTCTAGCAGTCTTATGCTTCAGGCACTGAAAATGGAGAACAGCGGGTCTCAGTGAACAAGCATATGATAATGACTGCAAGTTTATAAAATTTGTGAGCTCTGTTGTACAGGGAATAGCAAAAGGCTGATACCAAGTCAGAATTTGGTACCTGTAGTATACTACATACATTGGGAAACCTGCCTTTAATGGCATCCCAGTCTTAGTCCGTAGGGTTCAATATTGAGTTGGCTCACCCTTTGCAGATATAACGGTTTCAACTCTTCTGGGAAGGCTGTACACAAGGTTTAGGAGTGTGTCTATGGGAATGTTTGACCATTCTACCAAAAGCGCATTTGTGAGGTCAGGCTTATCGGGTGAAGGTCAGGACTCTGTGCAGGCCAGTTTGTATTTGTACTGTACTGTATTTGTATTTGTACTGTCTACCTTCAAGTTGTAAAGCGCTGCGTAAACTGTCAACGCTATATAAATCCTGTATGATGATGATGATGATGCGCTTCTGGAAGAATGTTCAAACATTGCCATAGACACACTTCTAAACCTTGTGGACACCCTTCCCAGAAGAATTGAAGCTGTTATAGCTGCAAAGGGTGGGCCAACTCAATATTGAACCCTACGGACTAAGACTGAGATGACATTAAAGTTCATGTGCGTGTAAAGGCAGGCGTCCCAATACTTTTCACAATATAGTGTATGTATACTAGTTGTTTTTCAAAACACATCTGATTTTTTTATTTTTATTTGTGAATATAACCATTAAAGCGGTTGTATACCCAGTTAAACTTCTTTTTTTTTTTTTTTTTTAACTACCTGCAAGAGAAAGTCATAATGAGCTAGTATGACTAGCATACTAGCTCATTATGCATCACTTACCTTAGATCGGGGCCCCCGACGCCGTGTTCTTCTCCCCCTCCAGCCGCAGCCAACGCTCTTCCGGGTATCGCTGCTCCAGCCAATCACAGCGCCGCTGCGGCGCTGTGATCGGCCAGAGCAGCGAAGACGTCGCTCCGCGCATGCGCGCGGGGCACTTCAACTGCGGTGAGCCGCAGTTGGGAATGGGGATTAACCCGTTCAATGCACCGTTGTCTACGGCGCGCATGCGCCGTAGACAACGTTGTATATCGTTCTTTCCAGATATCTCCTAAACCGTGCAGGTTTAGGAGATATTTCTTGTACCTACAGGTAAGCCTTAATCTAGGCTTACCTGTAGGTGCAAGTTGCAATTTAGTGTATACAACCACTTTAACAACTGAAGTTCAGCTTTAAACGGAGAGAAGCACCTCGGCTGCCATTGCCGGCCCATAATAAGTATGTAGATGACCAGCTCTGATTTCACTTGCAGCCCTGGGACAGCAACTCAAAAAAAAAAAAACCATTAAATTCAGTGGTTAAACATGTAACCCAGGCAAACAGCATTTTCAGCATTGGCAGCCTACGTAATTTTCTTGGCAGAGATTTCCCGAAAACTTCTTGCAGCCCGCTCTTTTAAATTTCATTGAAATCTCCCAGCTGTGCTTCCTGATCCGAAACCTCTGTTTGTCCTTCATTTAGTGCAGTAAACTGAGCTGTGTCTGCCCGTTTTCTATATTAAATGCGTTCTTTCCCAATATCTAAGTAGAACCATATGGCCCGTGATCTTCTAAGTCGAAAAGCGCATTACCTTAAATACAATCCAGGAGTGAGCGCAATCTTCAGACCTGCTTGAAAATTATAAAAAAACTTGAAGTAGTTCTAGCTGGCAGCACAAACCCATTAAACTCAAATTGAATAATCTTTAAATGCGCAGAACTTCCTGATGAACCGCATTCTAATAAGCAAAGCTGCATTAAAATATACAAATTTAGCCAGCTGCTCCAGCAAGCATCGCTATGCTCCGACTCCTGCGTTTCTCTAGCTGCGGGGTTCCTACTTAGCTCTGTTTCTCTGGTCACAACAATGTCTAAAGGCTGCAACCTGAGCCACACAGTTCTATACCATTGTTTCTTTTTTCTCTGAAATTGAATATGGCAGGTAGACAGCGGTAAACCGCATTTTGGCAGGATGTGACAGATGGATATTGGCAGTGGCTGTGAAAATCTTAACACATGTTGATTTTTAGATCAGTATAAAACGCATAGAGGAGACCACCGAGGCCTTTCTAGGAAATTGCAGGGATTGGACTGTAACTGTCATGCAGTTCACTTTCTGATATAGCTCCCGCAGTAAGACAAGTTTAATTTTACACATGCAACATTGATAGCTCTTTGTTTTGGTATTTTCATGCACTGTTTGCAGAGTTGGCAACATACATTGACTTTAGGACACAAGCCTCAGACTTCTCTGAGACCAAGGGCTATAAGCATGGGTGCAAGGGCAGTATGGTGGTTGCTGTGAGCAATATGCTGTATTTTTCAGATATTTTGATGAATAAAGTGCATCTAAAGGCCCATGTTTGACGGACCTAAATCCAGTCACTATATGATGCGCCAGCCTCAAAACTTCCTTTCCTTCTCTGAGTCAAATCTTCCTTCATTTATTTATCTCATGGTCCCCATCTCAGACACTGCAGCTCACAGTTGGAGGGGTTTCAGCAGCAAAGCAGTCAGCCTATAAAGCAGTCAGCCTATAAAGCAGTAAGCAGGACTAGTTGTGGCCAGACACTAATTGGAGAACCACAGACATGTGAATCAGCAGTGACAACACTGATAGCCACGCCCCCTGCAACATCTTCTCATCCCATTGTAGTGCAAGCGGGCACAGTCTGCATGGTGGTGACAACACTGCTTTGAATTCAGGCGCAGTGCAGCAGCATTAGCACCCCACCAATGGAAACTACTTGAAGTACAGCCCTGGCCAAAAGTTTTGAGAGTGACACAAATATATCACAAAGTCTACTGCTTCAGTGTTTTTAGATCTTTTTGTCAGATGTTATTATGGTATACTGAAGTTTAATTACAAGCATTTCATAAATGTCAAAGGCTTTTATTGACAATTACATTAAAGTGGTTGTAAACCCTTTACAACTACTTTTTACTACAGGCAAGCTTATAATTAGACTTACCTGTAGCTACACTGGATATCTCCTAAACCTGCACCGTTTAGGGGATATCCCTGTATTTGCATGTGCCGACATCATTGGCACATGCGCACTTATGCGTGCCATTGCTTCAGTTAGACTGTGCCGATACCATGCGCAAGAGTGACATCATCGCGGCTCTGGGAAATCACAGTGCCGGATCCGTGATACCCGTAAGTAACCCCATGGAGCGATGTAGGCCGCCGGAGCGGTGAACGAGGACTGCTGCGGGGGCTTTGATTTCAGGTAAGTAATTCATAATGAGAGCTAGTATGCTATGCATACTAGCTCATTATGCCTTTGTCTTGCAGGTTTTTTCTTTTTTGGATTTTTTTTTTTTTAGGGTTTACAACCACTTTAAGTTTATGCAGAGTCAATATTTGCACTGTTGACCCTTCTTTTTCAAGACCTCTGCAATTCACCCTGGCATGCTAACAGTCAACTTATGGGCAACATCGTGACTGATCGCAGCCCATTTTTGCATAATAAATGCTTGGAGTTTGTCAGAATTTGTGGGTTTTTTTTGTTCACCCGCCTCTTGAGGATTGACCACAAGTTCTCAATGGGATTAAGGTCTGGGGAGTTTCCTGCCCATGGACCCAAAATTTTGATTTATTGTTCCCCAAGCCACTTATCACTTTTGCCTTATGGCAAGGTGTTCCATCATACTTGAAAAGGCATTGTGGGTCACAAAACTGTTCTTGGATGGTTGTGAGAAGTTGCTCTCGAAGGATGTTTTTGTACCATTCTTTATTCGTGGCTGTGTTCTTAGGCAAAATTGTGAGTGAGCCTTGGCTGAGACTCCACCCCACACATGAATGGTCTCAGGGTGCTTTACTGTTGGCATGACACATGACTGATGGTAGCGTTCACCTTTTCTTCTCCGGACAAGATTTTTTCCGGATGCCCCAGACAATCGGAGAGGGGATTCATCCGAGCAAATGACTTTACCCCAGTCCTCAGAAGTCCAATCCCTGTATCTTTTGCAGAATATCAGTCTGTCCCTGATGTTTTTCCTGGAGAGAAGTGGGTTCTTTGCTGCCCTTCTTGACACCAGGCCATCCTCCAAAAGTCTTCGCCTCATTGTGCGTTCAGATGTACTCACACCTGCCTGCTGCCATTCCTGAGCAAGCTTTGCACTTGTGGTTCTTTTTTTCGCATATTTGGCATTAAGCCTCACTGTGTACAGTTTTTTTAAGCAAATAATTTTTTGTGGATCTATTGCAAAGTTTCTTACATGAGATTCTGCAGGTAACGGCACTTCCTGTTGCAGGTTAAAAAAAAAATTCTAAGGCCTCATGTACACTACTGCTGGTAAACGCACGTTCAGAGGCAGTTGGATGCTTTTTTTCAGCTGTCCCTGAACTTCTCCAATGTTATCTTATGTGTACATGTACACAGGTTCGTTGAATGTCGTTTTTAGGCAGTTGAGTTTAGAGGCCTTTTTTGGAAAGCAAATAAGTTCAGACGCTGAGTTTAAAGGCATTTCAAGCGCCAAACGCTTCTAAATGCGGTAACTCGCGTTTAGCCGTGTTTTTGTTTACAGGCGTTTTTAATTTTTGGCTATTTGGAAAAAATAAATGTTTTTTAAACACAAACGCAGCAAAACCCAGCTAACGCGGCATGTTAACGCGGCCAAACGGATGTTTTAAATGTGAGTTACTATCTGTCAAGTTAAATCATTCAGGAGAGGTGGTAAAAACGTCCCGTGTACATTAAGCCTTAGCCTCGAAAATACGAGTGGTATTGTCAGCCTGTGAGCTCCTTTAGTTGGTCTTGACTGCCTATCAGTCCAGTAAGATTCCCATCATTTTGTCATGTTATGGTCATCGGTACATATGTTCGATGACAAATGTCTGGATGGAGTCATGGATTTCATCCCGATTGCCTATATTACAGGACACCACTACTATACAGCCCTGGCCACAGATAGACTAATTTAGCTGTATGCATTAATTTCTTTCTAGAATAGGTTTATGAAAAGCAGCTTGCATTTTGTTTTTGGTGGTCATTCATCATGACACATTTTCAGAGCTGGGTGGAATTACCGCCTAAACCTCGAGACTCCAAGCTGGCTGGGCTCTTGTGTTCCTCCTTGCTTCAGTGACACTCTGATGTTGTGCAGTTTTTGGCCTGCTAAGTAGAATTATGCTGGGGAAATCCTGCCTAAGTATCAATGTTTCCACGGCCAAGAGCTCTACATGTAGACCGATTGTTTGTGCAGGAAATCCAAATTAATTTGGCTGAATGATCTTGTTACAGTAGGTACATGTAAGATATGTTTTACTTCTGATGCACCGTGTTCTGGATGAAAGGTCAGGGAATATATTTTCTGCTACATCTGCAGTCATCTATATACAACAAAAATGGAAAGATTGTTTCCAGCCCAGCTAATGTGTTCTCTTCTGTCCTCCAACAGCACACGCTCTTCCAATGTTCAGAGAACCTCGGCAGAGAAGTACAAGGAAACAGCTGGAGAAGGATAGGCTGGATCCGGTGAAATCTCATAAACCAGAGCCTCCGGTAGCTGGACCAGGTAAATCATTTTATTCGCTGCTTAAATGTAAAGATTATCACTTAGTTTGGTTCGATTTTCTAATTTACAGCAAAGCCTTCTTTACAAAGACAAAGTAATCCCCATTCCTCTTTTCTGCCTCCACCTGGCTAACCTATGTAATAAAAAGCAAAAAATAAATAAATATATATATACATATATACATATACATACACATACACACACACACACACACACACACACACACACCCTGAAATAATTACATGAATGCAATATGACCAGGCCCTCTGCGGCGACTCTGGTGTTGGTGGAGACCAGTAGTAATTAGCTGCTCTAGACTACTAAGCCAACCGGTATTGTTGCTGCCCTTTGCTTTGTGACCTCATGACACAGCCTATTTATGATTAACGGGCCCTGTGAAAACTCCTGTTATGCACACATTCATTAACCAGTGGGCAGCATCCATGTCCGCATAAAGTAATGTGCCACTGCAAGAAGGACCCTCCTGAGCTGCAGGCTAAAAGGAGGAAGAATTGGGCTCTGGCCCATCACCTGATCCTAATTGAATGTATGTAACTGGGGCTTTTAGATTTATTTAGCTAAAGTGGTTGGAGGGTTTGTTTTTGTCATCATTCTTTTTTTATTCTTTGTGTCAACTGTGCATCCAGAACTGCTGGTGTATAGACACAACCTAATATTTTGTAGCCATTTTTTCCAAATTGCGTTCAACTGTTTCAGCCTTGTTGGCCATCATTAGTGCAGTGTATGGAGGCCTTGGCTCCTCTGGGGTGATGCTTGGGAACCAACAAGAACATTTAACATGACAGGAGGTGGTAAGGTAGCCTAAGGCCCCTTTCACACTGAAGTGTTTTTCAGGCGCTACAGCGCTAAAAATAGTGCCTGTATAGCGCCTGAAAAAAGCGGGTCCTTTCACTCCAGTGTGAAAGTCGGAGGGGTTTCACACTAGAGTGGTGCGCTAGCAGGACGGTAAAAAAAGTCCTGCTAGCAGCATCTTTGGAGCGATGAAGAAGCGGTGTATTCACCACTCCTATACCGCTCCTACCCATTGAAATCAATGGGACAGCGGGCAATACCGCTGGCAAAGCGCCGCTGCAGCGGGGCTTTGCGGGGGGTTTTAAGCCTTTTTCGGCCCCTAGCAGGGGTTAAAACCGCCCCGCTAGCGGCCGAATACCGCTGCTAAAATGACGGTAAAGCAGCGCTAAATATAGAGCTGCTTTACCGCCGGCGCCTGCACCGCCCCAGTGTGAACGGGGCCTAAAAGGTAGCAAAAAACCCTCCTTAAAACCACTGTGACACTGGCCCTCCCTCCATAAATCAGAAGATATATGTATGGCTTCCGTTCATCACAATAAAATAATGGTTTATTCTCTATTTTAGGATTATGGACAAATCAATACAAATCATTCCTTTATCCCTTGGAATGAACTGTGCATCTGGAACAGATGCAACCAATATTCTTAAACCATTGATTCTTAAGGCCCCTTTCACATTGGGGCGTTTTTCAGGTGCTACAGCGCTAAAAATAGCGCCCGTATAGCGCCTGAAAAAAGCAGGTCCTTTCACTCCAGTGTGAAAGCCGGAGGGCTTTCACACTGGAGCGGTGCGCTAGCAGGACGGTCAAAAACGTCATGCTAGCAGCATCTTTGGAGCGGTGAAGGAGCGGTGTAACCCTTTTTCGGCCGTAAGTAAAACCAATGCAAAAAGTAAACTGGACAGGCTAGTGAGTTGGGTGCACTTTCCCAAAAGAAACATGAAGGCTACCACATTTAACGCTGCTGAAACTGCCAACTACCTGGCCATTATGCCAGCCAGATGTTTCTTGCATCAATCAGTATTTCCTGAGAAAGTCACTGTCCTGAAATAAGTATGCAAATTAGAAAATTAACTATAACGTCAGAACTCTTCACCCCCATCTTTGTTTTCAGTCAATGTGTGATAACTTGGGAGAGGGTCCATATGACAGTCAGACAATTGGCATGTACAGATTGAAATTGGCAGTAATAGTCTCCATATTTCTTTAAAGCCTAAGTTTAGCTAAAAATAAAAACAGAAAAATCAGCGACATCATTTTCAAGTAGCTATGATGTGATTCTTGTGTTCTCCTTTCAGTAGAAATCTTCCTCCATTTTTTCTTTTTTTTATCAAAAGTTAGGGAGATACAGAATTTTCTTTTTAACCACTTCACCCCCAGAGGATTTGGCTGGCCAAAGACCAGCGCACTTTGCGATTCGGCACTGTGTCGATTTAACAGACAATTGTGCGACGTGGCTCCCAAACAAAATTGATGTAATTTTTTCCCCACAAATAGAGCTTTCTTTTGGTGGTATTTGATCACCTCAGCAGTTTTTTTTATTTTTTGTTCTATAAACAAAAAAAGAGCGCCAATTTTGAAAAAAACACATTATTTTTTACTTTTTGCTATAATAAATATCCCCCAAAAAAATATAAAAAAAACATTTTTTTTCCCTCCGTTTAGGCCGATACGTATTCTTCTACATATTTTTGGTTAAAAAAATCACAATAAGCGTTTGATTGGTTTGCGTTCTAGCGTCTATAAAACAGGGGATAGTTTTATGCCATTTTTATTCATTTTTTTTTTTTTACTAGTAATGGCAGCGATCAGTGATTTTTATCGTGACTTCGACATTATGGCGGACACATCGGACACTTTTGGCGCTATTTTGGGACCTTTAACATTTATACAGCGATCAGTGCGATTAAAAATGCACTGATTACTGTGTAAATGTGGCTGGCAGTGAAGGGGTTAACACTAGGTGGCGATGTAGGGGTTAAGTGTGCCCTAGGGAGTGATTCTAACTGTGGGGGGGCTGTGTGTGACACATCACTGATCTTCGCTCCCGATTACAGGGAGCTATGATCAGTGACAGTGTCACTTGGCAGAACGGGGAGATGCTTGTTTAGCATCTCCGCGTCCTTCCTCTCTGTGAGGCGACCGCGGGTATCCCCGCAGACATAGAGTCCGCAGGACCCGTGGTCGGACTCATGGAGCTTGCGGCGGGCATGGGCCTGCTAGCAAAGCTTAGTGAGATCACGTACAATAACGTGATTTTGCGCAGGGGAGTCAACATGCCGCAGTAAAACTGCGGCGACTGGTCCGCAAGCAGTTAAAGTGACACTAAACACAGACTTTATGTACATAGATAAAGGCACATTATTTATTTTAATTGAAAAACAATACATCTGCATACCCTTTTTTCATAATCGATATACAGCTGTCATGCGACCCCCATCTCTTTCACAGACCATCTGCATGGAAATATCAGTGGGAGGCGCTTCTAGTCCTCTGCTACCAGTCACAAATGCAGCGTGTACTGACAGTTTTTAATGATGTGGGTTTAAAGTGGCAGTAAACTCTGTACTACCACTTGTACCTACAGGTAAGCCTATTATAAGGCTTACCTGTAGGTACTGTGAATATCTCCTAAACTTGCCGGACCTTCAGAGCCTGCACCGGAAACGGCAGCTCACGCGCACATGCGTGGGAATGACGTCATCGCGGGTCCGGCCAATCGCATAGCCGGAGCTCGCGAACCCGGAAGACAGACGGGGAACATGTCAGCCCTCTTAGCGGTGACTTTACAGGGCTTAGTTCCAAGGTCAGTACTTCATAATGTGCTAGTATGCAATGCTATTATGCCATTGCCTTGCAGGTTTTTTTTTTAACATCGCAGTTTACAGCCGCTTTAATGACAATTTAATAGATATTAAAGCGGAGCTCCACCCGCACAAAAAATATTAAAAGTCAGCAGCTACAAATAGTGCAGCTGCTGGCTTTTAATAAATGGACACTTACCTGTTCCTGGTTCCAGCGGTGTAGGCAGAATGTGACGAGAGATCGCTCGTCTCTCGCTGCCCCTCCGCCATCCTCTGTCAGGGAATCAGGAAGTGAAGACGCAACGTCTTCACTGCCCGGTTCCCTACTGCGCAGGCGCGAGTCGCGCTGCGCGCCTCTATTGGTCCCCGCTGTGTCCTGGGAACTGTGTTTCCCAAGACACAATGAGGCAGCTCCGGATAGGGCGGGGCAGCTCCGGATAGGGGCGGGGCAGCTATCCGGAAGTGGGTGCAGATTAGACATGTGCAATTCGTTTCGTTTTTTTTCGTTTTCCGTTTTTTTTCGTTATTTTCGTACGAATCCGATTAACGAATCATTCGAATCGAACGAATCCGAAGAACAACGAAAATCCAAAAAAACAAATTAGAAACAACAAATGTACTAATGAAGAAAATCCGAAAAACGAACGAAAAAATTCGTACATTCGTAACTTCTTTTTTTTTGTTGAATTGGTAATTTTCCGTGTCCCTTACAATGGTGCTGCTAAACGTGCTTCGAGTGGATTGACCAAAAAAATTCGTACATTCGTAACTTTTTTTTTCGATTCGTAACTTTTTTTTTCGATTCTTAAATTATTAAAATGTAATAATAGCATACACATTACATAAAATTATGAATTCTGCTCCGATTACGAATCTACGAATGTACGAATAAATACGAATGCGTCCGAAAATTAAACTAACGAAAAATCGAATCAACTAAAAAACGAATCAACGAAAAAATAACTCTTACGAATGTACGAATCGTTACGAATCCGAACACCGACGACTTACGAATTTACGAATCGTTACGAATCAACGGAAACGAAAAAAACGAAACGAAAAAAAACGTTTTTTTTTCGGAAACGAAAAAAACGAAACCAAAATAAACACATTTTTTTGTTGTGCACATGTCTAGTGCAGATACCTGTATTATACAGGTATCTGCACCCCCCTCCCCCTGAAAGGTGCCAATTGTGGCACCGGAGGGGGGGAGGAATCCGATAAGCGGAAGTTCCACTTTAGGGTGGAACTCCGCTTTAAATATAAATATTGAAACATAGTTTTTCAATGTTTTTTATTTAGCCCTCACAATAAGGGAACATTTATACAAAAACAATATATTAAACAAGAAACTCAAGTTTCCAGTAGTGAACCTAGAGAGGAACCATTGAGTACACCAGGCCAACCTACCCTGTAAACTCATTTTTCTGCATGGAACACCTAATCCTGAGGCATCCCTCTTCTGCTGATCAATAATTATCAGCTCCATGCAGCAGTCTCTGCTGTCTGTTCGTTCGTATTACTGCTTAGCAAAAAAATATGTCCCTTTTCTCCATCCACACAGTTGTAGAAAGCATTGCATGGGGGGGGGGGGGGGGGGGGGGGGGGGGGGGGGGGGGGGGGGGGGGGGGGGGGGGGGCGGGGGGGGGGGGGCATGGTTTTTCATGGAGTGGGATTGCGAACTGTGACTAGTAGGAGATTCCAGTCCATTTCATAGGATTTCTGAAAAGCCCATTACATCTGGCAATGGGAAAAACTGTACAAGCATTTCTGTCTTTGGTACCCTAGCAAGTTGACTCAGTGATTTTTCTTGCAGACTGAAGATTTTCTTTACTTATTTTTACTTATTTTCTTTACTTTTTTTTTTCTTTACATTCATGTTACGTATTGAGTATAACCCTTGACTAACTAGAGGAAATTATAGATGACAATGATCCTTTGTCTTTCGGATGTTGCCCAAGGCGAGAGAGCGTTGGTCAGGGTCACAGAGAAGCGGATGTGGTAGTGCAGAGTACAGAAAGTGCTCTTGTTCTGTCTACTCTGCCATCGTAAATGTGGATTTACATACTGCACACCCTGCCAGTCCCAACTTAACAGCCCGCGCAAATCACGTAGCCTTGCAAACAAATGAGTTTTAAAGGGCCAATGGAACCTAAAGCCCAACTCCATGAATTTTTAAAAATCCTCCCTTGCAATGGGGCTGTGCCCGTACTGCAAGAGTTAACTGCTCGTTTTTGTCTAGGGGGTCCAATCCTCCATTCTCCTGGCTCGTGTGTCGTCCGCCTTAAGCTAGCCGCACTCTAGTACAATTTTTTTTGAAAATGTTCATTTTTAAGAACGCTTGTTCAGTTTTCTAATTGCGACAGGGATCAAATCGATGTTCATTGTCTACCATGGTGACAAGAAAATTCAAAGAAGCCGTATGGAGAGCTTTGTTTGAACAAATGAATTTCTAACATTTAATGTGTTTTTTTTTTCTTTTGAGAAAGTCCATTGACTCCAAAATCGAATGTTAAAAGCAAACGGCTTTTGAAGGGATTTAGAATGATACCAAATCATCAATTGTACAGAGCATTTTCATACGAATGTTCATTTGAAAAAATGTACTAGTGTATGGCCAGCTATTTTATTTATTACAGGTACTTGTATAGTGCTGCTAATTTACGTAGCACATTACATCTATCTAGTGCCTTGAAAAAGTATTCATACCCCTTGAAATTTTCCACATTTTGTCATGTTACAATCAAAAACGTAAATGTATTTTATTGGGATTTTATGTGATAGACCAACACAAAGTGGCACATAATTGAGAAGTGCAAGGAAAATGATAAATGTTTTTCAAATTATTTTTTACAAATAAATATCTGAAAAGTGTGGCGTGCATTTATATTCAGCCCCCTTTACTCTGATACCCCTCACTAAAATCTAGTGGAACCAATTGCCTTCAGAAGTCACCTAATTAGTAAATAGAGTCCACCCATGTGTAATTTAATCTCAGTATAAATACATCTGTTCTGTGAAGACCTCAGAGGTTTGGTAGAGAACCTTGGTGAACAAACAGCATCTTGAAGGCCAAGGAACACACCAGACAGGTCAGGGATAAAGTTGTGGTTAGGTTATAAAAAAAAAATATCCCAAGCTTTGAACATCTCCCAGAGTACTAATCAGGCCTTTTTCGAAGAGTGGCAAGAAAAAAGCTATTGTTGGAAAAAAAAAGCCATAAGCAATCCTATTTGCAGTTTGCGAGAAGCCATGTGGGGACATCGCAAACATGTGGAAGAAGGTGCTTTGGTCAGACAAATTGAACTTTTTGGCCTAAAAGCAAATTGATATGTGTGGCGGAAAACTAACACTGCACATCACCCTGAACACACCATCCCCATTGTGAAACATGATGGCAGCATCATGATGTTTGGGATGCTTTTCTTCAGCAGGGTCATCATTGATTAGAAAATTTTTATTTTTCAAAAAATTTCCAGCATGCCCGATTACTCAAATTCGATGGCCGTACGAAAATGGCTGTTGCTGCAGCCCCCTAATGGTACGACATTCGAACGAAAATGCTTAGATAAGATTTTCGAAATTCGACTCATGTATGGCCTCCCTAACTCTGGAGGAGCTGCAGAGAGCCACAGCTCAGGTGGAAGAATTTGTCCACAGGAAAACTATCAGTCATGCATTCCACAAATCTGGCCTTTATGGTAGAGCGGCAAGAGGAAAGCCATTGTTGAAAGAAAGCCATAAGAAGTCCTGTTTGCAGTTTGCAAGAAGCCATGTGGTGCTCTGGTCAGATGAGACCAAAATTGAACTTTTTGGCCTAAAGCACATCACCCTGAACATGCCATCCCCACTGTGAAACATGGTGGTGGCAGCATCATGTTGTGGGGATGCTTTTCTTCAGCAGGGACAGGGAAGCTGGTCAGAGTTGATAGGAAGATGAATGGAGCCAAATATAGGGCAATCTTAGAAGAAAACCTGTTAGTCTGCAAAAAACTTGAGACTGGTGCGGAGGTTCACCTTTCAGTAGGACAATGACCCTAAACATACAGCCAGAGCTACAATGGAATGGTTTAGATCAAAGCATATTCGTGTGTTAGACTGGCCCAGTCAAAAACCAGACCTAAATCCAATTTAGAATCTGTGGCAAGACTTAAAAATTGCTGTTCAGACGCTCTCCGTCGAATCTGACAGTTTGAACTATTTTGCAAAGAAAAATGGGCAAACATTTCACTCTCTAGATGTGCAAAGCTGGTAGAGACATCCCAAAAAAGACTTGGAACTGGAATTGCAGCGAAAGGTGGTTCTACAAAGTATTGAATACAAATGCACACCACGCTTATGTTTATGTATTTGTAAAAAAATATTAAAACCATATATCCTTTTCCTTCCACTTCACAATTATGTGCCACTTTGTGTTGGTCTATCACATAAAATCCCAATAAAATACATTTATGTTTTTGGTTGTAACATGACAAAATGTGGAAAATTTCAAGGGTTATGGATACTTTTTCCAAGGCACTGTACTCCTGTGCATGGCTTCTCATCCTGCAACAGCTCTCATGAATACAATGCAAGATTTTGCTTTGAGTCAGCATAAAATAGGTGAAAGGTTCGAAGCACAGACACAGATTTTTTTGAGAGTATCCGGTACTATAAAGTTACACGGCTGCCACAATTCAGAAGTGTAATCTCTGCAGTCTGCTGGTTGGCTGTCTATTTCAACCACTTCCCGTCCAGCCACTGCACATATGTGACTGGGTGGAACAAGCTTCATTCTGGGATGACACACTAGTGCATCCCCCCACTTCTGGCACTTGTGCACTGCCTCAGGTCCGCATAGTGGCCAAAAGTGGTTACCAGGCAGCTGTGATTAGCTCTGGTACCACATGATTTCTGTGACCAATCACAGTGATCACATAAAAAGTAGTAAACATCAGCTGTCATTCATGATGCCATTGTATACTACTGTGGTCTCTGACATTGGTCACAGTGATCACATGGTACAGGGCCAATCACAATGGCTCTGTATCATGTGATAGCTGTGACCAATCGCAGCAATGGTAAACAGTGGCATTATAAATTGATGCCAAATACAATTAAAGTTGTACTAAATCCACAACAGTAAAATCAGTCTTTATATGCAATAAAACATGCTTGGTATACTCACTGTGGAACTTAAGAGGTTAACCCTGCGCATTGTGTAAAAAGGCTGTTTGATCCCGTCTTCTCTGATCCTCCCCATTCTTACTCAGTCCCCAATACATCTCCTGATAGTACAGAGCTCTAGGAGTCACTCTGCACATGCTCGGTTTGATGTATATTGCTGGAGAATTTATTTTTTTTTTTTTGGGGGGGGGGGGGGTGCATGTGTTCAGCACAGGGCCAATTAGCACTGTCCAGACAGATGGTCAGGGGTCCTTTTGTAAGCACTAGGGAGTAAGCCTCAGAGGAAAATTAACTCATCCTACAAGCTTTAACCAGTGCTTGGCCAGATAATAATACAGGTCACGAGACTGCTATATACTGCTGACGATAAAAGGTAATTAGCCGTTTATATTTACTAAAATAATTGCATTTCCTTGTTCTGTGTACTGTGGGAGACCAGATATAGTGATCAGACCAGGGTCCTGGGTTTAGTAACACTTTAAAGACTGATTACTTATACAGTGATCATCACTGTAATAGCAATCCTAGTATAAAAAAAACCCTGATTACCTCCCAGAGCAGTACAGTGTCACTGTAAAGCTCAAAATGCATGGACTTATTTGGGGCAAGGTTGCATGCTTTTGGTCCCCATAAATTTCAATGGAAGCACCTGAAAAACACCTGAAAATTTCCTTTTTTTGCATTTCTCCTTCTAGTAACTAGCTTTTCATTAGCTAAAACAAAAACACTCAAAGTTCTAAACCCCTGAAAAACACATTTAGAGATTTCCCAAAAAAAAAAAAACATTTGAAAAATGCTTAAAGATGCTCAAGTGTGATTCTGGCTTTTTCTTTCAAAGCCCATGACTTGTTATAGGAGAAATGTCCTGGATAGTAAGGCCTTAAACAAAATTACTACGCCTTTCAAACATACTTAGGAAGCCGTGCTTTTTGTAAGCACTAGAGAGTAACAACTACAAATAAACAGGGCTTACATTTAATTGCAGAAGACAAAATCCAGGAACACTTTGCACTGCCAAATAGCACAGGCAGTAAGGTAAGGTTTTATGAATATGTCACCTGCTTTATCGACCAACTTGATGCTTGACAGCTGTGAATAAATGATACTGTTCTGTTGGGTCTACACAACAGTCTGATGTCATTAGATTTACAAATTAATAGCAAATAGAGCCACCAGTCAGTGCCCTCTAAGGCCTTGTTTACACGTGTGACTGTTTTACCTCTTTTTAGATGCAGTTGACAGGCGGCTTGGCTGGAAAGCGACATGTTGCCTCCTGGATGCCTGTTTTAACCTATTGAAAGCCCACAGCCCTATAAACACATATTACATAGCGATTGTGGCATGGTCCTGTAAACTTAAATGAGTCGCAACCGAACTGCCTGTTTTTACCACCCTCTCGGCCACATTTGTAAACGAGTTCTGGTTAAATCCAAGTCTCCACCTGTACCTAAGAAAAAATGTACTTCTTGCAACATTAAATTATTAAAAAGTTGATAAAAACCACAGTGTCAGAAATGTATAGAAAGCTTAGTGTGTGAAGATTTTTTTTGTGCCTGCAATTAACTGCTTTCTAGCATTAAGGATGAACCGATGTCCACTTTTCAATCGCTTAGATCTTTGAGCAGACCTAAAACCACAAAGCCAACCAGGTGATGTGCCACCCACTTCCACTCCCTCTTCTTTAGTAAAGAGTATGGAAACGGATACAAAATAGATTTATTCAGAGAACATAGTGATGCGAACACAGGACTAAAGCCTGGTACACGTGATCAGATTATCGGACGAATGACCGTCTGTTTTTTTATTTGCATGCTAGTCTCCATATGGAAAATTAAGAGGTTATTAAAATTGCGAAAATTCTTGTGCGACAGTAATTGTATTGTATTTTTGGACGAAAACTGTACCACTTAAACGAAAATCGTACGATCTGGTATCATACAGAGAAATTGTTCATGTTTTGTCCTTCAGCTAATTTCCGATAACCTGACGTGATCGTCTCTCGAAAGCTGTGTACTAACGATCAGATTATCATACAATCACTTGCTAAGCTGTATTTTTATATATAGTTACATAAATAATAAAAGATTTTCTTATGCTTTTCATAGTTTGGGAGGGCAGTTTTGCCCTTATTTAATATTTTAGTCTTTGTTGAGATTATTAGTTCAGTGTTTTGGGTATGCACCGCACTGGAATTATATCCTATTTGAATTGGTGTAGAACTAGATTAATTATAGAGAAATGTGATATGGCAGTGGTGAGTTTTTTTATTTATTAGATTTCTACGTTTTTTTAACATGTCCTCCAAAGACATGGGGATCCCTAAAGAAACATGGATAAAAGAATGGATGTGCTGTTAAATCTTTTTTTTTTTGGCCAATAATTATTTGGCCTGCAACGATGAATATTAGCTTACACAAGTGCAAGCACATTTGGAATCAAAAAGATCTTGGAGTCTTTTCGCACTCTTTTCAGAGCAACAGGATTTATCGTTGATGCCTCAGCAGAATCAGGATGCGTGCTAAATCTGCAGCTCTCGGTTCTTCACGCAGAGCCCTGTGGCTCAAAACCTGGCTTGGAGATCCTGCTTCAAAAATGAATCTCTGGCAATCCCTTTTGGAGGGATTTTCTGTTTTGCAGAAGTCCTGGACCGCACAGCTCAAAGAAAGAAGGCTTTTCCCGCCAAATAGAAGAAGGCTCCAGCCAAGTAATTTTTTTTCCTTTATAACTCAAAAAATGGAGGCCAAATTTCTTACGTAAGGCCAAGAAAAGACATGCCAGGACAAAGAAAAACTAAGTCAAAAGGAGGAGTTTTGTTTAACAAATCAACAAGTCCCAGTGACTTTTTTTGGAAGGAAGGTTGGGGTGGTTCCTACTGCAGAAGCATAGCATAACCCCAAAGTTCACAATCAAAGACTTATAAGAGAAGGTTACCTTCTGTAGGTTTCCAATCCACCACCTTCAAGGTTTTTCTGACAACTCTTCCAAGGGATCAAGCAAAAGCCTCTGTTTTGATATCGCTCCAATGAGAACTAGTAGATTATGCTTTGCGGTTCAGAAACCGTTGGGCAAGTTTCACCTGATCCTAAACCTAAGACCTTTGAACGAATACATAAATTACAAAAGTTCCATATGGATTCTATCTTTTCAGCAAAAAAAAAATGTACATTTTAAAATCATTATTATTGCATAGCATCAGTTGATCTAAATGATGCCTAATCTAATATAACCATACATCTGGCCTTTAAAATGAGACTTTACAATCACTTTCGGGAAATGTCTGCAATTTTAGAATATCAGTTATTGATGGACGTTTCAGAGGATCAGTTGAAGAAGAATCTTTCAACAGCCTTGACCTTTCTTCAGGTCTAGGTTGAATTATAAATTGGGAAAAGTTCTGTCTGGCTATCTCTACATCTTTGGTAGATTTGGTGATACAGAAGACTTATCTACCAGAAGAATAGATTGTGAAATTAACTTTGGATTCACTAACTCTTCAAAATAATCTACTGATCTCCATCTGCACTGCAATGTGAGTGGGTCTGATGCTATGCTCTATTCAAGCATTCCAATGGGGGAAAATTCCCCCTGTTCCTCTTGCTGAAGTTATGGGGCCGAAACCAGACAGTCTGACTATTCTTTCTATAAGAGTGAAAATATCTGGTGGTAGAGACCCCCAATCTCATAGGGGGCCTTCCAGTATCCATGGATTGGAAGCCTCTGAGGCTGATTTCACAGGTTAATTGGTAAAACCTAAGGTTAATTTCACAAGTAGCTCAGGGTCTCACATGAAGATCCTCTGCACATGTGGGGCCAAGTGTAAAATCTGGTGTTACTCCCTCTTGTTGCTTGGAACATCGGTTCATATATGAGCTCTGTAATGCAATGAACACGACAAGCTTTGTAAAGAAAAACTGTGCTTGTTAATCATTGTTAAAATGCTCATTGGTTTTTAATGTGCACTACTGTGCAAGCAGCATAATGGATAGATATGAACAACAAAAACCATTCCTTCGATCCTTTTTTTTTTTCTTCAATATGCTGCAAAAGGAGGTTCCCTGTTATATGAGCCATCCTATGAGTTCAGTATAGTCCACACTTGTCATAAACATACAAAGACGTTTTTGTTATTTCTCCAAGCTACCATGTTTAACTTTTTCAGTTACAAGAATTCTTGAAATTTGGTTTGGTTTAGCGTAATGAACAACTCTAAGCAAATATTTAAAGGGAGCTAAAAGGATAAAACTGTAAACATGTAAAAGACAGCCTGATGTAAATAATCTTATCAATGTGTTTTTAAAAATCTGAAATATGTAAATATTTGTATGTACATGGAATATACATGGGAAATGTACCTGTACAGTAAACCCCCCTCCATCGCTGGGGTTATGTTCCGGACCCACCCGCGAAAAGTGAAAAACCGCAAAATAGAAAGACCCTATTTAAATACACCCTAGGCATGTTTTGTTAATTTTTTAATAGCATTTAAAGGTCTTTAAACACACTTTTACGCAATAGAAACGCATAAAAGATAGAGAGAGAGATCAAGAGGATTTTTAAAACATAAAAATATTGTCTTAACAGTACAGTAAAAAATAGAGTACATAACTGCAAAATGGCGAAATATTAGTGCAATATCAGAAAAAAAGGTCATAATTAAAATACCGCGATATACCGGGGCCGCAAAAACTGAACCGCGATAGAGCGTGGGGTTTACTGTATTTGTATGGGGGAAGCCATATTTGCTTATTTACAGACTTGGGCTTTGCTTTCTGCTTTGCAGGGCTACACATTGGTTGCTGCTTCTCACAATGCAAATCTGTTAATCAGCTGACCCATTGAAAACAATGCACTCCTTGTGTGGCTGATAAAGTGCACCTGGAAAGTATTCACAGCGCTTCACTTTTCCACATTTTGTTACATTACAGCCTTATTCCAAAATGGATTAATTTCATTATTTTCCTCAAATTTCTACAAACAATCCCCCATAATGACAACGTGATAGAAGTTTGTTTGAAATCTTTTCAAATTTATTAAAAATAAAAAACGAAAAAAATCACATGTACATACCGTATATACTCGAGTATAAGCAGAGTTTTTCAGCCGAGTATAATGCCTCCCTCGGCTTATACTGGAGTCAAGCACTTTTCTGCTGCAGAGAATGACATTTTCTGACCCGAATTTGGGTTCCTAGCACCAAGTGGCCCCGAGATACAGGGCCCCAAAATTCGGTTTGGAAAATGTCATTCTCTGCTGCAGAAAAGTGCTTGACATTTTCCGACCCGAATTTGGGGGCCCCGTATCTCGGGGCCACTTGGTGCTAGGAACCCCACATTTGGTATGCAAACCCAGTGGAACTAGCACTACAACATATCCAGATGGGGTTCCTAGCACCAAGTGACCCGAGATATGGGGCCCCAAAGTTGGTTAACTGTGTCTATCTGCAGCAATGTCATTTCGGGACCCTTTGGGTCCAGAGACCCCACATTTTGGCTGCAGCTAGGGGGCCTCTAGGAAAACTTAACTACCAAGTTTGAAGTTCGGGGGACCTATGGCTGCAAATAGGAACAGTGAGGCATGCAGTAGCTGCGCATTTCTCACCCTAGGCAATACGTTTTCCCAGTTTTTTGTGGTAAAATTAGGTGACTCGGCTTATATTCAGGTCGGCTCATTCTCGAGTATATACGGTAAGTATTTACAGCCTTTGCCATGACACACACAATTAAGCTAAGGTGCATCCTGTTTCCACCGATCATCCTTGAGATGTTTCTACAACTTGTTTGGAGTCCACCTGTGGTAAATTCAGTTGATTGGACATGATTTGGAACGGCACATACCTGTCTATGTAAGATTTCACAGTTAACAGTGCATGTCGGAGCACAAGCGAAGAAATGAAGTCCAAGGGATTGTCTGCAGACCTCTGAGACAGGATTGTATCAAGGCATAGATCTAAGAAAGGGTACAGCAAAATTTCTGCAGCATTAAAAGTCCCAATGAGCACCGTGACCTCAATCAACTGTAAATGGAAGAAGTTTGGAACCACCAGTTCTCTTCCTAAAGCGGGCCACCTGGCCAAACTCAGTGATTGGGGGAGAAAGGCCTTAGTCAGGGAGGTGACCAAGAACCCGATGGTCACTCTGACAGAGCTCCAGCCTTTCTCTGTGGAGAGAGGAGAACGTTCCAGAAGATCCTCAATCTCTGCAGCACTCCACCAATCAGGCCTGTATGGTAGAGTGACCAGAAGGAAGCCACTCCTCAGTAAAAGACACATAACAGCCCACCTGGAGTTTTCCAAAAGGCACCTGAAGGACTAAATTCTCTCGTCTGACGAAATAAAAATTGAACTCTGGCCTGAATGGCAAGCATCATCTGGAGGAAACCAATACCATCCCTACAGTGAAGCATGAAGCATGGTGGTGGCAGCATCATGCTGTGGGGATGTTTTTCAGCGAGAGAAACTGGGAGACTAGTCAGGATCGAGGGGAAGGAATGCAACTATGTACATAGACATCCTTGATAAAAAAAAAACCTGCTCCAGAGCGCTCTGGACCTCAACGGGACAACGAACCTAAGTACACAGCAAAGATAACAAAGGAGTGACTACGGGACAACTCTGTGAATGTGCTTGAGTGGCCCAGCCAGAGCCCAGACTTTGAACATTTCTGGAGAGATCTGAAAATGGCTGTGCACCGATGCTCCCTATCTAACCTGATGGTGTTGAGTGGTCCTGCAAAGAAGAATGGGAGAAACTGCCCAAAAATAGGTGTGCCAAGCTTGTAATATCATACTCAAAAAAGACTTGAGGCTTTAATTGGTGCCAAAGGTGCTTTAGCAAAGTATTGAGCAAAGGCTGTGAATACTTATGTACATGTGATTTTTTTTTTTTTTTTTTTTAATAAATTTGCAAAGATTTCAAACTTCTTTCATGTTGTCATTATGGGATATTGTTTGTAGAATTTTGAGGAAAATTATAAATGTAATTAATTTGGAATAAGGCTGTAACATAACAAAATGGGGAAAAAGTGCTGCATTGTGAATACTATCCGGATGCCCTGTATCTTATCTCCTTGTCTATTATGGGGCAGTGTGAACAGAATAATGTATCGGAATGCTGCTGGCTAATCTATAGCTCTCTATATTTAACAGAGTAATAAAAATATAGAAGAGCAAGCATGTAAAGGTGTGAGTCACATCAACAGTTACTTCAATGTGAACCTGTGCTTAGCCCATACTTTGCAAATACAGGTTCACGTTACAGGGCTCCCACCCTCATGCTCTCCCTCACCATTACAAACTTTTATCAGACCACAACTTTTTTGTGTATGTTTGGCAAGCTGAGCCACATAGGCTGCCCTAAATGTGAATTTATAGCAATCTGAGATTTAAAAAAGGTGCTTGCCACAAGATCTTAAGTATGGGTGCATAAGTATTTTTTATTACATGTACAAAAATTACGGCATAAAAATTTTAAACCGCTGAAGAGACTTTGTTTTGAGCCTTTAAACAGCTTTCTCAATCCCAACTTTTTTTTCTTTCATCTTTGCATAAAGTGTTGAAGAGTTAGAATTTCTATCAGTCTTTACAGATGTAGGTCTACCCCCGCAGGGATCGCTTGTAATAGCTGGTTCTTCTCTAATAGTACAAAGGCTGCCCACCACCACAAGCACCAGTCCATGCACTCCAACTCCAGTAACTCAGACACTAGGGGATGTCTTTTTAAGATGTATTGCTTGAAGAATTTTAAACAGAAGAGGGGTTAGGTCACAAGATGCTCTAAAACGCTGCATGGTAAACAGGAGGACATTTTTTTTCTTGGCTCACTCCAGGACTCTGCTGAGGAAAGGGGAATGTCCAGGACTCTGCGACCCTGTGAGAGCCATCTTAGCCCAAGCTGCAAACTCTGGCACTTATATCTCAAAAGCACAAATAGTCACCAGGAATCAGTTCAGGGTCATTACTCACAAGTCCCCAGGAGAGCTGCACACCTTCAAGCTTCCTCCGGACACGGACCAGTGAGGGAGGCAAAGACTTCTCCAGACCTGATTCCCTTATGGTGAAGTCCCACAGCCTCCTCCTCAGAGACACTGCTGAGGCCTCATGTACAGCTTCACAGTCCACAGGCTACCTCAGGCAGTACCCCCCCCCCCCCCCCCCCCCTCAGGCTTGGAGAACAATCTTTCCAGGGCTTCAGACTTGTGATCACCTCCCCAGCCACCTTCTGGGCACTCATCTTCAGGAATTGGCTATGCCATGATAAATACAGTGGGGAAAATAATTTTTGATCCCCCTGCAGATTTTGTAGGTTTGCACACTTACAAAGAAATAAAGGGTCTATAATTGTTATCATAGATGTATTTTAAATGATGGAGACAGAGGGGTTAATTTACTAAAGGCACATAGACTGTGCACTTTGCAAAGTGCAGTTGCACTCTGCAAGTGAAGTTGCCCCAGAGCTTAGTAAATGAACAGAAGCTCTGCTGACTTCCATCATCCAATCACGTGCAAGCTAATTTTTTATTTTTTTCCCTTACTCGTGATTGTGTATTCTTTGCACAATCATTTACTGATCTCTGGAGCAACTGCCCTTGCAGAGTGCAACTGCACCTTGAAAAGTGCACAGTCTCTTTGCCTTTAGTAAATCAACCCCATAATATCAACCAAAAATCCTGAAAAAAATACACGATACAAATGTTATAAATTGAGTTGCAGTTCAGTGAGTAAAATTACTTGACAGCTCTTTGGTCTTGCCCATAAAGGTGAGGTTTGAATAGAAGAGAGAGATTCTGTGGACAGGTGTCTTTTTAATACACATAACGAGTTGTTAGGAGCACCTTCTTAAATGGACAAGACTTGCCACATGAGCACTTACTGTTGCCAGTCTGGGGGAGCCAGAATTATTGTTGGTTGGTAGGGGATCAAATACTTATTTTACTCACTGAACTGCAACTCAATTTATAACATTTTTATCATGTGTTTTGTTCTCGATTTTTGGTTAATATTCTGTCTCTATCATTTAAAATACATCTATGATAAAAAAAAAAAAAAAAATTATAGACCCTTCATTTCTTTGTTAGTGAGCAAACATACAAAATCTGCAGGGGATCAAATAATAATTTTCCCCACTCTATTTAGGCTGGTCATTTGAATCTCCCTCCCTATGTTCTGGAAGCTTCTTCCAGAGGCAGGGGGAGGCAATTAAACTCCCAACCTTTGAAACCCTGAACAGACCTGAACAATCGATCACTGCTCCCTTGACTACAGAAGGAACCAACAGCTAAATTTGCCCAGCATCCTACACTAGGGGGTGCTACAAAGCTCTCTGAATTCTCAGTTAAATTTCGCCTCACTTCATGTCGTGATGACTACACCATCACCCAGAGAGGATGTGAGGGAAATTATCCACTGGAGACAAGGACCACAAGAACTATTACTCTAGTTAGTAGTTTTTTCTTTCTGGTTGGCTTTTTTGATTTATCATTTAAAGTTTGTTGAGCCAGGTAATGTCAGCCCGGCCACCCACAACTTGAATTGCAGCTGATTTAAGCCATGTATGGCCATCGTTATATAAAACATCCACATAGTTCAGCAGGTCTAGGTAGATCATATGAGCGCCTCTGTTTTTTTTTCTTTTTTTTTCAGGCAACATATTAGCCTTTTAGCTGTGTTCAGCTGTTTGGCCACTGTTGCTGTTCTTTGATCCCGAGCAGCGAAAATCCCATCAGTGTAAATGGCTTGAACAAGCTATAGATATTTTAATGGCATTATTGAAAGTAAAATGCTCATTCATGATGACAGATGCACTTTCACAAATAAAATTTTCATGCTGCTGGAAAAAATCAGTAGACATGGCCACATATAGGCAGACAGCGGCGTTCTATTATTAACTCTACAGTTACCAGTTCTTGGTGACCTTTTTCCTGGCAGTGACAGATCTAAAATATATCAGGTGCATTTTTCCCCTCTGCAGCCTTGTACGCTGTTTATGTTAAACTTTCTTTTACACATTTTTTGCATTGTTCATCCAGTCACTGCGCATTCCTTTTTCACAAAGACGTATTTAAGCACATTTTTGCACCTTTTTGTTTTTAAAAGCGGGATGTCGCCAGTGTGAAAAATGAACTTTTTGCAGCTGTGTTAAATTCAGAGGCAACAAAAGGCCCACTTTTTGACTTGTAGATGCAGGCGTATCATTCATTTTGGAAATTTGCATATACCAACCAAACCAAATGATCAAATTGGTTAAATATTCGTTAAACTATAGTGTATTACCAGTGACCATCTACGGTGTGATAATACATCAGTTTTTATGTAAGACAAAAACAATTCCATAGCTCAACTCACCAACCAGTCTGCTGACCAACCAAATTAGCCTGTCTAACCGTCTGTTAAAAGCAAGGGTTTAGTTAGCACACATTTGCAAATGCATGTGAAAGCTGCAAGGCCTCGTCAAGGCACCCTGTGTTTCTTGCAGTCCTAACATTACAAATTTATAAGTGTCTCCACAGTGGAAGCACATGCATGGAATGTATAGATGTGGGACAGGTGAGCCTGGAGGCTGCCCTAGCCCCCTTAAAGGGATAGGAGCACACTGGACACCCAGCAAGAGCACAATGGCAGCGAAGGTGTCCAATAATAATACTAATACATTAGTTTTTAGCCTTGAAATATCTTTTACATGGGACCTTCACATTTATCACTCTCTAAAGTAGATGCAAACCCAATCATTAAAGTGTACCTTCATCCTCCCCAGCCACCTCCTTGCTATCTCATCCCTACCTAGCAATTGCAAACTGATTTTATATTATTATTTTTATTTTTTACCTTTTTCCAGGGAATTCTGGTTGTTGCCTAGGTGAGAATTTTGCTTCACTTTTCGCAGCCTCCTGGAATACCCATGTCAGGCATCCTAGGAGGCCATGGGTTATCCTAGTGTGCATGCTCCGTAGTGTCTCATTGCCTAATACTTGACGTGGCGCCTGCATGTCTTCAGGGGGCCAGCTGCATGAACGCAGAAGAGATGGCTGGCTTCCTGATTACGTCACAGATGGAGATGCAGGACCCGTTACACATCAATAGCGTGGTGTATCCCTACAGAACATCACTCAACATGGAAATTGTTTGGGCCTAACTTTCTAGATAATTATAAAAAATACAAATGAAAGCAACGTACCATCATCCGTGTTATATGAAGTAAATGTTTTTTGGGGGATCTGGTCCCCAACCAGAACCTCCTCAAGAAGGGAGCTGTCGGACTATTGCGGTACGGTATACATATATAGCAATGAATTCATAAACCAGTATATATAAAAAATATACAAAGATTTTTATTGATATAGAAAAGAAGAAAATTCAATCATAAAAACAAATGTGGGGTATTTCTACTAGTTTCACTATTTACTTAGCTTCTTCAGGAAATACAACATCTAAATCTGCAAAAGAGAACTTAGAGTTTATAACCATGTAGATATTTTATTCAGTTGCATCAACATTCAGCAACTGAGCATTCAAATGTGATATAAGGTCAACATGGTAATCTGATTCCTCATGTATTGATTTGTACTGAAAAAAGGGGCTTTGGGAGATGTTGGTTTCAAGTGAAGTTCATCTTTAAAGTATTTAAGCTTGAGTATATTAATGCAATCTCAAAAGGCATTTTCAATAGTTTTAAATCTGCTGTAATAAAATTGGGTGATCCTACCATAAAAGCTTTCTGCAGGCACTTCCTATTACAGGATGACAATTCTCTATTCCGGTTTCCCAATTTTTTCCTGTGTTGTCAACCTGTTGCATGCTCTTCCAATAGAGACTGTGGTAATGCACATTGCACAGGTATTCAAGGTCCACTGTTCTGATCCTGAGAAATTGCCATTGTGTTTTATATACAGCAAACTAAATGTCAATCAGTTAGGGTTTTCATGCACTTTAAAGTTAACCTCCAAGCTACATACACTGATTAAATATGGTGGAGCGGTTTTACCTCCGAATGGATTTATATTTCTGCGCATTCAATTTTGCGATTTACATTCCTGTCTGGTAGGGCCACATCTACTTATCAACTTGATACAGAGCTATACCGCAGGAGATGGTAAGGCTTGGCCATACATGGTCAAATTTCGAAAGAATTTTCTTTTGAAAATCATAAATTTTGTGCGTTTTGTGATCCAATAGTGCCACTATTGATTTTGAAATTCAACCAACCAAGCCTTCAATTTCACCTCGTGTTGCTACAGAAAAGGATTTTCATGGCTGGGAATCTTCTTTTCTTTCCATGAATTTTCTCATGCGCATTTCTTTTTCGATTTAAATTTTTTGCACAATTCTCCCATCATTGATTAGAAAATCGTTAGTTTTTCCAACATGTCCAATAACTCAAATTTGATGGCTGTACGAAAATCGGCTGTTGCTGCAGCCCACTAATGGTACGACATTCGAATGAAATTTCTTAGATAAGATTTTCAAAAGTAAATCCTTTCGAAATTCGACCCATGTATGGCTTGCCTAACTCTGGAGGAGCTGCAGAGATCCACAGCTCAGGTCGGAGAATCTGTCCACAGGACAACTATTAGTCGTGCACTCCACAAATCTGGCCTTTATGGTAGAGCGGCAAGAAGAAAGCCATAGGAAGTCCAGTTTGCAGTTTGCAAGAAGCCATATGGAGAACACGGCAAACAAGTGGAAGAAGGTGCTCTGGTCAGATCAGACCAAAATTTAACTTTTTGGCTTGAAAGCAAACTACTGTGTGTGGCGCAAAACTAACACTGCACATCACTCCGAACTCTCCATCCCCACTGTGAAACATGGTGGTGGCAGCATCATGTTGTGGGGATGCTTTTCTTCTGCAGGGTCAGGGAAGCTGGTCAGAGTTGATGGGAAGATGGATGGAGCCAAATACAGGGCAATCTTAGAAGAAAACCTGTTAGAGTCTGCAAAAGACTTGAGACTGGGGTTCACCTTCCAGCAGGACAACGACCCTAAACATACAGCCAGAGCTGCAATGGAATGGTTTAGATCAAAGAATATTCATGTGTTAGAATGGCCCAGTCAAAGTCCAGACCTAAATCCAATTGAGAATCTGTGGCAAGACTTGAAATTGCTGTTCACAGATGCTTTCTATTGAATCTGACAGAGTATGAGCTATTTTGCAAAGAAGAATGGGCAAAAATGTCACTCTATAGATGGGCAAACCCGGTAGAAACATACCCAAAAAGACTTGCAGCGAAAGGTGTTTCTACAAAGTATTGACTATAAATGCACGGCACACTTTTCATATTATTATTATTATTTGTAAAAAATTGAAAATCATTTTCATTCCACTTCACAATTGTGTGCCACTTTGTGTTGGTCTATCACATAAAATTAATTTACATATAGTTACATAGTTAGTAAGGTTGAATAAAGACATCATTTCATCCAGTTCAACCTGAGTGAGTGTGGGTGTGTGTCTACAATAATCCCTATTTATTTAAGGTACCCATATAGCGCCGTCCATTTACGCTGTGCTCCACACATACATTGCACACTCACATCAGTCCCTACCCTCAAGGAGCCCACAATCCAAGGTCTCCAACTCACATTCTACTAGGGCCAATTTTGGACAGAAGCCAATTAAAGTGGAAGTAAACCCCCCTATCGTTTTCAGCCAAGGAAGCTGCCATCTTTGCCTCTGTTTAATCTTCAACTGCCACGGTGCTGCACATGTGATCCGTTATGACACCAGCCATTGGATGGTTTGACTGTTTGGTTGAGAGCACAACCAATGTGACAGTTAGCATTCCCGGCATGCCTTTTTTTTTTAAACTGTTAAATCGATGGGTTTACTTCCGCTTTAACCTACCAGCATGTCTTTGATTGTAACATGACAAAATTTGAAGGGGTGTAAATACTTTTTGAAGGCACTGTAAATACAAACACAGCATATTGCACATTAAAAAAAGGGAGAAACACAAGGAGAACAAAAAAATGATACTTCTATCCCAGCTTTCAAGGGTAGGCAAGGGTGACGAGCGCCTGAGAATTATTAGTATTCTAAATCTAGTAAGAAGATACCCCTGAGCAGTGAGGCACTTTCACTGTGCACTTGGCCCCTGTGCCAGGATCTTCCTGTAATAAAGACCGATCACTGTTGCTCTCTCTCCTTGTGCTGGGTGACTGGTCTTGTCTCCACCCCCTCCTGTAGTTTTCTGCAGACAGCCTGTAGTGGGTCAACCTGCTCAGTCTGTACAAGCTTTGTGCAGAATAGGGCCAATGTCACTGTTGCTTTTACAAGGTAATATCTGAGCTTTTTAAAACCATTTTGGTACACACAACATTGATTCATTTCCTTTGGGTGGCCGGTGTTCAGTTTAAAAGTATAGTGAACTTTTAAAACAAATTAAGGGAGAGTTAAGTTTCTGGTTCCAGTTGATATTTCCCTATTGCTTTGTAGAGTATAAAATATTCTTTTAGCTGTTAATGGGAGAATTTATGACCTCAACATTCTGTTGATCTGCTCCCCAATATGTGATTTAGTGTATTTGGATTACAGCTATGCATGATACGTGAAATATTGTTGGGTAGATTATCTCAGCATTTATACTTCTAAAGTTTCCTGTCCAGGTTTGTTTCATTCATACGTCATTTGCTGTCTGTGCTCTGTGTTTTTTCCCTGAAATGCACTTGTTGCTGTGTGGCACTCCAGGAGTATGTGCCGGAAATCTGATAAGCTTTACCCAGCATGATGAAGTGCTTCTCTTATGATGTAATCTGAGTCTTGGTGGTGAAAGGTACGATGACATACAGCAGGTCCACAACATATATCACACATGGGCGAAGGTCAGAATAAACAGAGGCAACCTGCTCTGCTCAGCTCCTGTGTGGAATCCTGCTGTAATGAAGCATGTGGTACCTGTAAACTGTTAAAATAAGCTCCCCTGGAAACTAGGTACCAGGAGGTGCCAAATAATCGCTTTAGGTCAACTATCATCTTCAGAGCACCATGGGAACCCATGGCAGTTCCTATACGAAATTCAACATTCTGCAATAGGTATTTGCATAGACTTAAGCTGGCCACGCTTGTAAAAAAAATTTTTGTCCAGCAAATCCATAGATTTCACCATCAATGCTAAACAGTATGAATGGACAAATCTCCCATTGCCAGCACCCACAACTGTCAGAATACTTTGGAGGTGATTGGTTTGCATTACTCAATTATACTTTTTCAACCTGGGTGGTGGGGGCAGGGCCACCCATGGCTTGCGTTTGTCGAAATTCACAGAATTCAGTTGAAACTTGAGTTGTGTATGGCCAGCTTTGATCATGCCATGATGTGAACATAATAAATTCTGTTGTAAAGACTAATGCCCCGTACACACGAGCGGATTTTCCGTCAGAAAAAACTTGGATGGTTTTTCTGACGGAATTCCGCTCAAGCTTGTCTTGCATACACACGGTCACACAAAAGTTCTCTGAACTTTCAACCGTCAAGAACGCGGTGACGTACAACACTACGACAAGCTGAGAAAATTAAGTTCAATGCTTTCTAGCATGCATCAAATTGTTTCCGAACATGCGTAGGAATTTTGCGCTTTGGAATTGCTACAGACAATCGGAATTTCCGATCAGAACTTTTTCCGACCGAAAAATAGAGAACCTGCTCTCAATCTTTTTCTGGCGGGAATTCCGCCAGCAAAAGTCTGATGTAGCCTACACACGGTCGGAATTTCCGACCAAAAGCTCACATTGAACTTTTGCTGGGGGAATTTCCGATTGTGTGTACGGGGCATTAGGTAAAAAGTGACGGATGGGTCATGTCCCACACCCCCAGTTTCAGCAATTATTTGAAGGGCACAGCAGTGTTCCCTACCAAGTTTGGGTAAAAAAAAAATTATATATATATATATATATATATATATATATATATATATATAAATATATATATTTATATATATATATATATATATACAGTATCTCACAAAAGTGTACTCACATTTTTGTAAATATTTTATTATATCTTTTCATGTACAACACTGAAGAAATTACACTTTGCTACAAGTAGTGAGTGTACAGCTTGTATAACAGTGTAAATTTGCTGTCCCCTCAAAATAACTCAACACACAGCCATTATATATATATATATCAGTGGAAAAAATAATTATTTGATCCCCTGCACATTTTGTAAGTTTCCCCACTTACAAAGAAATGAAGGGTCTATCATTTTTTATCATAGGTGTATTTTAACCACTTCAATACCAAGGACGTCATATGACGTCCTTGACATTGAGTGGGGATATCTGAATGATGCGTGCAGCTACAGGCATCATTCAGATATCAATCTTTCCGGCCGGCGATTCTGTGCACCATAATAACGATCATAGCGGCAGTTCCTCCGCTTGATCGTTCTTATAGGCAACGGGAGGGGACGTCCCCCCCGCTGCCATCCGGTGCTTCTCCGGTCTCTCCCGTGCCATCGGGGGCCCAGAGAAAGAATCGCCCGCCACCGGATGACGAGCATAGAGATTTCCTAGAGTCATCTCTATGACCGTCAGAGGCCCGGGCGCGACATTATGACGTCACGCCCGGTTCCCCGGAAGTAAACAAGGCCGCGATCGCGGCTGTCAGCATGAGATCAGTAAAAAATTTTTTACCGATCTCATGCTTTCCAGCCTGGAGGACAGATGTGGGGTCTTATTGACCCCACATCTCTCCATAAAGAGGACCTGTCACATACATTCCTATTACAAGGGATGTTTACATTCCTTGTAATAGGAATAAAAGTGATCCAACATTTTTTTTTCTTTTTTAAAGTGTAAAAATTTTAAAAATTAAGTTAAATAAAAAATAAAATTTAAAACGCCCCTGTCCCTGGTAGCTCACGCTCAGAAGCGAACGCACACGTAAGTCCCGCCCACATATGTAAACGCCGCTCAAACCACACATGTGAGGTATCGCCGCGTGCGTTAGAGCGCGTGCAACAATTCTAGCACTAGACCTCCTCTGTAACTCTAAACTGGTAACCTGTAAGTACCGAAGTTTGGCGCCATTCCATGATTGTGTGCAATTTTAAAGCGTGACATGTTAGGTATCTATTTACTCGGCGTAACATTATCTTTCATATTATATAAAAAAATTGGGCTAACTTTACTGTTTTGTTATTTTTTAATTCGTGAAACCTTTTTTTTTTTTCAAAAAAAAAGGCGTTTGAAAAATTATTGCGCAAATACCGTGTGAGATAAAAAGTTGCAATGACCGCCATTTTATTCCCTAGGGTGTCTGCTAAAAAAAACTTATATAATGTTTGGGGGTTCTGAGTAATTTTCTAGCAAAAAAATGATGATGTTTACATGAAGGAGAATAGGCCAAAATAGGCCCGGTATTGAAGTGGTTAAATGATAGAGACAGAATATCAACCAAAAATCCTGAAAAAAAACACATGATAAAAATGTTATAAATTGAGTTGCAGTTCAGTGAGTAAAATAAGTATTTGACCCCCAAGCAAAACATGTCTTAGTACTTGGTGGATAAACTCTTGTTGGCAAGCACAGAGGTAAGACTTTATTTGTAGTTGATTACCAGGTTTGCACACATCTCAGGAGCATGCGCAGTAGGTAACCGGCTGTGAAGACAAAAGGCTTCACTGCCGGTTTCCTTTACGACGAATGACGGCGGGAGCCGATCCGAAAATCAGCTGGGGGGCCGACATCCTGGATTCCCTGGACAGGTAAGTGTCCATATATTAAAAGCCAGCAGCTACAGTATTTGTAGCTGCTGACTTTTGTTTTTTTTATTTTTTACCACAAGGGAACGCCGCTTTAAGGTTGTTGCAATGCATTGAAATGTGTTGAAATGCAGCATGTTTAGTTTACACCCAACGTACACCAACAGTGTGTTGGTGCAAGGTGGACCTTTTAGAAACAATGGATTTCAGTTTGTCATTGAATTGCACCTGCAATGTGCAATGCAGCCCCAACAATACAGTATGTAGTTTGAAAGGGCCCTTAGAGGAAGTTTGGACCACAATTAACGTGAGCGGATTTTCCGTCAGAAAAACCTTGGATGTTTTTTCCGATGGAATTATCGCTCAAGCTTGGCTTGTATACACACGGTCACACAAAAGTTTGCTGAACTTCCGACTGCCAAGAACGTGGTGACGTACAACACTACGATGAGCCGAGAAAATTAAGTTCAATGCTTCCGAGCATGCGTCGAATTGTTTCCAAGCATGCGTAGGAATTTTTGCGCGTCGGAATTGCTACAGACGATCGGTATATCCGACCGAAAAATTTGGAACATGCTCTCAATCTTTTGCTGGCTGGAATTCGACCAAAAGCTCTCATCAGTCTTTTGCTGGCCGAATTTGCGATCGCGTGTACGCGGCATAAGGTTTTTTGTTTTTGTTTTTTTTTTTACCTTCCTTTGGATCAGCTATGCATTTAGGCTGAATTCACACTTCTATGATCCAACTCTAAGTGAGATTATGTAGTAATACTTAGATGTGGTTTGCATATTCTATGGGGTCCTAATGGCACTGGAACCAAAATAGCAAAGGAATCTTTTCCAAAATCGTTCCATGCTGAGTCGCATTGATGTGAATGAACACTATTGAAAACAATGTGATTTTTATTGTCGTAATTCTGTGCGACTCAAGTTGCATCTGAAATCGTACCAGTGTGAACCAGTCCTTATGGTTCTGAGGATTTTTAAACTATTGTTTTGGTTGAAGTCAATAAACTTGTCCTTTTATAGCTCTGTAATAGGTTTTAGTTTTTATTTTATTTATTTTTTTGAAGTTCAGTTACGAGGTGCCACAATTTAATTCCACAATGCACATGGCGTAGCACCATGATTGTGAGTAAAACTTTAGCTTTGTTACAACATGCTTATGGTGAACATTCCATAGAAATCAAGGGTTTTTTAATGGCATAGGACGTTTAAGGAGGGGCGGGGAGATGTCCACGATGATGCAAGAAGTGGGCAGCTAAAAAACGCAAAGGATGGGTGCAAATGTGGACACTGTGTGAAGCCTCGTCTGCTCAGATTGAAGATTGAGTGTGTGAATGATGGCGGAAAAAATGAACATGAACAAGGAAACTGTGAAGCAGATTCTAACAGAGAATTTGAGAATGAGAAAGATTACCACAAAGATGGTGTCTTTCGAATCTTGACAGAAGATCAAAAAGAATGTCGTCTTCAAATTTCATTTGATCTTTTGAAGAATGCAGAGGTGTTTGATAGGGTTATTACCAGTCCATTTCGGGAATTAAATTGTCACACTTCGTATGCCTCTATTCATTAAAACTCACAGAATACACAGCTCGGTTCTTATCAGTACCTGCACCCACCTCAGAGGGACGTTAAAATACTAAATTGATATTTGGGAAGAACTTGAAAAACTTAGAGGAAGCCCTCACGAACATAAGGAGAATTTTCAAACCCTCTATAGATAATGTTCCTTGCGGGAATCAAAAACTGGACCCCAGCACTGCAAGGCCTTCGAGTAGAATGTAAGAGGAGAACAATCTCATAGTGAGTGACTGTTTTAAGACCTTTCACATATGATGCAGAGATCTATTAGTCAGGCATGTTATGATGAAGACATAATAATCCTAACCACAGTGGTCAGATAACCGCTATTCCCTTGGACCTGACTGATGGGTCTTTCCAGAGTTTTGGTCATTTTAGAAGTTCTTGACATTTGTGGTTACAGCGACGTGAGTTATGCAATTCAATTCCAGTGGCCAGGCACGAGTAAGGGGAGCGTGCTTGTCCTACCAAAACAGATACGTAATCTTAGATCTGCTAGACTCTTTGATGCCAAGTGCCAATGTGTCACAGAGGAAGCGAGTGTTCAAAAGAATGCCTTAATAGAGATGTCTGCAATTACTGGGCTATGAATAGCCATGTTCACTGCTGTGAGTCACAGCAAAGTTGTAGAGCCCCCGGAGTCTGACACTTGCACTCATTCTCTTCATGGCATGGCTCCAAGGCAAAGCTAATAGTATTAATAGCCCCATCTCATATTTTCAGCATTGCTTTACAGGTGTATGGCACTACATACAGGGCTGCTATGCCGGGCCGAACCAAAAAAAAAAAAAACTTTGGCTATTGGGATGTAAGATCGACTTTGATTTCCTGATGAAATAAGATGGAGCTGGCCGGACTCCAATAGTTTATATCGATCATATACCCTCTCTCTCTCTCATATATATATATATATATATATATATATATATATATATATATATATAATATATTTATTTATATTTACTGTCCCTTGGTTCCACCTCCCAGCACCACCTCATTTAGAGAATACAGAACCAAGTATCATTTTGTTGTGCTAAGTAATTTGTATGGAATTTGTTAATGATAACATAGACCACCGGCAGCAACAACAAATCTCCCAGCAGCCAGCATTAATAGATTCTCTAGCAGACAGAAACAATAGACCCCTCCCTCAATAGTAGATCCCTTCCAGCAACAATTGACACCCAGCAACATAAGCCCCTCCAGCAACAATAGAACCCCGCCAGCAACTATAGCCCACCATGCAAAAATGAATCCCCTCTAGAAATAATAGATCCCCCAGTAGTCAGCATCAATAGACCCTCCAGCACACCCCAGCACCTGTTGCCATTGCATACATTCGGTGCTGGAGGTGCGGGAACTGCATTAGCCCATGTTCCTGCTGAAAAAAGCCCTGTGTGTATGTGTGTGTGTGTGTGTGTGTGTGTGTGTATATATATTATATAAATTTGTTGACTGGGTGTCATCGGCATCATCAAAGGTGGTTGCGTGATGCATGTCCCTGTCTCTCCACTGGCTGAGTTCCACCGTCCTACAGCATAGCTTATGTCAGTGCTGTAAATGATACTGCAGCAAACCAAAGAAGACATACACAATTGTGCACATACAGTACAGGAAATATCACCATTAAAAATTTTAACCAGCAGGGATCACTTAACTGTGCTTTCTGGTCTGGTTTTCTGTCTATCTGTGCAAAGATTTTACCTAGCCCACATAAAGCTTGAAAGAAGAAGTACTGCCAAAGCTCATTTGGCTGTACTTCTGTGGATCACAGGAGTGCAGTTTGTTCTGTACTCCTGTTATCCGTTTTTAGCAGACAGCGGGCTGAAGTCCGCTGTCTGTTGACGTCACAGAGTCGGTCCAGGACCGGGAAGGATCGCAACCATATGTTCGGGATCCGCCCACATGCCCAGACTAGAATCCGACTCAGTCCTCTCGGACCGATGCTGCATACACCTAGGTAAGTATGATTCACTCTTAAAAAAAATAAAAAATCACATTTTCTCTTTTAAAATAGGCTTTGAAAATTTGCAAATGGAAATTTGCCCCAGATCTTAGTGAAGGTGGTGAAATTTCACATTGCAAAGGTACTCAATTACGTGCAAGGAGAATAAAAATATGCAGATCTTCACCTCCTTCACTAAGCACTGGGCACAATTTCCTTGCATAGTGAACAGTATATTTGCCTTTAATTAATCAACCCCATAGTCTCACTGTATATGCTTTGGGGAGTAATGAGATGAGAAAGCCATGCAGGAAATAGTGGAATGAGCCGAAATATACTAACCAGTCCCTCTTTTAAAATATTGTGAAATATAAATTCAAGGTAGTTGTACAACTTTATCACTGATCCAAAAACTAGCAACACGGCTACATGGCTATGTATTTTAGCCCTAATCTGCCATAATTCATCAGTTCTGGACCTGTCCTCTGGGATTTAAATGAGTGATTTGCATGGCTCCACCCATGTTTATTTTACAAACAAATCTTGATCTTGTGGGTTTGAAATCTAATCATTCAATTCTAAATTTAAAAAAAAAATACGATCCTTGCTCATATGGGGCTATTGGTGGCACCAAGTCCAATTAAGAGCTTTGGCACATCAAATGTATAGGATTGAGAGCAGTTTTGTATTCAAACATTGAGCAAGTGGTAATCAATGGGCCCAGATCCACATCGATCCATCTATTGTCCTAATTCACCCTCTTCCAAGTATAAGATCTAGTTGTATAGGAAGATATGCCTGAATGTTCAGTTGTTTTAATTGATTAAAATTGTTGTCAGTCGTTTGCTGGGCTTAAATATCCTCTGCTCCTGGCGTCTTCTACCTCTTAAGCCCAATCCGGGTAAAATGCATTAGATGGGCATAGCCAAGGCCAGGAACTGTGCAGAAGCTGGTGGATTTTGAATAAACCTAAATTGTTGATATCGTTAGACTTTATACTTTGGTGCTCATACAAACCATGCAACTCATACATCAATTCATAGTTTATTTACTGGCATTTATGTTTTTTTGGTGTCATTTTACTTTTATTTATTTATATTATAATTTATTTATTTTTTTGTGCAACGACTAAACCCAGTGGCTCAAGGAACTCCCTGGATATGAAATTTGGTGATTCATAATACAATGATGCCTCAACAGTTCGTTCAGTAATCAGAAAAATATTACAATAATTCAGAGTGTTCAACAAAAACAGAAAATCAACCACCAGCAGAAAATGTACGGTTTGTCAGTCTAGAGCTTGTGTGTAACATATGGAATAGTGTTCCACTAGGCTGAATAATATGAATAACAATACTGGAGCTTCTACATCATTTATTTATATGAAGCTCTTCTGTTGGGATAATCTTGGTCATAGATTTACATGCTTGTGTCATTTTCACATTTTCATAGTTGATCTTTAATGACTTGTTGCTGTGATGTTGCAGGTCGTGGTGGGCGTGTGGGCACTCATGGAGGCACCCTGTCCTCCTTCATTGTGAAAAACATTGCCCTGGACAAGACCGATGACAGTAACCCGAGGGAAGCCATCCTTCGTCATGCCAAAGAGGCAGAACAGAACCCATACTGGGTTGCACCAGCGTATTCTACGTAAGTATATTCTGCATGCCATTCTGTTTTTTCTTCACTATTGTACCACAGAATATTACAATGTTAATTTCAGACAATGTCAACAAGTGATTTGTTTTCTGCAGAAGTGAAATATTTCGAAATTTTTTTTTTTTTTTTTTTACATCAATGCTTATTGGACTATTTATTGTTGCGATAGCCACTGCTACTTGAAGGCTGACCATCACCCATTCGCTTTCGTAAAGTGGAGAGTTCAAAAGTTTAGAAGGGAGGAGTGTTCAACAGTGGTGTATTTCAAATAAAAACCCTTACATTAAAAGTAAAATAAATGCTGATGTTGGACTCCATGATGGTTGTCACATGCATTGGAAGGGTTCTGTAGTAATGGAGGCGGTGGTTGGGTTTATAATATAATATATCTCAGTGTTGGACTTCTCTCTGCCTCTTAGAATGGAAAGTGTGCACATCACCTGGAAACACACACAATGTGCAAAGCACCCCCAGAATGGCACCCCAATGCACAGGTACAGTAGGTACCAACAGACCTGCATTGCATTGTGGTGCGAAGAGTACAGGTCCGTTTTTTCTAAGACCGGCCATACACAGTTCAAATCTTGGCTGGTTCAGCAGGAGATTCAAACCATTAATGGGCAAGGCTGAATGTACCAAGTTCATCAATCAACCAGCCTGCCGCATTTCCTTGAGATTATATAGCAGCTGCTAGCGATAATCACGGTCTTCTCCCGGCAGGGGCGGCTTCCCATGCCTGGCCCTGCCCCCCTGCTGGAACCAGACAATGGCTCCCCAGGAGGGATTCCCCTGTCAGCACTGTCTGTGTTGATCGGGGGAATCGTGCTAATTTCTTTCCTGCAACCACGGGTCACATTGTGTATGGCCGGCCTTACATTGTCATGCTTTGGCAATGTTCTTGCCAAACTAGTGGAGACCTTAACATTTTAACCAAATGCTGACCAGCATACGACGATATACGTTGGCACAGCTGGGCAAATGGGCGCACAGGTACGTCCTCTTTTAAGAAGCGGCATTGTGGCCACCTGCTCCGTGACCATGGGTCCCACGGACTCGATGTCCACTGGCTGCCCACGATCGTGTCACGGAGTGGAAGAAGGCATTTCCCCATTCTGCCTAGTGACATGACGGAGATCACTGCTCCCTGTCATCGGGAGCAGTGATCGCTGTCATGTGAGTAGTAGTAGCCCATCCCCCCACAGTTAGAATCACTCCCTAGGACACACTTAACCCCTTGATCGTCCCCTAGTGTTTAACCCCTTGAGATAGGGGCACTCGGGAAGGGGGGAAGGGCCCAGAGTGCTGGCAGGGGACCCGAGCAGAGAAGAATCAGGGCTGCTCTGTGCAAATCCACTGCACAGAGCAGGTAAGTATAACTTGTTTGTTGTTTTGTTTTTTAAATACATTTTTTTGCTGTACAATCACTTTAAGAATAGTTAGGAATTTCTTCCACTTTAAGTATATAAATTAATACTTACACTTTTTTATTTATTTGGGGAACAAAAGAAGCAATCCGACGCCACATGCTCACTCACATGTACTCTGCAGAGACTAGTAAGATAGTCAGCAAACAAGGGTTAACCTGACTGTTCATGTAGAATTGATGTGCGTTTATTTAGCCACATTTAACATGTCTGACAATAGCTGTCAAGTTCACATGCTTTTAGCTATTGTTCTGCCCTGCTGACATGCACACACATAAATATATGTATCTTCTCCTGTGTAAGCTAATAGCATCTCAGGCTTCCATCCTGCCCACTTCAAGGCTGAATCCCTTTTCCCCCTGGCTACGGCTCTTAACAAGAGCCTGTAATGCAATCAGCCCACGTGTGGGACGGCAGCCCTCCCGGGATCAGTGTCTATTAAATGTTTCATGGAAGTAATATTGCAGGTGTCATGGGTGTAACCTAATATTCAGAGTATGAAGTTCAGAGGAGCTACTCGGACCAAATTACCTTTTGTGTCCTCGCCGCTGTAATGTTGTGTTTTTCCAAAGTGTGAGGGGCTTCACAGATATGTGCGGTCGTCGGTTTTGTCTATTTATCTTGACTGAATGTATTTTTATTGAGCTATCTATCTGCTTGTCTGTCTATCCATCATCTATACCAGTGGTGGTCAACTTTCTTGACATGGGGAGCCCCAATTGCAGCCCCTGACATTACCTAAGGGCCACACATGAACCCCACCTGCCTTGAGCCCCTAGGAAACGAAACTTAAGAATACTGCAACAAGTTATCCAATTTTTTCATCAACAAAATAGACAACATTCAGAAAATAATTCAACAAAAAAAAACAACAACCAACTATACGCAACCCAACTCGGGTAAGGAATTTTACATCCACAGCACACAAGCACCACATTTTTCGCTTACCCCGATCACCACGGATGAAACCAAAAATTTAATCAAAAGCCTCCGAGACAGCACATCGCCAAACAACATCATCCCCACAAAACTCTTGAAAGAATGCTCCGACATTCTGGCCCCCGCTAGTACACACCTAGTAAATCAGTCGTTCAAAGAAGGATTGGTTCCGAATTCTCTCAAGCAAGGCATCATCAAACCATTGCTAAAGAAACCCAACCTCGATCCCCAAGATCCGAACAATCGCAGACCGGTAACAAGCCTGAACACCATTTCCAAGATCATGGAGAAAGCAGTAGTACAACAGCTTCAACTTCACCTGGACACACACAAGCTCTTGGACCCACTACAATCAGGCTTCCGCCCAGGCCATGGCACAGAAACGGCACTTCTGAAAATATGGGATGACGCCCTAGAAGCAGCGGATGATGGAGAATCGTGTCTTCTGGTATTGCTGGATCTCAGTGCGGCGTTCGACACAGTGGACCACAACACTCTTCTCAGCCGCCTCAAGGAAGTGGCAGGAGTTACAGATGGAGATCTTCCATGGTTTGCTTCCTTCTTAGGAAACCGGTCACAGACAGTGAAACTAGGAGCCTTCACTTCAGAAACCCGGGCAGTTACGTATGGAGTCCCTCAAGGATCACCATTGTCACCAGTACTGTTCAACATTTACATCCGGCCACTCTTCAAAATTATTAACAGATCGGATCTATGCTACCTCTCATATGCGGACGACACTCAACTGTATTTTCGGATCACAGGACAAAAAGACCAGTACCACGAACTAGGAAAGTGTCTCACATTGATAGATGACTGGATGACCACTAGCTCCCTCGAACTAAATGGATCGAAAACAGAACTACTGCTCCTCGACGCAAACCAAAGGAAAAAGACGAAGACCCCTTGGACACCACCAACCATCCTTGGACAGACCATTCTTCCAAGCAACAAAGCCAAAAGCCTCGGAGTAATCTTTGATTCAGAGATGACCATGGAGGCGCAAATAGGATCCATAATCAGCGGATCCCACCATCTCCTCCGCCTGCTATGCAGACTCATCCCCTTCATCCCGGAAAAGGAAAAAGCGGTAGTAGTAGGAACGATCATCAATTCGCGTCTTGACTACGCAAACTCCCTCTACATAGGATTACCGGATTACCAGATTGCGCGCCTTCAAATTGTCCAAAACACAGCAGCAAGACTAGTCACCGGAAAGAAACCCTGGGAATCCATTTCCCTATCCCTAAGGACCCTCCATTGGCTCAAGGTAAAAGACAGGATCACATTCAAGATCCTCTGCCTCACCCACAAATGTACACAAGGAAATGAGCCTCAATACCTTTGTGAGAAAATAGAAAAATACATACCAAATCGCAGCCTTCGATCAACAAACCAAAACCGCCTTTTCATCCCCAAAGCCCGCTACAAATCGAAGGGAGAACGAAGATTCGCAGTACAGGGACCCCGACTATGGAATGCTCTACCAAACAACATCTGCATTGAAGAAAACCATCAGGCCTTCAGGAAAAAACTCAAGACCCACCTCTTCTAAACATGGCATCACAAGAGCAGACAAGCGACTTGAGGCGATTCAGTTCGCATTTGCAGCGCTGTACAAATACATTCATTCACACATAAAAATTAAGTGAATATTCCATCTCACAGACAAACAGGATATAGTCAGTCTATGGGCAGGATACAAGAGATGGTCAGAGACTGTGGACATAACCGCAAAAGATAGTCAGAGATGGCAGACATTCAACAAGAGATGTTTGGGGACTGTAGACATGATGCAAGAGATGGTCAGAGATTGTGGACACTGTTTGAGACATGATCAGAGACTGCGGGCATCACACTAGAGATGGTCAGACTGCTGGCATGATACCAAAGCTTGTCAGAGACTAGTGGCACAAGAGATGGTCAGAGACGACTGTGGACATAATATAAGAGATGGTCAAACTATGGGCATAATACAAGAGATGGTCAGAATTTATGGGCACGATACAAGAGATTGTCAGAGACTTTGGGCTTGATACAAGAGATGGTCAAAGACTGTTCACATGATACAAGAGATGGTCAGAGACTTTGGGCTTGATACAAGAGATGGTCAGAGACGACTGTGGACAATAATACAAGAGATGGTCAGAAACTATGGGCATAATACAAGAGATGGTCAGAATTTATGGGCATGATACAAGAGATTATGGGCATGATACAAGAGATGGTCGGAGACTATGGGCTTGATACAAGATATGGTCAAAGACTGTTCACATGATCCAAGAGATGGTCAGAGACTATGGCTTGATACAAGAGATGGTCAGAGACTATGGGCTTGATACAAGAGATGGTCAGAGACTATGGGCATGATACAAGAGATGGTCAGAGACTATGGGCATGATACAAGAGATGGTCAGAGACTATGGGCATGATACAAGAGATGGTCAGAGACTATGGGCATGATACAAGAGATGGTCAGAGACTATGGGCATGATGCAAGAGATGGTCAGAGACTATGGGCAAGATACAAGATATGGTCAGAGACTATGGGCATGATGCAAGAAATGGTCTAAGACTGTGAACATGACTTAAGAGTTGCTGGAGACTGAGGACATGCTTTAAAAGACAACCAGTTTTGTATTTTCTTTTTTGTGAAAAGGGGAACTTTTATACTTTAAACTTTTACAATATTTACTCCCTTCTTGCCAACTATACATATAAAATTTCCTGAACTCTGTTACTTTTACATTTTTTTTAATGCAAAAAGTGCTAATACCTGAATTTGACTTGGTATCAGTCTCTTGCAAATCCCTGTACTGCAGAACTGAGATGGGGAGCGGGCAAAGCAGCACAAGGATCCAAATAGTTGCTCTACAGTGCTCATGGTCTAACCAGGAGAATGCTGATACAGTGCCTTGAAAAAGTATTCACACCCCTTGAAATTTTCCACTTTTTATCATGTTAAAACCAAAAACATAAATGTATTTTATTGAGATTTTATGTGATAGACCAACACAAAGTGGCACAAAATTGTGAAGTGAAAGAAAAATGATAAATGGTTTTCCACATTTTTTACAAATAAATATCTTTGTATTCAGCCAACTTTACGCTGATACCCCTAACTAAAATCTAGTGGAACCAATGCGTTCAGAAGTCACCTATATAGCAAATAGAGTCCACCTGTGTGTAATTTAATCTCAGTGTAAATATAGCTGTTCTGGGAAGGCCTCAGAGGTTTGTTAGAGAACCTTAGTGAACAAACAGCATTATGAAGACCAAGGAACACACCAGAGAGGTCAGGGATAAAGTTGTGGAGAAGTTTAACCACTTAAGCCCCAGACTATTTGGCTGGCCAAAGACCAGAGCACTTTTTGCGATTCGGCACTGCGTTGCTTTAACTGATAATTGCGCGGTCGTGCGACGTGGCTCTTAAACAAAATTGACGTCTTTTTTTTCACACAAATAGAGATTTCTTTTGGTGGTATTTGATCACCTCTGCGTTATTAATTTTTTGCGCTATAAACCAAAAAAGAGCAACAATTTTGAAAAAACGCATAATTTTTTGCTTTTGACTATAATAAATATCCCCAAAAAAATATATAAAAAAAACATTTTTCTCCCTCAGTTTAGGCCGATACGTATTCTTCTACATATTTTTGGTAAAAAACAAAAAAAATTGCAATAAGTGTTTATTGATTGGTTTGCGCAAAACTTATAGCGTCTACAAAATAGGGGATATTTTTATGGCATTTTTATTAATATTTTTTTTTTTACTAGTAATGGCAGCGATCATCGATTTTTATCATGTCTGCGACATTATGGCGGACACGTCGGACAATTTTGGCGTGATTTTAGGACCATTCACATGTATACAGCGATCAGTGCAATTTAAAATAGCACTGATTACTGTGTAAATGTGACTGGCAGAGAAGGGGTTAACACTAGGTGGCACTGTAGGGGTTAAGTGTGTCCTGGGGAGTGATTCTAACTGTAGGGGGGGTGGGCTAGCTGTGACACATCACTGATCATAACTCCCGATTACAGGGAGCTATGATCAGTGACACTGTCACTAGGCAGAACGGGAAGATGCTTGTTTACATTAGCATCTCCCCGTTCATTCTCTCCGTGAGACGATCCGTGGGACCCGCGACCCGACTTGCGGATCTCCTGGCCGGCATGCACGCAATGGCATTCTGCCGATGTACATCAGCATGCGCCTGGTCGAGAACCAGTTAAAGCAGGGTTGGGTTATGAAAAAAATATCACAAGTAGGGTTGAGCGAACCCAAACTATAAAGTTCGGGTCCGTACCGGACTTTTGGGTGTCCGGGACTCGGACCCGAACCCGAACTATTGCCTGTAAGTTCGGGTTCGGGTCCGGTGTTCGGCGCTGTATTGGCGCCTTTTTAACAGCTTTAGGGCAGCCAATGGATGATCGTTTCACTAGTGTGCCCTAGAAGCCATCACAGCCATGCCTACTAATGGCATGGCTGTGATTGGCCAGTGCAGCATGTGACCCAGTCTCTATAAATAGTACACACACAGCACACAGCGTCATTCTGTTAGACAGACACTGTTAGGCAGGTTCCTGTGCTGCAGATAGATAGATAGAGGATTTTAGGAGTTAGTGTGCTAAAGTCAGTCCACATTCCTTGAATTTTATTCTAATTAGTTAGATCAGTGAGCGATCTAGATAGCTAGAGTAGGGAGGGAGTTTCTTTATTTATCAAAAGAAAGAGGCAGACATAATTATTGAAGAGATTCCTAAATCAATTGTACCCTGGCTGGGGTGCAGTGCACAGTCACAGTAACAGTGCCATGAGGCCAGTGCCAGACAAAATATAAACGTTTTACCTGCAAGCTCAGTGCAACATTACTGCACTGCATATACTAAGAGATACACCATAGTCTGTGTGTATTCTGCTATTGGAAAAACATTGCATAAAAATAGAATTTTGCTTTTTATTTTTTTTTCCCAATAGCATTTTCTGCGTGTTCATACATACACGCTGTAGACACTAACCTTGTATTCTGATATTGCAAAAACATTGCAAAAAAATAAAATTTTGCAGTGTTTTTTTTTCTTCCCAATAGCATTTTCTGCGTTTTCATAAACGCTTTACATACTGTCCGTGTAGTCTGATATTGCAAAAACATTGCAAAAAAATATAATTTTGCAGTGTTTTTTTTTTCTTCCCAATAGCATTTTCTGCGTTTACATACTGTCCGTGTAGTGTGATATTGCAAAAACATTGCAAAAAAAATTTTTTGCTGTGTTTTTTTTTCTTCCCAATAGCATTTTCCGCGTTTTCATAAACGCTTTAGACACTGTACGTGTATTCTGCTATATACAAAAACACCCATTTAGGGCGAGATCATAAATTTTGAAAATATGAGGAGATCATCAAAAAGGGGACGTGGCCCGGGTCGTGGTGCTGCTGGTGGCGCTCCTGTTGCAGGGAGAGGACGTGGTCGATCTGTGCCAGCTACACGCACTAGTGAAACACCTTCCGCAGGTGCGAGTAGGCGACAGAGCCTGCTGCAGCCTGCTGCAGTAGGCGCATGTCCTTCCACCACCGAGGATTGCAGGGCACTTCAGTTTGCCTCCTGTTGCTAACTCCTCCTACTCCGCCTCCTCATCCTCTACCGCCTCCTCATCCGGTCAGCGTAACACCTTCACCACCAACTTCAGCACAGCCAGGGCGAAACGACAGCAGGCAGTTTTAAAACTTTCCTGTTTGGGGGAAAAACCCCACACCGCGCAGGAGTTGTGGAGGGACATGGAACAACAGACCGATGAGTGATTGGTGGCAGTGAGCCTCAAGCCCGGCCTGGTGGTGTGCGATAATGGGCAAAATCTCGTAGCAGCTCTGGGCCTTGACCGTTTGACGCACATCCCTTGCCTGGAGCATGTGCTGAACTTGGTGGTCCAGAGGTTCCTGAAGAATTACCCCGATATGCCAGAGCTGCTGCAGAAAGTGCGGGCCGTCTGTGCGCACTTTCGGCGTTCTCACCCTGCTGCTGCTCGCCTGTCAGCGCTGCAGCGTAACTTCGGCCTTCCCGCTCACCGTCTCATATGTGACGTGCCCACAAGGTGGAACTCCACCTTGCACATGCTTGCCAGACTGTGCGAGCAGCAGCAGGTGATAGTGGAGTTTCAGCTGCAGCACGCACGCGTGAGTCGCTCTGCGGAACAGCACCACTTCACCGCCAATAACTGGGCCTCCATGCGAGAACTGTGTGCCTTGTTGCACTGTTTCGAGTACTCCACCAACATGGCCAGTGCCGATGACGCCGTTCTCAGCGTTACTATCCCAGTTGTATGCCTCCTTGAAAAAACTCTTAAGGCGATGATGGAAGAGGATGTGGCACAGGAGGAGGAGGAGGAAGAGGGTTCATTTCCAAGGCTTTCGGGGCAGTCATTTACAAGTGGCTACGAGGGTGGGTTCCTGCACCAACAAGCGCCAGGTACACAATTGTCTGGCAGCAAGGGCACAGTTCTGGAGGATGACGAGGTGGAGGATGAAGAGGAGGAGGAGGAACCATGTTCACAGCAGGGTGGCACCCAGACCAGCTCATGTCCATCACTGGTGCGTGGCTGGGGGGATACAGAGGACACAGACGATACACCTCCCACAGAGGACAGCTTTTCCTTGCCTCTGGGCAGCCTGGCACACATGAGCGATTACATGCTGCAGTGTCTCCGCAATGACCGCGGAGTTGCCCACATTTTAACTGGTGCTGATTATTGGGTGGCCACCCTGCTGGATCCCCGTTACAAGGACAACGTGCCGTCCTTAATTACCTCACTGGAGCGTGATCGTAAGATGCACGAGTACAAGCGCGCGCTGGTAGACGTGCTGCTGGTGGCATTCCCACTTGGAAGCGGGGGTACGGTGGAAGCACAAGGCGAAGGCAGAGGAGGAGGAAGAGGTCGCCAACGCAGCCGGGGCACCGCCAGAACCTCGCAAGGCAGGGTTAGCATAGCCGGAATGTGGAAAAGCTTTGTCGGCACGCCACAACAACCAGCACCACCAGCTGAGATGGAACGTCTTAGCAGGAGGCAGCATTTCACCAACATGGTGGAACAGTATGTGTGCACACGCGTACACGTACTGCATGACGGGTCTGCCCCCTTCAACTTCTGGGTCTCCAAATTGGGCACATGGCCTGAGCTTGCCCTTTACGCATTGGAGGTGCTGGCCTGCCCTGCCGCCAGTGTATTATCTGAACGTGTATTTAGCACGGCAGGAGGCGTTATCACAGACAAGCGCAGCCGCCTGTCCAGAGTCAATGTGGACAAGCTCACGTTCATTAAAATGAACCAGGCATGGATCCCACAGGACTTGGCCGTACCTTGTGCAGAATAGACACATATACCGGTGTTCTGACGAAAACTGTCTTGCTATCGGATAGTGTCCGGCCACTTACTGCGCAGGTGCAGTGCTTGCGGAGGACAAGGAGATTCACAAAATCTCCAAAGATGAACATCGCCTGCGCAGTGAGTGCAGATTCAAGCCCGACCATCCAAGTGGACATACGGTAGCACATAGTAACAGGGCCCCTCACGGGCTCGCTTGGCTAGGCTTCAACCTCGGATGATGTGGCTTGAACCTGGAGTCACCGCGCATCGTCTTCGGAGAGTTTCAAAATCCCCTTGTCCTACGTACTGAGCAAGCGCAGTACAGGGCGGACACTATGCGACGGGGGACAGAATTCGACACATCATTCACCACTAGCCTTACCCAGCCATTGTTGTATTTTTGAACCAGTGTTGACTACCTCCTCCAACGCCGCTTCCACCTACACCGCCACATCCACCGCCACCTCAACCTCCTACTCCATTTGAATTTCGTCCTAGGTCAAGATTATAATTTTTTCATTTTTTTTTCATTTTCAAGTATTTTATTTTCCCACTATCTTATCCATTAAATTGAATAATTTTTTCCAGAAAGTGCGTATTCTGGGGTATTCCCACCATATGTGCGGCATCATGCCGTTGAGTTTCTGAGGTTCTTAATGACTTCCTGTACCTCTTCTGCTGAGAAGCGGGCCTCCAGCATTTTTTTTTATTTTTAATTTTTTTTTATGTTATTTTAAGTTATTTCCCTATCCACATTTGTTTGCAGATCACTTGCCATGCTCTTAACAACATTTTGTTGCCATTTTCAGCCCTCTAGCCCTTTCCATGACCTTTTTACAGCCATTTTAGTGTTCAAAAGTCCGGGTCCCCATTGACTTCAATGGGGTTCGGAGTTCGGGGTCAAGTTCGGCCCCGAACCCGGACTTTTTTCCGAAGTTCCGCCGAACCCGAACATCCAGGTGTCCGCTCAACTCTAATCACAAGCTTTAAACATCTCACAGAGCATTGTTTTAATCGATCATCCGAAAATGGAAAGAGTGCGGCACAAGTGCAAACATGACAAAATGTGGAAAATGTCAAGGGTTATGAATACTTTTTCAAGCCACTGTAGGAGGAGAGAGCAGAATGAAAGTGATGAGCTCATCGGTTGTTTTTTGCCTGGAGTTAGTTTAAAAGTAGCAGCAGCCACTGTGGCATAAACATGTCCATTGATTTGCAGGGTTACCGAGTATTTGTGATGAGTCAATGATCAGATCCCTATCTCGCACTGCTCTGTGTGTGTGACTGTGTAGGTCCTGTGTGAGATCTATTCATTCTGCTGGGGTTCAGATGCCAGCTTGTGAAGTCATAACTGTAACTGATTTTCCCATTGCTGCTCAGTGACACACAAACCACAATTTATTCTATTTTAATTGACCCGTGACTACATGTAGCTTCTTAATTACAGCATTAGCTGGTCTGATCCTGGGTCACTTCTTTTTTTTTTTTTTTATTTGCAGTTGTTTAAAAGGAACTTTAGAGTTTCCCTGTAGCCAAAACTATTTTAATGTTGGATAGAGTAGGGAAGCGTCAGAACCCCTGTCAGGCTTTTCATTTGTACTGTTGACCATTGTAATACAAATTGAAAAGGATGGGACATCCAAAATTTCAAATTTTTAATTGTCTAATGAGGACAACCTCTTCCAGCAACTACCAAGCGCGGGTTACCTGTCCCTTCCTGTGTGTGTGTGTGTGTGTGTGTGTATAGGACAAGGGAGTAAGGGTAATTCATCCGATGGGATCCATACTAAAGCAGCTCTCCCTGTATTATCAGTAGCGTTTGCTCTGCGGTCACGTGCTCTACGCACGCCCGGCTGTCACATAGCTCTGATTACACAGGGAGAGCTGCCCAATAAACAGAGCACAGGATCTGGCTGTCACAGAGCTCTGATGATTACACAGAAAGAGCTGCGCTCTCCCAATAAACAGAGCACAGGATCTGGCTGTCACAGAGCTCTGATGATTACACAGGAAGAGCTGCGCTCTCCCAATAAACAGAGCACAGGATCTGGCTGTCACAGAGCTCTGATGATTACACAGGAAGAGCTGCGCTCTCCCAATAAACAGAGCACAGGATATGGCTGTCACAGAGCTCTGATGATTACACAGGAAGAGCTGCTCTCTCACAATAAACAGAGCACAGGCTCTGGCTGTCACAGGACTCTGATGATTACACAGGAAGAGCTGCGCTCTCCCAATAAACAGAGCACAGGCTCTGGCTGTCACAGGACTCTGATGATTACACAGGGAGAGCTGCAGTTTAATTCACCAGACTGAGCTGTCAGTTTGACAGCTCAGGTCATGCCCTGCATTAATTTATGAAAGCTACTATTGAATATAGTGTGAATAAAAAAATAAAAATAGCCTGTTATTAACCCTTAGTGAACTCCAATTAATTTTTTATTTTTTTTAACTCCTTTACATTAGATTTTTTTTTAATTGTCTGTATGTAAACTTTTTCTTTTGCATTCTTTACGTTTGTAGAGCCAAATTAAATATAATCAAGGGCACATCTAAAAAAATAGTTGTAGTTAATTCTAATTTGTTTTTAACCCTAACATTTGTTGTTAGAATTTTAGTTAATCCTAATTATTTTTATTAGCTCTTTTGTTTTCTTACATTTTTGCTGTATAAACTTTACATTTAAATTTGTGTTTGCTTTTTTGAACCAAAGTAAAGAGCTTGAGGGTTGATTTGTGCTCACTTTGGCATCCTCGTCATGGGTGCCAGAGGACAATGCCTGGCACTTCACACACATACTGTATATATTGATAAATGCTTGGATTTGAAGTATTAAGCAGTAGACAGGTCTACTGATTTTAAATCTTCCACATGTTCATGGCTGTAAAAGCCACAGACTAAAGCTGGTCATAGATGAGCAGTTTTTTTTTTTTTTTGTTCAGCCGGGGGGAACAGATTCCTCCATCCATGACAACAAGGTGGACAGAGGAATTCCCCTCCCACCGGGACATTGTATTCTGCCAACGGAACCCTGCACTGTCAAAATACACGGGGAAAAAAAAGTTTCCCAACTTGTCCATTCGACAGAAGCCGATGTAACAATCAACTTCTGTTGAACAAGGACGGCCACACACTGACCGAATTTTGGCCAGTCCCCGCTGAACGGGCCGAAAATTGATTTGTCTATGGCAAGCTTAACAATGACTTAACATAGTGCTGACCAGTGACATTAAATCGGAACTTCAGCACGGCGATGTGTGGCGTGTCGCTCGGACACATTGCATCACTGATCACAGTAAAGAGCCTATGAGGTAGGCTCTTTACCATGTGATCAGCTGTGTCCAATCACAGCTGATCACAGTGTAAATAGGAAGTGTCGGTTATCGGCCTTCTTCTCCTCACACTGACATAGCGATCAGTGATGCCTGTCAGTGCCCATTAGTGCTGCATATTAGTGCCTCCTCCTCAGTGCCAGTCAGTGAAGGAGAAAAATTACTTCTTTACTAAATTTTATAACAGAAACTAAGAAAAACTTTTTCTTCAACATTTGTTTTCTTTTTTCGTTTGTTTAGCAAAAAATAAAAAAAAAACAGTGGTGATTAAATACCACAAAAAGAAAGTTCTATCTGTCTCAAAAACAATGATAACAATTTAGTTTGGGTACAGTGTAGCATGACCACGCAATTGTCATTCAAATTGTAACGGCGCTGAAAGTTGAAAATTGGCCTGGGCAGTTCGATAAACAAACTGTCTGTTTTTGCTAACAGCAATGAATGTGCTTGACAAGTGCCCTGGAAAAGGACAGTTGTAGAATAAAATGTGGTATCTAATTGAAGGCTTTGGGTTTTTTCTAGATGAAGTCCATCGTGGAAATGATAGGTCAATTGATAGTTGCACTTTGTTCTGAATTGACCTGAATCAGCAGTCGACTTTTAGTGGCTCAGTGATTTCAAAACTGAGAAAGAAGGTGTCTGATTTGCTAGCATATCTGTGTTGCATGTAGTACAGGGAGATTTGGACCCCTTTCAGACTGAGGCAGTTTTTGAGCGTTTTAGCGCTAGAAATAGCACCTGAAAACTGCCTCCCATGCCGCCCGAATGTGAAAGCCTAAGTGCGTTCACACTGGGGCCGTGCGCTTGCAAGACGTTAAAAAAAGTCCTACAAGCAGCATCTTTGAGGCTGTTTGGAAGTGCCTGAAAAGCGATTTGGAAGCGTCGCAACACGGTCGCTTTTAACCCCTTCTTCGGCCACTGGTGAAGGTTAAAAAGCGCCCTGCTAGCACTAATGCTCGGGCGACCCCAGTGTAAAAGTAGCCTTAACCATTTACAATGTTGCATGTTTGGCACATTACATGATGAACTGTTGTGTCTCCTCTCATTCCTATTTAGCTTTCCATCTGCAAGAATTATTCTGTTCCTGTCTATTGTTTTCTAATCCCATTGGAAGAGCAATGCAGCCAAGCTGTAGCCTTCTCCTATATAAAGTCATTATTCTCATCCTTGCACCTCATTTTCTGCAATCCTTTCTGTCTTGCAGGACGCAGCCCAAGGCCGTGTTTGCGGAGGTGGACTCTGAAGAAGACGAACCAGACAACGAGCCAGACTGGAAAAAGCGTAAAATCTAAAGATGAAATTAAACCTAGCCATTGACAGCCTAATTGTTACAAATGATTCCAGCGTGTATCATTAGGAAATAACTTCCTTTTTTTATTTAAAAAAAATAAAAAATCATTTAATAAAAATCACAGTGACATCAGTCTTTTAAAGTAGTTTTAAACCTAATTAAATGGCATAACAATTGCAATTTTTTTTGTAATAAAATACTTGTTTTCATCATTGTTTTATCCTTGTTGATCTCTCGCAGCCACTTCCTGTCTACATGCATTCTTGCGGCGACATGGCATTTCTTAGTGTGGGCTTCCTGTTGGTGACAACAAGGGATTATGCTAGTATAATGTGAGCTAAAATGCCTACTAAAGCTTGCTATGCATGGATTGAGATTCCGCCGCTTCAGCAGGGACCGACCCGAATTTCAATCCACGTATGCGCACTCTGGTGTACAGAAGTCGATCAGTAGATTTTTTGTCAGATTTTCCCTGCTCGATCAGCATTGCAGGCTATACCCGGCAGCGCTGATCAGTGTGTTCTGACGGTGGGGAAATCTCCCCACTGTCCGAATACAATAGTTCAGCGGGAGAATTCCCTTATCCACCCCAAATGTGTGGATGGGGGTAATTTTTTTAAAACTGGCAGTATCACCAGATATTATTTTAACCCCTTTCTGGCCCAGCCTCTGTGTCCTTTTAATAGGGTCTGTATGTCTAGGGAGTGGTCAGGATTTGCAATCATTTGACCATTGTGATTGTCTGCCACAATGGTTGCATGATCGGCAGCTACTTCTGCCAGCTACTGATTGTTACTGGGGAACAAGAGCTGTCTTTCATAGCTTGCGCTCTGTGCAGTGAGCGCTCTCTTAGCACTGAAACATTGGCCACCCATTGACGCATATGTTCGGTGTGTAGACCTTAAAACCTGCTTTTGGTGCGACCACATACTGCACGGATGGCAACAGGTTAAATACTTAGGTCCACAGCAGTTTCTGCTGCTTTTATCATTGGAACGGCCAACTGTTGGCAACCGCCGGGGTTCAGCATTAAGCTCAGGAGGTGAAAAGATTAGCTCCTGGCCTTAAGATACTTTTACAGACCTCTCCATTGAGGGGTTCTACGTCAGAGAATGTAAACACAATGCAATGGGAGTGACATGACATAAATCAAAATATTTTCTTCCCAGATTAATCCCCAGGTTCTAACAGCAAGGGCAGACTGTTCTTTATCAACTGTTTACCCTAATTTATAACCAATATTTTGCAAGCTCTGAACCAAGAAGCGCTCAGAGCTGAGCACACCCGGGTTCACATTCAGCTTGGCACATCAGGTGATGTAAATCCTGTAAAAGGGATTCGGCAACTCTACATCCATCCAGATAACTTTTACTAAATTCGCCTTAGCCTGCTGCTGAGAAAAAAAAAACTTGTTTTATCCCCCTCAATGCCTGAGGTGCAAGACAGTGCCGAAGAGCTCAAGTGATTAATGTTAAGCAAACCGGTTTTCCTTCCTGCGTGCATTGCAATGTAGCACCAAAAAGAGAATAAAGCCTAATAAAGAATAAAGCCTGTCAGGTTTTTATTGTGATCTGTGCCCCTCATTAGGGAGATTCGCCCTCGCTATTTGTCCTGTTTACTGTTATCAGTGAAAGGGAATTCCAAAGCTAGTCCCCAGACCAGTAATAGAAGGCAAATATTTCAGCGGGGGCAGTAGTTTTGGTGACAACCAAAAATTTATTTAATTTGAAGGGATTTGCTTTCACTTCCTGTTTTGGCTATAGACAGGAAGTGAAGGGAAATCTCCCCAATAGGACACAGATTCCTACTTTAAATGTTTGTGTTCGGCAAAAATTACAGGGAAATGCATTTTTTTCAAATTTTTTACTATTTCCAAAAAAGAAAAATATACCTCAGAATAGGGGAGGAAAGGCCAGCACTAGGAGCCAATCAGGTGTCAGGCAATACACATGTGGTCAGGAGGAACATGCTAATAGGACAAGACGGGGTGATGACCTCATCAGTCTGTTACTTTTTCACTGTCCAATCACAGGCTGGGAGCAGGGCGGAGAACTCCCTGTGTCGCCAAACTGCAGTAAAGAAAAATCAGGTCACCAAACTGTACTGTCTGGCAGGGCTGTGTAAATCACAGTGTTGAAAGGAACAGAAATACAAATCCTTTGGCAGCTAAAACATCTCCATTGTATGTGTTTAAGCTGTGTATTTGCCTGTTTGCCTTTAACATAATGGATATGAACATATTTTGCATCAAAATGCTATCTAGTCCTATAGTTCTTCTGCTGTCAGCTTAAGTTAATTCATAGTTTCCATGATTTTGTTTGTACTTGGTGTTCAGGCCTCAGTCGATTCATGTGGCTGCCCTGGGTATTTCTGTAAAGGATCAAATCCATAAGTTATACAATGCTTGAAAAATGTTTACCTTGAAATCATACCTAACAGGGCTGGGGAATGTTTCACTGTTTTCCTCTACAAAACACATGCTGAGCAAAAGGAACAGGCCGTAATCTTAAAACGCCATAAAAACAAGATGTTTCCAGAGCACTTGGGTGACAAATAGTGGAGAACCAGTCAGCTACACTGAAATCCTCTTTAAATCATCATTTAATAGGTTGTAACCAGAGGGGTGATTTTATCTCCTGTTCGCACAACACAAGAAGATAATGGAAATCATTCTTAAAGAGAACCTGTCCCTTTCTGGTGTACAATTGGTTTAAGGGAAAATATACAGTTTTTAATTGATGTTATGTTTACTATTTATTAGTTCTTAAGCTGGTGTTTTCTACCCCCCCTTCCCTATCTCTCTCTCTCTCTCTCTATTTCCTCCCTTCCTTCTTCCTCTTCTGCCCTCTGCCTTCCCTTCTCTTTCTGCTTCTCTCTCCCCCTTCTTTTCCCTCTCTTACCCGCTTCCCTTTGACCCCCTCTATCCCTTACCCTCTCCCGTTTCTCCCCCTCTCTCTCTTTATTCCTCCCCTCTACCCCTTCCTCCTTTTTTTCTTGCCCTCTGTCTTCCCTTCCTCTCTCTTTCTCTCTCTTCATGTGCAAGAAGTCTCCAATATAAATGATCATAGGGGAATCGACTGCATTGGATGACTCTAAGTACAGGGAGGTTAAAAGTTGTTTTGCTGAGATACAGTCAATTCCTACTGTCCCAGGTATTGGTCCATTTCCAGTAGGGAACCAGGAATCGCAGAGATCTCCCTTTATCCTCAGACTTTGGGACAGCATAGTCTCAGACACTACATTCTCTACTTAAATGTCTTCATCCTCCCTTCTTCCTACCCATTTCTCTTTCTCCCTTTATCCCCCTTCTTTTCCACCCTTTGTCCCCCCTTCTTTTCTGCCCTCTGCCTTCCTTTCTCTACCTGCCTCTCTCCTCTTCTTTTTTTCCTCTTATACCCCCCCCCCCCCCCCCAGACACTTTACCCACTCTCCTTCGTCTCTTACCCTCTCCCCTGCCTCTTTCTTACCTGCCCCCCCCCCCTTTAGACTCTTTTTTTCCTCTCGCCCTCCCTTACCCTCTGTGACGGGAGTCACTGTTGGGCGCAGGGTGACCAAGAAAAGAATGAACCCTGAGAATATGATTGGACTACTTCAAATGGGACAGTAATAATCATTAACAATATCTCTCAAGAATATATGTAAAGACTATTCTTGGGTTCTTTGATTCTAAACTCAACATGTTAGTTGAGAGACCTGATCACATTGGCCTCTAGAACTTGGTAGGAGCCGGACAGTCTACTCCTACTATAGTGTGTTGCCAACTAGGCTGAGGAGGGGAGGAGATCACTGTTTGTATTGTTAATTGTAAGTAGCTCCTGCTATTGTGTGAAGGTGTCCTGTGTTATACTTATGATAATGCTGATTGTGTCTTCTGAGCTAAAAGACGGCAAGTCTGTCCTAAAGGTCATGTCTCTGAGTCACCTAGTCTGGGTAAATGATTTAGTAAATTAGCTCATGTTAATTAGTTTTTTGGTTACAGGTGTATTGTTAGATTAATATGAGCAGGAGGTAGTAACCTCCTCTTTAACTGTATATAAAGACTTGTAATTTTGGTTCTAATAGAGAGTCTGATTCCTGTTTGACCCTCCGTACAGAGCCTCGTCTCGTATTAGGGGGAAGAATTATTCGTATGGGTTTCTTGTTTGGGTGATTGGAGTGTTTGGTAGCTGCCTTTGTGTTCAGAAATGGAATGTCCTAAACGGCTTTAACCCCTTTCATACTCGGGGTGTCGTTACACCCTCTCCTTTTCCTCCCCCTCTCTCTCTTTCTCTCTCTTATCCTCCTCCCTCTCTCTTACATTCACCCTTACTCACCCTTTCTCTCTCTCTCTCTCTCTCTCTCTCTCTCTCTCTCTCTCTCTTACCCTTTTCCCTTACTCACCCTTTCTCTCTCTCTCTCTCTCTTCCCTCTCTCTCTCCTCTCTCTCTCTCGCTCTCTTTCTTTCTCTTTCTCTTTTTCTCTCTCTCGCTCTCTTTCTTTCTCTCTTTCTCTCTCTCGCTCTCTTTTCCTCTTTCTCTCTCTCTCTCGCTCTCTCTTTCTTTCTCTCTCTCTCACCTTCTCTCTCTCTCTCTCTCTCTCTCGCCTTCTCTTTTTCCTTTTCCTCTCTTGCACTGACTTCTCTTTTTCTTCCTCTCCATCTCCCTTGCCCTCTCCAACCAGCAGATTTAATTTTGAATCAGGCTTGCATTGAGTTGCGTCCTTTTGCGTTTTCCCAGAGCTAAATTGACGGATCGGAGGTAGGCTAATTATAAATGGACATTTACATCTGGCCACCCATAGAACCCTTGCGGGTCCGCTAACACCTGCTGCCAAACATTCAGTTTAGATTCTGTGAACGAACCCCCTGCTAGAAGGAGAAGACACGGCCATGTGAAAGGACACTTAGAAAAGTTTATTGTTTGGGTTTGCATACACTTTAATCTGACTTTCCTGATATGCATATTTATTCTGGATCAGTGATTCAGAAAGGCAGCCAGATAAGTAACATTTTCATAAGAAGGCTTGCATTGGCTTCACCCATATTTCTCTTGGGAAAGGTTTGCTTTCGGCTGAGGAGGTATTTGGATAGGCTTACTGGAGAGAAGGTAATCATTATGAATATCAGATGGTTCATCAATTGCCAAATTAGTGGGACAGGATTTGGGGCAATGAGCTGTGCATGGTGTTGTCATGCTTCTTGAGCTATGCAACCACATACTATAATGCAGCAGGGGAAGTACGCTCACATCACTGTATGCATTAAGTTGCAGATCTCTTGGCACATAAAGCAGATCTTCTGTACGTATCACAGCTGTGTATTTAGGTGTTTGGATGGAGCTCCCTCTTCATATCTCACACACTGGCTTTGTCCGTATTTTCATGCTGTAAACCCTACCCTGGCTGCAAAGGGAAACATTTTAATCAAGTGCAGAAAAATTTTAATTTCCATGGGAAGCACTGAAATATTTCTAACAGTTTTAGCCAAGGAAAATCTCTGTGACTGAAAACGTGGATGTGAAGAGCAGACCCGGCAGCCCATGGACCTGCGAGACCAGCGCTATGTATAAACACACAGTTAATCTTGTTCCTAGAAGCGCACTGTAAAGGTCAATGCAGCATAGCGTAAGTGTTTAGGATGTACAAGATGGGAGAAAAGGTGTTCTAAAACGGCATAAAATGGGATTTCTTCCGTCAGTTTGTCTTGTAAAAGAAATGGAAAAGCTTGAAATGTTGTCTTTCCCATTTATAACACCTCTCCACTGTTCATCAGTTATTCCCAAATCCATTTTAAAGCTACCATTCAGGCCAAAGTAAGAGGGTCACCTACCTCCCCACCCCCCGCCTTCCCCGCAGACTGACCGGCTGTATATACTCACCTTTCCTCCCTTCCAGTTCACACCATTTGGCTGCTAAGACCAGGGACGGAAATCTCAGTGTAAGCTCCAAACTGATTTGTCAGAGCTTACATGGGGATACAGACACCTTCCCTGAATAAAAGGTAAAAAAAAAACTGCGCTAATCACATAAAAAAGGACTCTAAATATAGCTGCAATAATAATGGGATAAACACAATAGCAATGTAGGGAAAAAAATCGCGCTCTTAAAGTCCAATTGAAGATAGGAAGTGTAAAACAGTCCTAAAAACAAGTTCCTTTAATGAAGATAATATCCTCCAATGGAAATATTTTACAGAAAAGGTATTTCAGCAATATTGGATCTTGCTCCTATGGATAAGCATGCTTACCAGATGTAAGCCAAAAGTTTGCATGTGGCTTTAACCCAGCCTGGGTTGATGATCCAAGTTGTTTATAGGGGACAGCACAAATTGTAGTGTAGTAATCGCCTCCTCCAAAGTATGGTACTCACAAGGTATGGTTACACAGTGCCGGAAAAACAAAAGCATACCATAGCATAATACTGCTACATATTTTGCAGGAAATGTGTCACAAAGAAACTATTTAAATAGATCATGTGCCAGATTATAAAGACACCCGTGACGGCAGGTATATATGAATGTGCACCACCACCTAATAGAGGGCCTCCTTACCAGATGCCAGAGGAAATACACACACACAAAAACAGAAGATCCTTTCCAAAGGATTTCCCAATCAGTTCAAAGTGATGAAATTTATCCGTGTGATCTATAAGAACTTATCCTATGAAGTGCCTCCTTACCAACAAGGAAAACATAAACAGCAAGCATGCACTTTCACCGGTTAGGCTGTCTCCTTACCACAGTCCCAGATTATGGAGGCTTATACTGCAAGCAGAGGAGAGCAAGTTATCCTCCACGGCGTGGAGTGTACCGGTTGTAGACACGGAACTTTTAGCCAGTACCCAGGGGAAAAAATATACAGACCATGGCGTAATAACGTACTAAAAGGTTTATTAAAATAAAAAAAGTTGCACTTACAAACTAGAAGAGTTAAAACAGCAGAGTTTTAAAATCGTAGAGCCGGCCGGCTACAAACACATAGACGCTCCCGTCCTATTCCGCGTGGTGACGTCAGCACGTTCGCCCTCAGACGCGTTTCGTTACAAATAACATTGTCAATGAGGAACAGGCTACGTGCTGTGTCACCACCTTATAAAGAAAACAACCTCGTTCTGGGTCATGAACGTGAAGCTCCGGGCGCCATCTTGATTGTGGGCAACCCCTATGTGATGTCTATATAGAGTTCCTGGCGGATATTCCGTTCCCTCTTGGAGCAAAAAATCTCCATTTTAACTAGGGTCAATGTTATCTGCCTAAATCAATAGAGCCAACTTTATTGGAACCCAAGTGTTATGAACAAATCCGGGAATGACCCGTATTATAGCGCAATCAGCCATTTGATGATATAGGATGATGCTATGAATGCAAATTTACCATGATGCAATTACAAAAAATTACAAAATGTGAAAAAAATTTCCGAATAAAAAGAAAAAAGAGAGTGAGATAAGTGAAGAACCCTTGTAACAAAGGCTCATTTTTATGAACATGTACATTTAAATTATTTATTTTAAAAATTAAACTTACTATATTGGATGCATATAAGCATGTCTCCAATTCTAATTAAAGAGACGTGCTTATTCCAAAAAGTGTTATGTGAATATATAAATAATCCCTATTTAATATCACGTAAAGTGATTATAATGTTATATTCAAATCGTGATATTGGTGCATGTACACACAGAGATCATTCTGTCGTGCAAATATATAACCCTTATTTAATACAACGTGACCTGTATATTTTAATTTATAATGTTAGTGCATATAAATATAAAAATCATATACTTCAAATATGCCCACTGTGGCACCTTGGGCCACCATGTGTCATCCCACAGAATACGACTTTTGTAGTGAAACCCAACCTATATAAACAAATTAAAATTATAAAAAATTGGATAATTTGACAAATGAATTTGTGTGGGGGAGGGTCATTATAGATCCTATTCCTTTGCCACAGGAAATACACAAACATGACCCAGATCAAGTTAATGAACCATAACCTCTCCCAAACAGTTACAGCCTACAAAACATATATTATTAAAATCAAAAAACATTTACATCAAGAATTATCTATAAAAGCATTAACATCTACATCGATGTTGAGCCCATAGGGGGCATATGTCCTGGCTTTATAAATCCATGCCATTTCTAGCTTGGAGATTTCTCTTACAAGGGAACTTCCCCTCCAGTTCGGGCTAAATTGGTCTATCCCCAAAAATAATGTGTTTGAAGGGTCTTTTTTGTGGGCCAGTAAGTAGTGTTTAGACACTGAATGGTTTCTGAAGCCAGTAATTATATTAGTAATATGCTCATTCAGTCTGACCTGCAATGGGCGCTTGGTTCTCCCTATATACTGTAAGCCACATGGGCATTGTAATAAATACACCACCCCTTTAGTGGCACAAGTTATAAAGGGTTTGATGTCAAATTGAATTTGCATACTGGTGGATCGAAAACTCTGAGTTCGCCTATGGGTACAACTATTTAAAGAACAGACTCGACACCTGCGGCATTTATAATACCCAGACAACTGGAAAAAGTTCAAATTGCTTCTACTTGGGGGATCCAAAATGTTGGGGGATACTCTGTTTCTCAGAGAGGACGCACCCCTGAAAATTATCTGGGGTCTCTCTGGCAAAATGGTGCCCAGTATACGATCATTGGTGATGATATGCCAATGTTTGGCTATCATCTGCTTGATCCTTTTATGTTGCAATGAATAGGTCGTCAGGAATGGTGTCCCCTGCGAGAAGGGGTTCGGCCTTGGTACCATCCTGTCAACCAAAAGGTCATTTCTGTTCAGAGAATTCACACTATTAAGTGTGCATATCAAATTCTCTCTAGAGTAGCCCTTCTCAACAAACCTTTGGGTTAGGATCTCTGCTTGGTTCAAGAAGTCGTTGTTCCTAGAACAATTTCTTTTGAGCCTAATATACTGGCTCTTTGGAACCGAGTCCAACCAAGGTTTGTGGTGGCATGAGTTTGTAGGAATGAAGGAGTTCCTATCGGTGGATTTGAAATATGTAGAGGTGATTAAAGATACACCATCAACCTTTATGGTTAAATCCAAGAAGTTAATCACCGATAGGCTCGCTTCATATTTCAATTCTATGCCCCTCTGATTGTCATTAAGAGAGGTCATAAAGGATTGAAGGGACTGGGTGTCACCCTCCCATAGGAGGAGGATGTCATCAATAAATCTTATCCACAGAACGAGTTGTGGTATGTTCTGGGAATAGATGAGGGGCAAAATATGCCCCTAGCCTAGCCAATCTATTCATGGCCAAATGGGAGGAGGATGTCATCTATTCCCAGAACATACCACAACTCGTTCTGTGGATAAGATTTATTGATGACATCCTCCTCCTATGGGAGGGTGACACCCAGTCCCTTCAATCCTTTATGACCTCTCTTAATGACAATCAGAGGGGCATAGAATTGAAATATGAAGCGAGCCTATCGGTGATTAACTTCTTGGATTTAACCATAAAGGTTGATGGTGTATCTTTAATCACCTCTACATATTTCAAATCCACCGATAGGAACTCCTTCATTCCTACAAACTCATGCCACCACAAACCTTGGTTGGACTCGGTTCCAAAGAGCCAGTATATTAGGCTCAAAAGAAATTGTTCTAGGAACAACGACTTCTTGAACCAAGCAGAGATCCTAACCCAAAGGTTTGTTGAGAAGGGCTACTCTAGAGAGAATTTGATATGCACACTTAATAGTGTGAATTCTCTGAACAGAAATGACCTTTTGGTTGACAGGATGGTACCAAGGCCGAACCCCTTCTCGCAGGGGACACCATTCCTGACGACCTATTCATTGCAACATAAAAGGATCAAGCAGATGATAGCCAAACATTGGCATATCATCACCAATGATCGTATACTGGGCACCATTTTGCCAGAGAGACCCCAGATAATTTTCAGGGGTGCGTCCTCTCTGAGAAACAGAGTATCCCCCAATATTTTGGATCCCCCAAGTAGAAGCAATTTGAACTTTTTCCAGTTGTCTGGGTATTATAAATGCCGCAGGTGTCGAGTCTGTTCTTTAAATAGTTGTACCCATAGGCGAACTCAGAGTTTTCGATCCACCAGTATGCAAATTCAATTTGACATCAAACCCTTTATAACTTGTGCCACTAAAGGGGTGGTGTATTTATTACAATGCCCATGTGGCTTACAGTATATAGGGAGAACCAAGCGCCCATTGCAGGTCAGACTGAATGAGCATATTACTAATATAATTACTGGCTTCAGAAACCATTCAGTGTCTAAACACTACTTACTGGCCCACAAAAAAGACCCTTCAAACACATTATTTTTGGGGATAGACCAATTTAGCCCGAACTGGAGGGGAAGTTCCCTTGTAAGAGAAATCTCCAAGCTAGAAATGGCATGGATTTATAAAGCCAGGACATATGCCCCCTATGGGCTCAACATCGATGTAGATGTTAATGCTTTTATAGATAATTCTTGATGTAAATGTTTTTTGATTTTAATAATATATGTTTTGTAGGCTGTAACTGTTTGGGAGAGGTTATGGTTCATTAACTTGATCTGGGTCATGTTTGTGTATTTCCTGTGGCAAAGGAATAGGATCTATAATGACCCTCCCCCACACAAATTCATTTGTCAAATTATCCAATTTTTTATAATTTTAATTTGTTTATATAGGTTGGGTTTCACTACAAAAGTCGTATTCTGTGGGATGACACATGGTGGCCCAAGGTGCCACAGTGGGCATATTTGAAGTATATGATTTTTATATTTATATGCACTAACATTATAAATTAAAATATACAGGTCACGTTGTATTAAATAAGGGTTATATATTTGCACGACAGAATGATCTCTGTGTGTACATGCACCAATATCACGATTTGAATATAACATTATAATCACTTTACGTGATATTAAATAGGGATTATTTATATATTCACATAACACTTTTTGGAATAAGCACGTCTCTTTAATTAGAATTGGAGACATGCTTATATGCATCCAATATAGTAAGTTTAATTTTTAAAATAAATAATTTAAATGTACATGTTCATAAAAATGAGCCTTTGTTACAAGGGTTCTTCACTTATCTCACTCTCTTTTTTCTTTTTATTCGGAAATTTTTTTCACATTTTGTAATTTTTTGTAATTGCATCATGGTAAATTTGCATTCATAGCATCATCCTATATCATCAAATGGCTGATTGCGCTATAATACGGGTCATTCCCGGATTTGTTCATAACACTTGGGTTCCAATAAAGTTGGCTCTATTGATTTAGGCAGATAACATTGACCCTAGTTAAAATGGAGATTTTTTGCTCCAAGAGGGAACGGAATATCCGCCAGGAACTCTATATAGACATCACATAGGGGTTGCCCACAATCAAGATGGCGCCCGGAGCTTCACGTTCATGACCCAGAACGAGGTTGTTTTCTTTATAAGGTGGTGACACAGCACGTAGCCTGTTCCTCATTGACAATGTTATTTGTAACGAAACGCGTCTGAGGGCGAACGTGCTGACGTCACCACGCGGAATAGGACGGGAGCGTCTATGTGTTTGTAGCCGGCCGGCTCTACGATTTTAAAACTCTGCTGTTTTAACTCTTCTAGTTTGTAAGTGCAACTTTTTTTATTTTAATAAACCTTTTAGTACGTTATTACGCCATGGTCTGTATATTTTTTCCCCTGGGTACTGGCTAAAAGTTCCGTGTCTACAACCGGTACACTCCACGCCGTGGAGGATAACTTGCTCTCCTCTGCTTGCAGTATAAGCCTCCATAATCTGGGACTGTGGTAAGGAGACAGCCTAACCGGTGAAAGTGCATGCTTGCTGTTTATGTTTTCCTTGTTGGTAAGGAGGCACTTCATAGGATAAGTTCTTATAGATCACACGGATAAATTTCATCACTTTGAACTGATTGGGAAATCCTTTGGAAAGGATCTTCTGTTTTTGTGTGTGTGTATTTCCTCTGGCATCTGGTAAGGAGGCCCTCTATTAGGTGGTGGTGCACATTCATATATACCTGCCGTCACGGGTGTCTTTATAATCTGGCACATGATCTATTTAAATAGTTTCTTTGTGACACATTTCCTGCAAAATATGTAGCAGTATTATGCTATGGTATGCTTTTGTTTTTCCGGCACTGTGTAACCATACCTTGTGAGTACCATACTTTGGAGGAGGCGATTACTACACTACAATTTGTGCTGTCCCCTATAAACAACTTGGATCATCAACCCAGGCTGGGTTAAAGCCACATGCAAACTTTTGGCTTACATCTGGTAAGCATGCTTATCCATAGGAGCAAGATCCAATATTGCTGAAATACCTTTTCTGTAAAATATTTCCATTGGAGGATATTATCTTCATTAAAGGAACTTGTTTTTAGGACTGTTTTACACTTCCTATCTTCAATTGGACTTTAAGAGCGCGATTTTTTTCCCTACATTGCTATTGTGTTTATCCCATTATTATTGCAGCTATATTTAGAGTCCTTTTTTTTATGTGATTAGCGCAGTTTTTTTACCTTTTATTTTGTGCGTTCTGATAGTATTACTGCTGCTGTCATTAACACCCCATCTAAACAATGGACATTTTTGAATTTAGGGCCACTAAAGTGGTTAATATTGATGGAGTCTTCGAAATATATAGGGAGGAAGAAGGGGACCTTGGGGGACTATTTATAAGATTAAAAAATTTGTTAATATCTGAAACCCACACTAAGTGGGATATTGCATATCTTGAAACCTATGTAAAACATGCCATGGTCCCCAGAAGCCTTCGGTGGGAGATCTCCCCTCAAAAAGGAGATTCCGACCTGGAGGAATGGTTCACTTATCTAAATAAAGCGGGGGTTTCCTTTTTGAAGTTCCTAATAGATAGAAAAAATCTGAAACTGGTGAAATTAGATAATGAAATTAAATCCATTAAGGATAAATTATGCCCGATGAAAGAGAGTGAGGAATATAGAGAGAAATCACAAAATCTATTGAAAGTCCTTGAAAAGGAGGACAAGGACCAAAGGATTAAAAAAAAAGAAAAAATATAACCGTGACTTGTTGGACTATCAGACTAATTCTGTTTTTGAATGGCAGAAAAAGTTACTAGCTGAACAATCCGGTCAAAATAATATGGCAATGGAGACGTCCTCTCAATTAATAGAGGGTGGGATTGAAAATACACCACGTCCTAATAAAACGCACATCTCCAATCCCAAGAAAAATAATAATATAAAAAATCAGAAGGGAGGGGGACAGAGTTTTTATCAATCCCCACACAGGCCTATTGGATTTAGACAGAATCCCCCCTACCAGGGTACATATCAGGCTGCGAACTATAATAGACCTATTCGTGTACAAGAATACGGTCCACAACAACAGATTCCACCACCATGGTATAGAGGCCCCCCCACCCATAGGGGGAGGGGTGGATCCAATTATAACCGTGGACAGGGCAATAGGGGTTCAGACTGGTGGCGCAATTCCAACATAGATGAACAGCAGGACCATCAGGGCCCAAACTGGGGGCCTGACTTCCAGGGCTCTGGATGGGATCTAGAAGCCCCAGCCCATAGTAATAACAATTTTTTCCCCCTAAGGGATAAGGATACTTTTGGTGATAATTATATGTATAATGGTTCTCAATATAACCAATATGGAGAAGGCCCTAGTGGCCTACCACCACGGGTAGATACACCTAAACGTGGACGTCCACATATGAATGGACAAGGAGGTTGGGGTTTTTCTCGTCCGAACCAAGGCATCAAGCGGCCGGTCGAAAGAAGCGAGGAATCAGAGGGGGGAGGCGCCTACGAGCAATTAAAGAGGCCAAAAACATAACAGGAAAGGGCATCTTTAATCTCAGCACAAAAACACTCACGGAATCAGAAAAGATTGTTCTAGATAAAGGTCTTAAATATGCGCCACCTAGAAGTCTGGATAAATTCCAGACTTATATGGATGTGCATAAATTTGTGAGAAAACTGAACATTAAAAGATATCTTACTGTTAATCCAATTACTAGTATTAGCAACAGACCTGTTAGTGGGTACCTCCACTCTGGTTTGGCGAATGCCTCTTTGTTCAACCCCCCTGGGATTATGGCCCCAACTTTAAGAGTCTTCAGGGACGTGATCCTCAGGGACTTGGAGAATATAGAGGTAAAAAAGGCTAGGAATAATAAATCAATGCAGGAAGGCTTGGAATCTTTGTGTAACAATAAAGAATTAGTAATAAGGCCTGCAGACAAAGGGGGGGGGGGGGATTGTGGTGCTCGATAAAAAAGATTATCTGAAGGAGATGCATAATATTCTTGACGATACGAGCACCTATACCCCCCTACCCTCAGATCCCAAAGACATTTATCTAAGGGATCTCTCACGGATAATATCTAGGGGTCTCTCAACAGGGATTTTATGTAAAAAAGAAAGCTTATTTCTGATACCTAGGGCCCCAAGGACCCCTACAATATACTATCTGCCAAAGATACACAAGAATCCTATCTGCCCCCCGGGACGTCCAATTGTAAGTGGGATAGATTCCCTGACGTCCCGGGTGGGCAGATACATTGATTTTTACCTTCAGCCACTTGTACGGAAAATGCCTTCATTCGTTAAGGACTCCAGGCATGTTATTAACATTCTATCAGACGTTGCAATCAATACAGGCACCTTGCTTGTAACTGCTGATGTCACGTCACTTTATAGTATCATTCCACATAATTTGGGCCTTGATGCGGTTTCTGGTTTTTTGACCAGAGATTCGGGTTTGCAATCCCTACAGGTTTCTTTTATTATGGATTTATTGGAATTTGCAGCAACCCATAATTATTTTTGGTTTGGGGATCAATTCTATATCCAAAGCAGAGGCGTGGCTATGGGGGCAAAATATGCCCCTAGCCTAGCCAATCTATTCATGGCCAAATGGGAGGAGGATGTCATCTATTCCCAGAACATACCACAACTCGTTCTGTGGATAAGATTTATTGATGACATCCTCCTCCTATGGGAGGGTGACACCCAGTCCCTTCAATCCTTTATGACCTCTCTTAATGACAATCAGAGGGGCATAGAATTGAAATATGAAGCGAGCCTATCGGTGATTAACTTCTTGGATTTAACCATAAAGGTTGATGGTGTATCTTTAATCACCTCTACATATTTCAAATCCACCGATAGGAACTCCTTCATTCCTACAAACTCATGCCACCACAAACCTTGGTTGGACTCGGTTCCAAAGAGCCAGTATATTAGGCTCAAAAGAAATTGTTCTAGGAACAACGACTTCTTGAACCAAGCAGAGATCCTAACCCAAAGGTTTGTTGAGAAGGGCTACTCTAGAGAGAATTTGATATGCACACTTAATAGTGTGAATTCTCTGAACAGAAATGACCTTTTGGTTGACAGGATGGTACCAAGGCCGAACCCCTTCTCGCAGGGGACACCATTCCTGACGACCTATTCATTGCAACATAAAAGGATCAAGCAGATGATAGCCAAACATTGGCATATCATCACCAATGATCGTATACTGGGCACCATTTTGCCAGAGAGACCCCAGATAATTTTCAGGGGTGCGTCCTCTCTGAGAAACAGAGTATCCCCCAACATTTTGGATCCCCCAAGTAGAAGCAATTTGAACTTTTTCCAGTTGTCTGGGTATTATAAATGCCGCAGGTGTCGAGTCTGTTCTTTAAATAGTTGTACCCATAGGCGAACTCAGAGTTTTCGATCCACCAGTATGCAAATTCAATTTGACATCAAACCCTTTATAACTTGTGCCACTAAAGGGGTGGTGTATTTATTACAATGCCCATGTGGCTTACAGTATATAGGGAGAACCAAGCGCCCATTGCAGGTCAGACTGAATGAGCATATTACTAATATAATTACTGGCTTCAGAAACCATTCAGTGTCTAAACACTACTTACTGGCCCACAAAAAAGACCCTTCAAACACATTATTTTTGGGGATAGACCAATTTAGCCCGAACTGGAGGGGAAGTTCCCTTGTAAGAGAAATCTCCAAGCTAGAAATGGCATGGATTTATAAAGCCAGGACATATGCCCCCTATGGGCTCAACATCGATGTAGATGTTAATGCTTTTATAGATAATTCTTGATGTAAATGTTTTTTGATTTTAATAATATATGTTTTGTAGGCTGTAACTGTTTGGGAGAGGTTATGGTTCATTAACTTGATCTGGGTCATGTTTGTGTATTTCCTGTGGCAAAGGAATAGGATCTATAATGACCCTCCCCCACACAAATTCATTTGTCAAATTATCCAATTTTTTATAATTTTAATTTGTTTATATAGGTTGGGTTTCACTACAAAAGTCGTATTCTGTGGGATGACACATGGTGGCCCAAGGTGCCACAGTGGGCATATTTGAAGTATATGATTTTTATATTTATATGCACTAACATTATAAATTAAAATATACAGGTCACGTTGTATTAAATAAGGGTTATATATTTGCACGACAGAATGATCTCTGTGTGTACATGCACCAATATCACGATTTGAATATAACATTATAATCACTTTACGTGATATTAAATAGGGATTATTTATATATTCACATAACACTTTTTGGAATAAGCACGTCTCTTTAATTAGAATTGGAGACATGCTTATATGCATCCAATATAGTAAGTTTAATTTTTAAAATAAATAATTTAAATGTACATGTTCATAAAAATGAGCCTTTGTTACAAGGGTTCTTCACTTATCTCACTCTCTTTTTTCTTTTTATTCGAAAATTTTTTTCACATTTTGTAATTTTTTGTAATTGCATCATGGTAAATTTGTATTCATAGCATCATCCTATATCATCAAATGGCTGATTGCGCTATAATACGGGTCATTCCCGGATTTGTTCATAACACTTGGGTTCCAATAAAGTTGACTCTATTGATTTAGGCAGATAACATTGACCCTAGTTAAAATGGAGATTTTTTGCTCCAAGAGGGAACGGAATATCCGCCAGGAACTCTATATAGACATCACATAGGGGTTGCCCACAATCAAGATGGCGCCCGGAGCTTCACGTTCATGACCCAGAACGAGGTTGTTTTCTTTATAAGGTGGTGACACAGCACGTAGCCTGTTCCTCATTGACAATGTTATTTGTAACGAAACGCGTCTGAGGGCGAACGTGCTGACGTCACCACGCGGAATAGGACGGGAGCGTCTATGTGTTTGTAGCCGGCCGGCTCTACGATTTTAAAACTCTGCTGTTTTAACTCTTCTAGTTTGTAAGTGCAATTTTTTTTTATTTTAATAAACCTTTTAGTACGTTATTACGCCATGGTCTGTATATTTTTTCCCCTGGGTACTGGCTAAAAGTTCCGTGTCTACAACCGGTACACTCCACGCCGTGGAGGATAACTTGCTCTCCTCTGCTTGCAGTATAAGCCTCCATAATCTGTGACTGTGGTAAGGAGACAGCCTAACCGGTGAAAGTGCATGCTTGCTGTTTATGTTTTCCTTGTTGGTAAGGAGGCACTTCATAGGATAAGTTCTTATAGATCACACGGATAAATTTCATCACTTTGAACTGATTGGGAAATCCTTTGGAAAGGATCTTCTGTTTTTGTGTGTGTGTATTTCCTCTGGCATCTGGTAAGGAGGCCCTCTATTAGGTGGTGGTGCACATTCATATATACCTGCCGTCACGGGTGTCTTTATAATCTGGCACATGATCTATTTAAATAGTTTCTTTGTGACACATTTCCTGCAAAATATGTAGCAGTATTATGCTATGGTATGCTTTTGTTTTTCCGACACTGTGTAACCATACCTTGTGAGTACCATACTTTGGAGGAGGCGATTACTACACTACAATTTGTGCTGTCCCCTATAAACAACTTGGATCATCAACCCAGGCTGGGTTAAAGCCACATGCAAACTTTTGGCTTACATCTGGTAAGCATGCTTATCCATAGGAGCAAGATCCAATATTGCTGAAATACCTTTTCTGTAAAATATTTCCATTGGAGGATATTATCTTCATTAAAGGAACTTGTTTTTAGGACTGTTTTTTTTTTAGGACTGTTTTACACTTCCTATCTTCAATTGGACTTTAAGAGCGCGATTTATTTTCCCTACTTTGTGATATTAAAATAAATATATTCTAACAAAAAGAGTGCATAAACCTCCCCGCCTTCACATCGCACCCCAGTAGCCCTGAAATAGTGCCTGCTGCGGGTGTAAGCAAAACCTAAAGATAAATTCCAGATAAATAGTAAAAAGTCTTAGTCCTCTACTTAGCAGCAGTTATGCACACGATCGGAATTCTCGTTGGAAAAGCCTTGGATGGTCACACGAAATTCCGACCATCAAGAACTCAGTGACGTACAACACTATGACGAGCTGCTAAAATTAAGTCCAATGCTTCCGAGCATGCGTCAAATTGTTTCCGAGCATGCGTCGGAATTGCCAGATGATCGGAATTTCCGATAGAAACTTTTTCTGTCGGAAAAATTGAGAACCTGCTCTCAATCTTTTGCTGTCCGAAATTCCACCAGCAAAAGTCCGATGGAGCATACACACGGTCGCATTTTCCAACCAAAAGCTCACATCGGTCTTTTGCTGGCGGAATTTCCGATCGTGTGTACGCGGCATAAGAGGTAGAAACACCATTGGGAGATCACATAAGCTGACAGGAGGTGAGAGCAGAGTGATGCCATCTGTACAGGACTGCTCATTCAATGTCCACCTAGCAGGGTAAAGGTGTGTCCATTATCAAGCTGTGCTGCTGCAATGGTTACAGCCCAGGGTCATTGACTCTGATGGTATTGCAGCCAAAAATGGGCAAGCAACTAGTATTTTCAGAGGGATGATAGCAGTGGTAATGCATTATTCTTTTTAGTACACCTCTCCCTTAAACCCTGTCTCCAGGGGACGGAAAAATGTTCCCTTGCAGTAGTGCTGATCGTTTAGGTCTGTTTCACTCCTTCCCAGCGGTCAGGCTCTGCTCTACTCTCCTATGCTCTGCTCTGCTCTACTCTCCTCTCCTATGCTCTGCTCTACTCTCCTCTCCTATGCTCTGCTCTACTCCCCTCTCCTCTCCTATGCTCTGCTCTACTCTCCTCTCCTATGCTCTGCTCTACTCTCCTCTCCTATGCTCTGCTCTACTCTCCTCTCCTATGCTCTGCTCTACTCTCCTCTCCTATGCTCTGCTCTACTCTCCTATGCTCTGCTCTCCTATGCTCTGCTCTACTCTCCTCTCCTATGCTCTGCTCTACTCTCCTATGCTCTGCTCTACTCTCCTCTCCTATGCTCTGCTCTACTCTCCTCTCCTATGCTCTGCTCTCCTCTCCTATGCTCTGCTCTACTCACCTCTCCTCTCCTATGCTCTGCTCTACTCTCCTCTCCTATGCTCTGCTCTACTCTCCTCTCCTATGCTCTGCTCTACTCTCCTCTCCTATGCTCTGCTCTACTCTCCTCTCCTATGCTCTGCTCTACTCTCCTCTCCTGTCCTATGCTCTGCTCTACTCTCCTCTCCTATGCTCTGCTCTACTCTCCTATGCTCTGCTCTACTCTCCTCTCCTATGCTCTGCTCTACTCTCCTCTCCTATGCTCTGCTCTACTCTCCTCTCCTATGCTCTGCTCTACTCTCCTCTCCTATGCTCTGCTCTACTCTCCTCTCCTATGCTCTGCTCTACTCTCCTATGCTCTGCTCTACTCTCCTCTCCTCTCCTCTCCTCTCCTATGCTCTGCTCTACTCTCCTCTCCTATGCTCTGCTCTACTCTCCTATGCTCTGCTCTCCTCTGCTCTGCTCTGCTCTCCTCTCCTCTCTGTTCTGCTCTCCTCTCCTCTGTTCTGCTCTCCTCTCCTCTGTTCTGCTCTCCTCTCCTCTGTTCTGCTCTCCTCTGCTCTGCTCTATTCTCCTCTCCTATGCTCTGCTCTACTCTCCTCTCCTATGCTCTGCTCTAATCTCCTATGTTCTGCTCTACTCTCCTATGCTCTGCTAGTGGACTGTGACTTCCAATGCAGGGCTATGGGCTGCACTGGACTTGATGATGTCAGAGGACCTGGGACCACTGAAGCTAGAAGGAAAGAGACTGCAGGGACCAGTCTTGCAGCCTGGAGAGAGCCTAGGTACCTTCCCACCCCTCCCCCCCCCCCCCACAAAAAATCCAAATATGGCAGAGTAGGGGGAGGAACTTCAGGTTTTTTTGGGTGAAGTTCCACCTTAAGTGAGCATTTAACCCTTGCAGTGAGGAGTAAGCTCCATTGCATGGGTGCATTTTTCCTTTCCCTGGGGTTCAGTTTTATGAAATTCCAGCCTCAAACCTTTTTTTTATTTATTTATTTTTTTTTTTTTAGAACCTCTGTAATTTTTTTATTTGCTGTGTGTACCTGGTGGGGAGATTTTCTCCCTTCCAATGTGATAATCAGGGCTGGAGTTGAGGCGGAATCTTGGTGGTTACACGCAGCATGGTGTGGGTTCTAACTTAAAGGGGAGTTCCAGGCCTTTTATGTTTATCAAAAGTGTAGTTGCTGACTTTTAATAACACTTACCTGTTCCACGGTCCAGCGATGCGGCCGAACGGGGTGTTGCTCCTTTCCCCCTCCTCTCCGCCGGTGCCTCCATTGCCACTCTGGGCACCCGGCCGTGACAGCTTTCGGGCTTCACGGCTGGGCACACACGGCACATGCGCAAGTGGCGCTGCGCTCCCGTAGTGGACAGGCGATCTCCTGGGACCTGTCACGTGTCCCAGGAGATCGCCTAGAGGGAGGGGCCGCCTAAGGCGAAAGGAGGAGTCGCCTAGGCGGTCCCTGGGTGGAAGGAGGAAGTAGGACAGGAAGTCCCCCTCCTAATGAAGCCCCCACTCCCCCCCCCCCCCCCAAAAAAAATGACATGCCAAATGTGGCATGTAAGGGGGCGAGGAGTGCTTAAAGCGGAAGTTCCATTTTTGGGTGGAACTCCGCTTTAAAAGTTTTGTCTGGTATTCAACTTTGGAATCAACTTGTATTTTAATGGCCCTCTAGTATGTTTTTTTTTTTTAAACTGCACTGACTTCTGTTTTCATTCTGGCCTGTGATGTCGTGTCGCGCCTTCTTCCATCATCGACTGATGTTACTAATAAGCTGGGTGATTTTTACCAGCAATCCAAGCGCTGGTTATTTATAGATATGCTGATTGTTATATGATGTACATTATCTCTCTATTACTGTACTAGAAATATGAATGTATTCAAGTCCTCCCTTGTGTCTTACCACCCTGGAGGGGATCACACACACCATCTTCCTGCAATAAGCTTTATATTATCCAGAAAGCCTCCTCTGCCCTTTGTTCCAGCCCCTGGCTTCCATTTCGGAGCAGAGAGAAGACGCTTTGTGCCAGTGTTCTGGCTGCCTCTCGCCATGCAGCGGCGGAGGGAAAGATCAGAGGACTGAGCGAGGGCCAGCACAATTTGAGCATATCTGTGAAATGAGGCACTGGCTTGGATTACACAAGAGAAAGAAAACGTCTGCCAGATCTCCCATCTGGTGTCAAGGTGCTGAATGGAAGCTCCTCCGTGTACAGTGAGGACAGGAGTCCACAGTGCGGGACAGAAAGACTGCGCGCTGTGAAAAATAGATTTCACGACTGCAGGGGAAACATTTAAAGCTGAACCCCAGGCATCAAAACTTTCATGGAAATACACTATTTTACCAAAAGTATTGGGACGCCTGCCTTTACACACACATGAACTTTAATGGCATCCCAGTCTTAGTCCGTAGGGTTCAATATTTAGTTGGACCACCCTTTGCAGCTATAACAGCTTCAACTCTTCTAGGAAGGCTGTCCACAAGTTTTAAGAGTGTGTCTATGGGAATGTTTGACCATTCTTCCAGAAGTGCATTTGTGAGGTCAAGCACTGATGTTGGATGAGAAGGCCTGGGTTTACAGTCTGCACTCTAATTCACCCCAAAGGTGTTCTGTTGGGTTGAGGTCAGGACTCTGTGCAGGCCAGTCACGTTCCTCCACCCCAAAACTCGCTCAGCCACATCTTTATGGACCTTGCTCTATCCAAACGGCAACAGTCACTCTTTCTGGCTCAAGGTCATCAGTCAAGGGGTTGTCTTTTTTTTTATATATTTATTGCTGAACAAACATTGATAGGGCATAGAGAGCTGTGGTATACTCCATTAGCACTGATCAGTAATTATAGGACGCTCTTCCCCCTGTTGCTACTCCTTAAAACAGTCGCTTCTAGCAATGGCCCAGAAAATGGCCATCACTAAGACCCCTTTCACACTGGGGCGCTTTGCAGGCGCTAAAACGCTAAAAATAGCACCTGCAAAGTGCCCTAAAAAAGCCACTGCTGTGTCTCCAATGTGAAAGCCCGGAGGGCTTTCACACTGGAGCGGTGCGCTGGCAGGACGCTAAATAAAAGTCCTGCTAGCAGCATCTTTGGAGCGGTGAAGGAGCGGTGTATACATCGCTCCTTCACCGCTCATGCCCATTGAAATCAATGGGGCAGCACGGCTATACCGGCGGCAAAGCACTGCTGCAGCTGCGCTTAGCAGTGGTTTTAAGCCTTTATCGGCCGCTAGCTGGGGGGGTAAAAGTGCCCCGCTAGTGGCCAAATAGCGTTGCGGAATTGTCGGTAAAGTGTCGCTAAAAATAGCGCAGTTTTACCGCCGACGCACCCACCGCCACAATGTGAAAGGGGCCTAGGACACCATCAAAAACATCCCAGGCCAGGCAAGCTATCAGGGCTGGGCTCAGCCCTTCCTTCTCTGAGCTGGGCGCTCAGCTGTTGGCTAATTGCCAGCTCCTATCTCTCCACAGTGACTCACCTGTTGATGATATACTGATCGTCAGTCCTGCCTACTTAAGCCATCTAGCCCAGATGATCTCTGCCTTTGCCTTGGTCAACATCAGAGACTATCTTCTGCCTTCCTGTTAAAGACTTGCTTGGCTGACATTCCTTCTGGCTCAAGATCCTGCTTGCTGTTCCACTACACTGATCCCTGGCTCCCCCACTTTCTGGCTTATCTGACTATCCGTCCCGGTTACCAAACTTTGGCTATGTTTTGACTACATTTGTTCTATTTACTTCTGTTATTAAACAAGTGTGATTTAACTGTACTTCTGTCTCGCTCTGATTCATGGTTTCTGACACAAGCACTAGTACTGATACACAAGGGATAGCAGTAGCAACAGTCACCGGGATCCTGCACTCAAGTCTGTACTTACAATGTCCTTGGATACTTGGATGCCTCTTTCCAATAACAAACAGACATTTCACCAGTGAACTTTTCAGACCATATCCTCAATGAAATACATTGATTAGTTCCAGAGACTTTCAGCAAACAGGCCCCCAGCTTTAACAAAGCTGGGATCTTGATGAGGATTAGTAGAATTTCAACTGGGCTGCCTAAAAGGGCAGCATCCCTTCAGCCTGGAAACTTCTCCTGGACAAGACCAGGCAGCTTCAGATCCCAGACTAATTATGGACTGCCCTAGCCACCTTCTGGGCACCCTCCCCCAGGGATTGGCTGAGACAACATAAATATTCAGGTTGCTGATTTGCCTTTCCAGCCCACTACATTCTGGAATCCTCCAGAAGGCAGACAAAAACAAACCTACAACACGTGGAGTCCAAAACAGCACAAAGCGTTTACAAGCTGCTCCATTGATTACAGAGGAGCCAAAAAGAACAAAATGTACCTAGCATTTCTAGCAAAATAACTAGGAGGGTGCTGCATAGACAACAGTGCTTATAAAAAAAATAGGCTTTGACTGCTGTTCCCCTTTAAAGTAGATCTAAACTCAATCAATAAAACCTTATATAATCTTTAACATGTAAGTTCCATAGTCATTTTTGAAAAACAGACTTTTGTTTTTAAGTTTCGTAGATGAACAACACATGTTTTTAAGAAGTTAAAGACCTTAGGATTTTACTCCAACATCAATGATTATTTGTAGAACTAACAAGGCCAAGTAGGAGAGTTTCTGATCCTACAAATCTGGACAGGTGCATGCTACACTTGTGCCATGGGTACTGATGGATCACATAAACAGTGTATCCATGTCATGGAGTATATGTATTCATGGAGTACAACGTAAGTATAACAGGTGGATAATGCTAGCATACAGTCTCACAAAATGACTGCTGGAGAGAGGAAGGAAGAAAAAGAGTAGTCTAGGTTTAGAATATATATAGAATATATAGAAAAAAGTAATATAAAGAGATGGGGAACAAAACTACTCATAGGTCATAGAGGGACTTCTGTAAACAGTCACAACTCCCACACTTTTTTTATAGTAATCTAGATCAGTGATTCTCAACCTTATTTCAGTTAGGCTGCTTTCACACTGGGGCGGTGCGGGGCGGCGACGGTAAAGCAGCGCTATATTTAGCGCTGCTTTACCATCGTTTTACCCGCGGTATGCGGCCGCTAGCGGGGTGGTTTTAACCCCCGCTAGCGGCCGCAAAAGGGTTAAAAACCTCCGCAAAGCGCCGCTGCAGCGGCGGTTTGCGGGCGGTATCCCCGCGGTTTCCCATTGATTTCAATGAGAAGGAGCGGTATAGGAGCGGTAAATACACCGCTCCTTCACCGCTCCAAAGATGCTGCTAGCAGGACTTTTGTTGCGGTCCTGCTAGCGCACCGCTCCAGTGTGAAAGCCCGCCGGCTTTCACACTGGAGTGAATGGGGCCGGTTTTTTCAGGCGGTATACAGGCGCTATTTTTTAGCGCTGTACCGCCTGAAAACCGCCCCAGTGTGCAAGGGGCCTAAAGGTGCCCTTTAAAATTCTGCACAATCTTGAGGCACTACATTATAAAATGTAAATTCGAAACTTCTAGTTTTACATTGCGCAGTAACATCCACACACATAGGACACCCAGCATTAGAGCTGATTTTCAAAGCAAATACACCTTTTGCACACTGGTAATGACTAGTATTCCAGTGTTTATTTTCTCTCTCAGTTCCTCTCCCTCGCTAATGTGACCCCCAGTGCTAAGGGAGAGGGGCGGGGAGGGCAAACAAGGATGCTGTTCAAGATAGAGCCCAACATCCTCAACCGATGATGTCGGTTGAGGATGTTGGGCTATATGCTAGTTGTGTCCACCACATGCTGGTTGTTGAGATGCTGCCAGCTAGAAGGTTGTAATGGTACATAATGAAAACCTGTGGCTTTGTGTTACTAAAAGGCAGGGTTGATCCATTTATGGGCTAGTATAAGTGTAAGTATATTCAATAGTAGATTTTTCAGCAGGCAAGCTTCAGTAGAGACAGTCCACGTACCCAAAAGCTGATGGATAAGAGAGTGTACCTTTTTCCAGTACAGTTTATTAAGCAGGCACTGTTTAAGCACTTCCCGCTCGCCATATAACAGAATGACATGCGCAAAGTGGTTAATTTATTCTGCGTGGACATCATATGACGTCCAGTAGGACAATCTGCAATTGCGTGCCCGTGGGGGCATGCAGCGCTGCGATCAGTGGTGTGGTGTGTCACTCTGACACACCACAACTCTGATCGTGGTAAAGAGCCTATGACGTAGGCTCTTTACCACGTGTTCAGCTGTGACCAATCACAGCGTGAACCAGGAAGTGCCGGTAAACGCCCATCCTCGGTTTGAGGGGGGTCTGCACTGATAATCAGCGCATTGGTTAACGGCTCAGCCCCCATCAGAGGTGTCCACCACATCTGCCAATTACTGCTCATCAGCTGCCAGTTAGTGCCCACCAAAGTGCCAGTCAGTGCCCACCAAAGTGCCAATCAGTGCAGATCGATCATTTAGAAGCTCTTGAAGAAATGATTTGCCAGGTTTACAAAGGTAGATCCTCTCCCAGAATCTTTTCCCATTTCTGGATATATGGGTTCTTGAATGGGGAATGTGAAGGGAAAGCAATCAGAATTTTATAGATATCAGATATTAGTTCCTTGCAAGTGGGACCTGCAAAGCGGAGAGATTTAACCACTTGCTGTCCACCCCATAGCAGATTTATTGCTACAGGGCAGCTCTCCTGTGCAGAATCAGCTCTGGATGTCTTCTGACACCCGCCGATCGTCTGTAAGACACACAGAACTGAGCTCAGTAGAATAATACCTGGTGATCCTGTCGTGAAACTTCAGCCATTTCCTCTTACAGAGTGACAATGCTCTGTCCATCTTCCAATTTTGTTTCTGTGTTGTCACCCTGCCAACCCACAATACTTGTAATTGTGTTTTAAAATGTAGAATATTTATTAAATAATGGCAGTAAAAAAACAAGCAAGGTTTATCATTTAATGTGTGTTTTCTATAGGTAATAGGTCTCATAGCACTTTGACATAGTAATGTCAAAGTAAATATTCTTCACAAAACAGTACAATTTTATCAATCTTCAATGTTAAAAAAGCAGCACTTTAGTTACATCATTTCATTTGGTCATAGACTGAGAAGGTGCAGATGTGCAAGTGAGCTTTTATAGGGTCCCTTTACCAGTTCACCTCAGGGAAGAAATGGGAGCAATTGGCCAACTGATTGGATAAGGCTGTTTTCAGACATATTCAGATATTTCATTTTTGAGGGCTGCAGTTTTAGCATAGTGAGGAGTTACGGGTGCCCTATTAAGTCTCAGAGAGATGTGCTGGTGGAGCTTATATTTCATGTAGGACCACTCATGTCAGACAGGTTGAAGGGTCAGGAGGAGCAGGAAACTGTTGTAGGGACAGGGACCCAGACCAAAAGTGGAGACTATTATGCAAGTATTCTTATGTTCTAAGACTTTAACTGCAGCTACCCTTACCCTCTTGAGTGGGCATCTGAAACCTTATGACAGATGGAGTATTGCTGTCCTACTGTTATTCTTATCTCACATGACAGTCCTAGATAGCTAGGTCTGTGCTACTTTATATGTGTAATGGTCACCTTATACTAGGAGATAAACCTTTTTATTTCATTTATTATAGGTACCTATATAGCATACATTTATGCAGTTCTTTACATATTATATGTAGCACTGACCCCTGAAGGAGCTGCTGAATTTGATTGGGCCTGCACTCTGCTTTTAAACCCCCACTGACTTGGCTTAATCCCCTTGACACAGCTGTGGTGCAATGTTGGTGTGAAGCTAATAGTAAAGGATAATCCCACAATGTGCAATATAACAACAATATACTTTTGTTATTACCTGGGTATTCGATGTTCCACCTGCTGGAAAAGGAACAACACTTCACACCAATTGTACTTAACCAGGAACGTATTTTTGCTGAAACTGGTATAAAATAGTAATTACAGTATTTGCACTGTCACACAAACATAATGCATCAGCACAATAGGTATTCACAACAGTTGGTACATATACAATTGTCTTGGATGACCCCTGAGAGTGTCTCCAAATGGGACTAGTGTCCAGAGTGACAACGCCTTAACTCTGGGCACCTTCCCACTTCCAGCACACTTTGGTAACCACAGGAATGCAAAGTAATTAATAAGATACAACACAATTACTAGGAGCTCCCCCTACTTTATAATGCAGTCCCTCTTAATATCAATAAGATTCAAAGCCTTGCAATGAGAGATGCAGTCTTTAGTCTTCTGCTAGCTATTTGTGTTGTAGTAATTGTAATCCAACAGTTGAACAAACAAGGGTTAGTAAGGTGAATGCTAGAACTGTTCTTGTAGTGTAGTACACCTGTAACTGCCTCCGGTGCTGTTGGCTTTGTATAACACAGTGTCAGTAGTACAGTGAAGGGTAGGCTTGAGGCCTGTTTAAACTCAGTCCTTTTGAACAAGATCTCCTCTGTGGGACTATAGGTCCCAGCACCACTGTGTTAAAAGTGTAGGTGTATAAAAGTGTGTTAAGAAACTGTGGGCGACAGCCCTCTCACCCAACTAGGCCTGGAGAATAGAACAGCTCCGCTCCGGTGTTCTCAGACTTGCTTCGCTCCAGCCGGTGCCATCACATCGCTCCGCTCTACAAGATAAACCGGGACCCTCCGATGGCTCCGACAAGTGTCTCTGGATCCTGAGTGATATTGGGTAGGTCACTTGGCATTCTGGGTAGGTAGGTCATAGTAAAATGTAAACAGACAGTCACTTCCTGTTATATTTCTAATCCTCTAGAAAAAAAAATAATTGGAGTCCATTTCCTGTATTGGCCACTAGATGGTGCCAAATACTAAGTTATTACTCTGTTCATAGGTTAACATTGCATTACATTAATAGGCAACAATACCAGCGCTACATATACATTCAGATCAGTCCCTGCCCTCAAGAAGCTTACAATCTAAGGGTCCCTAGCTCACACTCATACATACACATACTAGGGCCAATTTACTTACCAGCATGTCTTTGGAGTGTGGAAGGAAACCAGAGTACCTGGAGGAAACCCAAGCACAGGCACAGGGAGAACATGCAAACTCTGTGTAGGCAGTGCCGTGGCTGGGATTCAAACCAATGACCCTAGAGCTACTAGGTGGAAGTGCTAACCACTTTTGTTCAATCTAATTGGGCAGAATGTGTTCATATCTAAGCCCTTTATATGGCTCAGCTTTTGGCTCAGATTATGCAGTGTGAAAATACTAGTGTTGTCAAGAACATACACAGAAAGCTTTTTCAGGCCACTGTTTTGGATGTCTGTAAGTTAAAATATGATGCACAAGTTGTCAGTTGATAACTAGCAAAAGATATTACAATCCGCTTGTGCAGTCTTTATATTTACCTTCCTAAACCATCCATTCCATTCATATCCAATCAGATCTTTGATCTGTAGGAGTGAGGGGAGTGACGGTGGAGCCTGATGGCAAAGGGCTCTCACCAAGCTTCCTGATCTCCACGCCTTTCTGCCTGGGGTGGGGGCTGCTGTGGTCCGGACCGTTGGTCAGGGAGGTCTTGAAAGCCTATGGAGTAAGTGCCCCTGGAGTGGCAGTCCAGGGGTGCCATACAATTACTGTGAGTGAGGGTCACTTTGATTTATGGCACCACGGTCACTGCACCGTATCACGCTTTTTTAGCACCTGCCTCTTGGGCCGGGCCTTTTGGCTGGGACCAGAGGAATTTTTTATTCCTGGCCAGAGGGCCTGGTCATTGTATTACACAATGGCCACTTCTTCACTCCTCCTCTCCACTATCCCTCCCCCCCACTTTATTTTATTTATTTCCCCTGTGTTGTCACCTTTTTGTATTTTTTTGTTGGTACACGGTTTGAGCACGTGTGATGAGTAGGGTCGCAGGTCCCAGGGCCTGTCCTGAAAGTCGGGGAGGGGGTGGACATGGCCTTTTGGCTTAGTTCGCCCTCTCTCATAGGGTTGGGGTCTCCCTTCGGGGGAGCCTCACCTAGTATTTGGGTGGGTCTGTTTCGGCAGACCTTCCAGAGAATGGGGTCTGATTGGTTTCGGCCATGAAGACCAAGTTTTACGTGTCCTTGTCCCTGTCTGGAGCCTAACGCCCCGGGGGATTCAGGACTAGGTCCTCTGATTTTAGAGGACTTGTGTACCCGTTGCACTTTTTTGTCGCACCTCTTTATGTTGTGCACATTTTTTATGCACCGGGTGAGTTTTTGAATGTGTTTTGCACGCCACGGGCTTTCAAAAAAAAAAAAGCACTGCAATATAGAGATGTAACTGTTACTCTATGCCCTTTTTTAAGTACAGAGTTCTAGTTTAGTAACTGGTCTGATTTACTTTGAAAAGAGAGTGAGAGTGTGCTCCAACAGTGAATGGGAAATGGGTGCTGAGGTGCAAATCTTCGTGTGATGGAGAGTAAAAAGTGAAAGGAAAGAATGAGGGAACAGTTAGGGAGAAGAGGCGGTGATGGCTAGTGATAAAGGATCTTTTGGAAGGGTGGATTGGTGGCTGTGTGGTTTTCCCTTCTAAGGGGCAGGGTCTCTATGTTAGGGCCCGCTGCATAGCAGAACCTTCCCAGGAACTGGGCCTTGAACATGGGTATGTGAGGCCTTGCAAAGTATACAGCAGCTTCCATCCATACCTTTAGGCTGAAGGAAGTAAAGTGTAACGTGTGTAAGGAACTGGTGGAGGACAATCAGTGCTGGGACAGGTGTCAGGTGAAAGACGTGGTTTGGCCTCTGGCCCTGAGAAATGCTAACTCACACATATAAACAATACCATCTTGCTAATACTTGTATTGAATAATCAAATTAAACTGGCAGCATGTGGTTCCGCTGTGCTGCCATCAAGCTTTTAAGTGCATGTTACATGGAAATGTAAGACCTGCCCATGTTTCAGTCCCCATTCCTGAATAATAAAGCACAGAGAAAGCTATAAGGGTTGATTACGGAAATGTAAAAACCCTTATGTACACTCTGACTTCTGCCCACTTCCTAGAAGCGCCAGTAAATTCACTTGTACAGGCGGGGATGACAATACTGAGCCTAACCATAGGATCCTGGAAAAGCTGAGGATCCCAAAACCCATGAGAGTATGTTCCCATACAGTGCAGAGCACATTCTGGTTGGATTTGGTATCATTCATTTTCCCTGGCCCTGTGTGCTGGGGTTTGGAATTAGGGTTCATGCTCACAGATATGTGTAGATGTTTTATGCGCCTAATGAAAAAAATTCCAAAAATGCCAGCGACATGTATTGCCACATTTAGGAAATACCTCAGATGCGCATGTGTGGGTAAATGCTGATGCCAAAGAAACGTTGATCTTTACAAGAGTATGGCTTGTAGGTGCAAAAAATGCCTCCAAATATATGAGTGCAAGAGCCCTTAAAGAATAACTAAAGGCAAAACTTTTAGTTGGTGTTTTTTGCGGTCTGTTTCACCCTTTTCTATATTTTCTGTTTACCATTATCCTTGAAAGTGAAAGTAAAATAAAATCCTAAATTTTGGGTTGACATCAAAACAATAATTAAGGGGATCTTCCAATGGGAACACTAGTTCTGGGGACACACTTGGGGATTCCCTCACTTCCTGTTTTGGCTATGGGACAGGAAGTGAAAGAACATCTCCCTAATGAGATTCAGATGGCAACAAAAAAACGAATGGGGGTTGTACCCTCCCCCTTAAACTATTCCAAATAAAAAAAATGTAAAAAGTTTTGTCTTAAAGTGGTTCCAAAGGCAGAAGTTTTTTTAATCTTAATGCATTCATGCATTAAGATAAAAAACCTTCTGTGTGCAGCAGCCCCCCTCAGCCCTCCTAATACTTACCTGAGCCCCATCTCTATCCAGCGATGCGCACCAGTGCCTCGGCTGTCCAGGATTCTCCCTCCTGATTGGCTGAGACACAGCAGTGGTGCTATTGGCTCCCTCCCGCTGCTGTCAGTTAGCCAATGAGGAGAGAGAGGGGAGGGGGCCAAATCGCAGCTCCATGTCTGAATGGATACACAGAGCTGCAGCTTGGCTTGGGTACCCCCATAGTAAGCTGCTTGCTATGGGGGCATTTGACAGGAGGGAGGAGCCAGGAGCGCCGGAAAGGGACCCAAGAAGAGGAGGATCCGGGCAGCTCTGTGCAAAACCACTGCACAGAGTAGGTAAGTATAACATGTTTGTTATTTTTAAAGAAACAAAACAAGATCTTAGTATCACTTTAAGTTACACTTTAAAGTATTTTATTAAACGTCTTTCAATTTCCTTTTAGAATATTTTTTATTTAGGGTGGGTGGGGAAGGGGCTGCAAAATAATCAGACCTTGCTTTTTCATGCAAGATCTGTTTTATTTAATTTTTTTTAAATAAATCATTCAAGAGATTACACACAATGCAGAAGTCATGACTGATGCAATCCAGTAATTAAAATGATCAGCACTGGATGTGTATTGGCTATAAATAAAATCATGTCATAGAGTAGAAGATTGTGTTGGAAACCTCCTACTTTTGGTGTGTGAGGTCACTGTGGCTTGTAGAGGCTTTAGTCACGGAGTCAGGGACAGTGTACATGGGTGATGTCAGCCGCTACTCAGAGAGCAGAGAATGTTCCACTTGTGCGGGGTCACAGACAAGAATATCACTTTGTACGATCGTCTCTTGTGGGTGACAAGTTCTCATGTCCCTCATATAACTCATCCTTTTTTTTTTAAGATCAGGCATCTATAAATAACACAGTTTTGGTTTACATACTACATTTACATAGTTACATAATTTCCATCCTGTGGTTGTAGAAAATACAAGTGGGATGGACAGCTATAAAATTCCAGCTTCTGTATGTAAATTTATATATGGATGCCCAAACCCATATAAATATACCCGCGCTTAGGATATGTGCCAAAATTCCGTAAAAATAAATTAAATGAAACAAGTAAAGTGTGTGAGTAAAAATAAATAATACAATTAATAAAGAGTTTATGGGGTTGCTGCTCCTTTAAGGTGTAGTGCCTTTAAATCATATGTGTGTGTGTGTAAAGAGCGCTACCCAATGATCAATCCTAGTGCTGGTAACAATATACTGTATTTAAATCAATTCCATAAAACACATTATTAAGTGAACAAACTCAGGACTTAGTTACTTCTAATGTCCAAACAATGTCCATCATTAATAGTTTATTATATTAATATTTAATAATAATAATAATAATAATATTATTAATTAGGAAGATAACTATTAATGATGGATACTCATTATGAGGGATATACTCAATATATGCCCATATGGAATAATCTGCTTCTGTCTGAAGTAGCAAAACTTGAAAATTTAGACTCAGGGAAAAAATCTGGTATTCTGCTTCTTTGTCAACTCTTTGATAATGAGGTTTTGCAACCATTTGACAAACTGGCAGAAAAATATCATTTGACTAATAGGACATTTTTTCAATATTTACAGCTGCGACATGCGCTGCAGAGTCAAGCAAAGACTTTTTTTACTAATATATAACCCTTCATCAATTCAAGCTATGGCAGTAACGGTAAGACGTTCTAAACAGGGACTTATAGGGAATATATACTCTTCTCTACAAGAGATAACTGGAACAAATTTACAAGAGGGTAGCTCTAGACAGTGGCGTAGAGATAGGGAAGCACTTAGTGAGGAGGAATGGGAGAAAGCTCTGAAGAACTTATTTGGGGTATCCCTATCCTCCTCATAGTGTTTGACACAGCTGTTTATTATTCATAGAGCTTATTATACTCCTTTGAAGCTGCACTCTCGGGGCAAAGCAACCACATAAAATTGTCCAAGAACAAATGAGTAAGCCTGGACGGCAGTACTCCGATGCAACACCTTTATTGGGTTAAAACCCAGTGTAAGGCAGTCAATCCATACGGTACAAAAGAGGGGGATGCAAGCAGCTTACATGTTTCACACCTGAATCTGCTGCTTAACCACCTCTGCCCCCGGACCAATTGGCAGCCAAAGGACCAGGCCCCTTTTTGCGATTCGGCACTGCGTCGCTTTAACTGACAATTGCACGGTCGTGCGACGTGGCTCCCAAAAAAATTGGCATCCTTTTTTTCCCACAAATAGAGCTTTCTTTTGGTGGTATTTGATCGCCCCTGCGGTTTTTATTTTTTGCCCTATAAACAAAAATAGAGCGACAATTTTGAAAACAATGCAATATTTTTTGCTTTTTGCTATAATAAATATCCCCAAAAAATATATATAAAAACATTTTTTTTTCCTCAGTTTAGGCCGATACGTATTCTACATATTTTTGGTAAAAAAAAAATCGCAATTAGCGATTATTGATTGGTTTGCGCAAAAGTTATAGCGTTTACAAAATAGGGGATAGTTTTATAGCATTTTTATTAATATTTATTTTTTTACTAGTAATGGCGACGATCAGCGATTTTTTTATTATGACTGCGAAATTATGGCGGACACATCGGACATTTTTGACACATTTTTGGGACCATTGTCATTTATACAGCAATCAATGCTATTTAAATGCATTGATTCCTGTATAAATGACAGTTGTAGTGAAAGAGTTAACCACTAGGGGGAGGGGAGGGGTTATGGGCTGTGACGTGTGTTGTGTTTTTTACATTAGGGGGCGGGGCTGACATCTGACGTCATTGATCGGCTTTCCCGATGACCGGGAACAGCCAATCAATGACAGGCAGAGTAGGAAGCGCGGGGAGCGGTTTGTTTACACATACCTCTCCCCGTTCTTCAGCTCCGTGACGCGATTGCGGGACACCAGCGGCGATCGGGTCCACTGGTCCCGCGGCCGTGGTCACGGAGCTCCCGACCGGGTCGCGAGCGCGCCGCTGGTGGCGCGCACGCGACCCACGGGCAGGCATTTAAAGGATCACGTACAGGTACGTGATTTTGCCTGCCCGTGCCATTCTGCTGACGTATATATGCAGTGGGCGGTCGGGAAGCGGTTAATCATAGCTCATGAGTGCTGTGCTGCCAGTGCTGCCGTCCATGCTTATTCGTTTGTTCTCTGATCCCAGCAGAGCCTGCACCTGAGTGCCTATCAAATCAAGGGTGTGTATCGTTTGGAACCTGTGCTTTGAAAGCGGCTTTTCTTTTTCTTCTCTATAAAATTGTCCAAGATGTACAACTGATGTAGGTACACATATACATATACATATGTTGTGGCGTTGCCCCAAATTGCACTGTTATTGGGAATGTGTATTTTACACTATGAATTCCTTGTGTTTTACACAGGTTCAATCTGATCCAAAGAGAGCATTGTTAGGGATTATACCAGAGGATACTCTCCCAGCTGAAATGCACGTGATGTGTCTAAGAACTATGTATATTGCTCGTATACTTATACTATAAAAATGGATATCAAACCACCCGCCAACGATAGATCAATGGATTAAAGCAATTCATCTTAATTTAAGACAAGAGGAATTGACATATAAACATAGAAGATGCCCCAAAAAAATTGTGAAAATCTGGTATTGGTGGTTAGCTTCCAACTTGTCTGAGCAGTCAGATGAGCATATTAATGATAATGAGGAAAATTAACAATTAGAATATTTGTTGAGGATAATTGCATATGTAAAATATATATTGTTAAATCGTGATATTTTAAATGGAATACTCCTGCCAGTTATAATGCTGCTAAGTTTGTCAAGATGAAGGGTGATTAATGGTTCTGAAGTGATGAAGGGATTTGAACAATGTTTGAAATGTCTGGTGATGGTAAATATGTTTTTGTTTTGTTTTGTTCTGTTTTTTTTTTGTTGATTGGGGTATTTGATGGAAATATGGAAATGTTATGTGTTGCGACATTGTTGTACAATGAAAAAAAAAAATGTAATAAAAATGATTTGATAAAAAAAAAAAAAAAAAAAAAATGGTCATTGTTTGGACATTTGATGTAATTAAGTCATGAGTTTGTTCACTTAATAATGTGTTTTATGTAATTGGTTTATATATATTGTTACCAGCTTCTGTATGTGTTTACTCACTACAGTAACTAATGCCTAGCTTGAAGCATTGGGGTTCTGAGTCTGAATTCCAGCAGGAACCCTATCTAAATGGAGTTGTATATTTACCCCATATTGCATTGTATTCCTTTGTCTCCTCATATACATACTGCTAGTCAATAAGTAGTGGATGTCTATGGATGATTTTTAGAGAATAAGGATATCGTTTAGTGTCACTTTAAAGTCATTTCCATTTCCAATTTCCATTGCAATGTTATTGAACCCTAACATTTTAACACAAATTACAGCAGCTTACCCTAGCACTTACCTGTTTGCTACTTCTTCATCTTTAAAAGTTTAGCCTACTTCTTAAATGTGCAAGTCCAAAGATCCCTGCTGTAGGTTACCTGGTTAAATTGACGGCGCTACATGGGTACCTTAAATAAATAATAATATAATAGATGAGCATCTTAATGAGACACAATGTACAGGGATAGGGACAATTGTAGACATGCACCCACACTCACTCAGGTTGAACTGGATGGACTGGTGTCTTTATTCAACCTTACTAACTATGTAACTATGTTCTTGGGTGGCTCTGTTGCCTTGCATGGTCCTATGAAGCCAACCTTTCATGCACGCTACCTGGAGAGAAGACTTAAAGTTGAAGTTACGATATTAAAACAGACAGAAAGCAGCGCCTTCTAAGTGTAGCAGGTAAACTATTTAACCACTTTAAGACCAGCCTCGTTTTGGATTTTAGGTGTTTACATGTTTAAAACAGTTTTTTTTGCTAGAAAAAAACTTAGAACCCCCAAACATTATATATTGTTTTTTTTCTAACACCCTAGAGAATAAAATGGCGGTCGTTGCAATACTTTTTTTCACACCGTATTTGCGCAGCGGTCTTGCAAGCGCACTTTTTTTGGAAAAAATTCACTTTTTTGAATAAAAAAATAAGACAACAGTAAAGTTAGTCCAATTTTTTTATATATTGTGAAAGATAATGTTACGCCGAGTAAATTGATACCTAACATGTCACGCTTCAAAATTGCACCCGCTCGTGGAATGGCATCAAACTTTTACCCTCAAAAATCTCCATAGGCGACGTTTAAAAAATTCTACAGGTTGCATATTTTGCGTTACAGAGGAGGTCTATGGCTATAATTATTGCTCTCGCTCTACCGATCGCGGCGATACCTCACATATGTGGTTTGACCACCGTTTTCATATGCGGGCGCTACTCACGTATGCGTTCGCTTCTGCGCACGAGCTCGTCGGGACGGGGCGCTTTAAAAAAAAAAATTTTTTGTTTTTCTTATTTATTTTTCTTGATTTTATTTATTTTTACACTGTTTTTTAAAAAAAAAATAATTGGCTCACTTTTATTCCTATTACAAGGAATGTAAACATTCCTTGTAATAGAAAAAAGCATGACAGGTCCTCTTAAATATGAGATCTGGGGTCAAAAAGTCCTCAGATCTCATATTTGGACTTCAATGAAAAAAAAAAAAAGAAAAAAAAAAAAAATGTCATTTGAAAAAATGACATTTGAAAATTCCTCTTTAAGAGGTATGGGCGGAAGTGACGTTTTTGACGTCGCTTCCGCCCTCCTATGGTATAGAGATGAGTGGCAGCCATCTTAGCGTCACTCATCTCTAGGCACAGGAGGGGAACGGACCCGATCACCTCTGCCGCTGCCGACGGTTCCGGTAAGCGGCGAAAGGCGCGGGAGAGCGGCGGGGGGGGGGGCACCTCTCCCGCCGCCGATAACGGTGATCTCGCGGCAAATCCGCCGCGATGACCACCATTATCGGACAGCCGACCGGCGCCTGAAGAGATGGATACCTTGGTTGTGGCAGCAGCTGCTGCCGTTACCGAGATATCCCTCTTCAAAAAAGGGACGTACATCGTCGTGCGCCGGTCGGAAAGTGGTTAATAAGTAAAAGTAAACATGAAAGTACTCACAAATGAGCGATAGTACCAGCATTGTATATGTAAATCATCCGCACTGTCCCAGAGTGGTACTCAGTCTCCCTTGCTGATGGTAATAATCCATGATTGGGCCGCGATCCGGCTGCACTGTTGGCTCCCAGCGCTTCAGCACAGCAATATAGGGGCTCAGCGGTGCATGGAGACTCTCGATGATGACGTCACTTCCGGGTACAGTGTCAGCGGGCGGTGCACGTGTTCGGAGCATGCATGCTCCTTCGTCAGAGAGCCTGGAACTCCGCTTTAAGGCATGATTCACACCTATGCAGTGTAGTGTGTTTCTGCAAATCTGAAAATGCACAAAAAAAATGCATTGGTGTGAACCAGGTCTAAAGGGTATATTTTTAGTTAGTAATGCAGTTTAATTCAGTGTTCAACTTACATTTTTGTTATGAATAATTCTACAGGCTGGATTGTCCATATTTTGGTAATGTATAAAGATAGTGCAATTACTTTGTGTCTTAAAATGTGACCAGGAGGTAGAGATTTTCTCTTTTGACAAACCTTTTCTCTTGCTCCTGGTGACTTTTTGCTTTCTGTGCACGCTGTAAGGCACATGTGATGTACAGCCAGTGTACATCGTGGATCTAATATCAGCATGCCATCCACATGGACCTTTGCACTGATTTTTCTGTAGGGTGCCTTTTTTTAGTGAAAAAATATAGATTTTGGAAACATCACAATCCCAACAGTGCATGTATTGTGCAACACAAAGTGGAAGTACCTTTTTTTTCTCTTTAAAATTGTGTTTTTTTGTAAAATGTGCATCTCGTTTGCATAGTCTTTTCTATCACAGCTCAACCAGCCTCTTATACCTGGAGATTCTACCAATGATAGCATTCCCTATGATGCATTTCCTGTAGAGGGGTGACAACACTCCCCGTTGCTGTGCCTTGACACAGTGGTGTTGTCACTCTTTCATGCCTGCTTCCTCAACTAGCTACAGACAGCCATACCTTTGCACAGCATGCCTGTAGTCAGTACACATCATCTTGCTTGGTTGCAGATCTGCACATTTCATGTGACCACTCAGTAATGGTGCAAATTAAGGTATTTAGGGGTTGATTTTTGCACCTTTGCACATTAATGGCATCCCAATCTTAGTCGGTAAGGTTCAATATTGAGTTGGCCCACCCTTTGCAGCTATAGCAAGTTTGGGGTGGAGGAACTTGACTGGTATGATCTCAACCCGATTGAAAACCTTTGAGATGAATCAGTGCCTGACCTCACAAATGCGCTTCTGGAAGAATGGTCAAACATTCCCTACACTCCTAAACACACTCCTAAACCTTGTGGACAGCCTTCCCTAAATAGTTGAAGCTGTTATAGCTGCAAAGGGTGGGCCAACTCAATATTGAACCCTACAGACTAATGCCCCGTACACACGGTCGGAAATTCCTACCACAAAATCCGTCGGATTTTTTCCGACGGATTTTGTCCGACACTGGTGTTGCATACACACGGTCGGACAAAGTTGTCGGAAAATCCGATCATTCGGAACGTGGTGACGTTCATTGCGTACGACGGAACTACGTAGAGGCTATTAGCCAATAGGTTTGGTCTCGTAATTTGATCTGAGCATGCGTGGCACTTTGTCCGTCGGAATTCTCTACACATGATCGGAAAAAGTCTGATCGGATTTTGTTGTCAGAAAATTTGAGAGCAGGATCTCCAATTTTTTCCGGCGGAAATTCCGGCGGAAAAAGTCCGATGGAGCCCACACATGGTAGGATTTTCCGACAACATGGTCCGATCGGACATTTTCCGTCAGAATTTCCGACCGCGTGTACGGGGCATAAGACTGGGATGTCATGGGCGTGTAAAGGCAGGCGTCCCAAAACTTTTGCCAATATAGTGTATATGACAAAAGCATTCCCTCCTTCCTTGTTTGAGAAATTGAAACATCTCATCTACATTAAAAATTTGGAAAAACATCTAAAATACACATAAATGCATTTTACAGAAACTCCACTATCACATAAATCTGTAGGTGAAAGACTAGCACGATCTGTAATAAACATGACTTCTGTGGGCGTATAATATCCACACATTTGAACTAATACTTCACAGAAAACCATCAGGTCCTGGAGCTTTGGAGTTCTTAAAGGAATAGATTGCAGATTATATTTCCTCTATTGAAATATCTGATCCAAGATTGGATAAATACGGTTCCCGGAATTTACAGAAGGTGTAAGGCTTAGGAAACTTCCTCTGCTTTTTATTTATCTATAAAATACTGTAAATAAAAAAAAAATACATTGAGTTTTGTTGAGGTGCAAGGAGCTGACTGATTGCATACAAATAAAAGTGTTTAGGTTTGACCTCATATTATATGGTTTTTGTTAAAGGGTAACTCCACTTTTGTGGGGAAAAAAATAGCAAATAAAGAAAAAATAATATAGCATATACAATTCATATTGTGATTAAATGTTATTAAAAATGACTGTAATTTTCTGAAAATGCAATATGGCTACCTGGGGGTGTTCTGTATACAGAATGTATACAGAACGCCCCCCAGAAACATAATTTCCTGCTTGTGTGATTGGCTCATTGATTTTCCCAGAAGTCTGCACTAGGATACAGGTCAGATTTCAGGCATCCCCGGCAACAAAAATTTCATTTTTGGTGAGTTACTCCCAATAGGAAATCACATCTAAAGGGATGCAGGCCCAGCAAATTTCCTCGTTAGAAGCCTGCAGGTGCACAGCTGATTGATAATTATGAAACTACTCCCATTAGACTCACTTTCCCACATGGATACAGACAAATACACAGTAATTTCTTCAGAATAACAAATGGTAGCAATCTGCAATAGAGTTTGTTAAAATCCTTGTAATGCACATAGATCACCTAGAGGGGAATGTTTTTTTTTCGCAACAAAAGTGGAGTTACGCTTTAACCACTTCAATACCGCTCCATAGTCATATGACGCCCACAAGGTGGATCTACCATCCTGGGTGGGCGTCATATGACGTCCTCGGATTCCCGGCTGCCTGGGGGGGCGCGCGCGCGCCGCCGGCGGCGCGCCCGCGGCATCGCTCGGGACCCGGTGCGAGTGCCCGGCGGCCGCGATGTCCGCCGGGCACCCGCGATTGCCCGTTAAAACAACGGGACCGGGCGGGACCGTGGAGCTGTGTGTGTAAACACACAGCTCCACGTCCTGTCAGCGGGGAGGAGACCGATCATGTGATCCCAGTACGGAGGAACACATGATCGGTCTCCTCCCCTTGAGTCCCCTCCCCCCTACAGTTAGAATCACTCCTATAGGGACACACATTAACCCCTCCAGCGCCCTCTAGTGTTAACCCCTTCCCTGCCAGTCACATTTACACAGTAATCATTGCAATTTTATAGCAACGATCGCTGTGTAAATGTGAATGGTTCCAAAAATGTGTCAAAAGTGTCCGAAGTGTCCGCCGCAATGTCACAGTCACGAAAAAAAAATCGCAGATCGCCACCATTACTAGTAAAAAAAAATAAAAATACAAATTCAATAAATCTATCCCCTATTTTGTAGACGCTATAACTTTTGCGCAAACCGATCAATATACGCTTATTGCGATTTTTTTTTACCAAAAATATGTAGAAGAATACGTATCGGCCTAAACTGAGGAAAACAATTTTTTTTTTTAAAAAAAATGGGATATTTATTATAGCAAAAAGTAAAAAATATTGTGCTTTTTTTTCAAAATTGTCGCTCTTCTTTTGTTTATAGCGCAAAAAATAAAAACCGCAGGGGCGATCAAATACCACCAAAAGAAAGCTCTATTTGTGGGAAAAAAAGGACGTCAATTTTGTTTGGGTGTAACGCCGCACGACCGCGCAATTGTTAGTTAAAGCGACGCAGTGCCGAATCGCAAAAAGTGCTCTGGTAAGGAAGGGTGTTTAAAAGCCCTGTATTGAAGTGGTTAAATCTAAGGGAAAGTTTAATAAGAAAATTGTATAATGTATGGCCAGCCTAACATAACAAAATGAACAGCACTATAAAAGCACAATTAGTGTACATTGTTAGGTAAAGGCGACATAACCATAGTGGGTACAATATTCAAGTGGTACAAAGTAAGCATAATCATAAGTAGTGCCACACCTGGGACATATAGGGGCAATGCAAAAACACTTAAAGGCCAAGGTAAGTACAAAGGGAAAAGGGAGAGGGAAAAGGGTGAGGAAAGGGGAGCAAGTGACCCTTCTGTTTTTTTTACATCTACCTAAGTTCCAAAAATACCTGTTGATCCTGCCAGAAATCCAGTGAGCTTCCTGTATGGTCTTTAGTATTATCTCAAGCAGTCTTATCTTATCTCAGGTTACCTCTGTTAACTATAGAACATCCCCCTGTTGTTATGGAAATGAGGGGGGGGGGGGTCTGTAGTCTTAACACACTTAGGGTGACAATGCTGCTCTTCCTTAAGTATGGTAAATGTTGCCATCCTAGGAGAGTATGTATGTTACTGGTAGGATCTAAATGGTAAAAAATGCAGCGCTAACCCATAAACAGAAATTTTTCTGAATATGAGGAATGATAGTGCTGAAACAAATCAAATATACAAAGTGTCCAATATATGTAAAAAAAACTATATGGGTGAATAACCCAACACCAATGAGCACTGGAAGATCAAGATATGTGAATCAAACCAGTGCAAAAAAGTGTATAGAGTATAGTCCAACACAAAATGATCTTCCAACACGGGGTAATGAAAAATCAAAGTGTAAAACCCTGTCTGATATGGAGGACATCAAAGATATTGCATCATAGGTATCTAGTACCAGCTAGAATAGCCAAATTTACCCCTACATATTCACCTAATTGCTTTAGAGGATGTGACACTCCTGGTACGCATTTCCACATATGGTGGCAATGTCCAGTTGTCAAGGAATTCTGGAAGAACATATTTCTTATGGCCTCTAAAGCTCTGGAAACTAAAATTTCTCCAGACCCTGCTATGGTACTTCTGAACCTTAAACCCACTACTCTTACTCATACGCACTTTTAATTGTTTATTCAACTAAGTACCGCAGCTAAACAAACGATCGCTAAGGCATGGAAGTCTCAAACTCTTATTGTAGCCGAAGCTAAGCATAGAATGAACAAAGCACTCATATACGCTAAGATGGCGGCTATTGAAGAAAATAAGATCAATACATTTTGTATGATTTGGCAACCATGGATTAAACACTTCTTCCCCACTGACTTTGACCAATCCTTGTTGCTACCACACTAGGTTTATACGGTATACCCCTTAATTAACTATATATGTCTACCACGGGCCAGGACACCTCCCCGAGCAAATCCTTCCTTCTATCTCTCCTATCCTTTCTTTCTCCCCCCTTTTTTTTTTTTTTTTTTGTATTTTCTTTTCTATATACATTACAGGTATTACGGATACTTATTTTTTATCTTTTTTATTTTTACATCTTATCTTACATCTAGACAATTTTATTCAGTTTGACTATTTATTATTGTCTTCATCCATACTCTTATCTCTTATAAAGTATGTAATGTTAACACAGTTGTAAGATGGTTTGTACATAATATTATATTCTACTACATTCTGATTTATGTTATGTATCCATGTATTATATGTCTTTATTTTTCTTTGTGAAAACTCAATAAATATATTGAACAAGAAAGATATTGCATCATCAACAATGAAGAGAAGTGCGTGTGCCCTTACCGGAACTGGTGGACTCCAATGTCAGCGACATGGAGTCATACAAGCATGGTGCCACAAATGGCCAAAGTATGGAGCTCCACAGAATCCAGGACCTCCGGGGTGAAATCCAGGAAAGAGACGGGGAACCTCCAAATGGACCTCCAATCCAGGATGTATCAAACTAGATCTGAATGGTGAGATCAACAGGACTCTGGAGCCACTCTCAGCAAAGTAGTATGTGGAGAAAGAAAATGCTTCCACATAGTGTAGGTCAAATTGTTATTTTTTTATTTCTAAAAACCAGCATACAGGTATAAGAGTAGCTGGATAAAAAGCTGGGCAATGTGGAGAGTGATAAGCCAATTCTTACTGGTTGGATCCCCTGGTGAAAATAAAGAAAAAATCCTATAAAAGCAAACAAATGCAGCCACTAAGCACTGGTAATCTGCAGTATATTACATTTACCTTATGCTCATTGGTTTGGGTACACTTTAACCTATGACCTCAAGGGCCTATCTGATATGGAAAGGATTCATGAGGGACACATGTTGAGCACCACTGAGGTCTGCTAGAGAATATAAACATAGGTTTTGCTAGTTGGTAATCAAGAACATTACAAAAGAATTTTTGAACGTTCCTAGAAATTGCTTCTACAGCTCTCGCCTGCCCCTCCTTAACAACGTTACATTTCTTTAAGGGAGTAGGGAATGGGTTAGCAAAACACTTGAGGAAATCCTCAGCTAAATGGCTAGTGGTTTTATAGAGATTAACAGTGATGTTTTTACTCTAAACTGTTTATAAAATGAGTCATCAGCAAAAACTGAAATGTACTCGGCAATAACAGTTTTGCATTCTCCGATTTGCTGTATAAAGTTGAGAACTTTTGTCTGGGGAACTATGATGAAAGGGAATTTTAATAAAAAAATAAATCCCCATCTAATGTAGAAAACAAAGTGGTCCCCAACACACAGCTTATGGAATGGCAGAGATTCCATCTCATCTCTATTTTCTGAAATATATTCAAAGGAGGAACAAATTATATCAGACATGACTCCAAAACTATATCCCAATGTCTGGAAAACAGTTAGGACTCAATAGAGAAGATAGCTGGATTTAGATAACTATTTTCATCTGAAGTTCCAGACCCATTTTTTTCATTGTTAGATGGATAATAGAAGTTTTAAGCCTCGAAACTTCCTCTATCTTTAAAAAAAATGCGCTGGAACTTCAGATGAAATCGTTATCCATGTCCAGCTACCTGTTTTCCAGACATTGGGGGAAGAAGGTTTTTTTGGAGTTATGTCTTCCTTTAAAGGTGGACTTCACTTTCACTCAGCATCTGCTGTATAGGGATTATCATTTTTTATTTATTTTTTTAGATGGATAGGAGAAGTTCAGAGCCTAAAACCCAATACCAAATTGGGCTTTAAGACTTCCCTCTAGATAGCTAAAAAAAAAATGTGATGGAATTTCAGATGAAAGAGTTATATCTCGCTACCTTCTATACCGAGTCCTAATGGCCCGTACACACGGTCGGAAATTCCGACCACAAATTCCGTCGGATTTTTTCCGACGGATTTTGTCCGACACTGGTGTTGCATACACACGGTCGGACAAAGTTGTCGGAAAATCCGATCATCCTGAACGTGGTGACGTTCGTTGTGTACTACCGGACTACGTAGAGGCTAGTAGCCAATAGCTTTGGTCTTGTAATGTGATCTGAGCATGCGTGGCACTTTGTCCGTCGGAATTCGCTACACACGATCGGAAAAAGTCCGCTAGGACTTTGTTGTCGAAAAATTTGAGAGCAGGAGATAAAACTTTGTCCGTCGGAAAATCCGACGGAAAAAGTCCAATGGAGCCTACACACGGTCGGAATGTCCGACAACATTGTCCGATAGGACATTTTCCGTCGGAAAATCCGACCGTGTGTATGGGGCATAAGTGTTGCCCAGACTTTGGGGGACAAAGTGTTTTTGGAGTTATGATTGATATTATTGTAATATTATAGAATAATAAATATAATAAAAACATGTATTATTAATAATAACAATTGTAAAAATGTAATAATGCATGAATTGCAGTAACAGTATAAAGCTTAAAATATATAATATAATAGGCGGTGGACTGGAGCTCTCTTTCTACGTGTTTCATGGACATGGAGTCTGCTATGTTTGGAGCTTAGTTGAAGCTGCTCTAAAATAAACATTACAAAATGTAAGTATAATACAATTTTACATGTCTTAATGATACTTACAGCTTCACTAAACATTTAAATACAGACATAAATGGATGTGAACTCAATTATGGCATATCCCCAGGGCGAGCACAACGAGACAAACGGACGGGGCACCACTCAGGCTCTCATGGTTCTTGTCTTGTCTATTTTCTCTTGCCACCTATATTTAGAGTATATTTAGAGACAAAAATGTTTTTACCATTTTTGATAATATGGGGAATGGTTAAAACCCCTGTCAGTTTTTTTTGTTTTGCTCTCTGTATACATTATGCAAATATTTGAATTATGATTATGAACACCAATGAGGCAGTGTGTAAAGTGAAAATTTATTATTTTTATTTTAAAAATATAAAAGTCCCATAAGAGTCCTCTGCCAAGTGTTAAAAAAGCAGGAATCCAAAGGTATTGGTTGTGACACCCAGGAGATATTCACACAGTAGGCTACCTGGATAACCAGCGATCACCCTTATTCGGGGAGATCAGTGAGCTCTTAAATCAGAAAACTCCAACTCAAGCATCCGCTCCAATGGCTCCAGGCAGCCCATTCACAGGTCTAACCCTCCTATGACTCCAAAGAGACAATCCACCAGGTCCTCACTCTAGCTAAACAGCAATAACCAGCGCGTGTCACCTTCAAATATCAAAAACAAGTCCATTTCCAAAAGTAAGAATGGCTGAGTAGTGATCGCCCTTGCGCTGTGGCGTGTGTGCGTAGCTCCGTCTTACACATTTCGTTAGAAGTGACGTCATCAGGGGCCCCTGATATTACTTTGTAATATTGGGTATCTTATGCACTTGATATAGTGCTGCACTTTTTTTATTTAAGTTCATGTACACCTAGTATTAAGGGTATAGTGCACAGCTGCTTTTTGTTTGGGTCCAAGCGCAGATATCCTATTTTTCTTTTTGCATACAAGTCATGACAAACTGACAGGGGTTCTAACCCATTTCCATACTATTTAAAGCAATCAAAAGCGTATTTAGATAAACTTTAAATTGAATGAGAAAGAACTTTATAACTCATGGAACACAGGTTGTGAGTTAAAGTAATGATAAAGGCTGAAGGTTTTTACCTTTTTGCATTCTGTGCATGAAGGTAAAAAATCTTCACTATGCAGCTCCCCCAGGCCCCTTTATACTTACAGTGCCTTGAAAAAGTATTCATACCCCTTGACATTTTCCAAAATTTTGTCATGTTACAACCAAAAACATAATGTATTTTATGTGATAGACCAACACAAAGTGGCACATAATTGTGAAGTGGAAGGAAAATGATAAATGGTTTTCAACATATTTTACAAATAAATATCTGAAAAGTGTGGCCTGCATTTTTTTTTTTCTCAAAGAAGTTTATTAGAAAAAAAAATAGCACAACTTACAGAAAAACATCCACATCTGTCATCAGTCGTCACAAACAGCATTCACTTTGCATCAGTGTATGATATGAATTAAGTAAATCCTAAATACCTCCAGCACATAGCATAGCATGAAATTCTGATCACCACTATAAAAAGGTTCCCCTATCACCCAAAGTTGTCCTAACACAGTTATTAGATCAATAGTCTATCCAATACAAGATCTAAGGGAGAGAGGTCTAAGGTATCCAACCAGGGTGACCACAGTTTATCAAACTTGCCAGGGCGTCCCCTATGTTGGAAGATATACATCTCCAACCGTATAGGGTCTCCCATCTGAGCAATCCATTCCATCAACTTTGGAGGGTCTACTGCCTTCCAATGTCTGAGGGTGAGCTTGCGAGCCTGAAACAGGGCTCTAGCAATGGCCTGCTTTGGATTGTCATCAATTGGGAGGTCATCCAGAATCCCCAATACACACGGCTTTGGGTCCATCAGTATAGCAACCTGAAAAACTCTATTAATAGTAGTCAGAACCCCTGTCTAATACAAATGTAGCTTGGGGCAGCGCCATAACAAATGTATTATATCCCCATGGTCTCTCAAGCTTCTAGGGCAGTTCGAATCCAGCCTCACTCCAATCCTGAACAGTCTAGCAGGTGTAAAGTGTACCCGCAGGATGCACGAGTGCCCCCACAGCAAGCAGCTTCAATTTGTTAGTATATCTAAATCTGCTAGTACATTGAATACTACTGCCCCCCAGACTAACAATGCTGCTGTTCAAAGGTGTCTCTGTTGCTCCTTCATCCAGAGTGTAGACCAGATCACCAGGTGAAAATAGAGGGATGAAAGCCTAAACATTTTTTTTTAAGGCAGCCACATCTATATTTTTGGTTTTGGGTTTAATACTGCTTTAACGTTATATCTGCCTGGATTTAAGCTTTAAGAAGTGGTAGATGTACTGAAACACATGTATCTCTGTTGGATATCTTGCTGTAAATCTAGTGGCAATTTCCACTTACTGAGTGGGCGGCTCAAGGTTCAAAAGGTGAACACATCAAATAGCGGAACTATTATTGATCTCGGATTGAATTGGGAACTTCTGTATGTGTGTGAAGTTCGTTGTATTACTGTAGGTACCTTTAATTCTGTGTAGACACTTAAAAGTCTTTCTCTTTCGCAACTGGTAGATTTTAACCTATCGGCAGTAGAAAACATTTAAAATAAATAAATAAAGAATTCCGGAAGCGCCGGATCACTTAGTGTCATTTTTCTATTTTATTCTAAATGTGTTCAATAAGAACCAACACAGAGCTGTGTTACACATGCAAAATAACATATGTATGTGGAAAGCGGCATCTTTTAAGGCTGACCTCAAAACTTTATGGGCTTTGATCATGAAACTGAAATTCTGGAAAGCTTGGCGTTAGCATTTTATAGATACTCTGGCTGTTTCCCATTACTGAACCCCGTCTCTGCAGCCTGATCTCCTGGGCCTATTTTGGAGGACTCGTTTTTTGGATAATGTGAATGTTTATTTCTTTTTACAAGCTCTCTCCTTAATGCAGCAATGTTCAAAGCAATATAATACAAATTGTCTACTAAGGAAGACAAAACTTAGGACATATGCTGTCTAGGCCAGAGGTGCCCAGCCTTACTGGGAATTCTGTTTTCCTAATCCCTAAGACGTATTCCATAGAGCCACCTTTTCCATACCTTGTACTGATGGCAGGTAAAATGCCAGGGAGCCCATTTAGGCTATTGCCTTGTAGTACTGCATGGTAAAACTCACAACACCGCAACACACATTGAAGTGTATGAAGTGGGGAAGGGTTAGAACTCTGTCAGGTTTTATTTGTGTCTTTATGTCTGTCACCTGTATGAGGAGCTCAAAATGATGAGGGTGGCCTCTTGCACAATTCCTATCCGAGCACCCCTGGAAGTGGATTCAGTGACTGCAAGGGCAATGGAAGGGTGCAGGTGCCATAAAACTGAAATTGTTTATTTGAACACTTTATTTCACTTAACAGTGGGATTCCTGATCTTTTGATTTTTAGATTTTTCCTGTTTTTTGATTTTTTGAGTGTTTTGTTTTATGGTTTTATGGTTATGGTTTTCTGATTCCACACTCTAAGGCTGCTTTCACACTGGGGCGGTTTGCAAGCGCTATTGCGCTAAAAATAGCGCCTGCAAACCGACCCGAAACAGCTGTTGCTGTGTCTCCAGTGTGAAAGCCCTGAGGGCTTTCACACTGGAGCGGTGCGCTAGCAGGACAGTAAAAAAAGTCCTGCTAGCTGCATCTTTGGAGCGGTGAAGGAGCGGTGTATTCACCGCTCCTATACCGCTCCTACCCATTGAAATCAATGGGAGACCGCGGGGATACCGCCGGCAAAGCGCCGCTGCAGCGGCGCTTTGCGGAGGTTTTTAACCCTTTTTCAGCCGCTAGCGGGGGTTAAAACCACCCTGCTAGCGGCCGCATACCGCGGGTAAAACGATGGTAAAGCAGCGCTAAATATAGCGCTGCTTTACCGTCGCCGCCCGCACCGCCCCAGTGTGAAGCCGGCCTTAAGCTAAGAAACTTACACATGATATATTATTCATAAATTGTCATGTTTGTGGTTCATGCAATATTTGCACTTTTTGCACTTGCAATATTAGCTCCAAAGCTAAGAAGCTTACACATGATGTATTATTCATAAATTGTTGTGTTTGTGGTTTATGCAACATTAGCACTTTTTTGCACTTGCTCTTTTACAGAGAGCACAATTTCAATAATTCATTTAATTAATTATTTCACATACTGAGAGATGGGTTTACCAGCTGATCCGCAGACAACATGGAAAATAGATGGGAAATCATCCAATGGAGACACACCAGCTTTAGTGATCCTGGTGACATCCGGGTATTCCCCCATGTTGGAGGGATTTCCTCTCGTCTCCAATTCTGGTTATTGAACAGGAAATTAAGGATAATCTCTTCAATAGGACATAGATGGGAAAAATAAAACTGATGAGTTTTAACCCTCTCTATCCAAAATGAAAAAAAAAAATGTTTTGTCTTTAGTTCTAATTTAACCCAACAGATCAGGTGTATAAAGAATTCCAATACCAATTAATGCAGTTGGGTATCAGTGAAAAAAAAGTACCGGTAATTAATGGTTACCTAAAGCCACACTTTTTTCAGTTTCGGATGGAATTGGGAAGGGTCGATGCCATTATTATTTAAATTTTTCCATTGGGCAGATTTCTACCCAGAGGAGAGAGCAGGGTGAGCAGAGGGATGAGCTCATTAGTCAGCTGCTGCTTCTAAATTCTTATATATAATAGTATATTATTAAGAAGTGGGAGATATATGGTACAACACAGACCCTCCCTGGATCAGGACTTCGCTCCAAACTGGATGAAAGAGCAAGGAGGAAACTGGTCAGAGAGGCTACCAAGAGGCCTACAGCAACTCTGAAGCAGTTGCAGCAATTTATGACTTATGCCGCGTACACACGGTCGGAATTCTCGTCGGAAAAAGCTCTGATGTTTTTTCCGTCGGAATTCCGACGGAATTTCGCTCAAACTGTCTTGCCTACACACGGTCACACCAAATTCCGACGGTCTGTAACACAGCGGCATAAAACACGTTCGACAGCACTATAGAAGGGAAGTTTAATGCTTCCGAGCATGCGTCGAATTGTTTCCAAGCATGCGTCGGAATTTTACGTGTCGGAATTGCATACACACGATCGGAAAATCTGATAGAAAGGTTTTCCGTCGGAAAAATTAAGAACAGGTTCTCAATCCAAAGTCCGTCGGAAATTCCGACAGAAAAAGACCGATGGGCATACACACGGTCGGAAAATCCGTTGACAAGCTCCCATCGGACTGTTTCCATCGGAAATTCCGACCGTGTGTACGCCGCAATAGAGTGGTCATTGTGTGCATGTGACAACAATATCACAAATTCTCCACAAATGTGGCTTGTATGGGAGGGTTGCAAGAATGCACCTTGAAGATTCTGAGGCCACATGGAAAAAGGTGTTATGGTCAGATGAGACTAAAATTTAATTATTTGGCCTCAACAGCAAACAATATGTCTGGCGGAAATCCAATACAGCTCACCATCCAAGTAGTTGAAGGAGAAGAAGGTGAATGTCCTTGCATGGCCTAGTCAGAGCCAAGCCTTAAACCCCATTGAAAATCTGTGGAATGACTTAAAGACCGCAGTCCACAAACGGTCACCATCAAATTTAACTGAACTTGAGCAGTTCTGCAAGAAGAGTGGGCAAATATTGCAAAGTCTAGATGAGCAAAGTTAGTAGAGACATATCCCGACAGACTAAAGGCTGGAATTAAAACAAAAGGTGGCTGAACAAAATACTGACATAAAGGGGATGTTTTTTTTTTTCCAACTCTGTGATTCTGTGTTTGAATTTTTTTATTTTTTTTCTGACACGATGGTGTTATATCTTTCACTTGGATGTTATAAGTTGCACTGAGTAAATACAGCTGTATAAAACAAAAACTGTGTCTTCATTTCAGGCCATAAAGCAACACGATTTGATTGTTTTAAGTGTGTGTGTGTGGGTGTGGGTGTGGGGGGGGGGGCATTATTTTCTATACCCACTTTATGAAAGTGTATCATAAGCCTATTTCTGACATTTGGTGTTTACAAGTTAAAATCCCTATTTTTTTGCTAGAAAATTACTTAGAACCCCCAAACATTATATATATTTTTTAGCAGAGAATCTAGAGAATAAAATGGCGATTGTTGCAATATTTTATGTCACACAGTAGTGCAGTTTGTGCAGCAATGTTTTAAATGCAACTTTTTGGGAAAAGGGACACTTTAATGCATTAAAAAAAAAAAAAAAAAACAGTATAGTTATCCCAATTTTTTTATATAATTTGAAAGATGATGTTAGGCCGAGTAAATAGATAGGTATAAAAAATGTAGCACTAAAGTAAACACAATGCGTTAAAAGTGAATACCATACAAATGAAAAACACATGTGGCGTGTAGATACAAATAAACACAATAATAAAGTGAATAAAGACACTTGTATAGCACATGTGACGTGGAAACAAAATAAAGTCCAGGTAAGACTCAATAAATGGGGGTGAACCCAGGGAAAGTGAAAAATAAATGATATAATGAAAAGTCCAAATCAATCAAGTGAAGCACTGATGTCAGCGGATCCCTGTGGCTGATTCTGGAGCGTAAAAGGCTGGACAGGGATATCTTATACAACTTGATAGATGGTATGGAGAGATTGAATACTCTTACCGCAAAGGTTGGATACAACTGCCATACGACATTGTATCATGTAGGTTTGTGCGCTAAACCTCTTGCGCTGGAGGGTACCGGATCAGGCAGGCAGAAACCGAATAACGGACAGCACGACCGATAAACCTTGTACACCCAAGCGGAGAGATCCCAAATGGTCCACTCGATGAAAACCCAAAGACAAGGGAAAGGATACAAAACCAAAAAAACAGAAGCCACTCCGATGGTGCAGGTCAAAAAGGTAAGTAAAATGTATTCACATTATGCATGTGACAATAAAGTCTTGAGAATAAAAAATGTAAAAGGATCAGCAATGTGAGAAAGACGAGATAGCTGTACCGACGCGTTTCGACACAATTCGGTCTTCTACTGGGGCATATCTCTGAAGTTGTGACGTCGCTTCCGTGTTTATATCCAGGAGACTGGAACAAAGCCATTTCCGGCTTCATTCCAGTCTATCACTAGCCGCTGGAAGCGGCGGATCGTCGATCGGGCCTTCCGGTGGCATGGGAGGCCCGGGAAGAGCGGCGGGAGGGGGGACGTCCCCTCCCGCTCCTCCGGGATAACAACCAAGCGGCTTTTAGCCACATTGGTTGTTATCCCCGGAAAGTCAATAACCCGCTCTAAACAACGGTACCGGGATGATTCCTGTAGCTGCGGGCATCATCCGGGTATAACCCCCGAAAGCCGAGTACGCACATCTGCTTGCACTCGGCGGGAAGGGGTTAAACTTTTTTTTTTACATTTCTTCAGTAACCTCCTGGTTTCCAGGCCAAGACAAATTATGTCATACATCCCAGTAAGTCTTCAGGAGAGGAGGAGTAGTTTTCTCAGTTAAGCACTCCTTCCTGTCTGTATGCCTGTGCTAAGGGCAAAGGGAATCCAGGAAGTAAACGCTATATTAATCATCTGCCCTTACTCAAGATGGCTGAGGCTAGAAATGCTAGGGGGTGTTTTTCAAGATGATTTTTGAACAAAATAAAGCATGGAGGCATGGATGGGTAAGTTTGCTTTGGATATTCAAATGGAATTGAATTGCGTTTTTGGTTTTCAACTTTAAGGTAGCGATTGCGGTACTTCAGACAGGAGCTTTTATGTTACCTTTGTCCCATCTCAATATATACTGCTCAGTTATTGTTTTTTTTAGACATTAGAATGTTCTTTTAGGCTCCTGCACTTTGCACCCTGTCTAGTTACTGACAGATTTACAACTCACCATGAAATTTCTCTTAGACAAGGAAAAGTTTACAGGATGGAAGCCTAGTAATTGCTCACTCTATCTAGCACAGGCTGAGTCTTCCTCTGCTTTGCTTAAAGCTTCAGCTCATTGAGCTGGCCTCATGGTGAAGCTCAAAGTGGGCCTGTGCACACAAATAATGATTTGCTAAAAATGTCTCAATATTTTGTTAAAATCTTTGGGATTTCAATGAGATTTCATGTTACCCTTACCCTAAGACACATATTGTACATCACATTTTGTAAATTCCTTAGCAGTTGTTAGAGGATTCCAGCCACCCCAGGCACTAAATATTATTTCTAAAACTGAACCCAGACAGCCTTGCCTATCAGCAGGGAAACGTGATGGGATTGAGATGTGTAACCTCTGAACCACTACAGTCTTTGACCTTCATCTGCTTGGATGCAATGGGTATGCTGGTGTTAGAGTTCGTCTTGGGGTTAGCTAAATTATAAGCCCCATGGGTGGGATAATGAGCTTCAAATGGTTGCAAGGCTGGCTGATGGGGAGAAGTTGAAGCTTTAGTATTTTGGCATAGAGAAATGACAAAAAATATATAATGTAAAGTTTAACTTAAACAGCTTCACAGCAGCAAAAACAACAGAAAGAAATATCAGTCTCACGACTTGCAGAGCTCAGAACTGCTATCGCAGTTAAACAGTCCTTGGTTTTTGTTGCAGGTAACTTCCCCTGCTAGCAGGCTTCCAGGCAGGATACTGCCGTGCACTTTTACGACTGTACATCAAACCACCATCCACAGTCTCCTCTATAATCCTCCACACCCACCTACAACCTCCTGTCTTTCTTTAAACTCACTTCCTCTGACAGGTGAGTTAACCCTTTTGCTTACTGTGACGGATCCTGTACTCAAGGTGTCCGCCGTAAATGCTTCCTAAGTCCTGGAACATGAGTCCAATGGATCTGGCTATAGGAGCCCCCAAGAACTAGACAACACCAGTCTTGGAGTACATCAGGAATCGCTTTTATTTGAGATGTCACACACATATATACAGCCGGATGACTAAAAACCTAACCTAATTAGCATGAGCTAATTATCTAAATCAACACTGGACTCCTTCATTCAATTGCAGGGTTAATTAGCACATACAATAATAGGTGAAATACTCTTTAGAATCTGTGTAAAGCCAGACTACTCATTTGCATTTTACAAGACAACAGACAGGTGGCTGGAGTTGATGCTATTAGCATCTGACATGTCCAGAGTCTATATGTCTTGGGGGGCCAGCATGGACCTGAATCCAAGTAAAACCAGCTCAGTGGTCCCCAGGCATACAGCTCACAAACAGCACTGGTCCCCCAAATGCCAGGGCCCATAATCGCAAGGCAAGAGGCTTGCATCACGTCCCCTCCAACAGCCTCTGTCCCGGCTAGGTCTGTCACACTTACTTAAAGGGACCACAGTCCAAACAGTGTGGAAATATAGCGTCCTTCGAGGACACAGCCACAGCGTCCTGTACATATCCCCCCTGCTCCAATGCCAAGGAGGTGGGGGCAACAGTGGAGCTAAAACAATGGACTCGGGAGAGTTCTCCTTGTTCCCACAGTTTTGCAAATAATGGACAGTCCAGTCCTATTATAACATCATGTACCAAGTTCTTCACCACCCCCACCTTATGAGTACCAGTGCCACATTCTGTGGAGATGGACACCGAGATGAGAGGGTACTCTCTAGTGTCCCCGTGAATACACACAACCCTTAAAGTTTTGCTTACCGGGCCCATCTTCCCAATTACTCTGGGTTGAACAAGGGTTACCATGCTTCCGGAGTCCAGCAAAACCATGGCAGGGAGGTGATTCACTCGAACTTCACACTCAAATTTTCCCCCACCAAGGTCAAGATGTGTTGTGCATGCTTTATGGGCATAAAAAAAAACCTCTTGAGATCCCCACATTTCATGGGCTCCTCTTGCAGTGGGCAGTGTGCCTGGGTGTGGCCCCAGGAATGACATTGCAAACATTGTACATCCCCTCCTCTCCGAACAGGAACAGAACGCTGAGGTGGTACCGAGAGTGACTCTTGGCCTTTCGGTGTGTTTGTTCCAGGGCTCTATGGGACAATCTTTCGAAGGGCGGGAGTTGATTGAATAGGCGGTATGCAGACTGGGCCCTTGGCGCTTGGTAGGGCCGAGTAGATCCTCCACCACTGTATATCTTATACCCTGTACAAGCCTATGTAACACTAGGTTTAAAGGTTTAAAAATGGTGGTAGAGAAATGAGTGAGATAGCAAAAGACGTAAGAGGGAAGGGGAGCCCTCTGGTTCACAGCTATGCAGGTTGCAGTTTGCATATTCCAGGTGCATTTTGCGGTTATCAATACACGTTTTTGTTCAAAGGACAAAAGCATGTAATGTAAAGTTGCTTATATAAACTGAACAATATACACTACATGTACATGTTTTCTATGATTTGACAGGATGTTTGTCTAGTCTCTCTATATGTACTTGTATTGTCCTGTTTCCTGTAAGACATGCATTGCTAATCCTCCATGAAAGTAAAGTATACAACAAGTTTCCAAGTGCATGATTTAATACCTGCTAATAGGTTATGAGTCCCAGGCACCCAGCAAACCCAGCAGCAGCCAGAGGCACTGGAAAGAATACTCAGTGAGTACAGCAAGTCAGTCAATACTGTATACAAGCTACTAAAAGATGGCGAGCGGTTCAGATGTGAGAAAAGCTAAACAATGGCAATTACTGTGGAAGTTTAAACTGGAAGTGTTTCTCACCAAGGATGACTTGTGGCAAGTGCTGAAAACAGACAGCCCCACAGACGGAGGACTGGGATAGGAAGGACAGACAAGCAAAAGCAATTATAAGCTTACTAGAGGAAGATGACCAGCTTATCCACATAAGAACAGAGAAAACGGCCAAAGGTATGTGGACTTCATTACAAAAGCTGCATGAGCGTTCAAGTCTAAACAGCAAACAGTTTTTTCTAAGAAAGTTGTACAAGATGAGACTACAAGAAGGCCAGCAAATGTGTGACCACGTGAATGCCATGCTAGAAGTCATAGAGCAGCTGCGTGCCATCGGAGAGGACATCAAAGATAATCATATGGTTGCCCTGCTCCTCTTCAGCCTTCCAGAGACATATACTGCTCTCATTAACGCCTTATGCCCCATACACATGAGCAGAGTTTCCGTCCGAAAATCTTGAATGTTCTGACGGAATTCTGCTCAAGCTTGGCTTGCATACGCACGCGGTAACACAAAAGTTCTATGAACTTTCGACCGCCAAGAACGCGGTGACGTACAACACTACGACGAGCCGAGAAAGTGAAGTTCAATGCTTCTGAGCATGCTTTGAATTGTTTCCGAGCATGCATAGGAATTTTGCACGTTGGAATTGCTACAGACAATCGGAATTTCCGATCGGAACTTTTTCCGACCGAAAAATAGAGAACCTGCTCTCAATTTTTTGCTGGTGGGAATTACGCCAGCAAAAGTCCAATGGAGCATACACATGGTCGCATTTTCCGACCAAAAGCTCTCATCGGTCTTTTACTGGCCAAATTTCCGATCGTGTGTACGCGGCATCAGACTGAGCAGGAACTGATACTGGAATATTTCAAAGGGAAATTAATCGATGAATATGACAGAAGGAAAGAAAATATGCACCATGATGACAAATCTCTTAAGATGTACAAAGGAATAAAGCACAACAAAGAAAGCAGAACCTGTTTTCGCTGTAAAAGGACCAGTCACTTAAAAAAGGACTGTCATATCTGAAAAGCCGAGCAGCAAAAGCTAGAGCTATCCACAAAAGAAAGAGTCAAAGCAATCACAAAGGAAACTGCAGACACATCATGGAGTGGCACTTTTAAAGCCCAGCGGCTGGTGCATAGACTGAGGTGCGACAAGCCACATGACTAGCAATGAGACCTTCTTCACAAACATTGATTACAGTGCAAAAGACAAAGTATTCCTAGCAAACGGCAAAAGCATCACTTCTGAAGGTAAAGGCCAGGGCTTCTTGAACTGCATTACACCACAAGGCAAGCAGTATCTTTGTAAAGAAAGTGCTCTATGTTCCAGAACTTCTATCAGTGAAAAGTCTTGCAACAGTGGTGTAGTGGGTAGCGCTCTCACCTAGCAGTAAAAACAGTCACTGGTTCAAATCCCAACCATGACACTACGGGTACTCCGGTTTCCTCCCACACTCCAAAGACACGCTGATAGGTTAATTGGCTTCTGTCCAAAATTGGCCCTAGTATATGAATGTGAGGGGACCTTGGATTGGGGACCTTGGATTGTGGGCTCCTTGAGGGTAGGGACCGATGTGAGTATGCGAAGTATGTGTGGAGCACTGCATAAATTGACAGTGCTATATGGGTACCTTAACTACTTCCCACCTGGCCACTGTACATAAATAGCCAGGTGGGCGCTCTCTCCTTCTGAGTGAACGTTCAGGAACATCCCTCAGATGGAGCGGGATCGCGCGTGCATGCCCACGCAGCGGCCCAATCCCGATGTGCTTGTGTCACCCGGACACGGCGCATCTCCCATCGGCAGGAGGACTCCGTGATTGGCCCTCCTGATCACATGACGGCCGTGTCTAATCACAGCCATCGTGTGATGTAAATACAGAGCCGGTTGCTGGGAGAGCGGATCACTGCAGCCAGCTGGTGATCAGTGAGTATGAGCTGTTTTTTTACAGCTTTTACTCACTGATCACCAGTCTAGTGTCCCCACAGTGTAAACACACAAAGTTAACACACATGTCCCCAAAAAACATGTCCCCACATAGTAAAAACACCTGTCCCCCACATATGTAACAGTAAAATCACATGTCCCAATGATTATCTGCACACATATGTCCGTGATCACCTGCACACATCTGTACATGATCATTTGCGTACATCTATCCGTGATCACACAAACCAATTATTATACAACGGGATTTTTTTTTTACCAAAAACATGTAGCAGAATACATTTTGGCTTAAATTTATGACAAAATTCGATTTTATTGGATTTCTTTTAAAATAGAAAAAATAAAATATTGATTTATTTCCAAATGTTCGCTATTTTTTCGCTTATATCGCAAAAAATAAAAACCGTAGTCGTGAATAAATACCACCAAAAGAAAGCTCTATTTGTGTGAACAAAATTATAAAAATTTATTTTGGGTACAGCATTGCAGGACCGCGCAATTGTCATTGAAAGTGCGAGAGTGCTGAAAGCTGAAAAATGGTCTGGGAAGGAAGGGGGTGAAAGTGCCCAGTATTGATGTGGTTAAATAAATAATATATAATAAAGGACTATCTTAATGATATACAATGTACAGGGATAGGGACAATTGTAGACACGCACCCACACTCACTCAGGTTGAACTGGATGGACTGGTGTCTTTATTTAACCTTACTAACTATGTAACTATGTAACGGTCTCACAGTTAAGTTCCAGGGTGATGAATGTACAATTCACAATAACAATCGATTCCTCACAAAAGGAAAACTGGAGGAACACCTATATAGGCTCATAACCACAGACCAGCAAGCCAATGTAGTCTCTAATGACCTACACAGCAAATGTACTCACTCATGGCACAGGCGACTGGGACACAGAAGTCCAGAAGCTATACAGAACATTATAAAGAGAGGCTTATCAGAAGATCTGACAATAGTGCCTTGCAAAGTGCTCATGAAATGCAAATGCTGTATTGAAGCAAGAGCCACACGTGCTCCCCTTCCACAGGCATCTCAAAGAAAAACTACCCACCCCCTACAGCTCATACACAGTGACTTATGTGGTCCAATGAAAACTCCCACGTCAGGTGGGAACAGATATCTACTGACTTTCATTGATGACTATTCCAGGTACACAACTACCTATCTGATGAAACACAAGTGAACCTTTCAAGAGTTTGTTGCCATGTCTAACAAAAAATTCCAACACAAACCAGGAATAATACGCATTGACAACGAAGGAGGATAGATAAGCAAAGAAGTGGCGTCATACCTGAAGAGACAAGGAATAGTACACCAGACAACCCCACCCTACACTCCTGAACAAAATGGTGTAGCAGAAAGGAAAAATCACACTCTTATAGAAATGGCCAGGTGCATGTTGTTGAATGCCAACCTACCTCACAAATACTGGGGAGAAGCAGTCATGACTGCAACCTACCTACAGAACAGATTACCCTCAAGAGCCATAGCCATTAAAAGTACTCCATTTGAAATGTGGCATGGATCAAAGCCTAGCATAGGGAATATGAGAGTGTTTGGATGTAAAGCATATGTCTATATTCCAAGTGAAAAGCGATCCAAGCTGAAGAACAGAGCAATAGAGGGCATTCTAGTAGGCTACAGCGAGCAAACTAAGGGTTACAGAATCCTACACCCAAAGACTGACAAAGCGACGATAAGCCGTAGTGTTTATTTTTATGAGAGTCAATCACCAGAAACACAGATCCCTGAAAGCTGTGAAGTGAATATACCAAGAAAACCAGAAGAAAAGGTTGACCAAAGCGATCCTGTGCAGGAGTCAGAACAAAAGGTGGAACTCACAATGCCTGAATCAAGTTCCCACCAGACCCTGCTGAACTGTCTGAAGTCAGAAGATCCACTCTACAAAGGGGATACCACACCGCAACCTGTCATACAATGTTAAAACACACAGAATACTTGAACCAACATGCTGGGAAGACATCGAAAAACTACCAAAACGTGAAGCCAATCAATGAAGTAAGGCAGCAGAAGCAGAATTAAAGTCACTTCAAAAACAAATTAATGGGGTGGGCAACTACATGGCAAATGAGGTTTAATGTAGAAAAATTTAAAATAATGCATTTTGGTGGCAAAAATATAAATGCAATCTATACACTGGGCGGAGAACCTCTGGGGGAATCTAGGATGGAAAAGGACCTGGGGTCCTAGTAGATGATAGGCTCAGCAATGGCATGCAATGCCAAGCTGCTGCTGACAAAGCAAACAGAATATTGGCATTAAAAAGGGGATCAACTCCAGAGATAAAACGATAATTCTCCCGCTCTACAAGACTCTGGTCCGGCCGCACCTGGAGTATGCTGTCCAGTTCTGGGCACCAGTCCTCAGGAAGGATGTACTGGAAATGGAGCGAGTACAGAGAAGGGCAACAAAGCTAATAAAGGGTCTGGAGGATATTAATTATGAGGAAAGGTTGCGAGCACTGAACTTATGCTCTCTGGAGAAGAGATGCTTGAGAGGGGATATGATTTAAATTTATAAATACCTTACTGGTGACCCCACAATAGGGAGAAACTTTTTTCGCAGAAGGGAGTTTAACAAGACACGTGGCCACAGAAAAGAGCTTAAACTACGTAGAGGGTTCTTTACTGTAAGCATAAGACCAAAGTTATAACCAGAGGATGGAGACAACAGATCATATAATGGGACTAAGTGAGAGGTGAGTCGGGAGGAAGTAGAGAGGAGACGTTGCTGGAAGTGGCAGCAGATGAGCTTACATCGGCCACTGTTGATCGGGAAGAGTTTAAAGTTGGGGTATCCCGAGTATTCCGCTGTCCATCAGGAGAACATCCATCCCAACAGTGCTGGCGATCTCTCAACAGGGCTACCAACAGCTGATTGCGGATTGTTTCCAACAGAGAGCCTCATATGCTCTGCCTTCTGGTAAGGGCATATTAAATATGTGGTGGAGGGCCTGTTTTTCACATATTGCAGAATGATCACCACGGTGTAATCCCTTAACGTGCTTTGGATAAAGACTATTCCATGTGTACAGCACACCTACACTACTTACCTGTTGTTTTCAATGAACTTTCTATGCAGGGTCTTAGTCCCATTATATGATCTGTTGTCTCCATCCTCTGGTTATAACTTTGGTCTTATGCTATATGTGTATGGTAGTATGTCATATATAGTCATTTAAATAGGGGGGCAAGATATTATTGTTATCATTTGGCGCTGTTCCCTTTTTTACCAATATTGTTACAGTGTGTGTATCCCACCTTGAACAGCAGCCTGTGTTTCTCCCAATTAGCTGATATTGGTAAGCGCGGTTTTATTTTTTTTAACTCTTTACTGTAAGAGCGGCAAGGATGTGGAATTTCCTTCCACAGGCGGTGGTCTCAGCGGGGGGGCATCGATTGTTTCAAAAAACTATTAGATAAGCACCTGAACGACTGCAACATACAGGGATATACAATGTAATACTGACATATAATCCCACACATAGGTTGGACTTGATGGACTGTCTTTTTTCAACCTCACCTACTATGTAACTATGGGCGTTATTTACTAAAGGAAAATCCACTTTGCACTGCAAGTGCACTTGGAAGTAAAGTCGCTGTAGATCCGAGGGGGACATGCAAGGAAAATAAAAAACAGCATTTTAGCTTGCACATGATTGGATGATAAAATCAGCAGAGCTTCCACTCATTTCAGATCTACCCCTTAGATTTAGAGTGACTGCACTTCCAAGTGCACTTGCAGTGCAAAGTGGATTTGCCTTTCGTAAATAATAACCCTATGTAACAATGTAAGAAAATAAAACCTGGACACTTACAGAGCTCCCTCCTAACCGCAAAACTATAGGAAGTAAGTGGACTTTCAAAGTAAAGTCAGACGCAGAGGGGAATATCCACAAATACAAAACCAGAGTAGTTGCCAAGGGTTACTCCTAGAAATTCGGTGAAGATTACGATGAAACATTCGCTCCCGTTGTAAAACACTCCCCCATCAGAGTGCTTCTTAGCTTTGCAGCCGGGAAGGGCATGCAAGTCAAACATGTATGTAAACTTAAGAAGAGCATCTATGGTCTTAAAGTGGAGCTACACCCTAAAGTGGAACTTCCGCTCATCGGAACCCTGCCCCCCTCAAGTGCCACAATTGGCACCTTTCAGGGGGAGGGGGGTGCAGATACCTGTATAATACAGGTATCTGTACCCACTTCCGGGCATAGATAGCCGCAGATTCTGCGGCTATTACGCGACTTCCTGTCCCCCCCCCCCCCCCTGCTGTCTGCTGCGAAACACACGTATCCCAGAGACAGCAGGGACTATCCGACTCGCGTATGCGCATTAGGGAACCGGGAAGTGACTTCCTAATTCCCATACCGAAGATGGCGGCGGCAGCACACGAGAGCGGAGCGAAAGTTCGGCTTCGGGTGCCGACATCGCGGGCATGCTGGACAGGTGAGTGTCCTTATTTTAAAAGTCAGCAGCTGCAGTATTTGTAGCTGCTGACTTTTAAAAAAAAAAAAAATTTCGGGGGCACTCCCGCTTTAACCACTTAAGCCCCGGACCAATTTGCAGCCAAAGGACCAGGCCCCTTTTTGCGATTCGGCACTGCGTCGCTTTAACGGACAATTGCACGGTCGTGCGACGTGGCTCCCAAACAAAATTAACGTCCTTTTTTTCCCACAAATAGAGCTTTCTTTTGGTGGTATTTGATTGCTCCTGCGGTTTTTATTTTTTCCGCTATAAACAAAAATAGAGCGACAATTTTGAAAAAAAATGCAATATTTTTTTACTTTTTCTATAATAAATATCCCCAAAAAATATAAAAAAATTTTTTTTCCTCAGTTTAGGCCGATACGTATTTTTCTACATATTTTTGGTAAAGAAAATCGCAATTAGCGATTATTGATTGGTTTGCGCAAAAGTTATAGCGTTTACAAAATTGGGGATAGTTTTATAGCATTTTTATTAATATTTTTTTTTTTACTAGTAATGGCGGCGATCAGCAATTTTTATTGTGACTGCGACATTATGGCGGACACATCGGACATTTTTGACACATTTTTGGGACCATTGTCATTTATACAGATATCAGTGCTATTTAAATGCACTGATTCCTGTGTAAATACAATATTTATTGGGCAAGTGAGTGGTGGCAGGTTGGTCTATCGCTTCTCACATATAGAAATAGCAAATTTGTGAGGCCTAGTGTGCATTAACACGGCCTATACCCCAAAGAGAAGCTTAAACAGATAGACATAAAAAGTATATGCATGTGAAAAAAAGTTTTTTATTTAGGGCTACAGGCCCAAAGGTAAATCAATAAGTGAGTAAGTAAACATATAAATGTACTGTAAGTACATTTATATGTTTACTTACTCACTTATTGATTTACCTTTGGGCCTGTAGCCCTAAATAAAAAACTTTTTTTCACATGCATATACTTTTTATGTCTATCTGTTTAAGCTTCTCTTTGGGGTATAGGCCGTGTTAATGCACACTAGGCCTCACAAATTTGCTGATTCCTGTGTAAATGACACTGGCAGTGAAGGAGTTAACCACTAGGGGGCGGGGAGGGGTTAAGTGTGTGTGTGTGTTTTTTTTTTTACTGTAGGGGGGCGTGGCTTTGTGTCTGACATCACTGATCGTCTTTCCCGATGACAGGGAACAGCCGATCAGTGACAGCCTCACTAGGAAGCACGAGGAGAGGTTTGTTTACACAGACCTCTCCTCGTTCTTCAGCTCTGTGACCCGATCGCGGGACACCAGTGGCAATCGGGTCCGCTGGTCCCGCAGCCACGGTCACAGAGCTAAGGACCGGGTCACGAGAGCGCCGCCGGTTAACGCGCACACGACCCACGGCTGGGCTCTTAAAGGGCCACGTACAGGTACGTTGTGGTTGTGCCCAGCTGTGCCATTCTGCCGACGTATATCGGCGTGAGGCGGTCCTTAAGCGGTTAAACAATCTGCAAGGATGTGGAATGAGAAAGTGAATGAAGTGATTACTAGAGAGGGATTCTCAAGAAGTAAAGCAGACCCCTGTCTCTACTCCAAGAATCAAGAAGACAGATGGATATACATCCTTATCTATGTTGATGTCATTATAACCTGTTTTGAACAAGAAGGTGATTATAATCAGATAGTTCACAAGCTGAAAGACAATTTTGAAATCAAAGAGCTTGGTTCACACCTATGCATGTTGCAGTTTGCATATTCCAGGTGCATTTTGCGGTTTTTAATACACACTTTTGTTGAAAGGACAACAGCATGTAATGTAAAGTTGCTTATATAAACTGAACAGTATAACATAGGCATCTCCCCGTTCTGCCTCTCCGTGACGCGTTCGCGGGACACTGGCGGACATCGAGTCCTCCGGACCCGCGGGCACGGTCATGCTGTTTTTCGGCGGCGCAAGTGACCACTAGCCCCGCAAATTAAAGGGGATGTACAGGTATGCCCATTTGCCCACCGCTGCCATTGTGCCGACGTATATCGGCGTGCGGCGGTCAGCAAGTGGTTAATTTATGCTTTTACAGTACTACCTCGGATTGCGAGTAACGCGGTTAACGAGTGTTTCGCAATATGAGCTATTATTTTTTAAAAAAATCTTGACTCGGTTTGCGAGTGTTGTCACGCAAAATGAGTAGGTACAAGCCTCTGAGGTGTGCAGTACTGCATTTGGCCAGAGGTGTAGGGCAGTGACACTCGAAGCCGTTCGGAGCCGATCGGATGCACTCGGAAACACTCCGTTCCCAAGTGTTTCCAAGCCTCTACAGAGGGTTTTCGAGTGCATCCGAGTGGTTCATAGCGGTCTCTGTGTATTTCTGAGTTGCTCCGTAACCCCCCACACCTCTGGCCACATGCAGTACTGCATACAATAGAAGTCAATGTGGAACGAATTATCTTCGTTTCCATTGACTTCTATGGGGAAACGCGCTTTGATATGTGAGTGCTTTGGATTACAAGCATTCTCCTGGAACGAATTATGCTCGTAATCCAAGGTTCCACTGTATTTGTTTTTCAGAGTTTGCTCTGAACATCTCAGATGTCATTTGTTTGCTAGTCTCAGTTAAAAGGTGGTATTGCTCTCCATATTTGGAACTTTTCATAAGTACAGGAGGTCCCCGAGTTACGAACTCGTTAGGGACTGCCCGCCTGTACGGAAGTCGGAAATGTTCGTAAGTCGGCCGCGCATGCGCAGACCGACAAATACGTACATTTCGGGACATTTCCGATGTTCCGTCTAATGCCGTTCTGTGCATGCGCGTCAAATTACGGACATTTCCGTCATTTTCCGAGGCTCCGTATGGCCACGCATGCGCAGAACGGCCGGAATACGGCGAAAAACAGCGAAAAATGGCGGAGGGTCCCCGCAGCGCCCCGTTCGTAAGTAGGGGTTGTTCGTAGGTCGGGCGTTCGTAAGTCGGGGACCCCCTGTAGTGTCTTACATTGTAAACACACAGTGTCACCCTCTGTGCTCTATTAATGTCTTGCAGACATTTTAAAAGGAATCCGTCACCAAGAACTGAATGCTCGGACATGGACCAGATAACTAATTAGAAACAGATTTTTTTTTGGCTAAGTTTGTGTCTGTATTGTACTAGTACAATGTGCAAATAAATGATGTCTGGGTGTGGTCAATGTGAATAAGTATGTGTAGTATGCAGGGGCATACTTGGACACAACAAGAATAATCATATAGATGGGAATGTATACATATCAAAAACCATTGAATAAGTAAAAAAAATAAATAAATGTATTTTACAAATTAGACATAAAATCATATTTTACATGCAAGTAAATGCTTGTGATGATTTCAATGTATTACACGTTTTTGGGTTTGTCATATTTACTGCACATCCAGCTTTGACATATATAATCTAAGTTTACAATAATTTGTCTATCTATATGTGGATAGTTAGATATTTGCATGTGTTACTATGCAACCTGCATTTGTACAATAATATTAATTATTGATAATATAACACCACAGATTACCTGTGTTTGATCTGACCTGACTTATTGTGAAATGCGTCAGTACCACAACACCCCTACTCCATGTATTGGAGAAGTTTTATGCAATAACTGCTACATTAGAATGGTACTTTGTAACAGGACTATTATGTCCTGTGCCTTCAAGTTTATGTTAAGACAAATGGTAAAATTAATGTTTATATAGGGAGGGGTGTCGACTTAGAGGTATAATTGAACTGTGCAATACATTGTAATTACCACAAGCATTTATTTGTATGTAAAATATGATGGTAGCCTGCACAGGGGAGAGGTAGCAGCCCCCCTCCCCACCTGGACCCCTCTCCAGAGGAAGACTGGACCATGAGCCCATGTGCTCTTCAGATATAAATACAGTTACCCAGCATGCCTTGTGGCACATCCCCTTCTAATTGGCCAGGGCTGTACAGACATTCATGCTCTCATCTGCCAGGTCTCCACCCACTGTCCAATATACTCCATAGCTATTGGATCAGTGTGGAACTTTCAAGACAGCATGAGCAGCACCAGAGCACACTGAGCAGACTCTATCAATCAATCACAGCCTATGTTAAGCAGACAGCACATACATTTGCCTAGCTGTCTCCCTAATAAGAAGAGAAACCAAGAACGATATACACTCACTCTAGCACCTACCTAAGAGGGGTCTACATCTTCATTTTCAAAAGTTACAAAATTACAGTTTTAAGTGCAAATTTCAGTATTTAGGCTAAAAATAAGTACAATATGCAATTAGCAATGTGATTTAAAGCGGAGTTCAAGCCTGTAAAAAATTAAAAGTCAACAGTTACAAATACTATAGATGATAACTTTTATATAAGCAATACACCAACTAAATAGCAGGTGAGTGGTTCTCACTGATATACGATGGGCAGTGCTGGTACAAAAATAATAATATAAACAAATGAACGAATGAATAAAATTAATCATAATAAAGAATGCAGATACATGGGGAAACCAAATATGGTGGTGCCAACAGTGGGGGACTGGGCAGGGTATACACAGGCCGGCAGCTCTTTGTAGAGAGAGACAACAGAAAAAGGAAAGAAAAGGGCGCCAGGTCAATGTCAGATAAACCATAAAACCAACAGTATTTTATTAAATATCCACTTACATCTTAGTAACTTGCAAGCAGTTGCCCACCGCTCCCTCTGCAGTTTGCCTCTCCTTTCCTTTCTGTAGCCTTACAGGTGCCGGTGTGCATGTCGCGGTGCCATTTTTACGGCGGGTCCCGGCTCCAGAGAGTAGTCTCTCCACCTGGTGTGTTCTTCCACAGCGGTTTTCGGCTTCTGTGAGTGGTAGCTCAGCCCAGTGTTTCTACACACATGGGGGCCCGGCCCCGTCCTGCGGCGGCTCAGCCTCTCCAGTCCTTCACACTGTCCTGGCAGTTACATCTTGAAGGTTGTTGACATCTACACTCCTGGCCGTCTTCCCCAACAGGTCTGGACGCCACAACGCTGTCCTTCCATTCATCCTATCCACCAGCCTGGAGCTCTGCACCTCACACTACACCACATTCACACGCTGCTTGCAAGTTACTAAGATGTAAGTGGCTATTTAATAAAATACTGTTGGTTTTATCTTACATTGACCTGTCCAGGGATCCCAGGATGTCGACACCACAGGCTTCACAGGTGGTTTCCTACTGCACATGCGCGAGTCATGCCGTGTTTTCTGAATGGTCCAGTCATTATCTGGGACACACACAGATCCCAGAATGCAGCGGGTGAAGGGGGAGGGGCCGGACATGATGCAGAACCCCCTTGCAGCGATCTTAGCAGGAAATGGGAGCTGGTACCTGTCAAAACAAGGTACCCACTCCCCCCAAAAAGTGCCAAATGTAGCAGTGGGGGGAGGGGGTCTGGGGTAGGGGGGTGAGGGTGTGAACAAGTGGAACTTCCCCTTTTGGGCAGAGCTCCACTTTAAGGCAGATCTTAAGGCAAAAAAACGTATTTCTTATTTTATTTTATATATAGTAAGTAGCTCAGGACAGGATTGAGAAGGTAAGAAATTAGAATGGGCGATTTATATAGCGCCAACAGTTTACGCAGCGCTTTACAATGTATAGGGGGGACAACACAATTACAGTACAGTTCAATATAGAAGGGACAGGAGGGCCCTACTCGTAGAGCTTACATTCTAAAGGGAGGGGGTGGTGGTACAAAAGGTAATAGCTGTCATCACACGACACGCTCAGGCACTGCCTCCGCCAGACCCGCCTCCCACCGGCACCACCCAAACATACTGTAGCAAGCACGCAGATGGTCTCAGCTGGCTCTGGATCAAACTGCACATGCGCAGTTCCAAGCAGCCCATCACAGCCATATGTTTAACTGGCAACTTTTCCTTTCACTGGCATTTACTGGCAGGAGAAAAGTGACAGTTTTTTACTGGCTGCCAGTAAAAAATACTGACGGTTGGCAACACTGGGACACGGGGGTAAATGCTTCTTCCCTCCCAAAGCTCTTCAAAGCCTCTGGACTTCAGATCCTGATCTGAGAACTTCAAAATCTGGAGGAAACCAAAAAAACAGTTCTCTCTGCTCAGATTCAATACTCTGGAACTCCTCAATCTGCATCCTTGAGAGTCTTTAATCCTACTAATACTAATACAGTGGCAGGGCACAATAGGAAGGTATAGCAAAGGTCAGGCAGACGTTAAGGAGAAGTATGGGGTTTAAAAAAAGCAAACATAGATACTCACCTCCATGCTATGGCATCACTTTGAAGCTCTAAGCCCGAAAACTGAGAAAACTTGATCACTCTCAGACAGCTCTGACTGACAGTCACCACTCTCTGCCCCTCCAGTGCTCACTGGAGTTTGGGGCTGGATGAGGGGGGGGGGTCGGACGCAGCTGGCTCTAGCTCTCAGTCAAGCACTGAGAGCCAGAGACAACTGTTAATCAGGCATCTGGATGGATCCTGACAATATGGTAGGGATCCTTTCAGAGCCTGAAGCAGCTCTGTGACGTCAGCCGACGGTGGGCTTTAGCCCGCTGTTGGCTGATTCTGAATCACAAGAGAGCCCAAGTAACTGCACGCCTGTGACCCAGAAGAGAGTTATAACCAAAAAAACTTTGACCATACTTATCTTTAAGAGGTCACCCCTATCACCACATTTGCATTTAGTTTAACTCCTAGTCCTGCTCCTTTCACTCTGAGTGTGCAAGGGGCTAACATGAACATTCACTGTCTTGTTCATTTAAGCACAAGAGACGACTCCATTTTGTTTGCACTGTTGAAATGACACATCTTCTGCTAGAAGCTCTCCCTGTCTCCACTCACCCCTCCCCTCTCAAGGTTTTACTTTTGCAATTGTTCTATTCGCTAGTTTTTAATAATATATTTCTATTTGTTAGCTTTTAATAACATATTTATATTTGTTAGTTTTTAATAACATCTCACACCACCCCTTTCTTATCTATGTATAAAATAACATGTAATAATACATTTTGGCACTGAACGGACATTTTAAACACAGTGATTGCGTCCTGTGAATCTGTTCCTGCAGCTGCAGTATTAACTTCTGTTTTTAGAGTCCCAATCAGAAATAATTCTAGAACAGGGCTGATACCAAGTCTAATTCAGGTGCTTACACTTGTAAAGGGGGTGTTATTCTCTTTTGCTAAGTTCTTGTTCATGGCATCCACTCTTATATTCCCTGGGCAACTGAATAAGAAATCTGGACAGCAATGGGAGATCAAACATTGCAGCTGATTTAGTCCCCTTTCACATGGGCACCATCTAGTCCAATCTGCTGGGGATCCCCTTTTGAATCGGCACAGAACAGAATGGATGTCACTTTTGTGACATACGTGTTAGTTTTCTGTTGCATTTAAAAAGAGGAGCTTTTTGGTTCCATGTCAGGTATATGAGTGGCCAGATGTAAATGGAATTGCATTTGAAAATATGGAAAAGAAAACATAACTTTTTTTTTTGCATCAGAATGAATTTGGAGGCAATCGAATGTAAACACACGCAAGTCTGTTTACATGTGGCCACCGATAGACTAACATGGACCTTCAATCAAGTCTGCCTGAAAAACTGGCAGACAGATCTTATCAGATCGCCCGTGTGAAAGGGTTCCACACATGTGGGATAGCACGCAGTAGGAGCACAGCTCACATGGGACTGTAGCAGCTGGAACTGATTTGTATGTTGAAGCTTGAACTATTTATGTTAATACCAATATGTGGATTCCAGTGATGTGAACTTTTACGCTACCAACAATTTGGATCTTATCAGTAAAGAAGTTAAAAAAGCTAAGAAATGTCTCTTTAGGCTCCATGCACACTACTGTTTTTTAAAGCTCATTGTAGCTGTTATTAGCATTACACTACTTTAGGCTATTAATATTTTTTGAGCTTGTGTTAGACAAGTGGGGTGCTGAAATAAGTCTCATTGAGGCAGAGGACACAGTCAATACCTGAGGGTGTTGTAACAGCAGGTGTGGGCCAAGAGTGGGTGGTGGTCTGGTGTCACTGTCAGTGGACTGGCCAGGCAGGCTGCATGGGCACACTCATGAGGAAACCTGGGCTATACAGGATAAGGACAGCCAAAGGATCAGATGGAACCACCAAGAATTTGAGGTCTCGCAATGTGTGAAGTGAAATATACTCTCAGTCAGGTCAACTTTCCAAAAAACCCGGCTTTTGGGTGGCCTGTCCTTTAAACTGGTTGTATTTAAAAAAAATAGTTAATGGGTGCCGCCAGGCTCGTCCCTTGAAGGAGCTGTCCCACCAGACTGCTGAGCAATGCCGCCCGCCTGCTGGCCACCTAAAAGTTCACAGACAAGCATGAGTGGACAGCAGTTGAAAATGGGATTGTGGGAATGTGGGAATCAGCACTTTTGCCCAGGAGGCATTAGGCGATGTGGTTTACTGTAATCTTCCAGAGGTTGGGACCAAGTTGAATAAACTAGAGGAGTTTGGAACCTTAGAAAGTGTAAAGGCAGCTAGTGAACTATTTTCTTCACTGACGGGAGAAGTAACAGACACAAATGGAGCCCTAGCTGACCACCCCCGGTCTGGTGAACAAATCCTGCTATGATGAAGGATTGTTAATAAAGATGACTGTAGATTTTCCCTCTGAACTGGATGAGCTGATGAGCAAAGATGCATATGAGGAATATGTGAAGTCCATTGAGGAACATTGATCCCACGAAGGACCATGTCCAGCTAGACATCTTAGTCATGTTTAGAGTCAGTGTAGCAGTTTTTGCCCAGGTTGGCGCTATGTGCCTACTACAGAGGTAACTGCTAACTAAGCTTCCTGCCATGTAACCTAAGATGGACTGGCTGACACAGAAGCAGCTTCAGAATCCTCCTAATTTTGTGTTTTTTTATTTTAAAGTTGAAATTACAATAAAATTTTACAGTTAATACAAATATAATTATCCGCATAGGATAGTCTTTCTATTGGTTCCCTTTGTGTACTTCCCTACATTTTGAAAAGACTAGATTTGATACTTTCCATAGACATATTTTTCCTGTACCGGAATCATTGTAAATGAAAACAATAATGTGTTTAATGAAGATCATATTATTTTGGTAATCATGATGAATGACTGTGAAAAGCCCCACTTCAGGTTTACCAATAATACTGTGTAATAAAAAACATTGACACCTTAAAAAAAAAAAAAAAAAAATGAGTTAATGAACACAGCTAAGTTAATTTGCCCCCCTTTTTTTTTTATCTACCTGGAGTTCAGCCCTAATCTGTCAGCTACCCTTGGTAAAGTGAAGACTTACTGTACTGTGCACTAGATAAATGACACAATTCATAGATGGTTAGGTATTTATACTGCTGGAGAAAGGTGTAGATATTTCTGCTTTCTTTCCCTCTTCTGTGACCTTATTTAAGGACAGATCGCCACTCACTCACCGTCCATGACGCTTTCCCAGTGAATTATTACAAATGCTTGCTTTTTGAAAAGGCACAAACCTTTTTTTTTTATTAAATGGAAGCAAAAATGGTTTGGGGATAATTTTATTTTTTTTAAAGTTTGTAAACTGATCTTTTATATCTTTATTTTTTCTTTTACTATATATATGTACAATCCTTGTACCACAAATAAAAATGTAATACATGTCAAATGATTCCCAGAGCACTATAGGTTATCTAAAGATACAGCAAAGCAGTAGCAGAAATTTCAGACTGCGCCATCTGATAAGATGGAAATCTAACTCACTCACTTGTGTGTTTAAGGCCTCGTTCACATGTGGGGATGGGGGAAGCATCAAGACACTGCATTTTTATCGTCCCCCATTATCTCACCTAAACTGTGCAATTGCACCCTCAGGGGCACTACATATTGCAACATTGCATATTTAATAGAGAAACAGTGTTCAGCTGAAAAAAGGGGTTATTGCACCTATTTCCTGTCTATATTAATGGACTCCAGCAATTGCTGCACTACATTTCCCTAGGCCAGTTTCCAAATGGTGACACCAGTGGACCATTGCTACATAAGTTGAAACGGCCACCTGTAGTCTCCATCACAAGCCTGTGTGACAATGCACAAGGAAGAGAGGGACAAAACACTGTCACCCTATTACCGGAATAGTCTGAATAAGGACCTTCATAGCAGGATCATCAGGTATTATTTTAACGAAAACTGCAGACTTTAAAATATTGGAAATAACTTTTAAAATTACATTAAAAAGTTAAAGTAGAAGTTCAGGCTAAAACTGAAATCTCTTAATCGACTTGGATCCACAATCTAAGACTAACCCATCTAGCCCTGTAAAGCAAAAATTGCTATACATACCTGTTCTGCAGCCGCTCTGGTCTGGTCCCATGCTGAGCTGTCAGTGTGTGGGATTGTGCAAGAGAGGCAGCTGACAACGGAAGCCCCATAGTAAGTCTATGGGTGACGTCACTTCCCATTCATTTCCCAGCTGTTGTAGGCTGTCTCCTGCACACAGCTTCTGCCGTTGGAGACCAGACCAGATTGGCTTCAGAAAAGGTATGTATATCGATTTCTTCTTTACAGGGCTAGATAGTTAGTCTTAGATTGTGGATTCTGTCCTATCGGACAATGTTGTCGGAAATTCCGACCTTGTGTAGGGACCATTGGACATTTTCCATCGGATTGTCCGACGGACAAAGTTGTATCTCCTGCTCTAAAAATTTTCCGACAACAAAGTCCGATCACACCAATTCCGATCGTGTGTAGCGAATTCCGACGGACAAAGTGCCACGCATGCTCAGATCACATTACAAGACCAAAGCTATTGGCTTTAGATTGTGGATACAAGTAGATTTCAGATTTTATTTTTAGGCTGAACTTCCACTTTAAAGCTTACATACGTATATGAGATTTTAATGCTTGGGTTCATCCTTAGATTTTTCTTCACCTGCATGAAATGTTGATACTAGTTACTAATATCCTAATGTTTTTAGATTACAAGGTAAAATTAGATATTTTATTTGTTCAGAGAGGTAGGAGACACATGTTATGCTGTGTACACACGGTCGGACATTCCGACAGAAAAAGTCAGATGGGAGCTTTTCATCGGATATTCCGACCGTGTGTATGCCCAATCGAACTTTTTCCCTCAAAAATTCAGACGGACTTAGATAGAAAACATGTTCTAAATTTTTCAGACGGAAAAGAGTGGAAAAAACGCTCGTCTGTATGCTGTTACGACGCACCAAAAATCACGCATGCTCTGAAGCAAGTACGAGACGGAAGCTATTGGCTACTGGCTATTGAACTTCCGTTTTCTAGTCCCATCATACGTGTTGTATGTCACTGCATTCTGGATGGTCGGAATTTGGTGTGACCGTGTGTATGCAAGACAGCTTGAGCGGAATTCCGTCGAAAAAACCTTCCGAGTTTATTCCGACTGAAAAACTGGTCATGTGTACAGGGCATTCGACCTCAAAAACGAATTGGCTCTTCACCACCCAGATAAATCTTCTTGACAAGAATCACATGGTAACCATGGTCACCTCCGGTCACGGAGTGGTAAAGACAGATACCGTATTTTCGGTCCTTCCTCAGTTCCAGGTATTACCTGTATACTAAAGTAAATGTGAGCTTTGGCTGAAGGAGACTCCTTTCTGCTGCTCCAGCACTAACTCTTTTATCTATTTGGTTTTGCTTTTCTCATCATCCTCAGTTCATTATAGAGATAACCTTAACTCATACAGCATGTGTTTTGAGGAATGATACTTTGGGAGTGTAAAAACTATTGTGTATCAGACCAAATGGAAAAAGATGTTTTTTGCTGCTTTCTATTGGCCATGAAAAGACTAACCAGGCTGAAATAGCGTAGACAAAAATCCATTTGGGACTGATACGATGGTTTATATAACCCTATTACGGTCATTTAAAACCTCTCATCTGTGTATTAGTGGTTAGTTTGCTGTCATTTAGTCTGTAAAAATATGTTGTCTTAGCACACAAGAGCGATACAGGTTTGAAACATGGCAGAATTTTACCGGCTCGGCTTGTAAAAATAGGACTTGTTGCAAGCAATAAATAAGAAAGGAGTAATAATCACATTACTTTCACTGAGAAAAGGTGGAAAGATTAGCGTGATGAGTCAAACATCTTTATATGAAGGCAGAACTCCATGATCACATATTGGCTATCCCCTGTTGAAATAAAGGTTGCTGTATTTTTAAAGAAAAACTTCAGTTATGTCACAAGACATATGATAGCATTTACTACGCAAACCATTTGTAATGTTTCCTTCTAAACAGTAAACACATTTATTGGATTGGCCTGACTTCGTACATACATACTGTGCATAGAACATACAGAGTAGAGACATCCATCCATTTGACATTAAAGGATCAGAGAATGGCATACAGACACATTTTAGCAATAAATGAGTTACAAAGAGTAACGCCAAATTCTTCACATGTAACAAGCTTGATGAGTTCTGCACAGGCATTTTAAGAGGTATATGACCTCGTTCCCTCAGGAGAAGGGGCAAATTTAGAGCATGATGGAGAGCTTTTCAGCATATAAGACTTCAGCCAGCCGAACCAAATTTTCTAGGTCAATTGTTACTAATGTACTGTAAGTGAGTTACATATGGTTAACCACATCAACCAATGATTTACTTAGTAAGAAAGTAGGAGGGTCTGGTAGTTGTTAATATAAGAGAATGTTTTTTTTTCCAAGCATAAAAAAACTGAATATAATAAAGAGGTGGGTTGCTCTTGGCAGTTCTAGACCAATAATCCGACTCAAAAGGAAAATGGCCGGGTCAGCCATCAACACTATGCCCACTCTGCCATCTATGGCAGTAATAATATGTCACCAATAGTTTCTAATTATAGGACAAGCCCACATTATGCAGTGGGGAAAATTATTATTTGATCCCCTGCATAATTTGTAAGTTTGCACACTTACAAAGAAATGAAGAGTCTATAATTTTGTATCATCGGTGTATTTTAAATGATAGAGATATCAACCAAAAATCCTGAAAAAACACATGGTATAAATGTTATAAATTGAGTTGCAGTTCAGTGAGTAAAATAAGTATTTGATCCCCAAGCAAAACATGACTTAGTACTTGGTGGAGAAACCCTTGTTGGCAAGTACAGAGGTAAGACGTTTCTTGCAGTTGATTACCAGGTTTGCACACATCTCAGGAGGGATTTTGATCCACTCTTCTTTACAGATTTTCTCTAAATCCTTAAGGTTTCTTGGCTGTCGCTTGGTGACTCGAAGTTTCAGCTCCCTCCATACATATTCTATAGGATTAAGGTCTGGGGACTGGCTAGGCCACTCCATGATGTTAATGTGCTTCTTCTTGAGCCACTCCTTTGTTGTCTTGGCGGTATGTTTTGGGTCATTGTCATGCTGGAAGACCCATCCAGGACCCATCTTTGATGTTCTGGCTACAGGACGAAGGTTTTCATCCAAGATTTTACAATACATGGCCCCATCCATTGGCCCTTCATTACAGCAAAGTTGGCCTGTGCCTTTAGCAGAGAAATAGCTCAAAACATAATGTTTCCAACTTCGTGCTTGACTGTAGGGATGGTGTTCTCAGGGTCATGGCGAGTCGAGTTCATGCCAATGAGATCAATTTTGGTCTTATCTGACAACAGCACTTTCTCCCAATCCTTCTCTGAATCATTTAGATGTTCATTGGCAAACTTCAGATGGGCCTGTACATGTGCCTTCTTGAGGAGGGGGATCTTGTGGGCGGTGCAGAATTTCAATCCATGGTGGCGTATTATGTTACCAATGGTTTTTTTGGTGACTGTGTTCCCAACTGCCTTGAGATCATTCACAAGCTCCTCCCGTGTAGTTCTGGGCTGATCCCACATTTTTCTCAGGGTCATCCTTACCCCATGAGGACAGAAACTTGCATGGAGCTCCAGACCAAGGGCAATTGAAGGTTGTTTTGTAGACATGTGCACTGCCCAAAAATTCATTCATTTTTGTTTTCGTTTCATTCGTTTTTTATTTTTTATTTTTTTGGGTCATTCCTTATGATCGCAATTAATACATTTGTTAATTCGTACATTCGTAAATTTGTACATTCGTAAATTCGTACATTCGTAAACTCGTACATTCACACATTCGTACATTCATACATTCATAAATGCGTACATTCGTAAATTCGTTCATTCGTAAATTAGAAAATTCGTATATTCGTAAATTTGTTCATTCGTAAATTAGAAAATGCGTATATTCGTTCATTCGTAAATTAGAAAATTCGTATATTCGTACATTCGTAAATTAGAAAATTTCTATATTCGTACATTCGTAAGTTAGAAAATTCGGAAATTTGGAAATTCGAAAACCCAAAAATTAGAAAATCTGAAATAGTAACTAACTTGAAAATGATAGGTATTGTAATTTCCTTTCAAATTTGGCTGTTAGTGAACACAAATTTATCTGAAATTACGAATTATCCGAAATAACGAATGCCGCATCTAAACAAAATGGAACGTAACAAATTAATAATAAATAATAATAATAAAAAGTTTTTATTATTATTATTATTATTTATTATTATTAATTCATTACGTTCCATTTGTTTGGATACGGCATTCGTTATTTCGGATAATTTGTAACTTAAGATAAATTTGTATTTGTTACGTTCACTAACATCCCAATTTAAAAAGGAAATTACAATACCTATAATTTAATAGTTAGTAATAGTTAAGTTATTATTAGTTAATTATAAATTCAGATTTTCGAATGTGCGAATATATACGAATTTATGAATGTGCAAATGTACGAATTTACGAATGTACGAATTTACGAATGTGCAAATGTATGAATTTACGAATGTACGAATTTACAAATTTTCGAACATTCGAATTTACTAATATTCGGAAAATTCTTTAAACAGATTTTTGTTAATTCGGATATTTTCGAATTAACGAATTTGTCGAAATTCGTTAAAAAACGAATTCGGAACGTAAGAATTGCACATATCTATTTTGTTTTGTATTTCTTCCATTTGCGAATAATCACTCCAACAGTTGTTTCCTTTTCACCAAACTTCTTGCTGATGGTCTTGTAGCCCATTCCAGTCTTGTGCAGATCTACAATCTTGTCCCTGAGGTCCTTTGACAGGTGTTTGGTCTTGCCCATGATGGGGAGGTTTGAATGGAAGAAAGAGATTCTGTGGACAGGTGTCTTTTATACACATAACCAGTTGTCGTTAGGAACACCTTCTTAAATTGATAGAACTAATCTGTGTACCACATGAGGACATACTGTAGCCAGTCGGTGGGAGACAGAATTATTGTTGGTTGGTAGTGGATCAAATACTTATTTTACTCACTCAACTGCAACTCAATTTATAACATTTGTATTATGTTTTTGTTTTTTGTTTTTTTATGGATTGTTGGATATTCTGTCTCTATCACTTAAAATACACCTGTGATAACAATTCTAGACCCTTTATTTTTTTGGAAGTGGGCAAACTTACAAAATCTGCAGGGGATCAAATAATTATTTTTCCCACTGTATGTAGGAATGATCCAGGTTCTGTCCAGCTTTTATGACAGAAGGGATCAGCTGTGTGATACATTGTGGATAGCTTAAGAGAGGTATAATACACACTGTGTAAAGTTTTTAGTTGGATAAACAATGTTTGATAAAGATCATCTGGAATACATTGATATTTAGTAAGTTGTTCAATGCCTTACTCTCTAATGTGGGAGTAACCATTTTGTAATTCAATGTTATTTAGAATTACCTTTCCATTTCAAACAGCAGGCGCTGTAATTTAAAAAAAAAAAAAAATGTAATACAATATGGCAACCTGGAGGTGTTCTGTACTTTATTGAGTTTTCCAAACTTTCTTTTCCCATGTGTTGAGCACTGCGAAATGATTCAGTCTGAATCAGCATGCTTTGGACAGAGTTCAGAAGACAGGGATTCCAGGGAGCCTCCCTAATAGCAGGACCAAGTGCAGAAGCATCCAATACTCCTAAGCAAAGTTGCCATCCCCAGCACAGTGATCGATGCAACCAGTCTGGCATTTTTGCTGGCTGGCTGATAAAACTTGTAGCCAATTTTGGACAAGTGTACATAGGCAAATGTAGTATGCTTCCAAGTACATTCAGCTTGCATTTGAGATCAGTGAGTTCCTTTTCCCGTTGCTTTAGACCACTTTCTAAGATGCACAAAGCTGCTATTGCAATCCCATTGACTTGTATGGAGAGAAAAGCAGAAATGGTGCAAACAAAACCCTGTGTATTGAAAAATAGTAAAAAGTTGGTGTTTTTCTAAGAAAACTGACAAATTTAGCCACGACCTGGTAATGTTATGCTTATCTTGGAATTTCTAATAAATATCACACATCTCCAAGTGGACCTAGAATCAGATAATATATATATATATAAAATATACACATTTTTTATATATATATATATATATATATATATATATAAATGTTAAAAGAATGCTATGTAATCCATAAATGTAACAAATCTCACAGAGTTCTCCCCCTGACAACACATCTGCTTTCCTCTCTAGGATGGAGCCATCCTTGGTCAAACATTTCTAGTCAGTCAGCATCATCTTCCTGAAAGACAATACAATCATGTAAATCCTGGGGACTGTTTAGTTTTTGGCTGACTAATGTTATTATCTCAGCTTAGGCAAAGTAACTTGTATGCAGCTCAAGAACAGCTTTGTAATGGTAAAAAGTGGACCTTTTTTGAAAAGAGTATACTGTTGCTGTATGCTTTGAAAGAAAGGTCCACTTGTGAAAGGTCCACTTTAAATATTTCACCCTCGTGCTGGAATTAGGGAACAAGCTCAAGTAATCTCATTGTTCCAAGATGGCTGCTTGACAGCTTCCTGTTTGCTCCTACGTTGTTTTTTGTGTCCTCTTCTGATGATCTTGCTCACAGCTGTGTCTCCATGTTGTAAGCAGATGTTTTATCTAAGAAATTTAGAATCAAGAGGCATCTTCTGAAATGGGCCCCCGTCTATCAATGTAGCAAAGTCAAATAGAGACTAAAAATAAATCCCTCATGCAGGCCTGGTGAGCTATGAGTGCAGAGACTACATAAATATTCCTCGGCCAGGCTCTGCCGGCAGTGACTTAGACACAAGGCATGAAATACAAACGCCTCTGTCCTATCTCATGTGTGTTTATATGGACGTCAATAGCTGGCAGAAGACCTGGAGATTCCTTTAGAATATAACTTGCTGTATTCAGTGATCTCTCAAGTGGCACATATTTTCACAATTTACAAACACGCTGCTGATCTCTGGAGAGCAGCGATGAGGGAGAAGAGCAAGTGTGACCTTTCTTTATATGAGATGCACTGAAAGCAGAGAACGTTTTGCAAAGTGTGTTACAGGGAGCTTTTGATAATCAAAATATTGGACCCGCCATTGCTGATTTTATTTAACATTTCATATGCAGGACCTCTCATCTAGTTCTTCGCTTTACTGCCCAACAAATGATATGGAACAAGCATGAAGCCAGTAAAGTCTGAAAAAGCATTTTGCATGCTTGTTGCTTGTTTTAGGGCAGTGCATTAGCAGGGTACCAATTCACCATCAGAAATGCCATGCTGACCAAGGGCCCCTTCCATTGTCCTCCTGCACAGGAACAAGATAGGGTATACACACGTGTAAGGTGCAAAATCTCCTTTGATCACTAACATTCTCCATGCCTGAGGCCCACTTCCAGAAATCAAGGACTGTCCACACGTTCAGCCTTTAATTTTGATTTGACTGTAACAGAAGCACAATGAACAGTTCTTGACCTCTGCCTTTCTGTCACATCAATAATTATTCTGCACAGTGGCAGTCCAACATTAACATAGGAACGGTGCCCAATTCTTCTATTCGCCTCACTGTAGGTCCCATGAGTGAGTTCTCCAAGTGAGCCTATTCTGGGTCTACCCCAATGGGTTCACTTCCTAAGGCTCCATGCTTACAGTGCAGTATACGAAAGGTAACCTTCTCCCATCACCCTCTGCCCTAGGCTCCTTCCACTGGGGGAGGGGTCTTTCTAAAAGGGGTACTAAGCCTTACTTATAAGTGGCTCACTAGGAATAAAGCTCAAGTCCATGTAACCTATTGCACCTACAGGGCACCCTATCAGTAAAAAAAACAAAAAAAAACATAAAACTATTTTTACAAGGTTTTTTCAGTCCTTCCTTTTCTCTGGAGGCAGCAGAGGTTAGTTCCAACTTCTGCACTAAACAGCGTGCATGTCATGTATTTTGAGCTCCATTCAGTGCAATAATACTCTGAGTTTAGGCTGCATGATGACACCCCATTATAATATCTTCCCTTTAAAGTGAACAAGTTAAAGCGGGGTTTCACCTTAAAATTTTTTTTTTAAAAGTCAGCAGCTAAAAAAAAAAGTCGCTGCTGACTTTTAATAAGTACACTTACCCTCCCAGGGCGCCCGCGATGTCGTTCGTGGAGGCCGAGATGTCCCTTGCCTATCCGGATCCAGCGCCGCCATCCTCAGTAAGGGAAACGGCTTCCCGTTTCCTACTGCGCATGCGCGAGTCGGCGCGCGGCCTACTGCGCATGCGCGAGTCTTATTTGTGAATGGGGAACGCGGTGTGTTGTGGGACACAGTTCCCATAACACACCGCGCCCCATTCACCTGAAGACGGAAGAAGAGAAGATCACTGCGGCGCTGGAGGCAGATTAGGACGATCTGCCTAGCAACAGCCATTTCTGGTAAGTAAAAAAAATTTTTTTTATTTTAAATTGTTACTAACATTTTTTCAAGTTTTCATTTTCAGGGTGTCCCACCACTTTAAATTGGAAACACAAGAGCTGCCACTGTTGACTTGTTTTTTTTTTTTTAATTCAGCTAGGAATAACATGAAGAATAAATAGGCCACAGTAATATATGGTGCCTCCACCAATAATTGCTCTCACATGTTCACTTTAATGGGAGGACATTATAATAGCCACTGCTGTTCAAATTATTGCAACTATTATCACTCCTTAAGCCAATCTCTAGTGATAGGGAAAGTGCTCAGTTGCAGTGGGGCTGGCCCCACACTGCAAGGGTTAAAAGCTTGTTTAAGTCTAAAGAACTTTGAAAAGCAGTTTTACTTATTTTGATCTTCCTCTAAACCTCATGTCCAATGCAGTGCTGTAGGTTGTGCATTGGACTTGATATTAGAGGACCTGTGACTTCCAGAACATAGGGAAGAGGCTGCAGGGACCAGTCTTACAGCAGAGAGGGAGCCTACAGGGGCATATCAATGGGTAAATAAACATGCTTTTCATGACCCTCTATACCTAAATGAGCTTTTAAACTCCCCAAGAGAGCATTTTTTTCTCTGGAGTTTAAGTGTCTTGAAACCTGCTTGAACTCTGCCGAAATTCTGAATGCTACCATTTCCCATCCACCTCCACAGACATAATGGCTCTCAGCACCCTTCCTTATCTTTTTGTCTAAACCTTAGAGTACTAAGGACCATCAAATTATAAAGTACTAAAGAAGGTAGTCTGTTCATAATTGACAGGTGTTTAGTAAAGATTTAGACTTACCATTTTGAAGTTCGAAAAGACATTTCAAATTAAGAGGTTACACTTGTGTGGCCAAATCTGAATGTGTGGAATTCTCTGAGGATTTTTTTTTTTGAATCACGTGAAGGAAAATATAGCCTAAAATATATTATAGATAGATAGATGTAGAAAGTAATGGTAATGGTCTACAGAGGTTCTAAATGCATCATTTTCAGGTGGGACATTCATATAGCTCCCGTACATGTGCCAGTTTCAGGCAAATTAGGTCTGAAACATTTTACCTAGGTGCTTTGTAAAAGCAAAAAGATTGAAGCTTCTATTGCTGGTTTGTTTTTAAAGAGGCATGCTTCAGGTCTGTTATGCTCATCTTTCCTTCACATCTTATTACGTCACTGATTAGGAAGGTTCGGTCCTGTCCTGGATCCTGTCTGCTGTCAAAGGCCCCCAGCATGGACGTAATAGCCTTTGAGCTTGGCTGAAAGCTCAGCTATGTAAGCTGCCAGGTCTGTGAATTCTCTATATATTCCAATGGAAAAAATAGCGCATGATACTGTATTTGTGTCCTTCAAGAGTCCATGGATTCTTCATAGGAATTTTTGAAAAAGTCTCTCATGCTGGTGACAATTCTGTCATGTCACCAGCATGAAAGATATGTATTGTCTTGCCATGTTCAACTTATTATGGAGAAATATTTTATTTGAAACTTTTCTGTTTAACCAGGAGCCAAGATTGGGGCTATGGAAACCAAAGTGTGCCAGCCAAAGAAAGAAAACACTCAACAAGTTTTTGTGATTCATCCAATACTCACTTCCTAACAAACTAATATGTAGGGCTGGGATGTGTAAAAAAAAAAAAACAAAAAAAAAAACAAGCGTCACGATTCTCCGGGATCCCTAACCTGCTCACTTTTCTTATTAAATAATTTGGCAGCTTGTGGTGCTGATTCATTTCTGAGTCTGGAATTTTGGATGGAAGGGAAATGAATCAGCAGAACATACAGTATATACGTATCATATATAATTCTGTCTTCCTGTACTGCCATGGATCTACTTACTAGACTTAGCACCAGTTATCATTAGGTTTTGTACCAGATATAATCGTGTCTATATAATGATGTGCCAAAAGTTATACTAAAGGTTCAGTATATTTTGCAATAAATATAGTTTGGCATATTGTGTTTGGCACCAGATATATATTTATTACCTCTTGCACCTGACACGATTCTGTACAGATTTAGAAACAGACAGGGCCGGGACAGGACATTCTCATTTGTTGTGACATTAAACATGACTTTTATGTTAGATTTACAGCAGACCCAAGCTTAGATTATATCTAAAGCCAAAAGGTGTTTCATTTTGGTTAGAGTAGTGAATTGTTGAAGTTGTTGTAAACCCTCACATATACCCACTGAGGTGACTAGCCTCCGGCGATACACAGAGAAGGCATAGGGCGGGGATTTGTTGTCGCACACTTCGGAGTATACAGCAGAGAGCTGACTGTAATCTGAGATATGACTGGAGGGAATGGACACACCCCCCTCTATGCCATCACATAGGAAAGACTGCACAGCTGAGGCTGTCAATCACTTGCTGTGTGCTGGGGGGCCCATCTCCCAGGATTGTCTGGTGTTGGTATAACCTGTCAGAAGAGACTCATGCAGATAGCAGAGGGAAAGAGAAGAAAGAAACCACACTAGGTGCTTTGGATTGAGGCTAGTATACATTATAGAGAAATATGCTTTGTTCGGATTTCATTTCAGAGCTTTACAACCACTTTAAAACCATTTTTTGCCATCTGCCAACCCCTTTGAAATATTTATCTTTACTTCCTGTCCTGTAGATCCAACAGGAAGTGAGAAGAAAAATCTGAAGTGAGATAAATCCCAGACAGTTGTCACACGAACATGTGAACCCAATTGAAGATTTTCCCTGTATTCCTGTTCTTGTGACAACTTGAAAATGTTACTTTTTTCTCATTTCTTAGTCCTTGTATGGTCACCAGGACAAATAGAGAGTGATTCTCCGAAACGGGAAACGGACAGCAAAATAATCCAACATAGGTCGTAACCCCTGACCACTCAGCCTAAAACTCAAAGTGTAAAGTTTGACTGTCTAACTAGGAATTAATTAGCAGGGAGTTATCAACATAAAACAATATATATCTCCTGATCAGAAAAAGCACGTCATTTGCTTACGTGGCTGGGCCTGAACAATCTCTATTCTTTGATCACAGGAACATACCAAGACTTTGACTTCAGAGGCAATGCCTGCCTATTCCTGCCTTCAGTGTATATCATGGTGTTATCAGGGGGCAGGGCCTAGGAAATGCTAGCATTGCTCAATACCGGTTTGCATCTCCACAGATATGGTGACTACCTTGCATTCATACAAAACTGAGAAGTGAATAATAAGTGGGCTTGGGTAAAACAGCCACTGCAAAATGCTTACTGTCAGTGCTACATCATCCACAGCTGACTTGTCTTACACTGTTTAAAAGGTAAGGCTGCCTTGGTCATGGTTCACTTTAAAAGCAAATATAACTCTGTACTTTACATTGCACCTTAGCAATGTCTTCCCACATGATACCAACCCTTTAAAGTCACAGGAGTGGTATGTAACATCCAACACCTTGTCAGAAAGTCTGCACTTTTAGTTTCACATCAAATATACTTTCATGTGAGACTTTCATCAATATCAATAGCACAATGATCAGTCCCTCCCCTCATGCCAAAGTGCCAGGTGTAATCCTGAACTCGGACCTCTTTTTGCTCCCACCTCCAATTTAAATTTAAATATTGCCACCTTTACCTATGTAACATATCCAAATTATGCCCCTTCTTAACTAGCCACTCGACTTGATTACTGTAACTCCCACCTTGTTGGCCAAACTCTACACACGCTGTCCCTCGCCTTCAGTCTATCTGCTGCCAAACTAACCTACCTCACTAATTCTTTAGTGTCTGCTGCCCTTCTCTGCCAATCCCTCCACTGGCTTCTGTTCTTCCAACTAATAAAGTTCAAAATACTAACATACCAAGACATCCACAACTCTGCCCTGAGCTTCATTGCCAACCTCATCCTCTGCTTTGCTCCACCCAAGCCCTCCTGCTTCCCAGTCACCACCTCCCATGGTCAATTCTAGGATTTTTCCAGATACTTTCCCTTTCCTCAGAACTCCCTACCCAAATCTTACCAACTATTAATTACTCTCTCTGCCTGTAAGCAACCCCTGAAGACCCATTGCTTCTGGGAAATCTATCCTCCGTCAATCCAACCACTGAACCTTTACTATCTTTATCAACTCAATGCCTCACAGCTACTACCTTTTGTATCATTTGCCCATCCCTTTTAGATTGTAAGTGCTCATGAGCCGTTTCAAATTTTCTTATAATTGTTTTGTCTCCTTTTATTTTATAAAGCAAGGTACGAACTGTTGGTGCTATATAAATCCTGTATGATTATAGTAATAAAGCCAAAACTGTTTTGAAAAAAAAGAGTAAGAAAAGGTTTCATCCCTTTAGGTCATTACTGCTTATGTGACCAGGCTAGGGAGAATTTCCTTCTCTATATATCCTGATGATCATCACTGGGACAGAAATTGATAAGAAATCCAGAGTTTTAGTTGTCTTTAGAACTAGACTAAAACTAGATAAGAGAGCGCTTCCCTACGCACCAAAAGGCCACTTAACTAAAACGTAACCTTTATTTTAATTAAAAAAAAAAAGTGTATGTAAATGTCCATATCAGGTATATTAGGTTTAGGTGATTTGGGTGATTTGATCTTTGGGAGCACCTTCTGACTTTATTTTCATTTAGGTTCACATGATTTAATTTTGACACATTCTCCCCCCCCCCCTCCCCTCCATTTTTCTTTTTTTTGTGGGGTGAGATATGCCTTGTGTCAATGCAGTCTTGATTAAGAGAAAAGCTTTTTTGTGGATATAGTGATATATGGGGTTCGTCTATTAGTGGTTATTTGTGTCCACATGGATGAGTGTACCCGTATCGCATATCTAAGAGATAGATAATTTCATAGGGCAGAAGATGGATAGCCCATATCTTCAGTAAGACAGTATATACTAGCATTCCTTCTCCTTTTCATCTCAATTTTATATGTGGCCAATAGATGGGAGGAGAGACAGATATACCCCATCTCTTGATACCACGTGATGTTGGTGAGTAGACCTTTAATTTACATATCCTCTAATACAGCCTGGAGCCTTTATATTAAATATAGGAGGAAATTATAACCCTCATATTGTCTATACAAATATATTCAAGAGAAGTATTCACCATTTAAACTTGGTAGATGTTAATATTACCACATAGAGATGGAACGTTGTTTCTTATATATATAATGGCATTGACCTCATCCTATAGGTATACCTGATATGGTAATTTACATACTTTATGATTTAAAATAAAGGTTACATTTTAGTTAAATGGCCTTTTGGTGCATAGGGAAGCGCACCCTCGTCTAGTTCTAGTCTAATTTTGCCACAGTTAAGTGTTATGAATATCACAGGCTTTTGTATATATGTCATCAGAACTAGAAGTGAGGGTTTTAAATGGTAATTCCCCTCACTTTATAAAGAATTCCTTTCACTTCCTGTTGCACCTCTGGTGTACAAAGTAAAGATAATATATAAATCCTGTATAATAATAATATAATAATTCACTCAATAAGACAGACTGCAAAAGATAAATCTTTAGCCTTTCCTTCGATGTGATCAGTGTATGTTTTTCCAAATATCCCTCTATTAAGTGGGAAATCCAATCCCTTTCCCAAAAAAGATATTTGGTAAAAGCAAAGTCTGTTTTGCCAAACCACACTACTTTCTGATTACAATATCAGAATATCAGTTGTATTACCTCTTACTTATATTATTGACAATATTGAAAAAAAGAACACCAAAAGAATGATAGAAATGAGTTTTATTTCGTAAAAAGTTAAAAAATGAATATAGTACAAAAATAAAGTTTGTAGAGAACTTTGGTTGCATAACACAAAAGAACCAAGACAACAAAGGTATGTGAAATTTTAACATTCAGATAAGCAAATGGTTACAGCTTTATACCATTTTTGGAAGAAAACCATCACAAACTTTACCCTTTTTTCCAATATAAGTTAGAATCAGAAATGCACAACCATCTGTCGGGCGTTAAAAAAAAAAAAAAAAAAAAAAAAAAAAGATAAAACTATTGGAATAAAGACTGTTTGAGTTGTGTACTAAAATGTTCATAAAAAATACTGAAAATGTTGCAATTTCTGTGTGTTTTGTAATTTTTTTTGTCAATTTTTATATATTTATTTTTAACAGTTTTGTAATTTGTGATTTCTAAGAAACTTTATATCTTCTGTATGTTTAGGTTATTTCTAAATCGCACTGTTAAAAACAATTAACATAACAGATGCGGTAAAACCAGAATTATGCAATTCCATCTTTAAACTACAAAACGTTGTATTGGTAGCTTTGTGTGACTGATGCAAGTTCTGTAAACGGTTCAGTGGAGCAGTTCATGTACTATCTGTCAGCTGGAGGTGTATACCGCTCACTGGATAGAGTCACATTCTTCTGTGTCTACACTGGGTGACTAAGTGAACCACTGCATGGGAAGTCATTCAAAGTTTTGTATTGTCTTCTGCTCAAGGTGAGACGTTCCATGACATGCCTGGACAGACCCTGTTTAAAGACCACTCACTAATCATAAATACGGGTTCCATTACAACCATCAATTATTTTGTAAAGTTTTAGAATAGATAATATAGTATATGTAAAGGGAATGTATAGTGTTTTTCATGCTCACTTTAAAAAAAAAATAAAAAAATGTAATCAGGAAAATATGAAATGGTAAGCTGGTGGTAAACATCCAGATCAATAGCTTTCTCAAACTTATTTTACATCTCTGCTGTTAAATTAAACTAGGGAACAAAAAAGATCAGGCTACAAAAACAGCTAAATGACTCAATGATCACACCTACCCTCTCTTCCAGCAGAGACAGGACCTTCTGGCTAAGCCAGCTACAAACAAGCTACCTACAGGCAGTGCTAGACTTTCTATCTAGGTGTTTATGTGTAAAGATTATATACGGAATTAAAACAAATTATAGAAAGCTGCCAATTTTTGAACTGGCAAACAAACAAAAAAAAAAAGGCCCAAAAGCAAACTTTCCCTTTTAAATATTGTGTAGCTGGAACTAATATTTTCCAACACATGTGATATCCTGGCCAGTAATTCTAGAGAAAAGCTACTAACAGTCACTTTGGTGCCTCATGATGCCTACAATGGCAGCTATCAGCCAAAGGATGTCCATCAAAGTTGACCAAATGTCAAAAATCTCACTTTCTGTTTTCTTTGAACTGTCTAGCTTAAGTCAAGGTAACTTTTACAGTTTGAAGAATGTAACCCTTGTGTAAATTTAAAACTTACATTAAAACCCACAGTTGATAGGCAGTGCACACATGTCCAAATACAAGGCCAAAGCTTTTTAGAACCACATTAATTACACATATTTTTGTAAAGGGAACTGGTAAAAAAAAAACAGTATCTGGGTCATATCTACGTACTTAACTCGTAAAAATATACTTTACCAAATGCCAATTTTTTTTTACTTCTAAGCTATCCCTTGGCTCAATGATTCAAAATCCTATAACAAAAAGCAAAATTAAACTCTTTGGAACTTTAGTTTTTGCACCTCTTATGCCACGTACACACGAACGGAATTGGGAGCTTTTTATCGTATATTCCGACCGTGTGTATGCCCCATCTGACTTTTTCCGGCGAAAATTCAGACAGACTTGGATAGAGAACATGATCTATATTTTTCCAACGGAAAAAATTACTATCGGAAAAAACGCTCGTCTGTATGCTGTTCCGACGCACCAAAAACTACGCATGCTCTGAAGCAAGTACGAGACGGAAGCTATTGGCTACTGGCTATTGAACTTCCGTTTTCTAGTCCCGTTGTACATGTTGTAAGTCACTGCGTTCTTGACGGTCAAACTCCTTTGGAAAAACCTTCAGAGTTTATTCCGACGGCAAAACCGCTCATGTGTACATGGCATAATGGATGGCAGCAGAGGACAAAGTTATTTATTGACTAATGATGGTAGAATTGAAACAAAACTGTTGAATGCAAACCAACTAAATCGGAGATTAGTGAACGCTTTCAAACAAATAGGAAAATTTTTGTCAAATATTAAAAACAGAAAAATAATGCTGCAAAACATCTATATAGCTAGGAAATTCTAGGGAAAAGGTTTTGGAACATTTCATACTTCTTAGTACCAAAACAGATGTTTGATGCAAGTCCATAACAGGCTGTAATCCAAAGTGGTAGTAGCATCATGCAAGTGAAAAACAATGTTTAATTTCATTGGGTAAACTTTTCTCACTGAAATGAACAGTTGATGGCGTTTCAGATAATCTAGGACCTGCAAGCCCATTCCGTTAACACAACTGGAACAGAAAGAACCATCAATGATAAAACATGTATTTTTAATGAATAGAAAAGCTTTTTTTAAATCAAAGAATGAAAATGCTTCACATTTGTTAATGTTTATTCCCTGATCACCCTCAGCCCCAGCCTCATTATGATTAAAAAAAAGACCATACCAAACTCCTTTTTGAACTGAAAGAATCAGAATAACCCCACAAGCCAAGGAACTGCCATGTGGTACATATTTGTTTGTTAATATGATATTGTTTTAAACTCTACACAGTGCACTCAAAATGCATTCTTCATTGATGACCATTACTGATGTTTTGACTATTGCATTTTTTTTTTAAATATGAAGGATGCCATTGCTGAGTTCCTTGTTGCCTTTTGCTGACCCTTTTGCCATCATTCTTTGATTCGCTGATCTGGATCAAGCATGCATATCACAAGCTAGAATACAGTCTGTGCTCAATGCATGCTTGCCCTGGGTTAGTGACTCAAAAATAGTGAAGAAAGAGGACCTGCATGACAGCCAAGCAGTTTTAATTCACAGAATAAAAATAAATCAGCAAGGGCACTCTACACATTTCTCTGATGCTTCCTTCCATGTTAACATTCATAAGCTGGTAATTGTAAATACAATTCCAAATATTGAACAGAGAAAACTGCAGTTTTAGCCGAGTTGGATAACAGATTGGCTGGTGCCAGTCCTTTTGTTGAATTTATACCTCTACCTGGTTTCTACCTCTTACAATTGACTAGTAAATTGATTTAGTATGAAGCAGCTTTTTCAACAAATCAACTATGTAATCTAGTTTGCCACCAACCACCTTTGTGCATCACCTGTAAAAAAGGGTAAAGTATGTGATTCGATAATTTGTTTGCATCTGTCTCATGTGGCCCTTGAGAGCATGCTTCACTTTGGCACCATCAAAGAAGAGAAAATGCAATAAATAGGAAAAAAACAGGAAACATTCATAACTGGACTGTAATAAATAGCAATAACTTAATTCTCAATAAATATCTTATATATTCATGTATTTGTGAGGATGCATGGCATCAAGTAGTCCGTTTGGCCTCATGGACCAATTACTAATGTACTGTCAAAGAAAAACAAAGACAAATCTTCTGTAAACCCAAAATTAAAATCTATATAACCTGTGTTGAGTGGTTGATACATAAATGTTTGAAAACAGCCCTCAAAGAACAGACATACCATAAATATGGACAGCCCTTCTAGGCCATAAGTGAGTTCATTAGATCTACTTTTTAAAATTAATTTACCCATCAACTACAAGGCAAATCTAAAGGCTAATTCCACTCATAATGTTTTTTTTTTTCATTGGAGCCTGCAAAGCATTTAATCTTCAATTAGTGGATTGTGGGTGAAATGCTCAGGCTTCTGCAGACTATTTTACCAGCCGCAGATCCTTGATAAGGTACAGACCACCAGTTATGGGGCTGGAAGAAGTATTAATGGACTACAAGAGTGGTGACGTCACCATACTTGTGCTCAATCAGAAATACAGGTCCCTTTGCAGATTGGACTTGTCATTTTTTTTTATTCATAGATTCCTGTAAATTAATGACGTGGCCTTGCAGACAGAGCCTCGCACAGCCAAACTGAATTCCAATATTGACAGGAAACTGTGGGAAGAAGAACCCCAGGATTCTTTAAGAGGTATGGGGTTTGGAGGTGGGTCACTGCAAACTGACTGTTAAGTGTTATGGGTGCAACATGAAAGGTGGACCTGCTTTTAAGGCTGCCTTTATTGGCCTCTCTTGGCTAATTGGCTGTCATGATTATCCAGCGAGGTTAACTAAAGGTGTAGAATTGTTTATTTAGCAAAATTAATGTGGTGGAACTATGTTCCCTTTGAATACCCAATTATATACAAGGGAAATAAAAAGATAAAAAAAGATTTTTGCTGTGAAACGACAGGGTGAATATGTTCACCCTATTCAGCCAAGTGAACATACACTTTTCAAAGTGAAAATTCTCTTCTTGATTAGTTAATCAACCCCAATTAAATGAATACAGTTGCTAACCCCCCAAAAAAATTGCCAGATCAGTGATTAAAAAAAATTGTAGTGAATAAGCAAACAAAAATTAAGGAGGTCAGCAATAGCAGATTTTCCCTCCATTACTGTTCTAGAGAACCCAAAATGTAGGCTTTTCTTTTACTTTCACTTTTGATTATAACAATAAACAGGACAGATGGAGAGGGAGAATCTCCCTAATGGGGGCAAAGAAAGCATTAGGAACATGATGTGTTCTAATACCTCTCCACTCTATCCAAAACTAAAAGTTTTGCTTTTAGTTATACTTTAAGTTGTGGAAGAGTTTTGAGCTACTTCTCAGGATGTTTCGAGATTCTACGTGATGAGTTTATTTTTTGTTTGAAAGTCTAGTAGGCTATGGGTGTCATTCTTTTATGGGATGTTTACTTGAATATAGTAAAGTCAGAACCAACCACTTGGCTCTCATTTTTCAGATGTAAGCAAGCATTGGAATGCTTAATCTCCACATCTACAGAAGAGAATAAGGTGGGTATCTACTAGGTTTTTCTAAAAATCTGAAATGTGTACAGTTGAAAGTAGATATTTCCTTTTTAAACAGACCTTTAGGCCTTGGACATAATATTCACCCCAATGCTTTGTCTCCTAAAACAGGTCCAAGTTAACCCCTGACAACTCTGACATGGTGTAGCATACTCAAAATGCCTTTTCTAATTTTGGTATGAAGTCTTAAGCTGGACATAGATGGATCGAAACTTAGATGGTTCAACAGGGACCAGATTAATTTCAATCCAGGTATGGCCATACCCATCGAACGGGAATGTTAGGTAACTTCTCGATTAAAGGAGTCCCACTGTCAGAATATGTCTCAGTGGGGAGGATTCCTCTATCCACCTAGCTTGTGTGAACAGAGGAATTTTTTTTTTTTAATCGGCCCGCTGGTGATCTAGGGCCACCAACCGATGATTTAGCAGTTAAAACAGGCAGTGACAAAACTGTACTTCTGTCAACAGCACCATAGGGATTGTCATCAAGAGTCAACATGAACCTATTTTAAGAGATAACTTGGTTGGAAGAAGAAATCTATAGCTGATAGGGGAAAAATCCTTAAAGTTTTACTTCCTAGGGCAAATATAAACAGATCCAACAATAAAAGATTGGGTCCATCATCCTCTAAATGAACGTCCTGGCCCAAGTGGCTTCCAAGACCTGCAGCGTCTGCCTTTTATGTTTGTTTCATTTGTGTCAATCTCATAAAAGATTATGGGGAAATCTATTAGAGAAAGGAAGATCAAGGTGCAAGCTGAAGGCATTGTGGGTCAACTTCATCAGGAGTTTCAAAAGGAAAATTACAGCATGAAGAGACCAGTTGCAATTTATGCGCTAAACACCTCACTATTGAATAATATTCTCTAGGTAAATTACCTTGGATTTGCCCTTTAATCAGTAGCGCTTGGGGGCTGTGGAAAGTTACACACTAGCCTAACCAAATCTAATAAATTTAATTGGCTCCTCTGGGCTACAGAATACCCTTAAACTCTAAATTAATTATTAAAAAGCTTGAAATCTATGTACCCCCTGCCTGCTGGTCTGGGGTTAAAGACAAAATAAACTCACATGGCTATAAACTGGAGGTTTTTATGGTTTAAAGTTACAGTATTTGAAGAACTGTATTACCTAAAGTTATGTTATAAGGATGTCAATGGATTTAAAGTGAACTGAATTAACATGTACTATAATAGCAAATATTTTAATTCAACCCCAAAATACAGAGCTAATAGATTATGTAATACACTTGTTTTGTTGTACAAAAAAACATACAGGAAAAAACCTGACATGCACGATGTATAAATGCCTGTGTTTAAAAGCTGGTTATTGACCTTTTCAGTCAACACTGCTGGTGAGTCATATATATAATGGTGAAAACACAATCCTCCTACTGGAGCGCATGACTGGGCGCCACAGTTGCCATTTTTTTCCCCAGAGCCATTTCTAACTCTCACACTTGCAGGACAAATCCCTCAGCGGGTCGCCAGGATGGCACCATGCCCAGCTCTCCTTGGTCCTCTTCTCCATCCTTAACCTCAGGATACTGTGAAGGGAATCTTGATCCCTGATCCCTTCCTTTGTGTTACATCAGGAATGCCACACACACTGCCAAGCGGCCCTCCACAAAATGAAAATCAAACACATCCACATTTCTTGGCGGAATGTTGTCTCAAGGTGTGGTAAACTAAATTGTCATCCAAGAAGGAGACATCATCATCGAATGCAATTGGCCTGCAACATGCTTGCTTTACCTTATCATTAACCAACTTTTTCTTGATAGTCAAATTTTTAAGAATTTGGTCATAAGTTGTCTCTGGGTTACTGCAGGAGCCGCTGCAGTATCGAAATTTTAGTTCTTCCCTGGCTTCATAGCCCAAACCCAAGTCTGTTACGTTCAGGTGTATTTCCCGCAGGACGCAGCCTTTGTTTTTACGCTTTTTATCTTTGCCTGCTTTTTTACTGGAACTTTGAGTCTCTGCTGCAACGTGTCTCCCTCTGTCTCGCCGGGAGAGTGTTTGCTTGTTGGATGACCTTCGAAGTCTTTTTATGGTGTCTTGAATGAACTCCAACACATCGTCAACCTGATCTGGATAGTCATCAGGTATTTCAGCTGCAAAAAAAAATCCAAAAACAGCAGATTAGAATATCATGATGGAAAAGCAAAATAAAATACTGATAACTAATGCCTTAAACTGAAGCTACAGAGCAAAGCAACAGGTTTAATTCAATAGCAGCCCCATTAGCAACACATTCTTTCCTTCCTTCTCCTGCTACTCTGTTCAACCGCAAAGCGCAAGAAAAATGCTTTTGGGTTATAGGGGAGCTGGTGAATCACCCCCCTTCCTACCATATTACAGTTGCTTAGCTCTTTGTAACCTCAGGTTCCAACTTGTTAGTTACACAGGGTTCACTCTTTTCTCCCTGTGCAAAAACCGGAGTGTTGAAGGGGTGAAGGGAAGGAAAGTACATAGAGATAGTTATTTTGCTCTGCACGGGCTAAGCACAGAATTACTATGAATGAAAAAGACTACAGTGTTCTGGGATACCAGATTCCTTCATCGTGTTGCTTGCCAATAGTCCACATGGCAAATTTTTCACTTTGAGCGATTCCCTGTAGAATATATTCTGATTAAACTGAAACCTGATAAAGGTTTGTCAGTTTTAGACACATTGCTGTTAATTTACTAAAACTGGAGTGTGCAAAAACTGGTGCAGCTCTGCATAGAAACCCATCAGCATCAAGGTTTTATTGTTAAAGCATAATTGAACAAGCTGAAGTTAGAAGCAGATTGGCTACCATGCACAGATGCACCGAATTTTGCACTCTCCAGTTTACATAAATCAACCCCTATGTGTTTTAGGTGCTTGTGCCGTTGTTTCAGCTCAGCTTTGTGTAGAATATGAACAGAACTGATTTTATGATGCCTAAAAAATTATATGTAGAAACCCAAGTTAATAAGCCAGGTAGTCTCATCCACAACTGATTATTCATCAAAGCCTAATATTCCAGCCAACATCGAAAAAAACCTTTGGCAGATTTGTGCTTTCAGTTCGTCAAACGCTACTTACTGGCAGTTAGTTAAAAGGCATCTGTCATAAGTGATTAGACTTTTTTTCATAAGTAAACACTACTCCACAGACATGTGAATGTTGTATCTTATGACCTTCATGGAAGTACCAGTGTAAACCTGCATCACAGAATCATGCAGACTCCTCAACATGCAAGAAATGTGCCTGGGCCACAATTGTGTTTATCCCCTTTCCTTTGACATGCTGCACGATAATTGGAACAAAAAGTTCCCCAGTATATGGTGAAAATTGAATAATAAGACCTACATGATGCTTCAAAGAGGAAACTAGAGGACCAAGAGGAAAGCCATACAAGCATAGGCAGGACATAATGAAGAGAACTTATGACATGTGGGCTGCAAGTTAACAGGGCTAACTTAACCACCTTACTAACCAAAAGTGTTGCATCGTAATGTTTTGTTGTCAGAGAACAAAACTTAAGAGCAGCAGACAATTTAAATCATATACACCTACCATATGCAACAAGTTTAGAGTTGAGGTCAAATCATTCAGCATGCAGCCCTGAAATGTATTTGTTTTAATGCAATATATGACATTACTGGCAAATGTTCTGCACTTGACAAAAGCGATGTAATGAAGACCACATGAGTACCATATGTTTGATGACTGATACACATTGTGACTTATGGCTTTGTTTAAAATCTATCAATACATTCCATTAGAACAACTATATCAAGTGTTACTTGTGTTCTGTGACAAAGTGATGGGCCATTAAAACGTACCTGTCACAAATCTATAGTGGAAAGTTAGTCTCCCACCCTTCACTGGCAGCCATCTATTTTTGCACATGCCGGACCTTTAAAATTTGCCTAGAAGTAACTGGGTATGAACCTGGGTGCACTAACTTTTCTCCAAATGGAATATGTATAACAAAGTCAGACCCAGAAAGACACCCAGAAATATACACTATATATCTGTGAGATTTATAGCTTGGTGGTGCGCAATTCAGCATATGCAAATGGAGATTTTACAGTAAACCTGATATGTAGGGTTTCAAAAGTGTGCCTGATTTGGCACAATGGTGAGTAAGCAGGACAAAAAGAGGAGGGTTTTCCACAGGAATCAATCGCTGATCACTTTTAAAACCACTGATTCACCACTAGAAACAGCTAATTTTGTATGAGTGATCAGGGATGGCAACAGTAATATAGGCTGTTTTATAAATATGGCAAATGCTGCTCTGCGCTGGATTGGTTTCTACTACGATACATTGAGCATCAAACCTGTGGCTTACATCATGTAACTATACTGGTGCCATAGTACCTAAACTGTGCAGAAGAGAAATTAACAAACCTCATCTAATCCCTCATGCACAAAGTCTGAATAGAGATTTTCATGTGTTTCCTTCCACAATCCAAATACAGTATATACTGGTAGGTTAATGCTGAACTCCAGGCAGATACAAAACAAAACCAATCCACATTCCCAAGGCCTGACAGACATCCTCTTGCCAACGACTCCCCTATTACATGCAAAAATGGTCCTCAAATCTTAGACTAGACTTGGACACATTAGATTGGAGTCATATATGGGAGACAACTAAATATTGCTCAACTAATGCATTAGTGGTCAAGACCAAGTTTAAGGTTCAATGAAATGATAGTATCTAGTCCCAAGTAGAATCACCCACTATGTTCCAAGGGGTTTTCCAAATAATTTTGGAACTAGTAGTCTCCTGGGTCCTTTTTTTTTTTTAGCTCAGCACACCCTTTTAAATCTAAAACCCCCAAGCATTTCCAAACGTGGCTTCATACTGCTGGTGCATGTCTTTACCTTGGCCAAACAAACAATTGCTAAAGCCTGGTAAACACCCACCCTTTCCTTGGTAGAGACCAAATCTAGGACTAAGTTCTTTTACACAATAAAATAGAGGCTATTCTTCATGATAAAATGGAAAAATGTCTTTCTTTCTGGTGTTAGTGAATGTCACAATTCTTACCAGTGGGATTCCATCAAGATCTCCTGACTTTAAGGGGGTGCAGGCCTGATGTGGCTCCCCCATTGGCCCTACTTCCAATTACTCCATACCACAAACGGCACCTCTTTATTTACTTGTTACTCTACTCCTGCTTTCCCTTACCTTCCTTCCCCCCTTTGATCCTTGGTTGATATTTTCATATCCTTGATCTACAATAGTTGTACATTGATTCATTATTTATATTGAATAAGTTGATGACTGTACTGCTTACATAAATTGAGCTTAATGTTTTGTAGCGCAGCCTTTACATTTAAAGTGGAACTTCAGTAATTTTTTCAACTTTCCATCTATTAAGGCCCCTTTCACACTGAGGCGTTTTTCAGGCGCTACAGCGTTAAAAATAGCGCCTCTATAGCTCCTGAAAAAAAATGGCCCCTTTCACTCCAGTGTGAAAGTAAAAAAAGTCCCTAGCAGCATCTTTGGAGCGGTGAAGGAGCGATGTATTCACCTCATTCAGCTCCTACCCATTGAAATCAATGGGGCAGCGCGGCTATACCGTTTTAACCCTTTTTCGGCCGCTAGCGGGGGTTAAAACCCCCCCCCCAGCGGCCGAATACTGCCGCTAAAACGACGGTAAAGGGACGCTAAAAATAGCGGCGCTTTACCGCCAACGCCGATCCCGCCCCAGTGTGAAAAGGGCCTTAATCTTCTGCCCTTGCTGTTTTAACTTTGGATAGTAAAACATTATTTTTCTGTCATTAAATACCTTATACAGCTCACTTCCCTTTTCTTGTCTGATAAAAAGCCTAGGCTTATGACATCATGCACAGCTCTCACGCTTGTGAGAGTTTGCCAGGAAGGGAGGGGGTGAGACATAAGAGGGCCAATGAGAGCTGCAGAGCTGGAGGTGTGCCTCTGTGTAAATCCAGGAAGTGAACAGGCAGCAACCTCAGCTGCCCACAGTTAAAATGGTTGCAGCCAGACTCAGTGGAGGGAGATTTCTGCAGCATATTTGGCAAGTGCACAATCACAGTATATATAAAGTATGCAAAGTGGTTGGAGGGAAGCTTCAGATGTTTTTATTACAAAATATGAGCAGACTGGAGTTCCTCTTTAAGCCTTTATTGTTTCTGTACAAAAAGTAACAAAACTATTTTTATTAAAGCCAACAGTATAAGCACTCTGCCAGGGAGAGAGGGGCAACACTAGGATCAGATGTGCTGAATGCAATATACCAAAATGATGATGGCAGGAGGAGAGTGCAGAGGGATGAGTACATCAGTCTGCTGCTGTTCATTTACAGGCTGGGGGCTGGAAAGTGACCACAGTATATTTCTTAATTGCCATAGAAGTAGCTTGGTAGTGCTGTCTGCCCAAGTTACATCTCAGGACAGAAATACAAAGGCTTTTGATGGGTGGAACTGGTCCCAAATAGGCATTCCATCTGTGTATTTGGGCCTCCCACCATATTGGTTTTAGATGTGTATGGGGTTGTGGGGACATTAAATTGTCCTCTGGAGCAGAGACTGATTTAAATGCTGCTGTGTATTCTCCAAGAGCTGCATATTACATTGTCACTATTAAAATATGAGAAATAAAAGATTCATCCAGTAAAATAGAATGCTGTCTGCTATCTTCCTGGTGCCTTGGTATTAGTTTGCATATTTCTATGCTTAGGTTATTCAGATTTCATTAGCTCTCTGGAACGACTCAGCAAATGCAGCCGACCAAGTCTCTGAATGACAACAATGACAGAACAGGTGCACTGCAGTCTGATTATTTGACAAGGCCGTGTAAAAAGCAATAGTAATGTATAGGGACATACAACAACAACAACCAGAGTACAAGTTGCATCCGTTATGCTAAGAAAAGATCATTTCTGATTGGTTACTACAACTTAGTACAGTTTTATTTTGAGCATGTCTGTATATTTACAGGTCTTTAGGAAGGAGTAGAGTATTGTGCCGTGTAAATCATCATTTAATACAGAAGGTAAGCAGTTTAGGTGATGCCCTTTATTGTTTTACTAAATGAAAGATGCAAACTTTCAAGATAACTTACATTATATCTTTAGACTTTATACATTTCTAAAAATAAAAAAAAAGGAAGGGATATAACTTATGCCAAAAGCTTGCATCTGTAAAAAAAAAAAAAAATTTTGCCAATAGGGTATCAGGCCAAAACAGAAATTTACCCTTGCAGTGGGGTCCCCTGCATTGCAAGGGTTACGTGTGTACTATCTCATTATTTATTTCTAGGGTGTAGAGGAACAGGCAGTATTAAGCCTTTTGCATATGGATGTAAAACATTTTACTGATGTTTATACTCGGGATCTTGTTGATTGATGAGTAAAACTACATTCACATGGCCATAATATATCTGTAAAAGTTTTACTAATCATTAGGCAAGGAAACAAATCGTCCTTCGTAAATAGAGGTTTTTATCTCCAATTCCCAATGGTATACGTGTATATGCATGCGACAGAGATAGATTTTTGGATTCTGTGTTACAGGTTTGGCATGTAATTTTTTTTTGAGGGGGGGGGGGGGCTTCATTAGGAGGGGGACTTCCTGTCCCACTTCCTCCTTCCGCCCAGGAACCGCCTAGGCGACTCCTGCCTCTAGGCGATCTCCTGGGGCACGTGACAGGTCCCAGGAGATCGCCTATCCACTCCGGGAGCGCAGCGCGACTCGCGCATGCACCGTGCGTGCCCGGCCGTGAAGACGAAAGCTGTCACGGCCGGGTGCCCTGAGTGGCAATGGAGGCGCCAGCGAAGAGGAGGGGGGAGAGGAGCGACACCCCGTTCGGCCGCATCTCTGGACCGTGGAACAGGTAAGTGTCTGTTTATTAAAAGTCAGCAACTACACTTTTTGTAGCTGCTGACTTTTAAAATGCCTGGAACTCCCTTTTAATAGCATCCTATCATTACAGACATTGTCAAATTATTTTTTTAATCTTTTTTTCCTAAGGGTTACCTGTCTAGCCTTTATTTCTGTGGCATTTCCTGTCTCAGCCACCCGCGGGTATCGGTGTCATATCCGTCAGCGCACTGTTTCCTGGGGCGGCGTACTGTCTCCTGGGAGCTATGAATCATTATTCCCAGGAGTCAGTGTGTCTAGCCGCCGCTAATTCTCGCGATCTTCTGAAACCGGAAGTGACGCGATGACGCCAGTCACGTCTTAGAGGCGTATCTTCTTTGCCATCACAACAGGGTGGGCACTTCTGATGACACCGCCCATTGTGATGGCAACGTCAGAAGTTTACGGTGCTGCGCACAGCACATAATGAGCATGTGCGGTAACAGGTGGTGCATGCTGGAAGCTCAGCATCACCGTATCCTGGAACTGTCTGCTTGTGGGCTTCACATGCCCACAGGCAAGATGAAAACGGCCAGGAAGAAATATAACTTACTTTTTTATTTAAATTATATGAAGGTACGAATTGTTTAAAAAAAAATATATATATAATTTGACGTTGGAACTCCGCTTTAAGCAGTTACCAAAATTCCTTATTTGGTGGGTTAAATTCACGTCTTATGATACTTTCATTTTTTCTGGGAGTTTACAGTGACTGAGAAATGTAAGAAGTATTTATCTACAATGTAGGAGATCATGGTGTACTGTGGCCACCCCAATTAAAGTGAATCTATAAAGTACACCTGGAAGTAATAACAGACTGTTGCAGCTATGCAATGTAGGAGATCCAGTATAATGGGGAACGTGGTGTGCTGTGGCCACTCCAGTTGAAGTGGATCTATTAAGCATACATGGAAGAGATTTTAGCCTGTTACAGCTATGCCCAAGGTCCTCTGTTTTCATAGGAAAGGTAAGTGTAGTTTTAGATCTGTAGGGGCCACTCTATGGCTTTTGTCTCAGTCCATTCCTGAGGTGTGTGTCATCACCAGACAACTTTGCAAGTCAAATGGATGATGATAGTTCAAATAATAGTCAGCTCACGTATCACCAGGAGCTTTCCTGTACATAGACAGCATACAAATGCGGATCAAGTTATTTCCGTGTCCTTTTCTTACTCAATGGGGTTTATTAATAGAATAGAAAGTTAATTTATGCCTGTGAACCTGTGCTTACTTCAAATACTCTACTTCATGTAGAGGAATAAAAAATAACAAAAATTGGGAAAAGGCCAAAAAGATGGTGGGGGGGGGGGGGGGGATTTCCTTTGCACATGATTGGATGACTGAAGTAAAAGTCACTGGGCTATTGGAACATTCTACTTTCTTTACAAATCAATACGTCCAATTCATGCCTTATTAAACCCTTGTGGGGGGATAAAACATAAATGTAGCAGGATACTTTATATAGTTCTTTCCTGGCTGTCCCCTTTGTGTGTCATTCCAGCAAACAGAGCCATTCTAATTTCTGTGCATTGTATTTCCACCTATAGGATGGCTACACTGCCTTGCAGAGTCTTACTAAGACCCCAGCATTGCCACCCTAACATGCATGTGTAGCCACCTTGTTGTCAGAGGTGTCTAGGAAATTCAGTTTGCTGGGTAATGGTTTGCCCAGGCCGATTTATAGTTATTTAGTTTTGTCTCTTCTCTGAGTTCAGGGTGATTACTGCTCCTGCTGCCGTCACTGAGTGACACTGGCGCTCAGGCAATAGTCATGAAGGTGGTAATCTTGGATTTACGAATATTTATGGCCTCCCTGGCAACCACTAGTACAGGGATATGCAATTAGCGGACCTCCAGCTGTTGCAGAACTACAAGTCCCATGAGGCATAGCAAGAATCTGACAGCCACAAGCATGACACCCAGAGGCAGAGGCATGATGGGGCTAATTGCATATCACTGCACTAGTAGTTTCATGGCCAGAGTGCATGCTGGGGGAGGATATAAATATTTGGAAAGTGGCCTGGTGAGTTTTCTTCCCCCGGGCTGTGGACTGCAGAGGTGTGTGCAGTGATTTGTGCCGATTAGGCCAGGACCTGTTTGGGGCCTAGCTCAGATTCCTCAAGCTACCCTGCCTGGTAGAGGAGGGTACAGCACCCAAGTTGGAGAGCCAGAGAATGGAAGTCCTGCTGGAGGGGGGAAGCGGTCTTCCCTCAGAGGACCCAGACACTCCCTTGGATGGAAGAAAAGTGTGTTACTGTAGGAAACTGAGACCCTAACCCTCTCTCCCCATGAATCAGAGCAATAAAACTAGATAAAGACAAAAATTACTGGCACCCATCATTGTTGTGGCTATCGCCACTGCGGCCATGGGTCCACCTTTAGGCAATGTAAGCCCCTTTTGCCTGGAGGGCACTACACACACTTCTGGCTGTGGCTACATCTTGATGTGCTGAAGTTCTGTGCGGACATGCATAGGTGGCAGCAAAGGCCTGCATTCCAACACAAACTGATAAGCCTCCTGTTAAATACCTTGTCCAACTACACAATGTACAGATACACAAAGCCTTCTAAAAGGAAGATATTTACATATCATGAATTACAATAAACAAAAGCAAGGGGTTCAGTCTATGAATTAGGACAGTGGACAAAGCCATGAAAATCATCTCTATGCTAACATGACCAACTTTGCATCTTATGCCCCGTACACATGGTTGGATATTCCGATGGAAAAAGTCTGAATGGATTTTGTTGTCGGAAAATCTGATCGTGTGTGGACTCCTTCCGACGGAAAAAATTTGAGAGCAGGATCTCAAATTTTCCGACAACAAAATCCGATCTGACTTTTTCCGATCGTGTGTAGAGAATTCCGACGGACAAAGTGCCACGCATGCTCAGATCAAATTACAAGACCAAAGCTATTGGCTACTAGCCTCTACGTAGTTCCGTCGTACGCAACGAACATCACCACCTTCGGAACCATCGGATTTTCCGACAACTTTGTCCGACCGTGTGTATGCAACACCAGTTTCGGACAAAATCCGTCGAAAAAAAAAACGGCTATTGTGGTCGGAATTTCCGACAGTGTGTACAGGGGCTAAGACTGCTGATTTATTACACACATGCAGTGTGTAATAAATGTAATAAACCCTTTTTTGCATTGAAGAACCAATACATTTTATTATTAATTTCACAGAATTCGCAAAGTACATAAAATAAAGAACAGTTCTCCTCCAAGGATTACATATTGGAGCAATGTGACCGGAAGCCAAATACATTATCGGTATGTTTGATAATAGATGAACAGAGAAACTGAGCATCAAGATCACATCTGCACAAATGTGGAGAACATACAAATGCCATACAGACAATGGGGTTGGTTTTCATACAGAAGAGAATGTTGATTTTACAAAGTGAATGTTAATTTAGCTTAGTGACTAGAGTAAAGCTGTGAATGCCCAATCATGTGCAGGGGATAATAAAATGAAACAGGAGGATTTCTGCACATAATTCAATAATGGAAGTGAATGTGGCTTCACCTTATTTACTAAGCTAAACATTTACTTAAAGTAGAAGTTCAGCCAAAAACTAACTAACTCTAAATCCACTGGCAGCCACACATTCTAAGACTAATCTATCTAACCCTGTAAAGCAAAAATCGCTATACTTACCTGTTCTGCAGCCAACCAGGTCCGGTCTTACGCTGAGCTGTTAGAGGTGGCTTCTCTGTGTAGGCATCTGCAGAAGAGGCAGACGACAATGGAAGCCCCATAGTAACTCTATGGGTGAAGTCACTTTCCAGGCATTTCCCAGCCCTTGTCAGAATATGTCCTATCGGACAATGTTGTCGGAAATTCCGACCGTGTGTAGGCTCCATCGGACTTTTTCCGTTGGATTTTCAGACAGACAAAGTTTTATCTCCTGCTCTCAAATTTTCCGACAACAAAGTCCTATCGGACTTTTTCCGATCGTGTGTAGCGAATTCCGACGGACAAAGTGCCACGCATGCTCAGATCACATTACAAGACCAAAGCTATTGGCTACTAGCCTCTACGTAATCCCGTCGTACGCAACGAACGTCACCACGTTCAGGATGATCGGATTTTCCGACAACTTTGTCTGACCGTGTGTATGCAACACCAGTGTCGGACTAAATCCGTTGGAAAAAACAACGGATTTTGTGGTCGGAATTTCCGACAGTGTGTTTGGGGCATTAGAAGGTGGCTGCAAGTAGATTTAGAGTAAGTTCGTTTTGGCTGAACTTCCGCTTTAAAAAGTGTTTTTTTTTTCCTTTTTAATGCAGATAACGGAGTTGGCTTTCTATAGTTCTTTCCCCACTATCGGCAGGCGACATGGTTCATGTACTTTTCACAGTGCTTTACTCCTATTGAATGTTGTAGGTTTGACTGTAATGGATATTGTTTGGGCAAAGTTTGCCCAACAAAAACTTTTAAAGTGGCATTAAACATGGAATTCTACTTTCATAACAAGGCGATTCTTGTGTGGCTATTTTATCTAAATAGCTGTTAAAATAGACAAAATTTCACTGAATCACCAACAGCTTCCTCTAGTATATATAGATATGCAGCGCTCTCCTGTAAACAATTACAGAAAATGAAAGAACACGTTTGTAAAAATATGCAAGTCATTTAGACTTAAAGCGGATGTGCACTCACAATTTTATTTTATTTTTTTACAGTTTAAAATTCTGATCTTTCTAATGTCTCACTCACTTTTAGTGTTCTTTTCCTCCATCCATGTCCATTTTTCTTTAAAATCGTAAAATATAAATATACTGCAGTTTTCATCTTGCTTGTGGCCATTTGAAGCCCACAAGCAATCACTTCCTGGTTCCAGTACAGTAGATGTACCAGCATTCCTTGCTGGTTCCCGCGCATGCTCAGTGGTAACTGCGTAAACATCTTTGTTGTCATCACAACGGGTAGCGTCTTAGGAAGTTCCTGCCCCCATTGTGATGTGAAGCGTCACGTCAGTTGAAGTCCCACGAGATTTTGCGGAGCCTCTCCACACTGACTCCTGGGATGAATGACACGTGATCCCAGGAGACAGTGCGGCGAGGACAGGAAATGATGCGAATACCCGCAAAATCCCCACCCACAGCCGCAGGGACATAACACAGGCAAGCCACATATCTTAAGGTAAGAACAAAAAGACAAAACAAAAAAAAAAAGTCCATTGAGCACTCTGTGCTATATTTAGAAACCAGTGAGCTTAACTTGTAAAATTGTGTAAAGATCCGCTTTAAGGTACATCCCCAAATAAGGCAGATTTCATTCAGGCATCAAACTCGAAGCAAGTTCAATACATATGCTTCCAGGTGCTTCAGAGTTGCTTAAAGAGATCCTTTGATCTGCTTCTAATTGAGCTGCTCTTGCTTTTAGGAGGACTTGTCTTAGTCACCTTTGATAACATAAGTTAACCAAAAATGGGTATCACTTTAACTCCAAATGTTCTACATTGACTTGTATAAGGACAAGAATCAACTAAGCCACAAATATAAGCCCATATTCATAAGCCCCAACTCGAAACATGTCCCTTCTATCACATGAGGGCGCGTGCCAATGTTTTACACACCATTGAATTACAGTTATGCTCATAAGTTTACATACCCTGGCAGAATTTAACATTTCTTGGCCATTTTTCAGAGAATATGAATGATAACACAAAAATGTTTTTCGCTCATGGTTAGTGTTTGGCTGAAGCCATTTATTATCAACTGTGTTTACTCTTTTTAAATAATAATGACAACAAACTACCAAGAATCTGAGGATAAAGGTGAGGGACTGGCCAAGCATGTCTCCAGACCTAAACCCTATTGAGTATCTGTGGGGCATCCCCAATGGAAGATGATGGAGCGCAAGGTCTCCAACATCCACCAGTTCTGTGATGTCATCATGGAGGAGTAGAAGAGGACTCCACTGGTACCCTGTGAAGCTCTGGTGAACTCCATGCCCAAGAGGGTTAAGGCAGTGCTGGAAAATAATGGTGGCCACACAAAATATTGACACTTTGTGCCCAATTTAGACATTTTCACTTAAGGGTGTATTCTTTTGTTGCCAGCGGTTTAGAAATGAATGGCTGTGTGTTGAGTTAATTTGAGGGGACAGCTAATTTTGTGAGATACTGTATATAATCGATGATATGATATAATATAGATTATATTATGAAATGTATATTAACTACAGTATGAAAATATTATGATCCAGGAAATTGATCAGACTGACTGTGGGCTTGCTGCTCCTGAAATATTTTCCCATCACTTCTTGTCCCTTTTGTGACTAGAACACGCCAATGACATGAGAGAAGTTCTAACCCTTTCTAAACTAATAATGTTTTGGCTGGAATTGAGTTTCCAGCCATCTTCACTTTGAAGTCAAAGTGCCACCTCTTCTTACTTTGCACGTGCACTGCATCCCATTCCTTTGAATGAGCTGTACTCATTGCAGCCTCCAGCCATCCAGTGGAGTACGGCTCACCCAAAATGAATGGGGCTATAAAAAACGTGCAATAAAAAGAGGACCTGGCAGGATGTTTTCCATGGAAAGGCTGTACAGTGCCAGGTAAGGCCACGCAGTGATGATTCCTGACACTTGGGGAAATAATTATTGGATGACCATACAAAAGGTACGATTGTCCTTTAAACATAAATTACGAAAGGTACAGTTGTCCAAAAATTCTGATTAGTCACAGTTTGTGATCTTTTTTCTCAAGTTTTACTGAATAAGTCAGACAAAGGGGATAACAAGTGGGAAAGCCTATTATATATCTCACAGGTTATTAATCAGAAGTGTTAACCAGTGCAATGGAGCTCCTTTTGGTATCTCAGCTGGAATTTAGCTGCTATTTCATGAAATTCCATCAACTGTCAGAGAATCACACATTAAAAATTGAAAGCCTAAAGCTGAGAACATCTCTGAATACCTCAATATCAGATGTCATCTTGTGCACAGTGATACAAGTTTATTCCATGTGTTGCTGAGGGAGGTATGCTATACTAGATTCCACACTTCAGGGAACCAGGAAGAGCATCATGTATGAGGTATGTATTGCCTTGATTGCTTCCTTCATAAAACAATTGTTTGAATATTCTTATCAAATCTCAGATGTTTTTACTGCTATTTCAATTACCTTCATTGCATTTAAAAGCATCCAAAAGATTCCGAATATTTGATTGTCTCACTTCTGATGAAACAATAGGTCAAACTCAAAACTAATTTTTTTTCAAAGTTTTAGCCATCAGCTTCTGATTACCATTTGTCACTGAGATCAATCAGATTCAAATGAGTAACCGATCAAACTAAGTGTTCAATCAAATAAACATGATGCATTTATGTTCAACATAAGACCAATTTGACTGCTGCAAAACTGATATAGGCAACAATATCTACAATGATAAACTGTTCCCCATAGTTTACAAAGATCAAACCAACACCAGGTATATCTGCTCAGTGTGCACACTTATCTAAAGCGATCTTAACGTTTTCTGGAATTCCAATGCACTATTCCCAATACACTCATTCCTGTAGAGATTGCTGTATTTGTAAGTGGGTGCTGAAGCGACCACCGGCTGGAACCATGAATAGTCAGACAGCGATGTCACCAGCACACCAAGATCTCCAAAGCTTTAATCAATGATCACATCATTACAGCAGATAGCAATGTTTTGGAGCTACGCAGGACCCCTTCATTAGGCATGTGACAAATTGTGATACAAAACAGACAACAGTTAAATAACCATCCACCAGTCAGTAAGCAAGAAAACTACTTCAGACCCCATGATGTCCGGGGGTGGGTCTGGGGTTGGTTTCTTGCTCACTGGTTGGTGGATGGTTCTTTATATATTGCCTGTTCTGTATCACAATTTGTCACATGCCTGATGAAGGGGTCCTGTGTGGCTCTGAAATGGTTCTATCTGCTGTAACATTTTGATCATTGATTAAAGTTGTGGACCCATTTTGGAGATCTTGGTGTGCTGGTGACATCAAATTTTTCTGGTTTGCACAAATTGAAAATCCTGCTTCTGATACCAAATGTTCTATCACCGTTATGTGATAGTTGATGTTTTTGGGGTTTATTTTTGAGATGTGCAAACAAAAATCATATACACACTTGCAGGTAAATCAAACTGTATATAACATTTAATTAAGTAATGACAGCTAATGATAACAAATGTATTATTGGAAAAATGTAACAAGAAACGTAGGTATAGATGACTTTGCCAAAGAGTCCCACCCATTTCCAACAGCTTGGCAGATGATCAAACCAGACACATGCATGTAGAAGCCCTGGAGAGAGACTAACTTATTCCATTTTCGGCTGTGGTATATACAGGAATAATAATTGGTAGTAATGAATGACTAATCATAACTCCTGGAAAGTAGTATTACCTTTTAAGGAGGAGAGCGTGCATTCTTGAAGGGGCTTGGTCAGTTTACAGTAAAAACCATCCCTCATCTACATTCTTGTGTATTGGTGAGCCATAACTAGGGGAAGACTACAATTGGCTACCCACAGAAGTAAAATTGTGCTCACCAGATGTGTAAATGATGACCAAGATTGAGTACTAGCCAATCAACATTTTCTTTATTGAAAATATGATTTGCTGAGAGTTTGGAGTATAAAGTGATATATTTTACTAGTTAGTGTCAGGGATCTTAAGCTGGCCATGCACAAATAAAATCTGGTTTGTCATTGTTTATTTCATTTTGAACAACCGTCCTATTTTCCAATTGTTAGAGGAGTCCAACTGACTGTTTTCAACCCCAGGAGCAGAATGGAAAATTTCTTGAATACAATTCTAAAATTGAAAGTTACAAGCAAACATAATATTGAAGTACTTTTGAATCACATTCATCGATTTATTGAATGTTCTGAGAATTTTTTGTACAAATGTTTTTTCAAAAATCTACCCGTGTATGGCCAGCTTAAGTTCAAGCTTAAACCTCAGTGGGAACATGTCTCCTTCACCTGAAGGACAGACCCATTTGGATATACAAACAATCACTCACGATCCATCTTGTAGATGCAGCCAATGCCTGCATCCCATCGCTCTGGAGGCCGACACAGCCGCCGATTAGGATTCTGTGGTATTCCAAAATCAACAACATCCTCTATAGGGAGGAATTGACTGCTAGGCCCTAGCGATATTTCACTAGCACTGATGGCTATTTACAGGCAACCCAATCCGAGTCTGCCACCGGACATGCCACCTGATTGGCACACCTCAGTTGGTGGTCCTTGAGGGGGGTTTGTGCCCATGGAGAGTGACCCTCTGGTTTTTAGTTTCTTCTTTTCTCCCTATCCCTTTCTTACTTCTCTTCTCCCCCCCCCCCCACCCTTCCACTTATCCGTTAGCCTTCCTCATCTGTGATTTCAAACTGACCAGGTTTTTAGAACCTACATGCAGTTGGTACAATTGGATCAAAGAGGTTTTATTCTTTGTTTGGTTTACTTTAATTTTACTGATACTTGTTCTTGTGCAGTGCATAACTACCATGAGACCAGTTACGGGTTCTAGTCTTAGCCAAGTTGTGATCTGCTGTTGACCTAGTTTGAGCCAGGCTTGCCTAACTGAGCATTATTTCTGGATAGGAGACTCAAGTTGAGTGTTAAGAGTTTTTCATTTTTTTGACTTGTTTTGCTCAGTTTTTCTCTTTGTTTTAATTTAAAAAAAATTATTTAATGGATTTTTGCAACTGTTATTGTGCCTTGTGTGCTGTGAGTTCGGCATAATGTTTGTTTGTAAGCCATAAAGAATTAAAAAAAAAAAAAAAAAGCGTAACGCTGACGAAGGGATCCAAGTTATCCCAAAAGCTTGCATCTTTAATAACTTAAGTTAGCCAATAAGAATTACCACTTAAACACCAAACATTCTGCAACAATTGATAGCCAACTAGTACAGGACAAGAGCGTAGTACAGCACAGGATTGCTTTGAAAATCAAATTTTTTAAATAATGTTCCTGATACAGGAATAATGCATGAGCATTGTGTAGGACCGTATGACAAGCTAGCTGTACTCCAGGAATTAGGCAAAATTTACCTTTACTGTAGTTCAGCTTTAAAGCATATCCAAATCCACAATTGAAATGTAATATCATACAGCCTACCAGTCCTTAGATGTGGAGGCCAGAAGTTTTTTAAGGCTCTTTTATATCCTGGTAATACTGGGAACAACATGTTCTGACCACCAGTGGCTACAGTGCATACATTTCTCCACTGTATGTATGGTGGGAGCCAGATCTGTTCACTGATCATTCCTAGGTAGTGAGAATCCAGAAGCAACGAGGATCACATCCAGTTTCTGCTGTTACTTTCCCATGATGCTGGGGCTGGGAGAGTGGACTGCAGAGAGACATAAGAGGAAAATGATAGGTGCACCCATGCACTTAAACCACCTCAAAAAAACGATTTGAGCCTCCCTTGGCTTTTAACGGGCATTCACAATTCACAAAAAGGTTGACATGTTACAGATCTATTTACTCTGAACAACCTTGTCTTTTATATTTTACCCACAAATTGGCTAATATTTCATTTGTGTGTACTAAAATGAACCTTAATATATTTTTCACTACTAACAAGTTGTGCTTGATAAATCATTGTTCTAATATGTCACATTAAAAAAATTGGAACTGCCACCAGGATTTTTTTTCAGCAAATATATACTGTTTGGGGGTTTATTTGAAGTGATTCTAAAGGTTTTTTTTTTTTTAAACAATCATGTTATACTTACCTGCTCTATGCAATGGTTTTGCACAGAGCAGCCCAGATCCTCTTCTTTTTGGGTCCCCCGCTTGCAGTAGGGTTGCCACCTTTTCTTCAAAACAAACCCAGACACTTTAGTAGCCTGGGACACCTTTGGGCGCCCCAAGGAGAGTAGCAATGCGGTACGCGTAGCGTGCTGCAGCTAACAATGGGTATGGCCAAACTCCACAAGGTGAGATCTTGCATGGAGCCCCAGACTCAGGGAAATTGACAGTTATTCTTCCATTTGTGAATAATCACACCAACTGTTGTCACCCTCTTACCAAGCTGCTTGGCGATGGTCTTGTAGCCCATTCCAGCCTTGTGTAGGTCTACAATCTTGTCCCTGACATACTTGGACCGCTCTTTGGACTTGGTGGAGAGATTGGAATCTGATTGATTGATTGCTTCTGTGGACAGGTGTCTTTTTTACATGCAACAAGCTGAGATTAGGAGCACTCCCTTTAAGAGAGTGCTCTCAATCTCAGCTTGTTACCTGTAGAGAAGACACCTGGAAGCCAAAAATCTTGCTGATTGATAGGGGATCAAATACTTATTTCACTCATTAAAGTGCAACTCAATTTATAACTTTTTAAAATACATTTTTATGGATATTTTTGTTGTTATTCTGTCTCTCCCTGTTAAAATAAACCTAACATTAAAATTAGACTGATTTTTTCTTTGTCAGTGGGCAAACGTACAAAATCAGGAGGGGATCAAATAATTTTTTCCCTCACTGTATAAATAACCAAATGAGTTTAAGACTTCAGAAAAACTCAAGGCAGATGTGGTGTTATGACTATAAGAGATGGAGGGAAAATCTTCCAACGAGGACACCTGTCCAAAAGGGAGGGGGATTTCACATCACTTCCTGTTGTGTCTTCGGGACAGGAAGCACAGGGAAATTTCCCTAGTTGGACACAAAACTACACTGTAGACTAAACCCCTTCCTACTAATAAAACAGGTTTTGCCTCCAGACATTTTATTTCTACACCATGTTACATCTCCTTGCTGCATAGACTGAAAACTCTGCCTTTGCCGCTTTCCACAACCTAACAAATACCAGAGGATATATTTTGCAGCATGGCCCAGGCTGGTGACTGAAGCATCATGTTTGATGTGCACAAATATTACAGAGCCAAATCAATAGAAAAATAAAGTCCGAAAAAAGCAAAAACTCATTTTGAGCCCAAACAAATCTGCTATTTTATAAACCATAAACACTTTCTAAATCAGAAACACACGCCTCGGTTCCCCAGTACCATATGTGATGGAGATATAAAATACAGTATGTTAAGAATGCATGGAAGGGAATGTTGTGTCTGTAATTGCTGGAATAAGGAATCTGCTAAGTTAAAGCGAACCATAGCCATTGAATGTTTCTTAAATACACATATGAAAAAGATCAGCTTAGTGTAAACAATCGTATTAGTTTGTTAATGTATTAAAAATATGTTTCTTTGTTGGAAATGAATTGTGAATGTGGGGGCAGCCATATTTTATTCTCTCATCCTACAGTTGTCAAGTCACACTAAACTCTAATTAAAAAAAAAACCCTTCTATTGCTATTGGCCTCCCCAAATCTCCTAATCCTGACCTCAACCCAATAGAACACCTTTGGGAACACCTTTGGGATTAATTAGAGCCGAGACTGCGAGCCAGACCATCTTGTCCAACATCAGTGCCTGACCTCACAAATGCACTTCTGGAAGAATGGTCAAACATTCCCATAGACACACTCCTAAACCTTGTGGCCAGCCTTCCCAGAAGAGTTGAAGCTGTTATAGCTGCAAAGGGTGGGCCAACTCAATATTGAACCCTACGGACTAAGACTGGGATGCCATTAAAGTTCATGTGTGTGTAAAGGCAGGTGTCCCGATACTTCTGGTAATATAGTGTGTGTGTGTGTGTGTGTGTTCCTGTTCAGGTTTACATACACTTTAAACTGATGGTGTGAATGGAATATTAGACTTAGTTTGGGTATGGGCTAATAGAGGTACATTTCAACTCAGGAATAAATTGGCTTTTTTAAATCAAATGCTCCTGTTCTCCCTACACTTTCCAGTGTTTGCCAAAAGCACCTTAGAGGCCCCTTGTATTAGAGAGCTGCTTGACCATTTTTCTCTACATTATGGACCTCAGCTTTAGGAACTTAAAGCGGAGTTTCCCCTAAAGTGGAACTTCCGCTCATCTGATTCCTCCCCCCCTCCGGTTCCACAATTTGCACCTTTCAGGGGGGTGCAGATACCTGTCTAATAGAGGTATCTGCACCCACTCCGGGAATAGACTCCCGCTGGAGTCACGCCCCTTCCCGCACCCCCCGCTGTCTCCTGGGAAACACACAGGTCCCAGGAGATAGCGGGGACCATTTAGGACGCGCAGCGTGACTCGCGCATGAGCAGTAGGGAACCGGGAAGTGAAGCCGTAACGCTTCACTTCCTAATTCCCTCACCGAAGATGGCGGCAGCAGAAGCCGAGAGCCGAGCGATTGCTCGGCTTCAGCTGCCAACATCGCTGGACTCCGGGAAAGGTAAGTGTCCATTTTTTAAAAGTCAGCAGCTGCAGTATTTGTAGCTGCTGGCTTTTAATATTTTTTTTTTTTAGGGGCACTCCCGCTTTAAAGGAAATCTAAAGTCACAGCATACACTTTGCTTTTATAATATCAGCATTGTACTAACAATACAAACAATAGTTATTTTTGACTTTCCAATATAAGCTTACTTGAAAAATCTCTTTTCATGTTGTAAGTGCTGCCTGTCTGCTGGCCGTCTATTCCCACAACTTCCTGGATTTCCTGCATGCTTTGCAAACTCTCCTCTGCTTTACTTTCAATTTTTATGGGTGACGCAGCAGTCTCTACTCACAGGGCATAGTGAATCCAATATCTCCCACCTATATTGCCTTCTGAGCAATAAAAGCTTTATGGGGGTTAAAATAAGTTAGCGGGATGTTCAAAAGAGATATTCCAGGTAGGTATATTTTTACATACACATACATACATACACACACACACACACACACACATACACACATACACACACACACACCATACCTGTGGAATCCCTCTAGAAGTTGGAAATCATTGTAGTAGGCACCCCTACTCCAGTGATTTCCATTTTCTTCTGGATCCCGTCCCAAGTGGCTGCTTTGCTGCATTGTGAACACCGGAGGTCACCTGCTTAGCATGGGCGCCATTAAGAGTTTGCTTTGCATTTTCTCAATGCATGCAAAATGTTCTTGGATTAGCAGCACTAGGATGTTGCTTCGGATTCAGGCCATGGCACTACCTGCATGGAGTTTGCGTGTCCACCCTGTGCTTGTGTGGGTTTCCTCCAGGTACTCCGGTTTCCTCCCACACACAAGACATGCTGGTAGGTTAATTGGCTCCCATCTAAATTGGCCCTACCATGTATATGTATGTACAGTATCTCACAAAAGTGAGTACACCCCTCACATCTTTGTAAATATTTTATTATATCTTTTCATGTGACAACACTGAAGAAAAAAAACTTTTCTACAATGTAAAGTAGTGAGTGTACAGCTTGTATAACAGTGTAAATTTGCTGTCCCCTCAAAAGAACTCAACACACAGACATTAATGTCTAAACTGCTGGCAACAAAAGTGAGTACACCCTAAGTGAAAATGTCCAAAGTGAGCCCAAAGTGTCAATATTTTGTGTGGCCACCATTATTTTCCAGCACTGCCTTAACCCTCTTGGAGTTCACCAGAGCTTCACAGGTTGCCACTGGAGTCCTCTTCCACCACTCCATGACGACATCACAAATCTGGTAGATCTTGCACTCCTCCACCTTCCGTTTGAGGATGCCCTACAGATGCTCAATAGGGTTTATGTCTGGAGACGTGCTTGGCCAGTCCATCACCTTTACCCTCAGCTTCTTTAGCAAGGCAGTGGTCATCTTGGAGGTGTGTTTGGGGTCGTTATCATGTTGGAATACTGCCCTGCGGCTCAGTCTCCAAAGGGAGGGGATCATGCTCTGCTTCAGTATTTCACAGTACATGTTGGCATTCATGGTTCCCTCAATGAACTGTAGCTCTCCAGTGCCGGCAGCACTCATGCAGCCCCAGACCATGACACTCCCACCACCATGCTTGACTGTAGGCAAGACACACTTGTCTTTGTACTCCTCCCCTGGTTGGCGCCACACACGCTTGACACCATCTGAACCAAATAAGTTTATCTTGGTCTCATCAGACCACAGGACATGGTTCCAGTAATCCATGTCCTTAGTCTGCTTGGCTTCAGCAAACTGTTTTAGGGCTTTCTTGTGCATCATCCTTTTAAGAGGCTTCCTGCAGACCAGTTTGATGCAGTGTATGGTCTGAGCACTGACAGGCTGACCCCCCACCCCTTCAACCTTTGCAGCAATGCTGACAGCACTCATATGTCTATTTCTGAAAGACAACCTCTGAAAATGATGCTGAGCACCTGCACTCAACTTATTTGGTCGACCACGGCGAGGCCTGTTCTGAGTGGAACATGTCCTGTTAAACTGCTGTATGGTCTTGGCCACCGTGCTGCAGCTCAGTTTCAGGGTCTTGGCAATCTTCTGATAGCCTAGGCCATCTTTAGGTAGAGCAACAATACTTTTTTTCAGATCCTCAGAGAGTTCTTTGCCATGAGGTGCCATGTTGAACTTTCAGTGACCAGTATTAGAGAGTGAGAGCGATAACACCAAATTTAACACACCTGCTCCCCATTCACACCTGAGACCTTGTAACACTAATGAGTCACATGACACCGGGGGAGGCAAAATGGCTAATTGGGCCTAATTTGGACATTTTCACTTAGGGGTGTACTCACTTTTCTTGCCAGCGGTTTAGACATTAGTGGCTGTGTGTTGAGTTATTTTGAGGGGACAGCAAATTTACACTGTTATACAAGCTGTACACTTCACTACTTTACATTGTAGCAAAGTGTAATTTGTTCAATGTTGTCACATGAAAAGATATAATAAAATATTTACAAAAATGTGAGGTGTGTACTCACTTCTGTGAAATACTGTATGTGAGTTAGGAACTTTAGATTGTAAGCTCGTTGAAGGCAGGGACCAATGTGGATATACAATATGCTGATATGATGATATTTTAAATGAGTCCCGACATTCCCTGAAAGAGGATGCTGTCTCTTTAAATATCACAGCGGCGCTAAAAGAACTTCAAGAGCCAAGTTCTTCAATAATCCATAAAATCATGTATAAAGTCTGTACGTAGTGCAGTTAAACCAATTTTTTCGGTAATCCAGTGATGAGGCTTCCACCCAGCAGTAATCGTTAACACCACGTGCTGATAAAAAACTCGCCCCTTTTGGGGATACACTCACCAGACAACAGAAATAAATGGGCACATCAACCAAAAGACCGGTGGATACTGCAACCTCTAAACTCTGTTCGCCTTTCCTCCGCCTGCATGCATCAGAATGGTGCTTCTCCCATATTCTCCATCATAGAATAAACAGAATACAGCGGATAGCGTAGTACAGTTTGGAACTAAAAACGGTTTTTATTCAATGTCCCATATCCCCCCAAGTAAAATGTGCGTACCACAATGTAAATCATAAATGACTTTGTGTATAATAAAAGTTGCACTCTGCCTGTGCAGTTTCCGTCCGCCGGAAACTGTGCCTGGAGACCGCCGTGTAGAAGATCACCATACACTTCCTGTCTCGGCCGGCTGGAGCGCACTCTCAGAGTGCGCTCCAGCCGGCCGAGACAGGAAGTGTATGGTGATCTTCTACACGGCGGTCTCCAGGCACAGTTTCCGGCGGACGGAAACTGCACAGGCAGAGTGCAACTTTTATTATACACAAAGTCATTTATGATTTACATTGTGGTACGCACATTTTACTTGGGGGGATATGGGACATTGAATAAAAACCGTTTTTAGTTCCAAACTGTACTACGCTATCCGCTGTATTCTGTTTATTCTATGATGGAGAATATGGGAGAAGCACCATTCTGATGCATGCAGGCGGAGGAAAGGCGAACAGAGTTTAGAGGTTGCAGTATCCACCGGTCTTTTGGTTGATGTGCCCATTTATTTCTGTTGTCTGGTGAGTGTATCCCCAAAAGGGGCGAGTTTTTTTATCAGCACGTGGTGTTAACGATTACTGCTGGGTGGAAGCCTCATCACTGGATTACCGAAAAAATTGGTTTAACTGCACTACGTACAGACTTTATACATGATTTTATGGATTATTGAAGAACTTGGCTCTTGAAGTTCTTTTAGCGCCGCTGTGATATTTAAAGAGACAGCATCCTCTTTCAGGGAATGTCGGGACTCATTTAAAATATCATCATATCAGCATACTTGTTTTTACTATATAGTGGCTGCTTTTACTTTGTATGTGAATACATTTTAATCCATCCATATTTTATCTCATTTAATTATATATTATATTTTATATATTTATATATTTATTGAGTATCAAACTTTTTAATGCTCTGATCCATGAGCGCAGAGAGATAGACCATAGGGGGCGGCTTTTTCTCTGGTTCTATCCTTATAGCTTATGGATATACAATATATTTGTAAAGCGCTGTGTACATGGATAGCATTATACAAGTACCTAAAAATCAATAAAAAAAATAAAGTGGTCCGAGTTGGAACAATGTAACTATGAAAAATACCTACACCTGGAATTCTTCTATAATGTAAGAAATATAGTCTGTGTTGTGAATTTCTTTGTTATATATGTAGCGCCGGCACTTTTTCAAAGTGCGTGCTATGCATGTAAATTTAGTTTTTTCCCAGAACTGTAGTTGAGTTTGGGTTTAATTATTCTAGGTTATACCTTGGCATCAGTTTGGCTTGACTGTTTGAAAGTTCTGCCTGGTCATAGGTGGGTGAGCACCTGTGACAGGCTTAGCACGCAGTCTGGTTGGACGCATTGGGTACCGATCTCCTCTCAGAGCCAATCATTGGGCGCGTCTTGCCCCGCTGTGTATTCCGGGAGGGGGTACTTAAGGTGCCGAAGTCACGTGGTTCGGGGTTACGTTCCGGGATTCGGCCTGGGTTCTGGTCCTGACCAGCCCCGTGAGGGGTCTCGGTCCAGGAGTGTCTGCTGACTCCGTAGTCCTGGTCCTCCTGACCAGCCCCAGGGGCCCTCATGGTCTGGGGTGCGGATCCATCCGTTTCCGAGCCTCGGAAATGGCTAGTTCGAGGCGCAGTAACTGAGGGAGGATTCTGAAGTGTTCCGGTGCCGTCTCAGAATTGGAGAGGCCCAGCAACTCTACATGCAACCAGGGGAGGACTCTTCGGAGGAGGGCCACACACGAGGCTGGCTGCTTGGTAAGAGCCTGGAAGCTGAGCTGTATGGACACTAGTTGAATCCGCATTTCTTACGGTATCGCCGGATCGGCTGAGAGATACTGGTACTGTAAGAAAAGTTCCTAACTTATCCTTCAGTTGCAACCAAGTTCCTGTGAGAGACTTTTGTGCGTTTATCTAAAGTCTCAAAATCAAGTCTGTGGCAGAGACTTTGCTAAGCTAAAATCACTTGTTGGCTGCTAGATCTACAAACAAGGATTTATCCAACAGTTGAGATATCCAGTTGCGAGTGGCTACTCCCTGGATCAGATAAACAGAGACATTTATTTAAGTGTCAGCAAGTTCCAAGTGTCTGAGCTTCTCTACCCTTGCCCTCTATTCCCAACTGAGAGACTGTGTTTTGTTCAACGTTTCATGCAAATAAAAATCCTGAAAAGGAATTCAAGTGTCAGTCTCCACAGTTACTGGGTACCAACCCTGGGAACCCCTAGACAAGAACGATAATTAAACTGTCCCCCAAAATTATTAGCTAGTAGATACTCCAGAGGAGGTACAAATGTATTTCCAGCTATTTGGAGGAAAACATGTAGGCTAATTGGTAAACTGGCACAATTCAGCAACTACACCAAACCTGATATTATGCATATTCTCAGGCATTTTTTCCTTAATTTTTCCCTAATTTCTCAATTTCTCCTCTACTAATAGAGCTGAAGAAACAGCCTAAGCCGTATGCATTCAATCTACAGCAGTCTTTATATTCCAAGCTTTTGCCCTAGAGCCATATGGAACGCATGATAAAAATAAATGAGGTTTCTGCAAAATATGAAGTTATTAAACGTGGCAGTTATGCCAAGTACGGAAGTGTTTGGAATTTGTTATGTATATATAATTCCCAAATGCCATGACACATGTCTATGTATTTGTGAATTATATGCTGACCTCACAGGTGTATACATATTGATAGATTACACGAGTATCTGCAGAGTGTAACATAAACCTGCCATTGATTGTAATGGTAATAGCAGTGAGTGTATCAGGTGACACCTTACTACTGCTCTTCTCGGTGACTCAGACAGCACAACTATTTGACTCAAAGCAAATCTGCAGAATTGGACAACTCATTTACTAATGTGACTCACCATAGAAAATATAGTATCAGGGTCAGATCACAGTGACATTTTTACTGGTATGTTGTCTCATAAGAAATTAGAAAATAAGCAGATCATTCAGTTAGCCAGAATAAGGATGAGAAGTACTGCTTCTCCTGGATCAGGGGAAGACATACCATTTGTGCAGAAAGTTCAACAGCACGAGGACCCTTGGGGAGTTAGGGGATGATTTATACTATAGATGGCCCAGGTGGGTGCTGAGATCTGGGTGGTGTTCACTGGCAAATCCCCATAGCATATGAGGAACAATTAGAGGGTTTAGGGCAACCTTTCTCAACCATTTTATTATAGAGGAACTCACAAAATAATTTCTAGGACCAGGGAAATACCGACTAAACCCAAATAATCTGAGATGAAATGGAAAAACGCCCCTTATAGAGGTGGCCCGGAGAAAGGATGAAACCATTACAGTGGTGGTCAAAATTTCACCGATAACTGGTGTGATACTGCTGGTTGTGCCTAGTAGCATTGGCTCGGGAACTATTGGGGCACCATCAAGGAGGAGGTCAATTAGCAACGGCTCAAGGAATCTCTAAAAGAACCCTAGGGTTCCATGGAAACCTGGTTGTGTCTATCTATTTATTCAGAGTAAATAAGTATTTGTAATTGGCAGAATAACTGGTCAAAATGACATTATTGCCACGTTTACTCTACCCATTTATATCACTCCTGATATCCATCAACAAAAAAGCCCTCCTTGAAGTCCAATCCCGAATCACATGTTTTATATGGGGGTAACAAAGGTTACAGATGCCCCAAAGACACACTTTTCCAATTGAAAACGCAAGGGGGTCTTGGTCTCCCTAATATTTGGTGGTACTATCAGGCAGCACAGTTGCCACAAATATCAACGGTATACTCCAGAGGACCCAAACCTGACTGGGTCGCTATAGAAAGGGTAGCAGTCCCCTGACACACAATCGACTACCTGCTGTGGTGTGATTCAAAAGCACGGCCCCCAATCCTATCGCCCACCCTTTCTCACCCAATAGCCCTAAGCGACTCCATACACAAACATCATAAGGTGACCTCTACTATGTGCCCATTGGCTCATTTATTCAATAACCCTGCCTTCCCCCCGGCTTGAACATACAGGTCTTTCATTGGTTACTGAACAAAGGCTTATTCCGCATACGACACTTTCTCAATTCTACAGGCCCACTCTCCCTGAGCTACTGTACGAGCTAACTGGAGATGCCAGCTTCAGAGAGGTTCAGGCTCACCCAAATCAGGCATTTCCTAACCTCGATCTGGCCAGATAAAACACAACCCCCCCCCCCCCCCAAGTCTACTCTCTATGAACAATGGTGTGCTAGCCTTACAGATCAGAGGGGGGGGAGGGCATCTCGATTATATACACCTTGCTGGCAAACAGGGATGGCAAGCCTTCATATGTCCAGGCATGGGAGCACAACATGGAGATCTCTTGAGACAGCAATACCTGGTTTCAGGCTTTACAAATGTGCATACAAAAGGAATCTTCAATGTATCACTAATTGAAGCCAATGTTAAACTCCTCACCAGATGGTACTATGTTCCTGCTAGACTGGCAGTAATGTACAAAGATGCTTCTCCCTTATGCTTTAGAAACTGCAGCCTGGTGGGATCCATGTTCCATGTCTGGTGGTCATGTCCTCGAGTCAGATCCTACTGGAACAAGGTATTCCATCTCCTAAGGAAAATCTCTGGAGCAGTGATCAAGATCCCACTATTGCTCTGCTGAACCGCAGGGTAGACGAACTACACAAGCATATGCAAACCTTGGTCTACTTTATCCACTTGGGTGCCAAGATTAAACTAGTGGGGGCTTGGAAAAAGCCCTCTCATTTCTGGCAGCAAAGAGGAAAATATCCTGGATTATGTCACAACAACAATTAGTAGCGAAGCTTCTAGCAAAGTACCTAAGTTTGAGGCCATCTGGGAACCTTGGGCAACCTACTCTGGCATTTCCCTATGCCCGGGCATTACATCAGACTCTTAGATCCTCCTAGACTCCACCCTCTTTCTTCCCTATCCTTTCTCTCTTCTGCTCTCTCGGAGGCATTATGATGCCTCCCTCTCCTACTTCTCTCCCATTTTCCACACATATAGAATTTTATAGTTTAAGCTTTAAAAGAAGCAACTGTCCCCCAGAGCGAGCCCTATATACTGCTAGGGTATGGAGGGGGGTTTGAGGGGCCCTGATCTCTGGGCGGGAACCGCACACTTACAGTTTGATCCCATGGGGGTGATGTGCGGCTGCCTTCCAGGGCGGGGGTGTTGGGGTACTTCACCCACCAAATAGGTGGTGATTTACTATCCCAATCTGGACTTGAGCCTCTGGGAAAAGTTCTCCACCTAGAGGACCTGAATACCGTTAGTGCTCCTCTTCACTATAAAAGTAACTTCTGATCTACGTTTTGGAATTAAATATTAGCATATTGTCTCGTATATGATATGTTACAGTTGACACTTTGTTGCAGTAATACTTTGTTGCCGAGCAGGCTGATATGTATTTGCACCCTATTTGTTCTACATTAAAATCTACTAAAAAATATGTGAAATAAAGTATTTGTAATTGAGTCGTAGTTCAATGTGGGTCCCAAAAGTTGTTCATGCACAGGCGCTCTTTTGTAACCTCTTTTGCCTCTTAATAGTTTTCAGGGGAAAAAAATAAATAGAAAATCTGCTAGATAAGAGTTAATAGAAAATAGAAACTAGACCAATTTAAGAGCATGTGGGAGTCTACTAAAACACCCAATTATTATGCTCAAACCATATTCCTACTCCATCTGAGAAATATCAGGTCTTCTGGCAAAATAGAGGTTGTGATTCAGGTTCACACTAATGCGGTGTAGAAAACACCATGATCCGTGTACGTTTACCACATCATATTTAAATCGCACTGCCCTTGCGATCCGCAGTGGGTGTCAGTGGAATTTTAACGACACCCCAATGCATAAAATGACCATGCGATCCGGTTGCAGTGTGGTTCCAAAATTACTGCATGCACATCTTTATTGCAATGCAGTGTGATTTAAGCCCATTCAAGATGAATGGGCTCAAATTCATATGTGGTTCATAGTGTGAACTGAACCTTAAGCCTAGTACACACTACTAGCTTTTTTTCATTAAAAAAAACTGCCAGCTCAGAAGGAACACTGTCAGCACTCATTCATTGGCTGAGCAGGTTGATCGGGAGCCGATCGACAGGCCTTTTTCAGTCATTTTCCTTCAACAGATGCTGGGTGAATAGCCAGCTTTTGTCGGATCGGCTGCAGTGCACACGGGCCCAACGTCGGCTGATTTCTATTGAACTGGCCGATGGCGCCCGAAATTCGGTCCATGTGTACTAGGCTTTAGGGTGATACCATTTATTGGCTAACTAAATAGATTATAGTGCAAGCAATCAAGGCACACTGGCCTCTTCTTTAGGCAAGATGAGGCCTGTAGGGGAGATTTACTAAAACTGGTGAACTCAGAAACTGGTACAGCTGTGCATGGTAGCCAATTTGTTTCTAACTTCAGCTTGTTCAATTACGTTTTGGCAATCAAACCTGGAAGTCGATTGGTTTCTTTGCAGAGCTGCACCATATTTCGCATGCTCCAGTTTTAGTAAATAACCCCCAGTGTGCCTTGAAAGCTACACTCTAGTTAACATTTATTGCTATCACTCTAAATCTAAACTTCTACTTTTATCAAATGATAACATAATACAGCACTGTTCTTGTGACAAAGTAGAAAATATTTTTTTGCCATTGCCTGGTTAAACCAAAGAGAACATACTGTAAGTCATATGTCTTTCCTTCTAACTTCACCAATTACTGTATGTACTTGTTTTTTTGACTAGCAGGTAATAATACTTTCTGGTAAATGCAGACAGGGCCTGGGACAAGGGGTGGGCATAAGATACGGCTGCCCTGGGCGCAGCATGTATTGTAGGGCAGGGGGCATGTTCCTTCTACTATAAGGCTGACAAGAGTAGCGACAGTGGCATCACTACTTCTGTCAGCCCTAAGCTGGAAGCAGCAAGGAGAGGAGGTGCGGGCTGTGCTCTCTCTCCCCCTTCTCCTCATAGACTTATGGGGGACACAATTTGCCATCTTTGCCCTGGGCACTGGATGATCTTGTCCCAGCACTGAATGCAGATAACATGTTCTTGGAGAGTTTGTTAAATGGTATTTACATGTAGAGTAGTTGAAATTTTTCATCACTAGCAGCTTTAAATCATATTACCAGAGGAATTGCAAAGCTCTTGTTGGCAGGAAAAGAGAAAAAACCAGGAGGAGAGAGGACGAGAGAGCAATTTTTCTCAACCAACTAATCAAGGCTATCTACTGTATCTACCAATTGTCTAAGATCTATGGGGGGGGGGGGGGGGGGTTACTCCAGGCACCGGAGTACCTTGTAAGGGAATGGAAGTGATAAATTCAGGGCAAGTTAGGCCCCTTTCACACTGAGCAGGGAGGGACCTGTCAGAGCCCCGCTGATCTCTATGGGGGCTCTATCTCATCTGATCTGCCAAGACGGATGGCCATACGTCTGTCTTGATCGGATGACAGGCGGGTGTCAGCGGACACATCTCTGCTGACACCCGCCTGCCCATAGGAGTCAATGGATGGCCCGCTCAATTCCACCTGAAAAACAGACAGGAAGATCCGAGCAGGCTTATCGTGTGAAAGGGGCCTAATGATCAATGCATCAAGTTAATACGAGTATCAAAATGTTTTGAGACTAGTTTTGTAACACACCAACAGATGGCAGCACAAAGCTGCACGCACAGTCACAGGGAGCACCGACCTTCATAAGTCAGTATGCCAAACGACAATGTACTGTGTACATTGGGGAGCTGTGTAACTGGCGCTATTCTGACCATGTGTGGTACCACTTCTGCCATGTCATCGTGGACAGCAAGTTAGAACAAACAGCAAATGTGAAATTCTGCGTGAAAGTGGGCAAATCTGCCACAGAGACGTTTGGCATGATTCAGCAAGTTGCTGCAATGAGTTGAAGATCCAGCTCAAAATGTTGTCATTTTGACACCATTGCAGAGATCCAGCGCCAATAGCAGAAGGTGCTTGACTCACTTCGAAAAAACTTCCAGAACACACTCCAGAAGTGGCAGGAACGCTGGGAGCGCTGTATTTCTGTGCGAGGGGAATATTTTGAAGGTGTGTAAATGTAGATAAAGTACTTTCTTGTAAACAGTGCTAGCCTCAAAACTTTTTGATACCACTTTGTATAATGTGAAGCAGAGGTGGCACATTGTCTAGCTCTTGTGGGTTCTGATCATAGACCACACTGCTCTTCTCACCCTCCAGTGCTATGGAGTGCTCACTGTAGTGAAGCCATGTGCACTGAGAAAAAAAAATTGCTGGTCATGAGATAATGCTTTCAATTTTATAACATATAATTCTCCTTCTGAATTGTTTGTTTTATTTTTACAAAACAACTGATCTAGAACACAGTTTACAGCCAACATTAGAAAAGCCAATTTGTAACAATGGACTGGAAACAGTAATCATAACACAAAAGTTCAATCTGGGTTTTTTCGTGTGGGGATTACGTATGCCTCATTGGATTCCATGATATCGTCCTCTGTTTCTGTCTGAAAAAAAAAAGTCAGTCTTTTTTAATTTTTGTGGTTGGATCTTGGCACCCATCAAGGTCTATTCTTCTATTAGGAAAGCCACGTCTACGTTACAAGTACAAGTCAAACATAAGCAAACTGCACCTATACTGACTGCTTGACTACTCATTATCCTAAATCCTAATCCTATCCTAAATAAAGTGTTGACTGGCTCAGGGCCAACTGCAGCCTTGCCCACATAAAATCAAGCTCAGCATTGAACCTGGCTACAGTCCTGCACAGAAAAGCTGCAACTGTTGGCGGCACAGTGGTGTAGTGGTTAGCACTCTCACCTAGCAGTAAGAAGGGTCGCTGGTTCAAATCCCAACCACGACACTACCTGCCTGGAGTTTGCATATTCTCTGTGCCTGCGTGGGTTTCCTCCGGTTTCCTCCCACAATCCAAAGACATGCAGGTAGGTTAATTGGCTTCCGTCCAAAAAAAAATAAAAATTGGCTCTAGTATATGAATGGGGACCTTGGATTGTGGGCTCCTTGAGGGTAGGGACTGATGTGAGTGTGCAATGTACAGGGATAGGGACAATTGTAGACACTCACTTAGGTTGAACTGGATGGACTGATGTCTTTATTCAACCTTACTAACTATGAAACTATATCAAAAGAAAAAAAACGGCCCCCTTACCTCCTCTTCTGGGATCCCCGGCGGATGCTCACCGGTCCTCCTCTTCTCCAAGTGCCCCTATAGCACACTTCTTGCTATGGGAGCACGCTCCCGAGCTGGGCGGTGCGCTTCCATAGACACACGGCCCTATAGCACGCCTCTTGTTATGGGGGCACTCAAGTGAGCACGCTCCCGAACCATGCCGTGCGCTTCCATAGACACACAGAACGTGGCTCAACCTCACCCCCTGCTCCCTCCTCAAAGGATTTTGATTGACAGCAGCAGGAGCCAAAGGCTCCAGCTCATGTCAGAGCCTTCTGTGAATACAAGAGGGAAGAAGAGCTGCTATAGAGGGGACAGCGCTGAACCAAGAGAAGACTCAGGTAACTGTTTAAGGAGGGGGCTGGGTGGAGGTGCTATTGAAAGATTTTTTCCACCCTTGCCCTAAGTGGTTTAAAATGCAAAAGGTTTTTTTATACCTTAATGCATTATCTGTATTAGGGTAAAAAAAACCTTTCAATATCTCCCCCCCCAAACACTTACCTAAGCCCTCTGGATCCAGAGCTGTGCCCATATGCAGCAGCTATTCTCCCCTCTTTTTACAGGAAACTCGGCAGCAGCAGGAGCCAGTGATCACCATCAGAAGAGGGGGTTCAGGGCCGCTCTATGCAAAACCATTGAGCAGGTAACTATAATATGTCTTTTATTTTAGGGAAAAAAAGATTTTAAGCTTTACTACTGCTTTAATACAGAGAATGCATTAAAGCGGTTCTGCACCCATTTCATTTAGTAAATCTCTTTGCCTTCCAAATCAGGCAAAGAGTACTAAATGAAATGTTTTTTTTTTTTTACTTACCTTGTAATTGATGACTTCCGGTCTTCTCTCTCTTCGGGGGCGGGCGGGGTCTCTGCGTCGATCGTCGTCACGCCGCACTGTCTCCTGGGATCTGGTGTCATTGATCCCAGGAGTCAGTGCGGGCATCTTCCGAAATCTCGCGAGATTTCGGCCACATCTTCCGAAATCTCGCGAGATTTCGGCCACATCTTCCGAAATCTCGTGAGATGTCGGCAGATGTGCCGTTACTGCGCACGCGCGAGTAACGGCGGTGCATGCTGGGCCATCTAAAGTGCCTGTGGGGTTTCACATGCCCACAGGCAAGATGGACCCCAGCAGACAAGAAGAAGACAAGAAGATGAAGATGAAAACCGGTGGCGATCGAGATGGAAGATGGAACAGGTAAGTCCCCCAATTGAGCTATATGCCCTTGGCATATAGCCCAAAAAAAAAAGAGTGCAGAACCACTTTAAGGTAAGAAATATTTTGCCTTAAGAACCACCCAAACTGCCATTCTATTATTAGTATTAGCAGTTCACCTAAGGCATCCTTAGATATACAGGTGTGCTCTGATCAACGCTGCTAATGCACAAATCCTAAAGCTGATATAATCTGCAGTTTAGCTTGAGTTTTTAGATTGGTCATGTGGCGATATACTGACTGCAGAATTGGAGTGGTATGTCTTAATGCCATGCAAGACTGCACAGCACTTACAAAGGTATCTTCAAATTTGCATATGTCAAACAATAAAATAAAAATGTAGACAACTCGTCTGAAGACATACCAGCCCATGGCTAATTGATTTTATGCATCATTAGAAATGAGTGCACTTGGCTTTCACAAGCTGGATCTCCAAACATTCACTTAACCATTCACTATAGGCAGAATATGCATCAGGTCCCCCCAACCCCCACACCCTTATAATGGAAGATGATGTCAAGGACTAGCATGGGCTTCCTCCACATTGGTGACCACCAGTCATCTAATGAAATCTCCCTTAAATCTGGCCATAAACAGATCACATTTTGGCCGGTTCAGCAGGAACTGGACAAATTTTGATCCATCTATTGGAAACTGGTTGTACTGAAATCAATCTATTTTGCTTTTAGAGCAAAAACAGAATGTGTCCTTGGCAGTATTGAAGGGTTTTCACATTGAAGTATTTGCGGACAAAAACACCCAAGTATACTCTAAAAAAAAGCTCATGTACTTTTTGGAGTATAGGGCGACTGCGCCTACAAATGTAAACCAGGACAATTAGAAAGAATGGGATTCTGCACGTTGAGCATTGGGAAACAAGCTGCAAACTGCTCCAATATGAATGGGGGCTTAGGATACAGCGATACAAGGGTGCTCAGATAGGTTTATTATTGGATAAAAGGTAGGTCCACACCAGCCATCTGTTCATACTATACACAAGTGATTATGTAGTTACAGAGCCATATAGCAAGGATTTGCAGGGATCCTCCTGCTATCCGAAAATGAGGACTAAACCATTTGATGTTTGTTGTAAGTGTGACATAAAAATACATTTCTCTTAAGAAAGCATGCTGTGACTTGCAGTGCTTTAGAGGAAAGGCTTTTGGGTTCCATATGGCCCTCCTTGAGCTAAGTTGACTAGTGAGCCAGTTTGGCGAATAGGGAGGTGTCTCACATAAGTTAAAAAAAAAAAAAAAAAATGTATAATAATGTCTGGAGTTCCACCACATCATATTGGTGGCACACAATAAGGTAGAACACATTGACTCCTCTGTTCTACATCTGCTTTTCACTTATACATGAAAGCAGCTAACAAGTGTTTTTTATTTGCTGTAATTTTAGGTTCATGTTCCTGTGTGCGCAAGATGCCTTCTGAAAACAACACGATCAGTTCCTCTGTTTTTTTTATCTGCCGTGTATCATAATTCTTACACCATGCAATGGAATTCCTCTAACGTGATTACATTACACTGTCCATGCACACACCTATCCTTCGGTATCCAGATCATTTTACCTTGAAGGTAATGGTCAAGCATGATACCCCCTGGAAGTTATATTGTTTTAAGTCATGAGAAAAGCTCTAACCAGTAAATGCACATCAGGATCAGATTGAGTGGGGGAGGATCAACCTTAGGGCGTACTCGATAAAGCAATGTAAAAAGTATTTACGGGCTAGTTCAGTAATGGCAGGATGATGTACACTGTACTTTACCACAGCAACCAATACAAACAGAAATCAGAAAGTTTCTGATTTGATGCTATAGCTTAAACGTCATGTTCAATTGTATTACAAGACTTAGGGGTTGATTTACTAAAACTGAAAATGAGCGAAATCTTGTGCATGGTAGCTAATCAGATTCTAACTTCAGCTTTTTCAATTAAGCTTTGACAAAAAAAAAAAAAAATTGGGAGCTGATTGGTTTCTATGTAGAGCTGCACCAGATTTTGCACACTTCAGTTTTAGTAAATCAACCCCTTAGTGACAACCTAGCCTAACATGGCTCTTGTTTTTTGTGTTCATCAATAGGCCATTACAATACAATTACAATACAATAATACTGAACTTGCCCTTGTAGCCAGTTTTCAATCCATGTACTCACCCTATAGTCCATGTCAACGGACCTTATTTTGTACAGTAAATGTTTGCAATTGCATGTAATAAAAATACATTGTTTGAAGGAGTCGAAATCGCTCCCGTAAATCAGAACAAAATGTGCTGATTAAGAGAGACAGGGCAACCTTATGTCCTGCAAGTCTGTTGCGGAGTAACCCCTCCGGGACCTGTACAGATCAGAGTAAAATTCTACCAGCTCCTGCATAATTTGGGTAGGAGTGCTCACCAGCTTCCCCACTCTGGTACACAGTGCACCTATGGATGGAGAAGTCTGGGAAGACTTCACAATTTTTGCAAGCAGACGGCCTGTGTGTTCCCCCTCCTTGTAGAAACCTAGTCTATTAAAAAAAATGTTTCCTGTCAGCTGCAGAACTAGTGATATGACCAACTGCCTCTTGAGCTGCCATCCAGGCCTCCCTATTGGGATCAGATGGGCTAGCAATGAACTTTGCCTGCAATCGGCACACCAGCTGTGCAGCCTGTTCTTTCTGTGCACTCGTTTTAGTCTTAATGCCCGTAACCTCGGTAATAAGGATACCTCTTAAGAATGCTTTAAAAGCATCCCAAGCAGTGTTTAATTTGGGAGGGTTGCATGGTGCAGCCAGAACTCAGACATTTTAGCAGCTATCCTTTTGTGAGCAGTAAATGGGTTTAGCCAGAAGACATTTAGTATCCACGGGGACATCGGCAAAGTCGTGGCAGGTTTAGCATTTAAATAGACCAATAAGGGAGAATGATCAGATACGCCCCTAACCAAATATTGGATATCCTGTAATAAGTGGGACGTTTGGGGGGTGCATAAACCGAGATCAATCCTAGAGAGGGAGAGATGTGTTTTAGAGAAATCTATCTGTCCTTAGAGCAACCATGCAGGCAAGAGGGTGTGCTTAGCGGAGAAAACCCAGAGTGCCCTCCTAAAGACTCCTGGGATGTATAATATCATTTGCCTGGGCCTGGAAACCAGAAAAAAAAAAAAAAAAAAACAGAGAAAGAAAAAGTTTAACACAAGTAAATATGATATACTTTCCTATTTACTAAGGCTAGCATCATAAGGATTAAAAATAGCCAGTGTTTTGTGAGAGAGTGAAGTTCCGCTTTAAGAAACCTCTGAACAGAGAATGACTGGCACATAGAATTGTATTAAAACAGCACACTTTTCCTTAACGAGGGTTTCATTAGAAGGTCTGATTTGCTCTGGTTAGTAATGCTACAATTCTATTTTTGTACAGGGTGTCAACTATGATCCACATTAAAAGACACCATACAAGAAAACCATTTAGATCAGTTTCTTTATATGTATCCATAGGTCAGGGTGTATCAGGACCATTAGTTAATGCCATCAACAACTACAGCAATACCACTGGTAAGCTGCCACTACGACAAGATAAGACCAGATATCAATTCTGACCAGGAGCACTTCTAGGCCTAACAGCCATCTATTATCTGTCATTACTACGAGCTCAGACATCAGTGTGTGATCCTACATTATAAGGGTAGAGCGGCAGATGCAGGCTATAGTCAGATAAAATCTAGCCTGTATCTATCTTCAGAGACAAGATCTGAAGTAGAATGCCCATTTATTGCCCACAGACTATGTCAATGTTTCCCTCGTATGGTTTGTTCTTTTCATCATCATTAACAGGTTGGGAAGTTCATCCAGCATACAGCAATATCTAACAAACACTGGAAAACGCAGTGGGAGCACTGTAACTGCAGGGAATGAGACATCTGGGCAACAGCTGTAAAGATCACCAGATGTTCATACAGGGATGTGTGCAGCTCCGATCATGGAGCTTCACCTTTGCCATACAGCAGTCACACCTACTGCTGCTCCCATTCTGCTGCTAACCTGTGCACGGCATCTACTCATCAGACATCACTGTCATTACAAGCATATTATAGAAAACCAGTACTAAGACAATATGCTGGCTTTTAGGCTGATCCAATGGCTTCCAGACTTTGTGTCAATGACCTGGAAGTAGGTCAAGAGTTCTCACTTTACTAAAGTCACTTGCTACTTGATTGTTTGAGGTCAGTTACTCAGTGTAGTGAGAGCAGAGGCAGTTAGGTAACAAGCATTTTAAGGTGTTTAACAAATCATCCCCCAATCAGACTTTGTAAAGGTTCTTCTAAGACCATGTCAGGTGTAGGTGTCTAAAGTAGCCTTTCAACCTTTTTTTTTTTTTCCAGAGGAACCCCTAAAATAATTTTCAGGTCTCCGGAAACCCTCACTAAAACCAGTTTGTTGGGAGGGTCAATGGCAAAAAATGCTCCTTACATTTGTGGTCGGTAGAAAGAATGCAACCCTGTTTCACACTGGCAGAGCGATAGGGTCCACCTGTTAGTTTTTAAGGTGGACCCAATCAGACAATCCATTGCCTTCTATGGAGCGGAGGATGTCAGACATGTGTCCGCCCCCCCCCCCCCGACATCTGTGCTGATCCTGTCTGCTAAAAACAGATAGATGGGGGATCCGCTACCCATCCATCTGGCGGATTGGATGACAGTTGGATAGAAATGGACTGGTGGTCTGATTCCATCTGATCACCCATAGAGGAAAACTGGCTTTGTCCGTGTCCACTCTGTATAAGTGGCGCAGACATGGACCTATAATCTGCCAGCAGGGATCAGCAGACAGATTACCCGCTCAGCAGGCGGATCCGCTGCCGGAGTCCACCTGTCTGAAAGGGGCCTTACAGACCACTACAAAGATAAACTGGTCATCCTGCTGGCACTGCCAAGTGGCATTGGCTCCGGAACTATGCAGGCACCATCAGATGGTAGGTCAATCAGCCACAGCTCAAGGAACTCCTAGCAACCTCAGGAGGAACCTTTGAAACCCTGATTGAGAATAGCTGCTCTAAAGTTTTAAAAACGTTACTTTTATGTGCAGTAGAACACTATACACTCACCTCTCCAGTGGCTCATTTCACCTACTCAGACACTTTCAAGAGTATCAGATGCCTGTGTCCTCTACCTGTGCACTTGTCCCTTCCTTTAAACCCTTAGAGCCAGTTCACACTGAGGCAGCACGACTTGCAGTGCGACTGCCTCAGGCGACCGGGATTCTGACTTCAGCGGCGACTTGCAAAACGACTTCTGTATAGAAGTCAATGCAAGTCGCCTGAAGTCGCCCCAAAAGTAGTACAGGAACCTTTTTCTAAGTCGGAGCGACTGGAGTCGCTCCTATTAGAACGGTTCCATACTACAGAACGGGACGCGATTTGTCAGGCGGCTAAGTCGCCTGACGAGTCGCCCCGGTGTGAACAGGCTCTTACTGTATGTCACCACTAAATCCTGCAGTAACATAGTGGAACAAACCACAGAAAATACCCACATTTACTTTCCAATAACCCTCACTGATGGGATTTTTGTCCTCCCTTTTACATTGTGTTAATTAGCTGTAGGTACTGACCAATCAATACCCGTGCAAATACATTCTGCCCAACATTCATGGTAAACTCCAAATAGTTGGATGCTTGTTTCACATATTACATAGTATGTCAGGTTGAAAAAAACACCCCTATCCATTAAGGTTCAACAAAACACATCCTCAAAAAGCATCCACAGAACCCTAATGCCCTGTACACACGGTTGGAAATTCCGACCACAAAATCCGTCTGATTTTTTCCGACGGATTTTGTCCCACACTGGTGTTACATACACACGGTCGGACAAAGTTGTCGGAAAATACGATCATCCTGAACGTGGTGACGTTCGTTGCGTATGACAGGACTACGTAGAGGCTAGTAGCCAATAGCTTTGGTCTTGTAATGTGATCTGAGCATGCGTGGCACTTTGTCCGTCGGAATTCGCTACACACGATCGGAAAAATTGGAGAGCAGGAGATAAAACTTTTTCCGTCGGAAAAAGTCCGATGGAGCCTACACACGGTCGGAATTTCCGACAACATTGTCCGATAGGACATTTTCCGTCGGAAAATCCGACCGGGTGTATGGGGCAACCCAATACAACATTCTACAATGTTTTTACCTATAAATACAGTACTAGTAGCCATTTGTATTTTATGCATTTAGAGACACAACCAGCCCCTTATTAAAACCATCAACAACGAAAGCCAGAATAGGTTCTTGTGAAAAAAACATTCATATTCACAACTCTTACAGTATAAATAAAGCTGTCCATTTTGATACCTTTGTTCTTCCTGTTGCAAATGGTGTGTTATTTTGTCTCTACAGACAATTTATATATATTTTGTGGAGGCATAAATTAATCCAGTTAATCTTTTCTCAATTTTTTTTACTGAAATGTATTGAAACTCTTCAACAAAACAAAATAAGCAAAAGCAGTACAACAAAGTAGAAACAAAGTACCAATACACTTTGTACAAATATTTCTCCCCAAAATGCTAAATAAGAGCAGCAATAGCCTTGGGCCCCTTTGACATGGGCTTTCTGATCAGGTCCACCTGTCAGTTTTTCAGACGGACCTGATCAGACACTCCATTCATCCCTATGGGGCAGCGTATGTCGTCGGTGACATGTTCGCTGACATCTGCCGCGATCCGAACTGATCCGTGAAATACAGATGGATGGAAACCCTATTTCCCATCCGTCTGATGTATCAGATGGGTTCGGATGAAAACTAACAGGTAGTCTGTTTTCATCTGATCCCCCATAGAGGAGAGCGGGGCTCCGACAGGTCCGTCTCTGCACAGTGAGGGGAGACAGGCCTGTTATCTGCCTGTTCAGCAGATGAAATAAACGACCTACAGGAGCTCAACAAACTGGGGAGGAAGCAAGTAAAGAGAAGCAGCAAGTGGAGAAGAGAAGGATAAAAAGAGCGAGAGAGAGAGCGAGAGAGCGAGAGAAAGAGAGAGGAAATGGAGGAGAAGGGAGGGAATTGGGCACCCCAGGGGTTTTATGCTGTACCACATGGAACCTTCAAATTTCTAGGAATCGGGAGGTCATTTGAGAAGGCGGGAAGTGTTCTATCCACGATTGCCAAGTCTGTTGAAATTTGTGGTACTTGTCCTCAAAGATCGCCTTCAATCTTTCGTTAATGAGCGTGCAATGAAACCCAGTTTAAACCCCCTCAAAGCTGAGGAGTGGATCTTTTTTCACTTCTAAGCTCCCCCATGCCACTAACCTCAAAAGCCCCAGGTATGTCAGATATGGCCGTACATGTTTACAAGGTTGGAGAGTCGTATAGCTACCAAAAGCTACCATAACATTATGTATTTTATAAAGCCTAAACATATTTTCAGTCTTTTTGAATTCTGTGCAAAGGCCCACTAATATTATCTCCCCTTGGGGAGCTATCTAACATTCTTTCAACAGTGAGGCCTGACATTGTATCAGACGCTGACCAGATGGGGGCACTGTAAGTGCAATGAGTCGGCCTCCACTCATAGGATAGGATAGGAAACTCTGTATGTAATAGTCATAGGATAGGAAACTCTGTATGTAATAGTCATAGGATAGGAAACTCTGTATGTAATAGTCATAGGATAGGAAACTCTGTATTATGTAATAGTCATAGGATAGGAAACTCTATATGTAATACAGGGGGCAGGTTAGTTGCTTTAGGGAGACATGTCTGATATAACAATACACCATTGACATGCAACATGTAACAATCAGTCATAGAAGGAAATTACATATTGATTTTATTTTTTTTATTAAAAAAAGGAACTGCAGACATCTTTCCAGCATAATTGGCCTTGCTCTTGAACAGGAAAGTAAATTTAACGTTTATTTCACTCTGTGCTGTGGTTCTAAATTTTGCAAACATTGCATTTATATTTTATTTATATCATGCATATAGTACCAATTATATTTCATACGAGTATGTGTAGTTCTAGCCTTGTACACCAAATTCCTCATTGTAATTGAACAAAAAGGGCATCAAAGGCCTTTGCATTGGCTGTTTTACTACTTATTATATCATAGTGGAGATGCCAGAGGCTAATCCAGAGCTACTCCATTTGTGCTGAGTAAGGAATATGACATGAAAGTGCCGAGGTCAAAGCCTTCTTCTTTGAGATTGATAAAGACTTCTTTCTTCGACTCTTTTCACAGATTCCTAGTGTGAAAAAAGACACACAGGGTTCCCCTTCCCATGGCTGCAAAGACAGAAGGAAACCGACACTGCCAACAGTATCACCTGGCCTCCCAGCCAAAAAAAAAAAAAGGGATTAGATAACCAGGTCTCTGTCCTGTCCACCCTCATTCAGACCCACTTAATCTAACACAATAGGAAGGGGTCAATACCAAGCAAGAGCAGAAACCTGAAGCCTATAAAGAGGAGACACACCTCTGCTGTATGAACCAATCAGATTCAGGCTTCAGCCATGCTAAAGGATGTTTTTGGTAGCCGATTTGCTTAAAGCCAGAATAAGAGACAGTCAGAAAAATGGTTTACCAGTAACTTCCATTTCAAAAGTTGCACCTCCACTTCCCTTTTCTATCAGTAGCACTATGGGACTACTATTTACTCTACACCACAGTAACTCCACAGTGCGACCTGCATTTATAGCCCATTCATAAAATGTAGACTGTAGATTATTTTAGCCTGTGTTATCTTATGGAGTTCTCTCTGTCCGGAAGCAAGCGAAGTGAAATACGTATTAAAATCACATTAATGCGCCCTAAAAATGTTCAGTACTTTTTTTTATAGCAGTGGTATGATTGGGACAGGCCATATTGCGTTTATAAACGGACCTCTAATTTACTGCACTGCCCAACAGGCGCTAGAGTTTGACCGCATTGTTCAGTACACTCCATAGTCTTATCAGCCTTGTCCGGCAGTAGTAGTACAAAGGTATAGACCAGTGGTCTCCAAACTGCAGCCCACGGGCTGGATGTGGCCAATTGCATGCCTTTATCCGGACCACCAATGATGGGGCACTATTCCTTCCATAGACACCAATTATGGGGCACTATTCCTCCCACAGACACCAATTATGGGGCACTATTCCTCCCACAGACACCAATTATGGGGCAATATTCCTCCCACAGACACCAATTATGGGGCACTATTCCACCCACTGATACTGACAATGGGGCAATATTCCTCCCACAGACACCAATTATGGGGCACTATTCCTCCCACAGACACCAATTATGGGGCAATATTCCTCCCACAGATACCAATTATGGGGCACTATTCCACCCACTGATACTGACAATGGGGCAATATTCCTTCCATAGACACCAATGATGGGGCACTATTCCTTCCATAGACACCAAATATGGGGCACTATTCCTTCCATAGACAACAATGATGGGGCACTATTCCTCCCAATAGACACCAATGATGGGGCACTATTCCTCCCACAGATACCAATGATGGGGCACTATTCCTTCCATAGACACCAATGATGGGGCATTATTCCTCCCACAGATACCAACAATGGGACACTATTCCTTCCACTGACACCAACAATAAGGCATTATTCCTATCACTATTACCCATTATTGGGCACTCTCCTTCCTTCTACTAACTACAGGTGCTATGTATTTTTTTATTTACTCCCACTGACTACAGTTCGGCCCCCCTAAAGTCTGAAGGACAGTAAACGGGCCCTTTGTTTAAAACGTTTGGAAACCCCTGGTATAGACCATAGGTATGTACATTTGTAGTACAGTCACAGTATATATGAATCGTGGAATATTACAGTTATGTAGAAAATTATAAAAAATATCAATAACTGCAAACAATTCAATTTTCTTTTCAAAATTCTCATTACAAACAAAAGAACTGCCTTAAACCTTATGAACTAATACTAGCGTTATCTGTTGTGAATATCAAAAGTAGGGTGAGGCATAGCAATATCCTAGGGATCTGTCCTTTAGTATGTAAGGCTGATTCAGATTCCACCATTCTCAACAGGCCAACAAACGGATGGGAATTAGAATATATCCAATTTCCCTAGAAAGCCTTGTACTTTGGCTGTATTGTACCAAGAATTATATTTAAATATAATCATTAAGTTAATGTAAATTCTGTCGTAAGAAAATTAGATCACGTCTGAAAGTTTTTTTTCGTACGTTTTGAAAAAATATATTTACTAATCACATTTTCTACACCACCCTTGGTGAAAACTAAAATAAGCAGCAATTAGATTTATCAAATTAGTTTATCCTGGTCTTGCTTGTGCCCCAGGCTGCAAGGAAACACTAGATATGGAGGGCTGTGGGAGAAGTCATAATAGGGTCAAGAAGTCCCAGAATCACCAACCGGGCATCCAGAGTCAAACAAAAACAAACCAAACGCTTGAATCTATTAAGACCCGTTCTATAAGAACTCATAATGGGGAGTCTTGCAGTACAGTCTTGGTTATGTGATATGATAACATAATGAAAAGCCATACTCACAAAGGTTTTGAACATCTTGCTGGCCGTCTACGGCAGTTGGAAGCTCAGGAGCTGCTTCGTACATTCCCAAAGCCGTGTCCTCCTCCTCCAGCTGGGACTCTTGACTAAATCTCTTTTTACCAGCTAACCAGTGTGAGGGCAATGGAGTGTTGGACACGGAGCTCGACAGCAAAATGCAGACAGCCAGAACAGCCCATAACTTCATCTTAGAAAGACTTCCAAGAAAGGGACCTTACAGGGAACAAAAAACAGTAAACAATATGACATTTCAAAGGAATTCAAATGAGTTTCTTATTTATATTAGGTTTGTTACTATTCATGTATAATAGGAGGTTGACATTGGCCTTGGTTCCTTTAGGCTTGATTTTTCATGCATTTTGCAAAAATGCAGGGACATTTTTTAACATGGGTTCCTATGGAACATGTTCACATCAATGCATTTTTGTGCCTCTGCGTTTTTGGAAAGGGTCGGGGACTTTTTTCATGCAAAATTCAGCGTTTGGCATGTAATAGAAGTCAATGAACCCGCATCCAAAACTCAAGTACCGCGTTTTTACCTAGATTTTGCGTTTTGCGTTTTTTACACATACATGTACATAGCTGGTTGCTAAGCATCCACAGTGTAAAAAAAACGCAAAACGCGGCAAAATCGCTGTAAAAACATGTGTCCAAAAACGCGGCAAGCACCGCAGAAACGCTCAAAAGCAACATGCATAGATGTGAATCAAGCCTTAAAGTGGATGTTCATCCTAGAATTAAGCCTGGTACACACTGAGTTTTTTCCATTGAACGGAAAAAAATAATAAATAAATATCAGCTCCGGTCGGAGCCGCTATACTGACACTCCGATGTTAGTACAGCGAGCTCCCCCACTGAGCTGTTGTGTTCTGACAGGGGGACACCCCCTGCCAGAACACTCCTGTCAGTGCTCTCAGCCATTGGCTGAAATCGCTGACCAGCTTCTGACGGACCGGCTGGCATACACACAGGCCGCATGTCGGACGTTTTTTATTGAACAGACCGATGTGGCACTGAAATTCAGCCTGTTTGTACGGGGCTTTACTCTATGAACTCTAAAAAGCCATGCAACACATGCACCTTGATAAATGCATAGCACCATATTTGCTTCTGTCCATGCTTCGGTTGTTTAGCAATCAGCATTAGAAACTGGCAGCCATTTACCAGTGACACCATGCAATTCATATTGTTGCTCAGCCCCCTCGTGCTATATACAGCTTTGACAGCATCAGGGCCCACTGGAAGAATTTCCTAGTCAGGCTTTGCCATTACAACCCAAAGATGGCATTTGGGAAGGGGGGGCTGAGTAAAACACTATGGGGGTTATTTACAGAAGGCAAATCCACTTTGCACTGCAAGTGCACTTGAAAGTGCACTGAAAGTGGACTTGGAAGTGCAGTCGCTCTAAATCTAAGGGGTAGATCTGAAATGAGTGGAAGCTCTGCTGATTTTATCATCCAATCATGTGCAAGCTAAAATGCTGCTTTTTATTTTCCTTGCATGTCCCCTTCGGATCTACAGCGACTTTACTTCCAAGTGCACTTTCAGTGCAAAGTGGATTTTCCTTGAGCAAATAACCCCCATGAGTTGCATAGTGTCACTGGTAAATAGCTGGTAGTTTCCAATGTCCATTGCTGGACAACTGGAGCGCACGCAGATGTCTACTATAGTGCTATGAATTTATTAAGGTGCATGTGTAAATTAGGATTGCATAGAGGAGACAAAATAATAAATACTCTTCCCCATTCCATTTGGAATTAGGTTTTAATGTGTATGTCTGGCCAAAATTGAAAAATCCAATGCAATGCATCTCTGCAGTACACAAAGATTTTCCACATGTTCCCATTAAAAATGCTGAAAGTATAAGAAAACACCTGTGAATCCTGCCAGGAATCCAGTGAGCTCTTACCTTTCTGCACACACTGCCTCTGCTACACTGTAATCCCAAGCAGTGTTATCAGCCCCGTCCGAGCGTTCATCTGCTGGACTACAGATCACCTCTCCCTTCCGTTGTGCAGATAAGGAGAAGGGCAGGTGTTCTGCAATGGAGAACTCACACAGGGCTGACAACACTGCCTGGTATTTTAGTGTAGAAGTTGCACTGTGTTGTCAGCTCAGACAGGAAGTTAGGAGTGCACCGAGTTTCTGGCAGGATCAGCAAAAATGTTTACTTGCAAATTTTTAAAGAGACAAAGCATAAGGAAATGTGCATATATTGCATAAATGTAGTGAGTGTGTTTCTTTTTTTTTTTGCCTTGGTATACAGCATACAAAGCACCAGTCTGACTTAACCCTACTCTGCAATGGTCTTAGAAACAGTGTTAAAGGATAAATTCACCTTTAGTAACATCTTATATGCTACCAAAACAAAAAAAATACTGCCACTCAAATGCCCCAAAACGGGGCAGTCAGATCAGCATGTGAATAGACTGGTGCAAGATAGACAGGGCTGGCTCGTCAGGTTTTAGAAGACTTCAACAAAATGGTGGTCGTCTGGACACACCGACTCCATTGCATGAATGTGGATTGGATGGGTATAAGATACCTTTGGCTCCTGTTCTCCACCTGTAGAGATTTCTCCCGACGCGTTTTGTCCTTTTTTGGGATCTCTACGATTAAGCCGCAAAAAGGGCAAAAACAGGAGCTGAAGTCACCCTATACCCATCTCATTCACATTTATGCAACAGGGAGCCAGTGTGTGTGCAGAGGACCACCATTTTGTTGAGATCTTACATGGTACACCTGTATTTAGGGTGTAACATGTTACTAATACAGCCTCCCTCCACCCTGATTCCTCAGTGTGGGGCACCCACCCACACAGCTGCATCCATCATTCACAGAGTTCTGTGAATGAATGAGCTACAAGTCCTGTCATCCACTGCAGCAGAAGGTTTGTAATTCTCAGTGAACTCAGAGGGTACCGGTGAGCACCCTCAAGGTTTATATTGATTCTTCCTGGTCTTCAGTAACTGTCTGCCCGTACGAGAGGTATGGGCATACAGCTATACTGAGATTCTACAGGATCCTGACATTTACCCACCATCTGCTCTGCGGGCTTCTATAAAAAAAAAAAAAATGCACATTTTACCTGCAAAAAATTTGCATTTTCTAAAGGTGAAGTTATCCATTAACACCTGTACAGTTGGCGGCAGGAAATTTACTTTAAATGTACATACAACATCATCAACCCTTTGAAGATAGTCATGTTTACACAGATTAATGGATTATCATCATTTTTTTTTCATATTCATTTTATTTGTCAAGACCTCCACGATATTTGTAATGTTGCCTTATTCACTTGAACAAAAAAAGGGTTTACCTTCACCGAGATCTTTGCATTTCAACTGCTGTTGTCTCCGTCTTAAACTAAAACAATCACCTGACAATGGGCCCCACTCTCTACATGTGTGTGAACTTGCCTGGGTGTTTCAGGTTTGGAAAATCCGCTAAGATTTGTACATAGGACAGTCCGCGGAGTGATTGCATGTCTGGAAGAATGCAGTAAAAGCAAAGTTTACACTGCGAAAATACTCTGTGTGGGAAACGCAAGAGCCAAGTATATGCAAAGCTAAAATAGTCTGTCATCTCTCTCGCTTTGTTAACCCTTTCCGCCTCTGTACAGCGCTGCAGTGCTTGAAGGAAATGCTAACTTTTTTAATGAATTTTCTCTTTAATATGGTCAAGATTGCTGGAACCGAGCAAGTATAACGTTATACAGTATACCAGATTATGGATGGCTATTAGATTCCTTTAGTAACATCTCACCATAACCCTACTCCATGAAAGCCAAGCTTTCCATACACTGCACTGATGATGACCGTAAAGCCTAAAATATCTGTATGCAGTTGGGAGTAAATGATCCTATATATTATTAGGTTATACACCAATCAGTACTAACATAATGACCACCCACTATAACTCGTTGAGGCATGGAATCCAGTGGACTTCTAAAGGTTTTCTGTGGTATCTGGCACCAAGCTGTCAGTAGCAGATATTTATCTCCTGTAAGTTGCAAGGTGGGGCCTACATGGATCGGACTTTTTTCCAGCACATCCCACAGATGCTCAATTGGATTGAGATCTGGATAACTTGGAGGCCAAGTCAACGCTTCAAACTTGTGTTCCTCAAACCATTCTTGGATTTATCAGACCAGGTCACCTTCTTCTATTAATCTGTGGTCCAGTTCTAATGCTCACATACCTATTGTAGGCGCTTTTAGCTGTGGACACAGGACAGCATGGGCACCCTGACGGACTGCGGCTACGCAGCCCCATACACGACAAACTGATACACTGTGGGGTTGGTTTACTAAAACTAGAGACTGGAAAATCTGGTGCATCTCTGCATAGAAACCAATCAGCTTCCAGATTTTTTTCTTTTGTCAAAGCTTAATTGAACAAGCTGAAGTTAGAAGCTGATTGGCTACCATGTACAGCTTCACTAGATATTGCACTCTCTAGTTTTAGTAAATCAACCCCAGTGTGTTCTGACACCTTTCTATCAGAACCAACATTAACCTCCCTGGTGGTATGATTATGTCAGATTTTTGCATCTCAAAGCGGTACATTGTTTCACATGGAAATTTGGCGTTTTATATTGGAGGCCTGTAATTCTTAGGAATAACTCACTTAAATCTGCCCAAACAAGAGTCTAGTAGACATCCTGGGTATGATAATGTTTGAAACACAAAATCATAAATTATAATATAATAAATAATTATAACAAATAATAATATAATAATAATAAAATATATTCAATAATGTAATCAAAACAAAAACACAGAAATGTGCTCAGTTGCAGAATTCTCGCTGTCATTACTTTCAGTGTTTGATGATGAATTTCCCCACAAATCACTATCGCTCAATTCTGCAAGTAGTTCTAATTTACTATCGCTGTTTTCTAGCTCTAAAACCACTTTTGATGTAAAGGAATGCTTTTTGGTTGCCATGTACAATCTCAAGTTTCCAGGCAGAGAGAACAGTATACTGTATATAATATAAAACTGCATGCAGGGCACTGGACAAAGCACTAGGGACAAAAGGAATGTGAAATGATTTGATACAGTAATGTAATCTGTAAGGTTACAGTGTACTGTATGCGTTTTGTTTTTTGCACTTTTTGAATTTGGCACCGGGCTCCATCCCCGTGCGTTGCGACGCTCGCAGGGAACGGAGCCCGACACACAGAGGCATCGGGCAGAGGACACAGCCCGCAGACACAGTGAGGGGACATCGCAGGATCCTGAGGACAAGGTAAGTAACTTTCCCAGGATACTGCGATGCAATCCCAAGTGTGGCTTGGAGTTACCGCTTTTGGTAATGAAAATTCACCCTGAGCCACACTCTGGATTACCACCAGGGAGGTTAACTTTTTCAGCAATTTGAGCTACAATAATTCATCTACTGGATCAGAATACACGGGCCAGCATTCACTCCCCACATGCATCGGTGAGCCTTGGTTGCCCCATGACCCTGTTGCCAGTTTACTGGTTTTCCTTCCTTGGACCATTTTTGGTAGGTCCTGACTACGACCACCGCAGACTAGAAACATCCCACAAGAGTTGCAGTTTTGGAGTTGCTCTATTACCATTACAATTTGGCCCTTGTTAAAGCTGCTCAAATCCTTATACTTGCCCTTTTTTTCTGCTTTCAGCACACCAATTTAAGGGACAACATGTTTACTTGCTGCCTAATATAACCCACAGATTTTCAGATGCCATTGTAATGAGCCCAAAATGTCCCCATACTCTCTTCACCAGAACGTCTAACTCACCATCAACAATCCTATTAGGTACCAATATGACTTTTGTAGCCAGGTGCTTGGCTAAGAATGGAGAGTGAGATAAACACTGGCTGCAGCTGCTCTCTATTTGCTGTCCTGCGGTGCTGAACTGGTTAACAGCTATATCAGCAAAAGAAGGAAGCTGCTGAGCAGGAATAATTCAATAGACTGAGTCAGGCAGTGGAAGCTCTTAGTCCAGAGGAAAGATACCCTACTGTAATCAAGAGCTTTTGAATTGCATTTCCCAGAGGCTGTACAGGGCACAGGTCTCCTCTCCCTGTGAAGGAGATCGGAGAGTGTATATCACTGTCCAGTGTGCCCCATCACTGCTGCATTTCAGAGGCCTGAGCGGGATCTAGAGTGCTGACTGCAGACAGAGGCACCTGGGTGCAGAGCAGAGAGCGTGTATGACCGGATGGTGAGCTGCTGCTGTGGGGGATTTACTATCTGCTGCTAGAGAGACTGAGCCCTTTTAGGAAATCACCATACAGCCATCTAGTAGCCTTGGTTACTGCCAGCAGGTGTGACTTGACTGTACTCATGTGCACCAATGGTACAATTGTGCCCCAATGCTAGCCAGCTGAAGAGTTAGGAGTAAAGACTGTCCATTTACAACAGCCTCACAGAGACCTTCATCTATTGCTTATGCTAAGAGGTACCTCTCTGGTGACATTGGACCATATATCTTAGCCAGCCAGCCTTCTAGAGTGCAGTCTAGACTAGGTATAGTATTGGTCACATTGCAGTTAATGCTTGTATGTACTGTTTATTGCTGACTTTGCTGATTCATGAGTTAATCCCAATCTAGTGGTACAAAACCTTATACTAAGTTACTTTGGCATAGTGATTACACTATCTAGCGGACTGTCAAAACCTACCTTCTATGTGTTCATTTATGCGCAAACCACCATTTCCTGGTGCTAATTCACAAGCAAGTTAAAGCGGAGCTGCACCCACACAAAAAATATTAAAAGTCAGCAGCTACAAATAGTGCAGCTGCTGACTTTTAATAAGTGGGCACTTATCTGTTCCTGGTTCCAGCGGTGTAGGCAGAAGATGACGAGAGACCGCTCGTCTCTTGCTGCCCCGCCGTCAGGGAATCAGGAAGTGAAGACGCAACGTCTTCACTGCCCGGTCCCTACTGCGCATGCGTGAATCGCGCTGCGCGCCCCTATTGGTCCCCGCTGTGTCCTGGGAACTGTGTTTCCCAAGACACAACAGGGCATTCTCGGATAGAGGCGGGGCAGCTCGGATAATGCGTCCCGGAAGTGGGTGCAGATACCTGTATTATACAGGTATCTGCACCCCCCTCCCCCCTGAAAGGTGCCAATTGTGGCACCGGAGGGGGGGGGGGGAATCCGATAAGTGGAAGTTCCACTTTAGGGTGGAACTCCGCTTTAAATGATCTATGCTTGTGTTTTAATAAGTGCTTGCAGTAACTTTCATTAAACCAGGTGTGTGAGCGGCTTAGGTTGTTCTTGGATTCGAGGCGCAGACCAGAGAACCCAAATTATCAAGCGGCACCAGCAGGGGATAGCGCTACAAATATATGCCGATTACTCGGTTTTATAAATAGCTAGAAACAGAAGAAAAATGTGGAATTTATCATATTTATTAAGACAAATGGCAAAAACACAAACTAGCTACAACTAGTGTGATTTTTGTGTATTCAAAATATAATAATCTGTGACTATCGACAATCTCGAGGGCTGACTTCAGCCTGGAATTTTTGCAGTTTAACAGCCTGGTCAGTGACTAAGAAACCGAGGCCAGCAACTGCTAACCTGAATTTGATTGGGTATTACCCTATTGCAATCCTCTGGACAGCTTGAAGCAGCACAATGAGCCAATCAATGTGCTGCAGGGCTCATGCGCCAACAAAGAATATGTTGATTGGAGGCGAGAGCAGAATGACAGAAAGATGAGCTCAGTGTCCTGCTTCATTCCATTGTTCAGACCCATTCTGGGGGAGGGGAAAAGACCTGTAGTTGTCATCTAACTGCCGCAAAGAAAAATCAAGTCTCCTGCCCTCCAGACAGAACTGTGTACATCTCGGGACTGGATGGACAGAAGGGCAAATCCTGTGGCAGATAGCAGCCCCGTCATGTGTTTCACGTGTGCATTTAGCTGTTTGCCCGGAGTTCATCTTTAATGCTCAAGGTCTCAGTTTCACCAGTCTTGCATCCTGCTGGCATTCGAGAGGCTTGTACAGGATGCCCCGGCTTGTGGTTTGTAAGAGGAGATGTTGAGTTAATCTCAGCTGAGCATGTCGCCGACAGAAAAATTAAACACAAGAGTGTTTAAACAAGTTATATACCTTTCCAACACATGACGAACGAGCACCAGCTACTATTTTAATCACACTGCCAGCCATGTAGGCTTAACCTATAGTATTCAGAACACGCTGTATACTCACAGGCAGATTTAAAGCCGAGGTCCATTATACACTTTAAAAACTCTTTGAACAACATATATAATGTAGTTTGTGAACAGGGTTAACAATTTTTTTATTTTATTTTTAGTCCCCTCTGTAACAGTTTTACTTTCTGTTATTTTTCAACTTCCTTTAACAGGGTGGAAACGCTGTTGGTTTTGCAGCAAAAATCGCACAGCCGCGTTGTCACCTTGTGGACAGGGTAGATTTAGCCGCACAACTCGTTTTACATAAAAAAAACCTCTCCCTATATTCCAGCTGTGCTCCTGCTATGTCACCCCATTGTATGGTTTCTTCTTGAGACTACAAGAAGCCATTTGGGTATACGTAAGGGCATCCAACCACTTTAACACAATAAGGCTCTTTATTGAGCAATGTACTGCAACTCATTTTTAAAGGAGAAGTACTGTCAAAGCTCATTTGGCTGTACTTCTCCTGTGGATCACAGGAGTGCAGTTCATTCTGCACTCGTGACCCCGTTTTTAGCACACAGCAGGCTGAAGCCTGCTATCAGCTGACATCACAGAGCCGTTCCAGGCTTGGGCAAGATCGTGAGCATATGGTCGGGATCTGCCCACATGCCTAGACAGGGCCGGTGCTACCACTAGGCAAACTAGGCAGCCGCCTAGGGCACACTGCTGCCTAGGGGCGCCCAGGCTGCTGGTTTCCCTCCGGGTTTGCATGCTCTGCAGGCTGCAGCATGTAACTCAGTCCGACTGATAGTGTAATTAGAGGTGCAGCACAGCACTGGAATCAGCGCTAGAGGAAGCAGAGCTGATGCTTGCTGTATTGCGGCGCCTTCTGTCACATGGGCAGGGCAAAGGGGTGGAGTCAGGGTTGGAGCCAATGGGGCGGCAAAATTAGGTTTCACCTAGGGTGTCAAAAATCCTTGCAATCCTAGATCAGCACCCCGCTCAGCCTCTCAGCTGAGCAGCTCCTGCCCGCTCTACAGCTCAGCACTCCAGTGAGCACCGGGGGGGGGGGGGGGGGGGGGGGGGGGGGGGGGGGTGGGGGGGGGCGCGCGGGGGGGGGGGGGACAGAGCAGAGAACCGCTAACTGACAATCATCAGCTCTCTGCTCACGGAGCTCTGAGAACTGAACGATCGGCAGTGTTTGATCGCCCAATTCTCAGTCTTAGAGCCAGCGGGGTACAGATACAGCATTGGACCGCGGTGCTGCATCAACCTAGGTAAGTAGGAATCTGCAAAAAAACGTTAAAGTCTTATTGGAAATAAAGAGTATACTTATTCTGGTGTGTTAGCTTTGTGAGTTGAGCATATTATGCAGGCATTGTCTACTGTTATCCTTAGGAAGCCAATCCTGAGAAATGCCATGCAGCAGTCATTGGAGTGCATGTAGACAGGAAGAGGCTGCAGGAGATCAGCAGTGCAAGTATCCAAAAAAGATATAAAAATAATAGTATTTGTCTATAATACACAGTGGTTTAGCAAACATTGGTAGATTTTCTAAAGGCAAATAGACGGTGCACATTGCAAGTGCACTCAATTTTCCCAGAGCTTAGTATATGTGGTAAAGCTCTGCTGATTTCCATTGCTCATGTCACCTAGCTTTTACAGTTGTATGCCCTGAAAAAAAAAAAAAAAAAACCTGCAAGGCATAATGAGCTAGTATGCACGGCATACTATTATTAATAAATATTATTATTATTCACGATTTATATAGCACCAACAGTTTATGCAGCGCTTTACAATGTAGAGGGGGGACAGCACAATTACAGTACAATACAGAAGGGACAGGAGGGCCCTGCTCATAGAGCTTACATTCTAAAGGGAGGGGGTGGTGGTACAAAAGGTAATAGATGCGGGGAATGAATTGATGGAGTTGTTAGGTGGGTGTGGGATAGGCTTCCCTGAATAAGTGAGTTTTCAGGGATCTCCTAAAGGTGGACAGGTTAGGGGCTGATCGGATATACCGGGGCAGAGAATTCCAGAGGATAGGAGAGGCTCTGGAGAAGTCCTGAAGACGAGCATGAGAGGAGGTAACAAGGGAGCTAGAGAGCAGGAGGTCCGGGGAGGAGCGGAGGGGACGATTTGGGTGATATCTGCAGATGAGGTTGGTGATATAAGGAGTGAATAAGTTGCTCTGTGGTGTCATTAGTCAGGAAGGGTCGAATTCTGGAGATGTTGCGGAAGTTAAGGCGGCAGGATTTAGTCAGTGATTGGATGTGACACCCATCACCCTGGAATGTATGGAGGGACCAATGGTTGTGCTGTTAATCTTAATGGTAAAGTCATGGGGGGCAGGGGGACTGGGAAGGAGGAAATATTACAAGCTCAGTTTTAGAAAGATTGAGTTTGAGAAAGTGGTGTGACATCCATACCGATATGTCATTCAGTAAGTTTGAGATCCGTGAGGAGATCGAGGGGGTGAGTTGAGGAGTGGAGAGATAGATCTGGGTGTCATCGGCGTAGAGGTGGTATTGGAAGCAATGGGAGGTTATCAACTGGCCCAGGGAAGAGTTATAGAGCAAGAATAGGAGGGGCCCAAGGACAGAGCCTTGGAGTACCCCAACAGAGAGAGGAAGAAGAGTAGAGGAGATGCATTTGTAAGTGACATTAAAAGTGCGCTGAAATAGGTAGGAGGAGAACCAGGATAAAGCAGAATCACAGAGGCCAAGGGAGTGTAGTTTGCTGAGGAGCAGGTGGTCAACTGTGTTGAAGGCAACAGAGAGGTCTAAGAGTATGAGTAGGAGTATGGAGTAATGCCCATTGGTTTTAGCAGTTAGTAGGTCATTGGTGAGTTTTAGTAGGGCAGTTTCAGTAGAATGTTGTACGAAAGCCGGACTGTAGGGAGTTGAGAAGGTTGTTGTCCGTGAGGTAGCGACTCATTCATGGACAAGGTGTGGACAAGGATACTAGCTTATAATGAAATACTTACCTTAGAACGAAGCGCCCGCACCGCCTGCCAATCACCGCTGAGGGAGCTGACATGTTCCCTCTGCGTTTCTTCCGAGTTTGCTGCTCCAGCACTGTGAGTGTCCGGAGCCGCAATGACGTCACTCCCGGGAGTCCTCTGTTCCGGCAAGGTCCAGCAGCATCCGCCGGACCTTGAGAGAGCATGCACCACCGACGTCAGCGGCTGCATGCAAGGTAAATATCTCCTCAACCATACAGGTTTAGGAGATATTCATTTTACCTACAGGTAAGCCTTATTATAGGCTTACTTGTAGGTAAAAATATACAACCACTTTAAATATTTGTTAACCACATTTTGTTTGAGTCACCATGTGTAATAAAATGTGGGCATGATTAGTGGCAATTGACTGTTTTCGGATAAATGATCCTGTTTTTGAAATGGTTAATTTCTGGTGCCAAAAATATTTCCATGAAATATTTTTATCATCTTATCCATGAAATGGAATGTACCCATTCATGAAAAAAAAAAATTGGAAGCAATATACATGTGTTACTGGTGCTCAGAGTGATAGAAGAATGGGAAATTGTTGGAAATGTCTTTATTAATGTCAAAAGAATTGTATATAGAATAGAATTCCATAAGCCTGGCCAGCACCAGGCCGCTCCTAATTCAGACATAGGAAATGGTCTCCCTGAGGCCGCAAATTCCTTTAAAAGCAATATATGTTGAAAAGCATTATTGAAGTAATTTATCTGTATTCGATAGCATTCATTACACGTCATGATGAAAAAATACCCGTTGCTCTTTTCTTGGCCCCTGTGACATGGCTGTCAGTTTGTATAATAGACTGCGTGTGGTATGGCGGTCAGTGATGGGCTGACCACACATACCTTAGACTGGGGGAGATCCAGATGTGTGGCCCTCGGCTTGGCTTCCTCATCAATTGCAGATTAAGTGGCTGCTTGTTAATATACCTGGATGTAAGTGAGAAAATCTGTCCTCCCACAACAGACTATTAAAGCTTAACCCCAGGCAGATATAAAAGACACAAATGAATGCAGTTATGCAAACTTTAATTATTAAACAATTATCTTTATTGCTTTTTACTGCCGCTAAAGTAAGTAGCTGAACTGGACTTGGTATCAGCCTCCTACAATGCCCTATACAGGAGCATCTGGACTAGGAGAAGGAAGGGCAGGGCTCTGAGCCAATCAGGTGTACCGAATCTAAATGTGCTGACATAGAATATGCTGATAGGAGTAGAGATCAGAGAGTGCATATAGAACAGGGGTCTCCAAACTTTTTAAACAGAGGGCTAAGTTTACTGTCCTTCAGACTTTTGGTATCAGTGGAAACCAACAGTGACCGGTTGATAGTGGAAGAAATCGTGCCACATTCTTGGTGTCAGTGGGAGGAAAAGTTCCCCAAGGGACAGATAAAGACAAGCAAAGGACCGCTTCCAGCCCCTGGGCCAGTTTGGAGACCCCTGTTCCTGGATATTTTTTTTAGATCAGGGGTCTCCAAACTTTCTAAACAAAGGGCCAGTTTACTGTCCTTCAGACTTTATGGGACCAGGCGTTAGTGTGAGGAATAGTAGTACCCTGTTGTTGGTGTCAGTGGAAGGAATAGTAGTACCCCATCGTTGGTGTCAGAGGGAGGAATAGTGTCTTGTATCAGTGAGTGTAATAGTGCCCCAAGGGCCAGATAAAGGCAAGCAAAGGGCTGCATCCGACCCCTGAGCCACTGTTTGGAGACCACTGATATAGAAGATCATGTCAGTCTGCTTCTTCACCTTCATTGTCCCGTCAGCAGGCTGGAAGCCCAAAGAGGATATCACTGTATCCCATCTGCAGTCTATAGCGCCAACAGAAAAAGTGGTGTCACCTGCCTGGTTGGGCTTTACGATGGGTGGTATAAATCTCAGAACTGGATTGACAGAAATCTTGGCAGGTACATCTTTAAAGTGTAAAACTTCTACCTTATATGTGGGCACTGCTGCCTCTCTCCAATTACAGGCCTGCTTTACTGACATTTATAGACAAGCCAACAAAGGCTCCATAAGAATATATTAGTAATTCATTTTATACCGATCATAGAAAATTTCTCTATCCTGCACCGATGATTGCAAATAGAACTACCTACTTGTTTATAAAGCATCAGCATATTCTGCAGCACCAATTACATCAGTGTCTGCTGCAATAGAGCATATATACAACATCCTTACCTATTCGGGAACCAGTAAGCATTATGTTTTGCGTAATAAATTGTGTCCACAACAAACCCACATACTGTGCAGATACATCTTTGGACAGACCATCTCGCCAAGCACCAAAGCCAAGAGTCTCAGAGTCATCTTTGACTCAGAAATGTCAATGGATGCACAAATAGGATCGGTAGTCAGCGGATCTCACCATCTCCTCCGCCTGCTACGTAGACTCATCCCCTTCGTTCCAACAGAGCACAAAGCAGCAGTAGTTGGAACAATCATTAATTCCCGACTCGACTACGCAAACTCCCTCTACATAGGACTATCCCAATATCAACTTGTGCGCTTACAACTCATCCAAAACACGGCGGCAAGACTGATAATAGGAAAAATAACCTGGGAATCCATCTCCACCGCCCTGAGGAGCCTACATTGGCTAATTGTAAAGAATCAGATTACATTCAAGACCCTCTGCCTCACCCACAAATGCATACAAGGAAACGCTCCTCAAAACCTCCTCCTCATCCCCAAATCCCGTTTCAAATCAAAGGGAGAACGAAGATACGCAGTCCAAGAACCATGGCTATGGAACACTCTACCGACTTATATCCGCATGGAAGAAAACCATCAGGCCTTCAGGAAAAAACTCAAGACCTACTTCTTCTAACAAGTTAGACAACACAAGCAGATCAAGTGCCTTGAGGCGATTCAGTTCGCAATTGCAGCGCTATACAAATCATTCATTCAGATTGATACATTCATCATCCTTTCTGCATGGATGTTGTATGTTCTCCCTATGTTTATATGGGTATCCTAATATGTTCTCCAGATTCCTCCCAAAGTCCAAGGGCCCATTCACACCACTGTGCTGAGGTTATGAAGGTTCGTTCTGAATCGCGACCCTTCTTTAACACTAAAGTTACAATGTAAACCTGGCCAGCACACCTGTGCAATGCATTGTGTAATATTCCTACTTTTTGGTCCGTTATGGCGCATTAGGGTTTGTTCACACCATTTTGGTTGCGCTGCATCAATGCAAGGGCACATAAAATGCAATTGTATTCTATGGTGTGCATGTGCTTTGCAGGTCTGCAGCGCAACATACAACAATGCAAACAACCCACCGTCGTGCATCAAAACATGTTGTTGTACATAGATGTTGAAACAGGGGGTTATTGGGACTTTATATGAAGCACAGCTAATGGAATTAAATATGCAATCAAGTTAATGGATTTGAGACAAATATGCATAGAATAGTAAGGATAACATGATAAACAAAAGGTAACACCTTAACAATTTATTGTACATAATGACAACATGATTCACAGTATAACGTTAATTGCATAAATATAGTAAAATTGTTCCAATTCATATAATTAGGTTAGTGGTGATAATAAAAGTCCATATCGATCTCAAAATCACATAATTGCGATGATGTAGCATAAGGCTGTTTCGTGGAGATGTCCACTCATCAGGAGCAGTAACAAAATGGCTAGATATACAAATGAATTGGATATACAGGAGATAGTGTTTGATGGATAAAGGTGCCATGGGTGACAGACATTATTCACCTGGAGACCCCAACACACTGGTTGTCGCACTTTTTTTCCAAGTTCAAGGAAACCATTAGCACTGCTATACAGTCTGCACCAATACTTAATTGTTAATTGGGGACTAGGCTATCACTGGTGCCTCTTGTATGGCTCCTTTGTGCCTTAGTGCGGCTGTGGATTTGCAGCCGCAGCTCCCTGGGGATGCCTGTCACCTATGGCACCTTCAGCCATCAAACAGTACCTCCTATATATACACAATTCATTTGTAGATCTATCCATTTTGTTACTGTTCCCGATGAGTAGAGATCTCCACGAAACACATAGAGCCTCAGCCTTATGCTACATCATGTGATTTTAAGATTGGTCAATATGGACTTTTATTATCACCACTAACATAATTATACGAATTGGAACAATTTTACTACATTTATGCTATTATTACCATTATACTGTGAATCATGTTGTCATTATGTACAATAAATTGTTAAGATGTTACCTTTGTTTATCATGTTATCCTTACTATTCTATGCATTTGTCCCGAATCCATTAACATGCGATTGCATATTCAATTCCCTTAGCCATGCTTCATATAAAGTCCCAAGTCATATAAAGTCATATAAAGTCCCTCTTTCAATATATATATATATATATATATATATATATATATATATATATATATATATATACAGGGATAAATGCAGATGGACCTATCCACTCATTGCCTCATTTAAAGTCACAAACCTTTCCCCCCTCCTTTTTGTTGTACATAAGAGTGGAATGAAATGGTTCTTAAAAGAGAAGTGCGGGTTTCAAAAAATAAAATAAAATACACATACTCACCTAGGTGGATGCAGCTTCAGACCAATGCTGCATCTGTCCCCCACCGCCTCTAAGACAGCTAACTGAGCGATCAAATACCGCTAATAAATCAGTTCTCGGTTCTGCCCCTTCAGTGCTCACTGGAATTCTGCGCTATGGAGGGGGTGGGAGTGGCTGAGCCAGCTGCCAGTCAAGGCTTCTGGGTGGATCCTGACATTAAAGTCAGGATTTTTCCAGAGCCTGGACCAGCTAAGTGACGTCAGCAGACTTTAGCCCGCTGTCAGCTGAATATGGATCACAGGAGTGCAGAATGAAGTACTCTTTTGACCCACAGAAGATGTGTGGCCACATGAGCTTTGGCCCTACTTCTCCTTTAAATGCTCAATAAATTTAAAACACTGTGATGCATTTTTACACAACAAACTACTGTTTGAGGAAAAAAATGGTCCAGACCTGTTGCCTAGGGTAAGGACTGAAATGAACATGTAAATAAAAATTTTGTAACGTGCTATACATCTTACTATATAAATATATGTATTAAAGAGCCAGTCCACCAAAAACCAAATGTTAGTACTTGCTAGAGAGTCAAGCCACCTAATGACTATAGGTGTTCAGTGGCAAAAGTTACTAGGTCTGCACACACGCCAGTATAAGTGATACCTATTCTCTGTGTGATTTTTCTTTTATATTAGGTAGATGATAGCTGGAGGGGTGGGGATACCCCAGAAAAGGTGAGAATTCCAAAAAGAACAGAGACCAGAAACTACTTGTAGACAGGTGCAGTCTACTTTCTCCACTTCAGGTGGTGCTCAACCACAGTGGCATAGCAGTGGGAGAGGATTTCGAGAGGAACATGGTTCCTCTATGGTTTCCTGGGTCACTGGGGAATCTATCCGATTGGATTCTGCCACCCCATGTGACTCTAGCAGCCATCTTGGGTCAGGCAGAGTCAATTTAAGGCCCTGGCTCCCAGGTTTTGGTGCACATTCGCATGTGGATAGCATAGGGACAGGTAATCTGTCTGCCAGGGACAGTATAAGTGGCAGGGAAAGGTTCCAGATGAGGAGGGAAAGCTTAGGGCTTGCAATCTTCTTGGACGCCTTCCTGGCATTCTGCATCTCCAAACAGATGCTGTTTGGATGATACCTGCTCCATTACATGCTGTTGGCATCCGTAAGTGTTCCCGGTTGGCCCTTCTTACACTGGGATTGTTGTGAACTGTTTTTGCCTTTACTACATTACAAGTTTTACTAATTGTACTTGGACTGTGGGAGTTATTGCAGCCACACCACACTGCACCCACATACTGAATAGATAGTCACTGGAGTCCCCAAGATGTACAAGAGGCCATCAGAAGACAGGCCAAACTCCACCAAAAACTGTCACTTTTCAGTGGCTTGGCCCTTTAATTATAAAATAGAATCCTGGCTGGAAAAACACCCGGTATCCCTTTAACTGCAAGGCAGGAGTACTAACCACTGAGCCACTGTGCTGCATAATAATGCTCATTAGTTAATGGGACAAGATAGATGGCGATATAGTACATACATGAAAAGTTACAAAGAAGGAGATAGAACGAAGGATACATTGTAGCTTGCTTGGCTTTCAGCTTGTGTTATTTATTCCTGTTTATTACGAAAAGTAGAAAAAATGCAGGCAGGTTAAATAAGAGGTCAGGGCGGGACCCGGGTGTGTATGTTTTCTGTTTTGAAACAGAATACGTTAATGAAAACCACTTACATTGCTTCATTGACGGGTGTAAACAGACACAAGTCCGCTCCACAGAGGTGAATGGAGTGTCTGGTGGAGTCTGCCTGAAAAACGGACAGGCGGACCTGATCGCACTGATGATGTGAAAGGAGCCTAAGGCTGCTTTGACACTGATGCACTACCGGTTTACCCGCATCGCGGGTGCAGCGCAGTGCACCTGTGGTTTTCCTGCAGGTTAGCTGCACTTTGCTATAGACTTCTATTATATTCTGCATTCAGAAGTTTTGATGCGCTTTCAGAAAGCGCACCAAACCTGCAGGTAATAAACAGAAGTCTATGGCTCAGTGCAGGTAACCCGCAGGTGCATTGTGGTGCACCTGTGGATCAGTTTGAAAGCAGCCCAGTAACTACTGCAGAAGAGATCAGCTCATATATAAACTGATTTTCTTCCATTCAGGAATCTCCCTTGCTACAGGTATTGCCAGCTGTTGCTGTCCCAGACGGAGCGCAATTGGTATCACTCCACCTGTGGCAGGAAGCGGCGCTATACAGGAAACATCAGCTTAGGCGGTTCTGCTCCCTCTACAGCCTTGCTTCCTCTAGCACTGGCTCCATTCAGAACACTGATGCTCTGGGATGGCGGGTCAGGAACCCGCGATCTGGGCTTGCCAACCCGCCATCCCAGAGCAGGAGGTCGCGGGCCACATCAGAGGGCTCCGCAGTCCACATGTGACCCATGGGCCAGCGGTTGGGTACCCCTGATCTATGCCTTACTCCAAGGGTGTCCAACCTTTTTACCATCCTGGGCCACATTAGAAGAGGAATTGTCTTGGGCCGCACATAAAATACACAATCAATAAGGACAGCTGGTGAGCAGATAAAGTCGTACAGATTACAAGTTAAAGATCACTGATATAATGTACCTATCTGAATAATAAAACTTAAATTTTTTATTTTTTTATTTTACAAAAGTAAAAGAGGAAAACATAAAACTAGTGCGATACTTAACACAGTTTTTGATAAACTAACGCATCAATATCTGGTTGGATGGATGTAGTAGCAATTCTCAAGGTGCCCACCAGATATTTTTGTTCTAATTTTGCTCTTTCCATACTTCATCTTTGAAAATAGTTGCTCACAAATATGGGTGCTGCCGAAAACGGACGACATGAATAAAGCCCCATACACACGGTCGGACAATCCGCGGACCAGGTCCGTCGGATCATGTCCGTCGTACTTTGTCCGATGTTGGTTTTGCGTACACATGGTCGGACAAAGTTGTCGGAAAATCCGATCATTCTGAACGTAGTGACGTTTGTTGCCTACGACGGGACTACGTAGAGGCTAGTAGCCAATAGCTTTGGTCTTGTAATGTGATCTGAGCATGCGTAGCACTTTGTCCGGTCGGACAACCGTACACACGATCGGGTTTGGTGTGATCGGACCGGGTTGACAGCAAATCTTTCCAGCAGGAGATAAGACTTTGTCCGTCGGACAAACCGACGAACACCGTCCGATGGTGCATACACACGGTCTGATTTTTCAACAACATTGTCCGATCGGACAGAATCCATGAAAAAGTCCGACCGTGTGTATGGGGCTTAAGACGCGATTGTGAAGAATGGGATATTTTTCTTTGGGAGCATAAAGCTTATAAGAGTCTAGTAAATAGATATTGGGGGTTATTTACGAAAGGCAAATCCACTTTGCACTACAAGTGCAAACTACAAGTGCAAAGTGCACTTGAAATTGCACTGAAAGTGCCCTTGGAAGTGCAGTCGCTGTAAATCTGAGGGGTAGATCTGAAATGAGGGGAAGCTCTGCTGATTTTATCATCCAGTCATGTGCAAGCTAAAATTCTATTTTTTTTATTTTCCTTGCATGTCCCTCTCAGATCTACAGCGACAGCACTTCCAAGTGCACATTCAGTGCAATTTCTAGTGCACTTTGCACTTGTAGTCTGCACTTGTAGTGCAAAGTGGATTTGCCTTTCGTAAATAACCCACATTGTCAAGTTTTTCTTGTACTCACTAAGTGTAAAAGCTTTTTTTACAACAAAATCCCCCCAAAAAAACAAAATCAACGTTTTTAAGTAAGTTTATGATATTGTGGAGGGCCATGTTGATATCCGCCTTGGGCCAGGTGCGACCCCTGGGCAGAAAGTTGGACACCCCTGCCCTACTCCATTCAAAATGAAAAAAATAAAATAAATATTACTTTAGATAGAGTATACTTTAAAAGATGTAAATGTGTACCAATCATCTTCCAGGGGTTGGCCCTCTTACTCCTTTAGCAAACACTTTATTTTGCTTTTTAATCGTATTCTCCATCTCCAGTGTAGAACATCCAGCAGCTCTGGGCTGCACTTTCAGGGTGAAGCACTCCAGTCTTGTTTAGTTACAAATGCCAAAATTGCTGCCAGGCTTAAATTCCACACTTACAGCAGAGCCACATGTTGCCTGAATATAAACACGAGGAACACCTACCAGTCACTAATACAATGACCCAACGACTACTCAACTGGAACGACATTGCTCAGAAGTCAATTCATCTTTTTGCCATGAAATCGTTAACGCTAATCTGTCATTTGTAAGGTGAGATCACAACCTTGTGCAGAGGGCAGAGACGGCACACGATGCTACTTTTACGGAAGATGAACTCGCAGTGGGAAATCATCAATTTTAGCATCGTTACTTACACTCTATTTTTATTACCAGCTGCAACAACAGGCCAAACTCTACAGCAAACTTGACAGTAACAAAGTTGGGCCATACCATATTACATTGGCAGGGGTGTTAACAGCTCAAATGTTGTAGTAATTAATGCAAAAAAAAATCTTAAAGTGCAACAGCAGAGATTTTTTATTTTTTTGGTGAAGAGAGATTAAAACAACTGTCAGATTTTTATTGGTGCCTTAGGCGTCATTAGGTATATTTTCTCCTGGTGATCACCAAAATTAAACTTTTAAAATGATGAGTTGTCACTACAGTAGAACAAGAATAGTGGGAACATTTCCACAGAGGCGGCTCTAGGCTTTGTGAGGCCTTAGGCAAAATTTAGACATGAGGCCCCACTCACACCCTTTTCAGGGGTTTAGGAAGAACCCCGAGGATAAGCATCTTATTACTGCTGCTGTTTGTGTGGGTGGGATGTGTACTGCGCCAATCACATGGGATGAATGGGAGAGGAGGGTCAGCAAGGATTGGCGCAGTACACATCCCACCCATTCAAGAAGCAGCAGTAGTTAGGTGCTGCACCTCAAGGTGAATAGGGGTGGGTGGTATGTGCAGGAGAGTGGCATGGGGTGAATAGGGGTGAGTGGTATGTGCAGGAGGGGGGATTTCCGATCTTGGGCAATAAGCACTCAGCGTCACTCCATGAGCATTCACTCCCATCACTCCCATCTCAGCAAGCTGCAGCTCCACCTCCTCCCTTGTAAGATTTTTGCAGACAGCGTTGAAGCACACTGAGCGAAAGCGCCAGAAAGAGCTAAGAGAGAGGGAGGATAATCCATGCCCGCGTGCGTCTGTCTTTACAAATGTGACAGGAGCCAGAGAGTGACAGGCGCGGCTTTGTCTCATCCATGGGTGCCCTGTAGGACAGCCTCAGGAATGGCTCTTAGGCAAATTAGGCAGTTGCGAGGACCCTGTGAGTGCGAGGCCCTAGGCGACCGCCTAATTGGCCTAATTAGAGAGCCGCCTCTGCATTTCCAAAGGGGTCTCTTGTTCTGTTGATCTTGGTGACAAGAGGTTTCCCTCACTTTGGTGGAATAATCGTCCATTTTTTTTTTCATGCTAGTCTCTCATATCGAAAACCAACAGATTACTAAAGGTATGAAAATTCTTGTACGACAGAATATAACTGCAGAAGTCATATATTGTAATGTATTATCCGAGCATGCGGTCACATCATTTTTTTCTTTATTAAATACAAGAATTTTGGCACTATGTTCATTTTTAAAATATTACATCTCCCGAACCAGGAGTGAATCCCTCATATTTATTTTAAAGTTAGACAGAGCTCCGTATCTCTCCATTTCTTTCATCAAATTTGGTAGTGAGGTTTGTTGACTCGTTAAAGAAAAAAGTGCATTTATTAAATACCATACTAATTAAAGGAAAATCGTTTGTTTTGTCATCGCAGGAGAAAACCTTTCATGCTTGTCCCTTTGGATATTTTTGGCATGAATGGTCGTGATCGGCTCTCGAAAGCTGTGTACTAACAATCAGATTATCGGACGATCGCTGCAAAAGTGGACAATTTTTTTTTTTTCGTCTGATTTTAGGTGCAGTCTATTTTAGATTCTCTGTTTCACCTCTGTTTTCACCCCAAAAAAAAAAAAAAAAAAAGGTCTACTCTGAAAATAGGAACCCGACACCCCACATCTGGAGCGCTGACGGCACCAAAGTCCAATTGCGAGTATCGAGATACCTCCTGGGCGAGATTCCAGAGGTCATTGCTTCTACTTCCAACAATCTAACCAAGCATTTTTTATATTTCCTCCAATGTTCGCGACAAGGGGTACTCCTGGGGTCTTAATCTCACCTTTCTATACTGCCCTTTTTGGCACTGCTAAAGTTTTAGTGACTCCCCGTCCCCAAACCTGGGGGGCCGGCAGATAGCCAAAAAAAACAAAACAAAAGGAAAGACGGACAAAACCTTTAGTGAATAACACAGGGGAATAGGAAGTCTTATGCATGGTTACTTACAGTTCCCCACCGACTAGCTGTCTCATTCTGCCGCATGCTGCCGTTCTCCTGCCTTTCGCTGCCGCTTTCTTTCCAGGGGTGCAAGCCAATCTGGAACCTCGCATCGCTCCATCTCCAGGAAGGAGAAGAGCGACGGTAAGTCGGCCGGGGACCATACCAAAAATGATTGTGTGCCTTTTTTCACTTTCAATGAAATTGGGTATCCCCAGCGATAAGTGGCTCCTGCTCGTCTGATCTGCTCCAGCAGCGGGCGCAGTAGTGCCCTTCTCTGTAGAGTTGCCCGGGATAGGTCTGGGAGGATCCTAATTGTCGCTCCATCTTGGTCTATTGTACCCATTTCCCAGGCTTTTCTACTGATCAACTCCTTCTGGGGGAATCGCTGAAAACGGCCAATGACATCTCTTGGTCTGAGTGGGTCTGTAGAGCGAGGTCCTTGTACCCTATGCAGTCTTTCAAACTCAACTATCAAGGTCGGGGGGCCCGCACAGATTTTCTGGCATATCAAGCCCACTGTCACCTCTAACAGATTTCCTTCATTTTCCTCCATTTCTTTCCTCCATTATCCGAGCATGCGGTCACATCATTTTTTTCTTTATTAAATACCATACTAATTAAAGGAAAATCGTTTGTTTTGTCATCGCAGGAGAAAACCTTTCATGCTTGTCCCTTTGGATATTTTGGCATGAATGGTCGTGATCGGCTCTCGAAAGCTGTGTACTAACAATCAGATTATCGGACGATCGCTGCAAAAGTGGTATTTTTCGTCTGATTTTCTCAACATGTGTACTAGGCATTGCTTTTACTTCCTGTTGTGGCAATGGGACGGGCAGTAAAGGGAAATTCCCCCAATGACAAACAGATGGAAAAAAGAAAAAAAAATTACAGTGGTTATACCTTTCACTTAATCCAAAATGCAAAAAGTTTTGCTTTCAGTTTTAATTTACTATTTATAGGAGTATGAAAACTCAACATTTCATATTCCTGAGATGTGCCTGCTGTACCATGTACTTTTATTAAAAAATATCCTGTTCTCTTTGTATTGCTTCCTTTGTGTGAAATCCCCAGTGTTCATGCCAGTCCCTCTGCTTTCCTATAAAACTGACCACGCTAAACAAGAGAACACACTGGTCAGTTGTCTCAGCCTGCTCTCCTCCAATGATCAGACTTGTCCTGACACCCCTCCTGCACAGCCATTCACTGGGAAGCTCAGTGTGCTGCTGTTTCCTCCCCCAGCTCCTATGCAGTGGAGAACAGAGGAAATGTGATCACTTCTAAAAAAGGGCAAAAAGGTATTTATAATGTATTTTTTATATCTATACACAAATGTTTTGCCTTTCATTTCTATTTTAAACTAAATGGATTGTTTTATAAGGTGATTGTTTACTTGTACCTAGGATAGCTCTAGTGCTGCCACGTGTTGATGTGTTTTTCAGTGTGTCTTTGTAGTGCAACTTTTTTACACGTGTTTTTGATGCATCTTTCATGCTGCGTGCATTTTTTTTGCGCTACAAATGTATGTACAGGCAGTTTCCATGTGCGCCAATTGAAGTCTATGGGGCAAAGAAATTAGCTGGATGGCACCAAAAGAAGCGCCTGCACCTATTCAAAAAATGTGCTGCAGCTGCGCTACTTTAAAAGCTTGAGCAGTGCCAGTGACAGCAAACAGGACACAATGCACTAGTGTGAACTGTGAGTGAAACTACAAGTATTTACTTAAATTCTTTTATTACAGGTACTTATATACAGCACTTTACATGTATATTGTACATTCACATCAGTCCCTGCCCTCAAGCAGTTTACACTCCAAGGTCCCTAACCAGGAGCGGCACATGCATTAAGGGTTCACGGGTGCCGTCCCCTCTCTCCTGCCACCCCCTCTGCATTACATGAATCTATCCATGGCCGCCGCTGCCACCCCCCATTCAGGTGTCCGGCCCCTTTTCGGGTGCCGGGAGCCTGAATTACAGTGGCGGGGGGGGGGTGTGTTTTTGAAGCACCTGATTAGAGCCATAAGCTCTAATAGGCGTCAAAAACGGTGACCTGCGAGCGCCAAACAGTTCACTCAGCTGTGTTAGGAAAGCGAATGAATCTTCGCTTTAAAAAACCGCCTCCTTGCCCATCAGGTGCTTGGTCTGTTACCTGCCACCTGATTGGCTGAAACTACAGACTTCACTATTGGACGTCTATCAGGAGGAGAGGACAGAAGCCGGGAGATGAGGACAGCAGGAGACACTGGCTTGGAGGACCCCGCTCGTCGCCGTCACCCGCTGCCCCACTAAGACAAGGCGCGGGGGGGTCAGACTGGTGGCATTTGATGGGCACAGTGGCTGCGTTTGTTGGCACAGTGGCTGCGTTTGTTGGCACAGTGGCTGCGTTTGTTGGCACAGTGGCTGCGTTTGTTGGCACAGTGGCTGCATTTGTTGGCACAGTGGCTGCATTTGTTGGCACAGTGGCTGCATTTGTTGGCACAGTGGCTGCATTTGTTGGCACAGTGGCTGCATTTGTTGGCACAGTGGCTGCAATTGATTTTTTTTTTCAGAATTTCAGTTTGTTTGTGCCCCCCCAAAAAATTTGGAGCACCAGCCACCACTGTACCTAACTCACATTCATACATACACATACTAGGACCAATTTAGAGAGGAGCCAATTACCCTACCAGCGTGTCTTTGGAGTGTTGGAGGAAACCGGAGTACCCAGAGGAAACCCACACAGGGAGAACATGCAAACTCCAGGCAGGTAGTACCAAGGTTGGGATTCGAACCGACGACCTTAGTGCAAGTGTAAAAAGACTAGTTTGTTCTGCAATGTGACAACACTGTTGTGTGATGCCAATGAAGAACAATGACTGTTGTCACTCTATAACTGGAAGTGTCAAAAATCAAAGATCTACTGGCGGGTAATATATTATACGGGGCAGTTGCAGAAAAACAAAAACTGCTGTGTTAGTGCTAGAGACAGACTGCATCAATCATATCATTGTTGATTTTCCTATAGTTACATAACATAGTTAATACATAGTTAAAGCGGTAGTGAACTCTGTCATTGATATTACATGTAATCATTATATCAAACAAACTACAGGCGGTCCCCGGGTTACAAACAAGATAGGGACTCTATGTTTGTTCTTAAGTTGAATCTGTTTGTAAGTCGGAACAGGTACATTTTTTAAGTGTAGCTCCAGCCAAAAAATCTATTTTTAAGTTTATTTGTTTTGCTGTCTGTGCCCCTGTTCAGAAGATTTCACCTCACCTTCTGTCCCAATGACAATTGGATTTTGAAAATGTTGGGTTGTTAGGGAAACATGGACTGGTGATAAAGCATCAGTGGAGACACCTTTTTCCCATATTAACTCTTACAGGAGTGAATTTCCCTTCCTAGGGGTAGATTTCCTCTCACTTCCTGTTGCCTCCTTCCGTTTGTAAGTAGGAGTCGTTTGTAAGTCGGATGTTTGTAAGTAGGGGACCCCCTGTACTATGCAGAAATGAGCCTGATTTTGCACTTTCCAACTTTAGTAAATAAACCCCATTGTGTACTTAAAAGTGGGGTATACCTGTACTGTGAACGTTTGTGAATGCATCAATGCAGTGCATGTTATCTCAGCTTGCAGAACTTGGATTCAATGAACCAAAATACCAAAAATGTAAATATTGCAGAATATACAGCCTCATGCTACATAACTAAGCTCCATTTCATGCTGAATAAACTAAATTATTAGTGTATCTTAAATAGAAAACTTTCTTTGGATAGATTTTTACTCCAAAAGCATTTTATTAAAATAAATTTGATAAAAATCCCCCCCAAAAAATCGATTTAATCCAAAAAATCTGATATTCTTTTTTTTTATCATTTATATCCTCCACCCTGCTTTAAGGGCTTGTTCACACATGGGGGGAGACGACAGTCGAGCCATGGCGTTACTGCATGCAGGTCACTCCCTCCCCTTAACCTAACACAGGGGGAGAAGGCAAAAATTATACCCCCTTTTGGTTGGTGGGCAGTACTACCACTGCATGCCACCTGTTCAAGTGAATAGGGCTGTGCCACAACCACCCTGCAATGCACAATGGTGCAAGCTTTTCAGGTTTAAAACAGGCGGTGAAGAGGAGCCGTCTCACCTCCCTGCCACCTGTCAACCACTGTCTGAAAAGCGATACACTACGGATCGGTTTTCTAAGGGCGACAAGGGCTGTAAACAAGCCCTAAATGTCAGACCTTGACACTCTGCAGTGAGGAACTGCAAAGGAATAGTCTGCTTGACAGCCCCCATAGTGCATTTGCCATTACACTGTTACATTGTATGTATGTAACATCAATCTCCCTACTACTTACAACAACAGCTGTGGCCAGATGTTACGTCACTGAGGTGCCAAAAAGGAAGGGGGGGGGGTGTGTAGTCTCTCTATACCCCGGGAGTTTCCATATTTCAGATGACTCCAGCAGCATTATCAAAGTACTTATTTCAATGATCAATGTAGAATCTGATACTTGATGGTGCAGCAGGTATCACAGCATAATATGAGTTCCCCTACTCTGGCAGAATATTGCACTGTTACAATCTGAACAGTAGAGGTCAGGAGAGAACAATGTCATCCTGTATCATCATACACTAAATATCTTTTTATCAGTCCCCCCGAATCCCAGGAATATGTGATCAGCAGAAATGGAGACGTTGTCACCCCTTCTCAATCACAGACTGACATGATACAAGAGGATTTGCAGGATTTTTAAGGTGCAAATATGATACAGTGATCCAGAGGAATATTATAAAATTATTTTATTGAACAGAGATAAAAAGATTGTCTAACAATTATAGCAAGTACATGTAGCGCCGGCACTTTTGATAAGTATGCGCTATGCATTTAAATTTCGTTTTTTGCTCAAAACTGTAGTTGAGTTTTGGGGTTAATTGCTCTAAATTATTCTTCGGCATCAGTTTGGCTGGGCTGTATTGAGGTTCTGCCTGGTCATAGGTTGGTGAGCACCTGTGACAGGCTTAGAACGCAGTCTGGTTGGACGCATTGGGTACCAATCTCCTCTCGGAGCCAATCAGTGGGCGCGTTTGTCCCGCTGTGTATTCTGGGAGAGGGTACTTAAGGTGCTGAAGTCACGTGGTTTGGGGTTTCCGGTCCAGAAGTTGTTGCTGACTCCATGGTCCTGGTCCTCCTAACCAGCCCTCAGAGGCCCTCATGGCCTGGGGTGCGGATCCATCAGTTTCCGAGCCTCGGAACTGGCTAGTTTGAGGCGCAGTAACTGGAAGGAGGATTCTAAAGTGTTCCGGTGCCATCTCGGGTTTGGAGAGGCCCAGCAACTCTACATGCAACCAGGGGAGGACTCTTCAGAAGAGAGCCACGCACGAGGCTGGCTGCTCGGTAAGTGCCTGGAAGCTGAGCTGCCATGGACATTAACTGAATCCACAGTTCTTACGGTATCGCCAGACCGGCTGAAAGATTCTGGTACAGGAAGAAAAAGTTCCTACCTTTACCTTCTGGTTACAATCAAGTTCTTCAACCAAGTCTGTGTGAGAGACTTTGCAAAGCTAGAATTACTTGTTGGCTGCTAGATCCAAGCTCAAGGATTTATCCAGCAAATAAAGAATACAGTTGCGAGTGGCTATTCCTTGGATTATGTACAGATAGAGACTTTTATTGAAGTCAGCAGTTCCAAGAACCTGAGCTAAACTTTATCCTTATACCCTCTATTCCCAACTTAGAGACTGAGTTGTTCAACTGTTTTTTGCAAATAAAAATCCTAAAAAGGAATTCAGGTGTCGGTCTCTACAGTTACTGGGTATCAACCCTGGGAACCCTTAGACAAGGACAACGAGTTACGAGCGGGAGGAGGTAATCGGTAAGCCCAGAAAAAAATAGCCGCTCCTTCGGGGATACAGCACTTTAGATCAGGGGTCTTCAAACTATGGCCCTCCAGTTGTTCAGGAACTACAATTCCCATCATGCCTAGTCATGTCTGTGAATGTTAGAGTTTTACAATGCCTCATGGGATGTGTAGTTCTGCAACAGCTGGAGGGCCATAGTTTGAGGATCCCTGCTTTAGATGGAACCATGTTTTATGTACTTTCTATAATTGTTTAGACAATTTTTTATCTCTGTTCAATAAAATAATGTTAGATTACTATTGGATCACTATCATATTTGCACCTTAAAAATCCCACAAATCCTACTGGATCTATTCAAAATTAAGGGATGTGGAGCTTAAGTTAGTGTTTTGTCCGTGGCTAAGAATCTATCCACAGACTGACATGTTACATACAGGCAGTAGCCCTAACCAACTTGACAGGGGCTTGAAATTACATTCAGGCAGTTTCTTCCATCCAGGATAATGAAGTTTGTACTTTTTTTGAACTGTGAAACTCTGCAAAGGTCCGAGTTTTGTTACTTTGAATTTCTGCAGGAGTTATGGGAATTTTAAAAATCTTTTGCCACTGCTAAAAAAATAAAAAATAAAAAAAAAAGGGGCATTTCAGACAGCAAAGGAGAAATACTTAAATATTTTTAAGTGGTCAGGTCACTAAACACAAGTAAAAAATAGCGCCGCTCTAAACGCCTCCTGTTCATCAGTTCTCCTCCTACTCCATGGAACCACAATAGTAAAATTAGGGATGCTCCCCACATAGGTCAACCACATGCGCTGGCAAAATGAAGCTACAGTCCCCCGCGTCTTGGCCAAAATGCAGGGACTGTAGCTGAAGACTCTACTAGTTTACCAGCGGATGTGGCTGATCCATGTGGTGATCCTAATTTTACTATTGTGGTTGTGCACTTAACATAACTCACAAGTTGGTTGATGTCAAACAGTTTGTTATACATTTTATGGATGTTCATGCTTGTTCACACCCAGCCCGCTGGACTGTTGCCCAGTGCAGTCCCAATACATATACCCAGATATCAACTGTTGGTGTATGCTAAAAAAATGTAATAAAAAAAAAAAAAAAGCTGTTGCACTTTTGCGCATTACATTTCGAGTGCTGTAACAGGTTGCAACACATTACCATGCATTGAATTAAAGCAGTACTTTACACGCAACAACTTGATAAAAATAATGTTCTTTGGAAAGAAACACACATTCCACATTAATAATTATGCTACCAAAATGAGTGTGTTCTGTAAATTGCCCAATTTAACTGTTTCAAAAAACAATTACATTCCAGCCTGAAGTGATCTAGCAGGACTTAATATTCTGACTAAAGTTCCACTTTAGGAAAAAAGAAAAAAAGAAAAAAAAACAAGCACTGCCATGTATTTTAACAACAAATTACAGCACAAGGCAAACCAGCATGTGCGTATTACTCAAACCTTACCACGTGCCTGCTGGTGTCATTGCGCCCCTTCAGGTTTCAGTAGCTTCTGAGTACAAAAAGGACACAAGGTTTTTTACCTTCATGCATTGTAAAAAACCTTCTGTGTGCAGCATCCCTCCAGATACTCACCTGAGCCCCCCCCTTGATCCAGCGAACCTTGGCTCTCTGGGGACTCGCACTCCTGATTGGCTTTTGGCAGCAGCAGGAGCCATTGGCTCTCGCTGCTGTCAATCGCAGCCAGTGAGCCAATTAGAAGATTTGGGTGGGGCCAAGCCACGGCTCCATGTGTGAATGGACACAGAGCCGTGCTCAGGAGCGTGCCTGCTTGGTTGCCCACCAGAGCAAGCTGCTTGTTGTGGGGGCACCCAGCAGGAGGGAGGGGCCAGGAGCACCAGCGTGGGACCTGAGAAGAGGAGGATCTGGGCTGCTCTGTGCAAAACCCTTAAGCAAGTAAGTATAACATGTTTGTTATTTTAATACAAAAAAAAAAAACAAAAAAACTGAGGGTTCAATAACACTGTAAGATGAAAGTGGTTAGGTGGTATGGTTGGTAGATCATCAGGAGCCTGTCCACTTGCTCCCAATCACAGAGGCCAAGAGTTTCCAATGACAGCTCGATCAGTGTGCTGAGAGCAGGCAATGAGCACGTTCGGCACAGAAGTTTATAAAAACTTCTTAACCTCCCTGGCGGTATGATTCTGTCTGGAATTTGGTGCTGAAAGCGGTACAATTATTTTGCATGGAAATTTGGCGTTTTTATATTGTAGGAATGCAATTCTTATGAATAACTCACTTAAATCTGTCCGAACCAGAGTCTAGTAGACATCCCGGGTATGATAAAGTTTGAAACACAAAATAATAAATTATAATATAATAAAAATATATATAAAAATGATTCAATAATGTAATCAAATCAAAAACACTGAAATTTGCTCAGTTGCAGAATAGTCGCTGTCATTAAATTTATTGTTTGATAAATTGTGATTTTAATTTTTTATCAGTGTTTTCTAGCTGGTCTAAAACCACTTTTGACATAAAGGGACACTTTTTGGTTGCTATGGACAATCTCCAGTTTCCAGGCAGAAAAAAAAATCTTTTTATTATATAAAATGACATGCAGGGCACTGGGCAGACCACTAGGGATAAAGGGGGTGTGTATTTTTTGTATACAGTACTGTAATCTGTAAGATTACAGTACTGTATGTGTTGTGTTTTTAAACTTTTTTAAATTTGGCGCCGATCTCCGCTCCCGTGCGTCGTAACGTCGCAGGGAATGGAGACCGGCACTGTGTGAATCGAGCGAGCGGACGGCTCGCACACACAGCGGGGAGACATCGCAGGATCCAGGGGAAAAGGTAAGTAACTTCCCCCCTGCATCCTGCACACAAGCCCGAGCCTGGCTCGGGGTTACCGCTCCCAGCACAAAAAGCTGGACCCGAGCCAGACTCGGGATTACCGCTAGGGAGGTTAAGCACCCATCATCACCAGTGGGGAAAAAAGATTTTTGGTTGCACATGATTGATCATTTACCTTTTACACTGTGCTAAGTGGGCAGTCTACTCTATGGGAGGGATTTACTAAAACTAGAGTGTGCAAAATTTGGTGCAGCTCTGCATAGAAACCAATCGGCTTCCAGGTTTTGTCAAAGCTTAATTGAACAAGCTGAGGTTAGAAGCTGATTGGCTACCATGCACAGCTGCACCAGTTTATGAGTGCTCCAGTTTTAGTAAATCTCCCCCTATGAGTCAGTGGTGGTAAGAAGCAAATTTAAATCTATTTCCCTGCACATGATTGGGCGTTCAGATTGAATATAGCTTTATTGTGTTCATTAAGCAATGGGAACACCCACTTTTCTAAGTGAACATTCTCTACTCTATTAGTAAAGTAAATCAACCCTCTCTGAAGAGAGAGAAAACAGTAAATTACTGGGTAGAAGTGTCTATAGTTCCCCCTTGGTAACCAGCAAACGTAAACATATCAATGAGCTTTACAAGTTTAGGAAATGTCTCCAGATCGTATGTAAGGGGGGCTTTACACTGGCCTGCTGAGCTTTGGCCGCAGCACAGTGTACCCGCGGTTTTGGTGCGGGTCAGCTGCGCTTTACCATAGACTCCTATTATGTCCCAGGTGAAACAAAACCGTGGGACATAAATAGAAGTCTATGGCAAAGCGTAGCTAACTTGGACCAAAATCGAGGGTACACTGCGCTGCGGCCAAATCTCAGCAGGCAGTGTGAATCCGCACCAAAGACAAAAAAGGCAATACGTTTACAAAGTGGGGAAATTTCACTTTCTTGCCTTGCTATATCACATTTGTTAGGATAGCCATACAAACTTAGATTTCTGTTTAGCGTGGATAGAAGTATCTTAGACTTCTGTCCTTCAGCCCCTGGGCCAATGAAACAGCTTTGATGAAGGAATATTTCCTGTCAGTTATTGTATTCTGACAGCTGGCACCTGTGGCTGTCAGAATACCCAAACCGTGATTACATCTATCTGAGTACTTTTCGGCCAACAATTTTCTACCCAGCTCATCCGAAAAACGTTGATTGAAAAATTGACTTGTTGATCTGGGTGATGCCCCAGGTGGGGAGAACAGATTTTCCAGGTTGTAGCTGAAATAAATGGTTGTATACATCCTTTGTAGTGCACCATGGTACATCATCACTATATAACTGGTGCATACAGTGGACGTTTAGTCTAAAACAGATTATTAACCTTTTAAACATGAAGAAACCCTTGAAATAACTTTCTGGTCTCAGGGAACCCCTACCTCAGGGGTTCTTAACCTCAGTCCTCATTACCCCCCACCAGGCCATGTTTGCAGGCTTTCCTTTTCCCTTGCACAGGTGCTTTAAATCTAAGTCAATGGCTTGGTATTTTGGACAGCTATTTTATCTAAGGGAAATTCCCAAAACATGGTCTGGTGGGGGGTAATGAGGACTGAGGTTAAGAACCACTGCCCTACCTTAAAATAACTAAATCTACAGCTTAGTGTACATTAGTGTAATGGTCAATGGGAAGAATGTTCCTTACATTGGTGGTCAACGGGAAGAATGTTCCTTACATTGGTGGACAACGGGAAGAATGTTCCTTACATTGGTGGACAACGGGAAGAATGTTCCTTACATTGGTGGACAATGGGAAGAATGTTCCTTACATTGGTGGTCAATGGGAAGAATGTTCCTTGCATTGGTGGTCAATGGGAAGAATCCTCTTACAGATGACTAAAATAATAAATAGGGACCGAAACTGCTCTTTGTTCAGGGAACCTCCAGGAACCTCTGGAGCAGGGTATCTCAACCAGGGTTCCATGGAACTTTAGAGTTCCTCAGGAGGTTGCTAGGGGTTCCTTGAGCAAGGATCAATTTCTGCCTTTCAGATAAGTTCCCACCGACACCACTGATCCTTTTAGCTATCTGTAAAGGGGTAATTTTTCTAAATGACCACAAGTATAGGGAGCATTCTTCCTACTGACCATCACAATAATGTAACATGAGTTGTGGATGTAGTCATTTTTAGCAGGGGTTCCCTGGGACCAGATTATTTTAAGGGTTCCTCGATGTTGAAGAAGTTGAGAAAGGCTGGTCTGGAGGAACCCCAATTTTCCATGGAACCCTGATTGAGAAAGCATGCTCTAAAATAATAAAATGAATCTTGAGTTTAGAAACAGGTGAGTAATATCAGCATTGTGTCAAAATATTAAAGTGCATTATCTTCTTCTCTGTGTATAGTTTTCAATTATATATTTACATGGAACAGCCTCTTGTTTCTTAATACAAACTGAGTTTCCTGCTTAGTATCCCAGCAAAGTGCTTATCCTTTTTCTGTATCTTATCGTATTGCAAATCTTTGTTGTGAGTCCTGGTTGCCACACTGTCTGGCTTATTCATTTTATCTCCGCAGGTGTTCAGCAACAATGTTGACTGCACTGTCTGATACTAATAGCCACTAGAGGGAAAACCTAGAAACCAGTCCATTAAATACAATAGGCAAAATGTGGCACAGTTAGTGAAAATATGAACACTGGGCTGGAAACAAGTGAGGATGAGAGATTAATGCATAGTGATGTGTTGATTCAAACAGGCAATGTGTGTTTGTTTAATCAGGCATGTGTTTGTCATTGCAGAGGCCAGTAATGCATACAGAGATGGACTCATACCAATGAGAGGAGACCACACATTGATTCTTCCACTGGGGACATCATGCAGCGAGGAGAGGAGCCCGAGGCATCCACAATACCTGATTACATCTTGACAGGGGTGCAGCTATGAGTGACAACCCTCCTCATGTATACATCAAGTCTTCATGGGGGAGATAATACATTATAGGCAACCTTTGGCTCCCCGTCTGTTCCCACCTAGAACTCCTTGCACCCATGCTGGGATTTGTAGTTCTACAGCAGCTGCAAAGCCAACAGGGGGCTTTGTCTGACATTGCGAGCTGCAGGAATTGTTAATCTATTAGCAATGCATGGCTTGCTTTCACTTTAACCTCAGGCAAAATATTTCTCTGCCCACTGGGTAATTATAACGCAGCTTCTTGTCGTGTTTACAACTTTTGTCTGTGTTTGGGGTGGCAAATGTCTGTTGTGGGTCGCTGGCTGTAGAGCATATGAACTAAAAATGCTCCGTATACAGAAAAGAGTGGTCTGTGCAAAGGAAACCTAGCGCTACTGCTTAAAGAATAAGGTTTATTTTTATTCTCTAGAGCCTTTCTCAATCTTTTACTCTAGACTAACCCAGGATTTCATTTTCAAATCTAAGGGAACCCCTGCTAAAACCAATTAATCAAAGGTCAGTGAGAAGAATGCCCTTTATAATGGTGGTCAGTGGGAAGAATGCTCCTTACATTGGTGGTCAGTGGGATAAATGTCTCTTACATTGGGGGTCCATGGGAAGAATGCCCCTTACATCAGTGCTAAGTGGAAAGATTGTCCTCTTACATTGGTAGTGAGTGGGAAAAATTCCCCTTACATCAGTGGTCAGTGGGAAGAATGCCCCTTACATTGGAGGTCCATGAGAAGAATGCCCCTTACATTGGTGACCACTGGTAAGAATGCCCTTACATTGGTGACCACTGGTAAGAATGCCACTTACATTGGTGATCACTGGGAAGAATGCCCCTTACATTGGTGGTCAGTGGGAAGAACGCTGCTTACATTAGTTGTCAGTGGGAAGAATGTCCCTTACACAAGTCGTCAGTGGGAAGCATGTCTCTTACATGAGTTGTCAGTGGGAAGAATGTCCCTTACATTGGTGGTCAGTGGGAAGAATGTCCCTTACATTGGTGGTCAGTGGGAAGAATGTCCCTTACATTAGTCGTCAGAGGGAAGCATGTCCCTTACATTAGTCGTCAGAGGGAAGCATGTCCCATACATTTGTGATCACTGGGAAGAATGCTTATATTGGGAGTCAGTGGGAAGAATGACCCTTACATTGAGGGTCAATGGGAAGAATGCACCTTACACTGGTGGTCAGTGGGAAAAGTGCTCCTTTACATTGGTGCTCAGAGTGTCACTCTTAAAGGCATTTTAAAAGAGAATTGGTGTAATGTTGCTGTTTTTTTCGATTGGCTTTGGTCCCCAATCTGTGAAGGCACCATCAGATGGGAGGTCAATCAGCCATAGCTCAAGGAACTGCCAGCAAACTTTGGAGAAACCCTAGGTTTTTATGGAACCCCTGTTTTAGAATAGCTACAACAAAGTGCTCTAAAGTCAGGTCCAGTGTTGCAGGAATAAGGAGAAATATTTACCCAACTCCTCGCTCCTTTAAGCTCCCTCCATCTTTGAGACCACTCCAACTACACCTCCTCTATAAAGTGCTCCTGGCTGGGGGTTGCATGCCTCCCTCATCTACATGCAATGCAGGGTAAAAAGTCCTGCATTGTGATAATGACGCCTAAGGTTCCCCCCACAACTCAGAGCACAGGAGGGAAGGGAGAAGTAGTATCCATAGTGCTTTGTGGGAGACATCCAGTTTTTGATGGCCATCCTTTGAGGACATGTACTTACAGACATGTATACGTGACCTGTGGGGCTAGACCTGATGAGCGAGCCTTTTGCTGGCAACAATTCACCTGCAACCAAATCACGAAGGCCTCATTCACACAGAGAATGACATCCAAGCGTTTGTAGGACATTTCTATAAAGTAATATAGGTCAAGGCTGCACTCCATACAATGCTGTGATCAGTAGGATTAGATGGCGCTCATAATGACATCAGAGAATGGAGCTGTGCAACAGAAGAAGAGTCACCAGCACTCACTTGTTCCAAATATCAAAGATTTTCATGGTTTTTATTTGTGTCACATCACAACGTACATCAAATATAGCCAACGTTTCGGAACCTCGCAGAATCCCTTCCTCAAGGCGACACAGTGTCTTTGATGTACAAGTGAGTTCTGGTGACTTCTTCTATAGAACATTTCTAAACACATACTGTATATGCATTCAGGTGCATTTAAAGCATATGGAATTCTGTGCATCCATGGCAAATGGCATACTCTGATTGCGTCTAAATGCATGTAAACACAAGTACATTTCAATACAGGAGAAAATGATCTGGGAGGCATAAGTAGTATAACTTTCTCCTGCATTTAAATAAACCAAACACAGTAGGCTATAGTGTAATGTAGCCTACAAGACCTTTTCTTGTGGAGTCGCTCCCTCTCCGCCTGAACCAGCGAGATGTCGCTCCCTAGCTAGCGAGTGAGGTTTTGCAGTGTTCCAGGCCAGCAGGGAAATGGATACCTTACCACTGCAATCACCAAAAGAAGAATCACTCTTCCGACATCTACGGTAACCCCTTATATAACCATGCAGTACTGTGTCTATGTAAGCATTCCGTACACAAATGTCAATGTGCATTCTGTAGACAACAGCTCCTGATGCATTATGCCACATTTATGCTACTATCCATACACCTGAACCTTCCAGAGATAATTGTAGTTTGCTGATGGCACTGTGCAAAACTGGAACAATTCTCTACCACTAGTACCTTAAGGAGACTCAGAAACCCCTTTCTGAAGATGCTAGTTCATTGACCATCGAGGTTCAGTAAGGTCTGAGTAAATGACCTGAAACTAGTATGCACATCTGTTTAAGTCAGGCATACTTAGTTAAATGCTAGTTAAGGGATCCAAGAGGGTAAATATGACAACCAGGAAACAAGTATTTTCAGAAGGAGAAGTATCAATGCCAATATCCATGTCTCAGGAAAAGTTTCCTCTAATGTGACCCTGCTGCTACCTTACACTAGGTACACTCACTGATCTAGCAGGCAGCCCGCCCAACTACGGCCCCTGGTAGTATCCAACACTTCTTAACCTGCCCTCATCTGCATGTTACCTTAGTATCCAACACTTCCAAGTGATAACCTGCCCCCCCTGCACGTTGTGGTAGTATCCAACACTTCCAAGTGATAACCTGCCCCCCCCCTGCACGTTGTGGTAGTATCCAACACTTCCAAGTGATAACCTGCCCCCCCTCTGCTTGTTGTGGTAGTATCCAACACTTCCAAGTGATAACCTGCCCCCCCCTCTGCTTGTTGTGGTAGTATCCAACACTTCCAAGTGATAACCTGCCCCCCCCCCCCTCTGCTTGTTGTGGTAGTATCCAACACTTCCAAGTGATAACCTGCCCCCCTCTGCATGTTGTGGTAGTATCCAACACTTCCAAATGATAACCTGCCCCCCTGCACGTTGTGGTAGTATCCAACACTTCCAAATGATAACCTGCCCCCCCCCCCTGCACGTTGTGGTAGTAGCCAACACTTCCAAGTGATAACCTGCCCCCCTCTGCACCCCTCTGCACATTGTGGTTTCATTCCATTGACCATTATGTTTCAATTATGTTTTATAATGATGGGTGAAACCACAGTGCACCCTGGAGGACCAGGCAACTCTTGTCAGATAGAGGTGGTCATAGCTCTGAGAGAGTACAGATGGAAGAGGTGGCCATCTACCAGATAAGTAGTATAACTAATCATTTTTAAAGCATATCTAAACCCAAAAACAGTAATATCATATATTGCATCTTACATGTCTTTCAGGAAAAAAAGTTTCCTCTAAAGTGACCCTGTTGCTACCTTACACTAGGTACACACTGATCTAGCAGGCAGCCAGCCCAACTACGGCCCCTGGTAGTATCCAACACTTCCAAGTGATAACCTGCCCCCTCTGCACATTGTGGTAGTATCCAACACTTCCAAGTAATAACTTTTCCCCCTCTGCATGTTGTGGTAGTATCCAACACTTACAAGTAATAACCTTTCCCCCTCTGCACGTTCTGGTAGTATCCAACACTTCCAAGTGATAACCTGCCCCCCCTCTGCACGTTGTGGTAGTATCCAATACTTCCAAGTGATAACCTGCCCCCCTCTGCATGTTGTGGTAGTATCCAACACTTCCAAGTAATAACCTACCCCCCTCTGCACGTTGTGGTAGTATCCAACACTTCCAAGTGATAACCTGCCCCCCCTCTGCACGTTGTGGTAGTATCCAACACTTCCAAGTAATAACCTACCCCCCTCTGCACGTTGTGGTAGTATCTAACAATTCCAAGTGATAACCTGCCCCCCCTCTGCACGTTGTGGTAGTATCCAACACTTCCAAGTGATAACCTGTCCCCCTCTGCACGTTGTGGTAGTATCCAACAATTCCAAGTGATAACCTGCCTCCCCCTCTGCACTTTGTGGTAGTATCCAATGATTTAAAGTGATAACCTGTCCCCCTCTGCATGTTGTGGTTTCATCCATTGACCACTATGTCTCTTCTGTGTCTTATAATGATGGGAGAACTCTGCTTGTTGTGGTAGTATCCAACACTTCCAAGTGATAACCGGCCTCCCCCCCTCTGCACATTGTGGTAGTATCCAACACTTCCAAGTGATAACCTGCCCCCCTCGGCACATTGTGGTTTCATTCCATTGATCATTATGCTTCAATTATGTCTTATAATGATGGGTGAAACCACAGTGTGCCCTGGGGGACTAGGCAACTTTTGTCAGATAGAGGTTGTCATAGCTCAGAGAGTACAGGTGGAAGATGTGGCCATCTCCCAGATAAGTATGTATAACTAATCATGTTTAAAGCATATCTAAACCCAAAAACAGAATTATATATTGCATCTTACATGTCTCTCAGGAAAAAAAAGTTTCCTCTAAAGTGATCCTTTTGCTACCTTACACTAGGTACACTCACTGATCAAGCAGGCAGCCAGCCCAACTACGGCCCCTGGTAGTACCCAACACTTCCAAGTGATAACCTCACCCCCCGCACGTTGTGGTAGTATCCAACAATTCCAAGTGATAACCTGCCCCCCGCCCTCTGTACGTTGTGGTAGTATACAACAATTCCAAGTGATAACCTGCCCCCCTCTGCATGTTGTGGTAGTATCCAATGCTTCAAAGTGATAACCCCCCCGCACGTTGTGGTAGTATCCAACACTTCCAAGTGATAACCTATCCCCCTCTGCACGTTGTGGTACTATCCAATACTTCAAAGTGATAAACTGCCCCCCTCTGCACATTGTAGTAGTATCCAACACCTCCAAGTGATAACCTGCCTCCCCCTCTGCACCTTGTGGTAGTATCCAACACCTCCAAGTGATAACCTGCCCCCACCCCCTCTGTACTTTGTGGTAGTATCCAATGCTTCAAAGTGATAACATGCCCCCCTCTGCGTGTTGTGGTTTCATCCATTGACCACTATGTCTCTTCTGTGTCTTATAATGATGGGAGAAACCAAAGTGTGCCCTGGGGGACCAGTCAACTAATTTCTCAGATAGAGGTGGTCATAGCTCTGAGAGGGTACAGATTGAAGGGGTGGCCATCTACCAGATAAGTATGTATAACTAATCATATTCAAAGCTCTTTAAAGCTTCTTTAACAGATCAAGCTGTCCGTAAAAGGTTCAGTTAGAGGGTTGAGACAAGCCAATTACCACTGACAGGAGTCAACATTTATAATGTAAAATCTTTTTTCCAAAAGGAACTTAGGTAAAGTTCATCTTAATCTATTAGTCCACCTATCACTAACCTATGGACTGGGTAACAATGCTGCTGTCCAAGGGTGACTCCATTACTCCTCCATAGATACAGTGGAGGAGTGAGTGTAGCCCCCGGAAGTGTTTCCCTACACATAACATTGCTCAGCAACAAAAATCCTATTTTTTTATTATGACTGCTCACATGTCTATGCTCAGTCACCGAAGCTCTGAAAGGTACATGAACTTTTTTTTGGAAGTGGTTTTTAGCCTCCCAGGCCTCGGCAGACGCATCTGTAGGCAAGCGACACGAGGGCTTTCTCACATATTAGTGTCTGAACAAGTGTTCTCCTCTGCTCTCATCCTCTCCTTCCACCCATGAGCCAGCATACACATGCAAAAAACGATTTCAAAACACTTAAAAAACGCCTGAAAAACGCATCACTTAGGTGAATGGAGTCTAAGGCCCCTTTCACACTGGGGCGGTTTGCAGGCGCTATTGCGCTAAAAATATAAATAGTATATTTACCGCTCCTATAGCGCCCGTTCCCATTGGAAACAATGGGGCAGCGCTCCGAACCCGCCTGCAAAACTCCGCTACAGCGGCGGTTTGCGGGCGGTATTGACCCTTTTTCGGCCGCTCGCGGGGGGTAAAACCACCCCGCTAGCGGACGAAATGCGCTGCTAAAACGCCGGTAAAGCGGCGCTAAATATAGCGCCACTTTACCGCCAGCGCCCCCACCGCTCCAGTGTGAAAGTAGCCTTAGACAGGAAATGTGTTACTGGCTGGTGAAAATGAATGGTGGCCATATACGTTTCCATAAATGATCAGCTTCTTTTCTGATCGATCTCTTCTGATAGGAATAATCTATTGATAGTCCACAACCACCTTCGACTCCCAACCACGGCACCACCTGCCTGGAGTTTGCATGTTCTACCTGTGTGGGATTCCTCCGCCGACTCCGGTTTCCTCCCACACTCCAAAGACATGCCGGTAGGGTAATTGGCTCCTGTCTAAATTGGCTCTAGTATGTGTATGTATGTGAGTTGGGACCTCAGATTGCAAGATCCTTGAAGGCAGGGATTGATGTGAATATATATATATATATATATTCTGTAAAGCGCTGCATACATTGACAGCGCTATACAAGTACCTGCAATAAATAAATAAACCCATTTGATCCATATGCCACACATAGGGATGTCGATCTTGATTACTAGTAGAAAATACGATCACAACGTGCAAATTGTACGTTAACAATCGCATCTCTGTTTCCCCATTGTAATCTCGTAATCTGATCAATCGAAATGTGATCATATTCACTAAGATTCTCGGCGCTGTTGACTGATACAAAACGATCAATATTATCTGATCATCTCCAATATAAATGGAGTCTAAATTGAGTCTAGAGAAGCTAATACTATTTGATTGTTTGCAGATTCAATTGTTTTGATCAAATGGCCCATTGATCCGATAAAAAAAATTAATTAAATAAAATCAACGTGTGTGTGTGTGGCCACCATAAGGAAAAAAAGCGTAAAAAAATTAAATAAAAAAAAAAAAAGCCGATACATCTTTCCCACTCGTTCGCATCAAAGCTGCCTGTAAAATGCCTAGGTGTTGGAGCATTTTTTGCTGCGCTTTTTAAGCGTTTACAGTGCATTTTTTAAAGGATATGTGACTAAAGCTGTACTAAAAATAATGGATGAACACACTACACAGCACACTACTCTATACCCTTTCTAGCAAACTTTGCAATAATAAATAGGGGAACTGCACCACAAAATGCAACGCATGAGAATTTTTGACGCTATTTAGATGCATTTTTCACCGCGATTTCCATTTCAATGGGGAGGTGCGTTTTCAGTGAGATTTTTTTTTCACTGACCAAACATGCTCCAAAAATGTGGCAAGCAGGATTTTTTTTTACACCGCAATGGAAACACAACGTCCCAGTGTGAACACATACATAGAATTCAAAGGGAAGCATTTTTCCTTGAGCTTTTCCGGCACTTACATTTTTAACGTAAAAGTGCTCAGTGTGAAAGCAGTCTAAAGGCCCGTACACACGATCCGAATATCGTACGACAGATCGTACGACCCTTTTCGCTTAATAGTCGCAAGTAGAAATCGAATAGGTAAATAAAGTCTCGAAAATTCTCATATGACAGAAAAAAAAAAAAAAATCGGAAGTGATGTCATGTGTTGTAATGTATTTGTATTTTCGGACGACAACTATACTGACTAAACGAAAATCGTACGATCTGATATCATACGAGGAAAATTTTCATGCTTTTCCGATCGAATAATATCGGATGAACTGTCGTGTCGTGAAAGTAGTGTACACACCATCCGAAAATCATACGATTCTTCCTCGGGTGACAGTTTTCGTACGATATTCGGATATTCGTGTGTACGGCCCATTAGGTTTAGTAAGCGGCAATTAATCCTAATTAGCTTTTTTGGGTTTAGATCAGTTTGAATTATTGGACAGGATCGCTTTAACAGCGCTTATATATTCTATTCACAGAGTTGATGATCTGGATGCCCTGTATCAGTAACAAAAAAAGTGGAGTGTCACTTTAAGAATGGAACGTTGCGGGGGAATAGTAAGTTGGTTACAATGTTGCAGTTCTTAGCTGATTACAATGTTGCAGTTTGTAGCTTATTGCAGTGTTGCAGTGTCTAGTTGGATATACAAAAGGTGCAGTTTCTAGCTGGATTACAATATTGCTGTGTCTAGTTGGTTACAATGTTGCAGTTTCTATTTTGTTACAATGTTGCAGTTTCTAGTGTATTGCAATATTGGAGTTTGTAGTTACAATGTTGCATTTTCTAGTTTATTACAATATTACTGTGTCTAGTTGGTTACAATGTTGCAGTTTCAATATTTTTTTTTTTTTACAATATTGCAGTTTCTAGTTACAATGTTGCAGTTTCGTTACATTATTGCCGTTTCTAGTTACACTGTTGCAGTTTCTAGCTTATTACAATATTGCCGTTTCTAGTTACAATATTGTCGTTTGCAGTTACAATATTGCCGTTTCTAGTCACAATATTGCCGTTTCTAGTTACAATATTGCCGTTTTTAGTTACAATATTGTCGTTTCTAGCTTATTACAATATTGCAGTTTCTACTTACACTGTTGCAGTTTCTAGTTACAATGTTGCCGTTTCTAGTTACAATATTGCCGTTTCTAGTCACAATATTGCCGTTTCCAGTTAAAATATTGCCGTTCCCAGTTACAGTATGACCGTTTCTAGTTACAATGTTGCAGTTTCTGGTCGGTTACATTGTTGCAATTAGTTTTTTACAATGTTGCAGAGTTCAGGGATCTTACCGTTTGTGTGGCCTCTCCTTGAGGGACATGAATCCGATCTCCCGACAATAAGTGACCTGTCCAGGTGTCCTCCTATACAACTTGTCCTGAGCCCCGGAGAATGTCGCCAGCAGTGGCAGTAGCCCCGAATGTCCCGATCAGTAGTGGCAATAATGGTAAAGAGGGTAAAGATCCGGCTGAGGAATCCAAGGAACACACACCATCAACAACTGCGGAGAGTCAGATGAAGACATGGGGGCTCCTGTGACAGCAGCTGGTCCAGGGGGGGGGTTGGGGGGGGGGGACACAGCTGAGGGGGGGTGCAGAGAGCTGTGGGGGGGTCACCTCTGTCCACACATACACATCCAAGGGGCGCACTCCTTCCGATGTAATCCTCAGTCCACACACACAGCCTGGAGGACAGATGTGCTCCGATCCACATGAAGAACACTGAGTGCCAAGGCACAGAGCGGTGGGGATGGATTTATAGTCTCCCTGCAAGTCACGTGCTCCAGAAGGGGGGGCCGCCTGTGCTGATTGGCTGAGCACACTTCGGAATATCTCTTAGGTGAAGTCAGATCTAATATCACTTTACTCTGGATGCTGCAAAGGATGCCATTCCCCTCCCTGACCCCTCAGTCTGCTTCCAGGGACAGTCCCAGCATGTCCATAGAGGTCCCTGGAAGAGGCACTGTCCACTGTATGGACTGACAGTCTTTATCAAGTAGTAAAAGGGTTAAAGTGACCCTATAGGAACTAATAGAAGGGGCTGGAGGTTCTACTATAAAGGTTTTGGACTGGCACTTTAAAGTGGCAATAAACTCTTTAAAAAAAAAAAAAGTGTATGCCAGTATGTGTTTATTATTAAATCCCAAACCAAAAATGTGATATATTGCAGCCATACCAATCCTAATGCCGCGTACACACGGTCGGAATTCTCGTCAGAAAAAGCTCTGATGGTTTTCCCATCGGAATTCTGACGGAATTTCGCTCAAGCTGTGTTGCCTACACACGGTCACACCAAATTCCGACGGTCTGTAACACAGCGGCATAAAACACGTTCGACAGCACTATACAGGGGGTCCCCGAGTTACGAACTCGTTAGGGACTGCCCGCCTGTACTCGGAAATGTTCGTAAGTCGGCCGCGCATGCGCAGACCGACAAATACGGCCATTTCCGGACATTTCCGATGTTCCGTCTAATGCCGTTCTGCGCATGCGCGGCAAATTACGGACATTTCCGAAGTTTTCCGGCATTTTCCGAGGCTCCGAATGGCCGCGCATGCGCAGAACGGCCGGAACACGGCGGAAAATGGCGGAGGGTCCCTGCAGCGCCCCGTTCGTAAGTAGGGGATGTTCGTAGGTCGGGCACTCGTAAGTCGGGAACCCCCTGTAGAAGGGAAGTTTAATGCTTCCAAGCATGCGTCGAATTGTTTCCGAGCATGCGTCGGAATTTTACGTGTCGGAATTGCATACACACGATCGGAAAATCCGAACATGTTCTCAATCCAAAGTCCGTCGGAAATTCCGACAGAAAAAGACCGATGGGCATACACACGGTCGGAAAATCCGTTGAAAAGCTTCCATCGGACTGTTTCCATTGGAAATTCCAACCGTGTGTACGCTGCATTAGATGTGCTGGCTGCATTCCTTTTCCTTTTCTAGGCTTTTTTCTCTCTTTTTTTTAATCTAGTAATTGGCCAGTAACACACCCCCTGTAATAGAGTGCCCTCAACTCTGGATGGGCACTACTGCTACATCTGCAGGACATGTTCCGCTGAAAAACAACAAAAAAAAATAAAAAAAATAAAGGAAAGAAAGCCAAACAAAAAAAGAAAATGAATGCAGGCACCACAAATGCTGCGCACACACGAGCGGATTTTCCGTCAGAAAAATCTTCGATGGTTTTTCCGACGGAATTCCGCTCAAGCTTGCATTGCATACACACGGTCACACAAAAGTTCGCTAAACTTTCGACCGCCGAGAACGCGGTGACGTACAACACTACGACGAGCCAAGAAAATGAAGTTCAATGCTTCCGAACATGCGTCAAATTGTTTCTGAGCATGCGTAGGAATTTTGCGTGTCGGAATTGCTACAGACGATCGGAATTTCGACCAAAAAATTGAGAACATGCTCTCAATCTTTTGCTGGCTGGAATTCGGCCAGCGAAAGTCCGATGGAGCATACACACAGGGTCGCATTTTCCGACCAAAAGCTCTCGTCGGTCTTTTACTGGCCGAATTTCCGATCGTGTGTACGCGGCATTAGAGTTGGTAAGCTGCCATATAATAAATGTTTGCCTTTGGGTTTATGGCTCCATGCTCACTAGCTTAAAAAAATCCAGTGCTCCTGGCAGAAAAAAACACACATTTCAAGCATTTTTTTTTTGTAGGAGCATTTCGTTGAATAATGTATGTGATCTTGCGCTATTCCTTCATCTATACATAGATGCCATATATAACAATGACCATAATAAATAAACAATAATAGTGAAAAAATATTATATATAAAAAGTCCAATGATTGTAGAAAGATAAGTGTTCCAATACAATTGGTGATTAGATAACAAGTCCTTAGATCAGGCTTTCTCAACCTTTTAACCCTAGAGGAACCCCAGAAATAATTTTCAGGTCTCGAGGAACCCTTACTAAAACCAATTAATTAGGGGTCAATAGGAACAATGCTCCTTATATTGGTGGTCAATAGGAAGAATGTCCCACTTAAAGTGGTGCTCAGAATGCCACCCTTAAAGTGGTGCTCAGAATGCCACCCTTAAAGTGGTGCTTAGAATGCCACCCTTAAAGGGGTGCTCAGAATGCCACCCTTAAAGACAGCTAAAAAGATATTTGGTGTCATGCTGCTGGCTTTGCTAAGTGATGTCGAACCTTGAAACTCTGTAGGTACCATCAAAAAGTGGTTCATCAGCCACAGCTCAAGGAACCCCTAGAAACCTCTGGAGGACCCCAGGGTTCCACGGAACCCTGGTTGAGAATGGCTGCCTTAGATAGATAGTTCCCAGAGAGTCAATACACCTCAGTGCTCACAGAACTATCTCCTCATAACCACAAAACATGAGACTTGGGACCAAATCCAATAGATGTAAACTAATCTTTCCTCCCGGAGTCCCCTTTGCAACTTCTCAGTCAAAGATCACTTCTCACATGTGGGGGTGAAGTAGACAAACAAGCCTCCAATAGTGTATTAACATACCACAAACCATTTATTAAAAGATAACATCTGCTTACATCAAAATTCAGTAAAAAGCTCTCAAATTGATAAAAACATTGGCGTTTTCTGCCTCTCACATCACTTTCAATCCGCTGTATGCTCCAGCCACACCCTACGCGTTACGTCACATGACTTCCTCAGGTGGCCCGGATTGGGTGCTCACTCAATCTATTTATATATTAGGGACAGGATAGGAGCATTTAGTGTTTTTTTCTGCCAGAAAAAATGCTCTCAAAAATTCAAAACAAAGGGTTTTTCTGCCTCTAAATGCTGAGCTTAAAAAAAAACTCCTCTAGACTACCTAATGTGTATGGACACATAGGATAACATTAGTTGCTTCTCATAGGTGCGCACACAAGGTGTGCCGGGTGTGCCTGGGCACAACCTAATCCAGGGTTAGCAACCTGTCAATCATGATCTACCCGTCGATCATGGTCAGGTGATGGGTAGACCGTGATCTTTTCTTGCCAACCCCCAGAACCTAGACATGGGGGGCAGCGGGGGTGGCATATACTGGAACCAATATGTATTTTCCTCTGGCAGCAACTGGAATTAGGCTTCTCCTGCTCTCCCTCCCGCCAGCATTCACCTACTACAGGAGGAAAATACAAGGGATTGGTACCAGTATATGCTGCCCCCGCCATCCCTCTTGACCCTGTTCCTCTTCTCCCCTGCCCCCCCCAGCTCTGCTGGCTTCCCCTCCCTTCCCCTCCTCTCCTCTCTCACTGGCTGCTGTGGAGGGTACTTTTGGGATGGAGAGCAGTGAAGGGCTGGTAAATATTCCATTTACCAACCCCTTCCTTTTCTGAATGAACACAGTGAGTGATCGGCACTGTCCACTGCCCTACTGACAACGTCCATGTTTTAATACATTTTTACACATACATTTATATACAGTATCTCATAAAAATGAGTACATACTCACATTTTTGTAAATATTTTATTATATCTTTTCATGTGACAACACTGAAGAAATGACACTTTGCTACAATGTAAAGTAGTGAGTGTACAGCTTGTATAACCAGTGTTGGTCATCTTACTTTAAAAAAGTAATTAGGTAAGTTACAAATTACTTCTCCCAAAAAGTAATTGCGTTAGTAACTCAGTTACTACATTGGAAAAGTAATTAGTTACGCAGCAAAGTAACTGACTTTTTTTCCAAATATTCTATACGTGTAACTAAGGGGCGGGTCTAGTATTACTGTAACCAAGGGGCGCATTTATTATTATTGTTATATATCGTGTAACCAAGGGGCTGCTCTATTATTACTCTAACCAAGGGGCAGATCTGTTATAGCGTGTAAGCAAGGGGCGGGTCTATTATTATTATATCGTGTAAGGGGCGGATGGCTACAGAAGAGGGCGAATGTTAAATTAATGGGCAGAGCTCGATATATAACAATAATAATAAATGCGCCCCTTGGTTACATTAATACTAGACCCGCCCCTTACTTACACGATAGATGCCCCTTGCAGAGTAGCACGAGCATCAGGAGCGTGCGGCATCGCCTCTTACAATTACATGTTAACTGCGCCTGCGCAGTGTAGAGTTCACTCAGAGCTGTTTAGGTTCGGAAATTTTCGGAAACTCCATAGTCCTTGGTACTGCGCAAGACCTGCGCCTGCGCAGTACAGGGGGTCCTTATCCGGCGGGGGAACTTTTTCGGCAGGACACCGGAATTACACTACTGCCATCTAGTGGCGGTAGATGTAATTGGGGGTAACTAAGCCAAAGTAATGGGAACTGCGTTACCATGAGGGGAAAAGTAATCAGTTAGATACTCGTTACCCTCTAAAGTAACTGCGTTAGGTAACTCAGTTTATTTTAACTCAGTTACTTACATCACTGTGTATAACAGTGCAAACTTGCTGTCCCCTCAAAATAACTCAACACCCAGCCATTCATGTCTAAACCACTGGCAACAAAAGTGAGTACACCCCTAAGTTAAAATGTCCAAATTGGGCCCAATTAGCCATTTTCCCTCCCCAGTGTCATGTGACTCATTAGTGTTACAAGGTCTCAGTTGTGAATTAGGAGCAGGTATGTTAAATTTGGTGTTATCGCTCTCACTCAAAGTTCAACATGGCACCTCATGGCAAAGAACTGTCTGAGGATCTGAAAAAAATAATTGTTGCTCTACATAAAGATGATATAGGCCAGTGATGGTGAACCTTGGCACCCCAGATGTTTTGGAACTACATTTCCCATGATGCTCAGCTACATTGCAGAGTGCATGAGTATCATAGGAAATGTAGTTCCAAAACATCTGGGGTGCCAAGGTTCGCCATCACTGGCCTAGGCTATAAGAAGATTGCCAAGACCCTGAAACTGAGCTGCAGCACAGTGACCAAGACCATACAGCGGTTTAAACAGGACAGGTTCCACTCAGAACAGGCCTCGCCATGGTCGACCAAAGAAGTTGAGTGCACGTGCTCAGAGTCATATACAGAGGTTGTTTTTGGGAAATAGACGTATGATAGCTGCCAGCATTGCTGCAGAGGTTAAAGGGGTGTGGGGTCAACCTGTCAGTGCTTAGACCATACGCCGCACACTGCATCAAATTGGTCTGCATGGCTGTCCCAGAAGGAAGCCTCTTCTAAAGATGATGCACAAGAAAGCCTGAAAACAGTTTGCTGAAGACAAGCAGACTAAGTACATGGATTACTGGAACCATGTCCTGTGGTCTTATGAGACCAAGATAAACTTATTTGGCTCAGATGCTGTCAAGCGTGTGTGGTGGCTACCAGTTGAGGAGTACAAAGACAAATGTGTCTTGCCTACAGTCAAGCATGGTGGTGGGAGCATCATGTCTGGGGCTGCATGAGTGCTGCCGGCACTGGGAGCTACAGTTTATTGAGGGAACCATGAATGCCAACATGTACTGTGACATACTAAAGCAGAGCATGATCCCCTCCCTTCGGAGACTGGGCTGCAGGGCAGTATTCCAACATGATAACAACCCCAAACACACCTCCAAGACGACCACTGCCTTGCTAAAGAAGCTGAGGGGAAAGCATGTCTCCAGCCCTAAACCCTACTGAGCATCTGTGGGACATCCTCAAATGGAAGGTGGAGGAGCGCAAGGTCTCTAACATCCACCAGCTCCGTGATATCGTCATGGAGGAGTGGAAGAGGACTCCAGTGGCAACCTGTGAAGCTCTGGTAAACTCCATGCCCAAGAGGGTTAAGGCAGTGCTGGAAAATAATGGTGGCCACACAAAATATTGACACTTTGGTTCCAATTTGGACATTTTCACTTAGGGGTGTACTCACTTTTGTTGCCAGCGGTTTAGCCATTAATGGCTGTATGTTGAGGTATTATGAGGGGACAGCAAATTTACACTGTTATACAAGCTGTACACTCACTACTTTACATTGTAGAAAAGTGTAATTTGTTCAGTGTTGTCACATGAAAAGATATAATAAAATATTTACAAAAATGTGAGCGGTGTACTCACTTTTGTGAGATACTGTGTATATATATACAGTGTATCTGGAAAGTATTTACAGCGCTTCACTTTTTCCACATTTTGTTATGTTACAGCCTTATTCCAAAATGGATTAAATTCATTATTTCCCTCAAAATTCTACAAAAAATACCCCATACTGACAACATAAAAGAAGTTTGTTTGAAATCTTTGCAATTTAAAAAAAAAAAAAAAAAATGAAAAAAAATCCCATGTACATAAGTATTCACAGCCTTTGCTCAATACTTTGTTGAAGCACCTTTGGCACCAATTATAGCCTCAAGTCTTTTTGAGTATGATGCTATAAGCTTGGCACACCTATGTTTTTCAGATTCTTCTTTGCAGAACCTCTCAAACTCTATCAGGTTGAATGGGAAGCGTCGGTGCACAGCCATTTTCAGATCTCTCCAGAGATGTTCAATCGGGTTCAAGTCTGGGCTCTGGCTGGGTCATTCAAGGAGATTCACAGAGTTGCCCCGCAGCCACTCCTTTGTTATCTTGGTTGTGTGCTTGAGGGTCGCTGTTCTGCTGGAAGATGAACCTTTGCCCTAGTCTGAGGTCCCAGTTTGAGGTCAGAGTGACCATCGGGTCCTTGGTCACCTCCCTGACTAAGGCCCTTCTCCCCCGATCGCTCAGTTTGGCCAGGTGGCCCGCTCTTGGATGAGTCCTGGTGGTTCCAAACCTCTTCCATTTCCGGATGATGGAGGCCACTGTGCTCATTGGGACCTTCAATGCTGCAGACATTTTTCTGTACCCTTCCCCAGATCTGTGCCTCGATGAAATCCTGTCTCAGAGGTCTACAGACAATTCCTTGGACTTTATGGCTTGGTTTGTGCTCTGACATGCACTGTTAACTGTGGGACCTCATATAGACAGGTGTGTGTCTTTCCAAATCATGTCCGATGAACTGAATTTACCACAGGTGGACTCCAATCAAGTTCTTGAAACATCTCAAGGACGATCAGTGGAAACAGGATGCACCAGAGCTCAATTTTGAGTGTCATGGCAAATGCTGTTTATACTTATGTACATGTGATTTTTTTTTTTTTTTAAATACATTTTCAAAGATTTCAAACAAACTAATACTGCTTTAACTCACACATGTCCTTACTGCTCTCGGCTTTGGATCAGATCAGATTGAATCAGCAAGCTGGGGGACTGAAGCATTAGAAGTTAGCAGATGTCACATGGGGTTCAAAGTGGGGGAGCAATATAGTGGGAGGTGAGTGAGGACTAGACAGAGAGGGAGATCAGCAGAGCTGGGGGTTACTACTGAGCAGGGGACAAGCAGAGCTGGGGGTTACTATTGAGCAGGGGACAAGTAGAGCTGGGGGTTACTACAGAGCAGGGGATAAGCAGAGCTGGGGGTTACTACTGAGCAGGGGACAAGCAGAGCTGGGGGTTACTATTGAGCAGGGGACAAGCAGATCTGGGGGTTACTATTGAGCAGGGGACAAGCAGAGCTGGGGGTTACTACAGAGCAGGGGACAAGCAGAGCTGGGGGTTACTACTGAGTGGGGGATCAGCAGAGCTAGGGGTTACCACTGAGTGAGGGTTTAGCAGAGCTGGGGGCTACTACTGAGCAGGGGATAATTCCAATGCCCCATACACAGGGTCAGATATTCCGATGGAAAAAGTCAGATCGGATTATGTTGTCGGAAAATCCGATCGTGTGTGGGCTCTAGCGGACTTTTTCCGTAAGAATTTCCGGTGGAAAAAATTTGAGAGCAGGATCTAAAATTTTCCGACAAAAAAATCCGATCTGACTTTTTCTGATCGTGTGTAGAGAATTCTGACGCACAAAGTGCCACGCATGCTCAGGAGAAATTTGGAGACGAAAGCTATTGGCTACTGGTCTCTACGTAGTCCCGTTGTATGTGTTGTACGTCACCTCGTTCGGGAAAGATCGGATTTTCCGACAACTTTGTGTGACCGTGTGTATGCAAGAGAAGTTTCGGCCAAAATCGGATTTTGTGGTCGGAATGTCCGACCGTGTGTACAAGGCATAGAAGAAAACAGGGACAGAGGGTGCACCAGCCTTGCGCATCACCTTTGCAACACTTGAATTTATTTAAAAGTAAAGTTGCATACACACTTATGAGTGATAACATTAGGCAGATAATAAAAAAAACATAATTTGCATCATCCAGCAAGATCTGCTGGCCAGTAAACTTAGATGGGATGAATGTCCAAAAAAAACTAACGCCTTTTGAGGGGTGTCCCCTCTTCTTCAGAAGGCTTGTGCTCCCTCTGTCCCTGTCTTCTTTGAGAGTTTCCTCTGGGTTTCCCCTGACCTGTTGAGAGTGGCAGCACAGCTGATGCGGTGGCGTGATGTGTGAAGATCTTCTTCTGTAATTTACGCTACGACAATCTTTTGAGTGCAGGAACATTTATTCATTTTTGAGCAGGGGATAAGCAGAGCTGGGGATACTACTGAGCGGGGGATCAGCAGAGCTGGGGGTTACTACTGAGCGGGAGATCAGAAGAGCTGGGGGTTACTACTGAGCGGGGGATCAGCAGAGCTGGGGGTTACTACTGAGAGGGGGATCATCAGAGCTGGGGGTACAACTGAGCGGGAGATCAGAAGAGCTGGGGGTTACTACTGAGCGGGGGATCAGAAGAGCTGGGGGTTACTACTGAGCGGGGGATCAGAAGAGCTGGGGGTTACTACTGAGAGGGAGATCATATGAGCTGGGGGTACTACTGAGCGGGAGATCAGAAGAGCTGGGGGTTACTACTGAGCGGGGGATCAGCAGAGCTGGGGGTTACTACTGAGAGGGAGATCATATGAGCTGGGGGTACTACTGAGCAGGAGATCAGAAGAGCTGGGGGTTACTACTGAGCGGGGGGATCATCAGAGCTGGGGGTACTACTGAGCAGGGGATCTTCACAACAATCATAGAACCAAATGGCCCGTACATACCGCTTTAGAGCATTATTGGTTGTTATGGTGCTGGTGGCCAACCTGCCCACACCATGGAAACTTGTGGTGCTGATCCAGGGCAAACTGGGTCCTGTGTTCGCAGTATCCCCCGGGAACCCAAAGAACACCCCTGTTGAGAGGCGCTGCCCTACGTCACTACAGGACACAGAGGAAGAAAACGCAACCATCTGACACTCTTGAAAGCCTTGAATCCTGAAGAGTCTTGTGGAGGCTGCAGAGCTGGAACAGGGCAGTAAGGAGACACCAGCCACCGGAGAGGTAAGTATAGGTGCTCTTTATTATAGGAAACTTCATATCAAATTTTTTTCACAGTTTGACAGGGTCTCTTTAGCTGCAGTTGACAAAGATTAGGTCTGTAGCTTGGCCATTCTGTTTGGCAGGTTTGCTTTCATCACAAGACTGACTGGATAGAATTACACATATTTTCACAGATGATCCACTTATATTTATATCAGCTGACACGACTTTTCTACAGAATAAAAGTAGGTAATGATTAGTCAAAATGTATATAGCTGACTTAAAGGAAATGTTCATTTTTCAACACTACTAATACTGGTATTTTTAATATAAATGCATTTTTAACCTTTTCCTTGTAATAATAACTAATATGAGTAGCTGAATCTGTTTCTCGTAATTCGTGGTACAGCAAACCCCTGGACTAGTAGAGAGAGGGCCAGTACTGGGAACAAACTAAGCTCTGCTGCAGAATGCTGGGAATCTGACATCAGAGTGCCGCTGCACCAACACTGTTCAGTAGGCTAGGGGGGTAGATGGGTCATGTCACTTTAAATGGGATGTGATGCCCAAGCCTGGTAGGAGGGGCTCCTGATTGTTTGGCCCTGAGATTGACTGGCTGCACAGTGCTGACATCATTAAATATGTGTCCTACCAGCTCCCGATTATGTTTACTTGACCATGAGATGCCCATGAAAGCTCAGTCACAGTTCTGGGAGATGCCAATGGAGTATATGCCAATACAATGCCTTGAAAAAGTATTCATACCTCTTGAAATTTTCCACATTTTGTCATGTTACAATCAAAAACGTAAATTTATTTTATTGGGATTTTATGTGATAGACCAACACAAAGTGGCACATAATTGGTGGAAGGAAAATGATAAATGGCTTTCAACATTTTTTTACAAATAAATATCTGAAAAGTGTGGCGTGCATTTGTAATCAGCCCCCTTTACTCTGATACCACTAACTAAAATCTAGTGGAACCAATTGCCTTCAGAAGGCACCTAATTAGTTAATAGAGTCCACCTGTGTGTAATTTAATCTCAGTATAAATACAGCTGTTCTGTGAAGCCCTCAGAGGTTTGTTAGAGAACCTTAGTGAACAAACAGCATCATGAAGGCCAAGGAACACACCAGACAGGTCAGGGATAAAGTTGTGGAGAAGTTTAAAGCAGGGTTAGGTTATAAAAAAATATCCCAAGCTTTTAACATGTCACGGAGCACTGTTCAATCCATCATCCGAAAATGTAAAGAGTATGGCACAACTACAAACCTACCAAGACATGGCCGTCCACCTAAACTGACAGGCCGGGCAAGGAGAGCATTAATCAGAGAAGCAGCCAAGAGGCCCATGGTAACTCTGGAGGAGCTGCAGAGATCCACAGCTCAGGTGGGAGAATCTGTCCACAGGACAACTATTAGTCGTGTACTCCACAAATCTGACCTTTATGGAAGAGTGGCAAGAAGAAAGCCATAAGAAGTCCTGTTTGCAGTTTGTGAGAAGCCATGTGGGGGACACAGCAAACATGTGGAAGAAGGTGCTCTGGTCAGATGAGACCAAAATTGAACTTTTTTCCCTAAAAGCAAAACGCTATGTGTGGCAAAAACTAACACTGCAGATCATCCTGAACACACCATCCCCACTGTGAAACATGGTGGTGGCAGCATCATGTTGTAGGGATGTTTTTCTTCAGCAGGAACAGGGAAGCTGGTCAGAGTTGATGGGAAGATGGATGAATCCAAATACAGGGCAATCTTAGAAGAAAACCTGTTAGAGTCTGCAAAAAACTTGAGACTGTATTGGAGGTTCACCTTCCAGTAGGACAACAACCCTAAACATACAGCCAGAGCTACAATTGAATGGTTTACATCAAAGCATATTCATGTGTTAGAATCCAGTTGAAAATCGGTGGCAAGACTTGATAATTGCTGTTCACAGACGCTCTCCATCCAATCTGACAGAACTTGACCTATTTTGCAAAGAAGAATGGGCAAAAATATTACTCTCTAGATGTGCAAAGCTGATAGAGACATCCCCAAAAAGACTTGCAGCTGTAATTGCAGTGAAAGGTGGTTCTTCAAAGTGAGGGGCGTTGCTAGGTCTACAAAAGATCTGGGGCTAGAGCCCATAGCAGCGTAGTAAAGAAAGTCATATGCTTGGGTGGGTATACACATGTATATACAGTGATATACGTGTGTGTGTATATATCCCCAGAGAGCCCCCCACTTACATCAGGGTCTCCAGAGAGCCCCCCTTACATCAGGGTCCCCAGAGAGCCCCTCCTTACATCAGAGAGCCTCCCCCTTGCATCAGGGACACCAGAGAGCCTCCCCCTTGCACCAGGGTCCCCAGAGAGCCTCCCCCTAAATCAGGGTCCCCAGAGAGCCTCCCCCTAAATCAGGGTCCTCAGAGAGCCTCCCCTCCCCTTGGGGACCCCTGCAGAGACTCGGGGCTATGGACCCCAGATTCCGGGCTATAGCCCCAAAAGCCACCCCCTAGCGACGCCACCGTACAAAGTATTGACTCAGGGGGGCTGAATACAAATGCTCACCACACTTTTCACATATTTATTTGTAAAAAGTTTTGAAAACCATTTATCATTTTCCTTCCATTTCACAATTATGTTACTTTGGGTTGGTCTATCACATAAAATCTCAATAAAATAGATTTATGTTTTTGGTTGTAACATGACAAAATGTGGAAAATTTCAAGGGGTATAAATACTTTTTCAAGGCACTGTACAAGACAGCGAATTATATATGCGGCAGCTGGGCATTAAAGAGGTTCATCTGTCCAATGAGGAGAGAGACAGCGGCTAATACCACTGTGCTCGTGCGCATCGCTGGATCAGATGGGGCTCGGGTAAGAAAAATGGGGGGCCTGGTGGGGAGCTGCCACACAGAAGATGTGCCGTGTCCGTGAATGCATTAAGGTGAAAAACCTTAAGGCTTTAGAACCACTTTAAGGCTCAACCAACCTATGGTTGCATATATACATACAGCTGTTGTGAAGGGGTTAAAAGAGACAATAAAGAGACTGGCAAGTGAACTGGCAATAGTTCCTGGGTCACAAGGCTGATTGAACAGAATTCATAATCTTTTGCAGGAAAGACAATTATGTTTCCTGGATCTTCTATAATGTGCATGTCAAAATACCAAAATACTAATTTTTTACATGAGTGCCACTGGAAGTATGCTGAAATCTCATAGCTTTTTAAATGAACTCCAGACAAACAGCTTAATAAATTGCTAAACTACATACTGCATAAAATATTTGTTTTACTCATTAAAGTATTTGCATTTCTTTCCAACACGTCCTGAGATTTACACAGCTCTGCCATACAGCACAACCCTGTCTGTTGGGGCAGGGGACCTACATTTTTCTCTGTTGCAGTTAGGTAACACTTGCAGGTCTTGTCCCTCCTTCAGGCTGTGACTGGGCAGTGAAAGGAGAAGCAGTATATCTCTCTGTCACTCTGCTCCTATCAGCATTCTCCGCAATGCAACACATCTGATTGGTCCTTTATGTTTCTTCTCCTTTTCCAGTCTAAGCTCAGCTTTACATTGATCTGCAAGAGACTTATACCAGCCAAAGGGTAATTACATGGCCTTCAGTTAAAAAAAAAAATGTAAAGCCTAACTCCTTGAAAAATAAAAAATCCACCTTTGGCAAATATCCCTTCCCCTTTCCTACCCCACAGGAGTTCAATTTCACATTATGTTTAGGCATTTGCAGAACAGGCTCCATCACTTGCCTGATTCCCCACTTTGGCCAATCCGGTGCTCTCCTTCTCTGCCTGATACTCCATTCTATGAGCTCTGCCTTGGTTCCATCGCATACAATAAAGGGACATTAATGCTGTAATGTATGTGTAGGAGGCTGGAGTGCGATCATAGTCGCAGGGGGAGCCTGTTGGTACAAGAAATAAAGTAAGTATTTGCTCCTTAATCCTCTGCCGCTAGACTGGTTGAGCAATTAAACCTTGTATTGCGGGGGCCCACTGCAAAGATGGATTTTCCATCCATAATAATATTCCTTTCAGGATGTCTCCAATTTACAAGCCGACCTCAATGCGCTGTCAAATTGGGCAATAATGTGGCAAATATGGTTTAATGTTGATAAATGTAAAGTTATGCACTTGGGGGCAAAGAATATGCATGCATTATACATGCTAGGGGGAGTACAACTGGGGGGATCCGTAGTGGAGAAGGATCTGGGTGTTCTGCTAGATCAGTGGACTTCAAACTGCGGCTCTGGGGCCGGATGTGGCCCTTTGCTTGCCTTTATCTGGCCCTTGAGGCATTATTCCTGCCACTGACACCAGCAATGGGGCACTATTCATTCCACTGACAAAAAAAATAGAGTACTATCCTCCCACTGACGCCAACTATTTCCCTATTCACTATTTAACTGTGTTGAAGCAGTTAATAATAGCATATTCATGTGTTAGAATGCTAAGCATCAGTTTCCAAAGTGAGCAAAAAAGAGGTATGGGCAGCAGAGAGATATCATTTTGCCCCTGTACAAATCATTAGTAAGACCTCATCTGGAATATGAAGTTCAGTTTTGTGCACCAGTTCTGAAAAAGGATATCGGGGAACTGGAGAAATTGCAGAGAAGGGCAACCAAACTGATAAGAGACATGGAGGAGCTCAGCTATGAGGAAAGCTTAGAGGAACTGAATTTATTCTCTCTTGAGAAAAGAGGGGGGGGGGGGGGTATGATCAACATGTATAACTACATAAGAGATCCATATAGTGAACTTGGTATTGAGTTATTCAGTTTAAAGTCATCACAGAGGACAAGGGGGCACTCTTTACATCTGGAGAAAAAGAGATTTTATCTCCAAATACGGAAAGGTTTCTTCACAGTAAGAGCTGTGAAAATGTGGAAAAGACTCCCTGCAGAGGTGGTTCTGTCCAGCTCAGTAGATGGTTATGAAAAAGAACTGGATTCTTCCCTAAATGCACAAAATTTACTGAATACTAATATTTATAGGTAAAATCGATCCAGGACCACAAATATAATGATCCATGCAATGTTTAACCCCCCTGGCGGTATTCCCGAGTCTGGCTCGGGGTGGGAACTTTAGTACCAAAAGCGGTAACCCCCCCCCCCCCTCTTCTCTCTTTTTACTTTTTCTTCCTCCACCCATGTCCTCCCAGTCTATCTTACTCTACCCTGCATCTAATATCCTTCTGTACTGTAGGCAATGATCCTGCACACTCAACGCTTCAGTAAAGAGTGTTGACCATAAACGTGGTCGCTTCCCGGGCCTTCACAATAGGAAAATGAAAAAAACTCCGATTGCCACGAGTGGAAGCGACGCAAGTCACTAAACAAGTATATCCCTCGCATTCCTAGTCTGTATGCAGGCCCAGACGCCACCGATACGGAGGCCACTGTAATGGCATACTTCCCTGACACCTCGTCCCCCTGAATCATATCGCCCCCCTGACCCAGGGAGGGCCCCTAGATGCGGAATTATCCCTGCCAAACTGTACAGTCAGGACGGGCCGAATGGCTGATATACCCAGGGACTCTAGGTACAGGACCAAGTGATGTAATGTTTTTGGAACTATGTGCTTATATTGGTCAAAGTTATTGTGACTGTTCTGCTTATTACATGACACGACAAGTGATGCATATATGTTTATTTTGTACACGGCAGTACTGCTTTGATTATTTTGTTATGTTGAAAATTCTTAATAAAAATCTTTATGGAAAAAAAAAAAAAAAAAAAAAAAAAAAAAAAAAACCGGTAACCCCGAGCCAGACTCGGGCTCGCATTGCAGGATGCAGGGGGGAAGTTACTTACCTTGTCCCCTGGATCCTGCGATGTCTCCCCGCTGTGTGTGCGAGCCGTCCGCTCGCTCGATTCACACAGTGCCCGAGTGCCGCTGATCTCCATTCCCTGCGACGTTACGACGCACGGCAGCGGAGATCGGCGCCAAATTCAAAAAAGTTCAAAAACACAAATACAGTACTGTAATCTTACAGATTACAGTACTGTATACAAAAAAATACACATCCCCTTTGTCCCTAGTGGTCTGCCCAGTGCCCTGCATGTCATTTTATATAATAAATATTTTTTTTTTTCTGCCTGGAAACTGGAGATTGTCCATAGCAACCAAAAAGTGTCCCTTTATGTCAAAAGTGGTTTTAGACCAGCTAGAAAACAGCGATAATAAATTAGAATCACAATTTATCATCAAACACTAAATTTAATGACAGCGACTATTCTGCAACTGAGCAAATTTCAGTGTTTTTGATTTGATTACATTATTGAATAATTTTGATATATATTTTTATTATATTATAATTTATGATTTTGTGTTTCAAACTTTATCATACCGGGATGTCTACTAGACTCAGCACAAAATTCCAGACAGAATCATACCGCCAGGGAGGTTAAAGGTCACCTTGCTTTGCTTTTTGGTATACACTTTTGACTGCTCTATGGGCAATATCTTTCTCCATTTCTTTGTATGTTTATTCTTATACTTTGTACAATGTTTTTGTTTTATATTGTTTATTGCACTCATTTATTATGACTGTCATTTTCTAATTTTGTTAATAAAAACATATTCAACCTTAAATTTGATCCAGGGAATATCCGATTGCTTCTTTGGGGATCAGGAAGAAATTTTTCCCAAATTGGGTTATTTTTTTTTGCCTTCCTCTGGATCAACTGTGGGAATCGGATTGTATATACTGTATGGAGGTTTTCTATTTGTGTGTTTTTGTTTTTTTTACCTCCGTGGGTTGAACTGGATGGACTTGTGTCTTTTTTCAACAAGATTAACTATGTAGTGAATATAGAGGGGTATTCGTTTGTGTATTTCTTATCTGCCTGGAGTTCAGTTTACAGCATTTAGAACGCTAACAAATTTAATTATATTGAAATCTTTTTATATGGGTTCATAGCATTCCCAGGTTCTCTTTATAGTGAATGTTAAGCTTGGATATTTCCAATTGTCATCAGCTATGAAATAGTTTCTCATAACTATAGGGTTAATGGTTGGGTGAGTTTGTGGACGCGGCTTATTTTCATAGAGTGCTGCTGTATTTCTGACAAGCACTAATGCTTCCTGCAATAGCAATGATAAAATAAATATTTTCCCTGACACAATGCAAATCAGCCTGTTTGCACAGAAAATGCCTTGGCTGTACAAGTGATGGGGCGCCCTGTGTAATGCACAATTACCTGTCTGCTTTCTGATTTTTAACTCTCCCTTTCCCGTGCTTGGCTACCATGTCAACTAATGTGTTTAATATTGGTGGCCATGGTTGAGGCTTCTGTAATCTTGGTGAGACCCCATTCATGAGATATCCCCCCTGCAGTTTGTGTCCTCTTTGCATTACATTTTATTTTGTAGATTTGGTCACAATTTTGGATCAAATATTTTCTTTCAGGGACACCATACACATTATTATGACTAATGCCTTATAGGCTGAAACACGTCAACTGACTTAATCTGCGTTTGTTCACTGTGGCTATTTAATAAAATGAAGAAAATTTTAAGAGCAACAACCGGAGTGCACCGGAGTGTACACCTTACACACTCTATTACTATTTCACTACGTACTATTACTATCACTCTTTACTTGATACTATTTTTCTTGATAAAAACTACAGTATGATTTAGGATCTAAATACAGTCATTGTTTTAAACTGTTACAGTAATCAATTTTTGTTTGTGCTAAAAGCATTGAAAAAAATCACCACTGTCACATTTCTCCGTTCCTTTAGAACCAAGGTCTCCAAACTTTCTAAACAAAGGGCCAGTTTACTGTCCTTCAAACTTTAGGGGGGTCACACTCTGGCCAGCGAGAGTAGAAAGTGGCCTGGTGTCAGAGGGAGTAAACTATGTCCCATGATAGGTATTAGAGAGAATAATAGTGCCCCATCATTGGTATCAGTGGGAGGAATGGTGCCCAATTATTGGTATCAGTAGGAGGAATGGTGCCCAATTATTGGTATCAGTAGGAGGAATGGTGCCCAATTATTGGTATCAGTGGCAGGAATAGTGCCTCGTAATTTATGTCAATGGGAGGAATAGTGTTCCATTATTGAAGTCAATGGGAGGAATAGTTCGCCATTGTTGGTATTAGTGGGAGGAATAGTGCCCCATCATTGGTATCAATGGGAGGAATAGTGCCATATCATTGATGTCAATGGGAGGAATAGTGCCCCATTATTGAAGTCAATGGGAGGAAAAGTGCCCCACCATTGGTGTCAGTGGGAGGAATAGTGTGCCATCGTTGGCATTAGTGGGAGAAATAGTGCTCCATCGTTGGTATCATTAGGAGGAATAATGCCCAATAGTTGGTATCAATGGGAGGAATAGTGGCCCATTATTGATGTCAATGGGAGGAATAGGGCCCCATTATTGGTGTCAGTGGGAAGAATAGTGCACCATTGTCAATGACAGGAACTATGCCCCACTGCTGCTGCTGACAATGTGAGGAATAATGCCCCAAGGGCCAGATAAAAACAAGCATAGGGCCAAATCTGGCCCCCGTGCCACAGTTTGGAGACCACTGCTTTAGAAAAGCAGCTCAACTTTCTAGGCTAGACATTGGGGCGGATTTACTAAACCAAATGACCAAGAGAAGAGATAAAGGGGGAGACTTACGAGCTGGTGCACACAGAATCTGGTGCAGCTGTGCATGGTAGCCAATTGGCTTCAAACTTTAGTTTGTTTAATCAAGCTTTGACAATAAAACATGGAAGCTGATAGTTTACTATGCACAGCTGCACCAAATTTTGTGTGAACCAGTTTTGGTAAATCTCCCCCTAATTTGTCATGGTATACACATGTGCATGCATGAATGTACATGCACATACTGTAACATAAAATTCGCCCCTTTTTAACAAATGACACCACCAAGCTCCTCATTCACTCCCTCGTTATCTCTCGCCTTGACTATTGCAACTCCCTTCTCATTGGCCTGCCTCTCCATAGGCTCTACCCTCTTCAGTCTATCATGAATGCTGCTGCCAGACTTATCCACCTTACCAACCGTTCAGTGTCTGCCAACCCTCTCCTCCAATCCCTACACTGGCTCCCAATCACCCAGCAAATTAAATTCAAAATACTAACCACAACATACAAAGCCCTTTACAACTCTGCCCCTAGCTACATCACCAATCTTGTCTTCAAACATATCCCAAACCGTCCTCTCCGCTCTTCTCAAGATCTCCTCCTGTCAAGCTCTCTTGTTTACTCCTCCCATGCTCGTCTCCAGGATTTCTCCAGAGCCTCTCCCATCCTCTGGAACTCGCTGCCTCAACCTGTCCGGCTATCCCCTACTCTAGCTACCTTCAGGCGATCCCCGAAAACTCATCTCTTCAGGGAAGCCTATCACGTCTCCAACTAATCTTCTACCACTTCCATCAGCTCATTCCCCACAGTTACAACCTTTTGTATCACCTCCCCCACCCTATTAGATTGTAAGCTTTTCTGAGCAGGGCCCCCTTAATCCTCTTGTATTTTTTATTGTATTATAACTGTATTGTCTCCCTTTTTATATTGTAAAGCGCTGCGTAAACTGTTGGCGCTATATAAATCCTGTAATAAATAAATAAATACTGTTTGTGGTTCCTGAACCTACTTACCAGATTATTTACTGATGTTCCATGTAAATGGTGCAGTTCTAGTTAGCAGTGTGCATTAAACATCCAAATAATATTTTTTTGATTGCTATTTAAATCAGCTAAATACATTTCAGGTGCCACAAAACAAAAGGTGTGCAAATCCTTACAGTTGGTTTTCTTTAGAAAGCAGCCACAGCCTGGGTAGGAGAGCCTGTCCCCTGCCAGCATGCTACAGGGTAGGATCCTTGCTTTCTGTGTGTGAAGTTGTTTCTCTGCAGAGTACCAACTCACCACCTTACTGAGACACGCTGATTACCAAGCTCCCTGATGATTAGAGAGCTCTAGGTATGGCTTAGTAGGTGGTGTGCCAGACCTCTGCTGAGAGATCACTACTTCCACACAGAAAGAAGGGATCCTTCTCTGCAGCATGCTGGCTGGGGACTGGCTTTTCCTACTCAGGCTGTGGCCACTCTGTATGAAAAGTAAAGAGCCCCCTGCAAAGAAGAGAGGTCAGACTCATCTCTCCTGCCACCCATGCAAGCAATCTAAATTGCCGGAAGAATCTTTGCAATCTGACAATTCGCAGAGTGTGATTTTCCTCCTAGGTCCTGTAAACCATAATATTGATGCAGATTTAATTGTGAAAATGTTGCATGGTATTGGTGTGGTAACACCAGATCCAATATTAAAACTGAAAGTCAAGAAGCTTTAAAAGACACTAGTAAATTCAGCTCTGTAGTCATTAATACAATTCTAGTCCTGCGTCCTGCATCCACTGGATTTCAGCATTATCCAGACTGTGATTTGGCCTCCCAGGATGTCAGGACCTACCGCAGGTACCCATGTCACTCCTTGTCCTCCTATACTCTGTTACTGACTCCAGGGGTTACTGGACAGGAGGTGTAATGGAACCCCCTCCTCACCTCGGCTTCTACCATGTACGTTAATATTAATATTTTATTTTTATTTATTATTTCTTTTATTTTTATGGTTGAACTGGATGGACTTGTGTCTTTTTTCGGCCTAGCTAACTATGTAACTATGTAACTATGTAACTATGTACGTGACAGTATCACATACTGTAGCCATGTTTGAAGCTGAAAGAGGTGCTTTCCATTGGACTCATTATGCCAGCAGATTTCTGCTTTGACCAGGCTGTCAGGAATTTGCAAGAGGGGTATCCCAGATTGGAAGGCGAAGGTCACATCCTGTTACTCATGGCAGCATCTCTTCCATCTGCCACCCCAGTCTCCAGAGCTCCATATACTGTATAACTGAACCTGCCATGATGGAATGTTCCACGCCTGTACCTACTGTGGTAGTTCCACCCCATGAGTCTTGTGTTCCTACTCCACAGTAGAAAAAAATGCTTTTCAGGGGATTGGCATAAAAATTGAGTATTCAGAAATGCATGTTGTCTGTACTTTGCATTCCAGCCAAGGACTTTTTCACTGGAGGCAACAAAAGTGTGGGTTTTCCTTGTTATTGGGTGAACCACAATCTTAGGCTCATCATCTACTTTATCAGGACAGCTCAATGTTGAGCATGTTATCGCCCTTCTTTGAAGCCATGGCCTAGTTATACGATGATCCCCAATGAGCTGCCACTTCATACACTACAACAGGACCATAGGTCACTGGAGGACTATTGCATGTCTGTGGGTTTCACAAATGGAGTGCTGACATCTACCCTACAATACCAAATCTGCCATGGACTGTCAGAAAAGCTTACAGATAAATTAGCCAAGGGGGAGCTGCCCAGTTCCCATGAAGATCTGATCTGGTTATCTATTCAGCTAGATCGAACGATGGTCAGAAAGATCTGGATGTTACTGAAAGTTCCAGCACCTCTTGCTCCACCCATACCCTGTCGCACATCGGCTGAATCCAAAGTAGAACCCGTACAGATGGGTTTTTTGCTCCCAACTTCTTTGCTCCCCACTTCCTACTTAGAAGAAATTACATCATTGGCAGTCCTACTTGTGCTTCTACTGTGGAGAGGCTGGCCATTATATTCAAACGTTCCCTTGTGAGACCAGGTAAGTCATACGCCTCTTCTCTGTGACTGGGTGTACCTCGGTGAACAGTCCCGCTCATGTTGCTCTATTTGCATCCTTGCATATAGTCAGAAAGACTATTCCAGTTCAAGCCATCATTGATTCTGGAGCTTGCAGCTGTTTTAGGAAATTGACTTTACCAAACTACATGGCATTCCCTTGCAACCAAAAAGACAATGACTGACAGCCCATCTAGCAGATGGAACAGGTTTTAAATCAGGTCCTGTAGCTGTTGAAACTGATTTAAAACCTGTTCCATCTGCTAGATGTGCTGTCAGTCATTGTCTTTTTGGTTGCAAGGGAATGCCATGAATCTGCTCTGTGTATCTACTGGCAATGGTCACCGAGATTTGGACATTATTCCATCTCTCTCGTTTCCTATTATTTTCGGTGTCAACTGGCTTCAAGCGCTCGATCCTCACACAGACCGGTACATAGGGAAAAGTGACATTTTCATCTTCTTATCATCAGCCTCCAGCTAAACGAATTGCCCAACTGTTAGTCCTTCATACTGAATCAGGCTTTTTACAGACAGTTCCTTGGCTTTATTATGACTGCCTGACAAGAAGAAGGCTGATTTTCTACCCAAATATGACAGCTTAACTGAACCCAGGGACAGAAATATCATTTAGGCAAATGTTTCTGAGGATTTCTGAGCATGGCATCAGTGTTTGATGGATAGATTGGCTTTGCTTATCTCTTTAAAGTATATCTAAACGCATATTTTTTCTAGTTTTGGCTAAAACCCCTGTGATGTCTGTGTCCTATTTGTCTCAGAGACAACGGTCACCAAACACCTCCAGACAGCAATACAATATACAATACAATATATCAACTCCCTTCTCATTGGCTTACCTTTACATAGGCTCATCTACCTTACCAACCGCTCAGTGTCTGCTCCTCCTCTCTACCAATCCCTCCATTGGCTGCACTCACCCAACAAATTTAATTCAAAATACTAACAATAATTTACAAAGCCATCCACAACTTGGCCCCAGCTACATCACTAACCTAGTCTCAAAATACCAACCTAATCGTTCTCTTCATTTCTCCCAAGACCTCCTGCTCTCTAGCTCCCTTGTCGCCTCCTCCCATTCTCACCTCCAGGACTTTTCTTGAGCCTCTCCTAGCCTATGGAGCTCCCTAACCCAATCTGTCCGATTATCTCCTACTCTGTTTGCTTTTAGACGATCCCTAAAAAACCCTCTTCTTCAGAGAAGCCTATTCTGCCCCTACATAACAACTGTACTTTTATTTTCTCCATCAGCTCATCCACCACAGCTATTATCTATTGTATCACTTGACTCTCCCACCTAGACAATACCTACGCGAGAAAATAAACCACTACACACCCAATCGCAGTCTTCGATCATCTAACCAAAACATCCTCCTCATTCCCAAATCCCACTACAAATCAAAGGAAGAACGAAGATCCGCAGTCCAAGGACCACTGCTATGGAACGCTCTACCGACTTACATCCGCATGGAAGAAAACCATCAGGCCTTCAGGAAAAAACTCAAGACCCACCTCTTCTAAGAAGCTGGACAACGCAGGACGAATCCAGTGCCTTGAGGCAAATTCAGTTCGCATTACAGCGCTATAGAAATCATTAATTCATTCATTCAGACTGTAAGCTCTAACGAGCAGGGCCCTCCAATTCCTCCTGTATTGAATTGTATTGTAACTGCCCTCATGTTATAAAGCGATGTGCAAACTGTTGGCGCTATATAAATCCTGTATAATAATAATATTCAACCCATCCCACATTGATACCTCATTTACCTAAGAGAAAATTGCATGGCGTACGGTGACACCAAGTTTACCAAAATTCAGAAGGTGACCGGAACTCCAAGCAATGATAATACAGGATTTACTGAAAACCCAGAGTGGCAGCCACCAATCTATCAGGGGCAAAAGGGTTCCCTTTCTCACGGGTACAGTCTGCATTTGGTCATTGCTAAAAACCAGGAACTGACCTAGGAAGTTATGGATAAATGACAGCTATGACGATGCAATAATTACTTTGACCTGCCTTAACAAATTTGTCATTGTGATTCTACCCGAAGGTAGATATATATCACAATACTTTGCATCATGTAGGACAGGACAGTGATTGCCAGCGGTTCATTTGTAGAGATCTGGTATCATTGTGGGAGTTCCTTGGTGATAGTCAGCTTCTTATGACTGATTGGCAGGATGAATGGAAGCTGCCTCTATACAAATGATCTCGTCTTCATGACCTGTTGTACTAAATGGAGGCCGCGGACAGTGTATGTAAATAGTATTAGGTTACATGTCTATATTTATTTCTCTGTATGCACTTTGTATGTACAAGGTCTGTAATGAGGACTCCGTATATACCGAACAGAATAAACACAGCCATGAATCTCAGCATGGTTGTGTTTTTCCTGTTAATGTACCAGTTTATAAATACTCTTATACACGATATACATTCCAGCTATTGCGGTTCATTACAATGGACTGTATTTGAAGAGAAAATTCAAATGTTTACTATAGTGTTTGTGTTGGTTTCAAGAGAACAAGCTCCAAGCTGTAGGAATTCTATACAGTGACAGATTCAATTACTTTTCTTTCTATATACTGTATTTATAAAACAGAGGCACATTACATGAATGTCTTGTGCTCAGCTCCTCAAGGCACCCAACCGTACATGTCTTCCACGTCTCTAGTTAATAAAGTTTTCCCCATACATTCTAAAAAGAAAAACATTTGTAAGCGTCTAGTAAATTTAGTTTTGTTGGGCAGGGCCTGTGCAAGGATTTTTGTCTACTTAGGTCCATTTTGTCACCCCCACCGTCTTCCCACCACCCCCTCCCCTCCACAACAGCAGTGTGTAATGAGCCCCCCCACCCCTGGTTGTGCCTTCCCCACCTACCTGAAATGAAATCTTCCAAGCTGCACCCAGTAGGCGTAGTGTCAGGGATTGGAAGTCAGGTATTTTAACCACTGGAGTCCCAAAGCCATTTTTAAAAAAAATGTAACATGTTTTAAAAATCATTTTAGGTCTGAAAATGTAAAACCTACAAAAAAAAAAATCATATATTTTCTGAATGCATTAACCCTGGAGAATAAAATGGTAGTTCCAAGTTTTTGTGTTGCATGATAGATAGTGCAATGGTTTATGAAACTCAAAACTTCAGTAAAGAAAAATACACTAACGTTAATTTCTTTTATTTTGATTTTGGGCACATAAATACAATTTATTATCCAATTTTCCGGTAAAGTATAAAAGATGAGGCTGTGCCAAGTAAATAGACACCCAGCATGTCAAACCTTAAAATTGCGTGTGCCCATGAAATGGCAAAAACATTTTGTAGCCTATATTTTTTCATAGGCAATGCTTTAAAAAAAAACAAAAAAAAAACCTACAGGTCATCAGTTTAGAGTTACACGGGAGCTTTGGTACCAAAATGTTGTCTCTCATTCCAACGTGCATGGTGATATATAACATGTGTAGGTCAATCGCTGTTTTCTTACGTAGGTGACCTAACACGTGTTTTTGTATGTGTGCGTGGGGGGGATGGGGGGCTCTAAATTTTTGTAAAAAACTTTTCATGTGTATATTTAACCCCTTGCCGCCCAAGGTACGTAAATGGACATCCTTGGGTTGCAGTGGGTATACCGGGATGATGCCTGCACCTACAGGCAGTGATGAATTTAGGTTTTGTGCTGCCCTAAGCCTGACTAAACTCATGACCCCCTAATTTAAATATGACCCACCCCATCCTGTTTAATACCCGCCCTGTCATCTGTAAACCACACCCCTTCCTCTTTATGCTCCACCTTTTCCTCTTAGAGCTCCACCTCAACTGCAGTGGACTCCTGCAGTTGGATTTACAGGTGCTTGCTTTACATGGAATCGCTAAATGGAATGATTATCTATAGTGAGGGACCGACGATTGTCCTTGGACACAAGCTGTTTGTGTCCTGGAGTGATCATCTGTCCCTAACCCCAGGTAATCGCTCCATGTGAGATTACATTGGAATACCAGTGGACAACTGCTGCCAGCCTGTCTTCGGTTTGTATGGGCTGAGCTGTATTTTTTTGTGTGGGAGCCGGGGAAAGAGCTTTTTTTGTGCAAAGTGCTGTCCTAGATACATCGCTGCCTGCAGGCATCATCCCAGTATCATTCTTTTCAGCCAGCGATTCTGAGTAAGGCAGAAATGATCTGAGTGGTTAATTAGCCACTCGATCACTTCTGCTGGTGACACCTCTCCTGGGCTCTCCGGTCCCATTGCGGAGTCTGAGAGTTATGCGGCCGGTGATGATGGTGACCCTGTACAGAGAGAGAGAGGAACTGACGTCCTTCCTCTCTCTCTGTAAAACTGAAATTCTCTCTCTGAAAATGGGAGCGACAAGTAGTTTGTCACTTCTGGTTCTGCCTCTTTGTTTACCTGGCCACCAGAGGCCAGGTAAGCAGCCAATCAGACTGATCTGTGTCTGATCGGCTGTGTGGGAGGCCAGAGGAGAGAGATGGGGTCTAATAGACCCCAACTCTCTCCATAAAGAGGACCTGCCACGGCCCATGCTATCACAAGGGATGTTGTTCATCCCTTGTGCTAGCAATAAAGTTAGTACAAAAAAAAGTTAAAAAAAAATATTTTTTATAAAATGAATAAAAAATTTTAAGCGCCCCCATCCCACCATTCTTACGCATACGCTACTCCTGCACGCATATGTAAACGGCGATCGAACCACACATGTGAGATATTGTCATGAATGTTACAACGAGAGAAATAATTATATCACCTGACCTCCTGTGCAACTCTAAACTGGTAACCTGTAAAGGCGTTTAAAGCATCGCCTATGGAGAATTGTAAGCACCTAGTTTGCCGCATTTCCACGGGCAGATGCAATCTTAAAACGTGACATGTAAGGTATCTATTTACTCAGCGTAACATCATCTTTCACATTATAGAAAAAATGGGGCTAACTTTAGTGTTTTTCTTTTTTTTTTTTAATTCATGAGTGTTTTTTTTTTACCCAAAAAATTGCTTTTTAACCCGCTGCGCAAATACTGTGTCACATAACAAATTGCAACACCCACCATTTTATTCTAGGGTCTCTGCTAAAAAAAAACAATAAAAAAAAAAATATATATATATAATATATATAATGTTTGGGGGTTCTAAGTCATTTTCTAGCAAAAAAAAGTAGATTTTCACATGTAGGAGCGAAGTGTCAGAAATGGCCCGGATGGCAAGTGGTTAAATGTTTAAAACTTTTTTAATCTCTTTATTTATTTTTAACATGACTTTATTCGTGTCACATAGGGGACCAATAGCCCCCTATGTCATAGTATATAGGTGACAGGTCCTCTTTATGAGACATCCTGGGTCTATTAGACCCCGGTTGTCTCCTCTATACACCACTGCAGCTGATAGAACACAAATTCGTTTTCTATCAGCCGCCTCCCTGGGCACTAATTCTGATGATTGACAGATTAGGACAAGGAAGTGATGTCATACAGGTCACCTCCTGGTCTGTGCACAGGAAGGAGGCTTAGGGAAGCTCCTGCCCCCCTTATCAGTGACACATGCCATGACCACTCTGGACTCCTAGGCGGGACAGCAGAAGCTGGTGAACATGGCGGGGGTCCTGTGGGGGTGGGGGTGAGATGGCACATCACGGCAGTTGGGGAAGTGGTCAGCGGCTCCACAGCCACTTGTATCACTTCCACATTGAAAGCCAGCAGTCGGCTTTAGAAAAGTACACACACAAAAGCACCTGTCTGCAGCAGTTACAAATCTGATTCCCAGCAAGTGGCTGGGGATTCAGATTTTACCCCCCCCCCCCCCATCCTGGTGTCGTAAGGCGGCTATCCAACCTGCCTTAAGTTTGTGCTGGCCCTGCTCCTGGGTAGTAGTTTTACCCAGGACTATTTATATTCTTTTCACTTGGCTCCCTCACCTAAGTCACGATTGTTGCTGTTCCCTGCTTCTGCCACAGGGTGTCAGAATAGGGGCAATAGTCATGGGGGTGATAAAAATCTTGTATTTAAGAATATAAGACCAATAGTCCCGAGGTCCTTAACCCAGTAGTCATGGGGATGGTAACAGTCTTGGGTTTATGAATAGTTATGCCCCCTCTGGCAATGCTAAGAGGTTCATGGCCAATAGTGCATGCTGGGGAGAGTATAAATGTTTGAGAAGTGGCCTGGTGAGCACTCATCTCCCCGCGATGCAACCTCAGGAGGTGTGGGCAGTGGTTTGTGCTGATTAAACCAGAGCCTGGTAAAGGCTTATCTCAGAACCCTCAAGCTACCCTGCTTGGCCAAAGAGGGTACAGCACCCAAGTTGGAAAATTGTGGCAGAGTCTGGAACCCATCTATGGGAGGAATCTGTGTGGAAGGCTCCATGAGTCTCTTGCACCTGGCGCAGAAGGAAAAGCGAGAGGAATCTATCTTGAGGGCGGAGGAGACTTCTAGCATACACTCACAATTTTTTTGCCACAATTTTGGGAAAATTAAAACTCAATTTTTCCCTTCACTGCACATGATGGATAAAGACAACATTAGAAATCTGTATATCAGCAGGAAATCCCTTAAAATCTGAAAAAACAAAACAGGAGGAGTGCGTCTTTAATGTCATTCTGTTAATCCAAAATGATAATGAAATGAGAGACCAGATGTATTAAAAGAGATCTGTGCACTATCAAAGCAGCCAGTGAGATCTCATTTATGGACTGTCAGGAAACAAAACCTACATTCATGGAGCTGATGTGAGAACAATAGCTGCTAGTTAGTGATATACATTGTGTGCTTTGTGTTTCCTGAATGGACAATGAGGATGAGAAGCTCAGAAATTGCTCATTCACTTCATGTCCAATTCTCTACCGGGAGGCCACTGTTTGTTTAAGTAAGTGATACTCGGCACTCATGGTAACTTGTTTGATTAGCAAATGCTATTTCATAAATCAGGCTTGAAGGGGTTGCCGGAAAAGGGTAAGCCCGGCTGTGACACCATTGTATGTATCACAGCAATATAAACAGATCTTCTATCGTGGAAATAAACACTGCATAGGATCTATCTATCTTTCTATCTATCCGTCTTTCTATCTATCCGTCTTTCTGTCTGTCCGTCTCCGTCTTTCCTCCTATCCGTCTGTCCGCCTTTCCGTCTGTCCGTCTTTCCGTCTTTCCATCTGTCCATCTTTCCGTCTGTCCGTCTTTCCGTCTGTCCTTCCGTCCGTCTGTCTTTCCGTCTGTCCTTCCGTCTGTCCTTCCGTCTGTCCATCTTTCCGTCCGTCTGTCTGTCCGTCTCCGTCTTTCCTCCTATCCGTCTGTCCGCCTTTCCGTCTGTCCGTCTTTCCGTCTTTCCATCTGTCCATCTTTCCGTCTGTCCGTCTTTCCGTCTGTCCTTCCGTCCGTCTGTCTTTCCGTCTGTCCTTCCGTCTGTCCTTCCGTCTGTCCATCTTTCCGTCCGTCTGTCTGTCCGTCTTTCCGTCTTTCCATCTGTCCATCTTTCCGTCTGTCCGTCTGTCCGTCTTTCCATCTTTCCAACTGTCCATTTTTCCGTCTGTCCGTCTTTCCGTCTGTCCATCTGTCCTTCTGTCCGTCTGTCTTTCCGTCTGTCCTTCCGTCCGTCCATCTTTCCGTCCGTCTGTCTGTCCGTCTTTCCGTCTTTCCATCTGTCCATCTTTCCGTCTGTCCGTCTGTCCGTCTTTCTGTCTGTCCATCTTTCCATCTGTCCATCTTTCCATCTGTCCGTCTGTCCGTCTTTCCGTCTGTCCATCCGTCCATCCATCTTTCCATCTTTCCATATGTCCGTCTGTCCATCTTTCCATCTGTCCGTCTGTCTGTCTGTCCGTCTGTCTGTCTGTCTTTCTGTCTGTCCATCTGTCCGTCTGTCCGTCTTTCTGTCTGTCTGTCTGTCTTTCTGTCTGTCCATCCGTCTTTCTGTCTGTCCAGCTGTCCGTCTGTCCATCTTTCCGTCTCCGCCTGTCCGTCCTTCCTTACGCCTGTCCGTCTTTCTGTCCTTCTTTCTGTCCATCTTTCTGTCCGTCTATCTATCTATCTATCTATCTATCTATCTATCTATCTATCTATCTATCTATCTATCTATCTATCTATCTATCTATCTATCTATCTATCTATCTATCTATCTATCTACCTGTATTTATCTATCTAATTAACAATTTATTATCTATCTATTTATCTATTTGTACTGTATATACACTATATTGTCAAACGTATTGGGGCGTCTGCCTTTACACGCATATGAACATTAATGGCATCCCAGTCTTAGTCCGTAGGGATCAATATTGAGTTGGCCCAGCCTTTGCAGCTATAACAGCTTCAACTCTTCTGGGAAGGCTGTCCACAAGGTTTAGGAGTGTGTCTATGGGAATGTTTGACCATTCTTCCAGAAGCACATTTGTGAGGTCAGGCACTGATGTTGGAAAAGAAGGCCTGGCTCACATTCTCCACTCTAATTCATCCCAAAGGTGTTCTATCGGGTTGAGGTCTGGACTGTGCAGGCCAGTCAGGTTCCTCCACCCCAAACTCGCTCATCCATGTCTTTATGGACCTTACTTTGTGTACTGGCCCAAATCATTTGGTGGAGGGGGGATTATGGTGTGGGGTTGTTTTTCAGGGGTTGGGCTTCGCCCCTTAGTTCCAGTGAAGGGAACTCTTAAGGCGTCAGCATACCAAGACATTTTGGACAATTTCATGGTCCCAACTTTATGGGAACAGTTTGGGGATGGTCCCTTCCTATTCCAACATGACTGCGCACCAGTGCACAAAGCAAGGTCCATAAAGACATAGATGAGCGAGTTTGGGGTGTAGGAGCTTGACTGGTCTGCACAGAGTCCTGACCTCAACCTGATAGAACACCTTTGGGATGAATTAAAACGGAGACTGTGAGCCAGGCCTTCTCGTCCAACATCAGTGCCTAACATCACAAATGTGCTTCTGGATAAATGGTCAAACATTCCCATAGACACACTCCTAAACCTTGTGGACAGCCTTCCCAGAAGAGTTGAAGCTGTTATAGCTGCAAAGGGTGGGCCAACTGAATATTTAACCCTACGGACTAAGACTGGGGTGCCACTAAAATTCATGTGTGTGTAAAGGCAAGTGTCCTAATACTTTTGACAATATAGTGTATGTACTTAGGCAGGCCATAGATGGCCATGATTCCCCCATCAACACAGACAGTGCTGACAGGGGAATCCCTCTTGCTGAGCAATTGACCCCCCCCCCCCCCGGTAGAAGACAGTGATTATTGCTAGCGGCTATAGCAGCCACTAGTGATAATCGCAAGTGAGTCTGGCAGGCTGGTTACACTCAAGTTGATCGATCAATCAACTGCTGAACCAGCCAAGATTCGAACCGTCTATGGTCAGCCTTAATCATTATAACTGCAGTTTAACTGATTTAGGGCCCATTTACATTTGTGCATGTGCATTAAGTCACATGGTAACGTGCGCTACACAAGTGTGGCCCAGTGAAATCAGTGGGGTTCAGATGCACCAAATGTCCCATGTACTGCAGCAGTTATATGGGCAATGCAACTGCATTTGTGCATATAGCCTATGCTGTTGATTGTTTTTGGTAATGCTGCCACCTTGTGGTCATTTTTTATAACTACGTGTTATTTTTGGTAATTCCTCCCCTTTGTACGATGTCATTTCCTCCTTCCTCATTTGTGAGTTTCTATATTGTTTCCTACAAGACACACATTAAGGCTAGGAAAACTAAATATTAATTTTGACTGCCTTAACCACATCAATACTGGGCACTTTCGCCCCCTTCCTTCCCAGACCAATTTTCAGCTTTCAGCGCTCTCGCACTTTCAATGACAATTGCGCGGTCATGCAATGCTGTACCCAAATGAATTTTTTATCATTTTGTTCGCACAAATAGAGCTTTAGTTTGGTGGTATTTATTCATGACTCCGTTTTTTTTGCGATATAAGCGAAAAAATAGCGGAAATTTTGAAAAAAAAAAACCGATATTTTCTCCTTTCTTTTTTAAACGAAATCCAATAAAATCAAATTTTGTCATATATTTAAGCCAAAATGTATTCTGCTACATGTTTTTAGTAAAAAAAATTCCGTTAAGTGTATAATAATTGGTTCGCGTGATCACGGACATATGTGTGCAAATGATCACGGACATATGTGTGCAGATAATCATTGGCACATGTGATTTTACTGGGACATATGTGGGGGACATGTGTTTTTATTATTTGGGGACATGTGTTTTTATTTGGGGACATGTGTGTTTTGGGGACATGTGTGGGGGACATGTGTGTTTTACTGGTGTTTACTGGTTAGACTGGTGATCAGTGAGTAAAAAAACAGCTAATACTCACTGATCACCAGCCGGCTGCAGCGATCTGCTCTACTCTCCTCATCGACGATTTCCGTGTGAGGAGAGGAGAGTCGATTGTCTAGCAACCGGCTGTTTGCTTACATCACATGACGGCTGTGATTGGACACGGCCGTCATGTGATCAGGAGGGCCAATCCCAGAGCCCTCCTGCCGATCCGAGATGCGCCGTGTCCGGGTGACACGAGCGTATCGGGATCGCGCCGATGAGCGGGCACGCGCGCGTGCGATCCCCCTACTTCTGATGGACGTTTGGTAACGTCCAATCAGAAGTAGGCGGCTCCCATCCGGCCACTGTATATATACGGCCGGGTGGGAGCCGCCTACTTCTGATTGGACTGATTGGACGTTCCCGAAAGTAGTTAAAGAGGAAGTAGACTTCCTCTACTGACTTTTACCTATAGGCAAGCCTATTATTAGGCTTACCTATAGGTAATGTAAATATCTCCAAAACGGGCACCATTTAGGAGATATTTAAATTACATGCAGCCAGTGACATGACTGACTTATGCGCTCTAAAGGAGCAGCCATTCGTGCCGTTCCTTCCGAGCCCTGTGCCATAAACGGTGGAGCCTGCGAATCCGGAAGCAAGGCGGGTGAAGATGAAAGTGGCTGCAGCCCTGACATCGCGGCGCTGGAACATCTTCGTTTCAAGGTTGGTTTTACATAATGTGCTAGTATGTGATGCATACTAGCACATTATGACTTTACCTTGCAGGAAAAAGAAGCAAAAAAAAAAAAAACGTCCAGCGGTATACAACCGCTTTAAACATGTCAATATCACATTTGCTGCATCATATTGTTTGACCTTCTGCATGCAATACAGACATTTGTCGATGTCAAATGTTTGGTGAGTTCAGCAATCTGATGAACATTGTCTGCAGTGATTGTCTCTGCTTCATTCAGGTCAGGTATAGAGGTCTCAGGAAGGGATAAGTCACTAATACAACAACTGAAGTCAAATATCCCAAATAACTGACAATTTTTGCTGCAGTGCATTGCGGCGCCTTGCCATGTGTTGCAGCACACAGCAATGTGATTTGGGTTGCTATTCAAAATGAATGACTCCACAGTGTGTCAATACCAGGGCCGGTGCTACCACTAGGCAAACTAGGCAGCCGCCTAGGGCACTCTGCTGCCTAGGGGCGCTCGGCCACTGGTTTCCCTCCGCGTCTGCATGCTCTGCAGGCTGCAGAATGCAACTAAGTCTGACCGGTAGTGTAATTAGAGGCGCAGCACTGGAGCCAGCGCTAGAGGAAGCAGAGCCGATGCTTTCTGTATAGTGCTGCCTTCTGTCACAGGGACAGTGTAAAGGGGGTGGAGCCAATGGTGGCAAAAAAATTAGGTTTTGCCTAGGGTGTCAAAAACCCTTGCACCACCCCTGGTCAATACATGCAACATGTGTAATGAAACGTGTGCACTTTCACAACACATAGATGTAAAATGTCCTTTAAAAGTTTAAAGAGAATATGTTTTAAAGTTTGAAGAGAATATGTTTTTCTGCATGTTTGAGTTGCTTAGCCTTGTTTCCCAAAAAAATGACAGCAGGTGCTCTGGACCAATAAGTCAAAATTTGAAATATTTGGCTGTAGCAGGAGGCAGTTTGTTCTCAAAGGGATGGAGAGCGGTACAATAATGAGTGTCTGCAGACAACAGTGAAGCATGGTGGCGGTTCCTTGCAAGTGTGGAGCTACATTTCTGCAAAGGAAGGTGTGATTGGAACTAAATTTATTCTGCAGCATGACAATGACCCCAAACATATATATACTGTTAAACTGTGTATATATATGTATACAGTGCTCAGCATAAATTAGTTCACCCCTTTTTGAAAAGTAAGATTTTAATCAATATCTCAATGAACACAAGAACAATTTTTAAAAGTTTGACCAAACTGAGTTTTATAGAACATTTGTTTAGCTCATTACATGAAAGTAAGGTAAATAATATACTTAGATTGCAAAATCTTCAATTTTACTCCAATTAGTTGATGCAAAAATGAATACACCACCCAACAAAAACTACTACATCTAGTATTTTGTATGACCTCCATGATTTGTAAATACAGAACCGAGTCTTCTAGGCGTGGAATGAACAAGTTGGCGACATATTGCAACATCGATCTTTTTCCATTCTTAAAGAACGACCTCTTTTAGAGCCTGGATGCTGGATAGAGAGTGATGCTCAGCGATCAGGAGACATACTTGGCCACTGAATCACTGTCACCCTGTTCTTCTTCAGATAAGCAACAATGGTCTTAGATGTGTGTTTTGGATCATTGTCATGTTGGAAAAGTGCACGATGACCAAGGGCACGGAGTGATGGTAGCATCTTCTCTTTCAATATAGAGCAGTACATCTGTGAATTCATGATACCATCAATGAAATGCAGCTCCCTGACACCAGCAGCACTCATGCAGCCCCCCAGAAGGACACTGCCACCACCATGTATCACTGTAGGCACCATGCATTTTTCTTTGTACTCCTCAACTTTGCGACACCATACAGTTTTGAAGTCATCAGTTCCAAAAACATTTATCTTGGTCTCATCCCTTCAGAGTACAGAGTCCCAGTAGTCTTCTTCTTTTTCAGCATGGGCCCTGGCAAGATCTAGGCGTGCTTTTTTTCGCATGGGCTTTAGGAGAGGCTTCCTTCATGGATGACACCCATGCATGCCATTCCTCTGCAGTGTACGCCATATTGTGTCACGGGAAACAATCAACCCACTTTGACAGAGGCGTGGCTGTGGACGTGGTATACTTGGATTTTGCAAAATCGTTCGATACAGTTCCCCACACACGGCTCATGTGTAAGGTAAAGTCTACAGGTTTGGAAATATCGGTTTGTAAATGGATAGTCGTGGTTAATGATTGTTACTCTGAATGGTCTAAGGTTATCAGTGGTGTACCCCAAGGTTCAGTGCTGGGACCCTTACTTTTTAATATCTTTATAAATGATATTGGGTCTGGGATCAAAAGTAACATTTCTGTCTTTGCAGATGACACCAAGCTATGCAGTGGAATAACGTCCTTACAGGATGTCTCCAATTTACAAGCCAACCTCAATGCTCTGTCTAATTGGGCGACTATGTGGCAGATGAGGTTTAATGTTGATAAATGTAAAGTTATGCACTTGGGGGCTACGAATATGCATGCATCATACATGCTAGGGGGAGTACAACTGGGGGAATCCGTAGTGGATTAGGATCTGTTTTTTTTTTTTAGATCATAAGCTCAATAATAGCATGCAATGCCAAGCTGCGGTTTCCAAAGCGAGCAAAGTCCTTTCTTGTATTAAGAGAGGTATGGACTCCAGAGAGAGAGATATCATTTTGCCCCTGTACAAATCATTAGTAAGACCTCATCTGGAATATGCAGTTCAGTTTTGGGCACCAGTTCCCAAAAAGGATATCGGGGAACTGGAGAAAGTGCAGAGAAGGGCAACCAAACTGATAAGAGGCATGGAGGAGCTCAGCTATGAGGAAAGATTAGAGGAACTGAATTTATTCACCCTTGATAAGAGAAGATTAAGGGGGGATATGATCAACATGTATAAATATATAAGGGGTCCATATAGTGAACTTAGTGTTGAGTTATTCACTTTACAGTCAACAAAGAGGACAAGGGGGCACTCTTTAGGTCTAGAGGAAAAGAGATTTCATCTCCAAATACGGAAAGGTTTCTTCACAGTAAGAGCTGTGAAAATGTGGAATAGACTCCCTGCAGAGGTGGTTCTGGCTAACTCAGTAGATTGCTTTAAGAAAGGCCTGGATACTTTCCTAAATGTACATAATATAACTGGGTACTGACATTTATAGGTAAAGTTGATCCGGGGAAAATCTGATTGCCTCTCGGGGGATCAGCAAGGAATTTTTTCCTCTGCTTTAGCAAATTGGAGCATGCTCTGCTGGGGTTTTTTTTTGCCTCCCTCTGGATCAACTGTGGTTATAGAATGGGGTATATGGGAGTGTATGATATATATATATATATTTTTTATTTGTGGTTGAACTGGATGGACTTGTGTCTTTTTTCAACCTAACTAACTATGTAACTATGTAACTTTGGCTTTCTACTTCTTTAGCTAACTGCAGTGAACTTGCATGGTGATTTTCTTCAGCCCTTCTCATCAGAAGATGCTCCTGTCGAGGTGTTAACTTCCGTGGATGGCCTGGGCATCTCTGTGAGATGGTTGCAGTTCCATCTTTGTAAAATGTTCATATAACTTTTGCTCCAGTATTCTGACTGATAAGTAAAGCTTTACTGATCTTCTTGTAGCCTTCACCTTTCTTATGTAAAAAAATGATTTTCTTTCTCAGGCATTGTGACATTTCTCTTCCATGTGGTGCCATTGCTGACAGCCTGAAATGGGAGGGGTTTTCTTTGTTAAGTTGAGTTTCCACTAAAAAAAAAAAAAAAAATTCAAAGTCAGCAGCTACAAATACTGCAGCTACTGACTTTTAATAATCGGACACTTACCTTTGCCAGGGTCCAGCGATGCGGGGGATCGAAGCCCGCTTGTCTCCCCCTCCTCTCGGCTGCGCCGGCATTTTAACTGTGTGCCTGTGGCTTCACAGCCGGGCACCCACTGCGCATGCGCGCGCCGCGCAATCATCTGGGACCTGTCACGTGTCCCAGATGATTGCCTAGAGGGAGGGGGGGGAGAGCTGATCTCCTTTCCTGTGCCGAGGGAAGTGACGTCAGGAGCACAGGCGCCGAAGGAGGCAGATTCTGAGGGACCCCCTAGCAACAGGCATTAACCACTTCAGCCCCGGACCAATTGGCAGCCAAAGGACCAGGCCCCTTTTTGTGATTCGGCACTGTGTCACTTTAACTGACAATTGCGCGGTCGTGCGACGTGGCTCCAAAACAAAATTGGCGTCCTTTTTTTCCCACAAATAGAGCTTTCTTTTGGTGGTATTTGATCGCCCCTGCGGTTTTTATTTTTTGCGCTATAAACAAAAATAGAGCGACAATTTTGAAAACAATGCAATATTTTTTGCTTTTTGCTATAATAAATATCCCCAAAAAATATATAAAAAAACTATTTTTTTCCTCAGTTTAGGCCGATACGTATTCTTCTACATATTTTTGGTAAAAAAAATCGCAATTAGCGATTATTGATTGGTTTGCGCAAAAGCGTTTACAAAATAGGGGATAGTTTTATAGCATTTTTATTAATATTTTTTTTTTACTAGTAATGGCGGCGATCAGCGATTTTTATTGTGACTGCAACATTATGGCGGACACATCGGACATTTTTGACACATTTTTGGGACCATTGTCATTTATACAGCAATCAATTCTATTTAAATGCATTGATTCCTGTATAAATGACAGTTGTAGTGAAGGGGTTAACCACTAGGGGGAGGGGAGGGGTTATGGGCTGTGACGTGTGTGTGTTTTTTTACATCAGGGGGCGGGGCTGACATCTGACGTCATTGATCGGCTTTCCCGATGACCGGGAACAGCCAATCAATGACAGGCAGTGTAGAAAGCACGGGGAGAGGTTTGTTTACACATACCTCTCCCCGTTCTTCAGCTCCGTGACCCGATCGCGGGACACCCGCAGCGATCGGGTCCGCTGGTCCAGCGGCCGGGGTCACGGAGCTCCCGACCGGGTTGCGAGCACGCTGCTGGCGGCGCGCACGCGGCCCACGGGCAGGCATTTACCAAATCCCGTACAGGTACGTGATTTTGCCTGCCTGTGCCATTCTGCCGCAGTATATCTGCGTGAGGCGGTCGGGAAGCGGTTAAATAGGTGAGTAAAATAAAAAAAAAATTCCAAATGTTTTTTTTTTTTTCATGCACATTAATTTTATTTTTATTTTTTTGGGTGGAACTCCACTTTAAGTAACACCCTTTTATAATCATCTATCTGCTGGACACCTGTTTAATGAATAATTATACTCACCTTTAGTTGAATTCTTGTTAATTAGGATTTTGTCTAAAATGTAGCTTTGTTCCTAAAACTTTCATTGGGGTGTATTCATTTTTGCAACATGGTCTTGAATGAATTTGTTAGGAAAAATACTTTTTTATGTGTGCAAATTAACAAATCTTGGTTGCAATGGCGCGCATGTGCATGAGTATTTTGTAGTATAGTGTCCCATAGAGAATGTTGATTCTGACAAATCTGTTGGGCTGTACTCATTTATGCTGAGCACCGTATAGATATATATATATATATATATATATATATATATATATACAGTATATTGTATGACAGTCTATCTATATATGGGAATACATAGAAATGTTGTGTTGAGTTATTACATATTTCTAATATTATATTTGTACATTGTAGATCCCTATCCTTCATGCTACCCTGAAGATGTAGACCTTTGGTTCACAAAACTCATAGAGAACTGTAATCCAATCTGTAATCAAACCCCCTGAAATATGAAACATATTGATATTTATATCATATGTTACTAATCAGGTTAATCACCTTACCAATCACTCTGTGTCTGCCACTCCTCTCTGTCAATCCCTCCACTGGCTTCCGCTTGGCCAAAGAATTGAATTCAAAATACTAACAACTACGTATAAAGCCATCCACAATTTAGCCCCCAGCTACATCACTAGCCTAAACTATCACTAGTCTCTAAATACCAACCTACTCGTTCTCTTCGTTCCTCTTAAGACCTCCTGCTCTCTAGCTCCCTCGTCACCTCCTCCCATGCTCGCCTCCAGGACTTTACCAGAGCCTCTCCAATCCTATGGAACTCCTTACCCCAATCTGTCCGCCTATCTCCTACTTTATTAGCTTTTAGACGATCCCTGAAAACCCTTCTCTTCGGAGAAGCCTATCCTACCCACACCTAACAACAACTGTATTTTCATTTTCTCCATCAGCTCATCCCCCCACAGTATTACCTTTTGTTTGAACTTGACCCTTCCTTCTAGATTGTAAGCTGCAATGAGCAGGGCCCTCTGATCCCTCCTGTATTGATTTGTATTGTACGTGTACTGTCTGCTCTCATGTTGTAAAGCCCTGCGCAAACTGTTGGCGCTATATAAATCCTGTATAATAATAAATCCTGTATAATAAAAAATAGGGAGGTACTTCTATGTTTAGTGATTGCAATATGCACTTGCCAACCAGGCCAATTCTGACATTTCTCCCCCACATGTAAAAATCATCATTTTTTTCCTAGAAAATTACATAGAACCCCCAAACATTATTAGCAGAGACCCTAGAGAATACAATGGCGGTCATTGAAACTTTTTATCTCGCACAGTATTTGCGCAGCAATATTTCAAACACGTTTTGTTTGGAAAAGAAAGAGTTTTGTTCTTTAAAAAAAAAAAAAAAAAAAAAACAGTAAAGTTAGCAAAATTATTTGCATAATGTGAAAGATGAAGTTACGGCGAGTAAATAGATACCTAACATGTCACTCTTCAAAATTGCACACGCTCGTGGAATGGCGCCAATCTTCGATACTTAAAAATCCCCATAGGCCAGTGGTCATCAACCCTGTCCACAGGCCACCTTTGCAAGATAACTGAAATACGTCACAGGTGATATAATTTGCTGCTCAGTGACTGCAGTATTCTAGTCTGCATCTCCCCAAGGTAATACATAAAACCTGGCCTGTTAGTGGGCCCTGAGGTCAGGGTTGACGACAACTACCATAGGCAACGTTTTAATTTTTTTTTACTGGTTACATATTTTGAGCTACAGAAAAGGTCTAGGGCTAGAATTATTTCTCTCGCTCTAACGTTCACAGCAACACCTCACATGTGTGCTTTAAACACCGTTTTCATATGTGGCCGTGACTTACATATGCGTTCCCTTCTGCGTGTGAGCTCACAGGGACAGGGGCACTTTAAAAAAAAATAAAATGTATTTCTATTGTTAATTTTACTTTCAATTTTTTAGTTTGACACTTTAAAAAAATAAAATAAAATTTGATCACTTGTATTCCTATTACAAGGAATGTAAACATCCCTTGTAATAGGAATATGGCATGACAGGTCCTCTTTACAGTGAGATCAGGGGTCAATAAGACCCCACATCTCACCTCTAGACTGGGAAGCCTGAAATAATAAACGAAAAAAACGATCTCGGCTTCCCAGCCGAGGCGGCGCCGTTTGTTTGAATGCAGAGGCCGGGCGTGATGTCATAACATGGTGCTCGGTCTCCGAACGATCATAGAGACTCCAGTGACCATCTGGTCTGCCAGAAATCTCTATGGTAAACATCTGGGGCCGGCGGATCCTGTATTGCAGTAGTGAGTCGGTAGAAGCACCGGAGGGCGGCGGGAGGGGGGACATCCCCTCTCGCTGCCCGTAAGAACGACCAAGCGGCTGACCAGCCACTATGATCATTCTTATGGTGTAGGGAATCGTCGGCTGAAATTATGCCTGTAGCTGCAAACATATTTCAGCTATCCCCTCACAAAGCCCAGGACGTCATATGACGGCCAGCCGTCGGCAAGTGGTTCGATCTGAATAGATTGTTAATAATAATAAAAAATATCAGTTTTAAGAATGGCATCTGTGGTCTTATGACTTTGATACCTAGAAAGTCCCATATATATATATATATATTTTTTTTTTGTGGTATACAAATATTTGAGGAATACTGGTTAGACATGTGCACAACAGAAAAATTTGTTTATTTTCGTTTTGTTTTTTTCGTTTACGTCGATTCGTAACGATTCGTAAATTCGTAAGTCGTCGGTGTTCGTATTCGTAACGATTCGTATTTTCATAAGAGTTATTTTTTTAAATTCGGACGCATTCGTATTTTCGTAGATTTAGTTACATTCGTACTTTCGTTAGATTGATTTATTCGTACTTTCGTAACATTGTTTTTGTAGATTCGTAATCAGAGCATAATTCATAATTTTATGTAATGTGTATGCTATTATTACATTTTAAGAGACACGGAAAATTACGAATCGAAAAAAAAAAGTTACGAATGTACAAATTTTTTCGTTCAATCCATTCGAGGCACGTTAAGCAGCGCCATTGTAAGGGACACGGAAAATTACCAATTCAACAAAAAAAAAGAAAGTTACGAATGTACGAATTTGTTCGTTCATTTTGATTTTCATTGTTCCTGTTTTCGTTTTTTGGATTTTCTTCTTTCGTAGTTTCGTTGTTTCTAATTTGGTTATTTCGGATTTTCGTTGTTTTTCGTATTCGTTCGATTCGAACGATTCGTTATTCGTTAAAATTTTTAGCGAATCGTTCGTTCATTCGTACGATAACGAATATAACGAAAAAAAACGAAAAACGAAAAAAAAACGAAACGAATTGCACATGTCTAATACTGGTATTCTAATATGGTGTAACGATATTTCGATGCATGTGCATTTACTACATATAGGATCTTTTTGATTTTGGGATAATTTAATTATTTTTCTCCACATAAGAGCACAGTCAGGGTTGTCTTTACGTACATTAGACGTTCATGCTTGCGCAGTAAGAGTGTTAATGTCTATGAACTAAGCTGTTAAAAACTTTCCTGTGTGGAGGGATGCCTGTGGTGCTGCACATTAATGCGGTGCTATATTCAACATAATGGCCAAATTTACAAAGCAAAGGGTCTGGATGCCCAGTGCAGAAAAGGGGCAGTCTGTGCATATGGACAATTTTAGCTGCCAGGTTCTTCTTGTAAATACCGCCCTCTAGTGGTGATAGGCAGTGCTGCAACAGTTTAAAATGCGCCTTTGACCAGATCTAAGATGTGCACCTGTTTAAAAATAAAACCATACAGAGAGAACATTGCTAAAAAATGTAGGTGACAATGCACAAGCAGAAATATACTATTCAAAGTCAAATATAAGAACCAAAAAGGACAAACTTGATGGACTTGTGTCTTTTTTCAACCTAACTATGTAAATCCATTAATAAATAAATAAATTGCAGGCCAAGTCGCGCTGGGTGGGGCATCTGATTTGCACCAGTAATTGAAAATTTTCCCCAGAGTGTCTCATTCTTATTTCGGATTTACTTCTGATTCTACCAGAACATGTGTTTTTGTCAATGTTTCACAAACAGAGCAGTTTCATATTTTAACTTGTTTGCTGAATATCTTCCAGAACATTGTCAGCAAGTGTTGGGGCTTTATTCCCCAAGCCAAGTAATCAGCCAAGTGTTTACAGATTAAAAAAACAAACAGCAGATGATCAATTATCTGTTCTTATTACCCGAGCATCGTTCTTGGATATTACAGATGGCTACTGGTGCTCGAAATCAAAGGAAAGCTAAAACAAATGTGACCTTGTACAAGAGCAAGCATGATTAATAAGCTTGTAGTATGGTAAATATTAGGAGAGCAATTGTTTCCAGACAAGTTGGCTTAGTTATTTAGCAGGCCATTAGACATACAGAGAGGAAGAGGTGGGCCATTGGAGGCGAGGAGGAGGAGCATTATGGATGAAGAATGGACAGTAGAGGAAGGTGGAACTAGGGGGGTGCAGAAGAGAAAAAAAACAGGAATATAGAATTTATAGCAAAAGATGTAGCAAAAGCGGAGCTATAGGAGGCATGGAGCAGAAACAGAGTAAATAGTCCAGTGAAAGGACCATTAGAAACAATTAAAATAAACCTGTTGCCAGACTATGGAAGTATTTACATAATTGACACGCAGTAAATGAGTTTAAAAATAAGCTCCTACTGATCTCTCTTTAGCTGAAAGCACCGCGGAGCAATTCATTCTTAATGAAGTCGCTTAAAGTGTAAGTAAACCCTCCCCTATCGTTTTCAGCCAAGGAAGCGGCCATCTTTGCCTCTGTTTAATCTACAACTGCCATGATGCTGCACATGTGATCAGTTTTGACACCAGCCATTGGATGGTTTGACAGTTTGGTTGAGAGCACAATCAATGGAAGTGTTACATTTCCGTCACGTGCCGGAAATGAAACAGTTTTATGGATGGGTCAAGTAATTTCCCCAATAGCTCAACTTACAGCAAACCCACAGCAGGTGCAGCAAAAACACAGCAGGAGTATATTAGCTACATTGGTGGTATAGAAGGACAATAGGAGGCCCAGAAGAGGTCCATCAGACTCATAGAGGAGAGAAGTACAGGGGAACACTGGGATCATTTAAGGCTACGGAGTCAGTTGTACATTCGGTGTATGGTATAGGTGGCCATATTTGTCTTAAATAATATTCTCAGCTCATTTGAAAGGAAAATCACATGACTGACTTTAAATATTTAAGACGTATATATATTTTTAATCAGAGGCATAACTAGAACCTTCAGGGCCCCGATGCAAGAAACCATGAAGGGCCCCCTCCTCCCCCGGCTGGGGTCCTTCCCTCTGAGCCTGGGGGCCTTTCTCCTTTACTTTCATTACAGGGCTCTATATTACGGTCGTGCAGTAGATCCCTTTTACATGTTCTGCAGTGGAACTGGTAGATCCGCCACTGGTGTCAGTAGGACTGTGAATTGTGTCAGTCAGTAGAGCAGTGGATGGTGTCAATATGGCAGTGGACTTTGTCAGTAATGCAGTTGACATGGTCAGTAGGGCAGTGGACAGTGTCAGTAGTTTTTAATTTTTGTTACTTTATTTTTTATTCTTTTTTACCTTTTTTTATTATTATGTAGCATCCTTGACCTAAACAGGGCTGCTAGTAAAATGTGTGGTGCTAGGTGGTAACTAGCCTTGCTAATTTGTAGTCTTTGATCAAAAGGGTTTTTTCCTAAACTTAGGTTTAACTGTGATTTCTCTCTTTTGTCAATAGGTGGCACTGTTACCTTGGCATTAGTATGATAGATTACAGTGAATTCAGATGAGTGAACATGCTTTTCTCAGCCAATCAGCAGGAGTTTCCTTGTGCCACAGAGGCTGCTGGGAGAGGCTATTTATGGTGTCATTTATTCAGTCAGTAGAGCAGTGGATGGTGTCAATATGGCAGTGAATTCAGATGAGTGAACATGCTTTTCTCAGCCAATCAGCAGGAGTTTCCTTGTGCCACAGAGGCTGCTGGGAGAGGCTATTTATTCAGAGAGAGTCAGGTGATCAGAGTTCTTTTCACCCAGGCAGCGGCAGTAGTTGGTGTGGAGCAGCAGCCGAGGTGTAGGCCTGAAACCTGGGGCCTAACTATGTGTAAAGGGGCTCGGCATGAGGGGAGCTTGATTGCTGCCTGGAGGCAAGGGGAAGAAGTTGCCAGAGGGTCAACCACTCTTGTTGCCAGAGGCAGGTGTAAGGGGATGATGTTCTGAAGGAGTACCAGAGGAGACTCTTCATTGGCCGGGGACTGTGAAGAAGCTGGGAAAGCTTCAGGAGAGAACTCATCCACGTACAGTACAGTGGGCAGCTGTGAGATAAGTTTGAGGGATCCAACGGGTAGCTGTGAGTTTGAGGAACCCAGCAGGTAGCTGTGGGTGAAGCTTGAAGAATACAGTGGGTAGCTGTGATTTAAGCTTGAAGAGTCCAGCAGGTAGCTGTGAGCTGAGCTTGAGGATCTACAGTGGGATACTGTGAGTAAAGTTGTTGCTATAGGAGACAGCAGTCGCTACAAAGTACAGATTTCTGCATTCTGCATTCAGCTTAAAGGCCCCTTTTCTTTTTTGCTTTCTGCCTAGTTCTATTTTTGTCCAAGGAGTCTGCCAAGTTGCTATTGCATTTGCCTAAAGGTGTCCTGTGCCCTACACCTCTCTCCCCCTGTTTCTGTTAAGATAAATAAAACTCTCTTTGTTCATTTTTAAAAGTGACTGGCGCCCATCTTTCCACCTTGTTCTACGCCAACTATGCCTAGTAACCTGCACCCTGAGGATTAATGTTAGCCTTCCCTGACTGCGGGGAACACCACCAATTATTATCGCTACAATTATTATTATTTTTTAATTTTTTTTTTTTTAGATGCCCAGTTGAGAGGCTTTGGTGAGGTATCAGGGGTCTAAACAGACCTCTAATTAGACATGTGCAGAATGAAAAAAATTGTTTTGTATCATTTAGATACGTTATTTGCATAAATTAATTTAGTTAAATTTGTTTATTCTGTTTAATTCGTTTTTGGAATTTGTTTTGTTTATTCGTATTCAAATAGATTTGATTTTTACGAATTCGAATAGTTTTCAAATTTGAATAGTTTTCAAAGTCCAATTAGAAAAAATGTTTATAGAATAGAAAAGAATATAACAGAAAATAAAAGAATTGAATAGAATAGAGTAAAACAGAACAAAATAGAATAGAAAATAAAAGAATATAATAGAATAGAAATTAATAGAATAGAATAAAAAGAATAGAATAAAACAGAAAGAAAATAACCATCTTCTGAAATTTGAATAGAAAAGAATAGAATACAAAAGAATAGAACAAAAACAAAAGAATAGAATAGAAAGAATATAACTATTTCCCAAAATTCAAATAGAATCAATTCGAATTTGAATAGATTATAATAGAAAAGAAAATAACAGAATAGTATAGAAAAAACAACAGAATAGAATAGAAAGAATATAACCATCTTCCTATTCTAATCTATTCTTTTCTATTCTATTCAAATTTGAATTGATTATATGTGAATTTTGGGAAATGGATATATTCCTTCTATTCGATTCTGTTGTTGTTTTTTCTTTTGATTCTATTATTTTTTTCTATTTATTTATTCTATTCTATCCTATTTTATTCAATTCAAATTTGAAATTGTTCTAAATTTGAATTTCGGAAGATGGTTATATCCGTTCTGTTGTATTCTATTCTATTGTTTTTTCTATACTATTCTGTCATTTTCTATTCTATTCTAATCTATTCTTTTCTATTCTATTCAAATTCAAATTGATTCTATTTGAATTTTGGGAAATGGTATATTCTTTCTATTCGATTCTTTTTTGAATTCTATTCTTTTCTATTCTATTATAGTCTATTTTTTTCCTTTTTTTCTATTCTATTCTTTTATGTATTCAAATTCAAATTTAGAATTTCAGAAGATGGTTATATACTTTCTATTTTACAAAAAGATATTATTCTATTCTTTTCTGTTTTATATATATATATATATATATATATATATATATATATATATATATATATATATATATATATATATATATATATATATATATGTATATATATATATATATATATATATATATATATATATATATATATATATATATATCACCTGCCTCGAGTTTGCATGTTCTCCTTTGTGGGTTTCCTCCGGGTACTCTGATTTCCTTCCACACTCCAAAGACATGCTGGTGGGTTAATTGGCTTCTGTCTAAATTGGCCCCAGTATATGAATGTGTGTTAGGGACCTTAGATTGTAATCTCCTTGAGGGTAGGGACTGATGTGAATGTACAATGTATATGTAAAGCGCTGCGTAATTTGACTGCGCTATATAAGTACCTAAAATAATAATATAATTAATATATATATAGATATACATATATCTATCTATATATATATATATATTCTATTCTATTCCTTTATTTTCTATTTTATTCTCTTTGAAAATTGGAAAACAAATTGAAAACTATTTGAATCAATTTGAATTTGAATATTTTTTCATCATTTCAGATTCGTTAAAATTCGATACTAAATTCACGAACTTGATTTGTGAAATGACTTGCAAACAGAATTGGTTGCGATCCGAGGCAAATTTTCCCATAGGGTTCAATGTAAATCAAGTTAATCCGTTTTGAACTTTTTTTTGTTTTTTTAACCACAAAAATATGAAACAAAGTACAGTATGAAGAGAGAGAGAACACTAACCGTGCTTGAGACGACATCTGGCGTGGAGGAAGGTGGGTCGGAGTCGGTTATTGTTCGGAGGGAAAGTCCCCCTCCATAAGGACATTGGGGAGATCTCCTTCAGGGGTTTCCTCTAATTTTTGTCTCAGTTTTGGTGGAAAAACTTGTCCAATGTCACTTGTCTTTTCCTGCGCTGCATAACCCTCTGGAAATGAGAGACCACGTTATTGTTCATCAGATTTAACAGTATGTTGGGGTGGTGCTTCTTAGTACACTTTAATTGTCTCTCTGTGACCGCAATCTCACCTACAGGAAGTCGCGACCACGTGTCAGAGCAGGGAAGATGGCCGCGGCTCGTGTTCACAAACCAAAGTGGAGTTTGCTTACAAAAGCAAATTTTTGTGAACTCTTCTGTTCGCAAACCGAGTTGTTCGTGAACAGAATCGTTTGTGAACTGAGGTATCACTGTATTGTAATTTGAAAATTCTGATATATCTGAATCTCCGAAAACTGAAATTTCATCCGAATTTAAATTTGGAACAAAACGAACTGCGCATGTCTACCTCTAATGTTTCAAGTTTGAGACAGAGAAAGGAGATTGAGTACACAGCCCTCAATCTCCATCTCTGCAGCCTTTAGCTGCATAGAATGAATGGACAGGAATAGCTCTGTACAGAGCTTCTCGTTCATTCACAAACACAGTTTACTATGCTTCAGTCATGAATGGACACGGAAATGTCAGGGGCAGGTAAATTACTCTCCATCCTGAAAGTATCCCCTGCAGAAGCCAACGGGAGAGGGGAGGGGGAAGCCAGCTACGCTGCGGTGGGGTGGGGGGGACACCAGGGAGCACACAGAGGCCCAGGGGCAGCAGGAAACAAGTAACCTAGATAAAGGGCCGGTTCAGGGATTTTTGTCCACACAGGCGAAGGTGCATTTTGCCGCACCAAACCCCCCACCACAACCATCCTCCCGCAAAACTTGCCAAACACAATAACACCTCCTGTATTAGAGTTCCCCCACTCTGAATAAAGGAGCACAGGGATCACCTTCAGTCTGGGGGGGGGGTATTAAATGTAGTGGCAGATTTAAATACACTTACAAACTGAAGCCAAACTCCAGCTCACACTTTATAGTCAGTTACAGCAGACAGCTTTTTTTTCCTTTTGGGATAAAGGTTATACATACATAAATAAAAGCCTTATTATCGTAAGCACCCCTGCCTGTGATAAATGGTTTGTCATATCTCTCTAACTGCTACATTTGCGGGACAGCTTGTACTGTTGAAAAATAACAGAATTACTGGCCGGATCACCAGATGAAAATAAAAGAAAGAAAGTCTAAAAAAAGAAAACAAATGCAGCCATCACATCCAAGAAGAATACCTGGGTAGTGTGACAGAGAACAGGGGCATTGTGACAGGGGGGGCCCATATAACAACAAGGGGGCAGTGCGATAAGAGAAGAGCAGTGTGAAAGGAGGGGGCATTGTGACAGGAGAGGGGTACCTGGGCAGTGTGACCGAGGACACGGGCATTGTGACAGGAGGGGGCCCATATGACAGGAGGGAGGCAGTTCCATAAGAGAAGAGCAGTGTAAAAGGAGGGTCATTGTGACAGGGGAGGGGTACCTGGGCAGTGTGACAGAGGACAAGGGCATTGTGACACAAGGGGGCCCATATGACAGGAGGGAGGCAGTGCGATAAGAGAAGAGCAGTGTGAAAGGAGGGGGCATAGTGACAGGAGAGGGGTACCAGGGCAGTGCGACAGGTGGGGGGTAGTATGATGCGGGGGCAGTGTGACAGGAAGGGGGAGCAGTATGACAGAAGGGGGGCATTGTGACAGGAGGGGGCAGTGTAACAGGAGGGGGGCAGTATGACAGGAGGGGGGCAGTGTGACAGGAGAGGGGCAGTGTGACAGGAGAGGGCAGTGTGACAGGAGGGGGGCAGTGTGACAGGAGGGGGGCAGTGTGAAAGGAGGGGGGGCTGTATGACAGGAGGGGGGCAGTGTGACAGGAGGGGGGGCTGTATGACAGGAGAGGGGCAGTGTGACAGGAGGGGGGCAGTATGACAGGAGGACATACACAATACTGGTTCAGGTGCTGAGCAGTGCACTGTTTATTTTTATTTTTTCTGTGGCAGAGAATGCATTTGAAGGCTCAGGCAAGAAGCAAGACTGGAGGAGCGGGAGTCGAAGGAGACTAACGGAAGGGATCGGTTCTTCTATATGCTGCCCTGCCGCCCCTCCTATCCAAGAGTAAAAAAATCTGACAGGGGAGCCGCATGGGCCCCCTAAAGCATGGGGCCGGGTCACTATTGCGACCCCTGTGACCACTATTGTTACACCCCTGCTTTTAATTATTGTAAATTCACATCCATCTCTGCTCTCAAGGAGCTAAGGTACTTACAGTAACACACATGCATACACACATACTAAGGCCAATTAAGATAGGAGATAATTAACCTGCAAGCATGTTTTGAAGTGTGGGAGGAAACCGGAGTACCTGAAGGAAACTCACGCACACACAGGGATAACATGCAGACTCCATGCCGGTAGTACCCTGGTTGTGATTCAAAGACAGTGCTGCAAGAGATAAGTTATAGCTATTTGACCTTTCCATATAGCAGACCCATGCCAGGCACAGCATGTGCATATGAGCTACGTTGGTGGACCAGAAGAATCATAGGAGGAGCAGCAGACCCATTGAGGGGAGGGGTACAGGAGAACCCCAGGACCATAGAAGGGCAAAGAGTCAGCTGTACACTTGGTATTATTGGTTAATGGTGTAGGTGGCCACTTTTGTCCTAAATAACAATCTCAACTAATTTGAAAGAAAAATCTTCAGAGATGCATTTATACATTTAGAAAGAAGTAGACAATCCATAATGAAAAAAAGGCCAGTTCAGGAGTGCGCAATGCTATGGTGTCCTCAGATCGTTTTTTCCCCAGCTTGGAGGATGATTCAGGTGCTGTGTCTGAGCAAGGTAGATTGTTTTAGATAAGTGTGTTAGACACACTGCATGCAGAACAGGAGCAATTAGAGAATAAATTACCATGTCTAATGCAATATGTAAATGTGTGCCTGTACACCTGTCAGCTGTGCCCCTCCAAGCAGACAAGATACAACCGCTGAAATGCACATCATATATCCCAATAACATTCCTAACATTCAAGACCTATCTTATGAAATTCTAATGGTGGAATACAGCAATCTACACTGATTAAATTTCCTTTTGCCACCGAAGAGTATAGAGAACAGATGAACAAATTTTGAGGTCCATGGAAACCAAGACATGGCACAATGACCATCTATTTATCTATCTATCTATATATCTTCTGAAATTATTGCAAAAAAAATTATAATCAAACCGTACATATTTATGTACTACAGATTGCAATCTAATACATGTGTCAAAAAAGAAGAGAGATACACCAGACTGCAGTCGGTAGTAGTCACATAGATCAGCACCCTTTTCTAACTATCTATCTATCTATCTATCTATCTATCTATCTATCTATCTATCTATCTATCTATCTATCTATCTATTGATCTATCTATTTGTAGCATCCTCTAGTGCTGCCAGAATAGTGCAGGCAAATGCATTAGCTCCTGGTAAAGCGAGTCTGAATCTGGGTCGCGGTTTACTGCAGGTCGAGCTGGATGGCTCACAGAGGCAAGTCTCTGGTGCCTCCTCCTGGATCTGGAAGTTTGAAGAAGCTTCTGAAAGTTAGTGGGTGGAGGCCAGGAGGGTTCATCTGCATACTTGAGGGAATCTGGACAATCCCCTGGTGTACTGTCTTGGCAGGGTGGCTAGGTCAGCCCTTAAATATGGATGAGTCATGCTAGCAGGGGAGTCGGGTGGAAGATGGAGTGCTGAGGAGGCTGTGGGTGGCCTAGGAGGGGTCCCCTAGGTCTAGGGGATCTTTTTCTCATGCTGGGCTCTGGCTGGCTCAGGAAGATCCTTTCGGCATTACAGTTTGACTAGGAATCTTGCCAGAGTAGCAGTGGGAGCAAGGAGGAAAGAGTGAGTATGTCAGCACACCCAGGGATTTTCAAGGGGAGAGACTGCCACACGTACCAAGCTTTCTAAAAGGACAGTGCTGTGCTTAACTTCTTTTTATCCTTGACCTGGGAGATCTTCAGAGCAGCCAGTAGGGCTTGCAGTGCCTGCAAGCAGTGGCGTTCTGAGCAGGTCTACATTAGGAGAGGATACACTCCTGCATGCAATTTTGTACAGAGGAAGGAAAACAGTCCAGGATCTTTTGTGCAGAGGAAGGAAGTTGTCTCCTTTTTGTTGTTCTTTGATTCAAGTTGGGCATCCCTAAAAACTCCCTTCACCCCATCCAAATCTTTACCCCTAATTAAAGATCATATCTATCTTTTATCAATCATCTATCTATTTATGTTTTTTATGTACTATCATCTATCTGTCTGCCGCAGAACTTATTTATTGCTGCTGTATTATCCTCCTGAGGTGTGGACAGGGTTCAACTGAATATTCATTAATGCAGAAGAGCAGCAGCCATCTTTAAAGTGGTATAAAACCCAAAACCAAACATGTAATATATAGCATGTATAGCATGTATGACATCGGCAGGGGGGGGTAGGGGGGCCGAAGCCCTGAATGTGACCCCGAAAAGCCCAGAGTCTCAGGCATGCAGCTTTCCATTGTTAGCCCCCGACATGCGAGCGCCGGGACTGATCTGATCCCGAGCACCACCCAGTGTGGCAGGCTGTGGCCAAAAGTGTCCGAGTGCGGCCGAAAGTGGGCAAGTGACAGGACCGCGGGACGTGTGAGTGACGTGACGTCCATCTTAGCCTGCAGGCTCCAGAAGGCGGGAATGCCACATCCCCACTCCCCTCTATGGCCGGCGGCTCTCCTCTCCTCCTCGGCTTGGCTCCTCTCTGACGAGTGACTGACTGACTGCCTGCTGTGACCGCACACCACGGCTGAGCTGAGGTAGGTCAGACAGTGTGTGTATGTATGTCATTGTCAGTGTATGTAGGTCAGTATGTGTAGGTCAGGCAGGTCACTGGTCAGTGTGTGTAGGTCAGGCAGGTCAGTGGTCAGTGTATGTAGGTAAGGCAGGTCCTTGTATGTAGGTCAGTGAGTGTATGTAGGTCAGTGTATGTAGGTCAGGTAGGTCAGTGTATGTAGGTCAGGTAGGTCAGTGTATGTAGGTCAGGGAGTGTATGTAGGTCAGTGTATGTAGGTCAGGTAGGTCAGTGTTTGTAGGTCAGGTAGGTCAGTGTATATAGGTCAGGTAGGTCAGTGTATGTTGGCCAGGTAGGTCAGCTTATGTAGGTCAGGTAGGTCAGTGTATGTAGGTCAGGTAGGTCAGTGTATGTAGGTCAGGCAGGTCAGTGTATGTATGTCAGGCAGGTCAGTGTATGTAGGTCAGGCAGGTCAGTGTAATGGTCAGTGTCAGGCAGTTGTGTTTAGTGGTCAGCATTGATGGGCACTGGTAAGTCACACAACCCCACCGCCCAGACAAAAAAAAAGGACACGCCACATACAACACCTCCCCCCCCCCCTTCCTGGTTCTTGGACTTCGGGCTGAAGCCCCTGGTCTTTTTGCCACCTAGCAACGCCCCTGGGTCCAGCCTTCCTATCATGTTTTATAAAAGGGGACGAGGTCTGGATCCAAGGGGGAGCCGGAACCAAAGCAAACACGGGCATTTGCAAGAGTTCACTGGGACCTGTGGTCCAACATTAGATGCGACTCCTCAGGACATGGACTTCTCAGTAGGAGCCTTACCAAGAATAGACTATTCATGTTATTACTTCACCTGTTTAGGTAACCTGGGGCAGCCTCTGTTAGGTGTAGCTAGCTTGAGAACGTGTATGCATGTTATGTATGTTATGTATGTTCTGCTAAATCCTCAGTAAAGTTGTTTCTACTACACTAAGCCAGGTCTGGATACTCAAAGGGGTGCATGTTGGGTCTTGGAGTATTCCTAAGGAACCTGGGTCTGTAAAAGCACTATCGGGTATGTGTAATACCACTCAAAAAGGTTAACCTGCAAGGCTAAAAAGAGGAGGTGGTTGCCCAAATTGTGGTACCTGGTTAGGTGACAGGTCCTAAAGTAGCGAAGGGGTCGGTGTTTTGGGTTTAATATCACCTTAAGGAGACCTATTTTAAATGCTTGTCTATGGAGTGTCTACAGTGCAGGGGACAACCATCTTAACAGGGTCTGGATCTATCCTGGCGGGATGGGACTAGCTAATGCAAGAGAGGAGTGGGAGGAGTCAGAAGAGCAGAGAGGAGCAAGGAGAGGAAAAGCAGGGACAGTAACAAAATTAGCAGGGGTGTCAGAAGAAGCTGGGCTGGTGGCTGAAAAGAACACCGCCATAACTGACCACAATTGGGAGAGACCTCAGAGAAGCAAAGAGGACCTTGCCTTAGAGATTGTGAACCTTCTCCCTGGGAGATTGTGAGGTGTGATTTGGAGGCCCGGGGTGATTAGACTGTACTACTGAGCACTCCCGTTGCTTGTAAGAAAGGAAAAGAGGGACTGTCTCAGCAGGATTGAAAGAGGGAAATTACAGGAACTCTTTTCCTGTGCGAGAACTTGAACTGAATCAGAGCATGTGTCCAGAGACCCAGAAGAGGGAGACCTGGGTCTGGTAAGAGACTAACTGTACAAGTTAATCAGTTATTCTGTTGCTATGGATATTTAGATGATTTTATAGCATATTTATTTGTGAATTGTTATATTTTAAGACCATTTGCTATTATAGGAAGCTAAGGCTCCCCCTATTGATATGCAAATTAACCAGTCCCACTAGTTTATGAGCTAAGCATAGGAAACTCTTTGCAGGATATGATGTAAGAGTAAGTTAAAGGGAGGTGAGGACTTTGAACAGGCATGTGGTGGGACAAAGGACAGAGTTGTTTCGGGAATGCAAAGGAGCAACATGTTTGCTTGAAGCTCGAGAAATTTAGAGAAGTTTTGAGTTGGACTTTGAGCAAAGAATTATTAAGAAAGAGAGACCCCCCTTCATTGGGACTTTTGAGGCAACATACACTTAAGTAATGCAAAAAAAATCACATTTATTAAATGTACATAAAAGTATTTGATCATAGAAATGATCAATAGTTAAACAACATCAGTTTGTACAAAAAATACATATAAGAAAAACAAAAACAACAATTTACATGAAAACTATGACAACAAAATAATACTCTCAGGTATATAGTAATCCCCGTTACCCGATGCGTTTCTGGTTAAACGTGGTTAAACACCTTCGTCTGGGGTTTAGGATAGGAGTATGTAGAGTCACAATTTGTTTTTACATGCAAAATGATTCCAAAAAGGAAAAGTGGGTAAAGCAACTGTGCGAGGGGGGGTGTAGATGGGCGCCAACCAAGAATCGATGAGGTCACAGAACACAAAAGGTTCCAGGTTTAATATTTGCCTGATGGGTAACAAAGAATGGGTTCTAGCGACTTGACAAAACAATGTCCATTATCAAATAAAGGTGGCTGGTCAGAGCATTGAATAAGGCTCCTAGTCAATCAGTGACACCAAAGCGACCATAATCCTATGGGTATGTGTCTTGCCTGCACAGACGCCAATTTTCGTGACCTGTGTATATGTATATACCTATATAGGAAGACACCGACCCATAGGATTATAGACACTTTGGTGTCACTGATTGACTAGGAGCCTTATTTAAAGCTCTGACCAGCCACCATTATTTGATAATGGACATCGTTTTGTCAAGTCGCTATAACCCATTCTTTGCTACCCATCAGGCAAATATTAAACCGGGAACCTTTTGTGTTCTATGACCTCATTGCTTCTTGGTTGACGCCCATCTACACCCCCCCTCGCACAGTTGCTTCACCCACTTTTCCTTTTTGGAATAATTTTGCATGTAAAAACAAATTGTGACTATACTTACTCCTATCCTAAACCCCTGACAAAGGCGTTTAACCAGAAACACGTTGGGAATGGGGGATTACTATATACCGGAGAGTATTATTTTGTTGTCATATTTTTCATGTAAATTGTTGTTTGTTGTTTTTCTTATATGTATTTTTTGTACAAACTCTGATGTTTTTTAACTATCAATCATTTTTATGAGCAATACTTTTATGTATATTTAATAAATTCGATTTTTTGCATTACCTAAGTGTATGTTGCCTCAAAAGTCCCAATGAAGGGGGGTCTCTCTTTTTTCTAATCACATATTAGGGATGTGGCAACTACACTTCCTTGACCTGACATGGTGAAACCCTTTCTTTTGCTAAAGAATTATGAAGAAGATTTCATCAATTGAATTTGAGTAGCTCTTTAGTATACATATTGCATACATATTTTACATGGTTATTTTGCAAGGAATAATTGGCTTGCACATGTTGTATTGTATGTCTTACAGTTGTATGTGCAGTCTTTCCCTGTTTAGCAAAATCATTAATACACTACAGAGGTCTAAACTTTCTTTGGCTTTTACTGCTTTTACTCATAGAAATAGACACAAAACAAAACAGTTATCTGCTGGGAAATGTTGTGCTTTTTGCCAGGCAACTTTTTTATCAATCACTGGCCAGTGGCATGAAATGGAAACTGTTATATCAAGTTAGGAATTTTCTTTATATGCTGGTGCTAAGTTGTAAATACTGTTCAGTTCTGTTAATTACTGCAGAATACTGCAGGTGTTTAACCATAACTCTCAGAGTAAAGTTATTGTCTTATTGATTGTTTCTATAAACACACTTGGCAATTCTTTCTTCTTTTAGGCTATGCTTGGCCTAAAGGTGTCCTTTTATGAAAGTGCGGTAAAATACCGCAATTTAGTTCTCAGGCATTCTCAGAGGAGATCGCTCTCCCCTGAGTGCCTGTTTATGATGGTCTGTAGATCGCTTCTCATGCTGAGTTGAGAAGCGATCTACAAACGCCGGGAACTCCTCAGAATTTCTCCTCACACTGTAATCTTGTGAGATGTAGCGGGATTACAGTCTGAGGCGATTTAAAATACAAAAGTAAAACACTAATTAACACATTATTCCCCTACATATTAATAAAATAATAAAGTTAAATTCCCCCTACACAATATACATTAACCTAATTATTAAAAAACATTGTTTTTATCAATATTTAAAGATCATACATGTGCCTATTTAAATGTGAATGGTGTATAGTAAATTAATGTAATCCACATATGTAATGCAGCTATACACCATTCATATAAATGTAAAATACATTTATAATCATTAAAAAATAATTTTAATAAAGTATACAAGTATAAATATTTATTAATAAATTAAAATAAAATATATTTCGTAATTGATAAATCCCTGTATAAGACCCCTTTCACACTGGGGAGGGAGCGGCGTCGCGCTGTCCCATTGATTTCAATTTGAATTTGAATTATGAATACACCGCTCCTTCACCGCTCCAAAGATGCTGCTAGCTGGACTTTTTTGACCGTCCTGCTAGCGCACCGCTCCAGTGTGAAAGCAGAGTGAAAGGGGCCGGATTTTTTCAGGCGCTATACAGGCGCTATTTTTAGCGCTGCAGCGCCTGGAAAAGGCCCAGTGTGAAAGGGGCCTTACTGTAAGGCCCCTTTCACACTGAGGTACTTTGCAGGCACTAAGGCCCCTTTCACACTGGGGTGGGAGCCGCGGTGACGGTAAAGCAGCGCTATATTTAGCGCTGCTTTACCGTCGTTTTGCCCGCGAGATTCGGCCGATCGTGGTGCGGTTTTACCCCCGCAAACGGCCGAAAAAGGGTTAAAATCCCGTGCAGAGCGACGCCGTAGCGGCGCTTTGCGGCGGTATTGCCGCGGTATTACCGCGGTGTCCCATTCAAATCAATGGGTAGGAGCGGTATAGGAGCGGTGAATACACCGCTCCTATCCCGCTCCAAAGATGCTGCTAGCAGGACTTTTTTTTTGCCGTCCTGCTAGCGCACCGCTCCAGTGTGAAAGCCCGCCGGCTTTCACACTGGAGTGAATGGGGCCGTTTTTTTCAGGCGGTGTACAGGCACTATTTTTAGCGCTGTACCGCCTGAAAACCGCCCCAGTGTGACAGGGGCCTAAAGTTCTAAAAATAGCGCCTTCAAACAGCCGCGGGCTTTCACACTGGAGTGGTGCGCTTGCAGGATGCTGAAAAATGTCCTGCAAGCCGCATCTTTGGAGCGCTGTAGGAGCGGTGTATTTACCGATCCTAAAGCGCCCCTTTCCATTGAAAACAATGGGGCAGCGCTCCAAACCCCCCTGCAAAGCGCCGCTGCAGTGGCGCTTTGCGGGTGGTTTTAACCCTTTTTCAGTCATTAGCGGGGTAAAACTGCCCCGCTAGCGTTCGAAAAGCGCCGCTATAACGACGGTAAAGTGCCGCTAAATATAGCGCTGCTTTACCGCCAGCATGCCCAGCGCCTCAGTGTGAAAGTAGCCTAATGGAACATGCCATGGGTAAAACCATATTTCAGGGTTTACAAAATTTTATTTACTAATAAATTAAAAATGATATAAAAATGACATTAATAATAGCATTTAAATGCAGGTAGAATAATATATACATATATATATATATATATATATATATATATATATATATATATATATATATATATATATATATATATATATATATATATATATATATATATATATATATATTTATATCTATCTATCTATCTATCTATCTATCTATCTATCTATCTATATATATATATATATATATATATATATATATATGTGTGTGTGTGTGTGTGTGTTTATTTCAATGTGTATGTGTATATCTATCTATTTATATATATATTTATATAGATAGATAGATAGATAGATAGATATAGATATAGATATATCTATATCTATATCTATATCTATATCTATATCTATATATATATATATATATATATATATATATATATATATATATACATATATATTCCAACTTTAGATTGCTAACCTGCTGGTTTTGGGGTGTGTAATGGTGGGGAAGATGTTCTCTCACGGTATGGCTGCTCCTGAGTGAAAGAAGGAAGTCAAAAGACTTCCTGCTTTCTCCAGAATACTGAGGCAGCTTCCCGCTTCTCTCTCTGATTCTCCACCTCTGAGATGGTGAATCAGAAAGTGAGAATCCTGTCACAGATCGCCAGTGAGGTGCTGAGATCGCACCTTCATACACTGGCCGTTTCTGTGACAGTCAGTTACAGATTCTCACTGTGCTGAGGTAATCAGTGGAGAACATGTTCTCATCTGATTACCTCAGTTTCATACACTGGTAAAGACCTGAGATCAGCTGTGAGACTTGGGATCGCAGCTGATCTCAGTTTCATAAAAGGACACCAAAGTGACACTAAAGCATCGGTTTAAAATAAAAATAAAAAATAACAAACATACACTTACCTCCACTAGGCAACTCATTTTGCACAGAGTGGCCCGAAACTCATCTTCTGGGGTCCATCGGCAGCTCTCGCGGCTCCTCCCCGCATTAGAAAACCCCCTGGGAAAAGTGCTCATGATTAATTTGGCGTCCATAGAAGCAGAATGTATGACTCGGCCCCGCCCCCCCGGCACCCAGGTCATTGGATTTGATTGACAGCAGCGGGAGACAATGGCTGCGCTGCTATCAATCCATCCAATCAGTACCCAAAACACTGGCTTTTGCTGGTGTGCTCATCCCTGGGACGAGAAAGAGGGGGTACAGGTAAGTAAAATGGGGTCTCGGGGGGGCTGCAGCATTACAGGAGGTTTTTCAAAACCTCAAAGCTTTACAACCCCTTTACTAAATTCCTTATGGTGTGTCAGTAAGTGCTGGGAGAGCGAGGTGTGTCATCTTCAGGTGTGCAGAGAAATCACAATACAGATCAGTGGCCCCTCAGAGGGTAGTGATATCTATCTATCTAATGTATCTAATCTATCCATCTCAATAGTTAAGGTAGAACTGCAGACAGTTTTTTTTTCATTTTGAATAGGATAACCCTTGTCAGTTTTTTTTTTTTGCCATCTCTGTCCTATTGGGGGGATTTCCCTTAATTTCCTGTCCAATGGCCAAAATCAGAAGTGAGAGGAAATCGCTCCAGTAAGGGAGTCCCAGGGTCACCAGAACTAGTATCCCCATTTGAAGATTTCCCCTCTACATTTCTGGTGACAACTCAAAATTTGGGATTTTCTTTTAATTTTACTTTCGGTGAATCCATCCCTAGGATTGGTGACCAGAACTGTACAGCTTTTTTTTTTTTCTTGAGTAAATACCCTTTTTAATGCATGCTGATAGTCTGCTAGCCCTGCTTGGCATTGCATGCTATTGCTGAGTCTGTGATCTACTAATACCCCTAGATCCTTTTCCATCCTTAAATTTCCCCAGAGGGTCTCCCCCTAGTAATATTTTTATAGCTCCAAAGTTCATTACTTTACATTTTTCTACATTAAACCTCATCTGCCATTTAGTTGCCCACCCCTCTATTTTGCATAGGCCTTCAGTTTCTCTTCAAGAACCCATAGTTTATAATATATTTAGAGGCACCATGTATCTTTAGTCGCCCATTGTTAAAATAAGAACAGTTTTATTATGCATTATTACTTTACATTTTGTTGCACTATGTGTTTTACTGGTACATGAGAACACTGCCTATGCTACCTGGCATAAAAGATGTATGACCATGGTAGGGAATAGGGTTACATATGTCCCCAGACAGTTTGTTTGCTGATTTAGAAATCTGATGATTGAGCAGATCTATAAAAATGACTTTCTTGGTGCCCACCATCATTTTCTTTATATATTTTTTAAAATTCTTGCTGCATTTTTAAAATAGTTCCCTTTTAATGCTGGTTCCTGTCCCGTACTGCTAAGCATTCTAGCATGCCTTATAGACTGTTCTCACAAGCGTTGGGTTACATTGATTTATGTGGCTCAATCCTATTGAGTCCATTTTACTTGTGTCTTTGTTCCTGAAATGGAAATCCTTCTCTGAGCTTTATCCATTGATGACAAATAACCGAATATATTCCTGCGCTTACAGGGGCTCAGGAGGTCCACGGTCCACACCACTCTCTTATAAATTGATTAGTAAAGCTTGGAATAAGATCTTTAAAAGTGCATTAAAATCCTAAATGGATTTGACAGACTTGAACAGTGTTTAGTTTACACAAGTTTCCTTACAGGATTCTGTTTTTACTGAAATATATATATATATATATATATATATATATATATATATATATTCTATCTTTTTTTTTAGTAGCTTCTTTTACTTTAAAGCCCCCATTCTGGGCAAAGATCTATTTTTCCTCTAAACCACTTTATTAAGGCTCATCCACACTAATGGTTGAGGGGCAGTTTAACCCTGGAGATGATCCTTGTTCCCCCTCCTCCCCCTGCTTCTCCTTTAGCTGAAGAGGCAGCGGCCAGGGTGTACTTGGTCATGGCAGGAATTATACCCCTGTGGAACATGGCCTATTCAAGTAAATGGGGCCGTTGTATGCAGTATGGCAGGGTTTCAGGGGTTAAAGCAGGAGGTGAGGAGCCAATATACCACTTCCTCAATGCCTGTCAAATGCTCTGAACAGTGATCTGAACAAGGATCACTCTTCAGAGAGCAAAGCAAGTGTGATTGAGAACTTAGGGCCCGTTTAGACATGCTTTGAAATTTTAGCTACAATGGATGCTTAATTAACACGCCAATTGCATTAAGATGCATTATTGAGACATTTTGAATGCATTTTCAAAGTGTTTAAAACCCTCTTTTGGGAGAGGGGTTTGACAAATAGCCTTCCCCAAACAGGATACTACACCAAACTTTTAGGTAAATAAGGCCTATTTAGACCTCATGTAGCGGGAAAGAGTGCTCCTGATCACGATTTTTAAAGCACAATTTATAGGGCAGCCTGTTCATGGCAATGGGCTTGTGAACAGGTTGGATTTGTAGGTGGGTGCTGTCCCGGCTGGAAGGGTTGGGATTCAAGTTTTGCCCACTCTCCTAATTGTTTTGGTGGGTTTTTTGTCTGGGACGGGCCCATTTACCTGTGTGATATAAATGGGGCAGTGGTCTGATCTGAAAGAATCCCCCAGGTAGTCTCCCGTGGAAGTCCGGCGAGTCACCAGTGGTTCCACAGAAGGCACTTCACAAGCCCAGTATAGCCTTGGGTTGTAAGACCTGTAGGGGATGAATAGGGAAGAAGAGACCTGCAGGAGTATAATAAATTTAATTTGTCATGGCCTGCAACAGAGGCTTTTAACTGGAGTTTGCCCGAAAGATACCATCATTGGACTATGCCTCCAAAAGACCTACACTTGAAAGAGTCTGTTAAGGATTATGGATACTGGAATGCAGGTATGCCAGGGCAGCACACAAGCCTGTAGCTGTAGTTAGTGAGCTAGTATCATGTCTTGCCTGTTGGACTGTAAAATGTCTACCTTTGCACTTTTATTGAGTAAATTGTTTGGAACCTTGTTCTTGCCTGGTCTGAAGTTGCTAAAGAGGTGTATCGTAAGTAACTGATACACATACAGTTAACAAGTGGGTCTTTAACACATTGGGGTATGAAGACATCAGTGTAGAGTGGAGAAATGTGTAGACAAAAGTGGTTGCCTAGAGTAACGGAAGAGTACCAAGCAGCCTGTTCATAGCGTGTACCTGTTATAGGTGGCATAGCCTCTAGCAGCGAGGGAGATGTTGTCGGCACTCCTTATGCCAGCGGTCTGTCTCCCAGAGCAATGGGAGCAGATTGCACCGCAGAGGTTCCCCATCCTGTACAGAGGTACGAAAGTTCAAAAGTCTCTGCCCCCAGCACATGGAAATAGAAGGGAAAAGAGGGGAGCGAGTGGTCACATGACCACGGATATTTACATGTGGCGCTACCTCCGTATGTAATTTATCTGGTTCTTTGACAAGATTAGAGCAGAGGCAGCCAGGCACACAGCAATAGTTTATTCACCCTGGCTCATTGAGCAGTCTAGGGGGTGTCATTTTATAAAAAAAATTCCTGAAGAACTTGACGAGTATGTAGGATGATATTGGATCCTCCAGAACTACTGAATAATTGCAGGAGGACACTTCACTACTCTAAGTCTCCCTGGACAGTTTTTATAGAGAAGCAAAGGAAGATGGCCTTGTCTCATTTAGAGCTACCACTGGCACTTCCACGCAAAGGAAAACAGCACACAGTCACCCTGAACTCAGGTCATTACTCACAATGTCACAGGATCACTGGATGCATCCTTCCAGTATCCATTGAACAGTGAGGGAGGTTGATGCCTACAATGCCATGGGACAGCCAGACCCTTTCCAACTTCCACCAGGCACTCTTCAGTGAGCTCTCCAGACCAGGTCCTTAGGTGAAATCCCTTGATTAGCCCCAGAAGTAGGGCCCCCAGCTTTGCCATAGCTGGGACCTCAATGAACATCAGCTTGAATAAGCAGAAGACCATGCTGTTCCAAAGCTCAGACTATACCGTATATATGCCTCTCCAGCCATCTGCTGGGGACACCTTCCCGGGGATTGGCTGAAGCACAATAAATATTCAGGCTTCTCATTAGACTTTCCAGCCTACTATGTTGTAGAAATATGTAGAATTCAAGGGTAAACAATCAAACCTGCAGCCTGTGAGATCCACAACAACCCAAAGCAACCAATAGCTGTTCCAATTAAATCAGAGGAACCAAAAAGAACTACATTTAATTAACATCCTAGCAACCTATCTAGGGATAGACCTATCCGGGAGAAAGAAAAAAGATATAAACTAAGGCATTTACAGTGCTGCTTTATAATTTTTGTAAGGCATGTCTAGTGAAAGTGTAATTTTTTTATTTTTTATATACTATGGTATAAAAAATACTTTACAGAAACATGTTTTTCCTGAGTCTGGGGTTTTTCATTTGAGTAAGTTTATAAGGCTTATTCAGCTTCCTTATTCTGACTGTGAATTCTCCCTTTTCCAGCTGTCCTATAGTGTGAAACAAAGATTTTCTGCATTTAGGGAGGGATATTAGGCTCTCACTAAGCAATCTCTTTAAAATGTATGTGGATATATAGAAAGAGTTACCAGGTGTCAGTGGATCAAAGGCACCACATCCCATTAAAAGTACATCGAAAAGTTGCAAACAATAGGGACTTTAAAGATGCCGAATCCACAATGGATCATTTTTATATTAGTATAAGTACCAATTTTATTAAATTACAAAACTTTAAAAGAAACACCATCATAGTGTTAATTAAAATCATCACATATTATCAATGTGGCTTGAGCATGTATGCAGTAACTTCAGCTCTACGTGTTTCAACAAAATATGGCTACTTCAGAAGTATTATAAGTACTGCATGAAGTGTCACGAGGTGCTCAGAAGTATCTAAACACCTGAAAAGCTCATGCATCAAAAGGGGCTAGTCCAGGAGGATATCAATGACCGGACAGGACATATATACCTTAAAAGATGAAAATGTTTCAAGGATCATACAATCTTGTAATTATCACCCAGACTAATTTAAGGATGGAGGACTAAGCTGTGGAACTAACTGAAGGAAGGTGTGTGTTCTGGCCATTGTGCATCTGCCTTACATCGAGTTGGCACCTCTCTTCCACCCTCCTCGCTTCATTAGGGTTGATGAAGACTTGCTCTTAAAGAAATATTTCTCCATCCTTGAATAAGTCTGGATGATCATTTTGAGACTGTATGATCCTTGAAACATTTTCATTTTTTAAGGTATTAATATATGGGTCCTGTCCCTCCTATGGTCATTGATCCTCCGGGACTACCCATAATCTGTTGCAATTTGCTGCCCAGGATTACAAATGCAAGGGTCACAAATGCACATAAAAACCACCCATACACTTTGGTAACTGACAGGCAATCAGATTTGCATCTAAATTTGTTCCTAATTTGATTGATAAATGTCCTACTATATATGATAAATAATCTCCAGTTTTCATGAAATACTATTTTCAGCTTTTTTTTTTTTTTTTTCATCCTTTTCTGCTTAAGGAGGCCGACGAGCCCGGATAAATTATCAAAAGACGTTCCGGTACCAAGTACCATCTGGCATGCACTTTGTAGCCAGCCTCAATCAAAGCAATGTTTAAAATACTTTTGTGAATCTCTGACTATCTTCCTTTTCTGTGCTCTTATCAGTTAGCATTGCTGCTAAAGCCTAGTACACACTATTAGTTTTTGTTCATTCAATACAGCTATCTGAACGAAAAAACTGAAGAGCTTGGGAGGAGCAGTTGTACTAACTATGCAATGTTAGTAAAGAGATCTCCCCTAGAGTGCACACTGAAATATTTTGTTTCGGAATTTAGTTTTCGTTTTTATTTATTTAGTTTTTCGTTAAAAATTGCATTCGTCCGAAAATCCAAATGAATTAAGGTTGAATCTGTCATTGAAGGCTTATGGCGTCTGTCGAATGTTCAAAGAAGATTCGACGGAGCAGCTAAACTGTATGACCCTGTATAGTTTAGCTGCTCCATCGAATCTTCTTAGAGCTTTCGACAGACACCATAAGCCAAAGATTAGACGTTTGTATGTTTTTCGCTGCTTTGTCGAATCTTTGTCGTTCATGTTGAATGTATATATATCAAACAGAAAATTAACTGGTGATAGTGATCACTGATCAGACAGGTAACAAGATAGGGTATATAGAATCTATATAGAATCTCAATCTATAATATAGAATCTATAATAATAAATCCCCCCACAACACGGGCAGCCTCTGAGGCTATCACAACACTAGCAACACTAGTATCACTATCAAGTTCACAACACTAACACAATAGCAGCAGATTATTATGAAAAAGTTAGGTTGAACTGTAGCTTGCTTCACTATTGTTCTGCTGCTGTGCTTATGCTTAATTGCTAAATAATTCAGGTTCTCTGACAAACGGACCAGCTAAGATTGACTGTCTTCTGAAATGATTCAGTGTGTGTGTCTCTCTCTGCTAGCCATCGTAAGTGAAAGTAAGTTGGCTGTATGTGTGTACTTAGTTCTAGCTATTTTACTGCTCCTCCTCTTTGGTTACAATCAGCCAATAACATTCATCATCATCATCATTTTTATTTTACGTCCCCCACCCAATTCCAGCAGCGATCTTTTCTCACTATGTCAAATCTTTTCTCTCTATGTCGAATCTTTTCTCTCTCTGTAGAACAGGGGTCTCAAACTGGCGGCCCTCCAGCTGTTGTGAAACTATCGGCTGCTGTAAACATGGGCCGAATGTTGTCCGGTTTCTATTGAACCGGCTGATGCCCCCCCGATTTTCTGCCCATGTGTATAGCCCTTCACTCTCTCTGCATGCTACAGAACCCCCTTCCCTTTTATGAATATGGGGGGGGGGGGGGAGTAATTTCTGCAGTCTTTTCCTGCACTAACAGTGCCTTTCCTCCATAGATACAGTACAGTCAGTGAGTGTTGTCACCCTAGGACAGTAAGTGTGTTAGTGGCAGGATCACCACTTAAAAATGAAAGTAAATCTTCCTGACTAACGACACCACAAAACAACTTATTCACTCTTCCTTATTTCCCGCCTTGACTACTGCAACTCCCTCCTCAATGGCCTACCCTTACACAGGCTATTCACCCTTCAGTCTATTATGAATCCTGCTTCTAGACTCATACACCTTACCAACGCTGTATCCTGGCCTAGGCCTACAAGGCCCAGGCCTAGGGCAGCACTTTGCAGGCGGGCAGCACGGAAAGAATCCCTGCCAGCTTGCGCTGTTAGTGTAGCACCAGTCTTATGGGGTGGACTGGGCTGAGAGGCAAATTAGGCACTGCTTCCGGTATGCAGGTGGCCGGCAATCCGCAACTGTGGGGGGGGGGGGGGGGGGCGCCGCTTCTAATTTAGACTGTCCTATCATCCTGGACCACAAACCTTCCTTACTGTGCTGCACCATTGGCGTGGTTATATCTTCTTCGTCCTGTCCATAAAATTATCAGAAATTTGTGCTTAAAGTAGAACTATGGGCAACACTTTTTTTTTTATTTTGGAAAGAGTAAGGGAGGGTTATAGCCCCTGTCAGTTTATTTTTTACCATCCCTGTCCCATTGCAGAGGAATCCATTGCCCCCCCCCCCCCCAGGCCCTCAGAACTAGTGTCCCCATTTGTAAATTTCAGGGCGAGTCTTAAACAGCAAGGGGTGTGGCCTTGACAGGAAGGGGTGGGTCATATTTTAATTAGGGGGTGCACGAGTTTAGTCAGTCCTAGGGCAGCACAAAACCTAAATACACTACTGCACCTTACTAACCAATCCGTGACTGCTGCTCCTCTCTGCCAATCCCTTCACTGGCTTCCTCTACCCCATCGTATCAAATTCTAAATACTAACCACAACATACAAGGCCATCTACAACATCGCCCCCAACTACATCACCAACCTCATCTGCAGATATCGCCCAAAACGTCCCCTCCGCTCCTCCCAGGACCTCCTGCTCTCTAGCTCCCTTGTTGCCTCCTCCCATGCTCACCTCAGGACTTCTCCAGAGCCCCTCACATCCTCTGGAACTCCCTACCCTGGTATGTCCGGTCAGCCCCTACCCTGTGCACCTTTAGGAGATCTCTGAAAACAAATTTATTCAGGGAAGCCTATTCCACACCAACCTAAGGATTGTACCCGAATCACCTCCATCGATCACCCCCCATAGCTATTACCTTTTGTACCATCTCCCTCTCCCTTTAGAATGTAAGCTCCATAAGCAGGGCCTTCCTATCCCTTCAGTATTGAACTGTATTGTAATTGTGCTGTCCCCCCTCTACATTTTAAAGCGCTGCCCAGCGCTATATAAATCCTGTATAATAATAATAAAAAGTAAAAAAAAAATAATGCAACTGATGCAGTCATCACATCTGGCATTACAAAGTATCTAAACCATTCATTTTAATTGTAATACGTAATAATATTATTTCAATTTTCTAATTAAATAAAACATTCCCTAAAGTAATATTTTACAGACTGTAAATGTCCTCCAGGCACTGACACTTGTTTGAAATGTATAAAACTGACCTCCAACGGAGACCCAAAAAACAAATGATTTGCAGTTAACCTGAGTACATAAATACTTGGGTACAGTGTCATTACTTTGAGGTCTTACCCTACATTCTGAATGGAATGTTCAAGTGATATTTCACAAAGAACTTTGTTTATTTGTGGTTCCCCTATCCTGCCAAAAATCTGTCATCTTGTTTATGTGCCCTGCACACCTTTCACTCCCACAAACAAAATTCCTGCGTGCAACAAGCTCTGTCTGGTCATCCGATGGCGATGGTACATTGGGGTCTGGATAGCTTGTTAATTTGACATCTTTTCCCTGGAATTCCCTAATAAGATCACTGGTCATCTTTAATATGTCCATAATTTTGCTTCATTATAATTATTGCATAATTATTGGTTTTCTTTGTTGTTTTTAAGGTAGTATATCATGACAATAAAATATGAGCGAGAAGGTCCTTGGCCTTTTAAAATATGGAAAGTCCAAAACTTAAAAATATAAGAATAATTTTAAAATGTTTCTTTTCATTTTATTTTTATTTTTATTTATTACAGTAAAAACTAAATACAGGAAAATACAACCATATTTTTGTACAGCAAAATACTGGAAGATTAAACAAAAAGGTTATGTTATGCAGCAAAAAATATATGCTGATAGTAAAAAATAGGGAATGGGAAAGGATGAGAGCAAAAAGAGAAAAAATGGTCTAATCTAAATAATACAATAAGGGAAATATTACAATAGTTTCTGTGATTATGACAGATGGAGGGACCTCACATTTTAGTATATGTTCCTATTTTTAAAATGTAACCCTTGTAAACAAATGACCATAGAAATATACAGACTTAGCAAAGGAGTTTTTTTTATAATTACATTTAAAATGATTTATTTAATTCACCCATTCAGATCATTTGGTTGATGAAAATGGATTTGTGTCTAGGAGTAACTAATTTTGCAGCTGCAATGAGGAAGGTGACAAAATTGTATTTGTTAAACTTGAGATAATTAATATCCATTATTAATTATATTTTAAAATTATATCTAAATAATAATATATGATATACTGGTTAAAGCGGAGTTCCAACTGTGAACATTTTTTTTTTTTTGGATGAATATCTTCATTCACTCACATTTCTCTTTTTAATCGCTGCTCGATTGACGATTTAATTGAGCAAGATATGTTTTATTCCTTCTTCTTGGCACTTTCCATCTTGTTTGTGGGCATGTGAAGCCCACAAGCACTATCTTCCAGGCTCTGGTGCAGTTGAGCGACCAGCATGCACTGCCGTCCTCGTGCATGTGCAGCGCCATGCACTTCTGACGTTGCCATCACAACGGGCGGCATCGTCGGAAGTGCCCGCCCCCGTTGTGATGGCAACGAAGCCCTTGGCGCTGAGGGAAATGTCGTCAGGTGCTAGGGAGAGGAAGAGGCAGATTGCGAGGCAACAGACATGAAAACGTGAGTAAAAAAAATAAAAAAATTCCAAATGTGGTTTATTGCGTTTAACCACTTGCTTACTATCCAGAAAAAATGTCAGCTTTCACCGCTAATGCACTTTCAATGACAATTGTGCGGTCATACAACACTGTACCCAAATAAAAAAAAAATTCCCCCCAAATAGAGCTTTCTTTTGGTGGTATTTGATTTGATCACCTCTGCGATTTTTATTTTGTGTTAAAATTTTTTAAAAAGACCACATTTAAAAAAATATATATTTTTTTTAAAATGTTGTTTAAAATTTTAAAATGGGTAATTTTTGTCCGTCATTGATGTACACTGATGAGGCGTCACTGATGGCCACTGATGGGTGGCAGTGATGGGCACTGATCGGTTACACTGATAGGCAGCACTTCTAGGTGGCACTGATTGGCACCACTGGTGGGCATTGATAGGTGGCACTGGTGGGCATTGATAGGTGGAACTTGTGGGCATTGATAGGTGACACTTGTGGGTATTGATAGGTGGCACTTGTGGGCACTGTGAGATGGCATACATGAGGCATAATTGACTCTTCCTTTTCGGGACCGATGTCCCTTTAAGATGAGCCGGTGATCGGCTTTTTTTTTCTCCTCTGCTGTCAGCGTGAGAAGAAAAAATAACGATCACAAGCTTTTGTTTTGATCATGTGATCAGCTGTCATTGGCTGACAGCTGATCACATGGTAAGGGGACGGGACTCAGATCGGTGAACACCCGAGTCTCAGTGACCACCCGGGAATTCAGGTCCGCGCTGTGGCCGTCATTCGGCCATAGCGCGGATGTCAAGTGGATTAATGCTGCTGAATAATGGAAGCTTAATTTTATGGGTGGAACTCCGCTTTAACATATGCTTTGAATAAATAGTGAATATATTCACATATATTTGCAAATGTACTTTATGCAACTAAAACCTGGTATTCAACTAAAAAATTGCTAGGGTCAGTTTGGTATGTACGCAGGCTAGCCGGTAAGTGTGCTGGGAAAATTTTGTCTGTTTGTGATGTGCGGTGCCATTTCTTGTGCACCTTGCTGTAAAGGCTAGTTATAAATTGGGGTGGTTGCCATCTTTTTGTATAGCTTATTCAAATGATAATTTATCCTATGGGCATTTTTCATTTTATGGTCCTTCGTTGGACAATTCTTCATAAAGTGCCGGCAGTGCAACTGGAAACTTATACTACGCTCTATAGCTATTAGTATAAATGTATTTTAAATTGTATTGAAATTTTCCACATCTTTCATCCTGTAATAGATGGTTTCCAGAGGTCATGGCGTAGTCTACTCTGTTTTGGCTTGTCTATGCACTTAGGTTATGTCTTTAGAGAATATCGTTTTGACCTTTTACTCAGGTTTTCAAGTATTGACTGAAACCACTTCCATTTATGGGAATGGAAATGATAAATTTTCTCTTTGGGTAGGCAGATAGATGCTGGTGTGACCTTGACCTTTATGTAACATGAAGTCATTACAATTGTATCTTTTCTTTAGTGGACTTTTACTAGCATTTGGAAAGCTTTTTATTCTGCAAAACATTTTGAAGATTAAAATACATTTGCTATTTGAAGAAGACCATATGCCGGAAGAAAACAGATTAGGCGATGTGGCTACTACCCTTGTTTTTCAGTTTAGTGTATTTTTAAACAGAGTTGCTATGTGCTCACTGATAGATTGCTACAGCGTCCCTGTATATGTGCCTGGTGGTTTGCTCCTGAGTGGCCCTGGTGTTCCGAGGGGCTGCAATAAAAAAAAGAACAAGCTGGAAGGATTGGACTGATAATTATCTACAAAACATTTATACCAGCTTTTTTAAAGTGGTTGTAAAGGCTGAATGTTTTTTTACCTTCATGCATAGAATAAAAAAAGCCTTTTGGGGGCAACTCCCCCCACAGCCCTTCTATTACTCACTTGAGCTCCCTCTCGATCCAGCGATGTGCATGAGAGCCTCAGCTGTCCCAGGACTCCCTCTCCTCATTGGCTGAGACAGCAGACACTGTTGATCACAGCCAGTGAGCCAATGAGAAGATAGTGGAGACTGGGCCGTGCCATGGATCTAGGTGTCTTATGGATGCATAGAGCAGGATTTGGGAGCGAGCACGCACCAGTGCCCCCATAACAAGTGGCTTGCTATTGGGGGCACTGGTCAAGGGGGAGGAGCCAGGATTGCCGGCGGGGGACTTGAGAAGAAGAGGATCGGGGCTGCTCTGTGAAAAAACAGTACACTGAGCAGGTAAGTATGACATGTTTGTTATTTTTTTTTTTTAGAAGCCGAACCTTTAATACCACTTTAAGCATCTGAGCATGAGCTTATTATAACAGTAGACACTTCATTTTCCTTCAGATCTTCCTCTTCTGCTTCACTTGTGTAGAAATGCATTACGGTAATTCAATTTATCACTGCCTTCTATATTTATGGAACGGGAGCACCTGCCATTTAGCCTTTCTGGTAATTTGCCAGATTTAAAGCCCCCCTAGGTATCTCAAAATGTGGACGACTTCTGCTGAATCAGCCAAAATTTGAGCCAAGGGTGGCCCTGCAAGCACAACTTGGCTCCACATAAGCCAAATTAAAAATAGTCTGAGCTGAATGGAAAATCATTAATAGAACAGTGACTGCATCTTATCAGATGCAGTCATTGCTCAGCATCTCAACTGCACTCAAGGGGCACAGGTGCTGCGACGGCCCAAATCCAATAGCCTGCAGTGGAGACTTTAAGCTATTAGAGAAAGTTTCATCTGTGTATGCCAGCCTTTACTCTTGAAGCAGAGGCAATTTAAGGACCTCTTTCAACACATTTTTGTTTGCTTTAGAACTACTCTTCATACAGGTCAATGGCAATGCAAAAGCAGCTTGAAGCAGGATGAGGTCAAATTGAATTCAGAATGAGGCCAGCTGTCAATGAACTCTGAATGATCTCCAAAGGGTCTCAAACTGATCTCAAATGCAAGCGGAATGCAACTGCAGGTAAGCTGGATCTGCCCATTGATGCATGCCCAATACCCATTGACACAGACCCTAATTCTGGCTTGATACCTATGTGTTGTGGTATGGAATGCCAAAATGCATATCCTTATTGCGCATTGTCACACGCGCGGTAATGCAGGTCCATGTTCTGGCACCATTCATGCTGGATGAAACCCCAACACACCTTGCTATCATAACTCAGTCCCCTGTATCCTAGCAATGGAGGATGCTAGGCAGCTTCCTTCAGAAGCCATCTGTGTCCTACCAATGGGAGAATGCTAGACAGCCTCCTTATAAAGCCCCCTGCACCATAGCAATGAAGGATACCATGTGGCATTAGCCACCTGTGTCCTAGCAATGGACGATAACATGTGGCAATAGCCACCTGTGTCCTAGCAATGGACGATAACATGTGGCAATAGCCACCTGTGTCCTAGCAATGGACGATAACATGTGGCAATAACCACCTGTGTCCTAGCAATGGACGATAACATGTGGCAATAGCCACCTGTGTCCTAGCAATGGAAGACACAAGGTGGCTTCTTCAGGAAACTGCTTGCATCCTAGCCACAGAGCACATTAAGCGGCTTCCATGAGATGCCGCCTGTGCCCTAGCTACAGGGCCATTTATGCTGTAACACTGCACACATGTAAATGTTGCTCGGACGTTACATGTGTACAATGTATAAAGCACATTTAATGCAGAATCTTGCTGCCAGCTTCTATCAGGAAGATTCTGTGTACTAGTTGCCATATTTCATGATGCTGTGTGCATGTACCCTTAAAGCAGGGGTGTCAAATTTAATTTCACCGTGGGCCACGTCAGCATTATATTTGCCCTTAAAGGGTCAGTTGCAGCTGTAAGACTAGATGTCCAGAGCACCCCACCCCCCCTTACATCGGATTTTAAGAGCCCCCCACTAACAGAAGTCAAGCCAGAGTCCGCCACCCTCCCTTTCATCACAGTGCACCCCCTTTACCTTATGCTGCTGTCAGGAAAAAGCTGGGGGCAGAGCTGGGAAGCAGAAAGTGCAGGGTGTGGAGGAGGACCGGAGGAGAGCTGGAGTCAGCTGCTGGAGTCAACTGCTGGAGTCTGCTGAATGCTGAGACCAGGAGAGCTGGAGACGAGGGGTCGTTTTTGCTATCCTGTGTTTCATTAAAGAGATTTCTTATTACTTTCTGAACTTTAGGAGTGAAACGAAAGTCACTCCAAAGTAATGGAGCATGCCTTCTTAGACAGTTGTCACAACATTCCTTAATTCATATTCTAGTGACCACTTTACATAGTTGCCAACATTGTAAAAAAAATTACAGGGACACTTTTTTAATTGCAGAATCTTATTATATTCAGGGGTGGGGCATTCATTTTTAGGTGTAACGGGAAAGGGAAAATTAAAAAAAAACGGGCGTGGCTTAAACAAAATATTGGGCGTGGCTTACACAGGCCCAGATCCTTCACCACAATAGAAATATGTGTATTCCAGAAAATTTAACAATCAGCAGATAAAGATATTTCAAACACCTGGTGTTAGTGGTTCAATCATCCTGGCACCATGGTTGTTATGGTGTCAGGATGATTGAAGCGCATTATTTATATTATTACATTGTAATATAAAATGAAATCGTTCAACTCACTATATTGCAGAATCGGTGGGAGCCGTGAGTACGTCACTTGCAACCGTCGCCTGCCACCAGATGCCATCATGTGTCCCCAGCAGAGTCCCTCTTTACACCAGGCATTCCTAGCAAAGTCTCTCCTTACATCAGGTGCCCCCAGCGTAGTCACTCCTTACATCAGGTGCCCCCAGCGGAGTCCCTCCTTACATCAGGTGCCCCCAGCGGAGTCCCTCCTTACATCAGGTGCCCCCAGCGGAGTCCCTCCTTACATCAGGTGTCCCCAGGCAGCGCAGTCCCTCCTTACATCAAGTGTCCCCAGTGGAGTCTCTTGGCACTGCCTCTCGTCTGCAGCAGGCCACGGAGCAGGGGGTTGGTGGCAGCTCCATTTGCGGGTCCCTTTCCCCCTGTGTTCAGTGGAGAGGGGAGGTGCCTCGGATCCGTGCAGCTAACCGGTTTCAGCGTACAAGCAAATTGTCTACTTGTACACTAAAGACAGAAGCTAATTGGCTGCACAGATCAGAGGCCCCTCCCCTCTCCACTGAACACATGGGGAAAGAGATCTCACGTCGGCAGCCATATTTTCGGAGCCAGAAGCTGCTTTCGGTGCCAAAAACAGTCCCGAATCGGGACTGTTGGCAAGTATGACTTTATAGAATAATTCCAGGTATGGATGTTTTATACATAGTTATATTTGTCCAGCTTGAACCAATGTAACTATGTATATACCATACCTGGTCGATGCCCCTGGAGCTGGTAATTACTCACGTATAGGAATGAGCCAAACACCCCCCTGGTTCGGTTTGCACCAAATCTTGCGAACAGGCAAAAAGTTTGTGCGAACAAATGAACACCATTAAAGTCTATTTGACACGAACATGAAAAATCAAAAGTGCTAATTTTAAAGGCTTATATGCATGTTATTGCCATAAAAAGTGTTTGGGGACCTGGGTCCTGCCCCAGGGGACATGTATCAATGCAAACAAAAGTTTTAAAAACTCTGGTTATTAAAACTTTAGTGATTAGTGATTTAGTGAAATTAGTGATTTTAATACTTGTTAATAAGTGAAACAATAAAAATGAAATATTCCTTTAAATATCGTGCCTGGGGTGTCCTCAGTATGCCTGTAAAGTGGCGCATCTTTCCCGTGTTTAGAACAGTTCAACAGCAAAATTACACTTCTAAAGGAAAAAATTTCATTTAAAACTGCTTGCGGCTGTAATGAATTGTTGGATCCTGGCAATATAGATAGGAATTATTGAAAAAAAAAACGGCATGGGTCCCCCCCCAGTCCATTACCAGACCCTTGTCTAGGTCTGGTATGCGGCCCCCCCACCCCAAAGCACCTTGTCCCCATGTTGATGAGGACAAGGGCCTCTTCCCGACAACCCTGGCCGTTGGTTGTCGACCCTGAAGACCCCCGAAGGCGGAACGAGACCCCCAGACGACGACGGCGACGACCAAGAAGATAGCCGGGCTCCTCCGCTCGTGAAAGAGCTTGGTAAAACAGCAGAAGAGAGCGGAGGAGTCCGGCGAGAAGACCCCCGGAGCTGTGCAATAAAATATTTTTAAAAATTGTGTGTTTTTTTTATTTACACTTTTACACCTTAGGTGAATAGGTAGGGGTACATCGTACCCCATACTCATTCACATAGGGTGGGGGGGCGGGATCTGGGGGCCCCCTTATTAAAGGGGGCTCCCGGATTCCTATAAGCCCCCCGCCCGCAGACCCCGACAACCAACAGCCAGGGTTGTCGGGAAGAGGCCCTTGTCCTCATCAACATAGGGACAAGGTGCTTTGGGGTGGGGGGGCCGCAGGGCCCCCTTTCCCTAAAGCACCCGCCCATGTTGAGGGCACGCGACCTGGTACGGCTCAGGAGGGGGAGGGGGTGCTCGCTCATCCCCACCCCCTTTCCTGACCGGCCGGGCTGCATGCTCGGATAAGGGTCTGGCATCGATTTTGGGGGGAACCCCCACGCCGTTTTTTCGGCGTAGGGGCTTCCCCTTAAAATCCATACCAGACCAAAGGGCTTTACCTCTCGCTGCAATAGGAAAATGTGTTTTTCCTATTGCAGCCAGCGCGAGATGTACAGTGCCCTGTCACCGAGAAACATTCTCGCGGGCAGGTGCTGTAGCGGCCCTTCCGTCGTATTTTAGTCCGTCGGACCAGCATACAGACGAACGGTTTTCCCGCTAGAAACTCGCTCTGGCGGAGTTCCGGCAGGAAAATTTCTAAAGTCCGTCGGATTTTTGCCATGCAAAGGTCCGTTGGAGCCACACACGATCGGAATTTCCGACGGATTCGTTCCGTCGGACCTTTGCTGTCAAAAAGTCCGGTCGTGTGTACGCGGCATAACAGGTTTTCTTCTAAGATTGCCCTGAATTTGACTCCATCCATCTTCCCATCAACTCTGACCAGCTTCCCTGTCCATGCTGAAGAAATGGATCCCTATAACATGATGCTGCCACCACCATGTTTCACGGTCAGTGACGGCTGATGTTTTTTTTCTTTGGGGGGGGCAGTAAACAGCCAAATGTGAGAAAGTGATGGTGCAACGCTAGTAACAATTTGTAAATTTAAATGGGTGATCTAAAGTGCATCGATAACCTGACACACATCTAAATATATCAAAGTTAGAATAATGGTGAAAATATCAAACAGTATAATTGTGGAGTATTGGAATAATGATGTCAGGTAATTAAACCAGTGTATACCATACATATAAACTGCAGTGATATCAGGTGATTAAACCAATGTATATCATACACATAAAATACAGTGAACAACTTATTATAAACTCAAAAGCAATAATATAAAAAATATAAAAAAAAGTCCACTGAGTGAGAAAGAGCGTTTGATGAAATGGAAATGTCCAAAACATATGTATCTTGATGCCCCAAATGATAATTTTCAAGCCACCGCTGAACGTGCATGAAAAGGGGAGATAGAGCACCGCCACCAATAACACTGAGGCTTACCAGAAAGTGTGGATTTAGTAGGACATACGCCCTATGAATCGAACAGACTAGTCTGTGATTCTTCCCCAAAGATAGTAGGGCCCGGATGGATATAGGCGTTAATACAATTGGATAAAATAATCTTCTCACAAGGACCACCGGTCAACAAGAAAGGAAGCTCCAAGCTATATAAAACGTTATGTGGATTCAAACATATAGGGCCAAAAAGGAATAAAAAATGCACATAGCGTGAATCCACATAACACAAAATGTATTATTAAAAAATGAAAGATTTACACTCACATTTGGAAGAGGTAAAACAAGCGCTTGTTAATCGATAAAATGACGCAATGGGAACAACAGGCTCGAGCCTACCATACATATGGTATACATTGGTTTAATCACCTGATATCACTGCATTTTATATGTATAGTATACACTGGTTTAATTACCTGACAGCATTATTCCAATACTGCACAAGTATACTGTTTGATATTTTCACCATTATTCTAACTTTCAAATATTTAGATGTGTATCAGGTTATCTATGCACTTTAGATCACCCATTTAAATTTACAAATTGTTACTAGCGCTGCACCATCACTTTCTCACTTCTACTTTTTGCAATTGTCATTTGCGGTGCTGGCAGCTTCCCCCCTTCTTTGGACAGCGCGGTATTTAACACATTTTTTACACAGTAAACAGCCACCTCGCCTGGTTGGTCAATGGTGGACACCCCCCCTGGGAGGACAGCCGGGACACCAAAGCCCCGCACTTACCCCATTTAGGAAGCGTGTTATACGCCAGCGTGTGTTATATGCCGATAAATACAGTAATGTATAGAAGGTAGGGTCCGAAAATGACTCAAGCCCAGGGGCCCCCACCACCCTAAGTCCTGCCCTGGCTGTGTCCCCCACATACCTTCTCGCAAACTGCAAACGAGACTTCTTATGGCTTTCTTTCAACAACGGCTTTCTTCTTGCTACTCTTTCATAAAGGCCAGATTTGTGGAGAGCATGACTAATAGTTGTCCTGTGGACAGATTCTCCCACCTGAGCTGTGGATCTCTGCAGCTCCTCCAGAGTTACCATGGGCCTCTTGGCTGCTTCTATAATTAATGCTCTCCTTGGCTGCCCTGTCAGTTTAAGAGGACGGCCATGTCTTGGTAGATATGCAGTTGTGCCATACTCTTTCCATTTTCGGATGATGGATTGAACAGTGATCTGTGAGATGTTCAAAGCTTGGGATACTTTTTTATAACTGAACCCTGTTTTAAACTTCTCCACAACTTTATCCCTGACCTGTCTGGTGTGTTCCTTGGCCTTCATGGTGCTGTTTGTTCACTAAAGTTCTCTAACAAACCTCTGAGGGCTTCACAGAACAGCTGTATTTATACTGCGATTAAATTACACACAGGTGGACTCTATTTACTAATTAGGTGACTTCTGAAGGCAATTGGTTCCACTAGATTTTAGTTAGGGGTATCAGAGTAAAGGGGGCTGAATACAAATGCACACCACACTTTTCAGATATTTTTTTGAAATTTTGCAAAATACCATCTATCATTTTCCTTCCATTTCACAATTATGTGCCACTTTGTGTTGGTCTATCACATAAAATCACAATAAAATACATTTACGTTTTTTGGTTGCAACATGACAAAATATGGGGGTATGAATACTTTTTCAACTGGTCCAAACTAGACCAATGTAACTATGTAACTATGTAAAAATTTACCCTACATGCAATGGTATACGCAAATGGGTCAAACAGTACCTAGAGTCCTCAGGCACGCCATGTTTATCCGACGAGATAGCGACAGATTTAGACCAACCCATTTCAGGGGATGAATTCCTTGTGGCGCTAAAGTCCATGAAACCAGGCAAAGCGCTGGGTCCAGATGGATTTATGCTTTTTATAGGACGTTTGCAGCAATCTTGACTCATTTTCTATCAGCATACAATTCCTTGAGCGATGGACACGATCTCCCCGATGTCAGCCTACTGGCCTATGTGACGGTACTTCCATAGGAAGGTAAGGACCTGGCCCATTTACAGGCCCATTTCCTCTTAAATGTGGACCTGACAATTTTTACCAAAATTATAGCAAATAGTCTCTAGTTTACTTGGACCAGTCGGTATTTGTCCCCTGTCAGGAAGGGCAAGATAACACCCAGAGGGTCTTGAACGCAATTCATTATGCACAATTTTCTCGCTAACCCTGGGTGCTTCTCTCGACAGATGCAGGGAAAGCATTTGATAGGGTTGACTGGTTGTTTCTGAGTACCACACTGCAACACATTGGACTTGGGCTGGGGATGCAACGATGGGTGGATGCGTTATGTTTGACACCCTCAGCTAGGGTGAAAGTTAATGAGGTCCTCTCGGACACCTTTCAAATTCGAACTGGGATGCGCCAAGGCTGCCCGCTTTCACCTTTAATTTTTATACTTACCTTAGAACCTTTCTTGAGAACCGTCAGAGTGCATCTGGATATAAAGGGTATCAAGACTAGAGGTAGCAAACATAAATTGGCAGCTTATGCATATGATCTAATCTTCTTTATAACATCTCCGTCTGTGTCACTTCCGTCTCTCCTCGTAGTACTAAGTAAATACAGCCAGCTATCCAACTACAAAATAAATTACAGCAAGTGTCAGGCTATCAGAGATGTACTTACCGAGACCGAAATGCTGAGAGCGGTTCACCCTTGCGACCCGGCGCAATCTGCCCCCTGGAGGTGAAACAGGGAACAAACGGCACCAGGAGGCACAGGTCACCTCCGGCAGGTGGGACCAGTGGAATGCCTGGGAGAGATGTGGACCTGGCCTGGGCAGACCGGCAGATGGCAGAGAGGAGAGGCAGGAGCCCAAACACCTGGCTGATGAACTGACACAGGTCGCTGAGCAGTCCGTAGTGATGTAAGTCCGGACAGCAGGCCGGGGGTCACACACAAGTATGATGCCAGTCCGTGGAAGCAAGCAGGGAGTGAGACACAGGATCAGGCGGCAAAGTCCGTTGAGCAAGCAGGGGGTCAAACACAGGATCAGGCAGCAAAGTCCGTTGAGCAAGCAGGGGGTCAAACACAGGATCAGGCAGCAAAGTCCGTTGAGCAAGCAGGGGGGTCAAACACAGGATCAGGCAGCAAAGTCCGTTGAGCAAGCAGGGGGTCAAACACAGGATCAGGCAGCAAAGTCCGTTAAACAAGCCAAGGGGTCAGGATACAGGATCAGATCTGGTAAACACAGGAGACACACAGGCACTGAGCTGGAAAGACAGACCAGCAAAGTGCCTGTGCGTCAGGCAGCTTTTATAGGCGCCCAGTGGACGCTAATTGTGCGCCATGGCGCACAAACGGGCGCTAGTGCGCATGCGCGAGCGCCGGACCGCCGAGCCGCGAGTGCGCATGCGCCGGAGAGCGGGGCCGCCGCGCATGCGCACCGGAGAGCGGGCCGCTCGTCCTGCGCTGGGTCCCTGACAGTGCCCCCCCCCGAGGGGTGGCCTCTGGACACCCAAACTGGCCATCAATTCAGGATGTGCCTGATGAAATGCCTGGATCAAACGTGGGGCGTGCAAGTTCCTTGAGGGTTCCCATGAGTTGTCCTCGGGAGGATAACCCTTCCACTTGATCAGATATTGGAGCTGCCTGCCCTTTTTCCTGCAACTCAGGATCTCCTCTACCTCAAACTCCTTCTCGCCTTCGACTAAAACAGGAGGAGGAGGTGGTTCTTCTCTACCAGGAAAAGGGCTGGGAGTGGTGGGTTTCAAAAGGGAGGCATGAAAAACAGGATGGATCCTGTAACTTGGAGGTAAATCAAGTTCAAAAGCCACAGGGTTCACTATCCTTTTGACCCTGAATGGGCCAATAAACCTTGGCCCCAATTTCCGGGAGGGGACAGGTAGCTTCAGGTTGGAGGAGGACAGCCAGACCTCTTCGTTAACCCCAAAAGCCGGGTTCTCCTTCCTCCCCTTGTTGAAGTGCTTACTGTACCCTTCTTGAGCCTCCTGCATGCATTTTTGCAATTTTTTAAAATTGATCTGTAAAGACTCTACACGGTCTTGAGCTGCAGGAACCGAGTTTTCCGGGGGAGATTCTGGGAGAAAAGAAGGATGGAAACCAGAGTTGGCCCAAAAGGGTGTTTGCTTGGTGGCGGAATGAATGGAGTTATTATACGCGAATTCAGCGTAGGGTAAGAGGGAGGACCAGTCATTTTGGGAATCAGAGCAGAAGCAACGGAGGTACTGTTCAAGTGTCTGGTTGGTCCTTTCCGTTTGACCGTTGCTCTGGGGGTGGTAGGCAGAAGACAAGCAGATCTTTATTTCAAGGGATTTGCATAATTCCTTCCAAAACTTAGAAGTAAACTGGGTACCCCTGTCGGACGTGATGCTCCTGGGCACCCCATGAAGTCTTACGATCTCTTTGAAGAATACGTCAGCCGTGGTGGAGGCAGACGGGGTACCTACCAGAGGGATAAAATGAGCCATTTTAGAGAGCCGGTCCACAATGACCAGAATGGTGGTGTATCCCCTGGAAGGGGGTAACTCCACGATAAAGTCCATGGAGACTTCTGCCCATGGGCGATCCGGAATGGGAAGTGGTCTCAGTAGCCCCCAGGATTTGGTCTTGGGTCCCTTGCTGCGCTGGCAAGGGACGCAAGAAGCGACATAATCTTTACAGTCCTGCCTCCAGCCTGGCCACCAAAAGGAACGAGCAATAAGCTCTGAGGTCTTCCTGGAACCAAAGTGGCCTGCCAATTTGTGGTCATGGAAGGTTTCAAGCACAAGGCGTCTTACCCCAGGGGGCACGAAGATCTTCTCCCCAGACCACAGGAGGTCATCGTGTTTGGCCAGTGAGAGGTTGGTAGGGACCTGGTCGTGTTTGGTCGCAGCTTTGATTGTGGACATAAGGTCTATTTGAGTCAGTAGGCCGAAGTTTTGTGGAGTCAGGATGGTACTGGGTTTGGTTTCTTGGGGAGATTCTAGGAACATGCGGGAGAGCGCATCGGCCTTTCCGTTCTTGGAACCTGGTCTGTAGGCAATGAGGAAATTAAATCTTGAAAAGAAGAGGGCCCACCTAGCCTGCCTGGGTCTCAGCCGTTTGGCTGTCCTGAGATATTCAAGATTCTTATGGTCGGTCCAAACCATAACAGGGTGAGATGCCCCCTCCAAGAGGTACCGCCACTCCTCGAGGGCAAATTTAATGGCCAGCAGTTCCCTATCCCCCACATCATAATTTCTCTCTGGCGGGCTCAGCTTTCGGGAGGCAAAGGCCACTGGGTGAAGGAGGGCCTTGGCACCCTGGCGCTGGGAGAGAATGGCTCCGAGGGCAGTTTCAGAGGCATCCACCTCCAACACAAAGGGCAATGCGGGATCTGGGTGCCGTAAGATCGGGGCGGATGAAAATAAGGACTTCAACTGGACAAAAGCCGCCTGGGCCTCAGGAGACCAACTGAACCGACTGTGTTGGTGGGTGAGTAGGGTGATCGGTGCCACAATGGAGGAGAAGCCCACGATAAACCTCCTATAGAAGTTGGCAAACCCAATAAATCTCTGAACTCCCTTTTTATCTTTGGGAGCCGGCCAATCTTGAATGGCCTGTACCTTCTGTGGATCCATGGCAACCCCACTGGTAGAGATAACAAACCCCAGGAACTGTACCGTGGACTTCTCGAACTCACATTTTTCTGCTTTCAGGTAAAGTTTATGCTGCCTGAGGATGGTGAGGACTATTTTAACGTGCGTACGGTGGAGATCGAGAGAGGCCGAGAAGATGAGTATATCATCCAGGTAGACTACTAGGAAGTCATCCAAGTATCTCCGGAAAATGTCATTCACTAAGTGTTGGAATGTTGCCGGGGCATTACAGAGCCCGAATGGCATTACGAGATACTCGTAGTGCCCGAACCTTGATCTAAAAGCGGTCTTCCACTCATCGCCCGCCCTGATCCGTATGAGGTTATAGGCCCCTCGGAGGTCAAGTTTAGAGAAGACCTGAGCGGACCGAAACCGTTGGAACAGTTCGGGGATGAGGGGAAGAGGGTACCTGTTCTTAATGGTAATTTTGTTAATCTCTCTATAATCGATACAGGGCCTCAGGGAACCGTCCTTTTTCTCGACAAAGAAAATGCCGGCCCCAGCAGGTGACGAGGAAGGGCGGATGAACCCTTTGGCCAGGTTGTCATCAATGTAGGCCTTGAGGGTGGCTAACTCAGTCTCGGACAGAGGGAAAATACGGCCAAAAGGAACCGCGGCACCGGGTAAGAGGTCTATGGGACAGTCGTAGGGTCGGTGAGGTGGTAGGCGGTCGGCCTGTTGTTTATCGAAAACGTCCCTAAATTCTAGGTAGGTAGGCGGGACATGCTTCAGGTTGTCGGGTGCTGGTGCTAGAGCTGAACAGGACGCCAGGGTTGCGGGGGAGCAGTTTTGGGAACAGTATTGGGAAGGGAAGGAGACCTCCTTCGTCCGCCAGTTAATCAGGGGTTCATGTGCCTGCAACCAAGGGAGCCCCAGAATAATGGGAAACATGGGAGATGGAATAATATCCAAGCGGAGGAGCTCCTTGTGGCCGGAATCGGTAGTAACAGGAATAGGGTTGGTTTCCAAAGTGATCAAGCCGGAGCGCGGAAGGGATCCATCGGCTAGATGAACCTGGAGGCACTGCTTCTTGGGGACCAGGGGAAGCTGGAGCCGAGTAGCGAGAGAGGAATCCAAGAAGCAGCTGCAAGCCCCGGAATCAATTATGGCCGGGAGGCGGACCTCCTTTCCCGTTAACTGCAAAGAGATAAAGAGGGTAATGTAAGTGTGAGATAGACCGGAGACCTGGTAGTTTAAATTAAACCTGGGAAGGGACTTACTGGGCCTAATGGGGCAGGTGCGAAGATAGTGCCCGGAACCCCCGCAATAGAGGCACAGGTTGGCCTGACGTCTGTGTAAACGCTCCTCTGGGGTCAGAGGGGCGCGAACCAGGCCCAGCTGCATGGGCTCAATTCCAGAAGAGGGCACAGGTGGCGGATGATAAGAAGACTGGGCAGGACTCGGCTTGGGTATCATCCAACTGGGACGAGGCGTCTGGAAACGTTCAGCGCGGCGTTCACGCAGGCGTCTGTCAATCTTGGTGACTGCTTGTATGAGGTCCTCCAGAGATTCCGGGACATCAATCCGGGCAAGCTCATCTTTAAGGGTGTCAGAAAGTCCTTGGCGGAACTGATACTTGAGGGCCGGCCCATTCCAGCCGGTGTCGGCTGACCATTTTCTGAATTCAGCAGTGTAGTCTTCAACCGGTCTCCGGCCTTGGGAGAGATGGTGCAGGGTGGTTTCAGCGGTGGCCCCCTTCTGGGGATCGTCGTAGAGCTGACCCATACTCTCAAAAAAAGTGTCAACTGAGTTCAATACGGGGTCTCTCTGTTCCATCAGGCTATGGGCCCAAGCCTGGGGTTCCTCGGCCAGGAGGGAGATGATGAACCCCACTTTCACCACTTCAGAGGAGAAGGTCCTGGGCTGTAGGGCTAGGTACAGGGTGCAGGCATTTTTGAACGCCCTAAATCTCTTTCGATCACCCGTGAAGCGTTCGGGTGTAGGCACCCTAGGTTCAGGGGAAGCCACAACCACTGTGGGGTTGCTGGAGGCTGCTGATGGAGGAACCCCGCTGATGGTGGCTGAGTGGCCGGATGCAGGGGCAGATGGCCCAGTTAATTGCTGTAGGCGACTGTCAACTTGAGCGTAGCCCATCTGCAGTTTTTGGACAGCCTCAGTAAGTGCTGCCATCTGCTGACACAGGATCTCAAGGGGTGAACACGCTCTGTCGGTCTCAGACATGGCTGGTCTGTACTATCAGAGATGTACTTACCGAGACCGAAATGCTGAGAGCGGTTCACCCTTGCGACCCGGCGCAATCTGCCCCCTGGAGGTGAAACAGGGAACAAACGGCACCAGGAGGCACAGGTCACCTCCGGCAGGTGGGACCAGTGGAATGCCTGGGAGAGATGTGGACCTGGCCTGGGCAGACCGGCAGATGGCAGAGAGGAGAGGCAGGAGCCCAAACACCTGGCTGATGAACTGACACAGGTCGCTGAGCAGTCCGTAGTGATGTAAGTCCGGACAGCAGGCCGGGGGTCACACACAAGTATGATGCCAGTCCGTGGAAGCAAGCAGGGAGTGAGACACAGGATCAGGCGGCAAAGTCCGTTGAGCAAGCAGGGGGTCAAACACAGGATCAGGCAGCAAAGTCCGTTGAGCAAGCAGGGGGTCAAACACAGGATCAGGCAGCAAAGTCCGTTGAGCAAGCAGGGGGTCAAACACAGGATCAGGCAGCAAAGTCCGTTGAGCAAGCAGGGGGTCAAACACAGGATCAGGCAGCAAAGTCCGTTAAACAAGCCAAGGGGTCAGGATACAGGATCAGATCTGGTAAACACAGGAGACACACAGGCACTGAGCTGGAAAGACAGACCAGCAAAGTGCCTGTGCGTCAGGCAGCTTTTATAGGCGCCCAGTGGACGCTAATTGTGCGCCATGGCGCACAAACGGGCGCTAGTGCGCATGCGCGAGCGCCGGACCGCCGAGCCGCGAGTGCGCATGCGCCGGAGAGCGGGGCCGCCGCGCATGCGCACCGGAGAGCGGGCCGCTCGTCCTGCGCTGGGTCCCTGACACAGGCAATGGATATATAATAATAGAGTTACTTGCCTTAACTCAGAATCAACTTCGAGTCGAGCGCTCGGCTTTAAGTGGACAGACTCCCACATACGCTATTTGGAAACAAATATTCCTCGCAAACTCAATAGGATTTTTGAACTCAATTTCTCGCCTTTGCTCCGTAAGCTTAAAGTTGACCTCCAAAGTTGGGATAGGAAAATGTTTACATGGTTTGGTTGTGCGAATATTCTAAAAATGAATGTAATGCCGAGACTAATATATCTTTTCAGACGCTGCCAATTAGGTTCCCATGCAATTTTTTTGACTGAGTTACGGACTAGGTTTACTGGATTTGTATGGGCGGGCAAACCACTGAGGCTTCGTAGAGAAATACTGTCCTTTCCAAAAGTTTGGGGGGTATAGGTTTTCCTGATCCGGTAAGATACGATGAGGCCTCTCACCTAACCAGAATAATGGAGGGGCGTGTGACGACTGAACCTAAATTGTGTCTGGACCTCGAACAAGCGACTGTGGATTCTGTGTTGGCAGGTATACCCTGGTCTCCCATGCAAACTTGTCTCGGGACAATCACACTACACCCTACATTAGAGGCAACTCTACAAGTAGGTAAACACCTGTTTAAGACAATGCCTACTTTATCTCCTGATCCAAGTCCTCTTGCACCAGTATTGGGGTCCTACGCATTCTTGCCAGGCCTGACAGACTCGAAATTTGCAGCGTTGCATTGACAGAACATTTTTTGACGCCTTAATTTCTCAGTAGCTAATAAACTACAGACACGATTCCATACTGATCTAGATTTTTTCCATAGGACTCAACTGAGTACTTACCTACGCTCATTACCCTTAGACCATCAAAGCCTTTGTCAGCTCACTCCACTCAAACAAATATGTTTAGAGGGGTCTCAACTTCCTCACTCCCTCTCTCATTTCTATGCTTTTCTGACAAACCAGGGGGACATGGCCGACTTAAACTTTTTGCAAAAGTGGGAAGATGACCGTCGAATTACCTTCTCTCAACCTCAGAAAGACAAAATTGTACTCTTTGCACATAAAGCTTCCCTGCCAAGCTGCATAGGATATATCCTTAGGTTTCAGATACGTGTTGGTGCTGTGGAGAATCTGTGGGAACGATTAAGACGCTGACAGAGGTCTCACTCAATAAAAATCCAGCAGCCTTTCTATTAAATGACACCCCTTTGTCTAATAAAAAATGTAAGAACTCTCTACTTAGACATTTACTTCCAGCAGCTAAAGCCTGTATTCCAGCTCTATGGAAGAGTACCTGTCCCCCTACTGTTGCCCATTGGCGTACCAGAATTACAGATATTCCGATTATGTAAAACCTTTCCATGACTTTGAAAGAACAGGAAGACAAGTACTGGAAGATTTGGACTCCCTATTTTTATTATAGAGACCAGACACCAGTGTCCTCTCAGCCCCATGGGACATTAAGGGAGGTTTAGGTTCTGTGGAGTGGCCTCCCCTTCCTCCCCCTTTTTTTTCTCTCTTTTCTTTCTTTCTTAATTTATTTTATGCTGTTCTTTTATCTATCTTCTGTACATTGTATACCCGAGTTAGGTCCTTTCGACCGCTACCTATAAAATTGTTTGGGAAATATACAGGGCAATACTGAGTACCATCCTACAACATGTGATGTGATGGTTGCCGATGGTTCATTTGATAGCTGACCTAGCATCTGTGTACTAGCTTAGATGGGATGTGCTATTGTAATTCTTGGTAATGCTTGTTGTTTGTAACATTTTGTTCGCTGCCCGATGTTCATTTTCTTAAATGCTACATAAAGAATTAAAGAATAAATAAATAAATTTACCCTACCTGGACTTCTTTAACATTTAGGATTTTTCCTCATTTTAAGTGACAGTAGTCACCAGGAAATTTAGAGAGAGTGTCTCTGACAGGGGTTCTAACTCTAGAACAACAAAAAATAATTTGCCTTTAGATACATGTTAATGTAAAAAAAAAAAAAAAAAAAATAAAGAGGAAAGATGGCTAAATATACATAACAAATAATTTGGTCCCTCAAAGAAATGTTGGTCCTCGGCCACCAGTGTTTGAAATCATTCTTGTCTACAGGGAGGACGTTAAATAATACTTGGTGACATGAGATGCCACTGCAAAGTATGAACACTTTAAGATGTCAGAATTGTAACAGTTCGGTGACTGTGTCTTATTGTCCCTTGTTTGTCGATGTCCTGAACTGCGCTGAGATGTCATTAATCATTGTGATGACACTAAAAGCGATTGATGCGGCATTACTTTTTATCCTATAGACAGGCTCTCTCTTCCTGTTTGATGTTAAATGTGCCCTTTTAGATGTATTTCCTCACCTGTGACAACTCCAGTGCTCTCAGAGTGACAGATCTTTAATGGCTGCTGATGGATTCCGGCAGGCAACAACCAGAGGATCATCTTTTCAGCCTTTACAACTGCAGATGTCCACAGTCTCAGTCCGTACCCACAGCAGTGCCCAGAACTTTGTGAATGCACTATACAAATACACTGCCTTAGTGGGCCTGATTGCTATATGAATAACAAGAGTAGGATTAACCGCTTGCCGACCAGCCGCCACAGTTGTTCTGTGGCAACATGGCTCGGCTGCGCGAATTGCCGTCATGTTACGTCGCTTCTATTTGTGCCCACATTTTTACAATGTGTCAAAATGTTTAAAATTTTTCGATGGGTCCGCCATAATGTCGCAGTCGCGATAAAAATCACAGATCGCCGCCATTACTAGTAAAAAAAATAATAATAATAAAAATGCCATATATCTATCCTCTATTTTGTAGACGCTTTTGCGCAAACCAATCGATATACGCTTATTGCAATTTTTTTTTACCGAAAATATGTAGAAGAATACATACCGGCTTAAACGGAGGAAAAAAATAGTTTTTTTGAAAAAAAATTGGGATATTTTTTATAGCAAAAAGTAAAAGATATTGGGGGTTATTTACTAAGTGCAATCACTGTAGATCTGAGGGGAAGCTCTAAAATGAGGGGAAGCTCTGCAAATTTTATCATCCAAACATGTGCAAGCAAAAATGCTGTTTTTTATTTTCCTTGCATGTCCCCCTCAGATCTAAAATTACTGCACTTCCAGGTGCACTTGTAGTGCAAAGTGGTGCAAAGTGGAGTTACCTTTAGTAAAAAACCCCCATTGTTTTTTTTTTTTTCAAATTTGGCGCTCTTCTTTTGTTTATAGCGCAAAAAAAAAAAATTTAAAACAGCAGAGGTGATCAAATACCACCAAAAGAAATCACTATTTGTGGGAAAAAAAAGGACATCAATTTTGTTTGGGTACAGCGTCACACAACCGCGCAATTGTCAGTTAAAGCAACGCAGTGCTGTATCGCAAAAAATGGCCTGATCATTAGGGGGGCAAATCTTCCTGGGCTGAAGTGGTTAATAAACCAAAGCAAAGCAAAAAAGAGATCATCAAAAGGTTTTACATATACCTTCATTACTTTATTTTTTGTTATAGTGTATTAGTATACAGGTGCATCTTATAAAATTAGAATATAATCCAAAAGGTAATGTATTTCAGTAATTCAATTCAAAAAGTGAAACTCTTATATTTTATATAGATGCGTTACACAAAGATTACACAAATATTTCAAGCATTTCTTTCTTTTAATTTTCAGGATTGTGACTTACAGCTAGTGAAAACCCCAAAATCAGTATCTCAGAAAATTTGAATATTACATAAGACCAATAAAAAAAGGATTTTAACCACATGCCGACCGGGCCATAGCCGAAAGACGGCTACAGCGCGATCGGCTTATTCTGGGTGGATGTTCGTAGGACGTCCTCCTAGAATCTTGCTCCCGCGCACCCCCTGGGGTGCGCACTACGGAACATCCGTGACCGCCGGGTCCTCCGGATCACGGTAAACGTGATCGCTCCGTCAAATGATGGGGCGATCACATGTAAACAAACCGGTGTCACGCCATGACGCCTGTTCCTCCCTCCCCTCTCTGTACCGATCGGTACAGTGAGAGGGGAGAAGCGGAGAGGGGGAGAGATGTCAGCAGCGCTGTGAGCTAGATGTGTAATGCCCACAGCGCTGCTCAATGATTGTGCAATACTCTGCCAACACTGCAATACTGTGCAATACTCTGCCAACACTGCAATACTCTGCCAACACTGTGCAATACTCTACCAACACTGCAATACTCTGCCAACACTGTGCAATACTCTACCAACACTGCAATACTCTGCCAACACTGTGCAATACTCTGCCAACACTGTGCAATACTCTGCCAATACTGTGCAATACTCTGCCAATACTCTGCAACACTGCAATACTGTGCAATACTCTGCCAATACTCGCCAATGCTCTGCCAATACTCGCCAGCACTCTGTAATAAATTTTAATAGGAACAAAGAATTTTTTATTTTTTTTTACCAAATTTTCAGTCTTTTTTGATCTATAGCGCAAAAAATAAAAAACCCAGAGGTGATTAAATACCACCAAAAGAAAGCTCTATTTGTGTGAAAAAAAGGACAAAAAATTAATTTGGGTACTGCAACACTGCGTTGCATGACTGAGTAATTGTCAATCAAAATGTGAGAGCACCGAAAGCTGAAAATTGGTCTGGTTAGAAAGGGTGTTTAAGTGCCCAGTGGTCAAGTGGTTAATACAGATATGTTGGCTTACTGAAAAGTATGTCCATGTACAGTATAGTATACACTCAGCACTACCTTTTGCATGAATTACTTTTTTGCATGAATTACTGCATCAATGCGGCGCGGCATGGAGGCGATCATCATGTGGCACTACTGAACTGTTATGGAAGTCCAGGTTGCTTTCATAAGGCTTTCAGCTCATCTGCATTGTTGGGTCTGTTGTCTCATCTTCCTCTTGACAATACCCTACAGATTCTGTATGGGGTTTAGGTCAGGCGAGTTTGCTGGCCAATCAAGCACAGTGATACCATGCTCATTAAACCAGGTATTGGTACTTTTGGCTGTGTGGGCAGGTGCCAAGTCCTGCTGGAAAAAAAAATCAGCATCTCCATAAAGCTGGTCAGCAGAGGGAAGCACGGCGTGCTCTAGAATTTCCTGGTAGAGGGCTGTGCTGACTTTGGACTTGATAAAACACAGTGGACCAACACCAGCAGATGACATGGCTCCCCAAATCATCACTGACTGTGGGAAATTTTGCATTTAATTTGAAAAGTGGAGAGGCACTGAATCCAAGTTGCATATGGTCCAGTGTGAGGTTTTGTACAGTCCGTGAAGATTTGGGGAGCCATGTCATTTGGTAGGTTTTCATCCATTGTACTTTCCCCTCATTTTAACTCCGTGGCAATAAAACAAAACAAAAAATGAGAGGGTATTTCCTAACTGGAGACACAGACAGCAAAACTCAACTAGAATTTGAACAGTTCCATGCCAAAAGATATGGCAAAAGTTCGTCTCTCTTACAGTATTTCATTATTTAGACAAAAAACATATATAAAATCTCTAACTTTTTTAGGCAAGCATATATTAAATTTAGGATATGGGTATTTTATGTTTACATTTACAGCCAACAATGCCCCCTTTCACATATTTACTTTATATTTGGGGCTGTTCTGTTAAAAAGCACATTCATTTACAGAGCTCAGTAGTTAATAATTACAATTTTGCTCACTGGATTTCCTTCTTTCATTCTGAAACCGCTTCTCTGCAGTGCTTTACCTTTAAAAAAAAAACTCATAAAACTCTGTGACACCAGTGTTATGTGTACAATTTGTATTGAATATTTATTTGTAAAAAATATTTAATATACAGGGCCTTGCAAAAGTATTCACCCCCCCCCCCCTTGGCTTTGTACCTATTTTGTTACATTACAACCTTTAGTTCAATGTTTTTTTTTAATCTGAATTATATGTGATGGATCAGAACACAATAAAGTTGGTGAAGTAAAATTAGAAAAATATATACATAAAAATATTTTTCAGAACTAAAAAACTGATAATTGACATGTGCGTATGTATTCACCCCCTTTGTTATGAAGCCCTAAACAGCTCTGGTGCAACCAATTACCTTCAGAAGTCACATAATTAGTGAAATGATGTCCACCTGTGTGCAATCTACGTGTCACATGATCTGTCATTACATATACACACCTTTTTGAAAGGCCCCAGAGGCTGCAACACCTAAGAAAGAGGCACCACTAACCAAACACTGCCATGAAGACCAAGGAACTCTCCAAACAAGTAAGGGACAATGTTGTTGAGAATTACAAGTCAGGGGGTGAATAGTTATGCATATTGACTTTTTCTGTTATTTTGTCCTATTTGTTGTATGCTTCACAATAAAAAAAAAAACATCTTCAAAGTTGTGGGCATGTTTTGTAAATTAAATGGTGCAAATCCTCAAACAATCCATGTTAATTCCAGGTTGTGAGGCAACAAAATATGAAAAATGCCAAGGGGGGGGGGGGGGGGGGGGGGGGGGGGCGGTGAATACTTTTGCAAGGTACTGTACATGTTAAAAAAGATGAAAACAGGCGTTTGAAAACTTTAATAAAACTGATTTAAAACTATAGTTTTCCTTTAATAAGGACTTCTGACAGACCCCGAGTAAACAATGTGTGAAGTAAAGTGTTATATCATTTAAATGAATTCTTTTGAAAACGCAGCTCTGCATTGCATTGAATTACAAACACATGATTGTGTTACAAAAGAGTTCCATTTATTTCACGTGCTTTTAGAAAGTCTTGTTAATTTTTTTTCAAAGGTTAGAATATTATGCTGTCTGCAAACTGTGAACATTGGCTTGGCTCGGATCTCCAACTGCTCATTTTTCTCACAAAAGCATAAGCAGAGTATTTGTAAAATATTTGTTTTCTTTTTTTTATTCAGTATTTATAAACAGGAACCGGAAAAAAATATAGGAAATCTGTAGTTGCTTTGTAAATATTTTTGTGTATTGTGTAAAAAGGCTCTTTGATCCTGTATGGACAGATCATCTCCCTTCTGCAGGGTCTCTCTTGGCAAGACCAGATAAAACTCAATCAGAGTGGTCCCCCTGCACATGCTCAGTTTGATCTCTATTGCTGGAGAGAACATTTCCTTGTTGAACTGAGATTTTCAGGTCACATGGTATTGACATCACACATTTGGGTGTGCATACAGATCCTAAATGACAGCCCAGTCCCTCTCTCCACACAGTGGGTGGGATGTCACATCTTGATTAATGGATGATAGGCCTCCCATAAGAGCATGAGGATACAGTACTGTAGTGGAAATCTTCTCCTAACTGAACACTCAGCACTCGGGCACTCAATTTATCATGTGACCTTGATATATAGATCAGCTAAAAAAGTTTATAGTGACAATATTTTAATGTAAAATTAAGATTTATAAGCTGTGGGCACTGTGGGGGGGAAATATTCATTATTTACATATTACTGGGTTTAGTAACACTTTAACCTCTAGAGATCCGCGCTATAGCCGAATGGCGGCTACAGCACGGACCTGCTTTGCCGGGACTACGGCACAGAGGCTGCACGCTCTGTGATCAGTGAGTCTATGAGACTCGCTGGATCACAGATCCGAGTCAGGGGTCGATTCTGACCCCTTACCACGTGATCAGCTGTCAGCCAATGACAGCTGATCATGTGATGACAACAGAGCCGGTAATCGGTGGCCGTGAGAGGGACATCAGTCCCGATCACGGCGAGCTGGCGCCAGCTCATCAGTGCCCACCTGTGACCCCTGCCAGTGACACCTAAGAATAGTCAACAGTGTCACCTATCAGTGCCCATAGTGCCACCCATCAGTGCCCAAAGTGCCACCTATCAGTGCCCACAGTGCCACCCATTAGTGCCCATAGTGCCACCCATCAGTGCCCACCCATCAGTGCCCACAGTGCCACCTATCAGTGCCCACAATCTGCCTCAACAACAGTGCTGCACCTCAGTGCCACATATCAGTGCCCATCAGTGCCGCCCATCAGTGCCACCTATCAGTGCCACCTATCAGTGGTACCTATCAGTGCCCCCCATCCGTGCCCCCCATCCGTGCCACCCATCAGTGCCCATCAGTACTGCCTTATCTGTCCCCATCATTGTCACCTTATCTGTGCCTATTAGTGCCGCCTTATCTGTACCTATCAGTGCCACCCATCAGTGCCATCTTATCTGTGCCCATCAGTACTGCCTTATCTGTCCCCATCATTGTCACCTTATCTGTGCCTATCAGTGCCGCCTTATCTGTGCCTATCAGTGCCCATCAGTGCAGCCTATCCGTGCCCATCAGTGCAGCCTATCAGTGCCCACCAGTGCCGCCTCATCAGCGCATATCAATGAAGGAGAAAAATTACCTGTTTGCAAAATTTTATAACAAACTATTAAACATGATTTTCTTTTTTTTTCAAAATTTTCCATCTTTTTTTGTTTGTTTAGCAAAAAATAAAAACCCCAGATGCGATTAAATACCACCAAAAGAAATCTCTATTTGTGGGAAAAAAATTATAAAAATTAAATTTTGGTACATAGTTGTATAACCGTGCAATTGTCATTCAAAATGCGTCAGCGCTGAAAGCTGAAAATTGGTCTGGGCAGGAGGAGGGTTTATGTGCCCAGTAAGCAAGTGGTTAAGAAAAGTCCAACATTTTGAGTGGTCACCAGAACAGGAATAGAAACGAAATCCTCAGTGGAACACTTTCTGGTGGCAACTGTTCCTGTTGTGTCTATATGACAGGAAGTAAAGGAAATCTGAATTAAAAAAAAAAAACAGCTGGGAGCTTTAACCATTCCCTATTGTATACAAAATGAAAATAGGTTGAGCTTACATATACTTTGAACAGCTGCATGACAGATTAAATGATGATATAGTATTTATAGAGCAGGGCTTCTAGATGCTTATCCCTAACGCAGGTGGTCATACACTATAGATTGCTGCTGTGTTCTTCACCTATAGCAGCCCCCTTTCTCATAAGGCAAGCATGCCTACTGGTACTCGGTTGTCCCAAAGAAAATGCTATAGTGCCTGACCACCACGCCAGGGCAGGCACCAACTGAGCAAAGCAAACAGGTACTTGTGGTTGGCAGACGGGCAGAGTGGTTCAATGACAGTCCAGGTAAAAGGCTTGGCTGGCTTAAATCAGGTTGGGATTCCACCCAGAGTCTGGCTACAATCAAACAGCCTGCAGGTGGACAGACAGACAAGGAAAATGCCACAGGCAATCCCAGGGTGCTGGAACCAGAAGCTAAGATGGAGCAGGGAGCGCACACGCTTCTGACAGTTTCTAAACCAGGGTTCCATGGAACCTTAGGGTTCCTTCAGAGGCTGCTAGGGGTTCCTTGAGACACTATTGATCTTTTTAGCATTTGTAAGCGGGTAATTCTTTCTAATGACCGCAAGTTTAAGGACTCGGAGCATTCTTCCCACTGACCATTACATTAAAGTATCATGAGTTGTAGATACAGTCATTTTTAGCAGGGGTCCCCTGAGACCATAAAGTTATTTCAAGGTTTCTTCTGTGTTGAAAAGGTTGAGAAATGCTGGTTGTTTCATGGTCCTAAACAGGAATTCCTACCATATTTCAGGAAAAAGTGACCAATAAGACACCGTAGAATGGTCAGATCATAAATGCATGTCCAACTCTACACTAAGGCCCCTTTCACACTGGGGCGGGGAGCCACGGTGACGGTAAAGCAGCGCTATATTTAGCGCTGCTTTACCGTCGTTTCAACCACGGTTTTTGGCCGCTCACGGTGCGGTTTTACCCCCCGCGAGCGGCCGAAAAAGGGTTAAAGACCCCCGCAGAGCGCCGCCGTAGTGGCGCTTTGCGGCGGTATTGCCGCGGTTTCATCGCGGTGTCCCATTCTAATCAATGGGAAGGAGCGGTATAGGAGCGGTGAACACACCGCTCCTATACCGCTCCAAGGATGCTGCTAGCAGGACTTTTTTTGTCATCCTGCTAGCGCACCGCTCCAGTGTGAAAGCCCGCCGGCTTTCACACTGGAGTTAAAGGGGCCGGATTTTTTCATGCGGTGAACAGGCGCTATTTTTAGCGCTGTACCGCATGAAAACGCCCCGGTGTGAAAGGGGCCTAATGGCCAGTTTATAATCCTTTAAAAAAAATGGTGTATTCTATTATTGCTGAGAAAAATGACAAATAGCTACAAGGAAAAATAGTCTGACATCAGTAGATACAAATGATCCATGCAGCAACCAGAACACAGTTATTATACAGCAGATTATCGGGATCCTGCTAACATCTATCCACTGTCCATCATTTCTAGACAGGAGAATGTCACAGATGCTTTATTACATCGTCAGTGCTGACAGCAGAGATGAGACCATTTACATTAATGGGAAGCTGTAGGAAGCATTATACAGGCTCATAGTGTAAGTGTTGTCAGTACAAAAGTTTAGCTGAAATTTAACCCCTTACACTAAGTTAAGCATGGTGGCAAAAGGAATGTACTCCGATCCACCATAACATTATGACCAACCACCAAACATTGAGTGAGTTCCCCTTTTGCCACCAAAACACCCCTCACCCATCGATGCATGGACTCTACTAGACAAAGCATCACAATGCCTCCACCGGCTTGCCTTCTTCCCATAGTGCACTCTGCTGCCATCTCTTCCCCAGGTAAGCGATGCACACACACCAGGCCAATTACATGATTTAAAAGAAAACGTGATTCATTAGAGCGGGCCACCTTCTTCCATTGCTCCGTGGTCCAGTTCTGATGCTCACATGCCCATTGTAGGTGCATTTGGTTCTGGACACAGGTCAGCATGGGCACCCTGATTGGTCTTCGCAGCCCCATACACAACAGACTGTGATGCTCTGTGTGTTCTGACACCTTTATATTGGAACCAACATTAACGGTTTCAGCAATTTGAGCTACAGAAGGATCGGTCTACAGGGGCCAGCCAGGTGCATCAATAAGCCTTGGCTGCCCATGACCCTGTCACCAGTTGGCCAGTTTTCCTTTCTTGGACCACTTTTGGTAGGTCCTTCCATAGGCTTGCACAGGGAGTGTGCAAAGTGTACATCCTAATCACTACAAGTGATGCCGATTCCCCCTACTGCCCGGCCTTCCCCAGTGTTGGCCTTATGCCCCGCAGTGCTGCTGGCTTCCCTCCTCTCCCCCCAGCTGCTGCAGGGGGATGTTTCAGGATGGAGTGTGTGGGAAGTGGCTAGTAAATATGTCCTTTACGGATGCCTTCCTTTTTTAAATGAACACCGAGAACACACTCACTCACTGTGTTCAATCATAGCGGAAGCATAGTAAACTGTGTTTACTATGCCTCCGTTTGTGAATGAACAGGAAGCCGCTCAGCACAGAGCACTTCTCATTCATTCACTGTCCTGTGCAGCTGAGACTGCAGAGAAAGGCATGTGTGTTTGAGCTTTGGGATGCACACCCTAAGACAATAGGCTCGGCACACCTATGGTCCTGACCATGCAAACCAGGAATATCCCACAAGAGCTGCAGTTTTGGAGTTACTCTGACCCAGTTGTCTAGCCCTTACAATTTGGCCTTTGTCAAAGTCGCTTAAATCCTTATGCTTGCCCATTTTTTTATGTTTTCAACACATCAGCTTCAGGGACAACACGTTCACTTGCTGCTTAATATACCCCACCCACTTTCAGGCGCCTTTGTAATGAGATAATAAATGTTCACTTTACTTGTCAGCGATCATAATGTTGTGACTGATCAGTGTACGGGTCTCTGTAAAAATATTTTAGATCCATTTTTGTTACACTGACTACACTGTTAAAGTATATGTAAACCCTAAAAATGAACTTCTGTTTCCTCCCTTTTGATCTGTTAAGGATACCATTGAGTTTTTTTTTTGTTCAGTAAATTTGGATGGGGGCATATTGTAAAATCTTGGATGAGAACCTTCTTCCCTCAGCCAGAACACTGAAGATGGACATGGATGGGTCTTTCAGCATGACATTGACCTAAACATACTGCCAAGGCAACAAAGGAGTGGCTCAAGAAGGACCACATTAGGGTCATGGAGTGGCCTAGCCAGTCTTCAGACCTTAAACCTATAGAAAATGTATGGAAGGACCTGAAACTTTGAGTTGCCAAGTGACAGCCAAGAAACCTTAGGGATTTAGAGAAGATCTGTAAAGAAGAGTGGACCAAAATCCCTCCTGAGATGTGCAAACCTGGTCACTAACTACAGGAAACGTCTTACCTCTGTGCTTGCCAACAAGGGTTTCCTCACCAAGTACGAAGTTATGTTTTGCTTGGGGATCAAATACTTATTTTACTCACTGAACTACAACTCAATTTGTAACATTTGTATCATGTGTTTTTTTCTGGATTTTTGGTCTCAATCATTTAAAATACACCTATGATAACAATTATATTTGTAAGTGGGCAAACATACTAAATCTACAGGGGATCAAATCTTTTTTTTTCGCACTGTGCATGCACAGGTTTCATATATATATATATATATATATATATATATATATATATATATATATATATATATATATACACACACACACACACATTGGGTGTTATTTACTAAAGGAAAATCGCTGTAGATCCGAGGGGGAAGGAAAATAAATAAAGGAAAATAAAAAACAGCATTTTAGCTTGCACATGATTGGATGATAAAATCAGCAGAGCTTCCCCTCATTTCAGATCTACCCCTCAGATTGAGAGCAACTGCACTTCCAAGTGCACTTTCAGTGCAAAGTGGATTTGCCTTTCGTAAATAACCCCCATTGCCATATACGCATGTAATATAGTGCATAATAACAAATAAATAAAATAAAGTAAAATATTAATAATTACAAAATATTAAATAATAATATATTATTATACTTATGTATGTTATATACAGTAAATACAGTATATAATTACAACTATACAGAAAATATATGAGTATAGAAGTATAAAAGTATAATTCATTATAAGATTTTTTTCAATATAATGGATTCTCTAAAACAAGTAATGGCCAGAACCTGTCCTAATAAACTTTTATTTTTTTACAATTATCTCTACTGTATACCAGGCATCACCCCATTATCAGTTCTATACATGCAGAACAATTCAGAGCCTGGCTTACATTGCTATCCTCCGGTGATTTGATCTGTGCACCTCTGCAACATGATAAGCTAATTATCAGGATGTCTGAATGCTTCACATGAATAATGAATCTATAACCAGTTTACATTGTTAGTGTGTAATGAATAGAGGTATGTTGTTACCTAATGTTCTGTGTGAGGCAACACACACAGGGATAGAGATATCTATCACTATCTGCCTTTAAAGGTACAGAAGGTGTGTATGCAGCTACAAAATCCAGTCTTACATAGAAATTAAAGAACAACCCCGGGGACAGGATCCCCTGCTCCTATGCCACCGCACAAAAGAATTAATACAACTATATTATATGAGCAAGTTTATTAAAGTGGGGTGCCCCTTAAAAAAAATAATTTAAAAGTCAGCAGCTACAAATACTGCAGCTGCTGACTTTTAATAATCGGACACTTACCTGTTCTCTGCTCGGCGGCGCCGGCATTCTTACTGTGGGCACCCGGCTGTGGCTGCACAGCCGGGCACCCGCTGCGCATGCGCGAGCGGCGCCACGCGCCGTGATATGCAGCGCAGTCATCTGGGACCTGTCACGTGTCCCAGATGACTGACTGTGCCGAGGGGAAGTGATGTCAGTGCCTGGGCACTGAAGGAGGCAGACTACGAGGGACCCCCTAGCAACAGGCATTAATAGGTGAGTAAACATTTTTTTTTCTATAATTATTATTTTGTTTTATGAATTTTAAGCAATTTAATTTTTTTTGGTGGAAACACCACTTTAAATAGGCAGATTTGTAAACACTGGGGGCCATGGTCAAGACCTCCCTGGATATTGTGGTGTTTGCGTCATGGCTAGAGGGAGGATAAACTCTCCCTCTGCCGATGACACCTTGATATACTTAGGGGACACTGCTGGATCACTGGAGGCTCTTATGAAACTTAAAGAACAGTTTGGGCAATAATCTGGGTTTGGTTGGTGAAATATGCAGGATTCTTCTCGTCCCCCTTTTCTATTTTCTGGGGCACAAGGCAGGGATGCCCCCGTCTCCAGCTCTCTTCATCTTAACGCTGGAACATCTGGCGATGGCTCGCCAGGCTGACAGGGAATGTCTCTGGAATTCCTTATGCAGGCAATGAGTATAAGCTTAACCTTAACCACAGATGACACCCTAATGACCTTGACCAATCCTCTAATCACACTTCCCAATCTGAAGCAAGTCCTTTCCCGATTCTTATCAATCTCGAGCTTATGTAACAATCTCAACAATACGGTCGCCCTTAACCTGGCCCCTGACCTGGTCACTCGGCTACAGTCCCACTTCCCTTTCTAATGGACGTCCTCCCACATTGACTACCTCAGGATCCAGCTGACCCCCTCATAATCCTCCTTATTTGCCTCTAATTATTACCCATTGCTATGCTCTATATCTTCCCTTATGCAGTCTTGGCAATTCCCATACTTATCATGGATAGGTTGTATTAATTACGTGAAAATAACTATCTTGCCCAAACTTTTATATTACTTTCACACTCTAATTGTGCGAGTTCCATCACATTTTCTCTGGTTACTCCAAAATAGAATCTTCCAATTGATCTGGGCCAATAAACATCCCAGGATCTCCAGGGCAACCCCTTTGACAAACAGGCTACAGGGGGCATGTTGCCTCATGTTGCCCTTTTTGCCCTTGCTCCCAATCACTAATTATTCTTTATTTCCCCTGGGTCTGGACCAACCACAGGCATTCTCTTGGTGGGTTGCTAATGGGTTCTCACATGTTTAACACTTCCTAACCACCAGATCCCTTCCCACGTGGGCGTCGCTTCGGGAGACCCATGGCGTACGCGAGGAGGAGCTCTTTCGAAACCTCCAACTTCAGCATTGGCTCACATCGTTACTCAAGACTGCTACGTACCCATTCCAGAAAATCACGTTCAAACACACCTGCCTGTACTCCCCGGGATCCCCAGGCCTCATCTCGGCTCTCTATACTTCTCTAAATAATCGTTCATCTCATACCTCTCTCACTTATGTAGTTCATTGGGAATGAGATTTGATGACCGAAATAGACTTGGTGGATTGGAGCGGGGCCTGCTCTTCTGTGGCCAAATGCTTGTTTAATACAGCCACCTTGGAGGCGGCATATAAGGTGCTCCTACGCTGGTATTGGGTCCCTGCTCGCATTGCCCATGCTAATCCATCCCACAGTGACCGCTGTTTCCGGGGTTGTGGTCATCGAGGTGACGTTATACATATACAGTATGTAGGAAATGTTCTAGACTAATTGGCTTCTGGTCTTGGGTATTTGGCCTCCTATTCACATTGTTTCTCCTGCCCGTACCAAAAGAGGCCAAGGTTGCCTTATTACACTGTTCAATTCCAGGCCTATTTTCTTATCAGCGGAAACTTGCCTCCTACCTATTTCTGTCAGCCAAATTAACTATTGCCCAAGCCTGCAAAAGGCTATCTGTCCCCTTTCAGGGGGTGAAAGATTGCCACGTTGATGCTTAATAAACAGATGTCGAGCATCCGTGGGGACACTCCCCATCTCCTGGTCCCCTTCCTTTGGCCTATCTTTCCTTCCTAGACTCCCCTATCCCTTCTCTAGCTCCCTACTCAGTAAGTGAGCGACCTTCTTCTCTTTAGCTTCACCTTTCTGCCTAACTTTCTTCTGTTTTCTGCTCCTCTATCCTTGTTAGTTCAGTTATGGCTGTACATTGCACCACCTTTTGGGTTTCAATGGGCCTAGGGGATGCCCTGTTGTTATGGTGAGCTTCTCTGGGACCCCTGGATCCCGAAGGTATCATTCACACTTAAATTTACTACTGTTGTGTTAGCTCTCATTTTTTTTCTGTTTGTGTCGCTTCATTTTTGCCCTTCTTATGAGCTAATACCTGTCCCATAAGTATACAAAAAACTGTGGTCATGGGACTTTGAGTGAGGGCGGTCACTGAATAAGGTAAAGGTACAAACAGTATATAAAAAAAGCAGTCAATTTATTATACAAACAAATAAAAATATTTTCAAAGTACATAATGCGATCATAAAAACAAATTCCATAGAAACCTGACATACGGTACATAGAATTAATAAATAATCTCATATTGAATAGATACACGATGGCATAATTAAGCAGGTACATAGGTAGATCTGGGTAAAGAATCAAACTGTAATGACATAAAATAACTCCATCCTCTCATCAGGAGTATGATGTCAATAGTATCTATAGATATGAATGGTACAGGATGTATGAAGGACCAGCCTCGTTTTGGAATTTAGGTGTTTACATGTTTAAAACATTTTTTTTGCTAGAAAATTACTTAGAACCGCCAAACATTATATATTGTTTTTTTTCTAACACCCTAGAGAATAAAATGGCGGTCATTGCAATATTTTTTTTCACACCGTATTTGCGCAGCGGTCTTACAAGCGCACTTTTTTTGGAAAAAAAAAATAAGACAACAGTAAAATTAGCCCAATTTTTTTTTGTATTGTGAAAGATAATGTTACGCCGAGTAAATTTATACCCAACATGTCCTGCTTCAAAATTGCGCCCGCTCGTGGAATGGCGTCAAACTTTTACCCTTAAAAATCTCCATAAGCGACATTTAAAAAATTCTACAGGTTGCATTTTTTGAGTTACAGAGTAGGTCTATGGCTAGAATTATTGTTCTCGCTCTACCGATTGCAGCGATACATCACATGTGTGGTTTGACTACCGTTTTAATATGCGGGCGCTACTCACGTATGCGTTCGCTTCTGCACGCGAGCTCGTCGGGACAGGGTGTTTTAAAAAAAAAAATTTTTGATTTTCTTATTTATTTTACTTGAATTTATTATTTTTTACACTGTTTTTAAAAAAAAAAAAAATTATCACTTTTATTCCTATTACAAGGAATGTAAACATCCCTTGTAATAGAAAAAAGCATGACAGGTCCTCCTAAATATGAGATCTGGGGTCAAAAAGTCTTTAGATCTCATATTTGGACTTAAATGCAAAAAAAAAAAAAAAATGTCATTTAAAAAAATGACATTTGGAAATTGTGCCTTTAAGACGTATGGGCGGAAGTGACGTTTTGACGTCGCTTCCGCCCTTCTATGGTATAGAGAGGAGTGGGGGCCATCTTATGCCGCGTACACACGAAGGGACTATCCCGCGGGATTATCCGCTGGACCGAAGTCGAGCGGATAATCCCCTCGTGTGTGGGCGCCGGCGGACTTTTTTTGGCCAAAGTACGGCGGACTAAAGTTTTAAGTTTTGTTTTAAAATTATCCGCTGGACTTGGCAGTCCAGCGGACAATCCTGCCGTGGGTAGTATGGTCCGGCGGACCAAAAAGGACGCATGCTCAGTAGCAAGTATTTTTCTAGTATTTTTCGTTTTCTAGTCCCGTCGTACGTGCTGTACGTCATCGCGTGAACCGTCTGACTTTTTGCGTGATCGTGTGTGGTCAAGTCCGTTCGCTTTTTAGTCCAGCGGACCCAGCTGGAAAGTCCAGCGGATTGTTCGCTGGACTTAGGTCCGCCGGGAAAAGTCCCTTCGTGTGTACGCGGCATTAGCCTCACTCGTCTCCATACCCAGCACGTAGCAGGACCCGATCGCCTCCGCCGCTGCCGGCGGCTCCGGTAAGCGGCGGAAGGCGCGGGAGAGCGGCGGAAGGGGGGGTGGCACCTCTCCCTCCGCCGATAATGGTGATCTCGCGGCGAACCCGCCGCAGAGACCACCATTATCGGAAACAGCACCGCTCACTGTAAAGAGGGATACCTCGGTTGTGGCAGCAGCTGCTGCCGTTACTGAGATATCCCTCTTCAAAAAAATTAGGTATATATACAGTGAGCGGTCTGTAAGTGGTTAATAGAGAGAAAAAAAAGCCAAGAGGTCTAACACTTACATGTCAATTAAAAGAACATGTATGATAGCCCAGCTGCTGAAAGCAAGTCGGGGTGTCCAAAATGATGGAAGAGGCGAGGGCATGCAAAATCAGCCCAGGCAACAGCCAATGCGCAGGACAAAAAAACGTGTTTGAATGATGATGAGAGTGAATAGTGAGCAGCAAATAGGAATCCGCACCACTCCAAATTGGGCTTAATTTGCCATTTTCCCTGTGTCATGTGACTCGTTAGTGTTACAAGGTCTCAGGTGTGAATGGGGAGCAGGTGTGTTAAATTTGGTGTCATCGCTCTCACTCTCTCATAATGGTTACTGAAAGTTCAACATGACACCTCATGACAAAGAACTCTCTGAGGATCTAAATTTTTTTTTTTCTCTACAGAAAGATGGCCTAGACTATAAGAAGATTGCCAAGATCCTGAAATATATGTAAATAATATCAATGCACATATGCAAGGAGAGTGTGCGGAAGTGTAAATAAAAAAGAAGAAAGAAAAGAAAAATGCAACCACCGCCAACCGCAGTGGTGAAAGTAAAGGATGATAACTTAAACACCAGTGAAAATCAGTATAGTGACCAAACCATGAGGAGACCAATAAGGACAAGGGTGAATGGGTGCGCATGAAAGCCAAAGTGAAATAGTGAACAGAAAAAAGTGTGATCAGGTAACCAAACTTACATATATGATATGAACAGATGACCTGGTAAAAAAGGTGTCTATCTAGTGACCAGAACAGGTAGAGTGATGGGCTGGTCTTGGCTGTAAATACCCAAGGCTGAGGGCGTGCCCCCACCAATGTCATGCTGAACGCAGTAAAAAGGTATAAAGCAGGGATAACGGATAATCAACCCGGCTCAAACAACGGAAATTAGTCCTCAGCGTGGTGAGGATTCTTATTTGTTGCTCACTTTTCACTCTCATCGTCATTCAAACATGTTTTTTGTCCTGCGCATTGGCTGTTCCCTGGGCTGATTTTGCATACCCTTGCTCAGCCCCGGGGCTGACATCATTTTGGACACCCCCCGTCTTGCTTCCAGCAGCTGGGCTATCATACATGTTCTTTTAGTGGACATGTAAGTGTTATTGGCTTTTTTTTTTCCCTCTATTAACATACATCCTGTACCGTTCATATCTATAGATACTATTGACATCATATGCCTGATGAGAGGATGGATCCTTAAAACGCATTATTTTATGTCATTACAGTTTGATTCTTTACCCAGATCTACCTATGTACCTGCTTAATTATGCCACCATGTATCTATTCAATATGAAATTATTTATTAATTCTATGTATGTCAGGTTTCTATTGAATTTGTTTTTATGATCGCATTAATTACTTTGAGAATATTTTTACTTGTTTGTATAATATATAGACTGTTATTTTATATACTGTTTGTACCTTTACCCTATTCAGTGACGGGCCTCACTCAAAGTCCACAGTTTACCACAGTTTTTTGTATACTTATGTATTTACCAGGATGGAGGCCCACCACTGTGGTTGTGTGAGTTCATATCTTTCTCACTCTAATAGCTGTTCCAACTTCAAAACTAGCCCCTGCGTGGGCACAACTTTTGCATATGAACCACTTGTTAAAACTGAATAAAAATGATCAAAACAGAAAAAAAATATATATACTTCAAATCACATTGCTTACTGCATATTGTACTTGTTTGTAGCCTAAATATTATTGAATATTGAATATTGAAATCTGCACTTAAAACTGTAATTTGTAAATTTTGGAAATGCCAGTAAAAACTTGGCTGTGCCAGTAAATTTTGGGTATCATATCATTACATTTCAGTCTGGTAGGTTGGTAATACTGCTGGGCTCTTATTCTAAGACTTTATTTTGGTGTTATCAAATAAATAATCACAAAGAGCTGAGTATAGGGAGGGTGCTCTCTTTTCTTCTTTGGATTCATTAGGTATGTATCGCTTGTCCATGAGGTAGGAAAACCGGATTTGTATTCACAGCACATTTCCTTCACATATGCAAAACATCTATGCAAATGAAAGAAGTTCATCTTGACAGTATTAATTCTCAGGCTGCTCATTAGTAATGATGAGAATATTGTTTGGAAGGTCATAGTCAGGTGATCTCCAGGTTACATTGAGAAGAGATAAGAAGAAAGATTCTGGCTACAGAGCTTAGGCTTCAGTATATGAGACTTTTCATTGCTCTTTTAAGTATATATTACTTTTTATGAGACTGTGTTTTCAGACGTGTATGTGTGTTAGTGCTAGAATTGCCAAACCCAAAATGTATGTGGTGTTTACAGACAACAACTTAAAAAACAATGGATAAACTATTTCTGACCCTTCATAAGAAGGTGCCAGGTCTTCCAGCCTGGAGCTCTGATGAGGAAATTTCATATTTCCTTATTAAAGTTGTCTCACAATATCTAAAGCCTCCAATACCCTGGTTACCTTAGCTGACTTCATACCAAGAGAGTGTGAATGAATGAATGAATGAATAATTTGTATAGCGCTAACAATGCGAACTGAATCGCCTCAAGGCGCTGTATTGGTGCTTTGTTGTCAAACTTCTTAGAAGAGGTAGGTCTTGAGTTTTTTCCTGAAGGCCTGATGGTTTTCTACCATGCGGATGTTGGTAGGTAGAGCATTCCATAGCCGAGGTCCTTGGACAGCGAATCTCCGCTCATTGCAAACTGACCAAGTCCTTAAAGGGTCATATTGGTTGCAAGGGGAGTTGGCCATTTCCTTACACATAAGTCCTATATACTACAGCAATAACTTGGAATATTCAGTCTCTACCAGGGCGAGCATGCATCTAAGTCTGATCATCTGTGCCACACAGCAAGAAAGCAGGCGAGACTCCATGGTTATGCAGCATCTTTAGTTAAGTATTCTTGTTATATTTTCTAACATTATTATATTTGTTATCTGTATCTGTCATTGCTTAATTAAATGTTATACTTATAAGTATTTGTGTGATCTCTCTTTGCACATATTGAATACAACCCCAAAAATGTAAACTATCACATAACCGTAATAAAACAAGCTCCACCACATTGAGCTTCTCCAGACACAAACACATGAATGGAGCATTGGAAATTTGATTGATGTTAGCCCGTGCTGAATCTTCATCACTGGAGGCAGAAGGCTCACTTCTCTTTCACGTAACACTTTTATTTATTCACTGTTCCTTATCCGGCTTACAATGTTGTGAATAAATAAGCTTAAATTACAGTATTAAAGATGAATTCCGGGTATTGATTTTTTTTTTTTTTTACATGGTTACATTGGTCCAGCTTGGATCAGCTTTTGACATTATGAAAGGCGAGGTGATCGATGTCCGTTATGTTTCACCTCGCATGCGTTCATTTGCCGAGAACTAAGGTGGTTTCCAGTCTGGGTTTTACCAGCCACTTTGGCACGGTTGGTTCCGGACTAGATTTTGCGGTCCACTTGTGTCCACCAACAGATGGTATAAATTAAGCAGGACTAGAGCAAACAATTGCACTTAGCCTGGGACTCAGGAAGCAAAAACCTGAGAGAGCTGCTTTTGCAAAGTTTTCTTTGTAAGAGAAGAGGTTTACATTATCTTTGTTTTGTGGGTGACTGGGAGAAGCCCTTCACCTGTTGAGTTAGGAACCTGCAATGTTCAGTTAGTGCCTGGATGGCAAGGATTTATTTTCTGTTTTGTTTGTGTTATTTTCATGCAACCTTTTAAAAATAAAACTGGCTACAAGTCGGATTTTAAGAAACCTGCCTTTTGCACAACCTTTTTCCCAGGGAAGGTGATCTCCTTTGAGCTAACCCCTGACAATATGTATATACCATACCTGGCTTGTCCCTCTGGAAGCAGGAAATCGATTTATGCACGCCTATTCCAGTGTTCTCCACTAGCTTCCAGATCCTGGGCTGAGCAGCTGCCCTGGTCCTGACTGAACACAGGAGGTTGCTTGCTCGGCACGAGCAACATTCAGAGAATGCTTTGCATTTTCAAAATAGGTGCAAAGCGCTCTCAGATTGGACAAGGTGGATATTGTAAAGTCACCACCCAGCTACAATCAGAGAGTGCAATTCCATTCATTTTGAAAATGCAAAATGATCTCTAAATGGAGCCCATGCCAAGTCAGTAATCTCCTGGATTCCCAATGCTGCATGGCAGCAGCTTGGCATTGAACCCAGAAGCTAGTGGAAATCACTGGAGTAGCAGTGTCTACTCCAGTGATTTCTAGCTTCCAGGGGGATCAGCCAAGTATGGTAAATGCATAGCTACATTGGTCCAAGGTGGAGGTAGGATAGACCTCTCTGAAGAAATTGGTTATCAGGGATCACCTAAAGACAGATAAAGCAGGAGATAAACCAGAACCTATACAGGTTGGGTAGGGAGTTCCAGAGAATGGTAGAGGTTCTGGAGAAGTTTTGGATGCGAGCATGGTAGGAGGTGTCAAGGGAGCTAGGGAGAAGCAAGTCTTTGGAGGCTTTTTGTCATCTTTGTCCTATTGGAGATTTCCTTTCACTTCCTGTTACACAACAGTGAATGAGAAACAGTAATTGAAAGAAAATATCTTAATGTAAAGGTCATCTCATCTTAGACATTTGCCATTTTAGCACCACTCTTTCTCCTATGAGCAGTTAAGGCACCCCTGTATTTGAGTGGGGTGCCATTATAATGGGGTTGCCAGTCACTTTAGAGTCAAACTTTATAGTTGTTTTTCCAACATAAACTCATAGAGAAATAGGTTAGGGCACGGGACACCAAAGGACACAGCAGACTACAGGAAAAATCATACTCACAGCCTTCACAGTTAAAAGCATTCTTAAGCCAGATTGAGATTCTGTTATTCTTGAGAATTGAGCTGTAGAACAGATTTAGCACACACTCCCTTTTTGAGACACAGGTCCAAGGTCCAGGCCATATTCCAGCTCTCTGGGTACTTCTGGTCGAAGTACCTCTTTGGTGCTCCTTCCCAGGATTGGCTCCTCCCCTCTTGGAAAAACCACCTCCAGTGAGGCTAGGCACCAGACTCAGGCCTTTTCTCATGAATGAAAAGGAGGGGAGAACACAGGAAGTGCCACCTGAGTGTAGTATTAAGTTACAGTTTAATTGCAAGGTAAGTAATGCACTTACAAGATACAAGCTAAAATAAGGCACATCTGTATGTGGGTATGGAGGGTAACTTTCCCGACACCCGAGACGGGCATCCACCCATATGACAAGATGACAGGGGAACCGTGCTCTGTCCTGTGGCCACCAGGAAGTCGGCCGGAACCAGCATGGAACGCAAGGAAGTGACCTCACTGGAAGCGGAGGAACATCAAGGAAAGAAAGGCTGGATAGGCAAGGCTACGCGCTCGGAGCATCAGCTCCTTCTAAAGGCCTATTTTCATTGATTCTTTGAATGGATGGGTGCCCTTGCTAGGTAGCAAGCCTTGGAGGACCAAACTTCCACTACACACCCTCCCCCAGGCAGGCGTCTGGAGGGAAAAGAGCTTTAGAAGATCACACACAAATATTACCAGCTTGCACCACTGGAAATAAACATTTTAGGGTTTTCCATGGAAACACAAATATTAAAAACCCAGCATTATTGTATATCCTTGCACTTTTGCCAGGGGCTCACCACATCAGGAGGCAGAAGATAACAATAACACTGGGCTTAGGGAAGACCAAGTGAATCTCAAAAATATCATTTCAACATAGGCTAATTACAACCAGACAACACTAATTTGCTTAGGGTAAGGCTGATACTTTAAAAGGGCAGGCTTGCCTGTTGGAAGATTTTACCTTTACTCCTGTTCTGGTGACCACTGATAATTTCAAATTTTACCTCACTTTCAGTCCAAGTTACAGTGGTCACCAGAACAAATAGTAACAATGACTCTTCCCAGCAGGGGCAGACAGCAATAAAAACCAATTAAAGTTTTAGCCATAAAAGTAGAGTAGAACCAGTGACTTGCACCTCCTGAATAATTGGGTTGGAAGGAGCAATGAAGAAAGAACACACACAAAATCCCATGGCTGCTTGAGCAACAGCAACAATGATTATATGATCGGAAAACCTATATATTTTGGTTTGTTTTATACATATGTTTTCAGAAACAGCATCAAGCTTAGAAAACGCTTTTGTGAGAAAGACCTTTTGATAATAAATGTGCTTAGAAAAAGCTTCCTGACAGACGGAATACATATTATTCCTTATTTCTAAGACAGGAGGAAGATAGATCCTCAATTTGTGTGGGAAGGGGGATATTTGTTTAAAATGTGTTCTATGTAGGGGTTTTGGATGAATGATATCAAGGTTACAACACCCCAGTGACCTGCTGTAGACATTGGGCTTTATTTATCACTTGGCATAAACATAATTAGGCTACTTTGACACAAACTTGTGATTTAAACAACTTTGGAAAAGTGAAAAGCAGGGTTGTACTCAGCTAAAGTGTCTGTTGTCCATGAAAGCCCCATAATCAGGATTATTTTCCAACCTTGCTGAAAGCGTGAGTAATTACTAAACTATGCAGCAAATTTTTCCTAATGGCTAAATCTAATAGTTGATTGCTTCCAGGAAACTCTAGGACAATGACTGTGGTCAGAAAGCTTAAAGTTAACCTGATGGATTTCAAAGTTTTTAACCTAAATGTATTACCTAAAAATTAATTTTGCCTGGTAATGAAATAGTACGGGTATCAATACCTCTCTGTGCACCCAGGAAGCCCTCTAATGTAAAAGAAAGCCTTGTGGAACTACTCCCTGCCATTACTGACAGAGGCGGCTCTAGACTTTGTGAGGCAAAACTTAGAGATGAGGCCCCAATCACTCCCCTAATGGGAATAATAATTCAAGGAATGAAAATTAACTGTATTAGGAGGGTACAGTATAGGGGAATGGATAGTACAGGGTGCAGGAGGGAACAGTACAGGGGGTAGGTAAGTGGGCACAGTACAGGGGGCAGGAGGAGACAGTATAGCGACAGTAAGGAATAATAAAGATATATTCTCCTCAAGCAGAGCTGCACAGGGAAGCTGCTCTCACAGATCCTACACCTATTCTGGCAGTCTGTCACAGAAAGAGAGAAATAAAGGGGGATGGGTGGAGAAAGAAAGAAAGAAAGAAAGGTGGAAGGAAAGAAAGCAGGAAAGATGGAAGGAAAGAAAGAAAGAAAGAAAGATGGAAGGGAAGAAAGAGTGAAAGAAAGAAAGATGGAAGGAAAGAAAGAAAGAAAAGATGGAAGGAAAGGAAGAGAAAGAAAGAACGAAAAGATGGATGGATAGATAGAAAGCAAGGGAGATGGAGGAAGAAGAGAAGGAAGGGCATCCCCTACATCAGTGTACTCACTGGGAGGCAGAAGGGACTGGATGGATAGATCAGACTCCACTTTTCCTTTTCTGTTGGGCTTCAGCATGAATCTTCCCACCCACATCCCCTTCTCTGAGGCAGAACAGAGAACACTACCGAGCAGAGTGGGCGGGGCAGACACAGGAGGAGAGGGCTGGAGGAGGAGGAGCAGAAGCAGCTCTCTCCTCTCCTGTCTGGCTGTGCGGGCAGCAGGGGGAGGGGGGGGAGATCTGTCAGAGCAGGCTCTGCTAAGCGGCTCTCCCTGTCTGTGATCTGGAGCTGTATGTGAGCTCCGATCACAAGGTAACTTGCTCTCACTCGCAGCCTGTAGCAGAGCGAGGGGTCACAGGACTGTGTGATGGAGGGTTACTCTGCTGCTGGAAGAGGCGGCTCTCTAATTAGGTAAACTAGCTAGCCGCGCGAGGCCCCTATGACTGCGAGGCCTGAGGCTATCTTCTAATTTGCCTAATTAGAGAGCCGCTTCTGATTACTGAATTAATGTGAATGTAGTAATTTGCAGCTTGTGTGCTCTCATTGTATAATAAAATAGTGGGGTGGGTCATAGATCCGACGTCAGAGCTGAGAAGGAAAATTTTCAAAATCCATGGCTATGGATCAATTCTATAAGCTCTTAGACTATTGCTCTACCTCCGACCACTACAAAAAGGGATGCTGGTCTCGTAGCAGGGCTTCTGACAGCCCACCAATGTCAGTCCAGGAACATCAATGCTGGAGAATAAATGTGATCTGCATATTCTCTGCAAGAGTAAGAGCAAAGTTGAGGCCTCTCATAAAGTGCTTCCTTGTGATTGGAGGGCTCCTCAGATGCATAGCAGATATCACAGTGGCTTGGTAAGCCCTTCCGACTTGCAACCTTGGAGTCTCTCATTTGAATTGTAGGCAGGACATTAATTGTCTGGAGTTGGTTGTGTGGGTTTCCCCTGGGTAGTCCGGTTTCCTCCCACACTCCAAAGACATACTGGTCGGATATTTGGCTTCTGTCTAAATTGACCTTATTATATGTCTGTCTGCAATGGAGGACGTTATGTTGTGATAAACTGATACATTTACTCAGGTATTCCAAAGCACCTTTGGGCATAATGTCTACTTTACAACCCTGAAAAGCTTCTTTGAGGCAAACTTCTAAATACACAATTGAAATACATATTTTCAATTTCCTAAAATTTCTTAAAATTCCAGAATAAGGACTTTTCAGTTTACTTGGATGGTAAAAAGGTCAAAGAATAGAAAAACACGATTTTGCTATCTTTTTCACCATGAATTGCTCAGTCATGCAACAGTCATGTCTTTATTTACACCTGAATGTGTGAAAAGAACAAGCCGACTATTGGACTTTGCTAGAAAAATATTTACCTGCCATTCTGTTCTTCCTCCACAAAGGTTTTAAGACAGAACAGCACTTCAAGGAAACCCTATATTTTGTCCAAATGTCACCTGAAATACAACAGCAAGAATAATAAGTGTCCAGTTACCCTGAAGCTGTAACTAGCACTATTCATTTACAGGAAGGTCCTACAGGTAAAATAAGTACTTGTTATATTTTTTGTCTCCTTTTGCAGACATTTTATACCCTTTTACTAAAACTAGAGAGTGCAAAATCTAGTGCAGCTCTCCATAGAAACCAATCAGCTTTCAGGTTTTATTGGCTTAAAGTGGGGTGCCCCTTAAAAATGTATTTTTAAAAGTCAGCAGCTACAAATACTGCAGCTGCTGACATTTAAGAATCGGACACTTACCTGTCCCAGGGTCCAGCGATGCAGGGGAACGAAGCTCGTTCCCCGCTCCGCGCGCGCCACCGGCATCCTTACTGTGGGCACCCGGCTGTGGCTTCACAGCGTGGCACCCACTGCGCATGCGCGAGCGACGCCACGCGCTGTGATACGCCGCAGTCATCTGGGACCTGTCACGTGTCCCAGATGACTGACTGCGCCGAGGGGAAATGACGTGTTTAGCCTAGGCTATGGAAGAGGCAGATTTTGTGGGACCACCTAGCAACAGGGAGAAATAGGTAAGTGCATTTTTTTTTTTATCCAATTGATTTTTATTAGCTCATTTGCTGCACATAGGTTAAAAGTTGTAAATTTGGGGGAAACACCACTTTAATTGAACAAGCTGAAATTAGAAGCTGATAGGCTACCATGCACAGTTGCACCGGATTCGGAGTGCTTCAGTTTTAGTAAATCTCTCCTTTACTGACTAACTTTAATTTAAAGTGGAAAATAAAGCTAATACTAACTTTTCTTAAAATGTTCCCTCCTCCTCCCTCCTTCTACCTACCCTGCATACCCTGTATAAAAAAAACATCTGTGTACTTACCTATTATTAAGTTTGGTCATGTGATCCTGAAGCCTAAATCTGCATAAAAAAATAAGTACAATTGACATTACCTGATAGAAGTGTCCCCTGTGCTGGAACGTTTTGTTCAGCATAAATCTTCCTCCTCCACTGACCACCCCCTACCGACGCCACCATAATCTTCTGGTGCTTTGGGCGTTAAAGTGTTTGTAAACCCCATTCATGAAATCTGATGGAGGCACATATATCTTTAGCGTTTACTTATCTCTCTCCAAAGCTGAAAGTCCCGTGTCTTTCTGCTGCTCCATTCGTCTGTTATCAGCAGAGACACTTCTGACAAGTTCTCCGACACATGAGATAAGAGCAGCTGAAAATTTGTGTCGGGAAAGGGAGCTTAGAGGTAGATAAGCAGAGAGCTTGTCTATTCACAGCACAGCTCTGCATGTTCCTTCCTTTCTCTGCTTATGTGTAGTAGGGGTGTGTGCCTTTCCTCCAATCAGCTGTCACAGTAAGTCCAGACTCCCCTCCCACTGCTGAACGAGGAAACACGATTTGCAACACGATATGCACTTTCTAAAGAATGTAGAAAGGGAAAGACAGCAGATATACAAGTAAAACGTATGTAGGGAGATTTGTTTCATCTCTGTGTATCATCTGAGGCTGTTCACTTCACTGGGTATAGGAGAGGGTTTACATCCAATTTAATAGAACTAATGGAGCTTTCACAGGCACTCATCAAGAGAGCCTGACTATAACCAGGGCCATCTTAATAGCATCATGGGCCCCTGGGCAAAGTGATGCACTTGGCCCCTACCAGCCTGACCCAATTACGCACCTACTCTCAAGAATTAATTATAAATAGTTAGAATTAAACATATATTGATTAGTACTTTCATTTCAATAAAATAGATTTTAAACAATAAGAAAACATTGCATAGGAGCCATGGACGTGCTGACGTAGGGTCTAGCACGGAGGGAGGGGTTTGAGCCCGAGAGCCGACGAGAGCGTGGGAGATGAGGAGGAGAGCACCGGACCGACATGGTGTGTGAGAGACGCCGTGGAGGTGCGCGTCTACCATCGGGACCGCTAGCCAGGACGCCACGGACCTAAAGACAAGGGCAGGCAAAACGAACGGGACGGCAGACGATCGGGTCCCGGCGCCCAGCGGCGATAGCGTCCTCCTCTTCGGACACTTGGCCCCCCCCTGCTCCCTCCACCCCACCACCACCCTCCACCGGCCGCAGAAGGAAAGCAGGCAGAGGCTTCAGGGAGCCTAGCTTGAGCGGAATAGAGGGGAAGCGCTGTGAGTATCTAGTCATTTCATCCCTCACTCACAAGCACTCGCAAGTACACCCCTTCAAAAGGTAAGCCCATAGCAGCATAAGAGCCTTTGGAAGCATGTTGTGAAGTACACTGCCCATCTCTAGGACTAAGGTAAAATGTTTTATTTCCTGAAAAGTTTGGGCTTAATGCGTGGCAATACTCCAGCGGCAATTACCCCATTTATTGGCGACCTCAAACGAGTTATAATAAGGAAAAAAGTAGGCCTATTGTGGTGCCTGGGACTTTCTGGATGCCTATTTCAAAGCCACAAATCCCTCTCACTAAGCACTGAGTAATGTATGTTCAGCAATCTATGTGTAGCTGTATAAAAGCCTGGAGAAACTAAATTACAGCAGCGTAAAAATCTGCCTGTATGCGTATCCAAATCGCATCAGGCAGACTTGGGTGTGCACTGAGCCCCAGAGAGGACAACTTTTGCAACAAGGCGGTTTGATTCCCGCCCCCTTTTTTTTTTTGCAGCCCGGATATATTTTTTGGGAGCCCTAAAATGTTTGTCTGAAGTATCATAGATACACATGGGTATATACGGGCTTTAAAACCCAAGATTGTGGGAAGGTTATGGACATTATATGGACATTATAGTCCCCAATGGTGCAAAAGTGTTTGAAATGAAAACTTTGTAATCTGCCTTACAGACATCTCATACATCAAAAGCTGCTCTGGGGACTGTATGTGCGACTCTGATTAGCGTCTATGAAGCGCTATTTCTTTATGCTAAAAGGATGCACGATCGAATGAAAGTGTGATTTTGACTGGGGCCTGGGAAGATCGATTATCACATCTAAAAACCGCGTTATGGAATGAAAGTAAGATTTTGATCGGTGCTCATGGAGATATACTGCCATATATCAAATACTGCACTATGGAATGAAGGTATGACTCCGACTGGTATTTAAACGCACTGACCGTTGAGGCTTAGCCTGATGACAGATGTTTGAAATAGAACCGGTACCTCAGATTATGTTTGTCTTATTTGAACCTCAGATTTTTCTTAAGCATGAAACTATGGTTAAAATATAAAATCACATATCTCTATGTTGCCCACGTCATCAAGATCAGCGACCCCATGTAACATATCGTAAATATCTACCGATTCTTCCAGTAGAGCTATTAGATAGGATATTGAAAAGGCGTAAACTTCTTATTGTGGAAGTTAACTAGCAGGAAGGGCGAACAAATCCCCCCATTCTAACAAAATAGCCCCAGCCATCGTGTAAGTGTCTAGTACACCACTCAAAGACCCTACAGACGGAAAAGGTCCCCCCCAGCCTACTGCAAACGTGACCGTATACACTAGAGGGACACCCAGAGGGACAAAGGACAGCCTTAAAGCAAGGATCGCATTAATAGGCAGGAGGTGGAAAAGGGCCCAGGAGGCCCAGGCCCATAACTAGACTGGGGAAAAGAATCAGGCCCATTAAAAAGATCAACATGAGTAAAGACCCACCCAAACAGCCCAAGAAAGCTACCGCCAAAGGCAGTAAAGGGGAGACAAGTACAATTAAACATTATTTAAGACAGGGTGCAAGCCCAAAAACATCGGGAAAAGAAACGCGGGCCGGAGCCTCCCCGGAGAGTAGGGGCGGGGTGGAAGGAGAAATTAATGACTCCAGAGCGGACCTTACAATGGAGACTGAGATTGAGCTCAGTAGGGGGGAGGATCAACAAGCAGGAACCCACATCCCTAACAAACATGAAATGGAGGCGATGCTCTTACGCCTGGAAAATGTAATTAAACTCGAAATTAACACCCTACGGGAGGATATGGGCCATCTGTTGTCCAGGGTTGAAGCGGTGGAGGGGAGAGCGGACTCCATAGATTTGGAAATCGCGAAGCTGAAAACACAATTAAAAGGCGCCTACCTCACGCAGAGAGATACCCTCTATAAGATAGAGGACCAAGAAAATAGGGATAGGAGGCAAAACCTGAGGCTGCGTGCCGTCCCGGAACAGAGAGGGGAAGACCTAGAAAGAAAACTATGGGAAATCTTGGGCCCTATAAGCGGCAAGGACTTGGATCATTTTCCCCATACAGAAAGGATACACCGAGTAGGAAGACCCGAAAGGGGGGGGCGCAGAGCGGCCCCGGGACATAATTGTCAGATTCAGCCACTTTAAAGAAAAAGAGGACCTGTGGGCTAAAATAAAAAATAAATCTCCTATACTGCATAAAGAAGCTGAAATTCAAGTATACGCTGACCTATCGGCCCGAACCCTCGAAAGACGGAGACACCAGAAACCCCTATTGGAAATATTGAAAAGGGAAAACATAAGATACAACTGGGGTTTCCCTTCATGCTTAATAGGGTTAAAGGAGGGGTGTTCGGCCAGGTTGAGGTTCCCGGAAGAAGTGCAGGGATTTTGTACAAAACTCGGGATCCCAGTCCCGAATCTGCAGGGCTGGATTGAAATGGAAGGCCTGGGGGACCCAGGGGGGGGGGTGGTGGGCGAATGCCCACACATAGCTACAAAAGAATCCAGCACAAATCGGCCCTGCCCCCACCCCCTCTGCGCCCCGAGCCCGGGCTGCGGAGGGAGAGGGGAGGGCTAAACAAGCTCCACCTCACCAGGAATCCGGAGTCTAAGGGAAGCCACAAAGGATGGCCCCCAAGGACCCGGGGACCCTAGTTGGGGTAAGAGAGGGGGGGAGGGGAGGGTGGGGAGGGGAGGGGGATGGGAGGAAGGGGGAGGGAGGGGAGGGGGGGATGGGGGGGAGGAGGGAGGGAAACCACGTCCGCTGTGGGGCTGCTGTCACCATCAATATCCCAGGGGGAAAAACAAAAAAAACAAAAAACAAAAAAACAAAACCCCAAAAAATAAATGAAGGACATAGAAATCAAATTTTTATCATATAATGTGAAAGGCTTAAACTCTCCCGGTAAGCGAGCTAAAATTTTGGAGGAAGCAGAGAGATATGGCGCAGGTATAGTGTTCCTGCAAGAGACCCACCTGGCACATTCCTCAAATATTAGACTTTTTTCTCCAGCTCTCCCAAATTGGTTTTATGGAGATACTATCTCGAGCAGGGCAAGAGGAGTGGCTATTGGGATTGCGAGGGACATTGACTTCACGGTGGAGGAGAGAATGACGGACCCCGAGGGGAGGTACCTGTTTCTTAGGGGCTCCCTCCTAGGGGTAGAACTTACACTGGCCAATGTTTATGCCCCCAACGCCAAACCTATCCTATTCCTCGAAGCAATTCTGCGTAAGCTAAGGGCCTTCAGGAAAGGATATTTGATCCTGATGGGGGACCTCAATTTCGTGATGGACCCCGCGAAGGATAGTACGTCTGGTGGCACGGGGAGGGGCAACATACAACTGAAGCGTATCAAAAAAAAACTATCGGAGGACCAACTGGTGGATGTGTGGAGGATCCAGCACCCGCAGTTGAGGGATTACTCGTTCTTTTCCCCTGTCCACCAGATGTATTCTCGCCTGGACTATATCTTAATAGACCATGGCATACTGGAAAGGGTCAAAGAAACCGAAATCGGAATAGCTTCCCTCTCGGACCACGCGCCGGTATCCATGAGGCTAAGGTTCCCCGAATACAAACAACCCTCTAGCGGATGGAAACTCAACCCGGAATTGTTATATGACAAAGAAATCAGGGATTATATCAAAAAGGAGCTAGAATGGTTCTTTCAAATCAACGACAACGGAGAGGTCTCAGAGGTACAACTGTGGGACGCTCATAAAGCGTTCATTAGGGGGCTCCTGATAGCTAAAGCCTCATGGAAAAAAAAGGAGAGGGCGAGAAAAACGCAGGCTCTAATAGCAGAGATTAAAACCCTGGAGCAAAAGCACAAATCTGGGGGGGCACTCAGCCAGTGCACATATATAGAGCTTACAGATAAGAGAGAGGAATTAAAAGATCTAGCTGAACAGGAAGTTAGACAGAAGTTCAATAAATTGCCCAGGGAACAATATATTTGGGGCAACAAGCCAGGGAAATATTTAGCAAGGAAATTACAAAAAAAGAAAACCAGAAATTTTATTGAAAAAATCCAAACAAAAAACGGGGAGATGAAGTTTACCCCTAGTGAAATAGCCTCGACATTTAGAGACTATTACAAAGAACTTTATGAGGTGAAAACCAAGGGAAACAACGACAGCATTGGAATTAGCCAGAAAACCTCCGAGTTTCTAGAGAGGGCAGGGCTGACAGTCCTAGGGGGAGAGGAGAGAGATGAGCTTGAGAGGCCAATAACCGAGGAGGAGATTTTAGCAGCCATCAAGAACTCTCCAACAGGGAAGAGCCCGGGCCCGGATGGCTTTACGGCCTCATATTATAAAACGTACAAAGAGATTCTTGTACCGAGATTGCTGCGATATATGAATGGATTAGGGATAGACTATGACATGAGCGAAGAGGCCCTAAAAGCTACGATCACTCTTTTGAGGAAGGATGGGAAGGATGGATCGGTGTGCTCGAACTACAGACTCATCTCCTTATTAAATTTCGACACAAAATTATACGCAAAGATACTGGCGGATCGAATAAAGGGGCACTTGGGCACACTGATCCATCCGGACCAGGTCGGGTTTGTCCCGGGCAGAGAGGGGAGGGACAATGGGATTCGGACATTGCTAGCCATACAGAGGATGGGAGATTCGAGAACCCCCAGTCTACTCCTCTCGATAGACGCTGAAAAAGCGTTCGACAGAGTAGACTGGGGGTTCATGTTCAACACTCTACAGAGGATGGGTTTCGGACCCAGAATTATTCAAAAAATCAAAACCCTATATAATCATCCGAAAACCAACATCAAGGTCAATGGAACGACCTCCGCGGAGTTCGAACTGTTTAATGGTACTAGGCAGGGCTGTCCACTCTCCCCTCTCCTTTTTATTCTATCCCTGGAACCGCTGTTAGCCACAATCCGCGGAAACCCAGAGGTGGAAGGCTGTAAAGTCGGCAGCGAAGAGCACAAACTTGCGGCCTTCGCCGACGACGTCCTCTTTTATATAAGCTCACCCCAGAAGTCAGTCCCCATATTGCTTAAAATTTTAACGGAATATGGGGAACTAACAAATTTTAGAATCAATGCCTCAAAAACATTTATCCTTAATATTAACCTCAATAAAATAGAGAAACAGACCCTACAGAAAACAGTTAGTTTCGTCTGGAAAAAAAGGATAAAATACTTAGGAATAGAACTGGCCAATAACCCAAGGAAATTATACAAAATAAACTATATCCCACTCCTAGAAGATATAAAAAAAAAATGCCAAGAGCTGAAGGGAAAAATTCTATCCTGGATAGGCAGGATTAATTCGGTAAAAATGATGATCCTACCAGTCATCACATATAAATTCCAGATGCTCCCCCTCCCTCTCCCAAAACAGTACCTCGGTAAACTAAGAGCTATTATAATGAATTTCATATGGAATTACAAAAAACATAGAATCTCCCTCCAAGTTCTAAAACAAGATAAAAGTCAGGGCGGTCTGGCGGTCCCAGACATAGAAAGTTACTACCATGCCATAGCACTATTAAGAATCGCAGAATGGGGTAAAATAGGTAACACTAAAAGATGGGTTAGTTTGGAGGAAGCACTGAGTGAAGCTAGGCTGGGGAAGATTGTGTGGAATCCTCCGAAAAGCCGGACACTGGGAGAAAAAACACATATAATCACAATCACGACTTTGAAAATTTGGGACAAAATATACAAAATATTGAACAAAAATTATAATTCGCCACTTATAGCACTCAAAGAAAACCCTTTTTTCCCGCCAGGGTTAAAGGAAATAGGAGGTGATTGGATCAGAAAGGATTGCACGAGACTAGGGGAAGTTATTAGTAAGGGGAAGGTTATGACATTGCACGAGTTACAGAATAATGAGGCTTTTTCCATAGATGGATGGCGGCATCGCCAGTTGACCCACTTTGTGGGCTCTCTTCCCAGCCCATTAAGGGAGGCTAAGGATTTAACAAAATTAGAGAAAATCTTTATGGCAGATTGTTCAAAAAAAAGAATATCCAGAATATATAAACTGTTATTAGAAAGAGATAGACCGGAGATGCCGCCATACCTTACCAAATGGGAAAGCGAATTAGGAACACAATTAGAAATAAGCACAAGTAAGAAAATTTTAAAATTAGCACACGGGTCAGCGGTAGATGCGAGAACTGCAGAAACAAACTTTAAGTGCATGGCTAGGTGGTATAGAACCCCAGACAGGGTCAGCAATTTCCAGGCGGAAACATCGGCGAACTGTTGGAGGGGGTGTGATCAAAGGGGCACAATGGGTCATTTATGGTGGGGGTGTCCTAAAATCAAAAAATTTTGGGAGACTATCCTAAAATACATAAAAGAAATAACAACAATCGAGGTAAAAAATGACCCTTGGGTGGCACTTATGCATGCCACACCCAAGGAAATTAAACAATATAAAGGCTCATTGATACCCCATCTGCTTAACGCGGCCAAAAAGGTAATTCCAAGGAGGTGGAAAGACAAGGAAAGCCCACCCTTATGGGAATGGGTTGACGCAGTGGAATCCACCTACATGATGGAATGTGTGTTGTACACTGGGGAGGAGGACAGAGAGGCCACGAGGGCTAGATGGGAGAGTTGGAGAAAATTCAAGAGATCTTGGAGCTACAGGGAGGCTTTGCGAGTGCAGCCATGACAACTGATGATCCCTGGGGGGTGAAGCCGAAAAGAGATCTAGCCATGGAAAGGCAGACCCTAAGGGCAGAGAAGATACTGGGGAGAAAGGGCCACCTTACAATAACAAAACAGCGGACGGGGATGGGGAGGGCGGGGGCACGGGGGGGACAGGGGGGGGGGGGGGAAATAAAAATAAAAACCCCCAGGGGGGCTAACTGGAAGAGTGATGGAACGGGATTTAGGATAAAGGAAGCGGAGGGGGAGTGGAGGCTGGGTGGGATCACGGATGTATACATGTATTTTTGGGCTTTGTAAATTTTATGGATGCCCGACTCAGGACCTCGATCCCCCCCAACTCCAGGGGGGAAAAAAAAAAAAAAAAGTGAGAATGAAATAATCCACTAATGATGCTAAGACAATTGGAGGGATGGAGATGCGGGCATAGCTGACACTCACCCACAAATATTCTTTCTGAAGTGGAAAAAAAAAAAAAAAAAAGAAAAAAAAAAGAAAACATTGCATAAATCAAAGACTAGTCAACACAAAGGGCACAGTACAGGGGGGAATCAGAAGGGCAAAGTATAGGGGGGGGGGGGGTGGTAGGTTAGGAGGGCAACATACCGGGTTCAAGAGGGCACAGTACAGTTTGCGGGATGCTGCCTGGGACACAGCCATCCCTGGGAAAGCTAACTAAAAAGAGTGACTATCTCAGCAAATCTGGGACAGTTGTCAAGTATGATGTAATGCAAGATTATCATGGGGCCCCCATGCACCTGGGGCCCTTGGGCAGTGCCAAAGGGTGCCCATGCATTAAGTCAGCCCTGACTATACCTCCTTTCCACCCAGATCTGCCGTTCACAGAAGCCTTACTACAGTTTCTAACATTGGTGTGCACAGCCGATTGCATTAGGGTGTGCACCGCAGAGCAGAGCAGTGTCAGTAAAGCAGAGATTGGTGTCAGTAGGGCAGTGGATGCTGTCAGTAGTTTTTGTTTTTTATTATTATTATTATTTTTTTTTTCATTTTTTTTTTTTTTTTTTTTTTTTTACAATATTATTTTTGATATTTTTTTTACAGTCTTTTAGGAGCCCCATTGGGGGGCTTTGGTGAAATATCAAGGGTCTTAACAAAGAGAAAGGGAATGAGGACAGAGGTTATCCAGTCCCTTTCTCTGCAGCCTCAGCTACACTAGAGAAAGCTCAGCTTCCACAAATAGAGCTTTCTTTTGGTGGTATTTGATTGCCTCTGCGGTTTTAATTTTTTTGCGCTATAAACAAAAAAAGAGCAACAATTTTACTTTACTATAAAAAAAATTTTTACTATAATAAATATCCCCCAAAAATATATAAAAAAAATAGTTTTTTTCCTCAGTTTAGGCCGATATGTATTCTGCTACATATTTTTGGCAAAAAAAAAAAAAATCACAATAAGCGTATATTGATTGGTTTGCGCAAAATTTATAGCGTCTACAAAATAGGGGATCATTTTATGGCATTTTTTTATTTTTATTAGTAATGGCGGCGATCTGCGATTTTTATCGGGACTGCGACATTATGGCGGACACATTGGACATTTTTTACACTATTTTGGGACCATTGTCATTTATACAGCGATCAGTGCTATAAAAATGCACTGATTACTGTGTAAATGACACTGGCAGTGAAGGGGTTAAACACTAGGGGGCGGTGAAGGGGTTAAGTGTGTCCTAGGGAGTGACTCTAATTGTGGGGGGGAGGGGCTTCAACACACATGACAGCGATCACTGCTCCTGATGACAGAGAGCAGTGATCTCTGTTCTGTCACTAGGCAGAATGGGGAAATGCCTTGTTTACAAATGCATCTCCCCGTTCTACCTCTCCATGACACGATCGCGGGCACCCGGCGGACATCGAGTCCACAGGACCCGCGGTCACGGAAAACGCTGCGGGTGGGTGCGCACGTGCTCAGCATCGCTTCTTAAAGGGGACGTACCTGTACGACCTTTTGCCCACCAGTGCCATTCTGCCGACGTAAATCAGCGTGTGTTGGTTGGCAAGCGGTTAAGGAGTGCACAGGCACACCCATCACTCCCTGTGTGCATGCCTGTGGTTTCTAAGAATGAACAACAATTTATAATTAGAAGAGGGGCGAATGATTGAAAATAGGAAGAAGTGGTAGTACCAGTTATTTAGACCAGGTTTAATGGGAAAAAAAAGGTTTTCATATGAAAACCAGCCATAATAAGTAGTGCAAACCTTTAGTAAATCAGGCCGAAGATGTTTTACAGTTTCAATAACCTTTGCATCTTATTTGTTGGATTGAGGTTGTCTAGGACTTGGGGGAACTCATTGCATTTACTCTGAGATGAGATACTGGGGGTTATTTACTAAAGGCAAATCCACTTTGCACTACAAGTGCGAAGTGCACTTGAAATTGCACTGAAAGTGCACTTGGAAGTCGCTGTAGATCTGAGGGGGACATGCAAGGAAAATAAAAAACAGCATCTTAGCTCGCACATGATTGGATGATAAAATCAGCAGAGCTTCCCCTCATTTCAGATCTACCCCTCAGATTTACAGCGACTGCACTTCAAAGGGCACTTTGCTCTTGTAGTGCAAAGTGGATTTGATAAGTAAATAACCCCCACTGTGTACTTGTATGGTGGTGAAAGGTCTGTTGTTTGAGTCTCTTCTAAAATCCCGAGCCTTGCAAATACAATGTGCAAATTAGCAATAACCACTGCGCCTGCTGGCCCTGACTTACAGCTCTGTTTATGGATCTAAACAACTCTGTTATAAAAAAAAAAGAAACAATGTTTATACCATAGTTCCAGTGTTTATAATATATACGCAGATGGAGCAAACATTCTCCCCAAAGATATTTTTATAGCCTGCAAAATGTTCCATCAAATTTAATTTACCTTCTTATATCCGATTGAATAAATGTATGCCCAATTACAACTTCTATCACCTGTCTAAAGTATATACTATATATATATTTTCCTTCTTTCTGTTACTGCCATCTAGTGTAGAAATAGATAAAAATAAAATTAACAAATCTGAGCACATCGCACCTATAGACTTCTATTAGCGTAATATGCCATTTTTCACTTTTCTTTTTGGTATCAATACAATCAGGTAAGGGTTCATTTAGAAGCCAAAGAAAGCACTTTGATAATTCCACTGAGCAGCAATAGGATCGTCAGTTCAAATCCCAACCACAGCACAGCACTACCTGCATGGAGTTTGCATGTTCTCCTTGTGTCTGTGTGGGTTTCCTCTGGGCACTCCGGTTTCCTCCCACATGCCAAAGACATGCTGGTAGGTTAATTGACTTCTGTCTACTGTAAATTGGCCCTAGTATATGTCTGTATGAATGTGAGTTAGGGACCTTAGATTGTAAGTTCCTTGAAAGCAGTGACTGGTGTAAATGTATAATATACTGTATATGTAAAGCGCTGTGTAAATCAAGGTTCGATCTAGGTCAGTGCCAGGGTTAGTGGTTGGGTCAAGTAAGGATCAAAGGTCAGGGTCAGTATATTTTGTGCAGGATTTTTTTTTTTTTAATTAGTATCAGTGTCAGTTAGTGTAAAGGCCCATACACACAATCAGACTTTTTGACAACCAACATGCAAATTAGCTGTTTTGGACCAACATCCGACCGTGTGTACGCTCCATCGGACCAACTTTTTCCAGGTTTCATCAGACTTTTGTTGGCTGTGCGAACGGACCAACTTTCTGCCAACAAAAGTCCGATGGACCAAAGTCCGACCGTGTGTACACAAAACCAACGGACTTTTGTACAAACCAATGCAGAACCAATGCAAAAGATCAGACAACAATACAGAAGTTGACCAAAGGTGGCGGTAAAGAGCAGAAAAACCAAGTGATTTGGTGAAAGTTGGCTGAAAAAGTCCTGCCGTGTGTATGCAATACCAACTTGGGGCCAACGCCCTTTGGACAAAAATCTACAGGAAAGTTGGTCCACGGTCCGATCGTGTGTATGAGGCTTTAGTGTGTTTTAGGTAGGACAAAAAAAAAAGGAAAATGCACACTATTGCTTCTTGTCTGTACAATGGGTACAAACAACAACTAACATACACATATGTGATATCCCTGCGATTACATTTTTTTAAATAAAATATTTGCCTTTAGTACAGTGCACCTGGAAAGTATTCACAGCGCTTCACTTTTTCCACATGTTACAGCCTTATTCCAAAATGGATTAAATTAATTATTTTCCTAAAAAATTCTACAAACAATACCCCATAATGACAACGTGAAGGAAGTTTGTTTGAAATCTTTACAAATTTATTAAAAAAATAAAAAAAAAAAAAAAAAAATCACATGTACATGCCTTTGCCATGACACTCAAAATTGAGCTTAGGTGCATTCTGTTTCCACTGATCATCCTTGAGATGTTTCTACAACTTGATTGGAGTCCACCTGTGGTAAATTCAGTTGATTGGACATGATTTGGAAAGGCGCACACCTGTCTATATAAAGGTCCCACAGTTAAAAGTGCATGTCAGAGCACAAACCAAGCCATGAAGTCCAAGGAATTGTCTGAGGACCTCCGAGACAGGATTGTATTGAGGCACAGATCTGGGGAAGGGTACAGAAAACTTTCTGCAGCATTGAAGGTCCCAATGAGCACAGTGGCCTCCATTATCTGTACATTGAAGAAGTTCGGAACCACCAGGACTCTTCCTAGAGCGGGCTGCCCGGCCAAACTGAGCGATTGGAGAAGAAGAGCCTTAATCAGGGAGCTGACCAAGAACCTGATTGTCACTCTGACAGAGCTCCAGAGTTTTCTCTGTGGAGAGAGGAGAACCTTCCAGAAGAACAACCATCTCTGCAGCACTTCACCAATCAGTCCTGTATGGTAGAGTGGCCAGACGGAAGCCACTCCTCAGTAAAAGGCACACAACAGTCCGTCTGGAGTTTGCCAAAAGGCACCTGAAGGACTCTCAGACCATGAGAAATAAAATTCTCTGGTCTGATGAAACAAAGATTGAACTCTTTGGCCTAAATGGCAAGCGTCATGTTTGGAGGAAACCAGGCAACGCTCATCACCTGCCCAATACCATCCCTACAGTGAAGCATGGTGGTGGCAGCATCATGCTGTGGGGATGTTTTTCAGCTGCAGGAACTGGGAGGACTAGTCAGGATTGAGGGAAAGATGAATGCAGCAATGTACAGAGACTGGGGCGAAGGTTCATCTTCCAACAGGACAATGACCCTAAGCACACAGCCAAGATAACAAAGGAGTGGCCACGGGACAACTCTGTGAGTGTCCTTGAGTGGCCCAGCCAGAGCCCAAACTTCAACCTGATTGAACATCTCTGGAAAGATCTGAAAATGGTTGTGCATTGACGCTCCCCATCCAACCTGATGGAGCTTAAGAGATCCTCTAAAGAAGAATGGGAGAAACTGCCCAAAAATCAGTGTGCCAAGCTTGTAACATCATACTCAAAAAGACTTGAGGATGTAATTGGTACCAAAGGTGCTTCAACAAAGTATTGAGCAAAGGCTGTGAATACTTATGTGCATGTGATTTTTAAACAAATGTCTTTCACGTTGTCATTATGGGGTATTGTTTGTAGAATTTTCAGGAAAATATTGAATTTAATCCATTTTGGAATAAGGCTGTAACATAACAAAATGTGGAAAAACTGAAGCGCTGTGAATACTTTCCGGATGCACTGTATCGCTTAAAGTGGATGTAAACCTAATGTCATCCTTTCTAAACTACTGCCATAGGGGTTATCTATAAGGATATACATGCCTCCTGCATGTATCTTTACCTGTCAAATGTCTCCCCTCTGTCTGTTATGAGACCCGAAAAACTGCAGATTCTGTGGGTGGGTCTGTTGTCTGGAGCTCGGTGGGTGGAGTTGTGATGTCAGTAGACTCCCCGCCCACCTCTACACTCCCCTTGTCAATATGCATTTTCTCCTGTGTATTTCTTACACTGAAGCTCTGCTATGATCTCTAACATCCAGTGAAAAGACAGGAAAGTAACCACATGACTTTGTTTTGGATTTCAGACTAAAATGTCTGAACCGAGTTATCTGCACCTGGTCCAAATTCAAAATGTTCATGCATGCATGTTAGAAGTAACACACTGACACGCACTGTTCAGAGAAGAACTTCCTTTTATTGCTCTGGGCGGATAGCCCCCTTATAGTAAGAAGATGACTCATTGTTTGCAAAAACATATTCAAAGTCTAGTTGTGTTGTCATCTGTGGATTGGAAGACTCTTATCTATGTGTCCCATCTTCCAGTCAGCTTCATCCAGGTATTTTCTGCTGATGTGAGGTTGTGGACTCTTGAACCCACTCGTGGGAGGGGGGTCTCTAGTTACTTCATTTTGAGTAAGGAGATTCAGCATTTATACGTATACAATAGAAATAGTCATTTTATCAAAGCATTAATAAATCCACAACAACTTCAGCATGCCCAATTATGCTGAGGTGTGGAATATCCAATCCTGGCAGAGCAGCAGAAGTGGGAGGGAATTAAAAAATAATGCATGTCTCTTAGGCTAGTGCACGAGATATGTAAATTACTTGTCACTCACAGCAAGGGGAGGATTTGACAAAGTTTTTCTCTGTTTGTCAAGATTTATCTCACTGAACAATAAAACGGAAAATTGTATACTTACCCTTCCGTAATTTTCCTTTCCTGTTGCATCACATGGCAGCATACACATATGGGTTGTGGCTCCGCCTCCGCAACCTGATAGGACCGCGTAGCTATTAAACCTTGAGAGGGTCCCCGCCCCAGTATTCTCAGTATCTATATACCTCACCTCAGACGGGTGGGTAATTGTATGCTGCCATGTGATGCAACAGGAAAGGAAAATTACGGAAGGGTAAGTATACAATTTTCCGTTTTCCTGTCGCATCATGGCAGCATACACATATGGGGATTAACTCGCCAAACTGGGTGGGTCTGAACACAAATATTTTATTTACAAGGAATTGAGGTATTTGAACAGATAATTGCCCTCCCAAATTCCACCGTGGACAATCTGGCCGAGTCCACTTTGTAGTGCGTAATAAAGGTACTCTTAGAGGACCATGTGGCTGCTTTGCATATCGTTTCCGAGGAGACTTTGCAGAAAGCTGCCCAGGAGGTCGCCATTGCCCTTGTGGAGTGTGCCCTTATGCCCTCAGGTACTTGAGTTTTACTGGAAGTGTAGGTTCTACTGATGGTTTTTACCAGCCACGCTGCGATAGTGCGGGATGTTGCTGCTTGACCTTTCCTAGGGCCATATGGAATGACTAGGAGGTTCTCCGATTTCCTTAGGTCACTGGTCATTGAGAGGTATGCCAGGATGTTGGTTTTTAGGTCTAGTGGATGTGGATTCCCCTGTTCCGTGGTTAGAACGGGAAGACAAATTTCCTGATTGAAATGGAAGGAAGACATCACTTTTGGGATGAATCGGTCCGATGGTTTCAGGACTATCTTGTCTGGGTAGACTGTCAAGTATGGTTCGGTGGCCATCAAAGCGTGGATTTCCGAAACTCTTTTGGCTGATGTAATTGCTATGAGGAAGGAGGTTTTTAATGTTAAATTCCATAGCGATATTCCTTCAACTGGAAAGAATGGTTCGCGACACAGGGCATCCAGTACCACTGCAAGGTCCCAGGTCGGGAAGGAAGGTTTTTTGGGAGGCCTTATTTTCAGGCAGGCCTTCTGGAATTGCTCAATGAGTGGTTCCCTTGCCCATCTTACGCCCGTCATGGCAGATAAAGCTGACACGTGTACCTTTAGGGTATTTGACCCAAGACCCTTGTCAAGACCTCGCTGCAGGAATTCCAGAATCTGTGCCACTGTTGGAGATGTTGGATCCCATGCTTGTGTTTGTGCAACCGCGAGGAATTTTTCCCAGATTCTCCTGTAGGTGTTGTTGGTGGTGACTTTCCTGGCTTGGAGGAGAGTGTCTACCACTTTCTGTGAGCAGCCCTGTGCTACGAATCTAGACCTCTCAATCTCCATGCTGTCAGGTGTAGTCTTCCTGGACATGGGTGGAGGAGCTGACCTTGGGATAGTAGATCCGCTGCTATGGGCAGTGGTAGTGAATCCGCTGTATTCAGCTGGAGGAGAGTCGTGAACCATGGGCGTCTCGGCCAGAAGGGAAGGACCGCTATCACTGTGGATCCCGAGTTCTTGAGTCTGAGTAGTAGCCTCGGAATAATTGGTATCGGTGGAAACACGTAGCCCAGGTTGAAGTCCCAGCTGTGCTGTAAGCAGTCCGTACCTTCTGCTGTCGGGAAGGGTACTCTCGACAAGAACCTGCGACACTTCGTGTTGGATGGAGTTGCTGCCAAGTCTATCTCTGGTACTCCCCAGGTCTTGGTTATCAGGGAGAATGCTTGGTGGCTCAGTGTCCATTCGCTGTTGGACACGAAACTCCTGCTCAGGGTGTCGGCTATTTGGTTCTGGGTCCCTGGCACATATGCTGCCCGGAGACCCGAAAGGTTCTGCTGTGCCCATTCGAAGACTGGTCGGACTTCTTGTAGCATTGATCGACTTCTGGTACCTCCTTGCCTGTTGATGTAGGCAACTGCTACTCGATTGTCCATCTTCAGTAAGACTTCTTTGCCCTTCAGGAAGTGGCTGAAGGCTAGGAGAGCTTTGAATGCCGCCCTCATTTCCAATATGTTGGACACCATATTGTGTGTACTGAACGGCCAGCAGCCTTGGACTGCGAGGTGTTGGTAGTGTGCTCCCCAACCTTCCCCGCTGGCATCCGAGGTGATTACTTCCTGGGAGAGAAGGACTATGTTCTTGCATCTCTTTAGGTTGTGTGGCCTGGTCCACCACCAGAGTGATTGTTTCACTTCCTCTCTGAGCACAATTGGTTGGAACATTGATACGCCATTCCACTGCCTGAGAAATGACACTTGAAGAGGTCTTGTGTGCCACTGAGCCCATCGAACCATCGGGATGGTCGCTGAGAATGAACCCAGAATGCTGAGACACTCCCTGGTGGGGATTGAGCTGGCCGAAAGCAGCCTTCTTGCCTTTTGGATCAGTATAGGGATCTTTTCCCTCGGGAGCTCTATAGTGTTGAGGAGTGTATCCAGTTCTGCTCCTAGAAAAATCATCCTCTGTGTGGGATTTAGATTGCTCTTTTTCCAATTGATCAGCCACCCGAATTTCTGCAGGGTGGAGATTAACATGGATCGATGTGTAAGGAGGGACTCTTGATTGTTTGCGAGTAGGAGGATATCGTCCAGGTAATGGTGGACTCTTAGACCTTGTTCCCTTAGAAGAGCTATCACTGGAAGTAGGACCTTTGTGAACGTCCTTGGAGCAGTGGAAATCCCGAATGGGAGGCTTTGGAATTGGAAGTGTTGCCTGCCTACCGCAAAACGGAGATACTTTTGGAATGAAATGTGAATGGGGATATGTAAGTAAGCGTCCTGTAAATCTATAGAGAGCATCCAGTCTCCGATGTTTATGGCCTGAAGAATCGACTGCAGGCTTTCCATCCTGAATGTTTCTACCTGGATCGATCGGTTTAGCTTTTTTAAGTCCAGAACTGGACGAAGATCCCCCGTCTTTTTCTTTACCAGGAACAAGGGTGAGTAGACCCCTTTCCCCCTCTGGGATAATGGTACTTTTACTATCGCCTGCTTTTGGTCTAAGCCTTGAACATACTCGGTCAATAGTAGTCTCTTGTCCTGAGATGTCGGTAGTTTTGTTATACAAAACCTGCTCCTTGGCCGTTTTCGAAAACTCCATTTGTGGCCGAATTGGATAGTAGCTACTGTCCATGTATCCTTTATTGTTTCCGCCCATACCTGCTTGTATTTCATGAGTCTGGCTCCTACCACAGCTGGTTGAGCGGGCATGGCGTCAAAAGGATTTCTGATCCCCTGAGACAGGGTTCTTGGATTTTTGAAATTTGAGAAAGGAAGACTGGGGGTTCTTCCAGCTCCTCCTGTACTCTCTGCCGGGTCTGTAAGACTTCGCCTCCCTATATTTGTTAGGTAGGTTCCTTCTAAAGGTGGGCGGTCTTTGTTGTCTTGGCCTTCTATCCGAAGGGATAAGGCCAGATTTTCCCCCGGTTACTTTTGAGATAGCCGAGTCTAGTTTCTCACCAAAGAGGTTTGTTCCATCAAAGGGAATCTTGCACCAATTGGATTTTGAAGATGGATCCGCCGACCAGGGCTTTAGCCAAAGTGCCCTTCTGGCCATTACTGAGCTCAGCATTGCCCTAGATGTAGATTTTATTATGTCTACAGACGCTTCTGCGACAAAATCGCCTGCGAGGGATAGCTCCTGGAGTGCAGATATTACTCTCTCCTGCTCCACTCCCTCCGTCACTAGTTTCTCGGCACTGGAAGACCAATTGGAAATAGCTTTTCCTACCGCTGCCAGCGCTACTGCAGGTCTGCATGCGCCTCCCGCTGACAAATAGTTATTTTTTTTTTTTTTTTTTTTTTGAGGTCGAGATCGATTTTCCTGTCCAATACGTCTTTGAACGTAACTGCATCCTCAATTGGAAGCGTCACATGCCTGGCAAGTCTCATCAGTGAGGAGTCTACTACTGGCGGGGATATCAGCGGGTTCACGTTAGGCTCTTTTAGAGGATAGAGTTTTGCTAGTCGATTGGCAAGACTAGCTTTTTTCTCCGGCTTTTGCCACTCTTCCTTAATTAAGTCTTCCAGCTCCTCAATGAATGGGAAGGTCTCTGGCTCTTTCCTGAGATTTGGGAAGTACTTCCTCACTTTATGAGGAGTTTCTTTCTCTTCCACCCAATCGATCGATTCCTTGATTGATTTTATAAAGGGTTCAACCAAAGTGAAGTCGAAGCCAGTAGATGTTTCTATGTCTTCGGTATCAGACAGAAGTTCTGTCGTCTTTGAAGTGGAAGGGGCAGAGGGAGAGTCTTGAACTGCTCTGCTTACCTCGGGCCCTGCGATTTGTAGGGTCGGTTCTCTCACTGGTTGGCTTAACTCCATCTCTCTGTCTTTAGTTGCTTCGTTGAAGCATGTCCGACAGGCCAGCTTGTCTGGGAGCGCTATTGCGCCGCAAATCCAACAGGAGTTTGCTGATGGACGGAGACTCTGCGCATGCGGGGAGCGTCTGCGTGTAGGAGTTCTCCTGCGATAGGAATGCCCATGTCTGGAGTAAGATCTTGATCTGCTCCTTCTGCGACTGGATCTGCCTCTGTCCCTTGAACGGCTTCTTCCACGATCTGAGCGGCTGTGTCTGCGACTTGAGCGTCTGCTCTTTGATCGTCTTGAGTGCGATGATCTGGGCGACCTGGTAGGGCTGTTCCATTTAAACAGCGTTAGTGCCATGCTCTCTTTTTCCTCTTCTTACTTACCCGTCTTCCCCTCTTACCTTTTAGGCTGGCGATGGTCTGCTGGGGCAGCGGCCTCCATGAAAAAGTGAGTCCTGTAATACAGGGAAATGAGGAGTGCAAAGAAGCAGGCAGAGGATTGTAGTTAGGAAATACAGGCAATGGGTTAACTAACCTTAATCTGAAGAGTAATACTGCAGAGTATGCAGCTGGTAGCAATTGGTTCAGCAGTAGAAGAGATGCAGTGAAGTTTTTCCTTCAAACTAGCAGCGTTTCTCTGTATATGCAGCCACAGAGAAACACAGAGACTGTCAGATTTTTAAATTTTGGCGCCGCCGTCGCCGTAGCGATGACGTCACGCTCGTGCATGCGCAGTAGCGCCGCTCGTCGCCATTTTGGAAGCTGGAAACCCAGCTAGAGGGCGAGAATCTAGTCCTCTGAGCATGCTCCGTTGCTCAGAGCCGCTCGGCCGTCCTGAATAGGGAAGAGGAGGACTAACTAACCCAGCATGCCTGTTCTAAAGGCTAATCCGGCGACCACTCAAGGAATTAACTCACAGGTATGGATATTTGATAAACTACTGCCCCACACACACCAGGGAAGATAGACCTATTAATAGGAGGTGATACTACATGGCATTCCAATATGAAAAATCCCTGCATAGTACACAGATAGATGGGCCGATTTACAGCCCTAAGACACCAGTGCATGAAAGATAGGATTGGAGGCCGCTGCTTGTTAAGCCTATTTAAGGCTTGTTTAAGTGAGAAAATGTTGTTTACATACCCCTGAGACCATCAGAGTGGGGTTCCTCCATTTAGCTCATTTAGAGGCTGTACAGGTAGGACTTCCAGCCAGGAGAGGCTTGAACCTGGCTGGGGCGATAGCGGTAAGAGGTGCTGTACTTTTCGGTCTTGTCAGGTGAGGAAAAAAAGGAGAATACTGGGGCGGGGACCCTCTCAAGGTTTAATAGCTACGCGGTCCTATCAGGTTGCGGAGGCGGAGCCACAACCCATATGTGTATGCTGCCATGATGCGACAGGAAAAGAGGATTGCTCAGAGCTGGATTAACTCTTTGTGGCAAGACTGGGCTCAAATGATAGGAAATCTTATACTCTACTTTATGACATCAAAAAAAAAAAGAAAAAAATTCTCGGGTTTACATCCACTTTAAATCTGCCTCTTTATATGTGCTTAGAGTTCAGCTTTGGAATCCTGTCCTGTGATTTATTTGTAATCATCTTCATCATGCACAATTTTCCTTCATGTGTTTTGTGTACTCAGAAGGACAGCCTGCTTGAGAATGTGAGGAAAATCTTCCAGATATAAAACGATGATATTTTAGGTAAGGAATTTGTCATTAGCCTAATGGCGTGTTTGCAAACAGAACATGCAGTGTCACATGACGCACACAGGAGGAAATTACAGCTGGAACTCTCAATAGCAAATTAAAGTGAAGTCACCATTCCACAAGCGCGAATTTGATGGCGTCCTAATTAAAAAGTCACACTTGCCAGTTGCAGACTGGGGAAATCCTTGGAGGAACTGCGTCCAGGAAAATCCACGAATAGCAATATTACGTATGGAAAGATGAATGGACCCTTGGTATGCGGTAATAGCCTCTACTGATCAAAATATTTTGAAGTTGCTGCAGATGTCATAATATAGCGTTAAATCTAACTGACACTTTGTAGATTTTTACAAAGTCTGCCATCTTTTTGAAGGTTAAGACTATATTTTATCTTCCCTGTAACAAGAGTGTCAGAAACGCCTTCTAAAGCCACCCATGCAATTTTGGCAAGACATCGTGGATGCCTAGACTCCCTAAGGGTTGTATGGCTTTAGATGGAGCTTAAATGGACTGGACTGGCTGCCTGACTCTGTGCTGACTCTCTTGCTTCTGTAGTTTGAATCACTGACCCAGGACATACATGTAGAACAGGGATATCTGAGAAAAGGCAAAAGTACTTACCTGCATACATTTTTTGAGCCTGTGACTCAAAGAACTGAACCCAAGGGATGCGCATGACAGCCAGGATGCTAACATTTTTAGAAGGAGAAAACTGTATTTCCCGAATTTATGGGCTTATTTATGAGGAAGATTGGATGCCGCTGTTAGCAGGGCATTGCAGCAATTCCTCCACTCTGAAGAAGCAATTACTGCATGGCAATGCAAATTCCCATCATGTCCTAAAATCCTAAATCAAGTTTCGTCCTCCCAGCATGTTTTGATCATTTATTAGAATGAGTGGGGCTCTGCTTAAAGCATAGAAGAGTAACTGTAGGAAAAGACCAAGTGGTCTGTTGAGTTTGCCCCCCCCCCCCCACCCATTTATTTAACATCTCTGTCTGGAGATGAACCTTCATACTGAAAACATTCCCCCCATGAACTTTAATCACATCCTTCATGTTTTAAAGTGGTTGTAAACTTCTGAAATGAAGATTGATCCTATCCCCCTATAGTGAGTACTTGCCTCAATCCAAAGCACCTGGTGGGATTTCTGTCTCCTCTCCCATTCCTCTGATATTGGCATGACTCACTTCTAAAAGGTCATGCCAACACCACATAGCCCCTGTCCCATTCCCCGGCACACAGAAGGTGATTGACAGCTTCTGTAGTGCTTGTTTCCCTATGAGACTGTGGAGAGGGGAGGGGGGGGGCATTCCCACCATGTAGGTCTTACACTTAGTTCTCTGATGTTACATCCTCATCCCCTTCCTGCTGGAGCAAAGAAATAGTCTTCGATCTGTGTGTCTTAGAAGGCTGTAGAGAAGAGGGGGCTGCAGATAAACAAGTACAACTTACGTAGGAGGATTTGTTTCATCCTGGTGTAGCACCTATATGTAAGGTTTTATTATTATATTATTATACACGATTTATATCGCCCCTACAGTTTACGCTTTACAATGTAGAGGGGGGGACAGCACAATTACAGTAAAGTTCAATACAGAAGGGACAGGAGGGCCCTGCTCGTAGAGCTTACATTCTAAAGGGAGGGGGTGGTGGTACAAAAGGTAATAGATGCGGGGAATGATTTAATGGGGGTGGCTTGGGGACAGTTGTTCCCTGAATAAGTGAGTTTTCAGGGACCTTCTAAAGGTGGATAGGGTAGGGGCTGAACGGATATTCCAGAGCAGGGAGTTCCAGAGGATGGGAGAGGCTCTGAAGAAGTCCTGAAGGCGAGCATGGGAGGAGGTAACAAGGGAGCTAGAGAGTAGGAGGTCCTGGGAGGAACGGAGGGGCCGATTTGGGCGATATCTGCAGATGAGGTTGGTGATGTAGCTGGGGGCGATGTTGTGGATCGGATGGCCTTGTATGTTGTGGTTAGCATTTTGAATGTTATACGGTGGTGTAGGGGTTTTCCCTTTCTTTTGCACCCTCTCTCTTCTTATATATATCTTGCACCATATTTGTTGCTTGTCTCTGGACTCATTCTATCCTACCAATATCTTTTTTGTAAGAGAGGTCTTCAGAACTGGGCACATTATTGTACATGAGATCTAACTAAAATCTTTGCTTGTTGCAGAGCTTCAAGAAAGTAGAGTGGAAAGCTGTCTCTGGTGACAGGGTTCCTTTCCAGGCAAGTTGTCTACCTCCCACACCCCCCCACCCCTCTTGAGATGGTTTTATACTTACCTAGACTTCAAAGCTGGAAAATAGTCCAAATGACAAACCCCTTGGCTTCACCCAGTATGAAGACTTTCCTGCTTTAGTGGTACTAGGAGCTTACAGGGCTACATCACAGTACAGTGGGTATAGAAAAGAATCACCCCCTTTAAAATATTTACATGTTGTTGCTTTGCAGCCTGAAATGAAGACAGACATTTACTAGTGCAACATCCGAGTGAAACATATAACACCAACATTTAAAAAATAAATAAAAATAAAATGAAAACAGAATCACTGAGTTGGAAAAGGATCAGTATTTTGTCGGACCACCTTTTGCTTTAATTGCAGCCTTTAGTTCAATTGGGATATGTCTCTACTAACTTTGCACATCTAGACTTTGCAATGTTTGTCCACTCTTCTTTGCAGAAAAAAAATGTAATTTTTAGTCTCATCTGACCACAACACCTTTTCCCATGTGGCCTCAGAATCTTCAAGGTGTGTTTAAGGTGGTCAAATAAGACAAAAATTAAATTAAAAGAGGGGTGGTGGTAGGACGTTTAAGAGACCAGTCCTCAAGTACACAGTCTACTTGCTAAGGTGACCAGTCTTCTCAATAGGAAATTCTACCATAAGAATAGTTAGCAGACAGCATTTCCTAATGGACTAATGGTTAATGTAGCTTGTGAATATTCGGGGAGCATCTCAACAATACACCTGGGGCACGTCCTTTAATTAAAAAACAAAACAAAACATTAGCTGAACAACAGCTTTAAAGCTTAAAGCTGGCTATACATGGATTTCATTTTGACTAGTTCCTGCTGAATTGGCTGAAATCCAATCCGTTGGTGGCCCTGTTGGCACCACCCAGCTCAACAAACCTCAGTCTGAAGATTGAAGAAGTTGGGTGGAAAATTATCAGCTAAACAGTAACTGCTTGGTTTTTCAGACAGCCATAGGTGCCAATGGTCAGAATACAATATCTGGCAGGAGAGATTTGCGCTAGTTAGTTTGAATTGTAGAACTCTGTTTAATTTATTTTCTTCAGCCCATGAGTAATGCCGAGTACACATGGTCGGAATTTCCGATGGAAACAGTCCGATGGGAGCTTTTCATCGGATTTTCTATCCGTGTGTATGCCCATCGGTCTTTTTCTGTCGGAATTTCCGACGGACTTTGGATTGAGAGCCTGTTCTTAATTTTTCCGACGGAAAACCTTTCTATCGGATTTTCCGATCGTGTGTATGCAATTCCGACACGCAAAATTCAGACGCATGCTCTGAAACAATTCGACGCATGCTCGGAAGCATTAAATTTCCCTTTTATAGTGCAGTCTAACGTGTTGTATGTTATTGACCATTGGAATTTGGTGTGACCGTGTGTAGGCAAGACAGTTTGAGCGAAATTCCGTCGGAATTCCGACAGGAAAACCATCAGAGCTTTTTTTCCGACGAGAATTCCGACCGTGTGTACGCAGCATTAATTTATTAGCCTGAATCAGTGCAAGATATGTGGAACATTGCTGTCTGCAGTTTTTGGTTCAATGGGACCCATTTTTTAGGGCCAAAGGGTACCAAAATGTTTAAAAGCCTACGCTGATCATGTTCAAAATGACAATAGAGCAAAATTTCACTTAGAGGCCCATTTACTTTTTAGGTCTTAAGACTTTATTTATCCTACCATAAGGCTCCATTGTGCTTCATCTTGTAAAATTTCTTTCCACCTTTGTAACAAAATCATGATTTCACAGCGATGTATGCGTATATAATCATATAGTCAAAGCTGTTGAAATGTGCCTTTATATATCCACATTACAGTTGTAGTAATGCTCTTTTGATCCAGTGTGTAAAATCAAATATTAGACCACAGAAGATCTTGTTCGGCCATTAATGTATTAGGTTACTTGAAAATAAAGCTGTATTGGTATCCGGGCATGTGTGAGAGCACAAGCCAGTCATTAATAGATGTCATAGCAAATGAAAAAGTGACTTGTAATAAAGTAAAGGCTAAAGTACAACTCATGCAAAAAATAGTGCTAACAAACTGAAAATAGCCAAAACCGACTGTGATAACATATATTTACATTTTAATCAAATGTGTAAAGAAATGTATCAGCCACTACAAGTAGTTTGACTCCCATTGTCTCAGGACTAGTTTGACATCATACAAAATGTCCACTAATTATATTATATCATTACTTGGTGTGATGTCACTGTGCATGATTAATAGTGCAAAGTATAGTAGTGTGCCATAAACCATCAAAAACTATAAGAACCCATTCACACTTAGGTGTCCTTTTATGAAACTGAGATCAGCTGCGATCCCAAGTCTCACAGCTGATCTCAGGTCTTTACCAGTGTATGAAACTGAGGTAATCAGATGAGAACATGTTCTCCACTGATTACCTCAGCACAGTGAGAATCTGTAACTGACTGTCACAGAAACGGCCAGTGTATGAAGGTGCGATCTCAGCACCTCACTGGCGATCTGTGACAGGATTCTCACTTTCTGATTCACCATCTCAGAGGTGGAGAATCAGAGAGAGAAGCGGGAAGCTGCCTCAGTATTCTGGAGAAAGCAGGAAGTCTTTTGACTTCCTTCTTTCACTCAGGAGCAGCCATACAGTGAGAGCACATCCTCCCCACCATTACACACCCCAAAACCAGCAGGTTAGCAATCTAAAGTGTGTATATATATATATATATGTATATATATATATATATATATATATATATATAGATATAGATATATATATAGATATAGATCTATCTATCTATCTATCTCTATATATATATATATATATATATATATATATATATATATATATATATATATATATATATATATATATATATATATATATATATATAATAAATATATATATATATAAATAGATAGATAGATATACACATACACATTGAAATAAACACACGCATATATATATATATATGCTATGATATATATATATATATATATATATATATATATATATATAGATAGATAGATAGATAGATAGATAGATAGATAGATAGATATAAATATATATATATATATATATATATATATATATATATATATATATATATATATATATGTATATATATTATTCTACCTGCATTTAAATGCTATTATTAATGTAATTTTTATATTATTTTTAATTTATTAGTAAATAAAATTTTGTAAACCCTGAAATATGGTTTTACCCATGGTATGTTCCATTAGGCTACTTTCACACTGAGGCGCTGGGCGTGCTGGCGGTAAAGCAGCACTATATTTAGCGGCACTTTACCGTCGTCATAGCGGCGCTTTTCGAACGCTAGCGGGGCAGTTTTACCCCCGCTAATGACTGAAAAAGGGTTAAAACCACCCGCAAAGCGCCACTGCAGCGGCGCTTTGCAGGGGGGTTTGGAGCGCTGCCCCATTGTTTTCAATGGGAAGGGGGCGCTTTAGGATCGGTAAATACACCGCTCCTACAGCGCTCCAAAGATGCGGCTTGCAGGACATTTTTCAGCATCCTTCAGGCGCTATTTTTAGAACTTTAGGCCCCTTTCACACTGGGGCGGTTTTCAGGTGGTACAGTGATAAAAATAGCGCCTGTACACCGCCTGAAAAAAACGGCGGGCTTTCACACTGGAGCGGTGCGCTAGCAGGACGGTCAAAAAAGTCCTGCTAGCAGCATCTTTGGAGCGGTGAAGGAGCGGTGTATTCATAATTCAAATTCAAATTGAAATCAATGGGACAGTGCGGCAATACCGCCGGCAAAGCGCCACTGCAGCAGCGCTTTGCGGGCGGTTTTACCCCTTTTTCTGCAGTTAGGGGGGGGTTAAAACTGCTAGCGGCTGAAAACCGACGCTAAAACGACAGTAAAGCAGCGCTAAATAAAGCGCTGCTTTACCGCCGACGCCGCTCCCACCCCAGTGTGAAAGGTGTCTTATATAGGGGTTTATCAATTATGAAATATATTTTATTTTAATTTATTAATAAATATTTATACTTGTAAACTTACATTTATATGAATGGTGTATAGCTGCATTACATATGTGGATTACATTAATTTACTATACACCATTCACATTTAAATAGGCACATGTATGATCTTTAAATATTGATAAAAACAATGTTTTTTAATAATTAGGTTAATGTATATTGTGTAGGGGGAATTTAACTTTATTATTTTATTAATATGTAGGGGAATAATGTGTTAATTAGTGTTTAACTTTTGTATTTTAAATCGCCTCAGACTGTAATCCCGCTACATCTCGTGAGATTACAGTGTGAGGAGAAATTCTGAGGAGTTCCCGGCATTTGTAGATCGCTTCTCAACTCAACATGAGAAGCGATCTACAGACCATCATAAACAGGCACTCAGGGGAGAGCGATCTCCTCTGAGAATGCCTGAGAACTAAATAGCGGTATTTTACCGCACTTTCATAAAAGGACACCTTAAAGTGTTACTAAACCTACAACAGTAAAATCAGTCTGTATATGCAGTAAAGCATGCATGTTATACTCACTGTGGAACCTAAGGGGTTAATACTCTGCATTGTGTAAAAAGGCTGTTTGATCCTGTATGCACAGATCTTCCCCTTCTTGCATTGTCTCCAAAACATGTCCGGATAAGACAGAGTTACTGGAGTCAGGCTGCACATGCTTAGTTTGGTGTGTATTGCTAGAGAGGTTTTTTTTTTTTTCTTGGGAGAGTGCATGTGATCAGCACAGGGCCAATCAGCACTGTCGAGACAGAGGGTCAGGGTTCCTGCATCCTGATAGGACAGCCAGTGCAGTATGAAAACTGCAGTGTATTGTGCATTGAGCTCCAATGTACAATGCATTGGGGTGCCATTCACAACGAATGACACTGCAATGAGCCACAACACACAAGTGTGAATGGACCCTTGTGCTGGCTTCATGTATATATGCGATGGGAGGATGAGTAGATTATAACACCTAGCTGCCACCCATATGTGTCCGTGGGGAACCATCACTCTGTGCTGAGGGTTGAGCATGACCCAGCCCCATCCTGCCTCCGGAAGCATCCTATAGGTAACTAAGTATTGCCATCAAATTAACGCCCAATAGGAAGGTGATGGAGGGATGGGGCCAAGTTGAACTTTTACTGGAAAATATATACCTTCATATGCCTACATCAAGTGCCTTGAAAAAGTATTCATACCCCTTTTCCACATTTTGTCATGTTACAACCAGAAAAGTAAATGTATTTTATTGGGATTTTATGTGATAGACCAACACAAAGCGGCACATAATTTTGAAGTAGAAGATAAATGATTTTCAGTTTTTTTTTCAAATAAATATCTGAAAAGTGTGCCGTGCATTTGTATTCAGCCCCATTTACTCTGATACCCCTAACTAAAATCTAGTGGAACCAATTGCCTTCAGAAGCAGTGGAGTAGTGTGGGTTGTCAGCGCCCGGGGCACTGTCCACTACACTACACTGACCACTATACTGTCCACTACACTACACTGACCACTATACTGTCCACTACACTATACTGTCCACTATACTGTCCACTACACTGACCACTATACTGTCCACTACACTGACCACTACACTATACTGTCAACTATACTGACCACTATGCTGTCCACTACACTATCCTACCTACAGTTTTCCTATACTAACCACTACACTGCATGACTCTAGCTGCTCTTCTACTCTCTCTCTCTGGCTTCTTCCTCTCCCCAGACCATGGCCAACGCCCGCCCCCCGGCCAGCAATACGACTCTCGTGATCACGAGGGAGCCTTCTCTTCTTTGTTCTCCATCGGTCTGGAGGGGAGGAGGAGAAGACAGCGGGGACTCACACTCACGTTTTCTTGTGTCCCCCACACTCCGCCATGTTCAGACTCCAGCGCCCTTGATTGGGTGTATTGTGCGGCGGCAGGGCTGGCCTGTTAACGTTGCTCCTGGAGTCCCGCCTCCGCACATGACCCCATTCGCCCAATCACAGGGTGCCAGAGACTGAACATGTGCAGAGGCGGGATTCCAGGATCTACCGCGATCGTGGATAGGCCAGTCCCGCCGCGCGCACATGACCCTATACGCTCAATCACAGGGCGCCGGAGACTGAACATGGCAGCCAGAGCGTGGGGACACAGGAAAGTAAATTTAGGAGGAAGCAGACAGAATTTTGCCCCCCCCTAAATGTTGCGCCCAGGGTGCCACGGCCCCCTGTGCACCCCCCACGCTACGCCACTGTTCAGAAGTCACCTAATTAGTAAATAGAGTCCACCCGTGTGTAATTTAATCTCAGTATACAGTAAATACAGCTGTTCTGTGAACTGAGGTTTGTTAGAGAACCTTAGTGAACAAACAGCATCATGAAAGCCAAGGAACACACCAGACAGGTCAGGGATAAAGCTGTGGAGAAGTTTAAAGCAGGGTTAGGTTATAAAAAAATATCCCAAGCTTTGAACATCTCATGGAGCACGGATCAATCCATCATCCGAAAATGGAAACTGCAAACCTACCAACACATGTCCATCCACCTAAACTGACAGGCAAGAAGAGCATTAATCAGAGAAGCAGCCAAGAGGCCCATGGTAATAACTCTGAAGGAGCTGCAGAGATCCACAGCTCAAGTGGGAGAATCTGTCCACAGGACAATTATTAGTCGTGCACTCCACAAATCTGGCCTTTATGGAAGAGTGGCAAGAAGAAAGCCATTGCTGAAAGAAAGCCATAAGAAGTCCCGTTTGCAGTTTGCGAGAAGCCATGTGGGGGACACAGCAATCATGTGGAAGAAGGTGCTCTGGTCAGATAAAACCAAAACTGAAATTTTTGGCCTAAAAGCAAAATGCTATGTGTGGTGAACAACTAACACTGTGGATCACCCTGAAAATACCTTTTCTTCAGCAGGGACAGGGAAGCTGGTTAGAGTTGATGAGTTGATGAATGGAGCCAAATACAGGGAAATCTTAGAAGAAAACCTGTTAAGAGTCTGAAAAAGACTTGAGACTGGGGCGGAGGTTCACCTTCCAGCAGGACAACGACCCTAAACATACAGCCAGAGCTACAATGGAATGGTTTAGATCAAAGCATATTCATGTGTTAGAAAGGCCCAGTCAAAGTCCAGACCTAAATCCAAGTGAGAATCTGTGGCAAGATTTGAAAATTGCTGTCCACAGACACTCTCCATCCCATCTGACAGAGCTTGAGCTATTTTGCAAAGAATAATGAGCAAAAATGTCACTCTCTAGATGTACAAAGCTGGTAGAGACATCCCCAAAAAGACTCGCAGCTGAAATTGCAGTGAAAGGTGGTTCTACAAAGTATTGACTGGGGGGCTGAAGAATACAAATGCACGGCACACATTTCACATATTTACTTGTAAAAAATTTATTTGTAAAAAATTTTGAAAACCATTTATAATTTTCCTTCTAGTTCACAATTGTGTGCCACTTTGTGTTTTCAAATGAAAAGATATAATAAAATATTTTCATAAATGTGAAGGGTGTACTCCCATTTGTAAGATACTGTATATCAAGAAAACCCAGGTTAATGTTTTTCACTCTCGATATGTTTTATCACCCAGACCTTTTACCATTTTTTTTACCCGTCTCTGGACTTGTTCTTTTTTTGTTGACCGTCTCACTACCTCTGCTGGGAGTTTATTCCAAGCATCAACTACCCTTTCAGTAAAATAATACTTTCTAAAATTCGTTTTGAACTTTCCTCCAGTTAGTTTGAGGTCATGTCCCCTTGTTCTTGATTTTGGTTTCATATTTAAAAAACTGCCCCCCTGAACCTTATTCTCCCCCTTGATGTATTTAAAGGTTTCACCCCTTTCCCTTCTTCCCTCCAGACTACATATTAAGTCCCCGAATTCGCTCTCGATATGTTTTATCAACCAGACCTTTTACCATTTTTGTTACCCGTCTCTGGACTCGTCCTATTTTATGAATATCTTTCTGTAAGTGGAGTCTCCAGAACTAGGCACAGTATTCTAAATGAGGTCTTACTAAAGATCAATATAGAGGAATCAGGACCTCCTTCCTCTTGCTTGTGATCCCTCTAGAATTCTATTCCCTTTTCCCACTGCCTTGTCACACTGTTTGCTTATTTTGCAATCCTCTGAAATAAGTAACATCAAATCTTTTTCCTCTGTAGTGCTGGCCAACACTGTACCCCCAACGTTGTACTCTCTCAGGGGATTTTTTTCCCCTACGTGCATTATTTTACCTTTAGAAACACTGAACTTCAGTCTCCACCGCTTTGACCAATCTTCCAGCAATACCAAATTATGTTCCATGTTACAGACACCTCCAGGGATATCAACTTTATTACACACCTTTTGTATCCTCAGCAAAAAGACATACCTTGCCCAACAAACCTTTAATTATATCATGTACATATAGATTAAAAGGGAGTTCCACTCAAAAATGTGCCGGTGCCACAGTTTTTAGTAAACTTCTGTTTTTTCATTGACACATATGCCCTGTGATGTGTCAGACAATGGGATTTAAAATACTTGTTTCTTGGAAATATTCTGATCATTAATGGTAGATCCACAAACATTCCTGGAAGCCCAGTTTCCCTGTTTCTGATGGTTTGATACAAAATAGTCAGGATTTTCCTGTTTCATTGTGACAATGTTAGTTCCTATGCACTAGCTGTCCACATGGTTTATGTTTTGTATGTCTCAATTCACTGGCATGCTTGGATTCCGTTTTAATTAATTCCATGTGTGTCCCTGTGAATGCAGACTGGTTCAACATGGGCAAACAGAGAACTTGTGAAATAGAGCCTCATTAGCTGTCTATTATCATCATTTAGGACAAGCATGCGACTGTGATCAGCATTTTGCAAATAATACTGTTAACACGTTACAGTATTTAACAAATCTTACAGTATATACTTAGAAATTATAAACAGATGTATCTACATGAGGAGGCCAAATGTTCTCAATACTATGGTGGAACAAAGCTCAATGACTTTCTCAGGGCACATCTATAGATGGCTCAGACACTAGGATATATAGAAGGAACTGTAGCCCTTACAATCAAATTTTTATTTAAAAAAATTGGAAATATAATCCAGATAAACATTTTAATTTTAAATTAAAAAATGTTAAATATTATTTTCCACAAAATATATACACTATCATACAAGATTGAACATGAAAAAAGGGAGGTTTGAAATCTACTAGAAATTTAAATTGGTAGAAAATTGGTAGATTGAGTGAAAAGGAACTCCCCTAACAAAGCACGAATACAGCGCCTTGAGGCACCTAACGCATCAGTCGCAGCCACACATTCATTAAAATTACCAGCTCCGGCCCGTTTCTCTGGGGACTCCAAGGCTTGCAGGGGGTTCCTTAGCAAGTGCACAATTCATTTTGAACTTCAGCCCCAAAACTTCCTGTCCGATCGGGCGAAAGTAGCATATATTATATCCCTCCTGTCAGGCGAGGCGCTAGCTTGGGCTGCCCCTCTGTGGGAACTGAATGATCCAGTGGTTTCTAGCCTGTCTGATTTCTTGAAAATTTTTCGGAATATCTTCGAGGAACCGGGCCGCGTCTCCTCAGCGGATAGCGCTATTTTACGTCTCTGTCAAGAGTCCGCTTCTGTGGGACGGTACGCTCTTCAGTTCCGTATCCTCACAGCTGAATTAAGCTGGAATAATGAGGCCCTAGTTGCAACCTTTTTACATGGCCTCTCTGATAGAGTGAAGGATGAATTAGCAGGAAGATCCCTTCCTGCTGATCTGGACAGTGTCATCACCTTGTGTAACCAGATCGATATTCGCTTTCAGGAGAGGGCCCTGGAAAAAAGACTCCAGCACTCCCCGTTCTTTAGTCAGCCTAAGCTCCCAGTCCTCTCTCTTCGATCCGATGAGCACCCCCTGCCTGCTGAGGAACCTAGTTGGGCTGGACCAAGTTACCCCCTGAAGAAAGCGCTAGGCGCAGAACTCTGGGCCTATGCCTCTATTGTGGGGCAAAAGGTCATTTCCGTGACACTTGTTCTCTTTGTCCGGAAAAACGCTCAAGGCTAATACATCTGGAAGGTGGAGAATTAGACCCTGAAATATCACCTTCATCTTCTCGTCTTCTCTTTTCTGTGTTGCTTCATGTCGGCACTTCCTCTCATTCAGTCTCAGCACATCTGGATTCCGGAGCCGCTGCCAATTTCATGGATTGGGAAACTGCATCCTCCATGAGACTTACCCTTTTGCCCCTTACAACGCCATTGGTGGTCTTGGCGATTGATGGCACTGTTCTCCCAGGGGGCCCTATCCGTTTCCAGACCCTTCCTGTCAAGATGTCAGTAGGGACACTCCACCAGGAGTGGATATCCTTCCTTGTCTTACCTAAGGCTTCATCTCCTATCATATTAGGTCTTCCTTGGTTACGGCTCCATTCCCCACACGTTGACTGGACTGCTGGACAGATCCTGGCTTGGGGTTCCTCCTGTTCCTCTTCCTGCTTACTCAAGGTTACCCCAAAAGAGAAACTTCCTGTTGCCACCATCCCAGTAGCTTCTGCTATTCCCACTGTATATAGTGATCTCTGGGATGTGTCCTGCAATAGTCGGACTGATGCACTCTCTGGGTCATGTGGCGCTGTGGATGAGGGGCCCACATGTGATCCTGAGTCGATCTTTCACTCCAGTTTGCATAACCATTTACCTTTGCCTGTCCCTAATCTCCCTTGGATGCACAGCCAGGCTAACTTGTCCACAAGTTCCACAGTCGCTATGCCCTGTGATGCGATTGAGATGGTCACTGCACCTGACAATACTATTCAGTCAGCCTCTGCACTAGTTATGCCAGTCCAGCCCATGCCCAGTAAGCTTTCTGCTTCTTGTTCAGGACCTTCTGTAACCTGGCCTCACCCTACTGCTACTATGCCCTTAACCATTCCTAAAAAGCCTTTAGTCCTCAAGTCCTCTCGTCCTCTCCCTACCTCGGTTCCGGTCTCTGAGGATAATCTAAAATATGAGGTTAATCAAGTTTTGGATTCCCGGCTCCGTAAAGGCAGTCTTCAGTACCTCATACATTGGAAAGGGTTTGGTCCTGAGGAGAGGTCTTGGATCACTGCATCTGAGGCCCTTGCTCCTCATCTGTTGAGGAGGTTCAATCTGGAGTTTCCCTTTAAGCCTGGACCCAGGTGGGGGAGGGGGAGGCCTCATAAGAGGGGGGGTACTGTCACGGTTATGCAGTAATTTTCCCCTGTTTGCTTACCTCTCCTCCATGTGTTCAGACTAGAGGCCAGCCACTCTCACCTGGTGGTTTTTATAACCTCTCCTCTAAGCATGGCTCCACCCCAGGCCCTATCAGGGGAACCTATATTAACCTGTGCACTGCAAGCCAGTGGTGCTGATCAACCATTGTGTATCCATGGTGTGTTCGGCTTCCTGGTTCCTGCTTGTGTGCTTTATGTTTGTCTCTGTTACCGACCTTGGCGTGTTCTCAACGATTCCTGTCTGCTTGTGACCTTGACCCTTTGGCATGTCCCCGACCATCCCTGTCTGCCTGTGACCCTGAACCTTTGGCGTGTACTCGTGTTGTTCCTGTCTGCTAGTTACCCTGACCTCTGCCTTATCCCCTTACTATCCTTGTCGTTCCAGCCTGCTGCTTCCTTCTCCTGTAGTCTACTGTGAGCGTGAGCTGTGAGACCCTGGGGGTCGCGACCTGGAGCCAGACTGCAGCGAAGTCCATCCTCACCACTAGAGGCTCTGGCAAACACCTGCTGGCTCTTAGACTCCGCGCCCTGGGGAATCTATGCTCTAGCTCCCACTGGGATCTGTGTTAGTGATACAGTAGACCTATGTCCTGAATCTCCCTGGGTACAATCCGCAGCAGTCAGTCCTAAGGTCCACTACCTAGCGCTGCACTTCCAATTCCTACTGAGTGCACCTGTTACCTGGTCTCAGGTGACCTGACATGTGGTTTCTGCATAATCTTTTTTGAGGCCAAAAACATTTTTCAGCAAGTATAGGAAATACATATGTCTATAGCCATGGCAAAGAACAAAATCTCTTGGATAATGCTCCATTGCTCCAGTTGGCTAGCATTCTTCGGTACAAGCAAGCCAGATTTGACAGTTATAATATCTGCAATCACATGCTTAAAACCAGGGGGCGGAAGACAGGAGGACAAGACCCAGGCCTCTTCTCTTCCTTTCTTTTTCTTTGCTCTTTTTCTATCTTCCTCATATTCCTTTTCTTTTTTTAATGAATTGTTTCTTCTATATAGTTGTCATTTTTGGTCATCCCTCCACTGTTATGGTTTATTTTAGATTATTGTATGATAGAACTATAGAAACATAGAAAAGTGACCGCAGAAAAAGGCGGAGTCAGGGGCGGACTGACCATTCGGGCACTCAGGCACTGACCGAGGGCCCCATGCCACTAGGGGGCCCCATCAGGGTGGCCAGCCTCAGTAAAACTAGGGACAGTATGTACAAATCTGTGTATTTTTACATCTGTCTCTATTTTTACATCTGTCCCTGAAATGTCTGACACCGACATCATTTTCATGTGAAAATCCAGAGATTTTATCTGCTCCACCTCTGCACTGCCCCCCTCAGCCAATAGGAACACGCTGTACACGCCCCCTTCCACAGCGTGGCTTTTTTGACACAGGGGCAGGAGATGCTGACTGCTGGAGGAGAGGAGAGGAGAGGAAGGCGGGGACAGCTTGCAGTGTGGGACGGGCTGCTGCCTGATAAGGTAAGCTGGCTGAGCTTTACAAAATGGATTCTAGTCAGTGGATTGCCCTTGTGAGCAGAGAGGGAGGATGTGTTACCTCTAGCAGAGCTCCTCATGTCTCAGGATATTAGATTGATTTTGTGAGTGAGAAGTGCACTGCTCCTGGAGGAAGAACATGAATGTCTCCCCCAAACTCTAATAAACCTCCCTACTCATTAGCTGCCCACCACTACACAGGCACAGTCCCCTTCTCTCCTGAATTACCAACTAATGTGTCTGTGAGCTGCTGGGGCACTACAGCATGCCAGGAGATGGGGGCAGCAGTGTGTTCATACAGGCTGATTTTTGGGTGAAATGTGCTGGTGTGTGTGTGTGTGTATGTGTAATTGTGTGTGTGTGTCTGTACTGTATGTATACTGTGCAGTGGCAGCGGGTAACGGCGGCAGGCGACGAACAGTGTCCGGTGTCCTCCACACTCCTCAATGTCTTCTCCCGTCATCCCTTTCCATCCTCTGTGATAGGCGTCCAATCACAGCGCCTGTCGTTTCAGCCAATCAGGTGACAGGTAACAGACCCGAGCACCTGATTGGCTGAGAGGCGGTTCAGTGTTAGCAAAGCGAATATTAATTTGCTTTGCTAACACAACGCTTAGTGAACAGCGAGTGCCCAGCATTCTTGATTTTGGTTTCATATTTAAAAAACTGTCCCCCTGAACCTCATTCTCCCCCTTGATGTATTTAACCGCTTCAGCACCGGGCCATTTTACACCCTTCCTTACCAGAGCACTTTTTGCGATTCGGCACTGTGTCGTTTTAACTGACAATTGCGCGGTCGTGCGACGTTACACCCAAACAAAATTGACGTCCTTTTTTTCCCACAAATAGAGCTTTCTTTTGGTGGTATTTGATCGCCCCTGCGGTTTTTATTTTTTGCGCTATAAACAAAAGAATAAATATATAATAATATAATAATAAATATCCCATTTTTTAAAAAAAAAAATATTTTTTTACTCAGTTTAGGCCGATACGTATTCTTCTACATATTTTTGGTAAAAAAAATCGCAATAAGCGTATATTGATCGGTTTGCGCAAAAGTTATAGCGTCTACAAAATAGGGGATAGATTTATTGCATTTTTTTTTTTTTTACTAGTAATGGCGGCGATCTGCGATTTTTTTTTTTTTTTTCATGACTGCGACATTGCGGCGGACACTTCAGACACTTTTGACACATTTTTGGAACCATTCACATTTACACAGCGATCGTTGCTATAAAATTGCATTGATTACTGTGTAAATGTGACTGGCAGGGAAGGGGTTAACACTAGGGGGCGCTGCAGGGGTTAATGTATTCCCTATATGTGTGATTCTAACTGTGGGGGGAGGGGACTCAAGGGGAGGAGACCGATCATGTGTTCCTCCGTACTGGGATCACATGATCGGTCTCCTCTCCGTTGACAGAACGTGGAGCTGTGTGTTTACACACACAGCTCCATGGTCCCGCGCGGTCCCGTTGTTTTAACGGGCAATCGCGCCCCCCCCCCAGGCGGCCGGGAATGGGAGGACGTCATATGACGCCCACCCAGGATGGGAGTTCCACCTTGTGGGCGTCATATGACTATGGGCGGGATGGGAAGTGGTTAAAGGTTTCACTGTAGTCTCCCCTTTCCCTTCTTTCCTCCAGACTGTACATATTAAGTTCCCGAAGTCACTCTCAATATGTTTTATCCCCCAGACCTTTTACCATTTTTGTTACCCGTCTCTGGACTCGTTCTATTTTATCAATATCTTTCTGTAAGTGGGGTCTCCAGAACTGGGCACAGTATTCTAAATGAGATCTCACTAAAGATCTGTATAAAAGAATCAGCATAGGCATGCGCAGGGGGTGTGCCGGGTGTGCCTGGGCACACCCTAATCATTCCATGGGGCACAGATTCCCCCTGCTGATATTTCACCAAAGCCCCTCAAAGATGTTCTTAATAAAATTGTAAAAATAATAAAAAAATAAAATTGTAATAAAATAATTAAAAAATAAATAAAAAACTACTGATACTGTCCACTGCCCTACTGACACCAATCTTTGCCCTACTAACACATCCACTACTCTACTGACACCGTCCAAGTTTTTCATATATATATATATACACACACACACACACACACACACACACACACACACACACACGTGTGTTTGAGCTTTGGGGTGCACACCCTAATGCCATAGGCTGCGCACACCTATGGGAATCAGGACCTCCTTCCTCCTGCTTGTGATCCCTCTAGTGATGCATCCTATTCACTTTTCCCATTGGTCTCACTGTTTGCTTATTTTGCAATCATCTGAAATAAGTACCCTCAAATCTTTTTCCTCTGTACCCCCTTTACCCCCAATTTTGTACTCTTTCAGGGGATAATTTTTCCCTAGGTGCATTACTTTACATTTAGAAACATTGAACTGCAGTCTCCACTGCTTTGACCAATCTTCCAGCTATACCAGATCATGTTACAGACACCTCCAGGGATATAAACTCTATTACACACCTTTGTATCATCAGCAAAAAGACATACCTTGCCCAACATACCTTTAGTTATATAACTTACATATAGATTAAAGCAAAGTTCCACTAGAAAGTGCATGCGCAGTAGGGAACCAGCTATGAAGCCTAAAGGCTTCACTGCCGGGTTCCCTTACCAGGAATGGCGGCGGCTGCACCCGGCAGCCGATCCGAAGAGCTGCAGTATTTGTAGCTGCTGACTTTTAGTTTTTTTTCGTGGGTGGGCTGGACCTCCTCTTTAAATAGAACTGGACCTAGTACAGAGCTTTGTGGTACACCACTAGTGACTGGTCTCTGTTCTGAGTGAGCCATATTTACAACCACGCTCTAGTATCTATCCTTTAGCCATTGACAACTTTCTGGCAGAGGGCAGCAGATTTTCCTTAAGAATTTGATATTTTGCCCCATCAGTTTTTCCTTCTATCCTGACAAGTGCTCCAGCTCCTGTTGCAGAGAAACACCCCCATAACAGGATATTATCACCTCCATGCTTTATTGTAGGAATGGTATTATTAGGATGGTGAGCTGTATTAGATTTCCACCATACATATCGTTTGGTGTTGAGGCTAAATAATAACATTTTAGTCTCATCTGACCACCTTTTTCCATGTGGCCTCAGAACCTTCAAGGTGCGTTTTGGCTCAGAGTCATGACTGCATGTGGCCTTTCTTGAGGAGTGGCTTTTTTCTTGCAAACCTCTCATACAAGTCACATTTGTGGAGAATTTGTGATATTGTTGTCACATGCACACAATGACCACTCTTTGTTATAAATTCCTGCAACTACTGACCAGTTTCCTCCTGGTTCTTTCATCCAGTTTAAAGCAACTTCCTGATCCAGGGAGGGTCTCTGTTGTACCAAATACCTTCCACTTTTTAATAATACACTTCACTGTACTTCTAGGCATTGATAAAGCCTTTGCATTTTTTTTTTGTATCCATCTCCTGACTTGAGCCTGTCCACAACTTTATCCTGGAGATCTTTTGACAGTGCTTTGCCACCCATAGTTGATTGTTTGCTTCAGTTGCACTACCAATGACTGAAATGCTCCAGGAAAGCTCTTTTCATGCTGAGGTAATCAAAATTACCACAGCTGATCACAGTTGAAATTCAAATGGCTTTGTGTGCCATTGAGGAAGTGTTTAGCTACACCTGATTGAGTTTGCAAGTCATTTTTAAAAGGAGGGTGATCCTTTTTCCAACTCAGTGATTCTGTTTTTAAATTTTTTTCTGACATGTTGGTATTCAATCTTTCACTTGGATGTTATAAATTACATTGAGTAAATACAGCTGGATAAAACAAGAAACTGTGTCTGTCTTCATTAATTCAAGTTATTATTTTAAAGGGAGGGGGGGTGATTCTTTTCTATACCCACTGTATCTTCATGCAACGATATTGTTAAATGTACACTCTTTAGCCAAAACTGTTCTTTAGTTTTGGGTTGAGTAAAAAAAAGTTTAAAATTCCGATTATTTTTGCTGTCTGTGTTCCATTAGGGAGGTTTCCCTTTACTGTAAGGAGTTAATGTTTTTTGAAAAGCTTTTATAGTCCTGGTTGTCTCAGAAGAGTCCTGCCAATTGTTCTAATGTTAACTCCACACAGATGCTGTCCTTTTAGTCTGCTCATGTTCCCGAATGATTTGCTGTCTATTCAATGAGACTTGCATGAGAAGAAAAAATACATATACAAGCTTTGTCCTGAATTGCAGTAGTTTAAAATGTACCTAAACCCAAGAACAAAAGTGTAAAGTGTATTTAAAGGCATTTAAAAAAAAAATAAGGTACAGTAGGGAAGAGTTCGATTTTTGTTGCTTTTTGTGTCCCGGATGGGGAGATTGACCCTTCTATATGTTCCGGTGACCATTGTTACTGGATCAGAAAGTGATGTGAAATCCATACACTTTGAGATTTTACCAGAAGAAGAATTAAGGTCCTCCAGTGCAGACACCTGTTCCTGTGACAACTCTTTAACCACTTCAATACTGGGCACTTTGCCCCCTTCCTGCCCCAGGACAATTTTCAGCTTTCAGCGCTGTCACACTTTGAATGACAATTGCACGGTTATGCAACACTGTACCCAAACTAAATTTTTTAGCATTTTTCTTCCTACAAATAGAGCTTTCTTTTGGTGGTATTTGATCACCACTGGGGTTTTTATTTTTTGTTAAACAAACTAAAAAAGACCGACATTTTTGAAAAAAAAAATGTGTTTCTTCGTTTCTGTTATAAAATGTTGTTTTCTCCTTCACAGACAGGCACTGATGAGGCTTCAATGATGGACACTGATGAGGCAGCACTGATGGGCACTAATATGTAGAATTGATGGGCAATGATGGTGAGGTACTGACAGTCATTACTAATGAGCACTGATTGGCATCTGTTCAGAGCACTGACAGGCACTTTTTGGCATTTTTTGGGCACTGATTTGCAGCTGTGGTGGGCACCTCTGATGGGGGCTGCGCTGATAATTAATGCGCTGATTATCAGCACAGACCCCCCCTCTGAGAGGAGAGCCACCAATCGGCTCTCCCTGTCAGCGCAAACTATGGAAAGCCGTTTACCGGCACTTCCTGGTTACACATTGGTCACAGCTGATCACATGGTAAAGACCGTCAGTCAGAGCTCTTTACCTAGATCGGAGTTGCGGTGTGTCAGAGTGAAACACCACACCAGCGGGCCACCACCCTGCAGGCACACGATTGCGGCTTATCCTGCTGGACGTCATATGCTGTCCAGTTAGGATAACGCAACCACCCCCCAGCCGTCATTCTGCTATAGCCCAGGGGGAAGTGGTTAAAGTGTCATTATTATTATTACAGGTACTTATACAGGGGGTCCCCGAGTTACGATCTCGTTAGGGACTGCCCGCCTGTACGGAAGTCGGAAATGTTCGTAAGTCGGCCGCGCATGCGCAGACCGACAAATACGGAGATTTCCGGACATTTCCGATGTTCCGTCTAATGCCGTTCTGCGCATGCGCGGCAAATTACGGACACTCCGGCATTTTCCGAGGCTCCGTATGGCTGCGCATGCGCAGAACGGCCGAAAGACGGCGAAAAAGAAGGAAAAATGGCGGAGGGTCCCCGCATCGCCCCATTCGTAAGTAGGGGTTGTTCGTAGGTCGGGCGTTCATAAGTCGGGGACCCCCTGTATAATGCCTTCAATGGCCAGTTTAGGCAGGATACAATTAACTTACCCGCGTGTCTTTGGAGTGTGATAGGAAACACACATAGGCAGAACATGCAAAATACATCAGTTTTGGTCAGATGTTGATAATATCCCCCTTAATCTCCTCTTCTCAAAAGGGAATAAATTCAGTTCCTCTAATCTTTCCTCATAGCTGAGCTCCTCCATGCCTCTTATCAGTTTGGTTGCCCTTCTCTGCATTTTCTCCAGTTCCCCGATATCCTTTTTGAGAACTGACGCCTAAAACTGAACTTCATATTCCAGATGAGGTCTTACTAATGATTTGCACAGGGGCAAAAATTATATCTCTCTCTGGAGTCCATACCTCTCTTAATACAAGAAAGGACTTTGCTCGCTTTGGAAACCACAGCTTGGCATTGCATGCTATTATTGCATAGCTTGGTGTCATCTGCAAAGACAGAAATGGTACTTTTAATCCCAGACCCAATATCATTTATAAAGATATTAAAAAGTAAGGGTCCCACTCCCAACACTGAACCTTGGGGTACAACACTGATAACCTTAGACCATTCAGAGTAAGAGTAACCGCTTCCCGACCACCTCACGCAGATATACTGCGGCAGAAGGGCACGAACTGGTAGAATCACGTACCTGTACATTGCTCTTTAAGAGGCGGTCTGCGGGCGTGCGCACGCCGGTGGCGGCGTGCGCCCGCGTCAGAAGCTTTGTGAGCGCGATCGCGGGTCCCGCAGATGCGTTGTCCGAGGGGATACCCACGATCGTCTCACGGAGAGGAAGAACGGGGAAATGCTAATGTAAACAAGCATTTCCCCGTTCTGCCTAGTGACACTGTCACTGATCACAGCTCCCTGTATTCGGGAGCAGTGATCAGTGTAGTGTCACACATAGCCCCTCCCCCCACAGTTAGAACCACTCCCTAGGACACACTTGATTTTGGAGAGCAGTTTTGGCAGATAGTGCTCACTGTGTTTTCTACCCTGAGCATTTCCTCCCTATCACATCTGAGCAGCCCATGTAACTATAAAGTCACACACGTGGGCATATACACAGTGGGAAATGACAGACCACCCCCTCCTCAATGCCCACTAATCAGCTAAACACTATGGGAGCGGGATATTACATCTTGATTGATGGAGACCTTACCTCCCTGTTATTCTAAGAGACAGGACGGAGGGGCGTATCTTTGGCATAAATCTACCCACACCATGTCATTGCCAAAATATAATAAAGATTTGAATTCAAATATATATTTGTACGACAATTTAAAACAGTTTATTGATATTAATTATTTTTTTTTACTCTGTATTCCAAAGACTGTTTTTTTTATTTCAAACATGTGACCAGTAGCAGAGGACTAGAAGCTCCTCCTGCTTATGTTACCCTGCAGACAGGCTGGGAAGGAGCTGGGTCATGTGACAGCTGTATATCGATTAGGAGAATTGTCCTTAGATGTTTTTTTTTTTTTTAATTAAACTAATTACAGTGCCATCATCCATATACAGAAAAAGAATGGACAATGTCAATGAAACAGTCTGTGTTTAGTATCACTTTAGGATAGGAATTCCATTAAATTTCTCGTTGCATCTCCAGGATAGGAAATGAAGACAAATCTCCCCAGTTGGACACAGGGAGCAAAAAAATACCTATCTAAAACAAAAAACGTTTTATATTTACATATACTTTAATATGTTGCAGTTTACTACCAGTCCTTAGATGTGGTGGCTGCAATCATTTTTTTCTCTAGCTTCCTGTCCTTGGGTAACAATGCCCACTTACCATACTGTAAAAACTGTTGATCTTGCTGGAAATCTTGTGAGCTGATATTGTACTGTGCTCTATGCCTGTGTTAACCATTATCAGTTATTTAATCTGTGGACTACAGAAACACGCTGAGAGGAAAGGGGCTGGGTCCTATGGTCCTATCTTGTCTCTGTTCTCCTGATACACTAGGGTGAATGTTGTCACCATAGAACTGGTAAAAGGTAAAAATAATGGAAAAAAAGCTTAAAAAATAAAACAAATGCAGCCATCACATCTAAGGACTGGTAAGCTGAAATATACAGGTACACCTCATAAAATTAGAATATCGGCAAAAAGTTCATTTATTTCGGTAATTCAATTAAAAAAATGAAACTCATTCATTTTATATAGATGCGTTCCACACAGTGATATATTTCAAGCATTTATTTCTTTTTAATTTAGATGATTATAGCTTACAGCTAGTGAAAACCCCAAATTTTGTATCTCAGAAAATTTGAATATTACATAGAACCAATAAAAAAAAGGATTTTTAATACAGAAATGTTGGCTTACTGAAAAGTCCATGTACATTGTAGTATGCACGCAATACTTGGTCTGGGCTCCTTTGGCATGAATTACTGCTTCAATGTGACGTGGCATGGAGAAGATCAGCCTGTGGCACTGCTGAGGTGTTATGGAAGCCCAGGTTGCTTTGTTAGCGGCCTTCAGCTTGTCGGCATTGTTGGGTCTGGTGTCTCTCATCTTCCTCTTGACAATACTCCACAGATTCTCTATGGGGTTTAGGTCAGGCGAGTTTGCTGGTCAATCAAGCACAGTGATACCATGATCCTTAAACCAGGTATTGGTACTGTTGGCAGTGTGGACAGGTGCCAATTCCTGCTGGAAAATTAAATCAGCACCTTTTTATATTTTACTGCACATATAATATTTTCTGTTTCAATATTTTTATTGAAGCTTCAAGAATCATAACAAGCCATGATTTGCCCACACAGGGGCGACATCGAACATGCATGTAAAGAAACAGTGTGTGAACGTGTAATGAGTAACCTAACAGTAAACTGTTACAGAACGATAGAGGAACAGGTTAAAAATTAGGCAGCTATCATAGGCTATATTACTCTGTACCCTGGAGTACAGCAGTCTACCTTTATAGCTTTCATATCCATAATGAAGAGAAGAGGGAGGATACAGAGAAAGAAAAGAGGGAAAAAAGGGAGAAGAGGGGCCCCAAGAGAGGTCAAGTACCACGGACGTGGGACCTATACAAGCAAGGTTTAAAGCTGACCATAACTAGTCGGGGGCAGACCCATTTTTAAAAATGTTGCATGTGAATCCCTCAATATACTGGACATCTGCTCATTAACCATCAGAGCGATCATTCTGGTCTTTAACCACTGGAAAACAACAGACGGAGTCTTCCAGGCCTTGGCAATGATTTGTTTGTGGAAATAAAATGCATGTGGTCAATTTCTGCTGGGGTATAAAGAGGCCTGGTATAGGGCAATGTAAGAGAGCCAGCCAGGCATCCTTTTGGACCGTCATATGAAATAACGTCTGCAGAAGGCCAAAGAAGCCGGTCAAATGCAGGCAAGACCACCATATATTTAGGACTTCCCCACGTTGACCACGATTCACTGCACATACAATATTTAAATTTTTAAATAAATATTTTAAATCCCAAACCAGGGAAAGATGGAATCTTTGGCATGGGGAATCACCAGATGATAAAAAGTAAAACTAAAAAAGCCTAAAAAACTGAAATCGAATGTAGTCACCACATCCAAGGCTAGAAAATTGCAATATGTTACATTTTTGTTTTTGGGTTTGGATACACTTTCAGGTTTCTTATCAAATCAAGGCTCAATACAGACTTTTTTCGCACTAATTTAGTTAAGATCTTTTTGGTTCCTTTTACCCAACCTCAACATAATCTGTTGGTTATGCTGTCATATCATCTATCTTGCACCTTCACCTTTTACACCTGATGCCAGGTGCACAGCCAACGGAGACACCACACAAATCCATAAGCAAAAAAATGGCCAGCACACCAGAAATGGAATCTCAAATATTTACTTACCGTATTTATCGGCGTATAACATGCACCGGCGTATAACACGCACCCCAAGTTTAGGAAGAAATTTTAAGGAAAAAAACTTTTTAAAGGAAACAAACTTACATTTAAATGCCCATCAATGCAGCCTTGCACAGCGTCCATCTGCATGCTTGTCAGTGTCATTTTCAGCCTTGCAGCCTTCTCAGTGTCAGTTGCAGCCTTCTTAGTGTCATTTGCAGCGTCCATCTGCAGCCTCCTCAGTGTCATTTGCAGCCTTGCCCAGGCTGCAATCAAACTGCAGTGATATGTCAGTGTCACTGCAGTCTTGCAGCGTCCATCTGCAGCCTCTACATTGACATTTGCAGCCTTGTCCAGGCTGCAGTTAAACTGCAGTGACATATCAGTGTCACTGCAGTTTTAAAATTGGCGCCATTGGCCGTTCTCGCTGCCTTCGGTCGCTCTCGGCCGCCTCCGGCTTTTCTCGGCAGCTTTCAGCCGCCGAGAACGTCCGAAAGAGGCCGAGAAAGGCCGAAGGCGCCCGAGAACGGCCAAAAGTTGCAGAGAAGGGCCGAAGGTGGCAATCGAAAGCCGCTGAGAAGGGCCAAAGGCGGCTGAAAGCTGCCCGGAGCCTCAAAGCAGCGGGGGGATCGGTGGGGGATCGGCGTATAACACGCACCCCTGATTTTCCCCTGATTTTAAGGGGAAAAAAGTACGTGTTATACGCCGATAAATACGGTATATCTCAATTAGAAAACATGCAGTAAAAACCACAGACGTTTCAGAGACTCGCAAGTCTGTCACCTTAATTAAAAGAACCAGTGAGTCTCTGAAGCACTGGTTTTTACTGGATGTTTTTCTGTTGGGATCAGGGCTGGTACAAGGCAGGGGCGGGCGGGGCCACTGCTCTGGGCGGAGGGTGGGAGGGGGCGCCAAAATACTGGACCATCATGCTTTGTCTCAGCCTCTGTGATGCTAATTCTGTCCAAAAGCAGAGCCGAGAATGTGCCCATGCCTGCTGCAGGCATCCCCAGAAAGGACAGAGACTCTCCTGGGCACAGATCCCTGACAGGCTGGGCGGCTGGATCGGACAGTGAGAGCTCCAGTACAGGTGGGCGGAGCAGGCAGACAGCACTACACTGAAGCATTGATCACTGCTTTCTGCTCAGCCGACATCGGGGCTTTTCTCTCTCCTTCTCAGGCCAACTGAAGATAAGTGACAGATAACAGACCGATTTTCTCCTCCTGTAAACACAGACCTGTTCTGCTATCCACACTGTGCAATGCTGTGCTGACCCTTGCAGTGCAGGTTTACTAAAGTAAAAGTAAAATGTTTATGAATAGGTTAGAAATATTTCAGGCTTTTCAGGCTCTACATAGATGTATTGCACACACACGCATTTTAATAAAATATAGTGTGTATGTGGAATACATCCATGTAGCACCTGAAAAGTCCCAGTATATTTCTAACCTATGAAAAGATTTGACCACAGGATATGTAATGCAGCCCAAAGTAAAAAAAGTCCACCCTGGGGGAAAACTTGTACTTGCTCCAGCCAGCTGCAGTGCTCTCCTCCCTCCACCCTCCACCCAGACCTTAGCATTATTATATACCATCCAGGAACATTAACCCTGTATGGTATGATGAGGCTGGAGTGTGACCACAGACACTCACAATTCACCAGGAGCTCCACGGGACCAATCACAGCACTGGGAGAGCCTAGTGGACTAAGAAACAAGGTAAAGCTGGGTACACACAGATCACAATTCTTTCGGTTTAGCAGGGACCAGGTGAATTTTGATCTATGTGTGGCCTTGCCTGTTAGAAGCCGCCCCATCAGATCAGCTTCTGTAGAACAGGAGTGCTGGAAAACCTTGTTCGACCAGCGGCTTGCAGCCAATCACCTGCAGCATTGATCAATGTATTCTGACAGAGAGTCCCCACTGTCAGAAAATGTCTCGGTAAAAGGGATGTATGCATCTACCTCTCTTGTGTGGATGGATGAATCTGTTAGGCTGGGTTCGCACTGCTGTACGGAGCGGCTCTGTTCTCTGTTTCAGGTCTGATTTCGGTCTTAAATTTTGGCTAACTTCGGACCAGAAACCAGGGTTGCACACAAACACATTTTTTACTGGCAATCTGAGAAATTACAGAACTCCTATTTTTTTTAAAGATTTTTTTTTGTGTGCAAATACCATGCTAATTACACAAAAAATGTTCGTTCTGTTCTCTTACAAGAATTTTTTGTGCTTATTTTGTGATATTTTCACATGAACTGGCTTAATCAGCTCTTGAAAGTTGTGTACTATTGATCAGATTATCTGACAATCGCTCCAAATGCCATTGTTTTCATCCAATGTTCTCATCATTTGTACTAAGCATTAATGAGCATTTAACCCATGTACAACCCCGGGGGGGGGGGGGGGGGGGGGCGCAGTTTGGCATGTTCGCCCTGGGCGTTGAATGACCTTGTCCCGGCACTGGTTGGGATCTCAGTAAATATCGGAGATTCTCGGTTTGGCATACTAGCCACTTTTTTGCATATGCTTGGTTATACTGTGACAAGACAAAGGAAACAATACTAAATAGTAAAGTATGTGTTTCGGGGTAATAACACTTTTACAAGATTATAGTAATGTGTTCTGATTTTGGAGATTAAAGAAGAACAGCTTGGCATTGGTCAACACGAACATCCAACAGAATTGGATGAACTGCAAATATTTTTTTTTTCCAAGAATAAAAACTCAATGCTCTGTAGATTAATTCAAATTTTTTAGAGTACATGTGAGAAAGACAGTTAGGGATTTGGAGCCCAACTCCAGCCCAAACTTTTTTTTTGCATTTCCAATAGAGTAAAGAATAAGTTGGAGACTGTAAGTTTTTTTTTGTTATGTCACCTTTGGATAGCTTTCCTCTCAGTTCCTTTCAATGGGAAAGTGGATCAGAGGGACAGGACGTTTTGGAAAATCACTCTGCTGGGGACACAGACAGAAACAAAACAATGTATGCAGATTGGAGAAGCAGTATAACTTATCTGTGTTTTTTTTTTTTTTTTCTTTGTGTATGTACCTTCCAGTCCTGGTGACCCCCATTGCCTTCCTTTCGTGTTAAGGGGGAGCTACCCAGTGGAATCACAAAAGCAATTAAAAACTGGACAAAAAACTTAAAGTGGTTTTAAATGCTCAAGTTTTTTTTACCTTCATTCATTATATGTGTACAGCGGACCCCTAGCCCCCACTAATACTGACCTGAGCTCCCTCTCAATCCAGCGATGTGCACGAGAGCTGGGTTTCTCCTGGGTCTCTCAGTCCTAATGGGCTCCTGCTACTGCCAATCACAGCCAGTGAGCCAATAAGTAGAGAGCAGGGGGCGGGGCCAGAGCCGTTTGAAGGAATTTGGGGACCCCAAGCAAAATGGACATGGAGGCCCCCCCCCCCGCACGCATGCACACAAAGCCTACATGAATCACAGCATAGCGATACAGTTTAGGTTCACCAACACTTTATATAAATAAAAAAGGTTTACAGTGAAAATACTGCTGTTGCATATAATGTGCATAAAATTTGAACATTTTCAACAATTAAACATTTGCAAAAAAACACCACTGTACCAAAAAATCAAATATACATTAAAAAAGTGAACAATAACTAAATCCAACATACTTTAAACACACGCACACACACACACTCACATTAACATTTTTCAGTTCTCACAAACGTGCAAATTATCTAAAACTGCTTGTGACGGACCTCGTACCCAAGATGTCCGCCGTAAATGCTTCCTCCGTCCGGTACCATACAATCCAAGACCCCTTAGCTCACCCAGTCACCAGACAACACCAGTGTAGGCTACATCAGGAATGAATCTTTATTTGACATGTCACACTTATATACAGTTGACAGATGACTCAAGCCTAACCTAATTAGCATGAGCTAATTATCTTAATCAACACTGGGCTCCTTCATTCAATTGCAGGGTTAATTAGCACACACAACAATAGGTGAAACACTTCTACAAGCCAGACAATACTCAATTACATAACACAGGTGGCTGGAGTTCATGAGTCATGACATTAGCGTCTCTTGCTAATATGCCAAATACACATAGAATCTGTATGGGGGGCCAGCATGGACCTGAATCCAAGTAACACCAGCTCAGGGGTCCCAGGCTTGCAGCTCAAAGAGCACCGTTCCCCCAAATGCCAGGGCCCATAATCGCAAGGCAACAGGCTCGCACTCAGTCCCCTCCAACAGCCCGTGTCCTGGCTAGGTCCGTCACACTGCTGTTTGCGAGCCTTGTTTTCTGCAGGCAATCAAAATGTCTTCCACGTCCAAAGACTGTCGAACATCACGCTCAATTGACGTAAGTGCCAGCCCTGTGAGCCTTTCTTGGCCCATGGTGGGCCTCATGTAAATTTTTATCAGCTTCAAAGCTGAAAAGCTCCTCTGACCAGAGGCCACTGACACAGGGAGAGTCAGGAGGAGACGCAAAGCAATGCTTAAATTACTGTACAAATCCAGTAGCTTCTCACTGTATATGTAATTACACATGTCAAATGGGGAAGTGGCTACATGGTCTGGAAAAGTGTAGAGAGATGAATTGATCTCAAGTGCCAAGTCATCAGCATCAATGTCATGGAGGGTTTGTTCCAATTTTTTGCATCGTTCATGAAGCTTTCCATTCTTTATTGTCTGCTTCATGTTGTCCTTTGAGAACAGAAAGTCATAAAGGTCATACACACCCTTCAATCTTGAAAAACCTGTCACTTCAGGCCAGTGGTGTCTCCAGCTTTCACATTTAGGGGGGCACATGGGGGGACAGGGACAAAAGTAGGGGGGCAACTATAAAATGCAATTTTACTATGATCCCCAGGGTGGCAGAAAACAAGAGATATATGTCACCAGCATACCAAGAAAATATAAGGGTCCAATACAGTGGGAGAACTATTAGGTTTGCAAAGGTTGTCTTGCCTCCGGGCCTTGGTGTTCTGCCACTGTGGTGTTCCCCAGCCTCCTCTTGCTGTCCTGTCCCCGCTATCGACAGTGCTGGTCTGGCATCTGTCTCCTTGGCAGTGGCAGCAGTCTATTAGGACCTAGGGCTGATGACATTATGGGTCCATGCAGGGGAAGGCTGGCACTATTGGTTGTAGAGAGCCAAGCCCCCAGCTGGTCACCTAGCAGCAGTAATGCTGTATAACCTTCTCTGTTGACATGCTGATCGGGATGTGATCCAGGTGATGCTCCCAGTCAGATCTAATAAACACAGTATTTATTAGCATCAACAGTACAACCACATCCACCGTATGTTCAGCAGCCATGTGGGCTCTTTGCCTGTAAGGTGTGGGCTTTGATCAATAAAATCACTATGATATTTAACACTAGGATTTAACTAGGAGCATCACCTGGATTGCATCACGATCAGAATGTCAGAGAAGGCTGCACTGCTGCTAAGCAACCTGCAGGGAGGTCAACTGTCTACTCTACAACCATTAGAGATGGGCTCGGGTGTGTTTGAAATCCCATATGCCCGATCCCGCCAGGAAGCCGACACTGCATACGGCTAATCACAGGCAGTGAGACATTCCTGATCTGTGCAGCTAAGGACCGGGAAATGTCTCACTGCCTGTGCTTAGCGCTGTGCAGTGTGGGCTTCCTGGCGGGCTCGGGCATGTGGGATTTTGAACATGCCCTGCCCATATCTAACAACAAATTGTGCTGGCCTTCCTGTACATCAGCCTCATAAAGTAACCAGCACTGGGTTCCAATGTGCCACTGCTGCCATGGAGACAGAGACCAGCGCTGTGAATAGCCAGGACAGGACACTAACCCTGGTAGTTCCACCACTGGTCCACACTGCAAGGATTCCTCGATCCACCTATAATGTGTAGATGGGAGATTTGGATCATTTCTTTTTTTTTTTTTAATGCAACCTACTAGTTAAATTAAAAAAGTGGGGCTGCCTAAGTGCTAAGCCTAAGACCAGCCATAGGCAGTTTAAATCTCAGCTGGTTCATCAGGAACTGGCTGAGGTTTGAACCATTAATAAGCAGGCTGAATGTACCAAGTTGATCGATCAAATTGGGAACAACCAGCCTGCCAGATACTCTTATGATTATCACTAGTGGTTGCTATAGCCACTAGTGATAATGACTGTTTGTTGGGAGAATACAATTGCTGGGCAGGAAGGATATTCCCCTTGTCACCACTGTCTGCGTTGATGGGGAAATCATGCAAGTTTCTTTCCTGCACTCTGTGGATGCAGGAAAGAAATTTGCATAGTCTATTACCTGCCTAACTGAAAGTGAAAGTAAGTTGTGAAGGTCTTGAAAGAACAGGAGAGGGGAGGGACAGATTGGGGAGAGAAGAGATGGAGATAATGCAGTTCAGTGATTACAGTGTACTGCAGTGCACACACTTACCCACGCGTCCAGGCTAGAAGAATACCCCCCCTCTCAATAGAGACCGTGTTACTCCAGCAGCGGCCTGAGTAAAATGTGGCACATCCGCTACGAATGCAAACAAAAAGACATTGCATTGCATTTTTTTTTTTTTTGGGGGGGGCACATGGTGGGGCACAGCATCATTTTGGGGGGGGTCAGGGCCCCCTCTGGCCCCCCCCCCTAGGGACGCCATTGCTTCAGGCTTCTGAGGGCTGTGTCAACCATGGGCAGAAAGAAGTCTCTTCTGAAAGTCTTGTCTGGAGTAGACTAAGTGTCCTCATCTTGTACAGTGGACACAGTATATCTAATGATATCTAATGAGGAGAGCAAAAAAAAAAGAAAGATTTACCATAGCTTTACCATAGAAACAATTACCATAGCTTTCTTTCCATTTTCTTTCTTTACCATCCCATTTCCATCTTATTGCTTCTTTTTTAAATCAGGTAATATGTATTAAAGATTGTACTGTAGAGTTTTTTTATCAGCTTTGTAAATTTTTGCAAAAAGCTTTAATAAATATTACCTGATTCAAAAAAGAAGCAATAAGATGGAAATGGGATGGTAAAGAAAGTACGGTAAATGGAAAGAAAGCTATGGTAATTGTTTTTATTATGGTCAGCAAGCTACCATATTTTTATTACTAAATGAGTCTTGATGACTGCCCCCCCCCCCTTACAACTCCCCCACGTGTTCTTTTTAACGCGTGGCAGGAGATTCAGTTTTCTGTTCCCGGCCGGCCGGACTGAAAGGAAGTGAGCACTCAGTGTGTGCACTTCCTGTCAGTCCGGCCGGGAACAGGAAACTGAATCTCCTGTACCGCACGGACTGCAGGAGGAAGGAAGAGGAGCTTGGCCACGCTACAGGCTGCTTATAGGAAGCGGCGTCTGGCGGCGTGGCCCCAAGCAATTGCTTGTTTTGCTTGTCTTTTCGATACGGGCCTGGGTGGGGCCCAGCCGCAGCTTTATATGTCTTATGGATGCACAGAGCGGGGCTTGGGAACAAGCACGCACCAGTGCCCCCAGACCAACTGGTCTCCAAAGTGCAGCTTGTGGGCCGGATATGGTCCTTTGCTTGCCTTTATCTGGTCTTAGGGGCACCAATCCTCCCACAGATACAAGACACTATTCTGCCAACTGACACCAACAATGGGGCACTATTCCTCCCAAGGATACCAATGATGGGGCACTATTTCTCCCCCCTAATATCAAATGTGGTGATGTTTACTCCCACTTATGCCAGCAAAATTTCCACTGGCCACATTCTGGGACCTTTAAAGTCTGAAGGACAATAAAATGGCCCTTTGTTTGGAACATTTGGAGACCCGTGTTCTATATCAATAAAGACATTAAACAAACTGCTGAGTTGTACAATAGACATGTGCACAATAGAAAAATTTGTTTATTTTCGTTTCGTTTCTTTTGTTTCCGTTGATTCGTAACGATTCGTAAATTCGTAAGTCGTCGGTGTTCGTATTCGTAACGATTCGTACATTCGTAAGTCGTCGGTGTTCGTATTCGTAACGATTCGTATTTTCGTAAGAGTTATTTTTTCGTTGATTAGTTTTTCCGTCAGTTCAATTTTCGTTTATTCGAAATTCGGACGCATTCGTATTTTCGTAGATTTAGTTACATTCGTACTTTCGTTAGATTGATTTATTCGTACTTTCATAACATTGTTTTCGTAGATTCGTAATCGGAGCATAATTCATAATTTTATGTAATGTGTATGCTATTATTACATTTTAAGAGACACGGAAAATTCTGAATCGAAAAAAAAAGTTACGAATGTACGAATTTTTTCGTTCAATCCATTCGAAGCACGTTAAGCAGCGCCATTGTAAGAGACACGGAAAATTACAATCGCAAAAAAAAAAAAAAAAGTTACGAATGTACGAATTTTTTCGTTCAATCCATTCGAAGCACGTTAAAGCGGTTCTGCACCGGGGTTTTTTTTTTTTTTTTTTTTTGGGGAATATGCTAAGGGGTAATAGAAAAATTAGGGGACTCACCTGTTCCATCTTCATTCGTGATCGCTGCCGGTTTTCGTCCGATGAAGTTCTTTATCTTCTTCTTTTCTGCTGGGGGCCATCTTGCCTGTGGGCATGTGAAACCCCACAGGCACTTTAGATGGCCCAGCATGCACCGCCGTTACTGCGCCGAGCTCGCGCGTGCGCAGTAACGGCAAAGTGCAGCTCACGTTCTCCGAAATCTCGCGAGATGTCGGCACATCTGCCGACATCTCGCGAGATTTCGGAAGATGTGTCCGAAATCTCGCGAGATTTCGGAAGATGCCCGCACAGGCTCCTGGGATCAATGACACCAGATCCCAGGAGACAGTGCGTCGTGACAAGGATCCCCGCACAGACCCCGCCCACCCCCGCAGAGACAGAGGACCGGAAGTCATCGATTACAAGGTAAGTGAAAAAAAAAAAAAAAAACACATTTCATTTAGTACTCTTTGCCTGATTTGGAAGGCAAAGAGATTTACTAAATAAAATGTGTGCAGAACCGCTTTAAGCAGCGCCATTGTAAGAGACACGGAAAATTACGAATCGAAAAAAAAAAGTCACGAATGTACGAATTTTTTCGTTCAATCCATTCGAAGCACGTTAAGCAGCGCCATTGTAAGGGACACGGAAAATTACCAATTCAACAAAAAAAAAAGTTACGAATGTACAAATTTTTTCGTTTATTTTGATTTTCGTTGTTCCCGTTTTTCGGATTTTCTTCTTTCGTAGTTTCGTTGTTTCTAATTTGGTTATTTCGGATTTTCGTTGTTTTTCGGATTCGTTCGATTCGAACATTCGTTATTCGTTAAAATTTTTAGCGAATCGTTCGTTCATTCGTACGATAACGAATGAACGAATATAACGAATTTTAACGAAAAACGAAAAAAGACGAAACTAATTGCACATGTCTATTGTACAACAGTCTGCACTGGGAGCATCTTCTAAAGCACTTAGAGTCCTATGAATTAGCACCTACCCATCAGTAGCTGAGCATCCAGGGTCATCGCAAAGATCAGGTATGACTTGCTGACTCTACACCCACAGGCATGTTTTTGCTGTATGTAAAGCTATCTAGTTGGTGTGGTGATAATCATAAGATGAATATGTGGTTGTAGATTCTGATTTGTACAGGCTATAATGGAGGTCAGATCCGCCTGTGTTACAGACTTGTTCTTATTTTCACTCAATCAAAACAATTCACAAATCTCCTTGGAGGGATTCAATGCACATCTCATCCAAAAACTGATTTGTGCAAAACATGCAATGAATTTCATGAACCAATTTTAACGCTCCCTGAAGAAGACCTTTTCCTGTCTTAGGCAGTCATCTATTACCTAAAATGCATTCTTATCATTCAGCAGTTTAATAAAAACTAATTTATAATCCAAGGTTCTTTAAAAGATCTTGCTCACTGCAGAATAAATAGATGCTTTAAATGAAGGATCTTGGAAACATTTTTTTCTCTCAATAACAGCATTCAAAACCAACGTCACTCTGTCTTTTAACTTAGCCACTTGAGGGCTAGCCTGTAATACCCCTTCATTATTAGGCCATTTCTCAGTGCTTTGAGAGTTATACTGACAAGTACTCAGTCATGCAAAACTGTACCCAAATAAAATTTATATAATTTCTTGTGAGGCAGATAGAGCTTTTTTCAGGGGTACTGTATTTATCGGCGTATAACACGCACCCCAAGTTTAGGAGGGCATTTTAAGGAAAAAAAGTTTTAGGAGGGAAGTTTAGGGAAAAAAAAAAACTTACATTTAAGCGTCATTTTCAGCTTGCCCAGCGTCATTTGCAGCTTGCCCAGTGTCATTGTAGCTTGCCCAGTGTCATTGTAGCTTGCCCAGCGTCATTGTAGCTTGCCCAGCATCATTTGCAGCCTTGTCCAGCGTCATTTGCAGCCTTGCCCAGCGTCATTTGCAGCCTTGCCCAGTGTCATTGTAGCTTGCCCAGCGTCATTGCAGCCTTGCCCAGCGTCATTTGCAGCCTTGCCCAGCGTCATTTGCAGCCTTGCCCAGCGTCATTTGCAGCCTTGCCCAGCGTCATTTGCAGCCTTGCCCAGCGTCATTTGCAGCCTTGCCCAGTGTCATTGTAGCTTGCCCAGCGTCATTGCAGCCTTGCCCAGCGTCATTTGCAGCCTTGCCCAGCGTCATTTGCAGCCTTGCCCAGCGTCATTTGCAGCCTTGCCCAGTGTCATTGTAGCTTGCCCAGCGTCATTGCAGCCTTGCTCAGCGTCATTTGCAGCCTTGCCCAGCGTCATTTGCAGCCTTGCCCAGCGTCATTGCAGCCTTGCCCAGCGTCATTTGCAGCCTTGCCCAGCGTCATTTGCAGCCTTGCCCAGCGTCATTTGCAGCCTTGCCCAGTGTCATTGTAGCTTGCCCAGCGTCATTGCAGCCTTGCCCAGCGTCATTGCAGCCTTGCCCAGTGTCATTGTAGCTTGCCAGCGTCATTTTCAGTCTTGTCCGGGTTTAAATTTCCCGCCGCCGAGACGCTCTGTCGCGCGCGCCGCCGAAAAAGACCGAAGGGCGGCCGAAAAAGACGGAAGCTCCCCCGGAAAAAGCAGAGCCGACTGTTCGGCTCCGCTCACGGCCCCGCCTCCCTGCTCTTTCCGGAGCGAGCGCAGGGAGGCAGGACTACGAGCAGAGCCGAACAGTCTGCTCGGTCTTTTCCGGCCCCGCTTCGTTTTTTTCCAGCCGCGATTCGCTCTTTTTCGGCAGCGCTCTCTATTTTTCGGCGGCGCTTGCCATTTTTTTTGGGGGGTATCGGCTTATAACACGCACCCACGACTTTCCCCCGATTTTAAGGGGGAAAATGTGCGTGTTATACGCCGATAAATACGGTATTTAACTATCTTGGCATTAGAACTAGAAATTTTTTCATTTTTTGCACACATGGAAAAATCCAAATTCTCTGCCGTAAAATTACTTAAACCCTCAGAAAATTATATATTTTCGGAAAGAAAAGGCCCTGTAGAATAAAAAGATGACAATTGCAATTTTGTATGTTACAAGATATAACAAAATACATTTTAGTACAAACACACACAATATAATAACCTTTTTTTGTTAAATATTAAAGATGAGTTTTCATTGTGTAAATGGATAATACCATATTAGTCTTAAAAATGTGTGCGCCTGTGATATTGCAAAATCTATGGTGCTCAAAAATGTCCATAGGGCTTTACAAATCATCAGTTTAGAGTTTACCCTGAGTTGTGCTAGAATTAGTGCTCTCACTCTGACTTTTCAGCAGTACGTGTGCACTATGGGCGTGCATTTGCGGGTTTGTGGGGGCAACAGGGGTTACAGCAATGTTTTTTGTAATACATTTTACTATAATTGTATTGTTTTTTTAACTTTTTTCTTTTATTTACTTTTACTTGATTTCTATAACAAGTGGGTAATAAACCCCCATACTGTTGGCGCTAGACCCCAAATGTCTCCCCTGCCTATCACAGCATCTAACCAAGCACAGATCCTGCTGTGTTAGATGCTCCCCTGGCTATACCAGCCATGAAGTGGAGGTTCTGAAATTAGAAGTGACAAAATCATCGTTGTTTGCGGTTTCTTTCAGTACAGGGGACATCAAAGCATTGATGTGCTAGGGTCTCGTCCCGCCCTCCATCCAGAGGTCAGCGGTTATGGTCCCGGCTCCCGGTAAGAGTGGGATAGCCCAGGCCAGGAACCACGAGGGGGGTGCTGGCAGGGAGAAGGGGGCACCAAGCCACCCGCACTATGAAAGTGATCCTGTATAAGGGAAAAAAAGACCAAACGTTTGCTTACATTTACCTTTGAGATGATTGTAGCTGTATAAGTGCAACAGAAACAATTAAGTACTATCTGTGATACTTTTTTTATTTGCACTAACATCCAAATGTTCAGGACAAGCTTTTGGGGTGCACCCCCTTCTCTAGTTTAGTACTGCTTGTACCTAAAAGAAGGGGGTACACCCGAAAAGCTTGAAAGCTATGTCTGAAAATGTTTTGATTTTAGTGAAAATAAAAAATATTACGGATAGTACTCAATTGCTTCTCTTATATTTACCTTTAATTTCTTTACCCTTATAAAAATCCCACAATCATTGATGGTCAGTGGCAATTTAAACTCCATAAAAAATAATTTCTTCATAACATTTGGCTAACATTTGGCCAAAATGTATTCTATTACATGTCTTTGATAAAAAAAAACTCTCAATAAGTGTATATTGATTGGTTTGCGTGAAAGTTATAGTGCCTACAAACTATGGTGTATATATACTGAATGACGGAGTGATAAGTGATACACTATATTACTAAAAGTATTGGGACGCCTGCCTTTACACACACATGAACTTTAATGGCATCCCATTCTTAGTCCGTAGGGTTCAATATTGAGTTGGCCCACCCTTTGCAGATTCAACTCTTTTGAGAAGGCCGTCCACAAGGTTTAGGAGTGTGTCTATGGGAATAAAAAATGTTGCAAACACCGCGCTAATATGTGCAAAAATGATGAAATGCCCTAATACAGGAAGTAATAAGGCTAAATGAATAACATAAAAAAATATATATATGAGTAGCAGCAGCAAAAAAATGTGGATACACACATTAACAAGATAAAACAGTATAAAAAGCCGCGCTAATTACACAAATGAAGTGGTAAGTGGCCTATACCACGATATGAAATAAAGTCCAAAAGCAACAATGTAGTAAGTGCAGGAGAAAAAAGTTCGTGAAAAGAATATTGAAGTGACTTTGTCTGATGAAAGTGCCAAAAATAATATCAAAATAAATTGGTGACTTGTGCTGTGATCAACCAAAAGCAAACGTGCTCCACCACCGCTCAAAGAATGCGCTTACCAAAAGGCAAGCTCAATTAAGCCTGCAACTCAACGATGTCCTGGTGTAACCAAACCCTCAGACCTCCAGACCGAATCCAATCATCTTAAATGGATCCAAATACATTCAGTATTCCCTTGGACCGCCTCAGTGGGATGCGTCAATATGGAAATATTTTATCCTCCCGAATCCAAAGCCCAGACTCATCGATCAGCATTTAGTAGCATGAAATCATAAAAACACAGGGAAGCTCTCCTCATGTGTTCAGACTAAGAGGGTTCTCTTATGCCGCGTACACACGAAGGGACAATCCCGCGGGATTATCCTCTGGACTGAAGTCCAGCGGATAATCCCCTCGTGTGTGGGCGCCGGCGGACTTTTTGGCGCCAAAGTACGGCGGACTAAAGTTTGAAGTTTTGTTTTCAAATTATCCGCTGGACTTGGAAGTCCAGCGGACAATCCCGCCGTTAGTGGGCAAGTCCGCGGGACTTTTGAAATGAAGGGACTTGCCGCTCATCGGCAAGTCCGTTCATTTAGCACGTGACTTCAGGTTACGTAGCTAGCGTAGGCAGTTACTGCCGCCGCGCTAGCTCCGTGACCTGGCATGGATTTAAAGGGACTCCCCACGCCGAAAAAAACGGCGTGGGGGTTCCCCCCAAATCCAAGTCAGACCCTCATCCGAGCACGCAGCCTGGCAGGCCAGGAAAGGGGTGGGGACGAACGAGCGCCCCCCCCCCCCCCTCCTGAGCCGTACCAGGCCGCGTGCCCTCAACATGGGGGGTGCCCTGGGGAAAGGGGGGCCGTGCGGCCCCCCCCACCCCAAAGCACCTTGTCCCCATGTTGATGAGGACAAGGGCCTCTTCCCGACAACCCTGGCCGTTGGTTGTCGGGGTCTGCGGGCGGGGGCTTATCGGAATCTGGGAACCCCCTTTAATAAGGGGGCCCCCAGATCCCGGCCCCCCACCCTATGTGAATGAGTATGGGGTACGATGTACCCCTACCCATTCACCTAAGGTGTAAAATGTAAAGTAAAAAAAAACACCCACACTTTTGAAAAAATAGTTTATTGCACTGCTCCGGGGGTCTTCTTCCGTCTTGGGGGTCTTCTCGCCGGACTCCCCCGCCATTTACCAAGCTCTTTTACCGAGCGGGGGAAGTCCGGCTACCTTCTTCGTCGTCGCCGCCGTCTGGGGGTCTCGATCCGCCTTCGGGGGTCTTCTTCCGTCTTGGGGGTCTTCTCGCCGGACTCCTCCGCTCTCTTCTGCTCTTTTACCTAGCTCTTTCACGAGGGGAGGAGTCCGGCTACCTTCTTCGTCGTCGCCGCCGTCGTCTGGGGGTCTCGATCCGCCTTCGGGGGTCTTCCGGGGGTCTCTTCTGTTCTTGCGGCGGTCGTCGTCTTCCGCGCCGCCGGCGCCTTCTTCTTCTTCTTGTCCTTCTTCTTGTCCTTCTTCTTCCGATGTTGACCCGACGCTCTCTCTGCCCGGAATGCCTGTGCCGCTCTGCGCTCGGACTTATATAGGGACATGGGGGACAGGGTCACATGTTCATGTCACATGGTGACCCCGCCCCCTTGCGATGTCACAGTCCCAGCATCCTCCGGGACTGTGACAACACAAGGGGGCGGGGTCACCATGTGACATGTGCATGTGACCCTGTCCCCCATGTCCCTATATAAGTCCGAGCGCAGAGCGGCACAGGCATTCCGGGCAGAGAGAGCGTCGGGTCAACATCGGAAGAAGAAGAAGAAGAAGAAGAAGGCGCCGGCGGCGCGGAAGACGACGACCGCCGCAAGAACAGAAGAGACCCCCGGAAGACCCCCGAAGGCGGATCGAGACCCCCAGACGACGGCGGCGACGACGAAGAAGGTAGCCGGACTCCTCCCCTCGTGAAAGAGCTAGGTAAAAGAGCAGAAGAGAGCGGAGGAAGACCCCCGGAGCAGTGCAATAAAATATTTTTTCAAAAGTGTGTGTGTTTTTGTACTTTACATTTTACACCTTAGGTGAATGGGTAGGGGTACATCGTACCCCATACTCATTCACATAGGGTGGGGGGCCGGTATCTGGGGGCCCCCTTATTAAAGGGGGCTCCCAGATTCCGATAAGCCCCCGCCCGCAGACCCCGACAACCAACGGCCAGGGTTGTCGGGAAGAGGCCCTTGTCCTCATCAACATGGGGACAAGGTGCTTTGGGGTGGGGGGGGCGCACGGCCCCCCTTTCCCCAGGGCACCCCCCATGTTGAGGGCACGCGGCCTGGTACGGCTCAGGAGGGGGGGGGCGCTCGTTCGTCCCCACCCCTTTCCTGGCCTGCCAGGCTGCGTGCTCGGATGAGGGTCTGACATGGATTTGGGGGGAACCCCCACGCCGTTTTTTCGGCGTGGGGATTCCCTTTAAATCCATGCCAGCTTGCGGAGCTAGCGCGGCGGCATTTACTGCCTACGCTAGCTACGTAACCTGAAGTTACGTTCGAAATGAACGGACTGCTCCGTGTGTGGGCAAGTCCGTTCATTTTCAAAAGTCCCGCGGACTTTTGGCCGGCGGATTATCCGCTGGAGAAGTCCGTGCGTGTGTGGGCAAGTCCACACCCTCGGAAAGTCCAGCGGACCTAGCCGGAAAGTCCCGCGGGATTGTCCGCTGGACTAGGTCCGCCGGCAAAAGTCCCTACGTGTGTACGAGGCATAAGTCTGAACACATGAGGAGAGCTTCCCTGTGTTCTTATGATTTCATGCTACTAAATGCTGATCGATGAGTCTGGGCTTTGGATTCGGGAGGATAAAATATTTCCATATTGACGCATCCCACTGAGGCGGTCCAAGGGAATACTGAATGTATTTGGATCCATTTAAGATGATTGGATTCGGTCTGGAGGTCTGAGGGTTTGGTTACACCAGGACATCGTTGAGTTGCAGGCTTAATTGAGCTTGCCTTTTGGTAAGCGCATTCTTTGAGCGGTGGTGGAGCACGTTTGCTTTTGGTTGATCACAGCACAAGTCACCAATTTATTTTGATATTATTTTTGGCACTTTCATCAGACAAAGTCACTTCAATATTCTTTTCACGAACTTTTTTCTCCTGCACTTACTACATTGTTGCTTTTGGACTTTATTTCATATCGTGGTATAGGCCACTTACCACTTCATTTGTGTAATTAGCGTGGCTTTTTATACTGTTGTGTCTATGGGAATGTTTGACCATTCTTCCAGAAGTACATTTGTGAGGTCAGGTACTGATGTGAACGGGTTTTCTATCGGGTTGAGGTTAGGAATCTGTGCAGGCCAGTAAAGTTCCTCCACCCCAAACTCGATCATCCATATCTTTATGGACCTTCCTTTGTGCACTGGTAAGGGGTTGGACTTGGCCCCTTAGTTCCAGTGAAGGGAACACTTAAGGTGTCAGCATACCAAGACATTTTTGGCAATTTCATGCTCCCAACTTTGTGGGAACAGTTTGGGGTTGACCCTTCTTGTTCCAACATAACTGCGGATCAGTGCACAAAGCGAGGTCCATAAAGACATGGATGAGCGAGTTTGGGGTGGAGGAACTGGACTGGCCTGCACAGAGTCCTGACCTCAACCTGATAGAACACTGTTGGAATGAATTAGAGCTCAGACTGCGAGCTAGGCCTTCTCTCCAACATCAGTGCCTAACCTCACAAATGTGCTTCTGGAAGAATGGTCAAATATTCCCATAGACACACTCCTAAACCTTGTGGACACCCTTCAAAGAAGAGTTGAAGCTGTTATAGCTGCAAAGGGTGGGCCAACTCAATATTGAACCCTACAGATTAAGACTGGGATGTCATTAAAGTTCATGTGGGTGTAAAGGCAGATGCCCCAATACTTTTGGTAATATAGTTATAAACTATATGACTGAAGTCATAGTGTCTTCAGCCTGGGTTCACACCAGAGCAATGCGGGAAACCGTATGTGATGCAGACTGAAATCCATGATATTCCAAATCACATGGAATTCTTTGCAGTGCGATTTGAGCCCATTTATTTTGTATGGGCTCGAAATTGTACCGCAAAGGCATTGGTACGCGGTATCTGTGAGTACTTGACTGAAAGTATCCTTATGCCTCGTACACACGAAGGGACTTTCCCGCGGGATTGTCCGCTGGACTCGAGTCCGCCGGACAGTCCGATCGTGTGTGGGCCTTCGACTGACTTTTTTTTTCCCAAAAGTCCGGCGGACTAGGTTTTAAGTTTTGTTTTAAAATTATCCACTGGACTTGGCAGTCCGGCGGACAATACGGCCGTCTGTAGTATGGTCCGGCGGACCAAAAAGGACGCATGCTCAGTAGCAAGTATTTTTCTAGTATTTTTCTTTTTATAGTCCCGTCGTACGTGCTGTACGTCATCGCGTGAACCGCCGGACTTTTAGCGTGATCGTGTGTGGTCAAGTCCGTTCGCTTCCAAGTCCGGCGAAGCCCACCTGGAAAGTCCGGCGGTTTGTCCGCTGGACTAGGTCCGGCGGACAAAGTCCCTTCGTGTGTACGCGGCATTACTCGTACTTGCTGGTTAAAAAACAGTATCGGTGCAACTCTAAACTATATGGCAATATAATTTTAAAGAAAGAGGATAAAACAATTAAGAACTAAAACTTGAAGCATATGTGTAATTTTAGTTTTTTGCTTTAGTTACGATTAAATATTTACCATATGAAGCCTACAAGTGGAGCTACAAGCAAGAACAGGAACTTTCCGGTGCCTTCATCTGCAGTTGCTTTGCTAAAACAAAAAATACATGCAATACAGGCAAACACAATCTCTTTTACCAGAGCTGGAAACTTTGTGAAGAGCAATGGGTGATCAATGTTATAAAATAAATGCCACTGTGATAAAAAAAAAAAAAAAGCAGCAGACGCAGTCAACAAATTATTTTGGATGTCTGCTTTAAAAAATCTGGTCATTTGGAGAGCATCAGTCAAGTAATTTTAGATATTGCATTATAGTTATTCATAGATTATATTTAGAGATTCAAATTGGTCTGTCATTATGCCCCATACACACGGTTGGAAATTCCGACGGAAAATGTCCGATCGGACCATGTTGTCGGAAAATCCGACCGTGTGTGGGCTCCATCTGACTTTTTCCGTCGGAATTTCCGATGGAAAAAATTTGAGATCCTGCTCTCAAATTTTTCGACAACAAAATCCGATCTGACTTTTTCCGATCATGTGTAGAGAATTCCAACGGACAAAGTGCCACTCATGCTCAGATCCAATTACGAGACCAATGCTATTGGCTACTAGCCTCTACGTAGTTCCGTCGTACGCAACGAACGTCACCACTTTCAGAATGATCAGATTTTCCGACAACTTTTTCCGACCGTGTGTATGCAACACCAGTGTCGGACAAAATCCATTGGAAAAAATCCGACGGATTTTGTGGTCGGAATTTCCGACCGTGTGTACGGGGGAATTAGAAACTATAATATGGATTTTGTTAGATTAGATTAGTTGATTATGTTTGAACTGATGTCAAATGAAAAAAAAAACTCTCTGGGTACAGGAAGAACCTGCAAGACACTTATGCCGCGCACACACGATCGGAAATTCCGCCAGCAAAAGACTGATGTGAGCTTTTGGTCGGAAAATGCGACCGTGTGTATGCTCCATCGGAATTTTGCTGGCGGAATTTCAGCCAGCAAAAGATTGAGAGCATGTTCTCAAATTTTCCTACGGAAAAAGTTCCGATCATCTGTGGCAATTTCCGACGAGCAAAATTCCGACGCACGCTCGGAAACAATTCGACGCATGCTCGGAAGCATTGAACTTCATTTTCGCGGCTCGTTGTAGTGTTGTACGTCACCGCGTTCTTGGCGGTCGGAATTTGGTGTGAGAGTGTGTAGGCAACACAAGCTTGAGTGGAATTCCATCGGAATGTCTTTAGGAAAAAACATCCAAGGCTTTTCCGATGAGAATTCCGATTGTGTGTACGCGGCATTAGCTAGATTTAGCTATGGCTGCATAGATGCTTTCAGTTAGGTAGTAGGGTTACAAGTGATGCTAAAACCTTTTTTTGTGGAACAGATTTCATTTAACATATAATTCTATGACCTTTAGTATTTATTTAGAATAGAATAGGGTCAGAAGTACGTTCAGATATTGTTTATTCTACAGCACAGCTATTTCTGTTGGAGAACATAGGATAATTGATGCTGAATCCAGGACTGTAGAAAGAGATAGGGAGCAGTGCCGATTTATAAAGCTGATTAATTGCGACACTGTAGAAGTTTAGGTTACTGACATTGTTTCTCCAACTGTCCTGAGCCCTCAAGAAAAAGAAGGCGAATAAATAAATAATGCAGGGAATACGCTGACAGTCCCATGAAAACTAAAACCTGAGTCACTGCCGCCATCACAAACTCTAAATTAAGATATTATACCTCTGACCCTGGAAGGGCTATTCCTGGACCTGAGTAAATAAACAGAGACAAAGATATGAAGGGGTAAAAGTTATTGCTGAACTGGAAATACCTAAAGATTCAGGGAAGGAAACATAAATGATATTACAGTTACGCTGCGTACACACGATCGGACTTTCCGCCAACAAAACCGTGGATTTTGGTTCGAAGGATGTTGGCTCACTCTCGTCTTGCATACACACGGTCACACAAATGTTGACCCAAAATTCCAAAACGTGAGAACGCGGTGACGTACAAGACGTACGACGAGCCAAGAAAAAGCAAGTTCAATAGCCAGTGCGGCTCCTTCTGCTTGATTCTGAAAATGCGTGAACTTTTGTGCGTCGGACTTGTGTACACACGATCAGGACTTTCTGCCAACAAAGTTAAGTTGGCTGAAAATTTGAGAACCTGCTCTCAAACATTTGTGGGCGGGAATTCCGACAGCAAATGTTCGATGAGAAAGAGAGAGAACCACCGCTCCAGTCCGGTCCGCCAAGGCAAATGCTTGTCTTCCAGACAGAGAGCCCCAGGTGCCGGATAATACATGTACAGGTAGAAGGAAACGAGAAAAAAACTCTGGATAGCCGCACTCCGAAAAGAGTGAATTATTTTCTTGTGCTTTTTATTGCAAAAATGAAGATCACATCATAAAATCCACAGCAAAAGTGATACAAAGATGCTGACGCGTTTCACACTAAAATCAGTGTTTACTCATAGCAAATGTTCGATGGAGCATACACACGGTCGGACTTTCCGACAACAAGCTCACTTCCAACATTAGCCATGGGAAAGTCCGATCGTGTGTACGCGGCATAACACAACCAGGACTACTGTATTTGAAGGGAGAAGCGATTTAGTAGTCAGCTTAAAGCGGTTCTGCACTCTGTAAAAAAAATTTTTTTTTTTAGGACGTAATATAAAGGATGCTTACCTTTATTAGGGGACTCACCTGTTCCATCTTCCATCTCGATCGCCGCCGGTTTTCGTCCGATGAAGTTCCTCGTCTTCTTCTTTAGTGCTGGGGGCCATCTTGCCTGTGGGCATGTGAAACACCCACAGGAACTTTAGATGGCCCAGCATGCACCGCCGTTACTCGCGCGTGCGCAGTAACGGCACATCTGCCGACATCTCACGAGATTTCGGCAGATGCGGCCGAAATCTCGGGAGATTTCGGAAGATGTGGCCGAAATCTCGCGAGATTTCGGAAGATGCCCGCACTGACTCCTGGGATCAATGACACCAGATCCCAGGAGACAGTGCGGCGTGACGACGATCGACGCAGAGACCCCGCCCGCCGCCGCAGAGAGAGAAGACCGGAAGTCTTCAATTACAAGGTAAGTAAAAAAAAAAAAAAAAACATTTCATTTAGTACTCTTTGCCTGATTTGGAAGGCAAAGAGATTTACTAAATGAAATGGGTGCAGAACCGCTTTAAAGCTTGCATGCTGGGAGCGGGAAAAGAGTCCTGTGTAAGCTCTGAGTCACTATAGTAGGACCCTTCACAGGACTAACAACCCACTGGACCAAGTACCAGCGTTATGAAATGAGAGGAGGGGTATTGAGTGAAATTGATTTTGGTTGGTTTGGTTGGTTGGTTTTTGGCTGGTATTGGCTGAACTAGATAGATCTCTTTCTTTCAACCTGACTAACCATATAACTATGTAACAAACTATGAAATGTTTCTCCATACCCACAAGTTCTGCATATTTTATTCATCCCCAGAAGCTCAACCAACTGGTGGAGAGTGAAGGATATCCCGGGTCGGCAGTGGCTTCACATGTGAGTTTTCTTTATTCATTGCTCTGTTTCTATGTTATTTTATCCGTACTGTTAATAAACCTACTACACTATGAGGAATTCCTCTGGGCTCTTGGTGAGATCCATTTATCCTTAGCTGGAGTGTACTAGGAGGCACCACTGGGAGCGAGTTGTCACACTGATCCCTTTTGGATTCCAATCATACTCATGTTGGTGACTGGTCCCCGAAGCACCTGTTTGATTTCATTCATACTCAGGCGTATTTGTCGAGCATCATTTAAGAAATATATCCGTGACCATTGGTGTTGCTGGAGCAAGTCTTTTTCATCTTCACCAAATACACTATGGGACTTTATTTTTTGTCACTCTTGGACTTTTCGTTATTCCATTTCATATTTTTGTATCAATTATTTTATATGTCAATATATGGTGTACATTGCACATTTATTTGTTTATTTTGTATTGGCACTACACTATTGTCTAAGGTGATTATGTGTCGCTGGGGTTAAAGCAGACCTATTTTCTTTGCCTTCAAATCACAGGTTTGCTTTAAAGCGGAACTTTACCCATAACAACGTAATAAAAAATAATGTTATTTAGCAAGGAACATACATTCCACATTAATAATTATGCTACCAAAATTAGTGTGTGCTGTAAATTGCCTTCCAGCATTTTTCCTGTTTCTTCTTGCTGGAGGACACCATTTTGCTGAAGCCCATAGCCCCCGAGCAGCAGTAAATCTGTGGGCTGTCAGCAGATCGGCCTTTAGTGGCTCTGGTTTTCAGCAAAAAAAGGCCAAATATTTAGAGCAGTGTAGACAGTGCACTACTGGATTTCAAACACTATCGGTGCTTATTTTTAATGTTTTACACCTAGTAAACCTGTGAATAAAACACTCCCTGACCTTGGGTGGTTATGTTCACTTACTGATTATCTATAGAGGAAGCCATGGTTATCACCCAGACTAGACTTCTTCTTTTCTTCATTATTACATAGGGGCGGGGTGATTAATAGTTTACAGAAGAAGGATAACATTGTTGTTGCTTCCAAATCAGTTCACAGATAGTGACAAGGACATGGCATTTCTGGTAAGATCAGCAGGTATTTTCTGTGTAGCACCCTCCTAGTCAGGCACTAGGATAGGTAAATTTAGTTTGTGCCCATTGTAGTCGATAGGGTTATTTTGTTTCATTAGGTAAATTTAGCTTGGCTCGCTGTAGCCAGTGAGGCTGTAGTTCTGTTAAAGCGGTTGTATACCCTCTTAAACATTTTTTTTTTTGGTAACTACCTGCAAGAGAAAGTCATAATGAGCTAGTATGACTAGCATACTAGCTCATTATGCATCACTTAGATCGGGGCCCCCGACGCCGTGTTCTTCTCCCCCTCCAGCCGCATCCATCTCAAAACAGATACCCTTCCGGGAATCGCCCCTCCGGCCAATCACAGCGCCGCTACGGCGCTGTGATTGGCCAGAGCGGCGAGGACGTCGCTCCGCGCATGCGCGCGGGACACTTCAACTGCGGTGAGCCGCAGTTGAAGATGGGGATTAACCCTGTAAATACACCGTTGTCTACGGCGCGCATGCGCCGTAGACAACGTTGTAAAACGTTCTTTTCAAATATCTCCTAAACCGTGCAGGTTTAGGAGATATTTCTTGTACCTACAGGTAAGCCTTAATCTAGGCTTACCTGTAGGTGCAAGTTAATTTTTAGGGTATACAATCACTTTAAGGTTACAGTTAAATGTTATTGTAAATTTAGTGGTTCAATTATTTTTATTAAGAAATTTTTCACATATACAAAAAACATTACACATTTTTTCATATTCTTATATATAAACATCCTTATACATTACTTATACATACATACATATATAACAAATAAATAAAAAACACAAAAAGGACCACGATCAACAAAACACATGAATCAATCTCGATATGCTTTTCAAAAAAAGGTCAAGAGTAGTCCACTGTCTCCCCCTCTACCTGGTATATTTCAATACCTCTACTCACTTTATTTTAATAATGTTTTATATATATATTTCCCTTTTCCTCCCTTTTCTCTACCCCCTTTCCCTCCTCCCCTCTTCCATCTCCTCTCTCTCCCTCCCTTTTCCCTTCTATAATTAATTAATTATCCCCCAACATAACTCCCTTAATCCCCTATTGTAAATTTAGTAAAGCTCACTGTAATCAGTGAAACTGATTTGAATAATTTGGTCTGTGTGTCTGTGTGTTCCAGGGGCTGTCTGATTGTTTCTCCCTGTACACCTGGAGGGGCTCTGGCATACCTCCCAACATTTTGAGATTGGTATGAGGGACACCTACTAGCAAACATATGTAGGCATAGGACACACCCCCCTGTCACACCCCCTTAAAGGAGAATTAACCCCAAAAAAGGTTCATTAAATCCACAAGGGCTTTTTTTTTACCACTTATTCCTTTATATTGACTTTTAAAATTACAAATGCAGCAATTTAGAAATTGAAAGGTTTAGCACTGGGAAACACACTTTTTGAAAGATAAAAAAGTGCATTTTATATACAACTATATGGATCAGACTAAACTGAGGGACAAATGAGGGGAAAAGAGGGACAGAGGGACATTTCTCCAAATCAGGGACAGTCCCTCGAAATCAGGGACAGTTGGGAGCTATGGCTCTGGGTAGTAGAGGTGGGAGCATATCAGTCAGCAGCATAATATTTATGTAGTCCCAGACAATCCCTGGGAGGTCTGGCCTAGAGGATTCCGGGAGGATGCATAAATACCCTGGAGCAGAGAGTAGCAGGGTCTTTTTCTTTCCAATGGGAGATCATTGCCTGGGAGGCTCATTGGCCCTCCAGGAAAATCTTGCCATGTGCCTATTGAGCAAAGACCACAATCAGGAGGATGGAAAGCCTAGAGCTGCTGTTTACTGCTGAAGGCTGGTTGAGAGGGCTGTCTTCTGAGGATCTAGTCTAAGTACACTGAGAGAGAAGCTTCCTGCAGGACACTGGTGGTAGACAACCATCTATCCAGAGGCGTTCTGTGAGTGCAGACTGGGAGAGATCCTAGAAACGGAGTGCTACCACCCCTCTTATGTGTTAGACAGTCAGCCTGGTATCTGCTGAGAGGTTTGTCCTGAAGAGCATAGCTGATCTTTTCCTTGTGAAGGGGCTGTTGCTTGGACTGTTCACTAAGGAAGGTTCAACCTGTTACTGCAGAGTCTGTCCACTATCTGCTACACAGGGACAGTGTTCAGTGTTTCAAGAAGCAAGCATACCTCCCAACTATTTGAGATGGGAATGAGGGACACCTATCAGCAAAAGTATGCAGGCATAGGACACACCCCCTGCCACACCCCCTTAAAAGAGAATTGTACAAAAAAACAAGATTGGTTAAACCCACAAGTGCTTTTTTTTACCACTATTATTCCTTAATATTGGCTTTTGGAATTTACAAATGCAGCAATTTAGAAATCAGATGAAAGGTAAAAAAGGAAAACATTTTATATACATCTATATAGATCAGACAAAAATGAGGGACAAATGAGGAGGGATGATGGACAGAGGGACATTGCTCCAAATCATGGACAGTCTCTTGAAATCAGGAACAGTTGGGAGCTATGAAGCAAGTTTAGTGTTCAAGTTCATTCTAGCAAGTTATTGGAGTATCCTACTATCCCCAATCCCCGTCCAAGTGAAACCCTTAAATAAAACACCAAAAGCACCAACCTTAGACTGTTCCTTAAAGAAGTGTATCCCTTAAAAAAATGTTTAAGTCAGCAGCTACAAATACTGCAGCTGCTGACTTTTAATAATCGGACACTTACCTGTTCCAGGGTCCAGCGATGCGGGGGGTCAAAGCTCCGCTAGCCCCCGATCGGCTCGGTGGCGCCGGCATTGCAACTGTGGGCACCCGGCTGTGGCTTCACAGCCGGGCACCCACTGCGTATACGCGAGCGGCGCCGTACGCCGTGATTGGCCGCACAGTCATCTGGGACACGTGACAGGTCCCAGGTGACTGGGGAGCCCTTCCTGCGCTGAGGGGAAGTGATGTCACCAGCCTAGGCTAGGCAGAAGGCAGACTACGAGGGACCCCCTAGCAACAGGCATTTAGAGGTATGTAAAAAAAAAAAAAAATTCTCCAATTATTTATTTATTTATTTTTTTAGGATTTTTAAGCCTTTTTTGTTTTTTAGGGGGAAACACCACTTTAAGTCAAAATTGTAAATGTGCCTATGTGCCTGGCTATGGGGCATCTGCAGGAGAAGACTCATGGACCTACAAACTGCTGGCTCCTATGGGGGTACCGCTACATCTGTATTTTCTGAAAATGTTTTTATCCAAAAATGAATGCACTTGCTGCTTTCAAGGTCTGGTTAAGCTGACATTTACTATATTACATTTTTAATCATGGGTCTAAATCCTTTAATAGCAGAGATAACCATTTTTGCTTCATTACCACCACATGGGTAGTATTAGATAGATCACAATTTACACATTTAAGAAAAGATGCGTGTGGGGTGAAGCAGCTAGTTTAAGGGTGTAGCTACTGAACAATCAGATAGTCCCAGTACATTTCAACCAGATTTGTAGTTGGACCAATGCTTAAAGCGGAAGTAAACCCTCCTATCATTTTCAGCCAAGGAAGCTGCCATCTTGGTCTCTGTCTAATCTTCAACTGCCATGATGCTGCACATGTGATCAGTTATGACTCCAGCCATTGGATGGTTCGACAGATTGGTTGAGAGCACAACCAATGTGACAGCTAGCATTCTATGGCATGCCGGGAATGTAACTTTTTTTTGAAGCCGTTAAATCATTGGGTTTACTTCCGCTTTAAGAATTGCAGTGATTGTTTATGTAGAACTTTGTGGCATTGTCGTTGTCTTGTATCACACAGTTGTCTTTGCTCTCCTCACCACAGAGACATGAACCAAGTCTACCCTTGTCGATCTTCCCCACAGACCTCCTAATGATCTCAACTTTTATATGCAGCCTTTTCAGACAAGTGAGTCAGAAATCTTTTAATATCCTGGCCCATTCTCCCTGCTAATGAGCTAACTGACCAATCATCTCTGCAATGAGACAGCCAAACATTTCAGCAGCTATAATTTGTTTTATTGCATGAGACTGCTGATTAGACTTGTGTGTATCTTATAATGACAATACTAATTTAAGAAGCTTCTTTGGCATCTCAGGCAGACACTACCCCATTTGACATTTGGGCAAGAAAGTGGTAATGATGAAAGTGATGTCATGCAATTGCCATTGATTCCATGTGTCTTCTGTAGCTAAATTTTAGGTCATCGCGTGAGACCCTGGACAAAATTTTCTTTTATTTTGTAATGACCATACTTAGGGGCGTTGCTAGGTCTACAAAAGATCTGGGGCTAGAGCCCATAGCAGCGTAGTAAAGAAAGTCATACGCTTGGACAAGCATACACATGTATATAAAGTAATATACATGTGTGTGTGTGTGTGTGTGTGTGTATATATATCCCCCCAGAGAGCCCCCCACTTACATCAGGGTCCCCAGAGAGCCCCCCTTAAACCATTGCCCCCAGAGAGCCCCCCTTACATCAGGGTCCCCAGGGACCCCTGCAGAGCCTCTGGGCTATGGGCCCCAGATTCGGGGCTATAGCCCCAAAAGCCACCCCCTAGCGACGCCACTGACCATACTTCTGTAGAAAGGAAGAGGATACAATCTTTTTTTTTTCTATTTGTTTTTAACTTTAGTACAACTATTGTCATGTTTTTTTGAGATCTATGTCCAGGTCTGGGCATTTCTCCCTTACTTCTTGTCCTGGGAAATTATGCTTATTGGGACAGAAAGTGAGAGAAGAAGTTTCTTAATTTCCATGTGAAAGCAAAAAGGGCTTTGAAATTGACTAGAATTGGCGCCAAGAGTTCAAGTCCTTGGTCTGCTCCTGTCCTTTTGCTAGAACACTATCCTACACGTTGAGGCCACATCGTCCTCCATTATGTACCCACTTCGTGCCAGAAGCCTCCACACAACATTCCTGGCCATTGGCCATTATATCTGAGGAGGGAAAGTGCACACAAATGAGTAGATCTGCTGCCCTTTACTCATGGAATTTATAGAATGGCGTAACAGTCCCGTCACATCGCGCGGATGATACTAAGCTAAGCAGGGCAATAACTTCTCCGCAGGATGTGGAAACCTTGCAAAAAGATCTGAACAAATTAATGAGGTGGGCAACTATACTGATTATGGCCACTAGATGGAGATGACAATCATTGGAAATAGACGTATTAGGCAAATATGAGGATTATTTATGATGGCTGTGCAAATGCTTGAGACATTCTCTTGGTGTTTTTCTTTATAAATAGACCCATTAGTGCTCGGGAAATTGTCATGCATTAAATGTTTATTTGTAAAGCAAAGTTTGCTTACCTACAGTAAACAAAAGGGATACAATTTTAAGATAAAAAGTATAAACCTAAAAAAAAAAACAAGAAAATAAAACTGACCCAAAACGATAAAAGTTTCTCTTTAAAGCTGAACTATAGGCAACTATAGAGCACACACATTAATGCAGTTCTATATTTATAGCACATCTTTAAAAGTAATTTTAAATGCAAGCAGGGTAAGTACCTGAATTTCACATGGTATCAGCTACTTCCAGTCTCAGTACAGCAGAGGTTAGAATCGGAGAGAGAAAAGCAACAAAAGGAGCCTTTCCTCCAATCAGCTCTCAGAGCTCTTTTTACTGAGATCTGCAAAGTGTAATTTCAGCTCTCCGCACCCTTTTTATGAAAGCTCAGAAAAGCTTTAGAAATTCTAAACTCTAGAGAAGAGAAGACTGCAGATAAACAGGTACATCTTATGTAGGAGGATTTTTTCCATCTCTGTGTAGGCTAGTCACTTCACCGTGAGGGTTTACAACCAATTTAAAAGGTGGGCTATCCTTACTTTTTTATTTACTGCTTAGTTCTAGCGTACATGTTAGACTTGGGCGTTTAAAGAGATTCTAAGAATGTGTTTTCTTCTCCTTGCATATTTGCCTAATGTAAAAAATCTGGATCTAAAGAGTTGCGTCAGTAAGGATTGAAGGCCGCACTTCCAGTATGCTGCCAGGTGTTCAATGTAAATCAGTACCTTTCAAAGACGGAATCCTGTTTCCATCTGCCAGGCCTGTAGCAGAAGGTTACGACTAAGAGCTGTAGTCTGCACTTGTATATTTTAAAAGGCCTGGACAGGGCCAGTGCACTGTGCAGTGCTGTCCTCCCTGGGTGCTGATTGTACTATGAGTCTAATATGGTGGTTGCAAGGTGAGAAATCTAGGAGGAGGGAGCAGGATCTGTGGTAGGTTCCATAATTGCTGCAGACCTGCCTTACGCAAACCCTACTCCCTTTTCTCTTGAACCCTAGTGTAAAGTTGGCCACACACTAGTAGAATTCAGTTTCCGTGCTTTATGCCCCGTACACACGATCGGAAATTGCGCCAGCAAAAGTCAGATGAGAGCTTTTGGTTGGAATTTCCGACCGTGTGTATGCTCCATCGGACTTTTGCTGGTGGAATTCCCGCCAGCAAAAGATTAAGAGCATGTTCTCTATTTTTCGGTCGTCGTAGTGTTGCACGTCACCGCGTTCTTCACGGTCGAAAGTTCATAGAACTTTTGTGTGACCGTGTGTATGCAAGCCAAGCTTGAGCGGAATTCCGTTGGAAAAACATCCAAGTTTTTTCCGACGGAAAATATGCTTGTGTGTACGGGGTATTAGAGTACTTTCACGCTGGGGTGGTTTTCAGGTGCTTTAGCGCTAGAAATAACCTCTGCTAAGTGGCTGAAAACCGCCTCCCATTCATTGCAGTGTGTCTTTTCACACTGGGGCGGTGCACTTGCGGGACATTCCCGAAAAGTCCTGCAAGCAGGATCTTTTTACTCCTTTTTCTTTTTGCGGTCAAAAAGAGGTGCAAAAGCGCCGCTAAAACAGTGCTAAGGCGCTGCAAAAACGAGCGACACTGAACGCCGGGCGTCCCAGTGTGAAAGTAGCCTTAAGAATGTTCAATTTTTGGATCGTTAGTGGAATACAATCAATGTGCGTTTTCAACTGCAGTGACGAGACAATTTTAACCACTTTAAGACCAGGCTTTTTCAATTTAAATCAGTATTTTTTGCTAGAAAATTACTTGTAACTCCCAAACATTATAGATCATTAGTTAAGGACTGCTGCTGACTTGCACTGGTCTGGTGACGATGGGACTGATGTTGCGACAATCAGGGACACCGTTGCTGGCTTACGCTGGTGTGGTGACACTGTGACTGCTGTGGCGGTGATAAGGAAAACTGTTGCTGGCAGACACTGGTCTGGTGATACTGGGACTGGTGTGGCGGTGATCTGGAAAACTGCTGCACTGGTCTGGTGTGGTTGCAATCAGGAACACCGATTTTAGTTACACTGGTCTGGTGACACTGTGGCTGTTGTGGTGATCAGAGAACTGTGACTGGCTGCAGTTCTGATGCAGCATTAGGGCTCGTTCACATGTGAGGTTGGTAGGGGGGGGCATAAAATATGCCACAGCTTTGATGCTTTGCAGCTGTGGAAGGAATTATACCCCCTGTATGCCCACTGATTGCGACCCATTTCAGTGAAAAGGGGTGCTTGTACGGGGTCCAAAGGGTTAAAGCAGGGGGTGAGGAGGCAATAAAATGCCTTCTCACTGCTTGTTAAATGCTATCTGAAGATTGATCCGAACACAGATGGCTCTTCAGAGAGCACTGCACATGTAAACAAGTCCTTATGATGACATTTTGGCTGGTTTGGTGGTGATCAGGGACACTAGGACTGGGGTGGCAGTGATCAAGGACACCTGGACTGGTGTGGAGCTGATTAGGGACAATATAACTGGTATGTCAGTGATCAAGGACACTGTGACTGGTGTAGTGGTGATTAAAGACACTGACTGGAAGCACTGGTCTGGTGACAAGAAGAAAACAATTGTAGCGCTCAGAGCAGTGGACCCAAAGTCCCGATTTGTGGTGGAGTCCACTAATGGGTGCTCAGGCTCAGATGTCCTCTCAAAGCATCGATGAACGAATACTGGAACAGAAAGTAGAGCCAGCAACTCCTGATAATCTTTATGAAAACTTTTTTGTAGCATGATAGTGAGTAAAATTCACAGAGGCTAACACGTTTCGGCTAGAAGCCTTGATCACAGCAGTGATCAAGGCTTCTAGCCGAAACGCGTGGGCCTCTGTGTTTTTTACTCACTATCATGCTACAATAAAGTTTTCGTAAGGATTATCTGTAGTTGCTGGCTCTACTTTCTGTTCCAGTACTGGTCTGGTGACATTGTGGCTGGTGTGGCGGTGATCAGAAAACTGTGACTTGCGGCATTGGCATACATTGATATAAGAGCAGCCAGCCATTGTACATTAACTCCGCCACTGCAAGAAAATGTCACTAGTGCACCTTTTTTATCATTATTATTTTTTTTTTTTTTTACATACTGTCACCAGAGCAGTGCAGTGTCAAAAACTGTATGGCTCTAGGGGGTGAACTAAACTTAAATTTTTTACACTGATACAGCCATGATGGCTAGCAATCATTTTTTACACTGTTCGGCTGCATTCATGCAGACATTGAGTAGTACTGTGATAGCTGTGATTGGCCACACCTATCACATGGCATAGGGGCTGCTGTGATTGGCCCTGTAAAATGTGATCGCTGTGACCAATAACAGTAGCAAATGTGAATGAGAGCCATTGTTTACTATTGGTGATGTGATCACTTTGATTAGTCACTTAGTCACATGTTACCACGGCCATTCACAGTGAATCCCGCTCTGTGAGCTGCTGTGTCCAGTGTACAGAGAGGTCACATATTGTGCCACTGCATGCCCCCGAGGGTGTGCACAAGGCACACTTCTGGGAGGACAGTCCACTGTGCATATACAGTACAGCTGTGCAGAAAGCAGTTAAATAAGATCAGTTGATTGCATATGTGATCCAGGGCTGTCTGTAAAAGGACACCATTCTGTTCCTGTTTCCCTGTGTTGCCACTCTGTCACAATGGCTTCTGATGGAAGACCACAAGTGGTTGTTTCTACACACATGTCGCAGGCATTGCCCACTGTTTTCAGGACCAGGAAACCCTGCCTGAGTTATATCATGGAGGTGTTGCTGAAGTGTAGACAGGAATAGGTTACAGGAGATCAGCAGCACTGAGATACAAAAAAAATATTAAAAAAAAGGTGAAAACAAGTATTGTATTAAAAAGTTTGCAATTGTTTATGATACACAGTGTTTTAGCAAACGTAGGGCTTGTTTACACATGTGGGTATACTGCTACACCCCAAAAAGCAATCTTATGGTCAGAAGGCATTTGGCAGGCATTGAGTTGGCAATATGTTGCTTCCTAACTGCCTGCCTTAACTTTAAAAATGCCAAACCCATGCGCAACCAACAGGACAGGACTAAAAGGGCCCCTTCCACTGCAGAAAACTCTCACCACCTCAGGGAGTTGGTAAGAGGGCTGTTTTCCCTTTGTGTACTGTTTAGCAGTAGTTATATCACTGAGAGCTGTACAATTATAGCACCCAACCCACACCCCTCTGCAGTGTTGGTCATCCCAAAAACTCACGGATCGGATCGTTGCTTGGATCAGAGTAACGGATCGGATCATTTTTCGGATCAGCAAATAATAATTGAATTTGCAAAAACCTGTAAAAATTCCACCACCATAAAGCCCCCACTGTAATATCCATAATCTCACCCACTGTAATATCCACGTCATCTCCTCAACTGTAATATTGGCTGAGTATGGCTGGGTACGGCTGAGCATGGCTGGGTACGGCTGGGTATAGCCGAGTATGGCTGGGTATTACCGAGTATTGCAGAGTATGGCTGGGTATGGCAGAGTATTGGCAGGGTGTTGCAGAGTATTGGCAGGATGTTGCAGAGTATTGGCAGGGTGTTGCAGAGTATTGGCAGGGTGTTGCAGAGTATTGGCAGGGTGTTGCAGAGTATTGGCAGGGTGTTGCAGAGTATTGGCTGGGTATCGCAGAGTATTGGCTGGGTATTACCGAGTATTGCAGAGTATGGCTGGGTATTACCGAGTATTGCAGAGTATTGCAGAGTATGGCTGGGTATTACAGAGTATTGCAGAGTATGGCTGGGCATTACGGGGTATTGCAGAGTATGGCTGGGTATGGCAGAGTATAGCTAGGTATTACGGGGTATTGCAGAGTATGGCTGGGTATGGCAGAGTATGGATGGGTATTACGGGGTATTGCAGAGTATGGCTGGGTATGGCAGAGTATGGCTGGGTATGGCTGGGTATGGCTGGGTATGGCAGAGTATTGGCAGAGTGTTGCAGAGTATTGGCAGAGTATTGGCAGGGTATTGGCAGGGTATTGGCAGAGTATTACCTGGGTATTGGCAGGGTGTTGCAGAGTATTGGCAGGGTGTTGCAGAGTATTGGCTGGGTATCGCAGAGTATTGGCAGGGTGTTGCAGAGTATTGGCAGGGTGTGTATTGGCAGGGTGTCGCAGAGTATTGGCAGGGTGTCACAGAGTATTGCAGAGTATGGCTGGGTATTACCGAGTATTGCAGATTATAGCACCCAACCCACACCCCTCTGTAGGAATTGTGTAACTCGTTACCTTCAAGTCCATACCACACAACTACCAACTCTGAGCTGTGGTTGTATTGCAACATCATTATATCTATCCCACTCCTATTAACACCTTGCACTGAACTGTATTGCACCTGTTGTTACCTTACTGCATGCAGGTTTAAAGGACCACCATAAGTGCACCAGCACTCCCTTAAAGGGCCCTAACATTAGCCGGCAGAAGATCAACTTTAAGGACTGCCCCTATTACTCATCTTGCAGGTTTCCTTCATTCCCTTTCACTGTTAATGCTGTTCAGTCTTGACCATGCCTACCCAGATGGATTGGGCCTAGCACAGCCGCTATCAGTGCACACTGGCAGTATAGTACCAGTAATGTTAGATCAAGTCATTACTGTCCACATCTGTACTTTAGATGACATTGCAACTGTTTATGTTGATCTGGGAAAGTGATAGACCACCTGGGTAAGCCACTGATTATTCCAACATTCCTATTGATTGAAAACAAATAAAAGTACCCCCTGGTACTAGTGGGACTTTAAAGGCAACTACGAAGGACACAGTAGTTGCCTTTAAAGTCCATATAGTACCAGGGGGTACTTTTATTTGTATTCATGTTGATCTGGGAGGTTTTTGTCATTTATGCCTAGCCCTCACTGTTAGCCGTTCTGTGTGTTGGATTGTGTTACCACAATTGCCAACTTATTTGTACTTGCTTGGTGATCAACTTTACTGAGTAATAATACATTGAGTTTATCCTTGCTAACTGCTTGGTTCTTGTTTCAATATAGCACTGTTATTGGGTGATAAGAATTATTTGCCTTGCTTCACTGTGTTTGCGTGTCTCTTTTGCGCAACTTCAGCGGGGCTTCAGTCCTTGAGATGGTCATAGCAAAGAACAGAGGACTTGTCTAAGCCAGCTGCGCTACACAGATAACACCAATAGACAAATCCTGGGCTTTCAGAAGTTGAGTTGCTTCACTTTTGGCTTAACTCCAATGTAAAAATGAATATAAAAGCAAAGGAGAAGGCCTTCAAAAAATACAAGGTTGAGGGATCATCATCAGCATTCAGACTTTATAAAGAATTCAACAGGAAAAGTAAGGATGCAGTTAGGGCGGGTAAGATGGAACGCGAAAGACACATAGCGGAGGAGAGCAAAAAAATACCAAGAAATTCTTTAAGTATGTAAACAGTAAAAAGGGGAGGACAGACCATATTAGTCCCATAAAGAATGAGGAAGGACATCTGGTTACAAAGGGTGAGGAGATGGCGAAGGTATTGAATTTATTTTTCTCCTCAGTCTTCACAAGGGAATCGGGGGCATCAGTAACCAAAATGTTAGTGTTTATCCTCATGACACATCACAGGAAGCACCTCCATGGTTAACCGAGGACAGAATTAAAATTAGACTTGGGAAACTTAACATTAATAAATCACCGGGACCAGATGGCTTGCACCCGAGGGTACTTAGGGAACTCAGTCAAGTAATTGCCAGACCATTGCTCCTAATTTTTACTGACAGTCTACTAACTGGAATGGTACCAGCTGATTTGGAGAAAAGCCAATGTAACACCAATATTTAAAAAGGGCCCAAAATACATCCCTGGGAATTACAGACCAGTTAGCCTAACATCAATAGTATGCAAGCTCTTGGAGGGGATGATAAGGGACTATATGCAGGATTTTAGTAATGAGAATGATATTGTTAGCAGTAATCAGTATGGATTCATGAAGAATCATTCTTGCCAAATCAATCTATTAATCTTCTATGAGGAGGTGAGTTGCCATCTAGATAAAGGAAGGCCCATAGACGGGGTGTATCTGGATTTTTCAAAAGCATTTGACACAGTTCCCCATAAATGTTTGCTGTACAAAATAAGGTCCATTGGAATAGACCATAGGGTGAGTACATGGATTGAAAACTGGCTACAATGGCGAGTTCAGAGGGTGGTGATAAACGGGGAGTACTCGGAATGGTCAGGGGTGGGTAGTGGGGTCCCCCAGGGCTCTGTGCTGGTGCCAATCCTATTTAATTTGTTCATAAACGACCTGGAGGATGGGGTAAACAGTTCAATCTCTGTATTTGAGGACAACACTAAGCTAAGCAGGGCAATAACTTCTCCGCAGGATGTGGAAACCTTGCAAAAAGAGCTGAACAAATTAATGGGGTGGGCAACTACATGGCAAATGAGGTTTAATGTAAAATAATGCATTTGGGTGGCAAAAATATGAATGCAATCTATACACTGGTGGGAAAACCTCTGGGGGAATCTAGGATGGAAAATTACATGGGATCCTAGTAGATGATAGGCTCAGCAATGGCATGCAATGCCAAGCTGCTGCTATCAAAGCAAACATAATATTGGCATGCATTAAAAAGTGGATTAACTCCAGAGATAAAATGACAATTCTCCCGCTCTACAAGACTCTGGTCCGGACGCACCTGGAGTATGCTGTCCAGTTCTGGACACCAGTCCTCAGGAAGGAAGTACTGCAAATGGAGCGAATACACAGAAGGGCAACAAAGCTAATAAAGGATCTGGAGGATATTAGTCATGAGGAAAGGTTGCGAGCACTGAACTTATTCTCTCTGGAGAAGAGACGCTTGAGAGGGGATATGATTTAAATTTGCAAATACCGTACTGGTGACCCTACAATAGGGATAAAACGTTTTTTGCGGGAAGGGAGTTTATTAAGACTCGTGGCCACTCATTAAAATTAGAAGAAAAGGGGTTTAACCTTAAACTACGTAGAGGGTTCTTTACTGTTATGCCCCGTACACACGATCGGAATTTCCGACAACAAAAATGTGGATTTTTGTTTGAAGGGTGTTTGCTCCAACTTGTCTTGCATACACACGCTTACACAAATTTTGCCCAACAATTACGAACGTAGTGACGTACAAGACGTACGTGATGTCTCCATTACAAATGCTAGTTTTACAAGACCGAGCGCTTCCGGCTCGTACTTGATTCCGAGCATGCGTGGACTTTTGGGTGACGGACTTGTGTACACACAATCGGAAAGTCCGACAACAAACATTTGTGGAAAATTTGAGAACCTGCTAGCTAACATTTGTTGGCGGAAAGTCCGACAACAAATGTCCGATGGAGCATACACACGGTCAGACTTACCGCCAATAAGCTCACATCCAACATTTCCCATCGGAGAATCAGATCGTGTGTATGTGGCATAAGAGCGGCAAGAATGTGGAATTTCCGGTCCTCAGGCGTTGGTCTCAGCGGGGGACATCGATAGTTTAAAAAAACTATTAGATAAGCACCTGAACGACCACAACATACATGGATGTACAATATAATACTGACATATAATCACACACATAGGTTGGACTTGATGGACTTGTGTCTTTTTCCAACCTCACCTACCATGTAACTATGTAACTTTTACTTTTTGGGCTACCGTTTTAGTGGGTCACAGACCACCCGTAGCAAGCTTCCTTCAGTTGGTGGAGCAGTGATAGGGGACTTGGGGAGGAGTGGATGAGGTTGATTGCAAGCCACGGCTCAACCGCCTCCTATCTGCCTGATGTGAATGAGCCTTAAATGTTATTTATTTATAGTTTAATCCTAGTAATTCTGCTCCCGTAGGAATTCTGCCAATTTAGCCTTCCTACAAATTTGGCAGAAGTAGAATTACCTGCTGTACATATCAGTGATGTGAAATGTCTCATACTCTAAAGAGAATTCGCTCTGTGGTCCTTTACTTTTCTTTCATGTCATACATCACAAATCCAATGCTTCACTTTGCTTGAAAGGAAAATACATTTTTACTAGTCCTGGGAGGAATTCTTGTTACTGTGAGGTATTTCGCTATGAATAATTCTAATGGCGCGTACACACGGTTGGACTTTCAGCCAACAAGCTCACATCCAGCATTTCCCGTCTGAAAATCCGACCATGTGTACGCGGCATAAGAATTATATTAAATGTGAGCAGCTCTGGTAAGATGAACAAAACGCGGTTGCGCTGCCTTCTACTAAACAATGTTATGGCTTCTGGCAAAGCAGCAATGTGAGCCAGAGCCGTAAGTAAGGGAGATTATTGTATTACTTCAAGCGATGCTGGATGTCAAGTTCCAGCTACTAATATCCTTTACAAGTCGATAAAAACTTATAATAAACGAAGAAGGAAATTGGGACTTTAAATGAGGCTATTGACATTGTGGGGGTACATTAGTAGAAAACATGTTTAACCACTTGACCACTGGGCAGTTAAACCCCCTTCCTAACCAGACCAATTTTCAGCTTTCGGTGCTCTCACACTTTGAATGACAATTACTCAGTCATGCAACACTGTACCCAAATTAATTTTGTGTCCTTTTTTTCACACAAATACAGAGTATTGCAGTGTTGCACAGTATTGGTAGAGTATTGCACAGTGGTGGCAGAGTATTGCACAGAGGTGGCAGAGTATTGCACAGTGGTGGCAGAGTATTGCACAGTGGTGGCAGAGCATTGCACATTGGTGGCAGAGCATTGCACAGTGGTTGCAGAGTATTGCACAGTGGTTGCAGAGTATTGCACAGTGGTGGCAGAGCATTGCACAGTGGTGGCAGAGCATTGCACAGTGGTGGCAGAGCAATGCACAGTGGTTGCAGAGCATTGCACAGTGGTTGCAGAGCATTGCAGTGGTGGCAGAGTATTGCACAGTGGTGGCAGAGTATTGCACAGTGGTGGCAGAGCAATGCACAGTGGTTGCAGAGCAATGCACAGTGGTTGCAGAGCATTGCAGTGGTGGCAGAGCATTGCACAGTGGTTGCAGAGCATTGCACAGTGGTTGCAGAGCATTGCACAGTGGTTGCAGAGTATTGCACAGTGGTGGCAGAGTATTGCAGGCACTGACCAGCGCTGTGGGCACTACACATCCAGCCCACAGCGCTGGTCCCGTCTCTCCCCCTTTCCGCTTCTCCCCTCTCACTGTACCGATCGGTACAGAGAGGGGAGGGAGGAACCGGAGTCATGACGTGACGCCGGTTTGTGTACATGTGATCGCTCCGTCATTTGACGGAGTGATCACGTGGTAAACGGCTGCTATCAGTGGCTGTTTACCGTGATCCGTGATGCGCCGGGTCCTCGGGACCCGGTGGTCACGGATGTTCCCGAGTGCGCGCCCCAGGAGGCGCGCGGGAGCAAGTTTCTGGGAGGACGTCCGCAGGACGTCCACTTAGAACAAGCCGACCGCGCTGTAGACGTCTTTCAACTATGGCGCGGTCGGCATGTGGTTAATAACATGGAGGATGTATAAAATACATATCAATGGTACAGAACAATAAAAAATATATATCCGCTGCGTAAACTGTTGGCGCTATATAAAACCTGTATAATAATAATAATATTGATCATAAAAATACACATACATATGCACATATAACATGGACATCAAGGATACATGATACATATCAACTTGGCAACACATGATAATGTAGAAAAAATTGATGAGTAAATCCTATGAACTCACAAGGTGCTCTCTCTCTGCCAGGGGGCAATTCCCCTGGTAATGTACCCTCCCCAAGTTTGGAGCACATGCCTTTGTATGGATCAGGAGGGGTGATGCACACTCCCTCCACTCCTTTCCAGTTCTACCACACTGTATGCTTGGACAAGGGTCTTTAATGAATTTTTTGGTGGGGACTCCATACTTTTTTTTTTTTGCATGGTGTTTGCATTTTAAAATTGCCAGACCTGGAGGATCTGGTATAAAATGTGAGGGTGTCCTCATTCATACTGTTTTTTTTTGTTTGTGTGTGCATGGGGTCTCCCTTTAAAATTCATACAAGACATGAAGGGCCTATTTTGAATAAGGGAGAAAAACCCCTTACCATTTTTTTTGTATGTGGGGTCCCCCATTTATACTAGACCCTCATCTAGGATAAGGATCTGGTATAGATGAATAGAATCCCCAGGTTCCATTTTTTACAAACAGAATGAAGCGGCCAGAAGCTGTTGTTTTTCTGGCAATTTAAACACACATTTGTCTGTGTTGCTGTAGTAGGTTGTATACATCACACCAATGTGCCACTTCCTTGGCAGGGTCAGAGCATCTCCCAGGCATGTTACTTAAAGAGGAGGTCCGGTTAAAAAAAATTTTTTAAACACTGTAGCTGCTGACTTTTAATAAGCACACTTACCAGTCCAGGGTGCCCGTGATGTCGGCCGATTCGGCCATCTGATGGGGTCCCGGCGCCGCTATTCAAAGTAAGGGAAACAAGCAGTGGAGCCTTGCGTCTTCACTGCCCGTTTCCTACTGAGCATGCACGAGTTGCGCGGCGCTTTGTGAATGGCCGGCTGTGTTCTGGGACACACAGTTCCCAGAACACACCGCACCACCTTCCCCAGAAGACAACGCGAGGAGGAGAAGACTGAAGATCACCGCTGTGTAGGAAATGGCAGATTAGGACGATCTGCCTAGCAACAGCCATTTCTGGTAAGTAAAACTATTTTTTTTTCTATTTTTTTTCCCCACATTTTTAGGAGCATTTTAATGCAATTTTTTTTTTTTTTTTTTTAGGGTGGCCCTCCACTTTAATGGACTTTTTTTAATGCATCTTTATGTTGCACTTTAAGCATTAATAAAATCACTGCTCCCAGCCAACTGATTTTTTTTTTTTTCTTTTTGTACATGTTTCCCATGACAGTGCCCAGCACCCTGTGCCATTTGTTTGACAATCTCTTGCATATTAGACTAGAAAATAGCCAGAACAGTTTTTTAACATTCAGCTCACGTTGACTTCAGTGGGGCTCGGATTCAACATTTTAACTTTAGTCCTGTTCACCCAACCCTACTCAGACCAAACCCAGGAATGTTTGGCTCATCACAAATAGAAAACAGAGTCTGAGAACATTTGATTTTGCCCCATTCACACAGATTAAATTCATATGCAATTTTAATGGATGAATAGCTATGCAAATTTTCTTATAAATACAACCCTTAACCACTTGACATCCACACTATGGCCGAATGATGGCCACAGCGCGGACCTGAATTTCCGGGAGGCCGTCACATGACGGCCTCCCCTGTGCACGCTCCTTGCACTGTGATCACTGAGTCACTGAGACTCGGGGGATCACCGATCCGAGTAAGGAGCCGGTCCCGGCCCCTTACCATGTGATTAGCTGTCAGCCAATGACAGCTGATCACATGATCAAAACAAAAGCTCGTGATCATTTTTTTTTCTCCTCACGCTGACAGCAGAGGAGGGAAAAAAAGCTGATCACCGGCTCATCTTAAAGAAACATCGGTCCCGAAAAGACATAAATGAGGCATAATTGCCTCTTCCATCTTACAGTGCCCACAAGTGCCACCTATCAATGCCCACAAGTGCCACCTATCAATGCCCACAAGTGCCATCTATCATTGCCCACCAGTGCCACCTAGAAGTGCTGCCTATCACTGCCACCCATCAGTGCCCATCACTGCCACCCATCAGTGCCCATCACTGCCACCTTTCGGTGCCCATCAGTGCCGCCTAATCAGCGTACATCAATGATGGACAAAAATTACCCGTTTTTAAATTTTTATACATTTAAAAAATAAATAAATAAAATCGCAGAGGTGATCAAATACCTCCAAAAGAAATCTCTATTTGGGGGAAAAAAATTATAAAAAAATTTCATTTGGGTACAGTGCTGTATGACCGCGCAATTGTCATTCAAAGTGCTTCAGCCCTGAAAACTACAAACACTGTAGCTGCTGACATTTACCTGTCCAGCGAGCTCACGATGTCAGATCGGGTGCCGCCATCCTATCCTTGCGGCTTCACTGCCCATTTCCTACTGCGCATGCGCGAGTCACGCAGCGCTTTGTGAATGGCCCTGTTGTTTTATGGGACACGCACATGTCCCAGAAGACAACGAGGCCGATCGCTGAAGAGGAGGAACTGAAGAAACAGCGCAGCAGAATAGGAAGAGGCAGATTAGGAAGACTGCCTAGCAACAGGGGTTTCTGGTAAGTTAAAAAAAAATTTTTTCAAATGTTTTTTTTTTATATTTTTTGGAGAATGTTAATGTAATTTTTTGTTTTAGGGTGGACCTCCACATTAAGTCACCCATCGATGGGTTGAAATTTGTCCGGTTCAGCAGGAACAGATGAATTTTGACCCATCTATGGGCCGGCTGACTTTACTGCACAACTGGCCTGTTAGGTCTTTGTTTTTCTTGATCACTGCAGACTATAATAGCCTAGCGTGAGGGACTAACCGTGTTGATGGGAGAATTGTACATTTTTTTTTATTCAGTCCATCATTGAAGAAAAGAAAAATATATAAAGCATGGCCTGATTTAGAGTAGACATTGTAGAGCTACTATTCTCACAGCTCCCAAATTACCTACATTTGAAGGAACCAACCTTCTTTGGGAACCAAAACTCTCCGTCCCTCTGTCTGCTTAATTATTGCTGTTTTTGGTCTGAGGGAAAGACCCCTATAAAATATCCTCCAAAACTGGATGGGCTACATATGAACAAAATAACTTTTTCTAAACATTTGGGAGGTTGTAATACGCCTTGTCCCTCCTCTTCCTGGCTGTCATTTTGACAGTCCCTGCAGTGCTTGCAGTATCAAGAAGAGTAAAGCTGAATTTCGGACGGCATCGGCTGGTTTAATAGAAACGGGCCGACATTCGGCCCATGTCTACTACAGCCGGTCCGACAGAAACTAGCCGTTCGCCCGACTTCTGTTGAAGGGGCATGACCGAAAAAGGTCCGCTGACCGCCTTATGATCAACGCTCTCAACCAATAGAGCGCTAAGAGTGCTGATTGGAGTGTTCTGAAGGGGCCGGGGGATCCCCCTGTCAGAACACAATAGCAAAGCAGGGGAGACATAACTGTACTAACATCAGATTGTTAGTACAGCAGCTCCGACCTGAGCTGTCTGTTTTTTTTTTTTTTTTTTTCGTTCAGCCCGCTGGGTTGAACGAAAAAAACCTAGCAGTGTGTACTAGGCTTCATAATGCATATGCTCACAGATAAAAGAACCTTGTAAAAAAAAAAAAAAGTGCCAAATGTGACACCGGAGGGGGGGAGGGTTCCGAAAAGCGGGAGTTCCACTTTAGGGTGGAATCCCGCTTTAAGGCCTTAAGGGAATAGAGAGGCCTGGACTGAGGGAATGAAAAGGACTAGCAGAGGGCCGGCATGACAAGGTGATAAGGGAACAGCATGGGTTAACAAAATAGTGAAAAGGTGGGGGATTAATGATTGGAGGAGAAATGGAATAGGTGGGGTTTAGTTAAGGAGCAAGGGTGGTGACACTGCAGGGGATCTTGTCAGAGGAACAGTTTCCCACCCACCCTTCCTGTGTTTTGTATTTTAATTTTTCTTTATTTCAGGTGCAAATGGACATGTCATGGCAGCAAGGAGATGGCGGTGGTGGTCTTTGATGGTGGCAAAAAACCTATGAGGTGAAAGTGTGGGGGACCCATTGGTGGTATGGGTCCACTGTGTATTCAGTTAACATGGGTTAACTGGATGATGGTAATGGTGGCACTGCAGGAATGGGTTTGTCTTTGAGCTGGTGTGACATGGCTGGAGGCCTAATACACAAAAGCCCGCAGTGTGGAAGTGGAATGGAGTTATGTTGGGAAGTGCCATCAAAGACCACAGGGGGAGCAACTGATATTATGGAATTTTCTGTTATGGTTAAAATGTTTATATATTTGTGAATAAAAAGGCTGCTATGACCAGTTATACTCCAGTTCAAGTGTGGTCTTGTTAATAAGTAGGTAATGATAAGTGGGTCGGGTTTTGGAGTATGATAATGGTGGCAGTCTTATGAAGGTTGGACATCTTATCTACACTGGTCATGACTTATAGAGCTTAGTGAATGTGGTGAAGTTTCACTTTCCAAAGAATGCCCGATCACGTTTTGTCAACAGAGCTTCAACTCATTCAATAAGCTTTGAGAAAAATTCCCTTCCAAAGTGCAACTTCCCTTTGTAAAGTGAACAGTCTATGTGCCTTTAGTAAATCAACCCCTAGTTGTTTTCAAACATTTCCACTTTGTGCTGAAATCTGTCCTTCTTCTAGCCTTAGAATGTTGGGCGGTATTTTTTTGTCTAGGCCCACTTTGTCACCCATTTTACAGTGCTGGGGGGCAGTGGATGTATAAGCTTTGATATAAGCTATTTCTAGGTCCTATCAAACTGATGACATTGTCAATGTAATCCAGTAATCAGTGGAAAGAGCATGCAGAATTTGCCTCTAATGAGGTCAAAGTGCAGCCAAATTTGTAAAGATATTTTTAAAGCCTCATTCAGATTCATTGCAGGTAAAACTTCCTGGTGGTGTGTTTTATATTACAGGGATTGATTCACTTGCAGTAAATGTTTGATGAATGTCTCATTCACTGCTTTATTAGCAGGGCTTTTTTTTCATCAGGAACTTGGGGGAATGCAGTTCTGGTGTTCTGTCGAATACTGTCCCCCGTCGGATAGTGTCCGCCTTGTACTGCGCTTGCGCAGTACGGAGGACAAGGAGACTCCGAAAGTCTCCGAAAAGATGAACGGCACCTGCGCACTGAGTCCAGGTTTAGGCCCCACCATCCAAGTGGACATAGAGTTAGAATAAAAAATTCCTGAGCGAAGCACTGGTAAGCACTTGGTAAGCACTGTTACCAAGTGCTGTTTTACATCATATAGCTAACTATGTAACTATGTAACTATGTCCACTTGCATGGTGGGGCTTGAACCAGGACACAGGGCAGAAGGTACTATCAAGTGCTCAGGCGCCGTTCATCTTCGGAGACTTTCGGCGTCTCCTTGTCCTCCGTACTGCGCAATCACTGTGCCTGCGCAGTACGGCGCGTACAATATCCGATGGGAGGACAGTTCTCGGCAGAACACCGGCACCTCCAGCACTGAATGTGTGTAATGACAAGGGGTGCTGGGGTGTGCTGGAGGGTCTATTGATGCTGTCTGCTTTGGGATCTATTGTTGCTAGGGAAGTCTATGTTTTCAGAGGGGCTTTTTTGTTGCTTAGTGGTCAATGGTTGCTGGGAGGGATCTACAATTGAGGGAGGGGGGTCTACTGTTGCTGGCTGTTGGGAGATCAGTTGTTGCTGGTTGGGGTCTATAATTGCTGGAGTTGATCTATTCTTGCTGGGAGGGGGTAGGACAAGGGGTGACTCAAGTTGGGAGTACCTGGACCTATTCTCTGAGAAAAAAGCCTTGTTTATTAGTATACCCCTTAAAGCGAAGTTTCACTCGTTTGTAAGTTCATTAAAAAGTCAGCAGCTACAAAAAAGACACTCACCTGTCCCACGGTCCAGCAATGCGGTCACCTAAAGCCTCGTTCCTCTCCCCCTCCTCTCCGTGGTGCCGTCATTGCAAGTGTGGGCACCCGGCTGTGACAGCTTGTGGCTTCACAGCCGGGTGCGCACTGCCCTCTCTTAGTGGCCAGGTAATCTTCTTCAGAAGATTGCAGAGAGGAAGGGGGAGAGGAGGAGTGGCCTAGGCAGGAAGTGGGACAGGAAATACCTGTCAAAACTAGGTACCCACCCCCCCACCCCCTCCAAAAAAAATGACATGCCAAATGGGACATGTAAGGGGGCGAGGAGTGCTTAAAGCGGAAGTTACACTTTTGGATGAAACTCCTATTTAAGTTCCTTTTACACTAGCCGACTCCAAAGTTGTGCAATTTTCAGTGCAAATTTGGAGTCCCACTCTGATTTGGCTTTGAAGTAACTTTGATCAGAACATTTACACTCTGTGGCATTGAAGCCATGTCAAAGTCGGATCAAAGTAGTGCAGGAATCTTTTCTGAAGTTGCAGCAACTTCAGTAGTGTCAATTGGAACAGCTCTAATAGACATACATGGCATTTCACGTGTCCTGCGGCTTTGGGTCACACAAGTCAGATCCTAAGTCGCACATGTGTGAAAGGAGCCTAACTGTAAATGTTGCCAGTGTCAGCAGAGAGACGGACCACCTCTATTACACAGAGCATAGTGGCTTGGGTCCCCATTAAATATTTGGAGCCCATGTTTTAAAAAAAAAAAAAAACTGCAAACCAAGCTACATTAACCCTTTAAAAAACGATCTAGTGTTATGCTGTGTACACACGGTCGGAATTTCCGATGGAAACAGTCCAATGGGAGCTTTTCATCGGATTTTCCGACCGTGTGTATGCCCAACGGTCTTTTTCTGTCGGAATTTCCGACGGACTTTGAATTGAGAACCTGTTCTCAATTTTTCCGACGGAAAACCTTTCTATCGGATTTTCCGATCGTGTGTATGCAATTCCGACACGCAAAATTCCAACGCATGCTCGGAAACAATTCGACGCATGCTCGAAAGCATTAAACTTCCCTTTTATAGTGCTGTCGAACGTGTTTTATGCCGCTGTGTTATTGACCCTCGGAATTTGGTGTGATCGTGTGTAGGCAACACAGCTTGAGCGGAATTCCGTCGGAAAAACCATCAGAGTTGATACAATGGTGGGGGAGGTGGGAGAGGGAGGGAGTTTACCATAGCTCCCAACTGTCCCTGATTTCGAGGGACTGTGCCTGATTTGGAACAATGACCCTCTGTCCCTCATTCCTCCTCATTTGTCCCTCATTTTGATCTGATCTATATAGTTGTATATAAAATGCACTACTTGTCTATCAAAAAGTGTTTTAAAGTGCTAAACCATTCATCCAATTTCTAAATTGCTGCATTTATAAATGTCCAAAAGCCAATATAAAAGAATAGTAGTCGTAAAAAAGCACTCGTGGGCTTAACCAATCATTTTTTTCTTTTTTGGACCATTCTCCTTTAAGCAGGGCATGGCAGGGGGCGTGTACCATGTCAACATAATTTTGCTAATAGGTTTCCCTCATTCCAATCTCAGAAAGTTGTGAGGAACTAAACTATCCTATCCTTTTCCGCCAAGGAAGTTGCCATAGTTCTGCACATGTGATCAGCAATGACACCAGCCATTTGATGGCTTGACAGTTCAGATGAGAGCATAAGCAACTGTGACAGTTATTCATGGCATGCCTTAAATGTACAATGTAATTGTTTTGGGAAACAGTTAAATCAATGTGTTTAGTTTTGCTTTAAGCTTAGAAATTGAGACATAGAAGCTAATTGGTTGCCAAGCGCAGCTGTTCCAAATTCTGGCTGCTCTAGTGTTGATTAATTCCCTCATTGCTGTAGATTAGGCCCCACAGACAGCAGGAACCACATTGGATTCTAGAGCCAAACTGCTCCGTGTATTTTCATTTTTCCAACCTTTTTATTTTATCATTTTAAAATTGCTGAACTCAATATGCTGCAAATGTTAATGGCGAGATGGAAACCTGATGAGATTTATCCAGGGGGATCTGTTTGATTGGACCTACCCTTTAAAATTCCAACGTGATGTTTGTTTTTACATATTAAAAAACACTTCTAAGGCCGCGTACACACGAAGGGACAATCCCGCGGGATTATCCTCTGGACTGAAGTCCAGAGGATAATCCCCTCGTGTGTGGGCGCCGGCGGACTTTTTGGCGCCAAAGTACGGCGGACTAAAGTTTCAGGTTTTGTTCTCAAATTATCCGCTGGACTTGGAAGTCCAGCGGACAATCCCGCCGTTAGTGGGCAAGTCCGTGGGACTTTTGAAATGAACGGACTTGCCGCTCATCGGCAAGTCCGTTCATTTAGCACGTGACTTCAGGTTACGTAGCTAGCGTAGGCAGTTACTGCCGCCGCGCTAGCTCCGTGACCTGGCATGGATTTAAAGGGAATCCCCACGCCGAAAAAACGGCGTGGGGGTTCCCCCCAAATCCATGTCAGACCCTCATCCGAGCACGCAGCCTGGCAGGCCAGGAAAGGGGTGGGGACGAACGAGCGCCCCCCCCCTCCTGAGCCGTACCAGGCCGCGTGCCCTCAACATGGGGGGTGCCCTGGGGAAAGGGGGGCCGTGCGGCCCCCCCCCCACCCCAAAGCACCTTGTCCCCATGTTGATGAGGACAAGGGCCTCTTCCCGACAACCCTGGCCGTTGGTTGTCGGGGTCTGCGGGCGGGGGCTTATCGGAATCTGGGAACCCCCTTTAATAAGGGGGCCCCCAGATACCGGCCCCCCACCCTATGTGAATGAGTATGGGGTACGATGTACCCCTACCCATTCACCTAAGGTGTAAAATGTAAAGTAAAAAAAAACACCCACACTTTTGAAAAAATAGTTTATTGCACTGCTCCGGGGGTCTTCTTCCGTCTTGGGGTCTTCTCGCCGGACTCCCCCGCCATTTACCAAGCTCTTTTACCGAGCGAGGGGAGTCCGGCTACCTTCTTCGTCGTCGCCGCCGTCTGGGGGTCTCGATCCGCCTTCGGGGGTCTTCTTCCGTCTTGGGGGTCTTCTCGCCGGACTCCTCCCCTCTCTTCTGCTCTTTTACCTAGCTCTTTCACGAGGGGAGGTGTCCGGCTACCTTCTTCGTCGTCGCCGCCGTCGTCTGGGGGTCTCGATCCGCCTTCGGGGGTCTTCCGGGGGTCTCTTCTGTTCTTGCGGCGGTCGTCGTCTTCCGCGCCGCCGGCGCCTTCTTCTTCTTGTCCTCCTTCTTGTCCTTCTTGTTCTTCTTCTTCTTCCGATGTTGACCCGACGCTCTCTCTGCCCGGAATGCCTGTGCCGCTCTGAGCTCGGACTTATATAGGGACATGGGCGACAGGGTCACATGTTCATGTCACATGGTGACCCCGCCCCCTTGCGATGTCACAGTCCCAGCATCCTCCGGGACTGTGACAACACAAGGGGGCGGGGTCACCATGTGACATGTGCATGTGACCCTGTCCCCTTGTCCCTATATAAGTCCGAGCTCAGAGCGGCACAGGCATTCCGGGCAGAGAGAGCGTCGGGTCAACATCGGAAGAAGAAGAAGAACAAGAAGAACAAGAAGGACAAGAAGAAGGACAAGGCGCCGGCGGCGCGGAAGACGACGACCGCCGCAAGAACAGAAGAGACCCCCGGAAGACCCCCGAAGGCGGATCGAGACCCCCAGACGACGGCGGCGACGACGAAGAAGGTAGCCGGACACCTCCCCTCGTGAAAGAGCTAGGTAAAAGAGCAGAAGAGAGGGGAGGAGTCCGGCGAGAAGACCCCCAAGACGGAAGAAGACCCCCGAAGGCGGATCGAGACCCCCAGACGGCGGCGACGACGAAGAAGGTAGCCGGACTCCCCTCGCTCGGTAAAAGAGCTTGGTAAATGGCGGGGGAGTCCGGCGAGAAGACCCCCAAGACGGAAGAAGACCCCCGGAGCAGTGCAATAAACTATTTTTTCAAAAGTGTGGGTGTTTTTTTTTTACTTTACATTTTACACCTTAGGTGAATGGGTAGGGGTACATCGTACCCCATACTCATTCACATAGGGTGGGGGGCCGGTATCTGGGGGCCCCCTTATTAAAGGGGGTTCCCAGATTCCGATAAGCCCCCGCCCGCAGACCCCGACAACCAACGGCCAGGGTTGTCGGGAAGAGGCCCTTGTCCTCATCAACATGGGGACAAGGTGCTTTGGGGTGGGGGGGCCGCACGGCCCCCCTTTCCCCAGGGCACCCCCCATGTTGAGGGCACGCGGCCTGGTACGGCTCAGGAGGGGGGGGGGCGCTCGTTCGTCCCCACCCCTTTCCTGGCCTGCCAGGCTGCGTGCTCGGATGAGGGTCTGACATGGATTTGGGGGGAACCCCCACGCCGTTTTTTCGGCGTGGGGATTCCCTTTAAATCCATGCCAGCTTGCGGAGCTAGCGCGGCGGCATTTACTGCCTACGCTAGCTACGTAACCTGAAGTTACGTTCGAAATGAACGTACTGCTCCGTGTGTGGGCAAGTCCGTTCATTTTCAAAAGTCCCGCGGACTTTTGGCCGGCGGATTATCCGCTGGACAAGTCCGTGCGTGTGTGGGCAAGTCCACACCCTCGGAAAGTCCAGCGGACCTAGCCGGAAAGTCCAGCGGATTGTCCGCTGGACTTAGGTCCGCCGGCAAAAGTCCGTACGTGTGTACGAGGCATAAGAATACCTTTCTTCCCTTGTTTGAAAAGTTTGCATGTCTTGCTAACATCCATTCCGTGATCCGAACGGGTCACCCCGTTCGGATTGGCACACCCCGCGATCCGCGGAGCGCTCCGTGGCCTCGGCCTTAGAAAAAGGCCGCGGCTTCGGCCTAGCTCCGGAGCGACGGCGGCCATCTTGGTACACCCGGCCACTGTTTACAATGTGATCGCTCCGTCAAATGACGGAGCGATCACTTGTAAACAAACTCTGCATTACCCAGCCTATACTCTGCATTACCCAGCATATACTCTGCATTACCCAGCATATACTCTGCATTACCCAGCATATACTCTGCATTACTCTGCATTACCCAGCATATACCCTGCATTACCCAGCATATACTCTGCATTACCCAGCATATACTCTGCATTACTCTGCATTACCCAGCATATACTCTGCATTACCCAGCCGATACTCTGCGATACTCTGCATTACCCAGCCGATACTCTGCGATACTCTGCATTACCCAGCCGATACTCTGCATTACCCAGCCGATACTCTGCAATACACTGCATTACCCAGCCGATACTCTGCGATACTCTGCATTACCCAGCCGATACTCTGCATTACCCAGCCGATACTCTGCATTACCCAGCCGATACTCTGCGATACTCTGCATTACCCAGCCGATACTCTGCGATACTCTGCATTACCCAGCCGATACCCTGCCAATACTCTGCATTACCCAGGCGATACCCTGCCAATACTCTGCCATACCCTGCCAATACTCTGCCATACCCTGCCAATACTCTGCCATACCCTGCCAATACTCTGCCATACTCTGCCATACCCTGCCAATAGTGGGGGAGATGACGTGGATATTACAGTGGGGGAGATGACGTGGATATTACAGTGGGGGAGATGACGTGGATATTACAGTGGGGGAGATGACGTGGATATTACAGTTGGGACTATATGGTGGCGGAATTTTCACAGGTTTTTGCAAATTCAATTATTATTTGCTGATCCGAAAAATGATCCGATCCGTGACTCTGATCCGAGGATCGATCCGATCCGTGAGTTTTTTGATCCGCTGCACCCCTATCTGAAAGGGTTCTTACTACTCTTAAAATTGTCCTCTCCCCCCGGTGTAAGAAGGCTCTGTATATTTAACTATTTTCAGCCCGCTCTGGTCACGTGATCAGTCAGTGCCACTACAGGGGAGAGGAGAACGCCGACAATGGATGGGCCATAGTAGGCCTATGGGTGATGCCACTGCCCCAGGCTTTACCAGCGAACAGCGATCTCCTCCCCCCTGTAGCTGCTGCTGGCTGACACAATGGAGATCACCTGACTGGACTGGAGCGGACTGAATATAGGTAAGTATATACATCTTTGTTACACGGATTAGTCAGCATAGGTAGGAGGGGCGAGGGGGCAGTTTTAAGAGTAGTTAGGGTTATCCCTGAATTCCACTTTAAGTACCTGAAGCAGGGCTTTTTTTCAGTGGGAACGCGGGGGGAATCCAATTCCGGCACCTCCAGCACTGACTGTATGTAATGGCAAGGGGTGCTAGGGTGTGCTGCAGGGTCTATTGATGCTGGCTGCTGGGGAATCTATTCTAGCTGGAGGGATCTATTTTTGCAAGGGGGGTCTATTGTTGCTGAGGAGGTCTGTTGTTGCTGGCTGATGGATAGACTAATGAACAGTGATGTAACTAACTGATGTAACCTAAATTTATGAAAAAATATTATTTATTTGCAAAATGTTATGACAGAAACGAAGAAAAACACAATTATTTAAAAATTTTCTGTCTTTTTTAGTTTATTTAGCAAAAAAAAAAAAAAAAAAAAAACGTCAGTGATTAAATACCACCAAAAGAAAGCTCTATTTGTGTGAAAAAATGATAACATTACATATGAGTGCAGTGTTGTATGAACGTGCATTTGTTATTCTTAAGCCTCATACACACGATCGGACCGTGGACCAACTTTCCTGTGGATTTTTGGCCAAAGGGCGTTGGCCCCAAGTTGGTATTGCATACACACGGCAGGACTTTTTCAGCCAACTTTCACCAAATCACTTGGTTTTTCTGCTCTTTACCGCCACCTTTGGTCAACTTCTGTATTGTTGTCTGATCTTTTGCATTGGTTCTGCATTGGTTTGTACAAAAGTCCGTTGGTTTTGTGTACACACGGTCGGACTTTGGTCTATCGGACTTTTGTTGGCAGAAAGTTGGTCCGTTCGCACAGCCAACAAAAGTCCGATGAAACCTGGAAAAAGTTGGTCCGATGGAGCGTACACACAGTCTGATGTTGGTCCAAAACAGCTAATTTGCATGTTGGTTGTCAAAAAGTCTGATCGTGTATATGGGCCTAAAGTGTGACAGCTGTGAAAGCTGAAAACTGGCCTGGGCAGGAAGGGGGTCATTTTATTGAAGCTGTTAAAGGGTATGTCCAGACATTTTTATTTATTTTTTTAATTTTGGATTTTCTTTGGGTTCTATTAGTGAGATTTTCTACCTCACTTTCTGTCCTGGTGACAATAATTTTGCCAAACTGAAAGCAGGACCAGTGCTACCACTAGACAAACTAGGCAGCCGCCTAGGGCGCCCTGCTGCCTAAGGCACCTGGTCACTGGCGTTCCTACTCTCTGCAATTAAGTTTCAGCATCAGCAGACAGCCTCTGCTCCGTTCGCACATAGTGTAAGAGGCGCAGCAACGGCAGAGAACTGTGTCTGTGTCCTGACTCCCATTGATGGGCGCTGGTGAGGCTGCATTGATGGGAGCTCTGGTGAGGCCGCATTGATCTGCGCTCGTAGGCTGCATTGATATGCGCTGGTAGGCTGCATTTGATGGGCGCTGGTGAGGCTGCTTTGATGGGCGCTGGTGAGGCTGCATTTGATGGGTGCTGGTGAGGCTGCATTTGATGGGTGCTGGTGAGGCTGCATTTGATGGGTGCTGGTGAGGCTGCATTTGATGGGCGCTGGTGAGGCTGCATTGATATGTGTTGGTAGGCTGCATTTGATGGGTGCTGGTATGCTGCATTTGATGGGTGCTGGTGAGGCTGCATTGATGGGCGCTGGTGAGGCTGCATTGATGGGCACTGGTGAGGCTGCATTGATGGGCACTGGTGAGGCTGCATTGATATGTGCTGGTAGGCTGCATTTGATGGGTGCTGGTGAGGCTGCATTTGATGGGTGCTGGTGAGGCTGCATTGATGGGCGCTGGTGAGGCTGCATCGATGGGCGCTGGTGAGGCTGCATTTATGGGCGCTGGTGAGGCTGCATTTATGGGCACTGAGGCTGCATTGATGGGCACTGGTGAGGCTGCATTGATGGGCACTGGTGAGGCTGCATTGATGGGCACTGGTGAGGCTGCATTGATATGTGCTGGTGAGGCTGCATTTGATGGGTGCTGGTGAGGCTGCATTTGATGGTGCTGGTGAGGCTGCATTTGATGGGTGCTGGTGAGGCTGCATTTGATGGGCGCTGGTGAGGCTGCATTTATGGGCGCTGGTGAGGCTGCATTTATGGCACTGGTGAGGCTGCATTGATGGGCACTGGTGAGGCTGCATTGATGGGCACTGGTGAGGCTGCATTGATGGGCACTGGTGAGGCTGCATTGATATGTGCTGGTGAGGCTGCATTTGATGGGTGCTGGTGAGGCTGCATTTGATGGGTGCTGGTGAGGCTGCATTTGATGGGCGCTGGTGAGGCTGCATTGATATGTGTTGGTAGGCTGCATTTGATGGGTGCTGGTATGCTGCATTTGATGGTTGCTGGTGAGGCTGCATTTGATGGGCGCTGGTGAGGCTGTGTTGATGGGCGCTGGTGAGGCTGCATTGATGGGCGCTGGTGAGGCTGCATTGATGGGCGCTGGTGAGGCTGCATTGATGGGCGCTGGTGAGGCTGTATTTATGGGCACTGGTGAGGCTGCATTGATGGGCACTGGTGAGGCTGCATTGATATGTGCTGGTAGGCTGCATTTGATGGGTGCTGGTGAGGCTGAATTTGATGGGTGCTGGTGAGGCTGCATTGATGGGCGCTGGTGAGGCTGCATTGATGGGCGCTGGTGAGGCTGCATTGATGGGCACTGGTGAGGCTGCATTGATGGGCGCGGGTGAGGCTGCATTGATGGGCGCTGGTGAGGCTGCATTGATATGTGCTGGTAGGCTGCATTTGATGGGCGCTGGTAAGGCTGCATTGATGGGCGCTGGTAGGCTGCATTGATGGGCGCTGGTGACGCTGCATTTGATGGGCGCTGGTGACACTGCATTTGATGGGCGCTGGTGAGGCTGCATTGATGGGCACTCGTAGGCTGCATTAATATGTGCTGGTAGGCTACATTTGATGGGCGCTGGTGAGGCTGCATTTGAGGGGCGCTTCATTAAAAAGGTGGAGTTTACATGGGCAGGGAAAAGGGGGTGGAGCCAAGGGGGGGCAACAAAATTAGTTTTTGCCTAGGGCAGGGATCCTCAAACTACGGCCCTTCAGCTGTTGCGGAACTACACGTCCCATGATGCATTGTAAAACTCTGACACTCACAGACATGACTAGGCATGATGGTAAATGTAGTTTCTGAACAACTGGAGGGCCATAGTTTGAAGACCCCTGGCCTAGGGTGTCAAAAATCCTTGCACCAGCCCTGACTGAAAGTGAGCAAAAATCTGAGCAAAATATATATATATATATATATATATATATATATATATATATATATATATATATATATATATATATATTTACCCTCATTTCCTGTCTGGTAAAACTGTTGTGATCACAAAATGAATTAAGGTGGAATCTTTCAAATGGAGCCCCAGACTACTAATGAAAACCCCAAGAGGGGTCCTACCTTTCCCCCACTATATCCACAGCTACAAAATAAGTTTTGTCTGGACATACAATTTATTTCAAAACAAACTGAAAAACGATGGACCGTTCATTTTTGACATTAAGGCCCCTTTCAGACATGTGGACCGTATGTTCGTTTTTCATCCATCCGTTTTTGGATGAAAAACGGACATACGTGCACCCCTATGGCATAGCGGGTGTCAGCGGATGAGCATCCTCTGACACCCGCTATCGTCCGCCTTCGCTATTGTCCGATTCTGCAGACGGAGGAAAACCCTATTTTCCATCCGTCTGCAGAGCGGATTGGATGAACACGGACAGACGGTCCGTGTTCATCCGATCCCCCATAGAGGAGAGCGGAGAACTGACAGGGCGGTCCCTGCGCAGTGTGCAGGGACCAGCCCTGTCATCAGCCGGCTCAGCGGGGATCAGCTGAGCGATCCCCGCTGAGCAACGGATCTTCACGGGGCGGATCAATACGGATCCGTCCCGTGTGAAAGGGGCCTTACACAAGTGAATAATTGTACAGTAAGTGTTACTTTGATGTCTACCAAAATGAAAACAGAATTATTGATTATTAGATCAGGAAAAGCAAAAGCTGTTGACATGTAAAATACTTTATCAGATATATTTTTATTGGCTTAAATGTTCTAGAGCTGAGCAAGTTTGGGATTTAGTGATTAAAATTTTAATCCAAAATGGGATTACTGTAAAATGTGGTGTGGATGTGATAACAACACATTTTGAGGTCATCTGGACTAAAGTGTAACATGTGGTATCATTTACTGTATAAAGCGCCAAGTGATATGGAAAGTGGTTATTGAATGTGACACAGTTCAGTGAAGAATTTCTTAGCAATTAACTAACATCCGTTGTCAGTGAAAACAATTTATTGCATGTCTGTTATTTGGGAATACAATTTTTACAATATACTGTATTGTTTTTATTTTTTAATTTGAGCTCTATACATAAGGTAAGCTTGTTATAGAAGGACAGGCTACATACAATGGCTGCAAATTAATACTAATAATTTTAAAATGATCTGTAATTTAGATATTTTACCTCGCAATCATCTATATACTTGAGAAACTATCTTTTCAAAACTACAATAAAGTGTAGGAGTTCAACAAGAAATTAATTCTCATTGTTTTTATTGCGTTGGTCGAGGTTGAAAGGAACATCCACTAATGACTTCCAGGAGGACCTAAATTATAATTTGGACCAAATCCTCAATTCCATCAAGAGTCGGTGAAACAGATGTGTTTTTTTTTTTCTGAACGGCTTATTTGTAAGATAGTGACTCATAAATTTTTAGTCAAAAAAAGTCATATTGGTAAGTGATTAAGAAATATAATAATTGCTAGTTAACCCAATAGGTTTATTTAACTGGGTGAATTATTTATTTACCTTCCTAATTTTTAGGCTCCGGTGTTGATTGACATTCAGTTTCTTCCTTTATTTAATTTAAACGGATTATTTAGACATGGTATTATTACAAAGTGAATTTTCTTTTTAAGCTCAGGGAGGTTCATCATTTTTAGAATAAAACAGTGTTTTACCTATTTTCCTAAATAAAGATGAATGAATCTACTTTATGTAATAAGATATACAATAGAATTATTAGGTCATGCAAAAGAGACACAAAAAAGCTTTAGGGGGAACTAATGCAAAACTAAAGGCAGGCATACCCCATAACCTCCTGGGATGGGAAACATGGAAACCGTCTAGAGCTTATTTTTGTTAGGTATTTATGGTCATATGACCATCCAATCTGGTAGCAGTAAACATCCAAAGCTTTAATACCATAGGCATCAAAGTTGTGTTTTAATGATGGCAGGAAGATCAAGCTGTCTCACATGGTCAGATCCATGTGTGGGCATCTAAGTATATGTTTAGTTCTACTAATAGAATTGTGCATGCATGTGTGCACGCTTACCACATATAGTAGCACCACGCAAGCCTATCGGACAATGTTGTCGGAAATTCCGACCGTGTGTAGGCTCCATCGGACTTTTTCCGTCGGATTCTCCGACGGACAAAGTTTTATCTCCTGCTCTCAAATTTTCCGACAACAAAGTCCTATCGGACTTTTTCCGATCGTGTGTAGCGAATTCCGACAGACAAAGTGCCACGCATGCTCAGATCACATTACAAGACCCAAGCTATTGGCTACTAGCCTCTACGTAGTCCCGTCGTAGGCAACAAACGTCACCACGTTCAGAATGATCGGATTTTCCGACAACTTTGTCCAACCGTGTGTATGCAACACCAGTGTCCGACAAAATCCGTCGGAAAAAATCAGATGGATTTGGTGGCCGGATTTTCCGACCGTGTGTACGGGGCATAACACCAGCTGTACTCAGTGGCCTGTGATTATGAATCTGTTTCTGTTTTTCCGTTAACCAACTTAGCTTTGCTCCACAGCTCTTCTTTACCTTCTCCCTGTCTGTTGTTCCACTCTTGTGTTGACCCTGGCTTGTTCCCAACTACAGTTTCTGCCTGCCACTCTGATACTTCACTGCCCAAAAGTTGGTCATCCAGCTCTATCTCTGTCTGTTTTATTGGTACCATCTCGCTTGACAACTGCTGACCTTGAAATAAAAATGAGTGCAGCGCTAGACAGAATGTGACTAGATGTGTGAAGACATCTAGAACAATGGAATGTGTAACATAAAAACACACTATAACATGTAAATGGTATATTCAAAAAACGATAAACACAAATCTAAGTCAATAGTGTTCTTCAAACACTGTAACAAAAATAATAAAAAAATAATAAGCATAGTGTCCAAACAAACAAGTGCAGTGAAGGGGGGCAGCCTCCAGATGAAATCTGAGACATAAAATCCAGATAAATCGATTGGATGCCAAAAAATACTTGAAGGTGGTATAAATGTGAGGTTGGGTACTCTTACCGGATGTGGTGATCACACATACCATACGGCAGTGGGTCAAACAAGCTCATAACACCTCAATTCCTGGTGTGGAATGCAGTAATCCTGCGCATCCAACCATGCGTTTTCTATACCAAAACAGGAAGTGATGTCAGGTATAGACAGGAAGTTCCGGGTGAGAGATGTACGGTTGGAGTCACGGAACAACTACATCTAGTGTGAACATCAGGCTGTCGGTCTCATTGCCGTCCTGATGTATGGTATATAAAACGCATGGTTGGAGTCTCAGGATTACTGCATTCAACACCAGGAATTGAGGTGTTACGAGCTTGTTTCACCCACTGCCGTATGGTATGTGTGTCCACCTCATCCGGTAAGAGCACCCAACCTCTCATTCATACCACCTTCAAGTGTTTTTTGGCATCCAATCGATTTATCTGGATTTTATGTCACAGATTTCATCTGGAGGCTACTCCCCTTCACTGCACTTGTTTGTTTGGACACTTATGCTTATTTATTTTTTTTATTATTTTTGTCACAGTGTTTGAACAACACTATTGACTTAGATTTGTGTTTATAATTTTTTGAATATACCATTCACATGTCATAGTGTGTTTTTATGTTACACATTCCATTGGTCCTTGTATTGTGATATAGTATCATTTATGAGACATAGTGGATTTATATTTGATCTTATCTTTTTGGGTAAGTTCTAGATGGCTTCACACATCTAGTCACATTCTGTCTAGCGCTGCACTCATTTTTATTTCATTTCTGTAGACTTTGTTTGTTTGAGTGCCAGCAGCTTATATTTGTAGTTCACCATTTTTTGGTTTAGCGCAGTTTTTTCTCTTTTTTGCACACAACTGCTGACCTTGGCCTGTTCACTGGTAACCCACATCTCCTGTCACCTCCAGCCACACAAGTTCCAGTGTAACCTATGGAATCATCATCCACCGACACTCCATTGTACTTTCTCTTCCACTACTCTGGGTGGTTAAAGAAGAACACGCTTCCATTAAGATACATCACTATTCCATTTACAAACACCTACAAAAATAGAGGTCAACATGAAGGGAAACCAAAAAACACTTAGGAGTCTACTTATAAAGTAGTGAATATGACATTCACCCAGCATTCACTGCTAGGTGAATCTTCCTGGTGCATGTATTTTAGATGACGATGATTGATTCAGCACCAGTGAATATTTAGTAAGAGTCACATTCACTGTTTTATGAATATGCCCCTTAAAGTACCAAAAGACTATGTAAACCCAATCTCAAGAATCTCATATCAGCTTTAACATGTTAATGTAATTTAAAAAGTATTTTTTTTGTATTTTTAAATCTGCAGCTTTCATTAAAATACTACTTGGGGTCCTTGTTCAGGCACTTTCTGTTTTAGGGTGGCAACACTTTGTCCTTGTCTCCCAATAAGGACCAGGCCTTTTTTTTTTGGCAATTTTTGAACCCCCCAAACATTATACATATATATTTTTTAGAAGAGGCCCTAAAGAATAAAATGGCTGGCATCGCAATTTTTTATGTCACAATTTTTTTGTGCTGCGGTTTTTCAAAATGCATTTTTATTTTTTTGGACAAAATACATTTTGATCAATTAAAAAAAAAAAACACAATATATACCCTAATTTTTTTGTAAAATATAAAAGATGATGTTACACTGAGTAAATAGATACCTAACATATCATGGAATGGCGCCAAACTACAGTACTTAAAAATCTCCATAGGCAACATTTTAACATTTTCTACAGGTTTACCAGTTTAGAGTTACAGAGGATTAATGATCTCGCTCTGACGTTTGCGGCGATACCTCACAATTGAGGTTTGAACACCGTTTACATATGTGATCGTAATCTGCATATGTGTTCACTACTGAATGCAAGCACTTGTTTTATTGTTATCATTTATTTTATTCCACTTTTTTTATTTTTACACTTTTCCTTGAATTTTTATTTTTATGACTTTTATTGCCATCGCAAGAAATGTAAACATCCCTTGCCATAGCAATGCAGCATGACAGGTCCCCTTTATGGAGAGATCTGGGGTAAATTATATGCCAAATCTCTCCTTTACCTTTAAAAGCAAAAGATCAAAACATTTTTGATCTTTTGCTTTAAGGAAAAAAAAAGTCTGAGAACTGGAAGTGACATCATGATGTTCCTCCAGGACGTCTGGCAACTGAGGGAAAAGAAAATACTGGGGGTATGGCATCTTGCTGCAGCCACAACCTCTGTATTTAATGTCAAACATTCAGGAACGGAGTATTTCAGAGTATTACCGAATGGCTCCGAACCATTCCGAGTGTCACCAGTGCCCCTGCCCCTCTGGCCAGATGCGGTACTGCACACCACATTAGCCTGAATTCTGCTCATTTTGCGAGACAACACTCGCAAACCGAGTCAGGATTTTTTTTTTTAAAGTTGCTCGTCTTTCAAAAAACGCTCGTTAACCGCGTTACTCGTTAACCAAGGTTCCACTATATTTTCCAAGTTAGGCGGTCAGCAAGTGGCATGCCAATGCTCACTGTGCAGAAGTTTTGAAAGGATGTGAGCATCACACCAGCTTGTACAGACTTTATAAAATATTTTTATTTTGTAACAGCCAACGTGTTTCAGGGGCTCAGCACTCCACCTTCATCAGGCCTAAAAACAGGATGATGCAGACACTTGGACTGGAAAGGTTCAGCGCTACATCACAAAGATTGCAAACGCTCACTGTGCAAGCATGGTCCATTGTTCTCACCATCAGGAAGCCCACCCTGGCAATTGTCATGCAGCCATCGCTGGAGTGCATGTAGTCAGGAAGTGGCTACATTAAATTAGCCGCAAAAAAAAAAGATCCAGTGTTTTCTACAAAGGAAAAAATGCCAATTATTTATGCTACATTGTGCTTTAGTAAATTAAATGTGATCCAGTAATAGCTTTGATCTTCTTTAGGACCTGCGTTGACAGGCTTTGGGCTTAAGTCAATGGCATCAGTTTAAGATGCTTCTAGTATCACTCAAAACTCATTTTCAGGCGCATTTGATCTGCCAGTGACCTCCTTCTGACCTGCTTCAAGAGGGTTTTTCATTCCCATAGACTTGGATGAGAATGCAAAACCCATTGGCAGTGAACAAAAGCCTGTTGACACAGACATTTATTTATGGTTGTGCTCTTCCTAGCAGCTGAATTCTCATTTCCAGAAAGAATTTGAAAATAAAAATAATTTGAAAGGTGACTACGGCTAACTTCATTACTTTTTCTTTATATTAGTGTTTAATGTTACATTTTTGGAAGTTCACTAGTACATCATTTATATAAGTCCAAACATGAGACCTAAACAAGGGGTGGGAGCGGAGGGAAAAAGAGACAGAATGATCAATAAAAGGCATTGTACATCCGAAAGAGAACAGTTGAGAGCTGTGGGCAGGATTCCAAGAAGCTGAGGACAGCATAAGGGACCAAGTCAACATTACGGAGCAAGCCATGACACCATCATTCTACTCTGAGATGACTCAGGATGAGGGGAGGGGGGGTTCCTGGCTGGATTCTGGTATGAGGGGCATTTTTGAGTGAGGCAACACAATAATGCACAGACACTCGGGACCCTACTGTCCATTCATAGGTGTGCACAGCCTATTGCATTAGGGTGTGCACCCCAAAGCTCAAACCCACATGTGTATATTGTCAGTAGGGCAGTGGACAGTGTCCGTAGGGCAGAGGACAGTGCCAGTAGGGCAGAGGACAGTGTCCGTAGGGCAGAGGACAGTGTCCGTAGGGCAGAGGACAGTGTCCGTAGGGCAGAGGACAGTGTCCGTAGGGCAGAGGACAGTGTCCGTAGGGCAGTGGACAGTGTCCGTAGGGCAGTGGACAGTGTCAGTAGGGCAGTGGACAGTGTCAGTAGGGCATAGGACAGTGTCAGTAGGGCATAGGACAGTGTCAGTTGTTTTTTATTTATTAAAAAAAAAATAAAATACATACAAATATCTTTCATCATCAAGTTGAACTATTATATATTATCCTATATTTAAAATGTCATCTTTCCATCCCAATCTCTAATAGCCCGTTATAAACTGAACCGTCTGACATATTTCTTTACCAAGTTCATACTCCATTCACCACTACCATTCATCGGTATCTTGATTATCATATATACATTCTATACAGTTACTCTCACATTTAATTCCATCCATATCTTCCTTCACTATCTAATTTTCAATTCGTACAAACAAAAAAAAAATGTAATTATTCTCTCCCCCTCTCTATGGGATACCCTGTTCCCATTCAAAACATTTTTTGCATTTTTATCGAGGTCCAAAACTTATCCCATTAATGCCACATTATGGGCTTTTGATCTTTTTCCATCCCTTCTCTCCTTATCTGTTCTTCCATATATTGTATTTTGTTCATTTCACATATCCATTCTGTTATTTTTTCCCCTGCTGTAGCAGATTGGAGCATGCTCTGTTGGGGTTTTTTTTTGCCTTCCTCTGGATCAACTGTGGGTATAGAATTTATTTATTATTTATTTTTTATTTTTATTTTTTTTATTTTTTTTAGGGTTGAACTGGATGGACTTGTGTCTTTTTTCAGCCTAGCTAACTATGTAACTATATGTAACTATGTTATTGTAGGGGCATTTATTTTTCTCCATTTTCAAGCGATTATCGTTCTAACTGCATTTATCATATGGTGAAGGATATCCATCTTTATAACTTTCAATGATCCAGGTATTATAGACAGTATACAATAAATAGAAACCGCGCTACAGGGAATATAGTGGTGAAGACAGGCTGCTGCTCAATGTGGGATACACACACGGAAATACATAAATAAAAAAGGAGCTGCGCCAAGAACAGGAATAGAAATAAAATATCATAAAATACAAATGTTGTATGTGCCCCACTGGATATGATGTCCACAGTGGTAGGGACCTTCACAGCACCTAGGGACCCTATACGACACCTAAGGATAACAGTCTCTTGTCGGCACAATAATCAATCCCTGAAACAGTGATAGAAACAAAATGAACTGTTTTACAATGTCCAAGTATGAAACATATCAAGTAGGAGTAGTAGTGAAGGAGGTGATCCTGGCGTCCAAATGTGAGACAGAAGAAGCACCTGGGTGACTTGTAATACAGGCAATTGTGAACACAGTGCCCGACACCCTCACACACTAACTGCTTACCAGAAAGCAGAGGTAAAAAAGCTCTGCTAGGACACTAAACGACCCACGGCTGCGACTCTTCCTAATTTCCCGTGAAATCCAGTCAATACTCTGAATATTGAAGAGTTGGGGGACCACTTGTTCACATGGGATCCATATAGGGAGTGGAGGAAGAAAAGCAGCCCATAGCGTAAATCCGATAACAATCGCTTATTAAAACAAATTAAGAAGCACTTACATTAGTCCAAATGTTAAGGCACATATAGTAAAAAAGATGCCGGCCGGCAAATGTAGGAGCCCGACCTCCTCTTGGTCATGTGGTGGCGTCACTGCGTGCCCTCCCAGACTAGTTTCGACAGATATGTCTTTCTCGATGGGACAGTATCGAGACCTTTAGGCCCCTTTCACACTGGGGCGGTGAGCCGCGGTGACGGTAAAGCAGCGCTATATTTAGCACTGCTTTACCGTCGTTTTCACCGCGGTTTTCGGCCGCTCGCGGTGCGGTTTTAACCCCCGCGAGCGGCCGAAAAAGGGTTAAACACCCCCCGCAGAGCGCCGCCGTAGCGGCGCTTTGCGGCGGTATTGCCGCGGTTTTACTGCGGTCTCCCATTCTTTTCAATGGGAAGGAGCGGTATAGGAGCGGTGAACACACCGCTCCTATCCCGCTCCAAAGATGCTGCTAGCAGGACTTTTTTTGTCATCCTGCTAGCGCACCGCTCCAGTGTGAAAGCCCGCCGGCTTTCACACTGGAGTTAAAGGGGCCGGATTTTTTCATGCGGTGAACAGGCGCTATTTTTAGCGCTGCACCGCATGAAAAACACCCCGGTGTGAAAGGGGCCTTACACTTGGTTGCATCTCATTTCCAGACACCAATTTGTATATTTCAAATATTTTATACCAGAATTCCTTCATAACATGACACATACCAGATGGGTGTCATTGTTCCTTTATCCATTAAACATCTCCAACATTTCTCTGTATTATCTTTATTTATCTTCTTCAGATCCATTGGACTCCAATACCATCTCATCAAAATTTTATAATTGTGTTCTTGATGCTAGATTGCCACCGATAATTTATGTGTTAATTAAAATGCTTTATCCCATTCCACTAGTGATATCGGACTCTCTATTTCACTTTCCCATTTTCTAATATTTACTATTTAATTAACTGCTTTGCGACCGCCGGCTGTCAATTGACGGCCAGGTGGCGCAGCTCTCGGGTGGGAGGGTGTCATATGACGCCCTCCCCTTCCCGGCCCTCCAGGGAGCGCGCGCCCGCTGTGTCACTGGGCACCCCCGATTGCCGGGTAACACAGCAGGACCGTGTATCTGTGTATGTAAACACACAGATCCACGGTCCTGTCAGAGGAGAGGAGACCGATGGTGTGTTCTCAGTACAGAGAAACACTGATCGGTCTCCTCCCCTTTTGAGTCCCCTCCCCCCTACAGTTAGAATCACTCACAGGGAACATATTAACCCCTTCAGTGCCCCCTAGTGTTAACCCCTTCCCTGCCAGTCACATTTATACAGTAATCAGTGCAATTTTATAGCACGGATCGCTGTATAAATGTGAATGGTCCCAAAAATGTGTCAAAGGTGTTCGATATGTCCGCCGCAATATCGCAGTCACGATAAAAATCGCAGATCGCCGCCATTACTAGTTAAAACATTTTTTTAGACTAAAACTTAAACTGAGGAAAAAAAAAACGTTTTTTTTTTATATATTTTTGGGGGATATTTAGTATAGCAAAAAGTAAAAAATATTGTTTTTTTTTAAAACTTGTCCCTCTTCTTTTGTTTATAGCGCAAAAAATACAAATACCGCAAATACCACCAAAAGAAAGCTCTATTTGTGGGGACAAAATGATAACAATTTAATCTGGGTACAGTGTTGTATGACCGCGCAATTGTCATTCAAATTGTGACAGCGCTGAAAGCAGAAAAATGTCTTGGGCAGGAAGGGGGTGAAAATGCACTGTACTGAGATGGTTAAGAGGTCCCGCAGGAAGTAGAAGTTTATACATTTTTGATAATTTCTGGGTCGGCTTACGTTCTTCTATTAATAGTTGTTTGAATTTAGTTAATGGTCTATCAATCCTGGGTTTTCATTATTTATTTTTTTCTAATATTAGGAGCTCCATGGGGGAGCTTTGGCGACATATCAGCAGTCTAAACAGACCCCTGATGTTTCACTTTTGAGACAGAGAAAGGGACTGAGGACTGAGATTCCCCAGTACCTTTGTCTACATTGGACAGTGAATGAATGGGAAGTGCTCTGTGCTGAGCGGCGTCCTGTACTTCACAAACTGAAGCATAGTAAATACAGCAGCCAGCTGGAGAGGAGAGGATGGAAGCCGGAAGTGCTGCAGGGGATGGGCACAAGGTAGGCTGGGCAGTAGGGGGAATCGGTGCTGCATGCAGTGATTAGAGTGTGCCTAGGCACACCTGGCACACCCTGTACGCACGTCTATGTGTCCATTAGATTCAAATCAACATGTGTTTTGCCCATACAGGATAGTAGCATATCTTCACCTTTCCTTTGCTGCCCCTTTGATCCACAGGCAATACAGAATAGCACTCAGAACTTTAGCTCTGAGTAGATAATAATTTAAGGTCTATGTAAACCTTTTTGCTAAAATTTCACATAAGTCAAAAGTAATTTTCAATATTTTAGCATCTTCAGCTTTTAGCAAAAATAATCCTGTCCTGTAAGTTCTTGTTCAAGCGCTTTCTGTTATAAGGTGACAGAATCCCGTTCCTGTCTTCCAATTGTTCTCCTGCTTTTTCGCCCTGTCATACAGGCTCCTAAACCAGACTACAAGAGGTCATTTCAACATACAATATGTAGATATGGTCTACAGCAGGGGTATGCAACCTGGGGACCTCCAGCTGTTGTGGAACTACATTTCCCATGAGGCATTGCAAGGCTGGCAGTTACAATTACTCCCAGAGGCATGGTGGAACTTGCAGTTCTGCAACAGCTTCAGGGCCCCAGGTTGCCTACCTCTGGTCTACAGTTATCACCATCAGGAAACCTGTCCTGAGAAATGCCTTGCAGCCATCGCTAAAGTGGATGTAGACAGGAAGTGGTTGCAAAGTGGCCACAAGAGAACAGCAGCGCTGAGATAAAAAAAAAAAAGTTGAAATAAGGTAAAGCAAGTATTTTTTTATGGCAATAATGATACACAACACTTTGGCATACTAAATGTCGTTTAAATGAGGTAAATTTAGAAAAATGTCTGCCTTCAGTGTTTCATGGCTAACAGTTCAATAGTTTATTAAAAAAAAATTCTGGAATGCAGCTTGGAAATTGCTGAAAGATGCTAGAGGAGATCAGCAGCATTAGGTTGCAGAAAAGGATGCGGCACAGTGGTGTAGTGGTTAGCACTCTCACCTAGCAGTAAGAAGGGTCACTGGTTCAAATCCCAACCATGACACTACCTGCCTGGAGTTTGCATGTTCTCCCTGTGCCTGCGTGCGTTTCCTCTGGGTACTCCGGTTTCCTCCCACACTCCAAAGACATGCAGGTAGGTTAATTGGCTTCTGTCCAAAAATTGGCCCTAGTATATGAATGGGGACCTTGGATTGTGGGCTCCTTGAGGGTAGGGACTGATGTGAGTGTGCAATGTACAGGGATAGGCACAATTGTAGACACTCACTCAGGTTGGACTGGTGTCTTTATTCAACCTTACTAACTATGAAACTATGCTAAAAAGGTGAAGACCAGTATTCTTAAGAAAAAGAAAAACCTGGCAATTGTTTATGATGCACAGTGTTTTAGTAAACTAGATGTCAGCCAGTTATGGTTTTCATCAACTTTACGGTTCAACTCCAGGCTAATTAGTTTTCTTTATAAGGCTCCTAGTTATTTTAGGAAAAAAATGACTCCAGCCTCAATGCTCACCTAGAGGGTGGAGGTGTCCCCCCACAGTGCCTCACAAAATGCCCTCATTCTTCTGAGTTTCATGATGTCACTCAACCCGAAAGACTGAGAACAATATCATGAATGCAGGACATGTAAGGCCTGCCCCAGAGGGGGTTTCATCGCACCACCCTACATTCACAGTAAATTGATGCAGTGATTGGTGCTGACATAATGGCGTTGATGATGCTCTCTGTATCTGGGGGATTGTCCACTGAAAGGAAAAGTCTAACGATGAAGAGGACCCATAGCATCATGTGATTGGCCTGAAAACTTAAAAAAAAAAAAAAATTACTTAAAGTGGTGGTAAAGGCTGAAGGTTTCATACCTTAACCACTTCAGCCCCGAAAGATTTTACCCCCTTCCTGACCAGAGCACTTTTTGCGATTCGGCACTGCGTCGCTTTAACTGACAATTGCGCGGTCATGCCACACTGTACCCAAACAAAATTAACGTCCTTTTTTCCAACAAATAGAGCTTTCTTTTGGTGGTATTTGATCACCTCTGTGGTTTTTATTTTTTAGCGCTATAAACAAAAAAAGAGCGAACACATTTTTTAAACCTTTTGCTATAATAAATATCCCCCAAATATATCTAAAAAAATAATTGTTTTCCTCAGTTTAGGCCGATACGTATTCTTCTACATATTTTTGATAAAAAAAAAAACGCAATAAGCGTATATTGATTCGTTTGTGCAAAAGTTATAGCGTTTTTATTATTATTATTTTTTTTTACTAGTAATGGCGGCGATCTGTGATTTTTTTTGTGACTGCAACATTATGGCGGACACATCGGGCAATTTTGACACATTTTTGGAACCACTGGCATTAATACAGCGATCAGTGCGAATAAAAATGCATTGATTACTGTAAAAATGGCACTGGCAGTGAAGGGGTTAACACTAGGGGGCGGTGAAAGGGTTAACTGTGTAGCCTGGGAGGTGATTCTAACTTAAGGGGGAGGGGCTAACTACAGGAAGTGACAGATCGTGGTTCCTAGCTAGTCAGTCACTCCTGTCAGAACAGAACAGGGAAGTGTGTGTTTACATACACTCGTCCCTTTTCTGTGTCTCCTGGTCACGATCACGATGACCGCCGGCCACGAGGATCGGCACCCCCACTGTGCAGGACCCCGCGAGATCACGTACAGTAACGTGATTTTGCGCAGGGGAGCCAGCCTGCCACAGTAAAACTGCGGCGGGTGGTCCGGAAGGGTAAAAAACCTTTTGTGCCAGAAGATTCCCCCCTCACTCACCCCAACGATGTGCACGATAGCAGTGGCTTTCTCCCTTCTTACTGGGTAGATTGATCAATCAATCAAATTCTCTGATGAGAGAGTAGGGGGTGGGGCCGAGCCACACTGTCTGTGGAACGAGTGCCCCCATAGAAAGTGGCTTTCTATGGGGGCACTCGCAGAAATGGAGGAGGCAGGATCGCCAATGGGGGACCCGATAAAAGGAGGATCGGGGCAGGTAAGTATGACATGTTTATTATTTTATTGCAAAAAAAAATTAAGAATTAAGATTTAATATCAAACAGCATAGCATATAGTAAGAGGGATTCTAGAGGAAGAGAGTGTTATGGACCAGAGTTGATCTGGCTATACTCTAGTAGATTTTTGAACAAACGTTCCTACAAACATTCATATGAAAATTTGCAGGACATTCGGTGACTTGACAAATACCATTGCAACATAATTCAAAATTTAGTTTGCTTCTAAAATTCAATTTTAATATGAATGGATTTTAGCACATACACTGGTCGAAGTTTGTTTCTTCAAGGAAGATATCTCTATCCTTCGCCTTTGAATCTAAAAGGACTATCTTCAAATGAAAATTATTGAACGACATTTTACTAGTGTATGGCCAGCTCTGGGCTTTAAAGTGGATGTAAATCCACTCTCAACCTTTCTTAACTACTGCAATATTGGTTGTCTAGAAGGATATACATGCCTCCTGCATGTATACTTATCTGTCAAATGGCAGATTTTGTGGGTGGGTCTGTTTTCCAGGGCTCAGTGGGTGGAGTCGTGATGTCAGTAGACTCCCCGCCCACCTCTACACTCCCCTTATCAACATGCATTTTCTCCTATGTATTTCTTACACTGAACTTCTGCTATGATCACTAACATCCAGTCAAAACCCAGAAAAGTCCCCACATGACTTCAGCATGCCAAATCATGCTGAGGTGTGGAACAGCCAATCCTTGCAGAGCTGCTGAAGAAAGGAGTGGGGTGGGAATTAAAAAATAATGCATGTCTTATGCTAGTGCACAAGATATGTAAATCACCTGTCAATCACAGCAAGGGGGAAGAACGGACAAAGTTTTCACAGTTTGTCTGTTTTATTTCCCTGAAAAAAAATGAGGATTGCTCAGAGCTGGATTAACTCTTTGTGGCAAGACTGGGCACAGCTGATCTGAAATCCCATACTCTATATTGTGCCAGACAAAAAAAAAAAAACATTTTTGGGTTTACATCCACTTTAAGTTTAAGCTCATCTATTTTTGCTGTGTTTTTAGATCCCATCACCTTTAGTCATTGCCACTGACCCTACGGATAGTGTCTGGCCTATAATCCCCTTAGGCTGCTTTCACACTGGGGCGGTTTTCAGGCGGTACAGCGCTAAAAATAGCGCCTGTACACCGCCTGAAAAAACCGGCTCCATTCACTCCAGTGTGAAAGCCGGCGGGCTTTCACACTGGAGCGGTGCGCTAGCAGGACCGCAACAAAAGTCCTGCTAGCAGCATCTTTGGAGCGGTGAAGGAGCGGTGTATTTACCGCTCCTATACCGCTCCTTCCCATTGAAATCAATGGGAAACCGCGGGGATACCGCCCGCAAACCGCCGCTGCAGCGGCGCTTTGCAGAGGTTTTTAACCCTTTTGCGGCCGCTAGCGGGGGTTAAAACCACCCCGCTAGCGGCCGCATACCGCGGGTAAAACGATGGTAAAGCAGCGCTAAATATAGCGCTGCTTTACCGTCGCCGCCCCGCACCGCCCCAGTGTGAAAGCAGCCTTAGAGGAACAGTCATTCTGATTTTTGTAAATAATAATTTGAATTTTAAATATGTTGTAAAACACTTTATAATATGTTAATGTTTTATAAAACGGTACCCAATCACCACGGATACTACTAAAAACATCATCAAAAATCTCAGAGACAGCACATCCACCATAACGCACCTCATAAATCAATCGTTCAAAGAAGGGATTGTTCCAGGCGCCCTCAAACAAGGCATCATCAAACCCCTGCTAAAGAAACCCAACCTCGACCCACGGGACCCCAACCATCGCAGACCAATTACAAGCTTGAACAACATCTCCAAGATTATGGAGAAAGCGGTAGTACAACAGATACAACGCCACCTGGACACACACACACACTCCTGGACCCGTTACAATCAGGATTCCGCCCAGGCCATGGGACAGAAACCGCACTCCTGAAGATATGGGACGATGCCCTCGAAGCAGCGGATGACGGAGATTCATGTCTCCTGGTACTATTGGACCTCAGTGCAGCATTTGATACTGTGGACCACAATACTCTACTCATCCGCCTCACAGAAGTAGCAGGAGTCACTGGCTCAGATCTGCAATGGTTCGCATCCTTCCTAGAAATATCGCTCTCAGACAGTGAAACTAGGAGGTTTCACCTCTGAAACCCGGGCAATCTCCTGTGGAGTCCCTCAAGGATCACCCTTGTCGCCAGTGCTCTTCAACATCTACATTCGCCCACTCCTCAAAATCATCAGAAGATCAGACCTCTGCTTCCACTCATACGCCGACGACACTCAATTATATTTTCGTATCACCGGACAAAAAGACCATCATCAGCAATTAGGAAAATGCCTCACTATGATAGACGACTGGATGACTACTAGCTCCCTCAAACTTAATGAATCAAAAACAGAACTTCTTATTCTACATGCAAATCATAACCCCCGAACCAAGATCCCTTGGACACCTCCTACCATCTTTGGACAGACCATCGCCCCAAGGACCAAGGCTAAGAGTCTCGGAGTCATTTTTGACTCAGAAATGTCAATGGATGCCCAAATAGGAGCAGTGGTCAGTGGGTCTCACCATCTGCTCCGCCTGCTACGCAGACTCCTCCCCTTCATTCCAAAAGAGGACAAAGCAGTGGTAGTTGGAACGATCATCAATTCTCGACTCGACTATGCTAACTCCCTTTACATAGGATTACCCCAATATCAACTTGCGCGCTTACAACTTATCCAAAACACAGCGGCAAGGCTGATAACAGGAAAAAAACCCTGGGAATCCATCTCCCCTTCCCTGAGGAACCTACATTGGCTAAATGTAAGGAGTCGGGTCGCATTCAAGACCCTCTGCCTCACCCACAAATGCGCACATGGAAACGCCCCGCAATACCTTCGCGAGAAAATAAAACACTACACACCGAATCGCAGTCTTCGATCGGCTAATCAAAATCTTCTCCTCATTCCCAAATCCCGCTACAAATCAAAGGGGGAACGGAGATTCGCTGTCCAAGGTCCACGGCTATGGAACGCTCTACCAACCGACATTCGCATGGAAGAAAACCATCAGGCCTTCAGGAAGAAACTCAAGACCCACCTCTTCTAGAAGCTCGACAACCAAATGCCAATACAGCGCCTTGAGGCGATTTAGTTCGCATTGTAGCGCTATACAAGTTATTCATTCATTCATTCATTCATAAATAATCATATTAATAACAACCAACCTTTCTTCTACATTATATTTTTTTTTTCCATTTAATAAAAGTATTTGCAGGCAGCTGAAGAAAATAGCCATACAGTACTTTGGAAAGTCAAGTCAAGTGCTTGCTGACATGAAACATTTGAGTTCTTATGATTTATTGGATTATTTAGCTTACCGTCCTGCTAAAGTTCATTGATGATAAAATGTAACAATGACTTGGGCGACAGAACAATAATGAGCCGTCATCAATAGGGACCGACTCTGTAAGTACGGTACCATTTTTACAAGGGCTACAAAAGCTCTAGTAACACGATCGTCTTCATCTCTGCGCGCAAAAGAATATGTCTTTCTATACATTTTGAAGGCTCATGTATGAAAAGAGTGAAAGGGCCACTGCCAGTTCTGTGATCTTTGAACGTGAATGAAATTTGATGAAAGACTAAAGCTCCCAACATCTGAGCAAGCTAAACGGGACACATGCATGCCCCAGTGCGAGTCTCTTCACTCCCTTTTAGCCTTTGGCAAGAAAAACCTATCGCGTCCCATCTGCTTGGAAAATTCTATCTTAGCAGCATAATAAGACCATTTACAATGTTACTGAAAATCACACACCTAGACTTCAGCTCCCTGCTTTATCCTAATGTTCACAACATTAACTAGACAAATACCTGAGATATATATATATATATATATATATATATTTTTTTTTTTTTATTTATATATATATATTTGCTTGCACTTGTTACTCCGACCGACGTGCACCTCACCCTTTTGAACTTTTATATATATATATATATATATATATATATATATATATATATATATATATATATATATATATATATATATATATATATATATATATATAAAGTATATATATATAAAAGTTCAAAGGGGTGAGGTGCACGTCGGTCGGAGTAACAAGTGCAAGCAACCAAGCCCTCCCAAAGGCTTATATTATAGGAAACTACAAAAATGGATTGCTGCACAAAAATGTTTTAATGAAAAATGTAATCAAAACATCCAAAATATATAGGCCATCATCGTGATGTAAAACATTTTTGTGCAGCAATCACTTTTTTGTCGTTTATATGTATGTCGTTTATATGTATATATATATACAGTATCTCACAAAAGTACACCCCTCACATTTTTGTAAATATTTTATTCTATCTTTTCAAGGGACAACACTGAAGAAATTACACTTTACTACAATGTAAAGTAGTGAGTCTACAGCTTGTATAACAGTGTAAATTTTCTGTCCCCTAAAAATAACTCAACACACAGCCATTAATGTGTAAACCACTGGCAACAAAAGTGAGCACACCCCTAAGTGAAAATGTCCAAATTGGACCCAAAGTGTCAATATTTTGTGTGGCCATCATTATTTTCCAGCACTGCCTCTCTTGTGCATGGAGTTCACCAGAGATTCACAGGTTGCCACTGGAATCCACTTCCACTCCCCCATGACAACATCACGGAGCTGGTGGATGTTGGAGACCTTGCGCTCCTCCACCTTCCATTTGAGGAAGCCTCACAGATGCACAATAGGGATTAGGTCTGGAGACGTGCTTGGCCAGTCCATCACCTTTACCCTTAGCTTCTTTAGCAAGGCAGTGGTCGTCTTGCAGGTGTTTTTGAGGTCATTATCATGTTGGAATACTGCCCTGTGTTCCAGTCTCCGAAGGGAGGGGATCATGCTCTGCTTCAGTATGTCACAGTTCATGTTGGCATTCATGGTTTTCTTCAAGTGTCGGCAATTCCTGTAGCTCCCCAGTGCCGGCAACACTCATGCAGCCCCAGACCATGACACTCCCACCACCATGCTTGACTGTAGGCAAGACACACTTGTCTTTGTACTTCTCACCTGGTTGCCTCCACACACGCTTGACACCATCTGAACCAAATAAGTTTATCTTGGTCTCATCAGACCACAGGACATGGTTCCAGTAATCCATTTTCTTAGTCTGCTTTCTTCAGCAAACAGTTTGCAGGCTTTTTCGTGCATGATCTTTAGAAGAGGCCTCTTTCTGGAACGACAGCCATGCAGACCAATTTGATGCAGTTTGACCGCGTATGGTCTGAACACTGACAAGCTGATTCCCCACCCCTTCAACCTCTGCAGCAATGCTGGCAGCACTCATACGTCTTTTCCCCAAAGACAACCTCTGGATGAGATGCTGAGCATGTGCCCTCAACTTCTTTGGTCGACCATGGCGAGGCCTGTTCTGAGTGGAACCTGTTCCATTAAACCACTGTATGTTCTTGGCCACCGTGCTGCAGCTCAGTTTCAGGGTCTTGGCAATCTTCTCATAGCCTAGGCCATCTTTATGTAGAGCAACAATTCTTTTTTTCAGATCCTCAGAGAGTTCTTTGCCATGAGGTGTCGTGTTGAACTTCCATTGACCAGTATGAGAGAGTGAGAGCGTAACACTAATCAGTCACATGACATTGGGGATGGAAAACGGCTAATTGGGCCCAATTTGGACATTTTCACTTAGGGGTGTACTCACCTTTGTTGCCAGCGGTTTAGACATTAATGGCTGTGTGTTGAGTTATTTTGAGGGGACAGCAAATTTACACTGTTATACAAGCTGTACACTCACTACTTTACATTGTAGCAAAGTGTCATTTCTTCAGTGTTGTCACATGAAAAGATAGAATAAAATATTTGCAAAAATGTGAGGGGTGTACTCACTTTTGTGAGATACTGTGTATATATATATATATATATATATATATATATATATACATACACACACACAGGGGGTAAAATATGTATTGAACACGTCAACATTTTTCTAGGTAAATATATTTCTAAAGGTGCTATTGACATGAAATTTTTACCACATGTCGGTAACAACCCATGCAATTCATACATACAAAGAAACCAAAACAAATAAGTTCACAAATTAAGTTATGTGTAATAAAATGGAATGAGTATTGTACACGCTAACTGAAATGTATTCAATACTTTGTACAAAATCCTTTGTTGTTAATGACAACTTGGCTTCAAGACGCCTCCTGTATGGAGAAACTAATCGCGTGCATTGCTCAGGTGTGATTTTGGCCCATTCTTCCACACAGTCTTCATATCTTGAAGGTTCCGTGGGCCTCTTCTATGACCTCTGATCTTTAGTTCTTTCCATAGATTTTCTATTGGATTCAAGTCAGGTGATTGGCTGGGCCATTCTAGCAGCTTTATTTTGCATGGAGTATTGATAGTTTTAAAAAATGTGCATCTTAAGGAACACGACATACAGGGATGTGGGAAATAATTAATGACACTGACACCTACACAAGTTGAACTGGATGGACTATTGTCTTTATTCGACCTTACCTACTATTATACTATGATTTTATTTCTTTGGAACCAATTGAGAGTTTCCTTGGCTTTGTGTTTGGGATCATTGTCTTGCTGAAATGTCCATCCTTGTTTCATCTTCATCATCCTGGTAGATGGCAGCAGATTTTTATCAAGACTGTCTTGGTACATTTTTCCATTCATCCTTCCTTCAACGATATGAAGTTTGCCAGTACCGTAAGCTGAAAAACATAAAGAGAAACAGGGGCGGACTGACCATTCGCCCACTCGGGCACTGCCCGAGGGCCCCGGGCCACTAGGGGGCCCCATCAGGGTTGCCAGCCTCAGTAAAACCAGGGACAGTATGTAAAAATCTGTGTTTTTTTTACATCTGTTTCTGAAATGTCCTTTGCCGACATCCTTTGGTCTAAAAATCCTGAGATTATAGCTGCCCCACCTCTCCAGTACCTTCTCAGCCAATAGAAACATGTCTGTGTATACTGTGTGTACATGTATGTGTATACTGTGTGATTGTATACTGTGTGTGTGTATACTGTGTGGCCCCATAAGCTCTGATTGCCTAGGGGCCCCATAATCTCCTATTGCCCAGGGGCCCCATGAGTTGTCAGTCCGCCCCTGAAGAGAAACAGAACAGCACCTTGAAGTGTCGCCTACAGATGAGCCTTTTATCTTTGTATTGCTTGTGAGTGTTCATTTGACAAATTGTCTTAGGCAAAAATAAATATTACGGAGGCATGGCCTGCAATGGCATGTGAGCGGTCACACTTCACAGAGCTCCCGCTGTGTATCCTCTCCTGATCCTTCCCTTGCCGTCCATCCTGCTTCCAATTGACTCCTGCCATGGGTGAGTTATCCCTGGAGCCATCCAGACCCATTCCTGATCCTCCTGGTACCGATGATGACTCGCAAGGGTGAAAAAGAAGCCGCGATTGCAGCAGCCACGAAGGCCCAAGATGGCACCCGTTGACCCCAGCCTCAACTGACAAAACAAAAGACACTGGGGGTAAGTCGAACAAAACTACCAAACCCTCTACAAATGAACAGCCCAGGGACATGCTCTATTACACCCAGCGGCTGTCGGGTGCTGGCAGTTCATCTCTCCCTGATGCCCAGGTCTCTCTGTCTGACCCGGAGCTTACAGAGCATGAGGGGCCTAATTTTTTTTTTTTGAAAGCCTGTGGCGTGCAAAACACACTCAAAAACTTACCCGGTGCATAAAAAATGTGCACAACATAAAGAGGTGCGACAAAAAAGTGCAACGGTACACAAGTCCTCTAAAATCAGGAGGACTTAGTCCTGAATCCCCCGGGGCGTTAGGCTCCAGACAGGGACAAGTACACGTAAAACTTGGTCTTCATGGCCGAAACCAATCAGACCTCGTTTTCTGGAAGGTCTGCCGAAGCAAGAACAGATACTACACTTGATCTTAGCCAAAAGGCTGAGAAGCGTGAGGGGCCTAATGCTTTAGATGACACTGTCCCCCTAGAGACTTCTCCCGTTGAATACCCTGACATCTTTAATATGCCTGCTGATGATGTTGCATAACCCACGCTTAGTGAGATATTGCAAGCAGTCCAAAAATGCACATCCTCAGTGGATGATCTTAAAGAGCGCTTTGGTGTGTTGGTGAAACAGTGTCCCTTCTTCGTCAAGACATCCAAAAAAAGAGAAAAGACCATGGCCGTGGAGGGCCGAGTCAGTGATTTGGAGGGTCAGCTGCCCCCTATCACTAGAGATGTCTTTAACCCCCTGTTTGCAGTGGAGAGGGCACACCGTATGCCACCTCGCCCTTTACCGCCTGGTAACCAACCATGCTCCATGCTTGCCAGACTGTAAAACTATAAAGACCGTGAGATAATCCTACGAAGGGTGCGATCCATTATCAAGGGACCAGGATCTCTTTCTCCCTTGACTTGTCCGCTGAGGTGCAACGCAAGAGGTCTAAGTTTGCAGATGTGAAAAAGAGTCTACAGTTAAAATATGCTCTTTCCAGCCAGCCTGCCGGTTACCCCATTTCTTTGAAACAGTTCCAGATGCAGCTGCATGGCTGGACATGCACGAACAGGACTTTCGACTCCGGTGCCCAGATGATGGCAGAGACTGAACACTGGATCTGATTAACCTGTCCTGTCCTGCTACTGTCACAGAATATGTATTCTTTAATCAAGCTTATTGCGTGGCCGCGCACACAAACTGTCTCCAAGTTTCATCCAAGTTCTTCAGCCCACTACAGCTTACCTTTTGACTCTATTTTTATGTTGCATCCTTCCTTTCCAATTCTCATGACCGACCAGCTAATAGAGGGGTTGTCCCTCAGGGAAATGGCACTTATCGTAGGCCATATGATTACTGACTCAGCCAAATGGCTAACATGAACACCACTGGTCTCCTGGAATGTTCGAGGAGTGAGTGACCCACTGAAACGCACCATGATCAACTCCTGCCTTCGGAAGTTCCACCCAGCCATCATAGGTCTCCAGGAGACCCACCAGACTAGGGACACGCTGAACTATCTACAATACTCATGGTTGGTAAGGCCTATCATTCCACTCACTCTGCTTACTCCCATGGGGTGAGTGTTTTGATACACAAAACCCTGGCATATCAGGAGCTGGATGTGTTGGTAGACTCATGCGAGGGCTTTGTATTCTTATACGGCAAATTATATACTTTAACTCTGATTTTGGCATTTGTTTACATACCTCCTCCATTCTCTAGGGAGGTGCTGCAGTTGCTCCTGTCGTATCTGGCTAACAAACCTGACATCCCGGTTGTGATCATGGGGGCTGTCTTCTCATTTGATGCTAATAAAGCATTTGATAGTGTTAGCTGGCAGTATCTGTGGGCAGGGTTATCTAAATTTGGTTTATAGCCTGGGTACGTCTTTTGTACAGTTCACTGCAGGCAGCTATTAGGGTCGCCGATAAAATGTTAAGTGCCTTTGCGCTGGGCAGGGGAACCAGGCAGGGCTGTCCCCTGTCACCACTGCTCTTCGCCATTGCAATTGAAGCTTTGGCTGCCCTGATGCGTGCTGATCCACTCATCACCGGGTTCAAATATGGCGAGTGGCATGAGAAGATCATGCTCTACGCCAATGATATGTTATTGTTCCTGGGAGATACCTCCTCGTCTTTATCCAGGGTTATGTCCATCATTTCTGGTCGGGTTGCACCGATACTAGTATCGTTATCGGTGCCGATACCAAGCGTTTGCAAGAGTATCGGTACTCATGCAAATCAGGGGCGGATCCAGAGTCTAATCTCGGGAGGGGCACTGCCAAAATTTTTGCGGGCAATTTGTTGGGGAAATGGCTAGTGTTGGCACTTGGTTAATATGGTGTCAAGATGATTGAAGCGCATTATTTCTCTTATTACATTGTAATATAAAATGGATTTGTTCAACTCACCATAATGCAGAATCAGTGGGAGCCCTTAGTGTGTCACCTGCCTTCAGATGGGGCTTGTCACTTGCTACGTCGCCTGTTATCAGATGCAGATTGTCACTGCCAGTGGCCAGTGACAGTGTCCCTGTTGTCCCAGAGTGAGGCCTACACAGTAATGGCAGTCTTTTAGATGCAGAAATGTGGCGATGCAGGGGGAGGTGAGAGACAGTGGTGTCTCCAGCTTTCATATTTAGGAGGGCACATGGGGGGACAGGGACAAAATTAGGGGGGCCAACTATAAAATGCAATTATATATATATACACACACACATATAAATCCACAGTGTCTTGAAAAATTATTGGTGGTTGCAGCCAGGTGGAGGGGAGGACAGAGTGGGAGCAGCCAGGTGGAGGGGAGGAAAGGGTGGATGTAGCCAGGTGGAGGGGAGGAAAGGATGGGAGCAGCCAGGTGGAGGGGAGGAAAGGGTGGATGCAGCCAGGTGGAGGGCAGGACAGGGTGGGAGCAGCCAGGTGGAGGGGAGGACAGGGTGGGTGCAGCCAGGTGGAGGGGAGGACAGGGTGGGTGCAGCCAGGTGGAGGGGAGGACAGGGTGGGAGCAGCCAGGTGGAGGGGAGGACAGGGTGGGAGCAGCCAGGTGGAGGGGAGGACAGGGTGGGTGCAGCCAGGTGGAGGGGAGGACAGGGTGGGTGCAGCCAGGTGGAGGGGAGGAACGGTGGGTGCAGCCAGGTGGAGGGGAGGATAGGGTGGGTGCAGCCAGGTAGAGGGGAGGACAGGGTGGGAGCAGCCAGGTGGAGGGGAGGACAGGGTGGGTGCAGCCAGGTGGAGGGGAGGACAGGGTGGGTGCAGCCAGGTGGAGGGGAGGACAGGGTTGGTGCAGCCAGGTGGAGGGGAGGACAGGGTGGGAGCAGCCAGGTGGAGTGGAGGACAGGGTGGGAGCAGCCAGGTGGAGGGGAGGACAGGGTGGGTGCAGCCAGGTGGAGGGGAGGACAGGGTGGGAGCAGCCAGGTGGAGGGGAGGACAGGGTGGGAGCAGCCAGGGTGGAGGGGAGGACAGGGTGGGTGCAGCCAGGTGGAGGGGAGGACAGGGTGGGTGCAGCCAGGTGGAGGGGAGGACAGGGTGGGTGCAGCCAGGTGGAGGGGAGGACAGGGTGGGTGCAGCCAGGTGGAGGGGAGGACAAGGTGGGTGCAGCCAGGTGGAGGGGAGGACAGGGTGGGAGCAGCCAGGTGGAGTGGAGGACAGGGTGGGTGCAGCCAGGTGGAGGGGAGGAAAGGGTGGATGTAGCCAGTGATAAGGTCCTGTACCTCTACGGAAGCCTGCATCTCCCCTCATCCCCCTCGCTTCCCACACCTGGAGGTAAGTTTTTACCTTGGAGGATAATAATAGAACCTCGGGCTCCCTCCATCCGACAGCCTCATGGTCCCTCTTCTCCTTTCTTCCTCTTGCCCCTCCCGCTCGGCATGCTGGGAGCTGCAGTCCTCTCAGGCAATCATACTGGGGCCTGCTGGTATCCAGAACTACATGTCCCATAATCCTCTACCTGCTAGCTTCCCAGCCACTGGCCCTGAATGTAGCCAATAGGAGGGCATTGCCAAGTGAATGCTCAGCTCAAGGAGGAGAAGGAGGGGTGTAAATCCCCCGCAGCTGCTGCTCTGCCTGTGTCACTCCCTTCATAGTCTGTCAGTTTCGGTGCTGTTGCCCTGTGTCAGCAACAGCTGTACTTTCACTTTTTAAACTTTAAACAGACTGTCTGTCTGCCTGTGGCACTGTTCTCTCCTCTCCCTCCCTGGCCTGTTCTCGGTTCTCCAGCAGCTCCAGTGAGTCACGTTGGGGCAGCGGCTCTCAGTCTGAGACTGACTGACTGGAGTCCTATGTAACTCAGTGACGTCACTCGTTGCTAGACGCCAGGCGGCCCAGGTGTTAGCAACGAGTGCAGGGAAGAGGCTCCACCCACCTGTTCCTCCTACTAGTATCAATCGAGTCTCTCTCTCTGCGCCGCTGATCGGCTGATGTGAGAGAGACTCGGCAGACCGGGCAGAGGCAGCGGCAGCCGCAGAGGCGGCAGAGCAACTGTGTTGAGCTGCGCAAGTGTGACACATGAGTGTGAGACAGACAGTCATGTCAGCAAGTTCGGGGGGGGCAATTGCCCTGTTGCCCCCCCCCCTGGATCCGCCCCTGAGCTGCGCAAGTGTGACACATGAGTGTGAGACAGACAGTCATGTCAGCAAGTTCGGGGGGGGCAATTGCCCTGTTGCCCCCCCCTGGATCCGCCCCTGGTGCAAATACTCCGATGCTTGATCCGATTGTACCTGTTGTATCGGACCAGGCATCCTCAGTGTAGCAGGGGGGGCCGGGCAGGTGATCAGTGTGGTGGTGGGGGAGTTAAAAGCACTGGTCCCCCGTATAGCCTTTCAATAAAGCAGCTGACAGCCACTTCTCCCCCTCTCCCTCCCGCGGCTGTCAGCTGCTTTATTGAAAGGCTATACAGGGGATCAGTTCGTGTAACTCCCCCCACCACTGCACCGATTTCCCCCGACTATCCCCCTGTGTCCTCTTCTGGCTTCAAGTATCCTCCTCCCTCCCTCCAGTGTCCTCCTCCCTCTCTCCTCCTCCACTCCCCGTCCACCTCCGGGTCCCCCTCTGTGCTCCGCGGGTCCTCATCCGGTCCCCATCCTCCTCTGGGTCCCCCCTCTGTGACCCCCTCTGTGACTCTATATGAAGAAGTGCCTTTTTGTATCTTGATATTGGCTTTTCAAAATAATAAATGCAGAAATGTAGAGGTTAAGCAAAAAGTTTAGTGCTGCGTAACACTTTTGATAGTAAAATAGTACAAGGATAAATTAATAAAAAGCTGCCCTTTCTATGTGCAAAGTAACAATACATTAAGGATACAATATACAGTGCCTTAAGTAGTTGTTTAAAGTGCAAAGAAACATACACTATTTTACCAAATGTATTGGGATGCCTGCCTTTACATGCCTGCCTTTAATGGTATCCCAGTCTTAGTCTGTAGGGTTCAATATTGAGTTGGCCCACCCTTTGCAGCTATAACAGCTTCAGCTCTTCTGAGAAGGCTGTCCACAAGGTTTGGGAGTGTGTCTAGGGGAATGTTTGACCATTCTTCCGGAAGTACATTTGTGAGGTCATGCACTGCTTGCTGCTGCTCTGTAGCTCCCTAGAGCCAGCGTGCATTCCAACAGTCGGATGTCACTTAACCAGAAGTCCTACCACTACGTGTTTCGTCATCAAGAGGCAAAACTCAGAGTTACGCTATTGTCATGTTTCACATGCCTTGTGATTAGCCTTTAAATGTTATATTAGCCTTAGCCTTTAAATGTTATATTATTCTGTCCCTGGTCCCTCCCCTTCCTGTATCTCAGCTTATTATGTATAGTACCCTTCTCCCAGTAATGCATTTCTGCACACATGTGGACTGGATCACATTATGATCTTTTGACCTATCCGATGTTCATTGTTGTAAGATCCTCACAGTTTATGGATTAAACTTCACAAGATCAACAAGGTGTCGTCTGGATCGGGTCACTGTCTGTTTATCCAAATAAGATTGGGGTTATCGACATCTCAACACATCTAACTGTAAGTTACAGAGATCACACTTTCAATGCTTAGATTGGTGAGACAGAACAGATATGATGTTCTCCCTGGTCTCCATGGTCTCTCTCTTTCTTTGAATTTTACATTGAGATGTGGATCCATGGCATTACCCAGGTGGTGAATTTTGTGGATGCACGGAGCACTTTCTCTTGAAGATTTTTTTTTAAGTATAGTCACCAAAGCACAGCCACTACTGGGTTTTTGAATTTGTTGGACTCATATCACACCATATAAACTTATATTACATAATTTTCTTTGCGCCACCTCCCACCAGCCGGGTAGTAAAATAACGGCAGACGGGATCCCGTCTCATTCTGGGATGATGTAACATGACATCACCCCAGTGTCACAGACCTCATGTGCCCGCAGGGGCCTGCAACAATCATGGTTGCGATGTGTTCCTAGGACATGTCGTGACCCTGATCTCGGTAAATAGCCAATGATGCATGTCCAATCACAGCCGGTCACATGTAAACACGGAAGTGCTGTTTATTGTCTCTCCTTGCCTCACACTGACAGAGTGTGAGGCGAGGGAAGCCAATCAGTGGCATCTCCTTGCAATAGCCTGATGATCAGTGCAGCCCCAGCAGTGCCCATCAGTGACACCACTCAATGTCCATCAGTGCCACCACTCAGTGCCCCTCAGTGACACCAATTAGTGCTGCCTTTCAGTGCCTGCTCATCAGTGCCCATCAGTGCCAGCTATCATTGCCCATAAGTGCCGCCTATCAGTGCCACCTATCAGTGCTCATCAGTGCCACCTATCAGTGCTCATGAATGCAACACCTCAGTGCCACCTATCAGTGCCCATCAGTGCGGCATGTTAGTGCCTCCTCATCAGTGCCACCTAATCAGTGCCCTCCAATGCCGCCTCATCAGTGCCGCCTATCAGTGCTCATGAGTGCCACCCATTAGTGCCCATCGGTGCGGCATATTAGTGCCTCCTCATCAGTGCCGCCTCATCATCGCACATCAGTGAAGGAGAAAAATTACTTATTTACAAAATGCGGTGCGGCATATTAGTGCCTCCTCATCAGTGCCCTTCAGTGCCACCTCATCAGTGCCCATCAGTGCAGACTATCAGTGCCCCCACAGCGCACATCAGTGAAAGGGAAAAATGACTTATTTACAATATTTACTGACAGAAACTAAGAAAAACTGAAAGTTGAAAATTGGCCTGGGCAGGAAGGGGCTGAAAGTGACCATCAGTGCTGCCCAGCAGTGCCACCCATCAGTGGCAGCTATCATTGCCCATAAGCGCCACCTATCAGTGCCCATAAGTGCCACCTATCAGTGCAACACCTCAGTGCCACCTAATAGTGCCCATAAGTGCGGCATGTTAGTGCCTCCTCATCAGTGCCACCTAATAAGTGCCCTTCAGTGCTGCCACATCAGTGCCACCTATCAGTGCTCATCAGTGCCACATATCAGTGCTACCTATCAGTGTGGCATATTAGTGCCTCCTCATCAGTGCCTCATCAGTGCCGCCTCATAAGCACACACCAGTGAAGAAGAAAAAATACTTACTTACAAAATTTACTGACAGAAACTAAGAAAAACTGAAAGCTGAAAATTAGCCTGGGCAGGAAGGGGTTGAAAGTGCCCAGTATGTAAGCAGTTAAACAACTACTTAAGGCACTTTATCTTGTATCCTTTATGTATTGTTACTTTGCACATAATATTTTGCACATAGAAAGGGCAAGTGCGGCTTTTTTATTGATTTATTCTTGTATGGGCTATAGATATACACAATTTAAAGCAGCAGCTACTCTGGTTTTTATTTTTGCACTTCTTTGTTGAAATAATTCTCTTTGCAGGAGTGAATTATTGTATTTGGTTTTAAAATAGTACAAGGGACAGATGGATTTGACATCAGAAAAAGGGACTGTCCCTACAAATGAGAGACACCTATGGTTAATGCTTGCCATATGGTAAAAAGCCACTGCCATGTGATCGAATCCCAGCCACGTTAACGTTCACCAGATTGTGTGGTGATTATGCTATGTCTATGGGTACCTTTTACTATGAATGCAATTTAAACATAAACAGATTTCATTGAAAGGAGAGAATTCCTGTGTCTGTTAACACACTACAAGGCAGGAAATGTCTCGCTCGGTGTAGACTGCCTGAACAATGCTGACATAAAAAAAAAAACAGGAGGATCTGAGCTATCCACAAACACTTGTGAGGGCTCAGGTCTTCCATCTTAATCTGTCTACACACCCCTATGCGCTCACTTATTGTGATGTATACAGCTGTAATGATGTGTTTAATTGCCTTGTTATGATGCAGCTTGAAGTGCACACGTGAATCGATATGAATCGGCTCTGCACTGCATCACCTCCTCATATCCCTGCAATAGGGGATGTAATTACCCTTCAGTTACAGTCTGTTTTAAATAGGATATGTCACATTTTCAATACTCAACCCATTAATTGGATTTATCCCAATATCTATTGAAACCTTACGAATCTTGAGGTTCCAGTCACACATTTCCATTGAAGGGCATAACAGTATTGCCTGCTGCATTGACAAAAATATCATTTTGGTGCATTGCAAGTCTATTCATTTTAATGATCTTCCTCAACCCAATGTATGGTAATTACTTGATGCAACACATTAGGTCACTAAGGACTGAATGGGCCCTTAAGGAGCATTTCTGGGCAACAAGGTAATAGAGTAATCTAAATACTAGTTATAAGTAGGTAACCTTGAACTGTGCTTAAAGCAGAGTTCCACAAAAAAGTGGAACTTCCACTCATTTGTCTTCTCTCCCCCTCCGGTGCCACAATTGGCACCTTTGGGAGGGGGACAGGATACCTGTCTTTGACAGGTACCCTGTTCCCACTTCTGGGAGTCCGGACCACGGCCCGTGACATGACCCCCAGGCAGAGGCGGCTCTAGGCTTTGTGAGGCCTTAGGCAAAATGTAAACATGAGGCCCCACTCACGCCCTTTCCAGGGGTTAAAGAAGAACCCCGAAACAGAGCATGTTATTACTGCTGTTGCTTGTGTGGGTCAGGGACGTGTACTGCGCCAATCACATGCATGGGATAATTAGGAGAGGAGGGTCAGCAGGGATGATGTTCTTTCTCCCAGGTTTCTCCTCATGTGGTCTGTCATTAGACACGTCAGGGAAAAGCGCCCTTGGCTCTGTTACTCTGAGCTGGCAGGCAACAACTGCAACAACGCGGCGTGGGAGATGCTGCAGGCGCCAGCAACTTGCAAGTAAAGTGTCTGGATGGATGCCTGGCACTAGGGATGTCAGACCCCTCCCCGCCTCCCAAGAGTTCAGTGCGGCCGCCCGGAGAGTTGTGCTGTCACTTCTGCAGAAGCCGGGCTTCTGTATTCAAAAGTGACAGCGATGATCAGAAAGCATAGGGCAGCACCGAAAATAGTGGAACGCCACCCTGGTGATTGACCACAGGTAAATTAGGTGGCCGTGAGGCCCCTGTGAGTGCGAGGCCTTAGGCGACCGCCTAATTCGCCTAATTAAAGAGCCGCCTCTGCCCCCGGGGCTCCCTCCTCCTCCTTCCTCTTCTCCCTGTCGCCAGGCCAGTAGGAGAGAGGAGCGGGGCCTTGCGCAATGCGAAGTAGGGTTACGGGCATGAAGCCGTAAGGCTACGCTGCTGGGTTCCCTTACCCGCAATGGCGGTAGCAGCACCCGACAGCTGATGGAAACATCAGCTGCGGTGCTGACATCGCAGGACTCCAGGACAGGCAAGTGTACTATTGGTAAAAGCCAGCAGCTCCAGTATCTGTAGCTGCTGGCTTTGAAAATTTTGGGGCAGAACACCGCTTTAACCTCTTGCCAACTGTCAATGCATATGTGGGGTAGCAGGGTGGATGGGCCTTAAAGCCCTATTCCTGGCAAATAAAATATTTTCCCATGGCTGTGCCCAATACACCCACTACAAACCCATGACCCGAGATGGACTGTTCCTAAAGTCCTCACGTCCAGAGCTGGTCCAATGGCGTGATGACGTCAGGATCAGTCCACCGCACAAGACCACTAGACCGTGGGGGGGGGGGGTGGAGCAGAAGCCACAGGGACTTGTCCAGGGAGGATTGGAGTATTAGGAAAGTTTATCTGTTCACCTCACCTCTAGACAAAAACGAGCAGTTGACCCCACATTTCAGCCACAACTGCATGGGAAAAACATTTTTGCCCGTAGTTGGACTTTAATGCCCACATGCTGTACTTATGTGTCCATAGTGCACCTCTGTTCTGTGCTGAGAGTGCGTTCAATGCACACTCTCTGCACACTGATTGAGCTGTCAATGACAGCTGCCATTCACAGATTACAATAGGGAGCAGGTGGGAGGGACTCCCGATCATGTGACCACTGCGACAGCCAATCACAGTGGTCTCATGAACAGGGTCTCCACCTCTGCCTCCTGTCGATCAGAACCCCTTTAAATGGTGACAGGAGATGATGGCAAAAGGATTAAAGATGGGCATTAAGGCTGGAAGCAAGTCATAAAACAGTTCTAATAAGTGTCCCGAAACTCTAACCAAACTTAATCCTGCTAAGCAAACACCAGCACTTAACTCTTCTGCTACTCCGACAATTTTACTTGAAAGCTTAAATTCAGGCTAAACAAATACAAGGGGCATGTGTAGACTTACTTAAACTTTAGTGACCTTTGTGTATTTCTTCCAGATCTGTGCAGTTATCCAGGTAAGAGATTCCGGTAATAAAGACCAGTCTCTGCAAGCAGTGTGGACCCGTTGTGTCCCTCCACAGCTCTCCTCTCTGGACAGGATATAAGCCCAGTGATGATGTCGCTGCTGCTTTACTAGGCAATATCTGCATTTCTAATAGAATTTTCTGCATTACACCTGACCCCTGCGCTTTGTACATTACACCTGACCCATGCACTCTGCATGACACACCAGACCTCTACAAAACTGTACAAAACACCTGACCCCTACACTCTGTACTTTATTCCTGATGCCTGCACTTTTAATGTTACAACTGACCCTTGCACTCTCACATCAATAAGGCCATTTTTCACTTTATTCCACTCACGCTGTAAGATGTAACTTGGCCACACCCACTCCATGTGCCACAAACTTTGCCTCCTATGTTTCCCCCTGCACAAATCTATGCCACAGCAGCCTTATAATATGAACAAATTAAAGCAGGACATAAAAGAATGCGTGTAACCAAGGAAGGGTTAGCAAACAAAAAAAGCCTTCTCTGAATGATCATATACAGTGCCTTTAAAAAGTTTTCATATCCCTTGAAATTTTCCACATTTTGTCATGTTACAACCAAAAACGTAAATGTATTTTATTGGGATTTTATGTGATAGACCAACACAAAGTGGCACATAATTGTGAAGTGGAAGGAAAATGATAAATGGTTTTCAACATTTTTTACAAACAAATATCTGAAAAGTGTGGCGTGCATTTATATTCAATACTTTGTAGACAACCTTTCTCTGCAATTACAGCTGCAAGTCTTTTTGGGGATGTCTCTACCAGCTTTACACATCTAGAGAGTGAAATTCTTGCCCATTTTTCCTTGCAAAATAGCTCAAGCTCTGTCAGATTGGATGGAGAGCGTCTGTGAACAGCAATTATCAAGTCTGGCTACAGATTCTCAATTGGATTTTAGGTCTGGACTTTGACTGGGCTATTCTAACACATTAATATGCTTTGATTTAAACCATTCCGTTGTAGCACTGGCTGTATGTTTAGGGTCGTTGTCCTGCTGAAAGGTGAGCCTCCACCCCAGTCTTAAGTCTTTTGCAGACTCTCATGCCGCGTATACACGACCGGACTTTCCAGCAAACTAGGTCCGACGGACTAATCCGATCGTGTGTGGGCTAATCCGTTTGTTTTTCAGGGGAAAAATCCTAGAAATAGAACATGTTTCAAATCTATCCGACGGTCTCAATTCCGACAAACTCAAATCGAGAAAAAACGTTCGTCTGTGTGCTGGTCCGACGTACCAAATACGACGCAAGGGCAGCTATTGGCTGCTGGCTATCTTTAGTCCCGTTTACGTCACCACGTCAAAAATGAATGGACTTTCGACCGGACCCAGTCCGTTCGTATGTGGACAAGTCCGTTCATTCCGAAAGTCCGTCGGGAAGACCGTCGGACCTAGTTTGCCGGAAAGTCCGGTCGTGTGTACGCGGCATCACAGGTTTTCTTCTAAGATTGCCCTGTATTTGGCTCCATCCATCTTCCCATCAACTCTGATCAGCTTCCCTGTCCCTGCTGAAGAAAAGCATCCCCACAACATGATGCTGCCACCTCCATGTTTCACAGTGGGGATGGTGTGTTCAGAGTAATGTGCAGTGTTAGTTTTCCGCCACACATAGAATTTTGCTTTTAGGCCAAAAAGTTCAATTTTGGTCTCATCTGACCAGAGCGCCGTTTCCCCAACATGGCTTCCCACAATCTAACGGGACTTCTTATGGCATTCTTTCAACAATGGCTTTCTTCTTGCCATTCTTCCATAAAGGCCAGATTTGTGGAATGCACGACTAATAGTTGTCCTGTGGACAAATTCTCCTACCTGAGCTGTGGATCTCTGAGGCTCCTCCAGGGTTACCATGGGCCTCTTGGCTGCTTCTCTGATTAATGCTCTCCTTGCCCAGCCTGTCAGTTTGGGTAGATGGCCATATCTTGGTAGGTTTTGCAGTTGTGCCATACTCTTTCTGTTTTCAGATGATGGATTGAACAGTGCTCTGTGAGATGTTCAAATCTTCAGATTTTTTTTTATAACCTAACCCTGCTTTAAACTTCTCCACAACTTTATTCCTGACTTGTCTGGTGTGTTACTTGGCCTTTGTGATGCTGTTTGTTCACTAAGGTTCTATAACCAACCACTGAGGGCTTCACAGAACAGCTGTATTTATACTGAGATTAAATTACACACAGGCAGACTCTATTTACTAATTGGGTGCTTTTTAAAGGTAATTGGTTCCACTAGATTTTAGATAGGGGTATCAGAGTAAAGGGGGCTGAAAACAAATGCACATCACGCTTTACAGATATTTATTTGTAAAATATTTTGAAAACCATTTATCATTTTCCTTGCAATTCACAATTATGTGCCACTTTGTGTTGGTCTATCACATAAAATCCCAATAAAATTAATTTTAATTTTTGGTTGTAACATGGCAATATGTTCTGACCCATGGACCATCCTCTTTCATGCCACCAAGGAACCTGTCGGAAAATATAAACGATCTATAGTTCCTCACCTGCTCAACACGGCCAAAGCACTTATACCTACCCTTTGGGGTCAGCCTGAGACCCCATCTATGAAAAAATGGTTTCAAAAAATGTCAGAGGTTCATCTCATGGAAGACACCGCAACAAGAACACTTCTCAACGACACACCCTGACCTGGACTTCGTGGTTGGAATTTAAAGCCACCACGACTTATAAGGAGATAATTGTACAACCCCACTGAGTTTGAGAACACACCCAATGATTCTGTCACTTGCATCTAAAGGTTGAGCCTCTGTGGTCATTGATCGTCTTACTCCTCATGGGCCCATAATGTACTACGAAATCAATTTTACTGTGATACCATGCATGCCAGCCCCCCCCCCCCCCCCTCCTTACCCATCCTACTTCTCTACCCTTTCTACTTTTTTCTCTGACTCTTTCTAATTTCCTCTGCTAACACTATGCAACTTATCCGCCCTGAATGTAAACATAATAATATTCATGAAAAAGACCAAGTGCCATTTATTTAGTAGCTCGGAAGCATATGAGTATATAACTTGTCTTATAATATACTTCTGGGCTTCTACTTGATGTTATATGTTACATGCTTTGGAAAGTACCCACAGCACATATGTAAAAATGCATAGTTTAAACTGCATGTCTATGTTGATTGTATTTCTTGTTTTTCCTTCAAAAAACATTTATTAAACAAAAAAAAAAAACATGGCAATATGTGGAAAATGTCAAGGGGTATGAATACTTTTAAAAACATTACAAAAAGTACATATGGGAAGCATGTATTTTATCGTAGGCCAGCCACAAAAAGGTATAAAAATGAAGAATAGAGTTTAGGGACTCTCTATGAAAGATGGGCAGAAATTTTCCTTTAAATATTATTTTTCCTGCCTGCTCTATGGATCAATATGCCTGCCAAAGTCTCTGGCTCCACCCTCCGGCACTCCTATTTCAAGCCTGATTTTATCTTTCAGGAACTCCCCACAATGACAGATTTCAGGTATTCACAATAGTCAAACTGATTAATACATAAGAGAACTAAAAGGTGCTTTTGCATATTTGCAGCAAAGCTGTTGGATAATTGAATCTGCTCTGGGACCGCTCATATTAAAGGTCATGTACCATCATTTCACCCCAGCATCTGTTTATGTATTCTGCTGGCAGGGGGATTGGGGGAACTGTCATGTTGTTTGAAAGGAAGTGAAAAGTATTCTTTGACATCCTTTAATCTTCTGAGCTGCCATTGACCTGACATAGGGGCTGCAGTCTGAGCTTTAAACAACCTCAAGAAATGTGTGTTACCTGCACACAGAGATGGATAACGGGAATGTGGGGAATTTACTAACAGGAATTCTCAGCATTCTCCTTGTACCTCCAGAAAGCATCTCTAAGAACGTATGGCAGGTCAGCGAGAGGAGAATCTGTCGCCTCTGATAATATTCAATTGTTTAACAGAGATTAATACCATAATATCTGTGCTAAAAAAAAAAAAAAAAACTTTTAAGAAAATGTTTGCAAACTCTAATTGTGAGATTCTTCAACATAAAAGTCCTTCTAATGCCGCATACACACGAGCGGACTTTCCCGCGGGATTGTCCGCTGGACTCGAGTCCGCCGAACAGTCCGATCGTGTGTGGGCCTTCGACTGACTTTTTTTCCCAAAAGTCCAGCGGACTAGGTTTTAAGTTTTGTTTTAAAATTGTCCGCTGAACTTGGCAGTCCGGCGGACAATACGGCCGTCTTTATGATGGTCCGGCGGACCAAAAAGGACGCATGCTCAGTAGCAAGTATTTTTCTAGTATTTTTCTTTTTCTAGTCCCGTCGTACGTGCTGTACGTCATCGCGTGAACCGCCGGACTTTTAGCGTGATCGTGTGTGGTCAAGTCCGTTCGCTTTCAAGTCCGGCGAAGCCCAGCTGGAAAGTCCGGCGGTTTGTCCGCCAGACTAGGTTCGGCGGACAAAGTCCGATCGTGTGTACGCGGCATAAGCCAGACTTTCTCAACCTTTTCAACACAGAGAAACCCTTGAAAAAAACCTTTCAGTGTCAGGGAACCCCTGTTAAAAATGGCTATATCTACAACTCATGATACATTGGGGTAATGGTCAGTGGAAGAGTGCTCCTTACATCTATGGTCTTGGGGAAGAATTTCCCCCCTACAGATAGCTAAAAAGATCATTGGTGTCACTGTGAACTTATCTGAGAGGGAAAAATTGGTCATTGCTCAAGGAACCCCTAGCAACCATTGGAGGAACCCTGGTTGAGAAACCCTGTTCTAAGCACAACAACAATGGTTCTGAAACTCTGCTACAACATAACAGCAGGCTCCTCCACAACGATGATCAAAGGAAACCCCAAAGCGCAACTGTGTCACTTGATTTCAACACATTTTTTATGGCATGAGTGAGTCTTCTGTGACTATCAGAGCAAACCACCACTACCGAAGTTGTATCCAAGGCTTATCAGAAGGTTGGACCTGGAAGTCTAGTGGTCAATCTGAGCGTGAGTATAATAGAATCCCCATACAGAATTAATGAATGGATCACAACTGTAAAAATATAAATATAGCGCTCGCAAACATAATATATGTGGGAAAAAAAAATTATATAAATATAATGAACAAGACAAAGTCCTGATAAAGTGACTAAAAGTGCTCCAATCCAAGGTGAAGAAAATGCAAAAACACCCCCTCATGTGTCCCCACTCACCGGATCAGGATGACCCCCAGCTTTGAAGTCTAGGGGTCACTTTAGGCTTGATAGTAATATCCAGAGATATCCAGGGATGTTGGATTGAATGTCAGATCATCAGATCAAAGATTCTTTTATGAAGGTTCTCAGCAGGACAGACAGGCACCCAAAAATATATAAAGGATGGAACTGATAGTGAAGTACAATTAAAAAGATTTTTATTGCACAAGGGAATGGGTACTTACAAAAATTAAGATCAAAACGGGCACAAACATGGAGCTGTAAATGTAAAAACGCTGTGAAACGCACGCGAGGAACGGCGTTTTTTACATCTACAACCATTGCACAGAACAGGTTTTACATTTTTAAATCAGTTTTTTCGTGACCTTTTTACATAAATACAATTTACAGTGATAAACCTATTTTTGAGCATTGTGGGTTATATAAAGAGACAGCAAAGCAGCTAGCTTTGCATCTCCCTTTGTCTAAAAGAAAACGTATGCCGCATACACAACATCGGATTTTCCGATGGGAAATGTTGGATGTGAGCTTGTTGGCGGTAAGTCCGACCTTGTGTATTCACCATTGAACAATTGTTGTTGGACTTTCCGCCAACAAATGTTGGCTAGCAGGTTCTCAAATTTTCCGCCAACAAATGTGTGTTGTCGGACTTTCCGATCGTGTGTACACAAGTCCGTCACAAAAATCCAAAGTACAAACACGCATGCTTGGAATCAAGGACGAGACGATATCACATGACTATTGAGCTTCCTTTTTATCGGCACATTTGTGTGACCGTGTGTATGCAAGACAAGTTCCGATTCCGGAAAATTCTGATCGATATTCCGATCGCTTTAGACTAAGCTGTCAAATAAGGAATCTAAAAAGAATGGGCTCCTTTCAGTGCTGCTGCAAAATAATCCTGTTAATGGTCTGAAAAAAAGACTAGAGCTCCACTTACTGGCTGGATGGAAGAATACATAATACTGATATGCAATATTTTTTTTAAAAAGTGATGTATACTGTATATATTGTGTATAGTTTTTTTTTTCTTACTGTTTCTTTTAAACACTTGCCATCCATAGGCCATATATAAATTGCTTAGACTTCATGTGTTAAAAATAAGCCCATGTCTGTGAATTGTTTTTAAAATTCCCTGGATGGTAATTAGTTAAAATGTATTTCCAAATATGCATATTGAGAAAACCCCCAGTGTACATTTGTTAGGTGTTCCCATTCACACAGCATACTTAAAAATATATTTTTTAAATAATTTCTTACCTCATTTTGTAGGAGGCTACTCTGAACAATGTAATGTTAATCTGTCCTCAGACAAAGAATGGGGACAAACTGAGTTTTCCCTTAACATAAAATGTTGAAATAAAATGTCTGGATCTTTAACCCTTTGTGAGGAGAGAGACTGCACAAATATGATTTACAACTGATAATGAGATATGCCGGCACGCTACAAACAGGGTTAATAGTGGTAAACATTAACTACCCACAACCTTTTGCATAAGTGAGAAAAATGTCAGTTTCGGCATTCAACAAAGAGTAAGTAAAAAGATAGGCAGACATTTTTGAAATATTTTTTTAATAGTATATGAATGAGAACACTGTATATATAGTAGGTGTTATCCCAATTTGGCTACAAAAGTGGAGATATACTTTAAGGAACATCTTACAATTTCTATGGAAAACAATGATTTGACAGCCTACCCTCTATATTTTTTAAGTATAAATACCGTATATACTCAAGTATAAGCTGACCCGAATATAAGCCGAGGCACCTAATTTTACCACAAAAACCTGGGAAAACGTATTGATTGGAGTATAAGCCTAGGGTGAGAAATGCACAGCTACTGTAAGTGGAAAAGAGGGTCAACAATGCCCATTTTCAGCCTCACTGTGCCCATTTGCAGTCATAGCTCCCCCGAACTTCAAACCTGCTAGTTAAGGGTTCCTAGATGCCCCCTAGCTGCAGCCACAATTTGGGGTCTCTGGACCCAAAGGCGAACATATTACAGCGCACAAATTCAAGAATGACATTTCCTGCAGGGCTAGTAAAAAAGACCTGAACATATTCAAAAAATACGGGGGTTTGGTCACACTATATGGTTATATAGTGTGAAGCCCACTTACTGCGACAAAGTACCCCGAATTAGTGGGTCCTACCCTAGTAATAGAATGAAAGATCCTGCGTCTGAACCATGGGAGCCAAACTCCTCTATGTGGGAGAACTGAAAGGATTCCTCCTATACACTGGTGGCCACTAAATAAGAGGTAATGAAGAGGGGAGGGGTGTTCTAACCCAAAAAAACCTGGTCAGGGTTTATTACAACATACAAAAACATATTTGGGAAGCACTCACCAATGCATTTGAATTCAAGATGGTGCTGCTATAAGACCTCTTATAGCAGCACCATATTGGATTTAAATGCATTGGTGAGTGCTTCCCAAATATGTTTTTGTCTGGACCCAAAGGGTCCTGAAATGACATTGCTGCAGATGGACACAGTTGATCGACTTTGGGGACCCGTATCCCGGGGCCATTTGATACTAGGAACCCCAAACTTGGCTTATACTCGAGTATATACGGTATAAATGGCGTGCAATATTGTGGCATTAAAGTGTTCTTTTTTTTTTCTGTTTCACAAAATGTTCCTTGTTGAAGAAATAGATTTAACCAATAGAACGGATGAATGATTTTAGGTCATCCGTGAAAAAGGGCAAATTGCTTATTGATCCTGTTATTTAAACTCTTGAATAACGCTTGGATCGCAATAAGTACGACTTATGAACAGGAACAATATTCTGAAGAATCTACATCAACCTGTATGTCACAAACATTACCTAACAGAGCTGGCCAACATTCCCAGATAAGCTTTAACAAAGTGTTAATAGGGAGTTACATTTTTCTTAAAAAATAAAAATAAATTAAAAACAATTTACTTACTACATTAGTTTATAAATGAGCAACTATCCTGATACGATTAGCAGGGATATAGTGTCACTTTGACAGCTGGTGTGTTGTGTTCTGTGTATCAAGAGCTGCTTTTAGCTAGTCTCACACAAAGCGGGATCTGCTGACCTGTTGACCACAGTGCTCTGACAATTGCATCGGGAAACACGGTCTTCTAGTGTAATCTGGAGAGCTGGGCGATCATTTTAAAAACCTGTTCCTCGGAGTGCAGAAAATGTCTGGGGTGACAGAGGCAGGAGAGGTTCCCTGCGCCCTCTCCAAGCATTCTACACAATAGTGAAAAACAAAAAAATACTGCGCTTGTGTTAATATAAAAGAAAAAAGCTGCAAACACAACAGTGAGATATTTGTCACCGAAAACAGACCTTGAAGACCCCCCCGATAACAGGTGGGTCAAACAGGCTTTTGGGGACTCTCTTCCTCTCGCAATACTCCAGCGGGAATCCAACAGCCACAAGGATGATGTCTCAGGATATATTCCAGAAAAGATAACACCACCCTCCAAATGCGTTGTACATATAAATGAAAAGCACTGAATAGTGTAAAACCTTAAGATAAAGTCTTTATTAAAACGAGTGGTACTCACACAAGTACAAGAACATGCGCATGTCTCCATCAAAACAATCCTGGGCAAGCAAAATGGTGTCCGCCTTCACTTCTGGATAACGCAATGACGTGACCAAGACTTCTACTAGGGCACGGTTGCCGTGTCACGTCATCGCTTAAATATACATCACCATAGGACTTCTACTGGGGCACAGGCGTGTGCAAATAGACTACCTTGCCTCTGTGTTGGCTTGGCTGTGCCTCCAAAGTGCCAAGCTGCTCTGAGTAATGTTAGAACCTCTGTTTGCCACATGGTCCCTGTCAACCAATAATGGTAGATAATGGAAGGATTAAGGCTTGAAAAACTGCCTGTAGGCAGATGCAGGTAATCTTCTGGCCTGTAGGTGGCACTGTGTCATTGTTACAAGAGGGTCTACAAGGGAAATTTACCAATTAGGGACTCTGTCTTCTCTGGGAAGTAGGCATCTGATTTGACTCTAAATTCTTGTGAGGGTTAAGGTGGCCATCTTAACTTGGGAGCCTTTAAATAGGGAATCCCACATCATTGGAGTGGAAGGTTAATGAGAGGAGCTCGCTGAACAGGAATAGTGCTTACCAGAGAGAAAGGTTCCTGATGAGGAGGGACAGCGTGAGGAACATTTCCAATATTTCAGAATCTTCCAGAATCTCTTCAGTGGCGAGTGAAGTGTGAATTGACCTTTTCCCCCACCCCTCCAGCAGAAGCCAACTTCCCTTTACCTTTAAAGGAAGGAAATTATGGTCAATACAGGTAATATAAAGTTGTAGGTCTGAAGGTTAAACTGCCTGTTTGCCACATGGTCCTTGTAAGGCAATAATGGTAGATGGTGGAAGGAGTATGGCTTGAAAAATTGCCCCTAAGGACACCTATAGGCAGATGCAGGCACTCTTCTGGCCTGTAAGTGGCACTGTGACATTTTTACAGGGGAAGAGGAATCTATAAGGGAAGTTTGCCCTGTTAGTCCTCTCTGGGAAGGTAGGTATCTGATTTGATACAGAATTCTCATGAAGGTTAAGGCAGCCGTCTTAACATGGGAGTCTTTAAATAGGACATCCCACATTATTTGGAGGCATTAGGGAGAGGAGCTCACCAGAAAGGGATAGTGCTTACCATTGGGAGAGGATCCTGTTGAAGAGGGAGAATGTGAGGGACACTGTCCAACGCTGCAGAATCTTCTATAATCCCTAATGTGCAGTGTGTATTGTCCTGTTCCATCACCCCTCCAGCAAAAGCCAAACTCCTTCAAACTTTAAAGGACGGAATTTATAGTCAATACAGGATTATGAAGTTGGAGGACTGAAGGTAAAACTGTCTTTTCATTTTTGGTCAGATTATAGCAGAGACTCAGCTTCCTCTTTCCTGGCTTGTTTAGATGGGCCACAAAAGCACCTAATCAAAGAGAAATAATCTGAAGGAAAACAGCTTCTGGTGTGATCTCTTTAGAATCCCATATTGCTCTGTAGCACCCAGGGAAGGACTGGGATGGGGGTTAGGGCCAGTACTAATAGAATATGATAGGCTGGTGACCCTGACTTTTACAAAACTCTTTCAGTAGTATGTTTAACAGAACAAAAGGGAGCAAATAAGAGGAGTTCTTTGTTAGTGCTCACATGCCCTTTAATTGTAAAAATAAATAAATTAAACTGAACAAAAAACATTAATAGTTTCCTTCTAAGGATGTCAAATCCATAGCTGACAACTATCCTGGGTTCCTGGGACAGCCCCAGGACTTGAAGATTTGTTCTGGGAAGTTTTTGTTGTGCCATGTAAATGACAATGATTTTTTATAATAGCTAAAGCTCAATAAAATGTTTCATTCTCTGCATTCCACACTTACGTACGCACACTGTAAGCTTGAAATATTTGCATCTTTTGTGAACTTTTCATTTATTATCTATTGAAAACAAATGTTCATTAAGCAGTTCAAGATAAATTATATAGTGGGAATTTGTGGTCTACTGAGACAGTTTAATGTGTATTTGGTTGATATTTTCCCCAAATTGGTGCTGCATCTGGAGCTGCGGTTAGGTTTTGTAGAGACTTGACTATTCCCAATTTGTTGGTTGAGTCTTGTCTTGACTATTAATAATAATGTTAGAAATGTGTTGAACTACAGCTGCGTTCTCTTGGCCTTTTCATGTAATTAGGTGAATAGTTTTTCCGTACATTACAGTGGATGTCGGACAGGGTTTCCCTTCTCAGGTTGTCATGACTGTAAAAGTTACCTCGCTTTCCTGTAAGTGAAACACAAGACATTTTTGTAAATTTCATGAATCAATAATTAACTCACCACTGCAACATACACACCAGTATCGGATGCTAAAAATCAGTCTTCATTTGATTAATAATCCCAGACATACAGTATGAACAGTGTTGCCATAGCCAACAATTGAGAAATGTATGTCCATAAAAAAAATGTTTCCCACATTTAGTCATTTTGTCACAATGTTTATAAAGCATCAAATCTTTGTGTATAACTAAAAAAAATTGTGCGATTGCATTATACGTAAGCCAGCTCTCTACAATACGATGCTAGCTTGTCAAGGCACGACATGCAACTGGTTGAACTGGATGGACTTATTGGTTGAACTGGTGTCTTTTTTCAACAAGACTTATGCTGCGTACACACGATCACATTTTCCAACAACAAAACTGTGGATTTTTTTCCGAAGGATGTTGGCTCAAACTTGTCTTGCATACACACAGTCACACAAATGTTGTCGGAAATTCCGAACATAAGAACGCAGTGACGTACAAGACGTATGACGAGCCGAGAAAAAGGAAGTTCAATAGCCAGAGCAGCTCCTTCTGCTTGATTTCGAGCATGCATGAGCATTTGTGCGATTGGACTTTCCGACAACAAGTGAAGTTGTCAGAAAAGTTGAAAACCTGCTCTCAAAAATTTGTGTGCGGAAATTCCGACAGCAAATGTTCGATGTAGCATACACACGGTTGGACTTTCCGACAAAGAGATCACATTGAATATTTCCCATCGCAAATTCCGATTCTGTGTACGCGGCATAACTATGTCACTATGTAACTCCACCCTCCTTAAGTGAAGCTCAGTAGAGCCTTCCTAAAGTTTGAAAGAACTTTCAGTTTGAATCAGCTAATGGTGCATTAATACACAAGTTTTACAGATAGCTTTGTCTTTAGAAAGCAGCCACAGCTTGAGAAGTAAAGCCTCCCCATCCTTTTAATATGTTAGACAGCAGTGGAAAATGGCCCACGTGGAAACATACCATTATGTGCAAATAAGGCACTACAGAAATAGCCTGTTCCAACTTGCACAGACTGTTTGATATTATTAATGTCCTCCATTTGAAAATGGTTGTTTTCCCATTGATTCCCATTCAAGGGGTTTGGTCTCCAACCTTGTAGCTCCTACTGACTCCACCGGCCCAACAAAACTCCAGTATATAAAAAAATGGTAAAAAGACTGAACGGAATTGCAAAATTTCGCCCAGGCCCCTCAGCCTGTTTGCAAAGCTGTAGGGAATGCCCTGATACACATCTGGTGGCAATGCCCCAAAGCCAGGTCATTCCGGAAATCAAGTTTCGAACACCAACCTGACAAAGAACCCCTGGGAAGCATTGCTTCACAGACCGGTGTCAGATCTTTCCAAACGCCAGTGAAAGATGACGGGGTTTGTGTTTCTTGCAAAATGGCAAATGATAGCCAAAGCATGGAGGCAACCAATCATCAATTTTGCAGAGGTGAAACAGCAGGTGATTGACTTTTCAGTGCATGCAATGTTTAACGATACTCATTCTAAATTTCCTAAGATATGGTCCCCATGGTTAGATAATAATAGCCATATGCTATTGCACATGATTGGAAGATAGAAGTCAGCAGAGCTCCCCCTCATTTACTAAGCTCTAGAGCAACTGCACTTGTAGAGTGCAACTGCACTTTGCAAAGTGTACAGTCTATTTGCTTTTAGTAAATCAACCTCAATATCTATGGTGTGAGAGAAGTCACACACCCAACTGGATCCCACGGGCCCCAAATCCTCTTTCTTTCTCCTTATAAAATCGAACTCTTATCCTCTACTTCCCTTTAAAGAGGAGTTCCACTCCCCACGAAAAAATGAAAATTCAGCAGCTACAAATACTGTAGCTGCTGACTTTAAATATTTGGACACTCTGTACTGTATTTTTATTGTAGTATGAAATGGCCACTCACATATGATCTATGACACGTATGCAGCTACTGTGTTATGTTAAACACTTCTATAACTTGTACATGTCCGTTTTGTTGTTTTTGCTTTTGTGTATTCTTTTGTATTTTTTGGTGTATTAATACATTTTCTAATTTTAATATATATTGTTTAGTTGTTGACTACATTGCTTTAAAAATCCCATTTACTAGGAGGTACTAAAAATCCAATATTTGGACACTTACCTGTCCAGGGGTCTCACGATGTCGGCACCCGAGGTTGATTTTCGGATAGGCTCTCGGGGCGCTGCCTACACCATTTAAGGTAAGGGGAACTGGCAGTGAAGCCTTTGGCTTCACAGCCGGGTCCCTACTGCACATGCACGCTGTGCTTTCTAACTGGCCCGGTGGCAGAGGAAGGAGGAGTGGGGCCGAACTTCCATTGGAAGGGGCCGCAGGACTGTCTCCCGGAAGTGGAGAAGGGTGCCTGTCAAAAACAGGTACCCGTTCCCCCTCCCCCTTGAACGGTTACCTAATGTGGCAAAGGCATTTGGCGCACACAAAGTGGCTTATTTATCTCTTGTGGCTATTAAGGAATATATTTAAATGAATGCTTTGTGCCTGGAGGTTAGCTTTAAGACAGAGCAGTGCCAATCTACCCACCACAGCACCACTTCACTGATGTTGCTGGACCAGCTGCCTCTCTAAAAAAAACATGTATGTAATAGCAGAGAGTCAGAAGAATGCCTTGACTAAGAACATATCAGGTACAGGGGTCATTTATTGTTTAAGTCTTCTCACTATTTCATTCTCCTTATCCAAACACAGAGACTGGGATGACTAGCGTCTTGTAAACTAAAAACACTCGGATGTAATGAGAGGAGCATGCAGGTATCATAAACAGAGGGATTCCTTATTTGTGGTTTGCTCTCCTGTGTGGCTAAACCGTTTGCATCTATAATCATATGTAATAAGACATGCATATTGCAGTAAACCATTCCGACTATTTAGAATTCACCTTTCGGCCATTTGTCTGAAGTGACGTCTGATCAGCTGCTTTAGATTGATGCACTGTGTGTAATAACGCTATTTGTGCAGCTTTTTTAATAAGCCAGATGGGGTTCCATAGGTATTTACAGTGCCTTGCAAAAGTATTCACCCCCCCCCCCCTTGGCTTTTTACCTATTTTGGTACATTACAGCCTTTAGTTCAATGTTTTTTTAACCACTTCAGCCCCGGACCAATTGGCAGCCAAAGGACCAGGCCCCTTTTTGCAATTCGGCACTGCGTCGCTTTAACTAACAATTGCGCGGTCATGCGACGTGGCTCCAAAACAAAATTGGCGTCCTTTTTTTCCCACAAATAGAGCTTTCTTTTGGTGGTATTTGATCGCCCCTGCGGTTTTTATTTTTTGCGCTATAAACAAAAATAGAGCGACAATTTTGAAAAAAATGCAATATTTTTTACTTTTTGCTATAATAAATATCCCCAAAAAATATATAAAAAAACATTTTTTTTCCTCAGTTTAGGCCGATACGTATTCTTCTACATATTTTTGGTAAAAAAATCGCAATTAGCGATTATTGATTAGTTTGCGCAAAAGTTATAGCGTTTACAAAATAGGGGATAGTTTTATAGCATTTTTATTAATATTTTTTTTTTTTATTAGTAATGGCGGCGATCAGCGATTTTTATTGTGACTGCGCCATTTTGGCGGACACATCGGACATTTTTGACACATTTTTGGGACATTTGTCATTTATACAGCAATCACTGCTATTTAAATAGCACTGATTCCTATGTAAATGACAGTTGTAGTTAGGGGGTTAACCACTAGGGGGCGGGGAGGAGTCAGTGTGACGTGTTGTGTTTTTTTTTACAGTAGGGGGGCGTGGCTGTACGTCTGACTTCATTGATCGGCGTTCCCGATGACAGGGAACCGCCGATCACTGACAGTCAGTGTAGGAAGCGCGGGGAGAGGTTTGTTTACATAGACCTCTCCCCGTTCTTCAGCTCCGTAACCCGATCGCGGGATACCAGCGGCGATCGGGTCCGCTGGTCCCGCGGCCGGGGTCACGGAGCTCCCGACCGGGTCGCGAGCGCGCCGCTAGCGACCCACGGGCAGGCACATGCACGATCACATACAGGTACGTGATTCTGCCTGCCCGTGCCATTCTGCTGACGTATATATGCAGTGGCCGGTCGGGAAGCGGTTAATCTGAATTATATGTGATGGATCAAAACACAATAGTCTATGTTGGTGAAGTAAAATTAGAAAAAAATATATACATACATTTTTTTTCAGAAATAAAAAACTGATAATTGGCATGTGCGTATGTATTCACCCCCTTTGTTATGAAGCCCATAAAAAGTTCTGGTGCAACCATTTACCTTCAGAAGTCACATAATTAGTGAAATGATGTCCACCTGTGTGCAATCTAAGTGTCACATGATCTGTCATTACATATACACACCTTTTTGAAAGACCCCAGAGGCTGCAACACCTAATAAAGAGGCACCACTAACTAAACACTGCCATGAAGACCAAGGAACTCTCCAAACAAGTAAGGGGCAGTGTTGTTGAGAAGTACAAGTCAGGGTTAGGTCATAAAAAAATATCCAAATCTTTGATGATCCCTAGAAGCACCATCAAATCTATCATAACCAAATGGAAAGAACATGGCACAACAGCAAACCTGCCAAGAGACGGCTGCACACCGAAACTCACGGACCGGGCAGGGAGGGCATTAATCAGAGAGGCAGCACAGAGACCTAAGGTAACCCTGGAGGAGCTGCAGAGTTCCAAAGCAGAGACTGGAGTATCTGTACATAGGACGACAATAAGCCGTACAGTCCATAGAGTTGGGCTTTATTGCAGAGTGGTCAGAAGAAACCCATTACTTTGTGGTACTGTTGTAAACATGGGAAAAATGCGGCACTTTACAGGCATACTATAGACACCCCCCATTTTTATTGTTTCACTTTAAGCATAAAAAAATCACTGCTCCCAAAAAAACATCTGTTTTTAAAAAAAAAAAAATTGCATTGATACATGTCCCCTGGGGCAGGACCCAGGTCCCCAAACTTTTTATGGCAATAACATGCATATAAGCCTTTAAAATTAGCACTTTTAATTTTTCATGTTAGTGTCCCATAGACTTTAACGGTGTTCCGGCGGCCTTCGAATTTGCAGCAAACACCGAATATTGTTCGCTGTTCGGCGAACAGGCGAACACCCAATGTTCAAGTCAAACTTACATTCGACTCGAACATCGGGCTCATCCCTACCTATTTGTTGTTTGCTTCACAATAAAAAAAAAAATCTTCAAAGTTGTGGGCATGTTCTGTAAATTAAATTATGCAAATCATTTGCAAGCAGTGATCTCTGTCATGTTCTAGTGAGACAATCCCCCCTACAGTTAGGACCCACTTAACCCCTTGATCGCCCCCTAGTTTTTAACCCCTTCCCTGCCAGTGTCATTTACACAGTAATCAGTGCATTTTTTTAGCAATGATCGCTGTATAAATGACAATGGTCCCAAAATACACAGACTGTTCTGAAAGCTAGCTGTGGTGCTGCTGGGCAGGATTGAATAGATCACAATTAGCATTCAATCCTGCCCAATTAAATCTGCAGACCAGTGTAAACAGGGAGATCCTGCCCTCCGAGAGCCCTGCTCTCTGTGAAGTAATTCCTTTACATATAAAGGAGACCTTCATAATGACCTTCCATAGCTCTTCCTCTGTAGTCTTGCAGTCAGTGGTGGCTGGTGCTCAGAATTTTTTGATGAAAGCTAAAAATATACTAGGAAGTTTGGAACTTTAGATGAGGCCATGGACAAAGTGAAGGTGACTATAGTCCATGGCCTCATCTAAAGTCCCAAACTTCCTAGTATATTTTCCGTATCAGGGATGGAGGCATATTCAATATATGCCTCATTCAAAGTCCCAAAATACCCCCTCTTTTACTGATGAAAACTATGACGGAAATCAATTCCGTTTTCGTTAACGACCGAAAACTAAATGAAAATGTGAGGCAGGGACATTTACCCTTCTGAACTAACTTCTGGTTTCCACGGAGCTCCACCTGCTTCTGCTCCCAGCAAGCAAGCAACTGTGTGCAGCCAGAAATACAAGCCTTTGAATCCTCAGACAACTGTCCAGAGGTCAGAGCAGCACTGTGCATTACAGATCTCCTGAGTCCTGAAGAGAGTCCCAATCCCGACTCACGAGTCATGACAACCGTCCAGAGCAGAGAGCACCCACTGTGACTGTGTACATTACAATTACAGGCCTACAGTCTCCCCTCAGACCACCGTCTGTCCGGAGCACTGTGTGTGCATTACAGGCCTCCTCTGACCACCGGCATCCAGAGCACTGTGCATTACAGGCCATCTCTCAGACCTGAGACCACCATCCAGCACTGTGCAGCACTTTTAGTGTCAGACCACCATCCCAGAGCATTGTGCATTACAATCCTCCCCTTAGACCACCATCCAGAGCACTGTGCAGCATTACAGGCCTCTCAGACCACCATCCACAGCACTGTGCAGCATTACAGGCCTCCTCAGACCACCGTCCAGTGCACTCTGCAGCATTACAGGCCTCCTCAAACCACCCAGAGTGGCTAAATCTGTATCTATGAGTTTGTTCAAACCTTAATACCATAAATAATAACATGATATTAGATTCTTTTTACTCCAGGAGTATATAATAAGTTTGGAAATTCTATAGAAATTATTAAATAATGCATTACAATTACCTAAACACATTAGATTTTAGTTGACTAAAATTTTTTTTTTGGACTAAAATGTACTGGAAATTTTAGTCGACTAAAACAGGTCTAAAACTAAAACAATTGCAGATGACTAAAATGGGACTAAAACTAAAATGGAATTTTAGTCAAAAGACTATAACTAAAACGAAATCAAAATTTGATGCCAAAATTAACACTGATTTTGTGGCATGACACATTTACAACTTTCACCACCCACATGAAGGCCCAGAAACACCCACAGTAACCCTAGGACCCTCCCACATCACTTCCCAGAACTGGTACAAGTGACTCCCTTAACCTGCCCTGAAGCTATAGAGGCTCAAACGATCATGGGAGATGTAGTATGAGTGAGATCACAGACACAGAAACCTACTGTATACAACTAAAGAAGGTAAGCTACTCACAAAATGACAGTGGGATTGTGATTCATTCACATGCACAATGCATCTGTTGTTTTGGGGAGGAAAAGCTGGAGTTCCCCTTTAACCACTTAAGGTCCGCCTTATAGCAGTTTTACTGCTATAGGGTGGCACCTCTGCTCTGGATCATGTATATATATGTGATCTGGATCTTCTGGGTAGCGGGGGCGAATGCACGCCGGCGACAGCTCGCTTCCGCTGTGATTATACACAGTGGGAGCTGATCGGCAAGTACCATGGACGCGATGTCTGGTGGCACCCGTCAATTGTTTGGTACAGAGGCAGAACAGCGGTCTGCCTATGTAAACAAGGCAGATCATCGTTCTGTCAGGAGGGAAGGCATGGATCCTGTGTCTCTGCAAAGCAAGAACATGGATCCATGCCTTCCCCTAGTAAAAGCACCTTCCACAGTACACAGAAACACTGGCTAGGCACACAGTTAACCCTTTGATCAACCCTGATGTTAACACCCCTTCCTAGCCAGTGTCATTAGTACAGTGACAGTGCATATTTTTTAGTAGTGATCACTATATCAGTGTCACTGCTCCCAAAAAGTGTCTGTCAGTGTCAGAATGTCTGCCGCAAAATTGCAGTCCTGCTATAAGTCGCTGTTTGCCGCCATTACTAGGGAAAAAAAATATCCCATAGTTTGTAGATGCTATAAAACCAATCAATATAAACTTCTTGGGATGTATTTTACCAAAAATATGTACCAGAATACATATTGGACTAAATTTATAAAGAAATTTAGATTTTTTTATTGTATATGTTTCATAGCAGAAAGTAAAAAATAAAGTATTTTTTTTTTCAAAATTGTCGGTCTTTTTTGTTTAGTGCAAAAAAAAAAAAACACAGAGATGATCAAATACCGCCAAAAGAAAGCTCTATTTGAGGGAAAAAAACAACATGCATTTTATTTGGGTACAGCGTTGCACTACCGCACTATTGTCAATTGAAGTAACGCAATGCCGTATCGCAAAAAATGGCCTAGTCATGAAGGGGGTAAATATTCCGGAGGTCCAGTAGTTAATACTTGAGCTGTGAGATCTTGGTGGTTTGACATGTAGTCTTTGGGCTCTGTAAGAGACTCTGCTAACAAACATTTCTACCAATATCTTAAAAGAGAAATGCTCCAGTAATCAGCCAGTGCCCAGAAGACACTTTTTAATTGATTTTGATTCTGAGTCTTTTGTGGCATATTCCAGGCTTGTAAGCAATGGCGTCCAGTCCATAAAAGGCGCTAGGGTGCCGCCCCCCCCCCCCCCCAAAGTTCACAAAGTTAGTTTGGCAAAAAAGAGAGCTACTTTAACATGTTAAAAACTGTTAGTCATATTATAATTTATTAAAAAATAAATCGTTCATATCTGAGCACTGTGCGGGGAACCGGACTAATGGGTGTCTATTAGGTCCGTAAATTTTTTAAAAGCATGTGATTTGAGTCTGAGGCTCTAATTGGCTTGTTTTAGGTTGTCCTCAGACTTCTTGCCCCATGGAACGTAAGCCATCCTCTGGTGAGTGCGGACATGGAGGGGTTTGTTTGCACCCCCCCCCCCCCCAAATTTATTAGCACCAGCAGCCACTGCTTGTAAGAACACATAAAGCTGCATCAAACAAACACTGGATAAACAATACCTTAGATCTAACTCATTATTATTTGTAACTTACAAATATATATCAAGCCAAATATGTTGCCATTATTGTGCATGCCTCCTTTACTGGCCATCAAATTGGTTTGTTAAGCTTCAGGTCTTAGTTCAAGACAATTCATTAATGTAATTAAAGTGATACTCAGGAGAGGTCTATTATCTTTAGATTCTATAGTGTATAAGGCTGATATACATCATGAGGATTCTTCAGAAAATCCACCAGGTCACATGGGGTCAAAAACAATCTGTCTAGGGCAACCTCAAGACACAATAGTATATTGATTAGATTGTATGTAGTACGAGAAAATACAGTCAACATAAATGCAATGCATTTGACTTAGTGTTCTGGGAGGCAAGGCATGCATCTCACACTGTTATCTTGATTTAAGCATCCCTAGGTGACCTTGTGTAGCACTGACCCCCAAAGGAGCTGCTGGTTTATTTTGGGCCTGCACTCTGCTGTTAAACCCCACTAACTTAGCTCAGTCCCCTTGACACAGCTGTGGTGCAATACAATACAGTACAATATAATATAATACAATATACCTGTATTGTAACCTCAGGATCCACTGGCTCAACCTGCTGGGAGAAAACAACACTCCACACCACTGGGTACTTAACCAAAAAGATATTTTACTGTAAATATGTTCAAACAGGTGATTACAGTAATTGTGCTGTCGTCCCAACATAGAATGACAGCACAATGGATATTAGTATAACAATTTCAAACAACATAAATACATGGGAGCTCCCCCTACTTTTATAGCTATGCGTGAGATCTCACTTGAATTATTTAGTCTTTAGTCTTCTGATCTTCACTAGCTAGAATAGCTCCTTATGATTTGTAATCCAAGGGGTTAAAGTAAATCAAATTGAGGTAAAGATGCTCCTGGTATAACTTCAGTTATTATATTACAAGGCTTGAGATGCAAAGCAGATAGGCCTCATGCCTGCCTAGTGTCAGCTGTTATACTCCTCCTCCATAGGACTATAGATCCCAGCGAGGCCTGTATATGAGTCTGACTATGTGCAAAAGTTAGTAAACTATGGGCAGCAACCCGCTCACCAACTGTATCGGAGTTCTGTAGAGTAGCCTTGGTCCGGTGATTGCAAATTTCTTCTCCGTCAGCTGGCTCCATCACTCCGTTCCGCTCTGCTGGGTGAGCCCATTCCTCCGATACTCAAACGAGTGTCTCTGGGTCTATTCAATCCGGTCACTGTATCTCTGGCACCGTCAGGTCACTCGCACAAACGAGCAGGGTGGCGTTCCGCAATGGCTGTATGCCGCTTTCTCCGGGAGGCCTCATCACAGCTCCTCACAGGCAGGCCATGTGATCCCAAGAAACCTAAAATGGCCGCTCGTGCTCCTTTTATGTCCTACCCAGCATGCACTGTTAGAGAGTGTGTACCTGGGTAGGTCAGCAAATATCCTGGGTAAAAAGGTCAACCTTCCAATAACAGTAACTTCCTGTATCCAGTCTTTGTTCTTTAAAAGCAATAATCATTTAAGTTTACCATCAGTATCAGCTAGATGGTGCCAGATACTAAGCCATAGAAATGTCCATAGACTTTTGATTATAACATGCAAAGACACATTAATAAGCAAGAATGTCAGCGCTACACTTGCATAGTGACAACGCCATGTAACTTAGGGTTTTCCAAAATGATGTTGTTGCAGGTCCAGTGTTTTTCCACTGTAGATCAATGGTCCTGCTTGCATAGTAGAATAAAGAGCCTAGAAAGCTTCTAGCATAGTTGGAAGTGGCCTGAGGTTCAACTCAGCATAGTAAGCATATTGTGTTGCTGTAGGAGATGTGAAGGGTAGAAGATGGAGGAGGCAAGGTCTATAATTTCAAACTAGTGGAATTACATTTTGGGAGAGCTCTAAAACATATGTATAAAGTTTACCGGTTCCATCTCCAGCATTGAGGATATGTAAAATGGTGTATTTTGCCTGGCTAGGGCTACATATATTTCCGATATGGAGTTTTAAATTGTATCAGTCTGTTTCTAGAAGATACAAGATGTAGAAAGGGATATTCCTACATGTCCCTCATCATCCAGATTGGGAATAACATCTTAAATTTTTTTTGAACAGGGGCTTGGGTAACATTTTTTTTCGACAGAAGAGTATTAATAGGGGAGAATGTGATGTCAAGTGGTGTGGGGTTCAAACTATAAGTGATAGGCATTGTGTAGCTGAAGATATCCAATAGGTAAGCATTTGGGAGCTTGTATTTCTCCTTCAGTTTGTCAAATAAAAAAAAAGGGTCGTCTTTCACAATATTATCAAGACATTTGATAGCTTGGGTTGACCATAAAATGTAATCCTGAATGTGTTGGAATGTGGTAGAGAGGCGTTAAACCAGAGTGGTTTGTTAGGAGACTACTATTTCTATTGGGTGGGACTGTATTTGTGTGCATACTTCCAGGCTTCAATAGTAGCTTCCATCGTCAAAGTAATATTTTGTGGGTTTTCCATCATTTTGAGTGAATGTCACAAAGCCTCATATAAACCTAAGCCGATAAGAAGGGTAAACCAGACTGAAATTTGGTTTAGGCTGAAGTAAGCTTAAAACTTGGCAAGAAGCTCTTCAATATATAATAAGCACAAAGTTGCATATACAAGTACGTAAAAGAATGAAATTCCCACAGCCATTTACCCTGCTACTTAGTAAAGGGTACCAGGTTGAAAAACATCTTTTAGACCAGCGGTCTCCAAACTTTCTAAACAAAGGGCCATTTTACTGTCCTTTGGACTTTAGGGGGGCCAGACTGTGGCCAGTGGTAGTAGAAATTGCCCTGGTGTCAGTGCCTCATCTTTGACATTAGGGGGAGGAATAGTGCCCCATTTTTGGTGTCAGTGGTAGGAATTATGCTCCATCACTGGTGTCAGTAGGAGGAATGGTGTCTAGTATCAGTGGGAGACCTAGTGCCCCAAGGGCCAGATTAAGGCAAGCAAAGGGCTGCATCTGGCCCCCGGGCCACAGTTTGGAGACCACTGTCCTGGACTAAAGCAAAGGCTTCAGTTTATTATAGAGGCTATAACCACTTGCCACCCTCCCACCATCAAATGACGGAGGAGCGGTGCAGCTCTCGTTCTGGAACTACGTAATATGATGGTGCCAAAGAACAGCCACCCTCGCACAGTGCAGCATATTAGTGCCTCCTCATTAGTGCCACCTAATCAGTGCTCTTCAGTGCCACCACATCAGTGCCCATAAGTGCAACCTCATCAGTGCCCATCATTGTAGCCTATCATTGCCATCTCATCAGCACACATCAGTGAAGGAGAAAAATTACTTATTTACAAAATTTACTGACAGAAACTAAGAAAAACTTTTTTTTATTTTTTTTATTTTGGTATTTTAAAATAAAAAACACAGCAGTGATTAAATACCACCAAAAGAAAGCTCTATTTGTGTGACAAAAAATTATAAAAATGTAACTTGGGTATAGTGTTGCATGACCGTGCAACTGTCATTCAAACTGTGAGAGTGATGAAAGCTGAAAATTGGCCTGGGCAGGATGGGGGTGAAAGTGCCCAGTTGGCAAGTGGTTAAAATTGATGTTTTATATCTCCTTCTGTTATATGACGAAGGAACTCAAAACACTATGGCTAAAAACACAGTTCAGTAGATGAAACTCACTCCCCTTGCCTGATGAAAACCTCCTATCAAGCCTTATAATTTGGCTCCTAAATAAACATAGACTTCTTTCAGCGCAGCTAAGAGTGATACAATGCTTCACATTATAAAGTGTCTAGAGTGCCACCTACTGGCTAAATAGACACTTGCATAATATTTGATGCAATATTCCATATTTTTTTTTTGTAAATAGTATTTTTATTTGTTTCAAACGTAACACAACAATAAGGTAGCATTTCTTATCAATAACAACTTTCATCTGTATAACAAGACAATGAGAGGGTGGTTCTTTGTAGATATAGCGGCTGTGGCTTAAAAACTGTTGCTCCTGAAAAGTTAGTGTCCGCTCGCGGTTCGGCCCAAGTTGAGCTTCATATTTAGGGGGGGGGGGAGCCGCAGCAGCCAACTCTGAGGATGACTCCCCCGAGCGCCACACCAATATTCCATATTTGAAAACCAGAAGAGAAAACTTTGTGCTTAGTGTAAAATAAATGCAGGAAAGCAGGACTCTATCATCCGAATACTAGACAAAAAGCATATTGTTATAATGCAGGTGCGCTGTTCCTTTAAAAAACAAAAATAAAAAAATGAAGTTAGTGCAACAAAAGCATCAACTATATGTGCAAAAAGTGCAAAAATACATTCACAAATATATAGTGCAACAAAATGTATCTAAATGTGCCAAACTTCAGGAGACTGGTCCCGTGATGACGTTGGTTATGACACAATGATTGGGCGGAGATAGCAGTGACATCATCAAGCCCACTGGACGAGCATGGCATTGTGTTGTATTAACTGTTCTATTTACTTGCCTCTTGTGAGTACCTTTTTATTCAATAAACATTGTGCTTTGGAATGTTATTACACTATAAGACCTTTCTTATGCTTTCCTCAGTATGTGACGGTTTATTGTTGCTGAGACTGAGCTGTCTGTCTCCTGTGGGTCCTGTGAATGGAAATGAACTGGAATTTGTTGGAGCACAGCAATTTTAATGGACATTTGTGTTTGCACTTTTGATCTAAGAATTGAAGAATTAAAAAAATTCCTGCTGCACCTCCCCAAACCGTGTGTGATAATAAATACTCCTAATAAAATGCATACGCAATCCTCATTAATCATAAATTAGTGCAAATCACATAGTAAAGTGCATACTATATGCAAAAATACATATAAACATAAATACCATCGATATAGCAAATAATATATATACATATAACTCCACAGTGCTTTTACCCCTGAGGAAGTCACATGACTATGACGACACACGTTGGGCAGAGCCAGGTGACTTATTTGACAAAACTGAAAGTGACACGGGAACTGCGGCCCCGCTGTTTTTAAACACAAGCTGTATCTTTACCTTGTTTTGTAAGTGATTTTCTTTTAATAAATTATACAAGTTTAAGCATACTGCACTAGGGATTCCACTTCAGAATGGATACACAATCTTTTAAAGGGCCATAGACCCACCTTATGTGATCACCTCAGAATGACAAAAAGAAGAGATCTAAAAGAAGTATCCAAACGGAGCAGGTTTTAAAGCAGCCCCTGCCTAAGGGAAAAGCATTAATTACCAAACCCAGTTTAACAGCGGGTCCACCAGTTGAGGTGAGAGGATAGGTGAAACGGTGGTGGGACTCACAACGTCGATGCTCCAAACTGCACCAGTATATTGAAGACTGCACTGGATGGTAGTGCACATTATTGAATAAATAATGAAATAAATTCATTATTTTATTCATTTACATTTTGATGTGGGAACACATTACACTGTCTGCAGCCACCCGCACAATAGAATTTTTCGGTAGAAGGTAGCATGGGTATAAAACTGCTTTCAGTTTGATCTGAAAATTACTTTTAAAAAATGTTTTCACTATATATCTGTAAATGTATTATTTATGCATTTTTTGCACATATAGTTGATGCTTTTGTTGCACTAACTTCATTTTACACTAATTGTTTATTTTTGGTATTTAAAGGGATCGTGCACCTGTTTTTTTTTTTTTCTTTTTTTTTTTTACAATATTCCATATTTACAATAAAAAAAAATAAAGAAGAATGTTAATTTTTTTTAGCCTAGACCATAATTCATAGAGAAAGAAAATATTAACAACCTAGACCATAATTCATAAAGAAAGAAATTATTAACAAAACTACAACATTATCTTTGATCGTAATCAAGATGCCTCTACAGTGCAGTTTTCACTTTTATCTAATGCAATACCAACACTGGGATACAGAAATAAAGCACTACATTCAGTACGGGGCTTGGGCAAGACTGAGATTTGTGTTGTTGGATCAGTTAGAGGATGTTGAGCATGTCGGCAGTGTTGTGTAAACATATATCAGTAGACATTGTAACGAGGTAAAAAAAAAAAGCAGACAAAACAAAGTGAACTGTGTATTTTTATACTGCACACAAAAAAAAGTTATCAGCAACATAAAATACAAAACATCTACTTCTGCCTACACCAGGAACCATACACTCATTTACCAAAGCTGGCCATGCATGGCTCCATTTTTATTTTATTTTTTTTGTTCAGTCAGTGGCCTGAACGAAAAAAAAATGAATGGATTCCCTCATCAACAGATTTGGGATGGGTGAAGGAATCCTCCACACCGTGCTATTTTATTCTGACATTCTCCACAGTGAGAATACACTGCTCAGCGCTGCAGCCGATTGGCTGCATGTGCTGATATAAGCACATTTTCCCACAAGCCCCTTCATGAGAAGTTGATCATTAGACCCACTTCTCAGGAATGGCCATAGGTGGATAAAAAGTTGTCCAGTCCCTGCTGAACCAGCTGAATTTCACAGTGAGTGTTGATGGGTGAATTCCCCCTGCAGCTCTCTTGTATGTGAAATACCGTATTTATTGGCGCTTATTTCCACTTAAAATCAGGGGAAAATTGTGGGCGCGTGTTATACACAATCCCTGCTGTCTCTGAGGGAAGAGGCGCAAGCGCCGCTTAATTACACAGAGCCGCGATCTCCTGTGTACCCGGCGCTCCGTCACTCACCGCCACGCCTCCTGGCCCCACATTGGGACACTGTTCTGTCTATCATATGAGCAGGACCAGGAGGCGTGGCTGTGAGTGACGGGGCGCCGGGTACACAGGAGGTCGAGATCATACAATAGCGCTGCAGGAGGGATTCCCCCATCAACACTCACTGTGAAATTCCACTGGTTCAGCAGGGAACAAGCAACCACAACACATAAACATGAAAATCCAGCCCTTTTTAGGGATTAGGACAGTTTTGTCTTCACCCACATACATTTTCATGAATAGTATTGGGCACAGTTAACGTTAAAAAGCTACTTCTGGCAACATGTAAAGTGCAAAGTCAATGTGGGAAGTTCTACAACTGTGCAAATGTCCACCTCTTTCTTAATATAAGTTTTGGAAATATTTCATACATTACCCCCCTACCCATAGCTAGATCACAAACAAGAAAAAGAGGCGCCTCTGGGTGCAGACCGTATAACAGTTTTTAATATTCAACAAATATTTGTAGCAGCACTCACATTTACATGGTGAATGACAGGTAGAGTAAGGTCCCCATACAACGGGGGGCATCAGTGTAGTCAGTCCCTGGGATGGATGTGCAGTTCTGTTGCTCGTCTCCAGCACCGCTAGATGTTGTTCCGGCCAACAGCGGTGAATGGGTGTCAGAACGAGGCTTGGAACGCAAGCTGGAGTCCAGGCGAGGGGTGATGACGTCAATGAGAATGCAACGCGTTTCCTGAGCTGGCTGGCCGTGAATAGCGTGACGGCCGCGCTCCTTTGTCAAGCTGATTGACAGGACCCAATGTCAAGACATTAATGGAAAATGGGAGGGAAGGGGAGGGGCCAGATCAAGCCATAGCCCCATGCAGTGGTTAATCACAGCGACAATGGTGCAATGCTGCACTGCATAGGGACAGGAAATTTATGTAAAAACATTTTAAAAATATTAGAAGGGCTAAAATAAATAGCGGTCACAGGCAAAAAGTGGTATCTAAACATAATAAAAACAGATAACAGCGGAAACATCTGTGATAATAAAAAAATATATTATATATAAAAAAAATATTGGATGGTTTTTCCGACGGAATTCCGCTCAAGCTTGTCTTGCATACATACGGTCACACAAAAGTTCTCGGAACTTTCGACCGCCAAGAACGCGGTGACGTACAAAACTACGATGAGCCAAGAAAATGAAGTTCAATGCTTCTGAGCATGTGTCGAATTGTTTCCGAGCGTGTGTGATTTTTTGCATGTCCGGATTGCATACAGACGAACGCATTTTCGGATAGGAACTTTTCCCAACCGAAAAATAGAGAACATGCTCTCAATCTTTTGCTGGCTGTAATTCAGCCAGCAAAAGTCCGATGGAGCATACACACGGTCGCAAAAAGCTCTCAGCAGAGTTTTGCTGGCGGCATTTCTGATCTTGTGTACGCGGCATTAGTCACAGCTCTGCATTATTAAAATGAAACACCTTCACGCTGAGAGACCAGAAAGAAGACCAATGTGTACCAAGCTACCTATCTGTGCCAAAGCCTCTGATCTCCAGTAATCGGTTGTTTTGTGAATACTTAATGCTAATGCCCTGTACACACGGTCGGATTTTCTCTCAACCAATTACGAGATGGAAGCGTTCGGTCTGGTAAAACTAGCATTTGTAATGGAGATAGCACATTTGTCACGCTGCAAATTTTAAAATCTTTTAATACAGCGCTCTCTCTTCTTCTTTAGAATGCTAGAATAATGAAGTTGTTTTGCTGCTCATATTCACACAGATTTCTGACAACCTGATTTCTTTATTATTTCTTGTGATCTCATGAATAATTGTGTTTTTCTTTTTTTTTTCGTCTGATCTGCATAATAAAGTTTAGAACTTTTGGTTATAGTATTTTTTTATAGTGATATCCATAATTTTTTTCTTTCGTTTTGTGTGTCAAGTGTCAAGGGTGGCGCACTGGCTATTTAACTTCCTCTTTCTAGTGCCATCGTACGTGTTGTACGTCACCGCATTCTTGATGTTCGGAATTTCCGACAACATTGTGTGACCATGTGTATGCAAGACAAGTTTGAGCCAACATCCGTCAGAAAAAATCCCATGGATTTTGTTGTCGGAATGTGCGGAATGGTATAAAGCACTACATGTACTTTGTCCCTTGGGGAACAGAATGCATTGATAAAAATTGAAGTGAGACTTTTTCTTTAAGCCCCGGAAGGATTTACCTGACCAGAGCACTTTTTGCGAAACGTCACTGTATTATTTTTTTTTTATTATGTGATTTTTATTGTGACTGTGACATTATGGCGGACACATCGGACACTTTTGACACTATTTTGGGACCACTGTCATTTATACAGCGATCAGTGCTATAAAAATGCACTGATTACTGTGTAAATGACACTGGCAGGGAAGGGGTTAAACACTAAGGGGCGATCAAGGGGTTAAGTGTGTCCTAAGAGTCTAACTTTGGGGGGGGGATTGTCTCACTAGAACGTGACAGAGTTCACTGCTCCCGATGACAGGGCACAGTAGATCTGTCATATTGCTAGGCAGAACAGGAAAATGCCTTGTCGGTTCCCCCTTCTGTCGCTCTGTGACACGATCGCGGGCCCCCCGTGGACATCGAGTCTGTGGGACCTGCGGGCATGCTCACGGAGTATGCGGCGGATAGGGATGTGCCTGCCCCACCGGCGGCACGCGCGCCCACTATGCCGCGATTTAAAGCGGATGTACCTGTACGCCCATGTGCCCAGCCGTGCCATTGTGCCAACGCACATCATCGTGCACTGGTCGGCAAGGGGTTAAGGAGAAAAGCTGCAATCTGCAGAATATATGACGGAAACTGTATGTAAGCCCACAGGCTCTAAAAAAGTCCTGTTTGATCTACCTATGGGTAGGGGGTAATGTATGAAATATTTCCAAATCTTAAATTAAGGAACAAGTGGACATTTGCACAGTTGTAGAACTTCTCACATTGGTTTTGCACTTTACATGTTGCCAGGAGTAGCTTTTTAAAGTTGTCTGTGCCCAATACTATTCATGGAAATGTATGTGGGTGAAGACAGAAAACTGTCCTCATCCCTAAAAAGGGCTGGATTTTGATGTTTATGTGTTGTTGTTGCTTGATCATTGTTATACTGTCACACTATATTTAGATGTTTTATCTAATGGCTCTTTAGACCTTAGTCCTATGCGATAGTGGATCTGAAACAGCTGTGTGCCATTTGGAGTCTGCATATTTGCTGGTATCTATGGTGCGGAGACTGTTGTGTCAGGTCAGCCTGCAAAGAGCTAATGTAGACATGCTAATCTATCTGTAATCCTCCAGCCACTGGTACGGCATAGGGAGTCATGGATTGGTTTGGCTATTGGGATTTACTATCTGGACTGGAACTTTGTACCTGGTGGTTTCAGCATAGGCAAGCTTTCATTCATTTAGACTTAGAGCAAATGACCTGTTATCTCAAAAAGTGAACACAATGCTCATAGCTACTGACTCAAGTGTACAGTACAGAATTACATGAACATACACACCTAGGAATAAATATGGCCACTCACTCATGCATCTAACTTGCATCAGCTTTTTCTGTATTTGCAACTCTTCCAAACTGAGCAACCAACGGAGACAATCTGCAACAGATTTTCCAATGTAGGTGAAACACATTTTGCTCAGACACAAGAAATTAGGATTGTTTCTGTGTTATCAGTGTAGAGCCTACCCCAATTTTACAGGGAGCCTGGTGGTGACCCCCAGAGGCGGGGAGGGTTAACATACTTTCTCAGGGTACAGGTTACTAGGCATAGTGGGTGATGTACAAGATAGAAATTGGGCATCACTTTTGTGCTTAAACAAAGAGAAGTTTATTTCTCACAACAGGGAAATGTGGGAGAGAGGGGATAGGGCACAGGACACCCTTAGCCATAAATAGTAACGATCAGCAGATAGGCAGAATAACAGACAGACTCCTTAGCCAAAAAGGTGAGATAAGGCAGACAGCAGTACAGGAAATTAGCCTTTAGGTGAACCAGCACATCTGCACTTTGTAGGATAGGCTGTCTCCTATAGTAACTAAACTTTACTCACGGAAGGTGCAGGAACTTTATGGATGATTCCATCTTTCCCATGCTCTCCATGGGTCCCCAGTCCATGCAAGAGTCACTTCATCTTAGGTTTCCATCCTTGCCTTCATGCTTCCAGGTAGTGAGCAGGCTCTCCCTTGCAGAACCTTGAGCACATGGTTAGGCCTCAGGCTCTAGGCCCACCCAGCAGGAGCTGTTTAAACACAGATCCACTCAGACCGCAGCCCTGGGACGGAAGACCTAGATCACTTGTCTCCCAAATAAATAGCTTCTCCCAGCATTCATAGCGGCCAGTCTGATTGGCTGAGAAAGGTATATTTATTCATAACCTGCAATCACTGTAGCTCATCATATTAATGTCAAAAGTCGTGAACGATGTACCCCAATCCAAAAAAGTGCAAAGTGCTCCAAATTTTTGAAGGTGTACAAAACACCCCATCCTGTGTCCCCACTCACCAGATGGAATGGACCCTTAGCGTTTCAGTCTAGGTGTCCCTTCAGGCTTATAATGGTGGCCAGGAATGGCAGCTTTACATAAATTCATCAGGCAGCTCTCACATGTTTAAGATATTCATCCGAGATATTAGTACCCAAAAACTAATTAAAAGGAGGGAACTATAGTGAAGTACCGTTTGGCAATAGATTTATTGCGTATAAAAAAATGGATACTTACAAAAAGCAAGATAAAATAAGGCATAAAAAGTCAGAGAGCTGCAAATACGAAACGCCGCTATTGGCGTGCCTTCCACCGATAACCGGAAGTGACGTCTGTTGGTCTTGGAACCGGAAATTGCGTCAACGCGTTTCACCCTCCCACAGGGCGTCATCAAGGACCAGAATCCATATTGGCCTAAACTGATGAAGACATTGAATTTTTTTATTAGATATGCTTTATAGCAGAAAGTAAAAAAATATTTTTTTTTTTCAAAATATTTTTTTTTGTTTATAGCGCAAAACATAAAAACCGCAGAGGTGATCAAATACCACCAAAAGAAAGCTCTATTTGTGGGGGGGGGGGGAAATGGCGTACAGTACATTTCAGCTGGGTACAGCGTTTCATGACTGCGCAATTGTCATCTACAGTAATTTAGGGCTGTATAGCGAAAAATAGCCTGGTCAGGAGGGGGGGGGTATATCTTCCAGGGGTCAAGTGGTTAATATATAGCACTTTTTGCTTTGTGTTGTGGTGCACCCCAACACACAATACAGTATAGTACACCATAAAACACGCCAAAAAGAGTCGTGCATTTTTCAGTCTGCTGTGGTGTGTTGGCAGCCCCTTCATAAAAAATGGGGTGCCTTATTGCAACAAATGTTACCATGTAACAGGACATGAGATAACGGCAACAGACTGCAAATGTGTATATCCAGCCTTTAATACTAAACACTATAGATAGTTTCCCTCATTGGGTTATTTTACACAATATTCTGTTCTATATTCCTCTCTGCTCTACACTGAATGCAAAATATCTATTTATTAACCACTTGCCGACAGCCGAATGTATATATACGTCGACAGAATGGCACGGCTGCGCAAATGGGCGTACCTGTACGTCCCTTTGAATTTGCCGCTGTGCCATCGCGTGCGCGCCCGCCGCGAGCTCCGCGATCGCCTCACGGAGAGGAAGAATGGGGAGATGCATTTCCCCGTTCTGCCTAGTGACACTGTCTCTGATCACCGCTCCCTGTGATCGAGATCGGTGATCAGTGATGTGTCACGCGTAGCCCCTCCCCCCCCACAGTTAGAATCACTCCCTAGGACACACTTACAGCGCCACCTAGTGGTTAACCCCTTCACTGCCAGTCACATTTACACAGTAATCAATGCATTTTTAATCGCACTGATCGCTGTATAAATGTGAATGGTCCCAAAATAGCGCCAAAATTGTCCGAAGTGTCCGCCATAATGTCGTAGTCACAATCAAAATTGCTGATCACCGCCATTACTAGTAAAAAAATTAATTATTAATAAAAAGTCCATAAAACTATCCCCTATTTTGTAGACGCTATAACTTTTTTGCGAACCAAACAATAAACGCTTATTGCGATTTTTTTTTTACCAAAAAAATATGTAGAAGAAGATGTATTGGACTAAACTGAGGAAAAAAATATTTTTTTATATATTTTTTGGGGATATTTATTATAGCAAAAAGTAAAAAATATGTGTTTTTTCAAAATTGCCGCTATTTTTTTGTTTATAGCGCAAAAAATAAAAAATGCAGAGGTGATCAAATACCACCAAAAGAAATCTCTATTTGTGGGGAAAAAAGGGCGTCAATTTTGTTTGGGACGTATGACCGCGCAATTGTCAGTTAAAGCGACGCAGTGCCGAATCGCAAAAAGTGCTCTGGTCTTTTGCCAGCCAAATGGTCCGGGGCTTAAGTGGTTAAAACATAAAGGAAGTAATTGTTTAATGATATAACAGCCATATCTAGAGCCACATGTTAAAGATACGTTGTACAAAATATATTGAGATTAATGGGGTTTTTTTTCCATGTAATTTGTAAAACAAACTTTCACATCATTACATCATTTACAAGTGTGGTAAGAGCTTTAGCCCATTAAGTTCTATATTTGACAGAATCACATTGTATTGTTTCATGTAGAGCTTGAGGAGCATTTGTGCTTCATCCTGAGTTTAATGCTGGATGCTTTGCGGATTATCACAGTCTAGCACTGTCCCCATTGTAAATGCGCTGGTCTTATCAATGGAACTCCCACTGAGCTATATTTTGGAGTGATACAAGAGTTATTTAAAGTGTTTTGATGCTGTGTGTGTCCATTAAATGGTTTCTCAGTTTTAACTCCATTTTATAAAATCACACAGAGCAGAAAGATAAATTAAAATAAAATAAAAACATAAAATAATACAGTGATTATAGAATATAACCCCATCATTAAATCCCACACCAGCTAAAATTTTTTTTTTTTGTTGCATAGAATGAAGTGTTTCAATTTTGTTGTTGTCCATGACCCTAATTAATAGATTTCTCCTCAATTTCTATTTGGTTAGTGAGACAAGAAGTAAAGAAAATCTCAACAAAAGGAACCCAAAGAGCAATTTTAGCACAAAATCCTTGTTTTGAGATCTTTATTTTATTATAATATTGGACTGTGTTTTAAAAACAGATATTTTTTTTAAATATATCTAAAGCAAAAACATTTTTTAACGTTTTATATTAGCGCAGGGCTCAAAATTTCAAGTCCTGAGCTACTAGCCCGGCCTCAAGGGTTACTCGCCACCAGTTGCCTTGCCCAACCCCTACCCTGCCCCGCCCCTAAACCCGCCCATATAAATTATCTCATGAAATGACACTTTAATGTTTTATGCAATTAAGTTATAAAAATATTAAGAACTTTATCCATGCCTGCCAATGCAGCCTGTGCCCACCGTGCAGCCTGTGTCCCCCATGTGCAGCCTGTGTCCCACATGTGCAGCCTGTGTCCCCCACCGTGCAGACTGTGTGCCATGTGCAGCCTGTGTCCCCCATCGTGCAGACTGTGTGCCATGTGCAGCCTGTGTGCCATGTGCAGCCTGTGTCCCATGTGCTGCCTGTGTCCAATGTGCAGCCTGTGTCCCATGTGCAGCCTGTGTCCCATGTGCTGCCTGTGTCCCATGTGCTGCCTGTGTCCCATGTGCTGCCTGTGTCCCATGTGCTGCCTGTGTCCCATGTGCAGCCTGTGTCCCATGTACAGCCTGTGTCCCATGTGCTGCCTGTGTGCCATATGCAGCTTGTGTCCCATATGCAGCCTACCTGTGGAGGGGAAGAGAGGAGAGCCACCACTGGATGATCACAGCAGGGAACATCACAGCTTTTGTTTCAATAGCTGTGTGTTCCTCCGCTGCGCTCTGTCACATAAGCCCCTCCCCTTATACGGGGAACTTTGATACATGTCACCCATCCTAGGATTGGACGGGTGATTTGTCTATCAAAGTCCCGGAAAAAGAGGAGGGGCTTATGTGACGGCACACGGCGGGAGAACACACAGCTATTGAAACGAAAGCTGTGACGTTCCCTGCTGTGATCATCCAATGGCGGCTCTCCTCTCTTCCCCCTCTGTGTTCGGCGGTGCTCGCCCCCCCCCCCAGGCTCCCAGGCAGCCCGTCTCGCCAGCCCTCAAAATTCACTCGCAAAATGCGAGTGTGTGACTGTAATTTTTGAGGGCTGGATTAGAGTATTGGATTAAACTCTGTGGAGGTCCCTAAGCAGTCAAAACCTTGGTGCCCCCTCATAGGTTTCTGGAGGTTTCACGCTCTAGTGCAGTGATGGCGATCCTTGGCACATGCACTCTGTAGTGTAGTTGAGCATTATGGGAAATGTAGTTCCGAAACATCTGGGGTGCCAAGGTTTGCCATCACTGCTCTAGTGGGACAACATTGAACTGTAGTGTGCACGTCGGCTGCTAGATGGAGATGACATTACGTGTATGTAGGTTGCATCAATATTTTTTTACAAACTGACAGCTGAAAGAAGATGATCTTTTAGGAGACAAACTGTAATGTGAACCTGATGTCTATGGTTTATGTACTTTAAGTTGTTAAAGTTGTTAAAGTTTATGTACTTTAAGTTGTTAAGCTGTCAGCCCCAGAAGATTTGACTGCTGAATGACCAGACCATTTTTTGCGATTCGTCACTGCGTCACTTTAACTGACAAGTGCACTGCATCCAGACAAAATTTACGTGCTTTTTTTCCCCGCAAATAGAGCTTTCTTTTGGTGGTATTTGATCATCTCTGCGTTTTAATTTTTTGCGCTAACAATTTTGCGACAATTTTGAAAAAAACACAATATTTTGTACTTTTTGCTATAAGAAATGTTCCCATTTTTCTTTTTAAAAAAGCTAATTTTTTTCCTCAGTTTAGGCCAATATTTATTTTTCTACATATTTTTGGTAATAAAAATCGCTATAAGCGTATATATTGATTGGTCTGCGCAAAAGTTATAGCGTCTACAAAATAGCATTTTTATTATTATTATTTTTTTTTTTTTACTAGTGATGGCGGCGATCTGCAATTTTTATCAGGACTACGACATTATGGCGGAAACGTCGGACACTTTTGACACATTTTTGGGACCATTGCCATCTATACAGAGATCAGTGCTATAAAAATGCACTGATTACTGTAAAAATGTCACTGGCAGAGAAGGGGTTAACACTAGGGGGCGATCAAGGGGTTAACTGTGTTCCCTCTCTGTTCTAACTGAAGGGGGGAGGGGACTGTCTAGGGGAGATGACAGCTAACAGACGAACTGTCTCTTCTCCCCTCAGTGAACCGGGATCTGTGTCTGTGTAACGAGTGATCTCGGTAGCCAGGCGGTCATCGCGCCCACCGGGCACTCGCATCGGCTCGGGGGCGAGCAGTGGGCACCTCCCCTAGTGGCCACAGGGCGAAGCGACATTACACAACGTAGTTTCGCCCAGCCGTGCCATTCTGCCCCAGTAAAACTGCGGCGGCTGGTCGGCAAGTGGTTAACCCCCCTGGCGGTAATCCCGAGTCTGGCCCGGGGCGGGAACTTCAGTACCAAAAGCGGTAACCCCGAACCAGACTCGGGCTTGCATTGCAGGATACAGGGGAAGTTACTTACCTTGTCCCCTGGATCCTGGGATGTCTCCCCGCTATGTGTGCGAGCCGTCCGCTCGCTCGATTCACACAGTGCTCGAGTGCCGCTGATCTCCGTTCCCTGCGACGTTATGACGCACGGGAGCGGAGATCGGCGCCAAATTCAAAAAAGTTTAAAAACACAATACATAAACAGTACTGTATACAAAAAATACACATCCCCTTTGTCCCTAGTGGTCTGCCCAGTGCCCTGCATGGCATTTTATATAATAAATTGATTTTTTTCTGCCTGGAAACTGGAGATTGTCCATAGCAACCAAAAAGTGTCCCTTTATGTCAAAAGTGGTTTTAGACCAGCTAGAAAACAGCGATAATAAATTAGAATTACAATTCATCATCAAACAATAAATTTAATGACAGCGACTATTCTGCAACTGAGCAAATTTCAGTGTTTTTGATTTGATTACATTTTTGAATCATTTTTATATATATTTTTATTATATTATAATTTATGATTTTGTGTTTTAAACTTTATCATACCCGGGATGTCTACTAGACTCTGGTTTGGACAGATTTAAGTAAGTTATTCATAAGAATTGCAGGCCTACAATATAAAAACGCCAAATTTCCATGCAAAATAATTGTACCGCTTTCAGCACCTAAAACCAGAAAGAATCATACCGCCAGGGAGGTTAATACAGTAATTTCTCTATAGAGTCTTTAATGTAAATTTTAATTTCTTTGAGTTGACTCATTTTTTTCTATCTTGTAATTTCTTGTTTTTAATGCAGCGTGTGGCCTATCGGGGAGTTTTCCCTTCACTTGCTATCCACAAATCCCTACTAATCTCCACAAGTGTGGTAAATGCTTTCTTAGGCAGTAGTCACCAGCACGTGTCACCACTGAAAACTTTTCCCTGCGTGCTTGTAAGGACTCATTGTTACAAGGAGGGATTCCTACTGACAAAGCTGACAGCAATTCACAAGTGCTAGAGACCTTCTGTAGCTTCTTTGATTCCATTGCCAATGCTCTGTCACGTGATAACAAAAAATACTTTTTTTTTTCTTTTGAAAATTCACATGTGGATTTGATTTACTAAGGGCAAGTAGGCTGTGCACTCTGAAAGAGCAGTTGCTCCAGAGCTTAGGAAATGAGCAGAAGCCCTTCTGAATTCCATCATCCAATAATGTCCAAGCAAAAATGCTGTTTTGCTCTGGAGCAACTGTGCATGGTGAGTGCAACTGCACATTGCAGTTGCTAGGTATGATCCTAGACTATGACTTGTCATTTCAACCTCAAATCCAATCGTTGTCAAAAGTTTGTAGAATGCACCTCTGTAACATCTCTAAAATTCGCCCCTTTTTAACAAATTAAACCACCAAGCTCCTCATTCACTCCCTCGTTATCTCTCGCCTTGACTATTGCAACTCCCTTTTCATTGGCCTGCCTCTCCATAGGCTAACCCCTCTTCAGTCTATCATGAATGCTGCTGCCAGACTTATACACCTTACCAACCGCTCAGTGTCTGCCAACCCTCTCCTCCAATCCCTACACTGGCTCCCAATCACCCAGCAAATTAAATTCAAAATACTAACCACAACATACAAAGCCATTCACAACTCTGCCCCGAGCTACATCACCAACCTTGTCTCCAAGTATCACCCAAATCGCCCTCACCGCTCTCTTCTCAAGACCTCCTACTCTCAAGCTCCCTCGTCTCCTCCTCCCATGCTCATCTCCAGGATTTCTTCAGAGCCTCTCCCATCCTATGGAATTCGCTACCTCAAGCGTTCTGGCTATCCCCTACTCTTGCTACCTTTAGGCCATCCCTGAAAACAAATTTCTTCGGGAAAGCCTATCACGCCGCCAACTAATCTTTTACCACTTTCATCAGCTCATTCCCCACAGCTACAACCTTTTGTACCACCTGCCCCACCCTATTTACATTGTAAGCTCTTCTGAGCAGGGTCCTTTTAATCCTCTTGTATTTTATTGTGTTATAACTGTATTGTCTCCCTTTTTATATTGTAAAGCGCTGCGTAAACTGTTGGCACTATATAAATCCTGTATAATAATAATGATAATAATTGCAAATTTCACAGCCTATTTGCCTGTAGTGAATTAATCCCATTGTGTCTGCACTGAAATACTAAAGGAAGGTGATGGTTTACAGATTATCAAAGAGAACTTTATTTTAAAAAATGCTACAGGATTTTCAAGTCTCAAAAAAAAACCAAACTTTACTCATTCTCCTAGCAATTTTATTTTTATCTACTGTATACTGCCTGCGGTGTATGTGCAGTGTACTTAAACATTATGGCAAAAGCTGTGGAACTACAGTTCAGTTTTAAGAACACTACTACAGTTCTGCTTTAAGAACACAACTAGCAGCAACCAACTATTGAAATAACTTTTACCATTAAGTGCAAGATTGACATTAAACTATAGATTATTCTGTATTAAATGTAACTGAATTGGGGTATTTGTTTTTTGTTTTATTTGATTTGATTTTGTATTACTATACTTTACTAATTAAAACATTAACAAGTAACAATTTTAATGCAATAGTATAATACGATACTAGCACTAACATTACACAATGGCAGACAATTAGTGACTGACGTTGCAGAATGTTGCAGTTGATTTACTGCTCTTATGACCTGCACTGGATTAAGGCTGTAAGGGAGTCAGGATCATAAGCAAATATTACAGTTAGAGGGTCGCCCTCCTTTCTTCTTAAGTACACTGAACTGATTTATTTTTCATGGAAAGAAGAAAAATGTGAAAGGCTGATTCAGCTCTTGAGACCTCCATAGTAGTTAAGAATTTTCCCGTCTTCAGTTCCAGACTAAGAATTTAAAAAGGAGCAATACAATAATAATCAATTGTACTAACATGTTCCTTAAATAATTCCTAATTTTTATGTTCATCATACCTTTTAAAAATAAAAATAATAATTTTATGTTTTAAATCTACAAAGAAAAGTCCACTTTTACTTAAAAGGTTTTACCAAATATATTTGCTGTACAAGCTGAATTTTTTTGATTGCTTAGTTGATTGAATGTTAATGTTAACGTTAATAAATAAAATTTTCTATATCAATCTAAAACTATTATGATTTTCTAATACTGTTATAAGTCCATATGCCATTATCTTGTAAAATGTGTCTAAAATGTCCTTAACCACTTTCAGACCGGACCATTTTGCTGGCTTAAGACCAGACCACTTTTTGCAATTCGGCACTGTGTCGCTTTAACTGACAATTGCGCGGTTGTGCGACGTGGCTCAAAAATTGACGTCTTTTTTCTCCCACAAATAGAGCTTTCTTTTGGTGGTATTTGATCGCCCCTGCGTTTTTTATTTTTTGCGCTATAAACAAAAAAAGAGCGACAATTTTGAAAAAAATGCATTATTTTTTACTTTTTGCTATAATAAATATCCCCCAAAAATATATAAAAAAAACTTTTTTTTTTCCCTCAGTTTAGGCCGGTACGTATTCTTCAACATATTTTTGGTAAAAAAATCGCAATAAGCGATTATTGATTGGTTTGCGCAGAAGTTATAGCGTTTACAAAATATGGGATAGTTTTATAGCATTTTTATTAATAATTTTTTTTTTACTAGTAATGGCGGCGATCAGTGATTTTTATTGTGACTGCGACATTATAGCGGACACATCGGACATTTTTGACACATTTTTGGGACCATTGTCATTTATACAGCAATCAGTGCTATTTAAATGCACTGATTCCTGTGTAAATGAAACTGGCATTGAAGGAGTTAACCACTAGATGGCAGTGTAGGGGTTAAGTGTTCCTAGGGGTGTGTTACTAACTGGGGGGCGTGGCTGTGATTTAGTGAACACTTATCTCTGCTCCAATCACAGGGAGCAGAGATCGGTGTCACTAGTTGCTAAGCAGAACGGGGAGATGCTGTTTACTTCCGCATCTTCCCGTTCAGCCGTCCCTTGAGACGATTGATCGATTGAGCGGTGATCGAGTCTGCGGGACCCGTGATTGGACTCACGGGGGTCCCGACCGGAGCACGATGGCACGGCGGCAATCTTAAAGAGGACGTACCTGTACGCCCTTTTGCCTGTCCGTGCCATTCTGTCTACGTACATTGTCGTGCGCCGGTTGGGAAGCAGTTAAAAATCCCATTTCTGGTTTGTGTCGCTATTGTTTTTCTTAAAAGTTGGTATAATATTTTAAAATATATCTAATGCCAAAACTTATCTTTGTTTTAGAGAGTGATGAAGGGTTAGAACCACTGTTAGGCTATTTTATTTGTTGCCTCCATTAGAGAGATTTTCTCTTTTTTGTCCTTTTCTATAGGATTGAAAGTAAGAGAAATCCAGAATTTTGCATTGTCACCACAATAGGAATTGAGGGGAAATCTTCCAATGTGGACGCTGGTTTTGGTACTGTCTAAGGGCTCGTTCACATGAGCTTTGGTCTCAGAAGAGCAATCTGAATGCAGAGAGCATTTCACAGGTACTTGCTATAACTCCTTGATCGCTACATCAGCGAGCCAAAACTGCATGCATTGCACACGGTTGCAGGGCTCTTGCAGAGTGGTTCTATTCACTTGAATGGGCGACTGCTATGCCCGCTGAAAGTGAAAGGGGGTATAATTGCTGCACAGTATCATGGCCATGGTATGTGTACCCATGCAAAAGAAACACAGGATGCACCGACCTAGTGCATTATCCTAAAACCAAATATTTATTAAAGTAAAAAGTGGTAAGTACCCTGTTTCCCCGAAAATAACCCCCAGCATGAAAATAAGACCTACAAGGACTTTAACTAGGGCTTATTTGGGGGGTAGGGCTTATATTGCAGCCATCACCGGCAATCACGCTAGGTCTTATTTTTGGGGAAACAGGGTATTACTCACAAAATGGCTATTGTATGAAAGCTCATCACAAAATCCAGTATAGTTCAATCAATAATTCATCAACTCGTGTGACAGAAAATGAAGATCCAATAGGCTGACACGTTTCGAGGACTAGCCTCTTTCTCAGAGCCCCTCGGCCCCATAAAATGTGTACAACCCTGATTACTACCTGTGCAGCCCCCCCCCCCCCCAAGGATTCACTTTGGAGAGATTTCCTATGTCCTGTTGTATCCACAGGACTGGAAATGAATGGAAATTTAACTATTTTTTTTATCCAATTTTTTTGGGCTTTAGATACACTTTAGCTTGAAATAAAGGCATCTTCTGCAAAATTATATTTTTGATAAGATATCATCGAAGAGTTTTCAATGCTAGGCATTTCATGGCTGTTATTTTTCTTTTAATGCTTTGAATTCTCGCAAACTACATTTAATTGTGATGAATACAAAATATGAGTAGTTAGTAGTCTTCAAAAGTTAGTTTAGGTCCTTGCAATGGACATAGTTCTCCTGGAGGGGATTATATTTTTTCCTTAAAAAAAACTTGGAGATTTGCTTTGATGCTGAACTCCAGGTAAAAAAAAAAAAACGAAATACATATAAAGGAACTGTTTTACCAAATGATTTATATTTCTGTCCAGTAAGTCATGAGTTTTACACAGCTCTGCCACACAGCAAAGCTCTCTCTAGCATGGAGAAGACTTTATTTTCTCTGCTGCAGTTATGTAACAATTATAGGTCTTATCTTCGGTCCTCCCAGGACCTCTTGCTCTCTAGCTGCCTTGTCACCTCCTCCCATGCTCGCCTCCAGGATTTCTCCAGAGCTTCTCCCATCCTTTGAAACTCCCTACCCCAATCTGTCCAACTATCCCCTAATCTATCCATCTTTAGATGATCCCTGAAAACCCTTATCTTTAAAGAAGCCTATCCTTCTTCTAATACACTGTTTTACTTTCTCCATCAGCTAATCCCCCACAGCTATTACCTTTTGTATCAATTGATTGTAGATCCTAGATTGTAAGCTCTAGCGAGCAGGGCCCTCTGATTCCTCTTGTACCAAATTGTAACCCTTGTTACCTCCTCCCATTTCTAGCCTTCAGGACTTCTCCAGAGCCTCTCTCATCCTCTGGAACTCCCTGTCCCATTATGTCCGATCAGCCCCTACCCTGTCCACCTTTAAGAGATCCCTAGAAACTAATTTATTCAGGAAAGTCTATCCCACACCCACCTAACAACAACTGTCCCCGAGCCACCCCCATCAAATCATTCTCTGCAGCTATTACCTTTTGTACCACCACCCCCTCCCTTTAGAATGTAAGCTCTATGAGCAGGCCCTCCTGTCCCTTCTGTATTGAACTGTACTGTAATTGTGTTGTACCCCCCTATACATTGTAAAGCTCTGCGTAAACTGTTGGCGCTATATAAATCGTGTATAATAATAATAACTGTAATGTCTGCCTTCATTTTGTTAAGTGCTGCACAAACTGTTGGTGTTATATAAATCCTGTATAGTAATAATAATCCATTATTGTATGTGACTGAACAATGAAAAGAGGGGAAAAAAGCATTTCCCCTCACTTTTGAAAATATGTTCTCTCATTTTCTTTTGTGAACAAAAGGAAAATCTCCTTAGTGGAACACAGGCAGCAAAAAAAAAACAACAGGTATATTCAACTTTCCCTAAAAATGTTTGGCTTCATTACAGTTTGATTATGGAATCTCTACTTACTAAAATGGATGTATCTCATCAAATCTAAAAAATAATATGAGGTTAGTTCACTTTAATGGAAGAATGGCAGACAGGATGAAGTTGATCATTTATTTGGTTATAGTGTGACCATCCTAAACTGAAATGTTCAGCCTCAATGTCAGACATAAAACCATGCGGACTTTGTGGCTCCAATGCCATACAACATTCATATCTATCAAACACATGTCTTCAGAGAGGGATGCTAGCTGGATTATCCCGGCTGTATCGCTTACACTCAGATCCTCTGGCAGGGGCTGGCAGTGTCAATGAAATGTGACAAAGCAGAATGACCATATAGTTTGCCTTCCACGCTACAGGCTAAGCAAAATTGATGTAGAACAAATCCTAATTCTAAGAATGTTTTATTTAGATGGTTGTAATCTGAAAAATATTGAACAGTGAAAGCTTATATTTTGTCAGGAGCTTTTTAGAAATAAGTAAAATAAATAACAAGTATAGAAAATACTGAAAATAGTCTATACAGAACTCCAAAATCAGATAAGACAGGTCCAGATAACTACAGCTGCCACCTTTTCGATTAATAAGGTATCTAGCAGGCTTCTCTTGGCTAGGTTCTAATATTCTCCTGGACAGGACTGGATTGGCTATGACTTTCTTCAATATTTTGGCTACCTTTGGGTTAAAATCAAGTGAGATTAGAAAAAAAAAAAAAACAGAGTTAAAATGCCACAAAATTACATGCAGTACCTAATGCCGTTATAGAATATGAATGAATGAATGATTTGTATAGCGCTGCAAATGCGAACTGAATCGCCTCAAGGCTCTTGTCTGTCCTTGTTTTCCTGCTATATTAGAAGAGGTGGGTCTTGAGTTTTTTCCTGAAGGCCCGATGGTTTTCTTCCAAGCGGATGTTGTTTGGTAGAGCATTCCATAGCCGAGGTCCCTGTACTGCGAATCTTCGTTCTCCCTTCGATTTGTAGCGGGCTTTGGGGATGAGAAGGCGGTTTTGGTTTGTCGATCGAAGGCTGCGATTTGGTATGTATTTTTCTATTTTCTCACAAAGGTATTGAGGAGCGTTTCCTTGTGTACATTTGTGGGTGAGGCAGAGGGTCTTGAATGTGATCCTATCTTTTACCGTGAGCCAATGGAGGGTTCTTAGGGATGTGGAGATGGATTCCCAAGGTTTCTTTCCGGTGACTAGTCTTGCTGCTGTGTTTTGGACGATTTGAAGGCGAGCAATCTGGTAATCCGGTAATCCTATATAGAGGGAGTTTGCATAGTCGAGTCACGAATTAATAATAGTTCCTACTACTACTGCTTTCTCCTTTTCCGGAATGAATGGGATGAGTCTGCGAAGCATGCGGAGGAGATGATGGGATCCGCTGATTACTGATCCTATTTGTGCCTCCATGGTCATCTCTGAATCAAAGATGACTCCTAGGCTTTTGGCTTTGGTGCTTGGGAGGATGGTCTGTCCAAGGATGGTTGGTGGTGTCCATGGGGTCTTCGTTTTTTTCCTTTGGTTTGCGTCGAGGAGCAGTAGTTCTGTTTTCGATCCATTTAGTTTGAGGGAGCTAGTGGTCATCCAGTCATCTATCAATGTGATACATTTTCCTAGTTCCTGGTATTGGTCTTTTTGTCCGGTGATACGGAAGTATAGTTGAGTGTCGTCAGTGTATGAGTGGAAGCATAGATCTGATTGCTAATAATTTTGAAGAGTGGCCGAATGTAAATGTTGAAGTGTACTGGTGACAATGGTGATCCTTGAGGGACTCCATAAGAAATTGCCCGGGTTTCCGAAGTGAAGGCTCCTAGTTTCACTGTCTGCGACCGGTTTCCTAAGAAAGAAGCGAACCATGGCAGATCTCCATCTGTAACTCCTGCCACTTCCTTGAGGCGGCTGAGAAGAGTGTTGTGGTCCACTGTGTCGAACGTTGCGCTAAGATCCAGCAGTACCAGAAGACATGATTCTCCATCATCCGCTGCTTCTAGGGCGTTGTGACAGACCTAGCCGGGACAGAGGCTGTTGGAGGGGACAGAATGCGATCCTCTTGCCTTGCAATTATGGGCCCTGGCATTTGGGGGAACGGTGCTCTTTGTGAGCTGACTGCCTGGGGACCCCTGAGCTGGTTTTACTTGGATTCAGGTCCATGCTGGCCCCCCAAGACACATAGACTCTGGATATGTATATGCCATATCAGCAATAGACTGGATCACACTGTTGGGACACAAGCTGTCAGATGCTAATGTCATCAACTCCAGCCACCTGTCTGTTGTGTAAATGAGTTTAGTCTGGCTTGTAAGAATATTCCACAATGTTGTTGTGCTAATTAACCCTGTGTTGATGTTTATGGTAATGTCTATTGAATAGTCATTCAATGAGCTAGGAGCCTTAAAGTCTTACCCTGAAAAATCTTCTCTCAGTCAACTAGTCTGGGTCAATGATTAGATAACTAGCTCATGCTAATTAGGTTAGGTTTTAGTCATCCAGCTGTATATATATGTGTGACATCTCAAATAAAAGTTATTCCTGATGAGGAAGCATTTACGGCGGACATCTTGAGTACGGGATCCGTCACAGGCGTCATCCCATATTTTCAGAATATGGATATTACACCTGTTCCTTCCATTGTGCTGTAGCATACACTAGTGCCACAGTCCCCCCCCCCCCCCCCCCCCCCTGCTTGGTCAGTGAGTAGTGTACAGAGGGAAAATCAGCAGTGTACAGGAGTAGTGATGAGTGTATGGTGGCTGTGATCATTCTATTGTATTGAAGGCAGTGAACAATATTTGATGGGCAGTGAACAAGTTAAAAAGGCCAGTCAACAGTGTATGAGGGCAAGTAAGAGTGTATGAGGGCAGTAAAAGATGTATGGGGCAGTATAAAGTTTACGGGGGTTGTGAACAGTGTATAGTGACAGTAAACAGCTTTCAGGGGCAGTGAGCATGTCAGGAAAACTGAGATCATGCCTGTGCTCAAAGAAATGTGTATGCACTCAGAACACTCCACAGAACTGTGCACAGAACCCGTGTGCTCATCTATTCGTGCGCATGGGCTTTAGCGTGCTGGTTAGCATGCACGTTTGAATAGACTTTGGCACCCAGTGGCCTATTTAAAACACTCCAAGACTTATGCCCTGTACACACGATTGGATTTTCTGACAACAAATGTTGGAAGTGAGCTTGTTGGCGGAAAGTCCGACCGTGTTTATGCTCCATCGAACATTTGTTGTCGGACTTTCTGCCAACAAATGTTGGCTAGCAGGTTCTCAAATTTTCCACCAACAAATTTTTGTTGTCGGACTTTCCGATCGTGTGTACACAAGTCTGTCTCACAAAAGTCCACGCATGCTCGGAATCAATGCTCACCAAACACAACATTAGCAGAAGGAGCCCAAAGGGTGGCACATGACTATTGCACTTCCTTTTTATCGTCTCGCTGTACGTCTTGTACATCACTACGTTCGTAATTGTTGTCCAACATTTGTGTGACCGTGTGTATGCAAGACAAGTTGGAGCCAACAACCTTTGAACAAAGGTTTTGTTGTCGGAAAGTCCGATCGTATGTACGAGGCATAAGAATCATTGCTGAGTGGTTGTCAGCTCTTGTGACCCGTGACCAGACTGATTGCTGTACCCGGTTTTGCCTCTGAAAACATCTGATCTTGATCCCTCTGATACCTGACCTTTGGCTTTCTTCTTGACTTCTCACCTTGCTTATCTCTTTGGGTCATCTGCTGCCGTGTGATACTGACCTTGGGCTGGCTCCTGTTTACTCTCTCATCTTATTGATCTGTGCTGCTGCTGCCTGCCCTGTGCTAACTTCTGTCTGTCAGACCATGTTCCTGCATTCTGCTTATGCAAGTTCTGTGATGACATCCAGCACAAGTTCCTGTTTCTCAACTTATGCTTCATCGCAAGATCCAGTTCTTCTGCTGACCAGTCCTTATTACAAACACCTGTTCCACTCCGCGTCCTGTCCTACCCTGTCATCAATCTCAGGGAACAAATAGGACAGAAGAGGTAAGAGAGTGCCCTCTCCTCAGTTCAGCTTCTTCCAGGTACGTAAAAGAACATTATACAGGGGCAGCTAAATCCAAGCCCAGAGAACCGCAGCCACTAACAGCAGAGTGGGAATGCATGGGGAGAGCACGTCTAGGGCAAAGGGGTAGGGGAGAGGTGAAACCTGAGAAAGCCAATGCCTGTTGATGAATTCTGACTATGCCCCTGCCCTAGTTCACTGCCCCCCCCCCCCCCCCGCTGACTCGAGGGGCCTGGGCCATGAAGTCTGTTTGTACCCCCATATCAAAGCACACAATAGTCCAATAAAGTTTGAATAGTATTGCAACATGTGTATCAGTTTTCATTTTTTCCATTACAGATAGAGCTATGGTGAAAATCCTTAAAGTGGAAGTTCAGGCTCTAAATAATTTAAATTGGCTCCCCATCCCTTCCTCCTATTCTAATTGCCATCTAGAAGGAAGATGCCTATACTTACCTATTCTCAGGGTCAGGGCCGTCTTTAATATTGATTGGACCCTGGGCAAAACTTTTCTTGGGGGCCCCCCCATGCAGTTTTGCTCTCCACCTGCTCTGAGACATACAATAAATAGCAGCTAGACTCAAAATCTGTTTACTGAATCAGATCAGACAACGTTTGCGATTGGTTGCCAGAGGTTACACTGTATCATTACCGCTCACTGACTGGTTGCCAAAGGTACAGCACACTTTACAGCTCACTAATTAGTTGCTAGAGGTACAGCACATGATTTCTGCTTGTTGATTGGTTGCTAGAGATTACTGTGGACATAACCTCAGGTGGGCATGATATACATATCAATGCAGCCGGCCGCCGATATTTACATATGAATGCCACCGCTATTTACATATGAATTCCGGTAATTTACATGTAAACACAGTGTCTGCATGTGAGTCATCTGTACACAACAATAGGGCAGAGCTGGGCATCATTAGTATCAGCACTTCCCACTGAGATATTGTGACACAGCACGGGACTAAAACCTCAAGGGACAGGGGAATTTAAGCCAGGATAGTTGGCAAGTATGAGGCAGCTGCTTTGGGCCCCACAACAATGATAGGGCCAAGGGCAGCTGCCCCTTTGCCCTGCCTTAAAAACGGGTGATCTGGTTTGGTTACATGATCAGTTCCCAGTGGTGGCTTCAGGGGAGAGGAGGGACAATCAATAGTAGATGCCCCATAGTAAACCTATGCGTGATGTCACCACCCAGGTTGTTGGCACTCTTTTAACTCTTCTAAATTCGACTGCTAGGCAGATCACTAATAGGAGTTATAAGGAGGATGGGAGTAGTTTTAACTTAGTTAGGTACAGCCTGGGATTCCGCTTTAAATATTTTCCCAATTTAAGCAAGCAAATGATATTTGTATGGAAGGGCAGAGAAGGGAAACAAAAACCCAATGGAATGGGAGCAGGGAAACTAAAAGAAAGCAAAAACAGAGACGGAAACAGAAAGTGTGGGTATAAAGAGCAGGGGGTGGGTCAGGTAGGGGAAAACAGAGAGATAAAGAGGGTACGGATAATGCACCTTGACTCTAGACAATGGGTGGGCACAGTCTGGTGTTGAGTTACCCTAGGTCAGTGGTGGCGAACCTTGGCACCCCAGATGTTTTGAAACTACATTTCCCATGATGCTCGTGCACTCTGCAGTGTAGTTGAGCATCATGGGAAATGTAGTTCCAAAACATCTGGGGTGCCAAGGTTCGCCATCACTGTCCTAGGTTCACACCTATACATTTTTTAGTGCCTTTTGCAGTTTACAGAAATGCGCTACAGTCCATTTAACATGGTTTTCTATGGTACAAGTTCAAATCTATGCGTTTTGTGGCCGGTGCTTTTTTTGAAAGGGTTGGAGAATTTTCCACACAATTTGCGGGTGATAGACTTCAATGGGATCGCACCAGAAACCCAAGTGTTGTGTTGGTGGTGCGATTTTTGATGTGTTTTGAATTTTCAGGTTTATTTTTCCATATAAAAAACACTGTATATAGCTGGTTGTAAGGGGGGGGGGGCGGGAAGCCGGCTGCCACATCTTTAACAACCGATTAGTCATCAGCTGTCAGCGGGCTTCCCCACTGAATGCTGAATGTAAAAAAAAAAAAAATGACTGGTAAAAAAATTCGCAAAAAAACAGTTTGGGGTTTCCCCCAGGTCCATAACAGGCCCTTCGGGTCTAGTATGAATTTGGAGGGCGAATGCCGCCTGGTAGGTCAGGAAAGGGAGGGGAGAAGAGAGTGCCCCCCCTCCTGAAACATACCAGGCCGCATGCCCTCAACATGGGGGGGTGGGCTCTGCCCCACCACCCCAAAGCACCTTGCCCCCATGTTGATGAGGACAAGGCCTCTTCCCGACAACCCTGGCCAGTGGTCTGCAGGTGGGGGGCTTATTGGAATCTGGAAGCCCCCATTAACAAGGGGACCCCCAGATCCCAGCCCCCCCCCCTCTATGTGAAATAGCTGTGAAATGTTAACAAAATACAGGAGCCGGTTGTTGACAAGCCCTTTATTAAATAAGGAGCCCGGAGCCATCTTCTCCCAGAGCAGTCATCTCCTGGTGTCGTCTTCTTGTGCTGTCTTCTCCCGCGGAGCTGTCTTCTTCATCGCCACTGGTTACCTGCTAAAAAAAAAAAAAGCCGGTCTTGTCCTGAAGCTGTCTTCCTCCGTTGTGATATCCCCTCTGTCCGGCACCTCTTATGTAGCCATGGAGCATGGCCATCCAAGGACATCGCCCATAGAGCTCGCCCCTTGTGACGTCATGTGATGACGTCAAAAACCGGCTCTTGTATTTTGTTAACATTTCACAGTTTTTTTGGTGAATGGCTAGGGGTACGATGTACCCGATACTCATACACATGAGGGGGGGGGACAAGATCTGGGGGTCCCCTTGTTAATGGGGGCTTCCAGATTCTGATAACCCCTCTGCCCGCAGACCCCGATAACCACAGGCCAGGGTTGTCGGGAAGAGGCCCTTGTCCTCTACAACATGGGGCAAGGTAATATGTTGAGGGCATGCGGCCCGGTATGGTTCGGGGGGGGGATGCTCGCTCGTCCTCTACCTTTCCTGCCCTACCAGATGGCATGATCCGATAAGGGTCTGGTATGGATTTTGGGGGGACCCCACGTCGTTTTTTTTGCCGACGATTTTATTTATTTTACATTCAGCTTTCAGCGGGGAAGCCTGCTGACAGCTGATGACTCATTAGCAACCAGCTATATACAGTGTGTTTAAAAGAGAAAAAAAAAACGTAAACGCAAAATGCATGAAAACGCTGGCTTAAAAGCGCAAAATGCACTTCAAAACGTGCCTGAAAAACGGATCAAGCGCAGCCGCATAGATTAAAAGGATAGTTAAAGATTTCCTATACCTGCTCCTTGGTAAAACACACACTGTTGCAGAAGAAATGCAGGTGGAATGTGTCCCAAGTTTACATCAGTTTTTGAAATATGTACCAAACCATATATGTACCAAATATGTGAAGCATAGAAAACAAACTTTTATTATTTTACTATTATTTACTTGTTTATTTATTTCAGGTACTTTTATAGCACTGTCAATTTACATATATATTATACATTCACATCAGTCCATGCCATCAAGGAGTTTATAAACTCAGGTCCCTAATTCATACTCATACTAGGGCCAATTTAGACAGGAGCCAAATATTCTACCAGCATGTCTTTGGATTACATTAACTTCAATAATTCCATGCACAGCAAGAGTGAGACTGGGAGGGTAGGGGTAGCATTGATAGCTAATCAGGCTCTATTGCAGTCCACAGGTCTGTCTACGGGTCTGTCAGACGCGAGTGACGAAAAGCCGATCACCTGCTCTTTCTATTTACATCGTGATCAGCCATGATTGGACACGGCTGATCATGTGGTAAAGAGCCTTCGAGATCGGTGTAGCGATGTGTCAGACTAACACACCGCTCCACTGATCGCAGCGATGCGTGCCCCCACGGGCCTGTGGCGGCTGTTATTCTGAAGGACGTCATATGACGCCCAGTCAGGATAACAGAACCACTTCCTGGACATCAATCTGCTATTGACCGGGCGGGAAGTGGTTAACCACTTAAGCCCCGGACCATTTGGCTGGCCAAAGACCAGAGCGTTTTTTTGCAATTCGGCACTGCGTTGCTTTAACTGACAATTGCGCGATCGTGCGACGTGGCTCCCATACAAAGTTGACGTCCTTTTTTCCCCACAAATAGAGCTTTATTTTGGTGATCTTTGATCACCTCTGCGTTTTTTATTTTTTGCGCTATAAACAAAAAAAGAGCGACAATTTAGAAAAAAACGCAATATTTTAACTTTTTGCTATAATAAATATCCCTAAATAATATATAAAAAAATTTCCTTAGTTTAGGCCAATACATATTCTTCTACATATTTAAAAAAAAAATGCAATAAGCATTTATTGATTGGTTTGCGCAAAAGTTATAGCGTTTACAAAATAGGGGATAGTTTTATGGCATTTTTATTAATAATTTTTTTTTTTTTACTAGTAATGGCGGCGATCAGCGATTTTTATCGTGACTGCGACATTATGGCGGATAGATCGGACACTTTTGGCGCTATTTTGGGACCATTCACATTTATACAGCGATCAGTGCAATTAAAAATGCACTGATTACTGTGTAAATGTGACTGGCAGTGAGGGGGTTAATCACTGGGGGCGCTGCAGGGGTTAAGTGTGTCCTAGGGAGTGATTCTGTGGGGGGAGGGGCTACATGTGACACGCGGGACCTGCGATCACACTCATGGAGCTCGTGGCAGGGTCCCGACCACATGGCGGCAAATTTAAAGGGACGTACCTGTACGCCCATTTGCCTGTCCATGCCATTCTGCCGACGTAATCGGTTAAAAATTTCCTCTTATAGACATTGACTTTGCTCATATAAAATAAAAAATGGACAGTAAAAAGCAGTAGTAACAGTACAGGTTTATGCAGGGCCGGTGCAAGCAATAGGCAGGTTAAATTGCCGTTTGAGCACACTAGGAGGGGCGGGCGGTTAAATCCAATCTCAAGAAGCTGAACTCAGTATCTGAACCTTGGGGCTCAGTGCAGGCACAAGTTCAAGCACTGGGCTCCAGTGACTTGCCTGGCCGGGGTACGCTGGTGTGGGCACCAGTAACACCTGCCTCGCTGCTTGTGCGAGTGTCTCAGCACCCACATGGCAGCCAGAATCCCCCCCCCCTCCGCTGCTGCCTCACTCTAGAATGGCACAGTAAGAACACAGTGCAGAGCAGACTAAAGCCCTTACCCCCTCCACCTTCTTGGCTCTGCTGTGCTGCTATACAGTATACAAAGACTAGAGGAGTAGGGGGGGGGGGTATGGACACAACTCTCCTGTGTTGATCTCAGGTCTGTACTGATACAAGAGACTTGTAGGGGACACAGGGAAGGGGGGCAAGCAAATGTATACTTGCAGTGAATGGGGGATGGGGGGGGGGGGGATAAGAGGATACTGTATGTGCTTGGGGGCTACTTGCACCTTCGCCTAAGTAGACAAAAATCCTTGCACCAGCCACGGGTTCATGTGAATCTCTGGTGAAAAAATATGTTTTATCAGCTAGATAAACTGTGTTTATGTTGGAAACCTTCATCAAGTGTCCATTTGAGAAGAATAAAGGGGGCAAAGTTGGGGGGGGGGGGGTAACTCCCCAGGGTGCTGTAGAGAGGGGTAGCAGGTAGAGGCATAAAATCATTCTTCTAAAGATCTGCGTATACTCCCAAAGTGCCCATTTTCCCTATCCAAATCTCTAGTACTGATTTTACACTGATATTTTCCATCTGTTTTTACATCTATATAATAGTTACATATTACTGTGTAAATTGACAGACTAATACCACAAAGCTATTTTTTGGAGCTCATACGAAGTTTTTGCCCATCCTGGTGGTCAGACTCAAATAGAAAAAAAAAACAATTAAAAAAAACACCACAAGACTCAAACCAGGAAAGCCCATAAAAATAAGTGCTACTTTAAAAAAGCAGACAGTCCGCCAATGGCATACAATCTTTTTCAGACCTTCAAACATCTCACCACACCATCTTCCTCAATAAGAGCTGTTCTGATATTTGCAAGTCAAGCATTATATTTATACCACAATTAAACAATAGGGCGATAAATTAAACCTTACCCCTTTTGAATCAAAATGTTAACACAACCCTCCTTCTCCGGAAATGATCTCTCTTGTATACAGTATTCTTATCCCCAAATTTACCTCGGACAGTTTTCCTTATTGGGAAAAGGACTTGGGTGTACATTCGGAACTTGGTGAATGGGACCAATTTGGTACAGCACCAAGTTCTGCTTCAGAGATGCAGCAGCGGTCATGACCAACTTTAAAGTCCTTCTCAGGTGGTATATGGTGCCTGTTAGATTGGCCTGTGTCAACCCAGATGTTCTCCCAATCTGCTTTTGGATGTTCACACAAGGGTACAGTTCTTCATACTTGGTGGCCCTGAATGCATACAATTTCTGGATTCAGGTGTACCATATCTTAAGGATACTCCTGCAGAAAACTATACTTTATCTACTGCAAGATTCACTTCTCAATCTAAAACCTGACTTGATCACGAAACAAAAATTTTCACTTGTAAACCATGTCCTGACCACTGTGAAACAAGCAAGTACGAAAGCTTGGGTAAATGACAACTTATCTATATCTGAAATTGAATCTTGTATGGGTTTCCCCACTTCCTCCTGAGAAACTTCAACTGTCGCCTTATCGAAATGCGATGTGTGACGAGATTTAAAAGAGGGACCTTAAAGTGTACGAACCCCCTGGCCACCTTCCATCCCTTCTCTCTTTTCCATCTCTTATCCTCTACTCTTTAACTTCAACTTTTAGCTATCCCCCAAAGGTTTTTGGGTATGTATTCCAACCTCAGCCGGTGAGGAGCCCATAGAAACAAGAGAACACCTTTTATTTATTGAAAAAAAATACAAGGCATTCTGTGAATAAGGGCAATGCCCAGTGAGTGACCCCCTGTGAACAGTGCACAGACGGGAAACTACTGGAGCAGGTAGATCACGACTATTTCTGTATGAAGCACAGGTTACTACAGTGATTTTCAGTATCCCCAGTGGCCCTTCAGATATAAGATAGGGATAACTACATCATGTCAAGTTGGACCAATGTAAGTTGTCAATAAAGATAGTTCCTGGAGTTTCATTTTGAAAGTCATCCGGCACATCTCACCAGTACTACTGCATGTGCATGGGTCATACAGCAGGACAATACTGCACATGCGTGTGGGTATGGCTGATGTCACGCCATGAGTCTCAGCAAAGAGACTATTGTGCATGCATGGGGCATTTGGTGATGAAAAATATACAAGCCTGGTGGTACAGATGGCAGATGTTAATGATGCCAAACCCCTCACCCACCTGCCATATTGAGACAAAACTCGGAACTCCTTTTAAAAATTTCTATGGAGTAATATAATCTTCAGATTTTTGCATTTCTCAATTGCAATTTGCATTTCAGCTGTCAAAATATTGTGCACATCTACAGAGCTATCCTAATATGTATCCTGTGCATCTATATTTTGACTATCAAATTTGATTTTCTGCACGAAACTGCAGGGGACACTTTTACTTCCTGTATTCTCCTCTATGGGATGGGATAGCCTGAACATTTTTATTGGTTGAACTAGATGGACTTTTTTCAACCTGACTAACTATGTAAATATGAAAATTATATAGTGCCTCAAATCCTTGGATGCAGTATGGAGGGAGGAGGATACAGGTAGTATTAATACAAATCATTGTATTAATCAGGTTCTGGAAACTGGAAACTTTCTGTCCAAATACAAGAAGTGCTACAACTGTATCAATCACTGAGTAGTCTTGGTGGTAACATTGAAAATAATCAAAATTAAGCTGTGAAGGATCATACACTGCCGGTACTGTATGTTCTGTATTCATTGTAACACATATGTATGTTGATGGTTAGTCTATCAAATTACTGTATATATAATATTTAGCAATATTGATTGAAAAACTACAACCCTTGCTGGATTTTTCTTGTTCAATATCTTATTTGAAAAGTTTTGGTAGGTTACAGTTTGGACCCGATAACAATAACTGTACTAAGAAGGGGTTTTGGGTGTTACAGAATAATAGATAATTGCGTGAACTTGTATAGAACAAAATAAAAGTGTACAGATAGATAACATACGTGTATTAGTCCTTCTTAGATATTCTTAACATTGGTGCATCAAACTGGGAAGGAAAGGAGGGTTTCTGGGACATTGGCGAGTAAGGGGGGGAATGGTTGGGGATCCCGAGGATCCACTATGTTAGTTCCTGTAGGTTAATAATAGTGGCAGTTGTTAACAGAAAACAAATTCAGGGCTCTAGAGGAGAAGCATCAAAACCAGGTCTGAAATAATTATCTATCCATGGCTGCCATATCTTTGTATATTTGGGGATTCTGTCCTGGAATGTGGCCTTGATTTGTCCATAGATCATAGCTTGGGTAGCCTTGTTTTTAATCTCTGTGAGGCAAAGTTTGGGGTTCTTCCAAGCCATGGTGATGGTTTGTTTGGAGGCAGTCGTGATTTGTAGTAGAAGTTAAAATTGTGCCTTTGTGATTTCTTGAGGGTGTTAATTAAATAGAGCTATAAAGGGGTCAGGGAGAATAGTAGTATCTAATAGTATGGATATTAAAGAAAAGATTTCTGACCAAAATGTCTGAATTGCAGGACAAGTCCACCAGTTGTGTGAGTTGGTGCCTAGGTTCTTGCAATCCAAAACTCTTGCTTGATTTTGTTTACTTAAGATAATATTTAAGCGATACATATACACTGCTTGTTTTTTCTATATATATTGGAGTAGGCTTATAGTTCTGAACTTTGCTAAACATTAGTTGGTACAGCAGTTTTCTTTTTTTTTTTGGTATCTTATTTGAGAATGTGGTTAAAATCCCTGTCAGAGAGTTTTTCCTTCACTTCCTGTCCCAGAGACTTAACATGAAATAAGTGGAACTCTCTCAAAAAGTGAAAAGAAATCCACTTTAACAGAGTTGTAACCGGAGTAGGCTTCCCCATTGAAAAATTTTCCTTTATTTATGTTGCAATTATAAAAGTTTGTATTTCCCATCATTTTCTGTATCGTAGCTATTGTTCACCAGAACAGAGAAGATGAACATCCCTGGTGGGGAAAATAGACAGCAACAAGAACATAAGAGAAGTTCATACCCTCCAATATTCTTTCCAAAGATAGATAGTATTGTAATTGATTTATTACATGAAAATAAACTAGTGTTTATAAAACTTTAAAGGAGGCACAACAATATGCAGCCATTTCAAGTTTTTAGCTAGCACTTGGTCACACGTGCTGTAGTTTAAATATTGTTATGATGCTTGAGTCTTCTAGAGAACACATGCTATTTGATATATGCTATTAATCTGTTCCTCAGCAAAGCATTATCTTAAAACCACAGTTCTCCTACTGCCCTAGCTAACTAAAATTCACAAACTCCAGATTGCCTGCAAAGCTTTCAGTGAATCTTTAGAGAATTCCAAGAACACAGTGTTGTAAAAACATGTTCACGTTAATGGAACACTCCAGTCAAACATAATTTTGTATTTTCAGGCAAGCTAGCCTTCCTCCTGGTCTGGTTTTTATTTCAGCAGAATACAGAAACAGGATCATTATGCAGTTTTTTGATATATATACCTATTGTGATTGGCCCACTGTGAAGATAATTCCAATCATACCAAATTAACCTATTACACAGCACGTACAAACTAAGGAAAGTAAAGCTGGAAGACACCATAAGGTACTCCCCACCACCACCCATTTCTCTGCCCAACATCCACAAAATCCCCTTGTGCAATATGCTGATGGATGATAGTTGCAAGGGGCTGACCAACACACCAAAGTAACCTAAAAATGTATTTAAAGCTTAGCACTGCTACACAGAAAGCACAACTTAAGGAAAGTAAAGCTGAAAGACACCATAAGGTGATCCCCACCCCCACCCACTTCTCCATCCAACACTCCCAAATCCCCTTGTGCAATATGCAGGTTGAGAGTTGCAAGTGGCTAGCCATAACCCCTACCACCACCACCTTCACCTCCAGGCTACGACTTGATGATTAGCCATTGAGCCATCAAGTACTGAACTGTGAGAAGCAGTGAAAAACAACGCTAGAAACCTATGCAAAGCGTGCTACCGAACTAAAATAAAAAAGACTATAGATCCACTTTAAATCATAGCCAGCCACTCATTAAGTATTTTATAAAGAACAGATAGATAGCAGACCTATTGTACGGCCATACTATGAATGTTATCTGTATTACAGAGATGACAGCAGACAGTGAGAGCCGCTAGTTTCTGATGTCTGATTCAGAAGTCAGACTGACTGAGTTCAGCTTCACTAATCCTCTGAGGGTGTTAGTGTCCATCAATGTATCAGATGCCGGTGTCTGTGAATATTAAGTTGGCCGTACTTAATTATGGATTTGTAGTCATAAGTAGAGCTTTAGGTGTCTGCAATCTCGTAAAATGTCGTCCCCAACACAGCAAATCTCTGTCTGTCTATACAGCTTTATGTGATTCTGGAGAGGGACCAAATGCGTAGAATCTCCAGACCACGAGGAACAAACATCTAATCTAAAGCACAAATATCAGCTGTCCTCATGTTCTCATGTGATGGTTTTAGTCTGTCCCTGTCATTTTTGAACTGTCTTCCTGGAAGAGACATAATATGAAAAACAATTCTAATGTGTTTTTTTTTTTTTTTTAATTTCATAACATTTACTTTGGAATGAGACCTATTGACTTTGCTGGTTCTCTACACATGGGAGTCTTATAAATTATCAGACGTCCCCAATTCAATTTTTTCCATTGCACAAAAATTTGAATCCCTTTATATTAAAAATAACCCACTATGCTGGCAGTAAGGGAACAATGGCTACTAACAGTAGATAAGTACTGCACCATAAAAGATATAACACATTATAAATGACACATATTCCAAATTCTGTCAGGCTTGGACAACTTGGTTGGCATTTAAGTCTATGGAAAGGTACATATCTACGGTCTTTTTTTTGTCCATCCCCAAAGACAATTAGCACCTTGATTGTTGGGACATGCATGTCTTTAACATATAGAGAATGTAAGTGTGACGGATCCTGTTCTCAAGGTGTCCGCCGTAAATGCTTCCTAAGTCCTGGAACATGAGTCCAATGGATCTGGTTATAGGAACCCCCTAGAATTAGACAAAACTAGTTCTTGGAGTACATCAGGAATTAAAGCGGTTCTGCACTCTGAAAAAAAATTTTTTTTTTTAGGATGTAATATAAAGTGTGCTTACCTTTATTAGGGGACTCACCTGTTCCATCTTCCATCTCGATCGCCGCCGGTTTTCGTCCGATGAAGTTCCTCGTCTTCTTCTTTAGTGCTGGGGGCCATCTTGCCTGTGGGCATGTGAAACACCCACAGGGACTTTAGATGGCCCAGCATGCACTGCCGTTACTCGCGCGTGCGCAGTAACGGCTCATCTGCCGAGATCTCACGAGATTTCGGCAGATGCGGCCGAAATCTCGGGAGATTTCGGAAGATGTGGCCGAAATCTCGCGAGATTTCGGAAGATGCCCGCACTGACTGCTGGGATCAATGACACCAGATCCCAGGAGACAGTGCGGCGTGACGACGAACGACGCAAGACCCCGCCCGCCGCCGCAGAGGGAGAAGACCGGAAGTCTTCAATTACAAGGTAAGTAAAAAAAAAAAAAAAAAAAAAAAACATTTCATTTAGTACTCTTTGCCTGATTTGGAAGGCAAAGAGATTTACTAAATGAAATGAGTGCAGAACCGCTTTAACTTTATTTGAGATGTCCCTAACATATATACAGTCAGATGACTAAAGCCTAACCTAATGAGCATGAGCTAATTATCTTAATCAACACTGGACTCCTTCATTCAATTGCAGGGTTAATTAGCACACACAACAATAGGTGAAACACTCCTACAAGCCAGACTATACTCATTTACACAACAGACTGGCTGGAGTTCATGACATTAGCATGTGACAGCTTGTGTCCCAACAGTATCATTCAGTCTCTTGCTAATATGCCAAATACATATACAGAGTGTGTCTTGTCTTGGGGGGCCAGCATGGACCTGAATCCAAGTAACACCAGCTCTGGGGTCCCCAGGCATGTAGCTCAAAGAGCACCGTTCCCCCAAATGCCAGGGCCCATAATCGCAAGGCAATAGGCTCGTATTCAGTCCCCTCCAGCAGCCTGTGTCCCGGCTAGGTCTGTCACAGTAAGTTTGTCATGTCTTGCCATAGTATTTGTTGTTTACATTTTCTAATAACTAAATAAAATCAAAAATATGAAAAAAAAATGGAAAGTGCTTTTAAAGTGATATTCTGTAACCCCTGACACCAATCTTAACAATGAAGACTAGACACTTGCAGGTTCCAGTCAGTAAATTTAAAATATAGGGAAGGACGGTTTTGGAGCCCTTGAAACCTGGATGCCTGCAATATTCAAACAACGATAGTGCTCACGGCACAGCCACATTTCAACCCAAGGTCTCCACAAGCTATTTTTTCAAGCAACTCATGTTTATTGTATGCAAGCTTCTATTAGGGGGCTATTTATAACAAAGAAAGGTTACCCCTATCCTTTTTCCACAAGACCCTGCCGTGTCTACTCCATACAGTGTCTGTGGATTCCTCCATAGTGAGAGGGAAGAGTGATATTGACTATCAAAGTCAAACATATTAAACATAATAAATAATACAATGTGAGACAAATTATTTTCATTGGAGTGTTATGTCCACAGCTTTTATTAAATTATGTGATAATAATAAGCAACATGATTGGCACACCAATTTTTTTAAAACATACATGTAATCTAATACAAGCATTAATGCCACGGTCCATTGTAAACCCGTACCAGCCACTCACAACCAGCTGTGGGTACACATCAGTCATTTTTCACCATTGTTCAACTGGAATAAACCTTAGGTATGACTTCCTTCCTGTACACCTCATAATTATATATATTTGTGATGGCAAATACTGTAAGTGATTGTAAAGGCAGAGGGGTTTTAATATAAAAAGCCTTCTGTGTGCAGCAGCTCTCTCAGCCCCTCTAATACTTAACTGAGCCCCATATAGATCCAGCGATGTTGTAGGAGTGTCTTGGCTTCCCCCCTTTATTTGCTGAGACAGCAGAGCGGCACCATTGACTCCCGCTGCTGTTAAACAAAGTCAGTCAGCCAATGAGGAGAGAAAGAGAGCAGGCCGGGGCGTGGCTCCGTGTCTGAATGGACACTGGGAGCTGTGACTCGGCTTGAGGTCTCCCATAGCAAGCTGCTTGCTGTGGGGGCACTCAACAGGAGAAAGGGGCCAGAAGCACCAAAGAGGGATACAAAAAAAGGAGGACCCAGGTTGCTCTCTGCAAATCCACTGCACAGAGCAGGTAAGTAAAGCATGTTTGTTATTTTTAACTAAAAAAAAAAACAAGACTTTAGCATCACAAGTTCAAACCACCCGTTCAAACATTACCAACAATCTTACTTTTTGGCACCATCAAGAACCTGCCAACACTGTGACCAAACACCATATGCCCCTCATCCTCTTCCCATACCTCAATTCCCCAAGCATATGAACTCCTAAACCTGGCCATATCCACAATGTTACTAAGAGGAAGGGTGGGTTGGTAAATTTGCTTACCTATTCCTCTTCCAGGTCTCCCACAATTATAACCACCTCCTCCGTGCTTCCTATGTAATAACCTTAATCCATTCCTCACCCGTTCCTCACCCGTTATTAACCTTAACCTGCCTTCCAGCCCACATTGTCATATGTCCTTTCTCCTATGAAATGTGGTCAGGGCAACATTTTATATAATGAAAGGTGTGGTGTAAATCCTGCAGTGTCTGTCAGTGTTCTCTGCATAACTGTGGAGGAAATGTTGGTGACATAATCTTGACAAGTCATGTAACCTCCACTATTTTATTGCATTTGTTCCCTTGAAAAGCCAACACAAAGCCAAAAATCTGTGAATGTCAACACCTGGACTTTAGGTAGACAGAAGAGTGGTAAGTAAAAAAAGCGAGGTTGAAGAGGTGGTGGTAGGGTCTCTAAATAAAAATAAATAAATAAGCTGCTCGAAGAAAAGAATACATAACTATTTTTTTGCATATAAATTCTTCATGGTCCAAGTAAAAATGTGTGGGAGAGGTCCAAGTGGGAATAGTTTTTTTTACTTTGTATTAGAATTTTTATTTGGTGCTTTACTATCCCGTATTTACCCCATCTTTACAGAGATTGAGCTGTTTATCCAATCCTCCAGGTCATTTATGAATAAATTAAATAGGATTGGTCCCAGGACAGAACCCTAGTGGACCCCACTTCCCACCCCGGATCATTCCGAGTACTCCCCATTTATCACCACCTTCTGAACTCACCCTTGTAGCCAATTTTCAATCCATGTACTCACCCTATGCTCCATGCCGGCAGACCTTATTTTGTACAGTAAACGTTTATGGGGAACTGGTACAGAAGGGGAAGTTACAAAATAAGCTGTCAGCTGATAAATGGATTCCAACTATTTACACGTGGGCCTTGTTCTATTCTTTCTCTTTCTTTACGTCAATCCCACTTTGTCTGCAAATAATGACCTAACCCCACAATTATACAGAATAGCTCACTTTTTAGGATGAAGGAGTTGGAGCTGGTACAGGCCATAAAATTTAATTGAAGTATTTCTGCCATTATCCATTTTATGCTTTTTTTTCAAAGCAAAGACAGAAAATGATTAATTTAGTTTGAATTGTTACATCTTTGCTTTTAATTCATAGGCGCTCATTTAAAACATTTTGTGTTAGCGTCAGTGGTTGTTTCAATTACCATCTTGGCAAGGCTCAATAAATAAGGGCTGCTTCCAGTAAGGGAACTGTGTTATATAAGTTTCACATGGTTACAGGTTCCAATTATTAGGATACTTGAGATGTTTGTCCTCAATTACTTTACCACAATGAGCTTGTCTTACAGAGCTTCCTCTTTTGCAGTGGTTTAGACACAAACATGACCATTGGCCCAGGGCTGTAAGGATCTATTTTAAGATGGTATACAATATTGCTTGTTGATGAGTAAAGTATGATGGACGTTGTTGTAGGAGTGCTATACTATGCACAGAACAGCACTCATGTAATTATAAACAGTGTCAGTTGCAGATATAGTCAGTGGTGTATTTAGGTTTTGTGCTGCCCTAGGCCTGACTAAACAGGTGCACCCCCTAATTTAAATATGACCCACCCCTTCCTGTCAAAGCCACACCCCTTCCTGTTTAGGACCCAACCTTAAATTTTCCAGTGGGGACACTAGTTCTGAGGGCCTTGGAGGGATTAATGCTTTTCCTTAACTACTTAACCGCTTCAATACCCGCCCATAGTCATATGACGCCCACAAGGTGGATCTACCATCCTGGGTGGGCGTCATATGACGTCCTCGGATTCCTGGCCGCCTGGGGGGGCGCGCGCGGCATCCCTCGGGACCCGGTGCGAGTGCCCGGCGGCCGCGATGTCCGCCGGGCACCCGCGATTGCCCGTTAAAACAACGGGACCGGGCGGGACCGTGGAGCTGTGTGTGTAAACACACAGCTCCACGTCCTGTCAGCGGGGAGGAGACCGATCATGTGATCCCAGTACGGAGGAACACATGATCGGTCTCCTCCCCTTAAGTCCCCTCCCCCTACAGTTAGAATCACTCCTATAGGGACACACATTAACCCCTCCAGCGCCCTCTAGTGTTAACCCCTTCCCTGCCAGTCACATTTACACAGTAATCATTGCAATTTTATAGCAACGATCGCTGTGTAAATGTGAATGGTTCCAAAAATGTGTCAAAAGTGTCCGAAATGTCCGCCGCAATGTCGCAGTCACGAAAAAAAAATCGCAGATCCCCGCCATTACTAGTAAAAAAAAAAAAAAAAAATTCAATAAATCTATCCCCTATTTTGTAGACGCTATAACTTTTGCGCAAACCGATCAATATACGCTTATTGCGATTTTTTTTACCAAAAATATGTAGAAGAATACGTATCGGCCTAATCTGAGGAAAAAAATAGTTTTTTTTTTAAAATTGGGATATTTATTATAGCAAAAAGTAAAAAATATTGTGTTTTTTTTCAAAATTGTCGCTCTTCTTTTGTTTATAGCGCAAAAAATAAAAACCGCAGGGGCGATCAAATACCACCAAAAGAAAGCTCTATTTGTGGGAAAAAAAGGACGTCAATTTTGTTTGGGTGTAACGTCGCACGACCGCGCAATTGTTAGTTAAAGCGACGCAGTGCCGAATCGCAAAAAGTGCTCTGGTAAGGAAGGGTGTTTAAAAGCCCTGTATTGAAGTGGTTAAGGACCGAGCTTCTTTCTGAGATTTGGAGTTTACAAGTTAAAAACATTTTTTTTGCTAAAAAATTACTTAGAACCCCCAAACATTATATATATTTTTTCTAACACACATTAGAGGGCGTTGGATGTGACAAAACGCGTCAGACTGTGGCTACAACAGCGTAATGCGGAAGTAAAGAATGCGTTCCACCAGCAGCTGATCCCGACCAGGAAGTGTCTGTGAATGCTGTGCAGATTACACGAGCGATCGAGGGACAGCAAAACGGTGAATACACTTGTCTCCTATTTTATGATGCTTTATTGACTGTTAACATTGTAATTATATAGGAAGGAGGGAGCTTTTGTATTTGGGGATTGTTCTAATAAAACAGGATTATGCTATGTTAGTGTCTTCTTGCATTTTATGATCCCACCTGGAGTTTATCATACAACAGACCCTTGCTCCCTTGAAATCGGGTTAAAGGATATCATTTAAAGCTGATTTCTTTGAATGTTCTGGTGAGTTTAACCCCTTGAGGGGCAGTGTGCCTCACGTCGTGAAAACTGGGAGTCGGTGTAGGGTGCACTTACTGGCTATTATCTAGGATCACCTCTCAAGAATCAATTGTCTTATCTTTGAATGAATGAATGAATGAATGATTTGTATAGCGCTGCAACTGCGAACTGAATCGCCTCGAGGCGCTTGATCCGACCTGCGTTGATTCCTTCTTAGAAGAGGTAGGTCTTGAGTATTTTCCTGAAGGCCCGATGGTCTTTTTCCAAGCGGATGTTCGTAGGTAGAGCGAGGTATACTCGTATACTTCGTAGGTATACTCTTAATGTGGAGTTGGACAGTAATTACCATCCAACACTAGCGCTGTTATAACATTGGACTACTATATCTCATTGAACTGATCTTTGTGTTATTGTATAACCATTTTGTATTATAAATTTTAAACAGCTGCTGTTTCTCTTACATTCCCTGATGTTTAGCATCAGGTGAATTTATTCTTTACGTTATATATATTGTTATGTCAATTATTCAGATAAACTAAGGAAGGGTAGTAGACCTTTGGTGCTGAGTGGTGTATTTTGGGCCATTATTTATACATCTTTTTATTATATATATTATAGTGTATTGAAGTGGTTAAGGGGAGGCCTATGACAGAATTAAGAAAGAAACGGCATGGGTTCCCCCAGTCCATACCAGGCCCTGAAAAAAGAAAAATTGGCGTGGAGTTCACCTTAATATCCACACCAGACCCGAAGGGCCTGGTATAGACTGGGGGGGCCCACGCTGTTTTTTTTTTTTCTTTTGTATATTGCCGGGATATGGCAATACATTACAGCCATAAGCAATTTTAAATATTTTTTTTCCTTTAGAAATGCCATCTTTTCTAAACATGGGAAAATGTGCTACTTTACAGGCAGACTAAGGGGACCCCCCCCCCCCCCAGGCATGATATTTAAAGGAATATTTTATTTTTATTGTTTCACTTTAAGCATTCTCAAAATCACTGCTCCTGAAAAAACGGCAGTTTTGAAAACTTTTTTTGCATTGATACATTTCCCATTGGGCAGTACCCGGGTCCCCAAACACTTTTTATGGCACGTTTTGTGTCCCATAGACTTTAATGGTGTTCGCATGTTCGCACAAATTTTTTGTCTGTTCGCAAGTTTTGGTGTGAACCGGGGGGTGTTCAGCTCATCCCCTCTCTACCTATAGAAGTCTCGGAGTCTGCCAATTAACATTGCATCTACCTAAGGGTGTCCTGGCCCTAATCCTCTATCCCACAGTTCTGTTTAAGAGACAATAAATCTCTTTGCATTTAAAAAGTGTCTTGCCCCCACCATTTCATCTTGTATTACACCCACCATGCCTTGTAACCCACTTTACACTGAAGGATGTCAGCTGTCCCTAACTTTGGAGGTCGCCATTAGGCCTCAGGGGCCCCTGGGACTTTGCTACACCTCCTATCCTTTACAGCCAAGAAAGCTGGTTCTCTTTGATCTGTAACTGCCATGGTGCTGCAAATGTGATCAGCTATGACACCAGCCATTTCATGGTTTGACACAAGCAAGTGTGACAGTTTCAATTCAGGCATTCCAGGAATGTAACTGTTTCTTGAAACCATTAAATCGGTGGGTTTATTTCCGCTTTATGATTTACTGCTGTTCATGGGCTCTGGGCTTCAGCAAAATGGCAGCCTACAGCAAGAAGAATGTTCTTATTATTTATATTGAAGAAATTCGGAAAAAATGTTGGATTCAAAATCTTTTGTGGTCCGTTTTTGGTCTGTCAAATTGTTAGTTTTCCATTATGTATTTGTTATTCTTTGTCTATTGATGTGACTTAATTGTTTTTAAAATGATCTCTATACACACACAACTGAGACATACAAAAAGTTCCGCTGATATTGCTCGTACCTGTGCTCCGCACAGAGGGAGGTCCTATTTAAGGAAGGTCAGTGGAACATTTCAGGGTAAGAATAAGCACAATGTAATCGTGTGAAAAGTGTCTACCTGATGCATTTGCTACTGTCCTGTGGTGTGTGACTTTTTGCTTTTATGGAAGTTAAATAAAAGGACTTTTTCTTTACTTTGGTGTGCAGTCACTTCTTCTTCCATACACTTTGCACGGCAAGCGAGCCATAGCTTGCACCCTTGAGAGGAGTCCTCATTTCAGTTCACCTGGATTCACTCACCTGGAGTGGTGTTTCCTTGTCTCCATTGTCTGTATCTTGCAGTTCTAGCCGACTCGTGAGTGATTTTACCGGATCTTATTACATCATATTGACTGTTTATGAATATGTCTGATATCACCACACCACAGGATGCTAGCCGCACCTTTAGATGTTTGGGTGACAACCCTTTTAGAACCAATGCCCATGAAATATTGAACAGTAATGGTGTAGGTTCTATCAAGTTGTTCCGTCAGCTGGAACGTAGCATGACCAAAGAGATCCGTGCCTATTGGGATGCCAGTACCCTCTCTGAGTATTTATCCACAGAGCGGATCCCACAGGGGCTTAGGATAAAGAAATTCCCGACCTTTGAGTTGCAGGATGAATCTTTAAAAAAGCAATGGACGGATGCTCTGTCGGTCTGCTCCAACGGTCTGATGTATATTATCATTGTATCAAAACAAAAAGAAATAAACAATCTACAACAGGAGATATCAGAGCTGCAACAAGCCATTAAATATTTCCAGGGTGCAACAGATTTTATGGACCTCGACAAACGCTTACATGATAAACTGAAACGTCTAGAGCAAGAAACCATTGCGGGTAAAAAGGAAAAGATGTTAAGAGACAAAATAGACTATGATGTGTATATCTGGAAAGGTGTACGCCACTTGAGCAGATCTTCACAGGCTGCCAGTGGACACAGGAAATGTGAGTTTTTCCAGATGTGGACAGAGAACTTGTGGATGAGACTTTGGCTACCTCTGATTCAGAGGGATCATCTACGCAAACCCTGACCCCTTGATCCACAGGAGGGGACACACTCCGATCCAGACAAAAAAACGGGCGACAGAGGTGTAGACAGAACAAGAAGGGGCGGCAAAAGGACACAAAAGGACACGCAGGGGAGGCAAGAAACAGGGATTCTGGGGAGCAGAAGCACCATCCATCCCAGCGTCAATCTAAGAAGATTTAATGGAGCCTCCACCGACTTCTAATGTCCTTAATCTCTCTAATAGAATCTTCACCATTGGTGAGACACTTTTTCTGTCGAAAGACTTACATTTTTGTCCATGTAGACATTTTGATCTATTTGACACCATTTTGGATGTTAATAGATTTGTTAGGAATCTCACCATTAAAAAACATTATTTTACAACAGATGGTACAGAACATGTTTATGTGTTTGAGCCTCATGATGGCATGTCCCATTTAAATGAGTATACCTTTATAGAGCACTATTAGAGATCTTGAAGATCTATCACAAGAGGGCCATTTGACGGATATATCTAGGTCTAATTAGGGTAGAGCACAATCAGTTAAGTACAAGATTAGATCAGACTTCTATACAGTCAATTCCTGCACCCACGAGATGAATCAATTCCAAAAATCGATGGAGCGGATTCTTACATCTCTAGCCCAGTCCTCTACGACGAGAAAACTTAATTAAAGGTGAGCGTCGATCCCTAAAAAATTTAGAAGAGGACTAATCATATCATAATTTGTAACTCTGATAAGGGGGGCCTTGTCGTGGTTATGAATGTGGATGATTATAAGGCAGAAGCCATCCTCCAATTGTCAGACACAAGTACCTATATAGATAATCAAACAAAGAGATTCAGGACCCTCTTGTCTAGACTAGTCAATAGGGGGATTAAACTGGGACTCTTTAACTAAAAAGAAGCAGATGCTTTGGTCCCTGAATTCCCTGTTCTGTCTACTTTTTACCACTTGCCCAAGACGCATAAAGGATTAAAACCCCAAAATGGGAGACTGATCATATTGGGAATTGGGTCCCTGAATGAAATACTTGGGCAGTGGATGGACAAACAGCTGCAGCCTGTGGTGGTATTGTTGCCTGGTTATCTAAAAGATACTAATCATTTGTTACACACAGTTAAAAATTTGGAGTGGGCAGACAATATCTCCTGGCTGACATGCGATGTGTCTAGCCTATATTCCTCAATACCTCACCATTTGGCCCTGGAGGCAGTCTCTTTCTAGTTAGAACATATGATGGATTTATCTGTTGAACATCACTTGTACATCCTGGAGACTTTGGAATACCTTTTGTTCGATAATTTTTTCATTTTTGATGGGGTTTTCTACCTCCAGAAATGTGGGGCTGCAAAGTTTTCACCCTCTCTCGCCAACTTGTACATGGGTTGGTGGGGGCGGTCCCGCATCTTTGGAACATAGAACACCTTGAGCCCATGGATTAGATTGTACCTTAGGTACATACATGATTTGCTAATCGTCATGGTAGATGGAGTGGCATGTCTTAATCCCTTCCTTGATTTCCTAAATTCTAACAATAGGAATGTATCTTTTATGGGTTAAGGCTGACAGCAGTAGCATTTTCTACTTGGATGTCAAACTGACTGGGAGAGATTCAGCTGTTTCTACCTCTCTGTATAGAAAACCTTTATCGGGCAACACCCTCCATCTTGCCCAATCAGGTCACCCGAGGCACACCATTAAAGTAATCCCTGTGGGCCAATTCTTAAGAGTGAGGCGGATATGCAGCAGTGATGCTGCTTTTGAACATGAAGCCTCCTCTCTTTATAGGTGTTTTTTGCAGAGGGGTTATCCTAGGTGGATGATTGATAGAGCTCTGTCTATTGCTAGAGGGAAAAATAGGAATGACTTACTGTCTAACACTAAGCCCCCGTACACACGGTCGGAGATTCCGACCACAAAATCCGTCCGTTTTTCTCAGACGGAATTTGTCCGAAACTGGTGTTGCATACACACGGTCGGACAAAGTTGTCGGAAAATCTGATCGTTCCGAACGTGGTGATGTTCGCTGCGTACCACGGAACTACGTAGAGGCTAGTAGCCAATAGCTTTGGTCTCGTAATTTGATCTGAGCATGACTGGCACTTTGTCCGTCGGAATTCCCTACACACGATCGGAAAAAGTCAGATCGGATTTTGTTGTCGGAAAATTTGAGATCCTGCTCTCAAATCTTTTCCGTCGGAAATTCTGACTGAAAAAGCCAGCTAGAGCCCACACACGATCGGATTTTCTGACAACATAATCCGATCAGACTTTTTCCATTGGAATATCTGACCGTGTCTACGGGGCATAGTAGTCACAGAAATCCATATGGCCAGAGGAGTATAGCATGGGACAATAGACTTACCATCACCACCCCCTTCAGTACAGAATTAAATTCTATAAAAAGGATAATTTATAAATATCTACCCATCTTGTATGTAGATGATGTCTGCACTGAGATTTTCAAAACAGGGATCAATGTAGTGCCCCGTCGGGCACCCAACTTAGGACAGTATTTATCCCCTAGTTTCTTTCATATAAACCTATTCCCTTGCTGTGCACATGTCCTGGGAGGCAACAAATTCTGTTCTATGGTCAATGGGAAGGAGTTAAATATAGACTCCTTTTTCAATTGTAATACCACAAGGCGCCTACGGGACAGATTTTACGAACATGTATACAGCATTGACAAGAATAAATTAACAAATGTTGTGAAACAAATCATGCAGGAGATCATGCGGGTCCAATTTGCAGGTCCAAGTCATAGACAAGATTCGATTTTCCAACAGGGGAGGTGATGCATTCCGGAGATTGTGCCGGAGGGAAGTGTATTGAATATTTCATTTACAGACACACATTCACATGGGCTTAAATTTTGAATGGGATGTGACATGTGAGACATTTTTATGAATAATATTTAATCCGATGCTCTTCTCTCCTGCACACGATAAGGTCTTTTCTGGATCCATGTACTGTGCATTCTTGTGTAATTTCTTTTTGGTATCCTCTTTTTGTATTCTTTTTCAATTATAGCCATATTAGCCATATACTTTCGTCCATATCCTTTTCCCACCTGCTATTACAGGTTAGGGCTCTTTCACACGGACGGACCGTATGTCCGTTTTTCATCCTTCCGTTTTCGGATGAAAAACAGACATACATGTATCCCTATGGGCATAGGCATCCGCTGACACCCGCTCTCGTCCGTGCCCGCTATGCTCCGTTTCTGCAGACGGAGGAAAACCCCATTTTTTCATCCGTCTGCAGAGCGGATCGGATGACGACGGACTCTACGGTCCGTCGTCACCCGATCTCCCATAGGGGAGAGCGGCGCTCTGACAGGTCCGTCCCTGCACGGAGTGCAGAGACGGACCTGTCATCTTCCTGTCATCTTCCTGCTCAGCGGAGATCGCTCCGGCGATCCCCGCTGAGCAAGCGGCTATCCACGGGGCGGATCTGCACTGATCCGCCCCGTGTAAAAGAGCCCTTATTCTTTATTTTTTGAGATATAATTAATGTTTTCTGCACATATTATATGTGCGTGTGTATATTTTTACATTTGATATTTTCATATGTTCTTGTCCTGACATACTGTTTGGTTTAGTCTATGTATAGGTTACATATATTTTTCAAAACTTTTTCAATATAAATAATAATAACTTTTTTTTGTATTTTCTTTTCCTTTTTAAATTACATTTTCTTTATTTTCTCTTTAATTACATTGTTTTTATGTTAATTTTTTCTTTGTGTAGCACTGACCCCCGAAGGATCTGCTGGTTTTGTTTTGGGCTTACCGTTACCTCACCTGCTTGATCTCCGTCTTAGGGGTCCCGTTGGAAAGTGGCCCAAAGAATGTTAAATCCGACACTTAGTAATTTTTTGCTTATTTATTTGAAACAAAGACAAAGTCTTTCAGTAAAAGGGTCAGAGGGTTAAGGGTGAGTTCAGGCACTTGGTAATTGCGGGGTAGAGGTATTAGAAGAATCCAGAGGACAAACAGCTCCACAGACTGGATCCAGCAACCCCCGGATAGACTCTACTCACTTGGCCTAGCAGCCGGTGGGGTGCTCGACAAAGTCTCTGCCACAGACTTGTTGATTAAATGTAAGCCTTACTGAGAGATCTTGAGAAACAACTGCCATACAGTACCAGTCTCTTTCAGCCGACCCGGCGATACTGCAAGGGTGTTGATCCGGGTTGCGTCCTCTAACTGAGTTTCCAGGATTCTCCAGAGATACCAGCCTTACGCTCGGTCCTCCCTTGGAAAAGTCTCCCCCTGGATCCTCCAGTTTCTGGGCCTCTCTCCACAGGCGAGACAGCACCGGACCATCCCTGGATCAGTAGGCCCCAAGACTTTTCTGGGCCTACCCTCTCAGTTGCACAGCCTTGGGCCAGCCGGCCCCGAGACACAGGATACATAGGCTGCACACCCCAGGCCAGGAGGGCCATGAGGTCGGGGCAGCGGACCCCAGGAACAGCCAGGTAAAAACCCAAAAAGCAAGCCCCTTAAAATGACGCCGGTACCTTAAATACCATCTCCCAGAAATCACAGCAGGAAGAACACTCCCACTGGGCTATTTCCGAGCAATAGGTGGCATTCAATACATCCAGCAGAACTGCGTTTCTACACTTACCGGCGGTGACAGCGACACCTGCGTTCAAGGAGAAACCAGTGTAACCCAGCTGAACTGGTACAGAAACCAGAACTTTTAGAATAATTAGCCTGAAGCTCAACTGCGGCTTCAGACAACTTAAATTTGAAAAACAATAGCGTCTGCTCATTAGGAGCCGGCGCTACATTTGATATAGTCAATTCAAAAACAATTTTGGATTGAAAATCTTGTTGGTCTGTTTGTGGTCTGTCAAATTGTTAGTTTTCAGTTATGTACAGTATTTGTTATTCTTTGTCTATTGATGTGACTTGATTGTTTTTAGGATGATCTATACACACACAACTGAGACATACAAAAAGTTCCACTGATATTGTTCATACCTGTGCTCTACACAGGGGGAGGTCCTATTTAAGGAAGGTCAGTGGAACATTTTAGGGTAAAGAATAAGCACAATGTAATCGTGTGAAAGGTGTCTACCTGATGCACTTGCTACTGTCCTGTGGTATGTGACTTATAACCTTATTATGGAAGTTAAATAAAAGGACTTTTTGGTTACTTCGGTGTGCAAGCACTTCTTCTTCCATACACTTTGCACAGCAGGCGAGCCGTAGCTTGCACCCGTGGGAGGAGTCCTCATTTAAGTTCACCTGGATTCACTCACCTGAAGCCGTGTTTCCTTGTCTCCATTGTTCAGCAAGAAGAAACAAGAGTAATGCTGGAGGCAATTTACAGCACACACTAAGCTTGGTAGTGTAGTTAATAATGTGGAATGTACGTTCCTTGCTAAAGAACATTATTTTTGATCACGTTATAGGTAGAGTTGAGTGGACACCTGGATGTTCGGGTTCGACCGGTTCGGCCAAACGTCGCAAAAAAGTTTGAGTTCGGAATGGAAATTGACCCGAACTTGACCCTGAACCCGAACCCCATTGAAGTCAATGGGGATCCAACTTTTGAGGACTATGGCTCTAAAAAAGTAATGGAAAGGGCTAGAGGGCCGCAAATTGCAGCAAAATGTTGTTAACAATAAAAGTGTAATATTCCTTTACATTTTGTACCTGGGGGGTGTGTATAGTATGCCTGTAAAGGGGCGCATGTTTCCCGTGCTTAGAACTGTCCCTGCACAAAGTGTCATTTCTGCAGGAAAAAAAGTCATTTAAAAGCACTCGCGGCTATAATGAATTGTCGGCTCCCCATACAGAGAACAGTCATTGAAAGTCATTGATAAAAAAACTAAAAAAAAAAGCGTGGGGTTCCCCCCAAATATCCATAACAGACCCTTTAGGTCTGGTATGGATTTTAAGGGGAACTCCACGCCAAATTTAAAAAAAAATGGTGTGGAGTTCCCCCAAAAATCCATACCAGACCCTTTATCTGAGCACGCAACCTGGCAAGCCGCAGGAAAAGAGGGGGGGGGGACAAGAACACCGGAGCAAGAAGCAGAGGATCGGAGGAAGAAGAAGATGAAGGAAAGAAGAAGGAAGAAGGAAAAAGATGGAAAGAAGAAGACTTAAATAAAGTAATTGTCAAAAACTGGCTCTTGTCATTTTTAACACTTTTGTCACTTTTTTTGGTGAAATGGTAGGGGTATCCCCTTACCATTTCACACGGGGGGGCGGGATCTGGGGTCCCCTTGTTAAAGGGGGCTTCCAGATTCCGATAAGCCCCCCCGCCCGCAGACCCCCACAACCACCAGCCAGGGTTGTGGGGATGAGGCCCTTGCCCTCATCAACATGGGGACAAGGTGCTTTGGGGGGACCCCAAAGCACCCTCCCAATGTTGAGGGCATGTAGCCTGGTACGGTTCAGGAGGGGGGGTGCTCTCTCGTCCCCCTTCTTTTCCTGCGGCCTGCCAACGGCTGCTCAACCCTAGTTATGGGTAAAGTTCAGCATAAGTGTAACTAAGGGCAATTTTTTTTTCATTTTGGATAAAGTAAGGGAGGGTTACAACCCAGCAGGTGTTTTTGCCATTTGTGTCACATAGGGGAGACTTCCCTTCAGTTCCTGTTCCATAGCCAAAACAGGAAGTGAGAGAAAATTCCTCCAAAGAGAGTAAATCCATGGGTGTCACCGGGTTCACCAAAGCTAGTGTTTCTATTGGAAGATCTCCCTTCTACTGTTCTGATGTCAACCTCAAAATTTGTGATTTTCTTCTACTTTAAATATCATTAAACAGGACAAATAGAGAGGGCAAATCTCCCTAACGGGGACACAGACAGCTGTAAAACTGACAGGGGTTCTAATTCCTCTCCACTCTATCCAAAGCTAAAAAAATAAGTTTTGACTGTAGTTTAGTTACACTTTAATACCTTCCTACATGTAACGTTGCATGAACATGCAAATCTTCAGGCATGGCCATGCACTCAATTTTCCTGACAAGTAAATAATGGCCAGCAATTGTCCCTGAATGTGGCTCCTGCTCTAATCAATATCTGAATGGTGAAGCATCTCAATTTGGGGCTACTAGACAAACACTCTTTGCTAGTACTAATAGTGGCCCTGGGGACAGATGCCCAGTCCTCCCCTGGTCTCTATTTTGGTTTAAAATCTATTAGGTTCAACCACTTTATGGATACTTTTGTCGTTCATGGACCCAGACCAGGAACTCCCGCTAAGATTCCAGTTCCACACACCCCCTTTCCCCAACTGGCTGATTTCCTTCCAATAAATCCTAATAATAATGCAGAGAGCTAATTTGTATTTTTCAGTAGTGGAAATAGGATGCTATGTTCTCTTCACAATGTGGCATGCAGAATATTTTTTTTATATGATATATTTATTTGGGAGGGTGTGTTAGACATTTTCATGGCACTCATCAAGGAGTGACATGTTATCACCTTCAGATCGTAGTACTCATCCAACAGTCTGGTGTAATCTGTTATTACTATTATTAAATATTATTAATTTAATTTAAGAGATTTGTATGAAACAGCCATGTGTAATTTATGGTTGCTATAACTGTCTCTAATAACTTTACATTTTATGAAGACCAAGACAAGGAAGGTTTTATTATTAGCTGCTTTAAAAGGAAAAACGGACTGAGCAGAATGCATGCTCTTATTGGATTGTGGTACAGTGAACTTCTTATATGGGTTTCTGCAATTTTCTAAGTCATTGCATTGTATAATGTCACTATCATTTTAATTAAAAAAAAAGAAATCCTAAGTATCAATAATTCTTACTGTTTAAAGTGGCATTAAACCTATGTGCATGTCCTTGCATATATATATAGTACATGGTAATATTAAAATCAAGGCAGGTCTATTTGATGCACTAGAAGGCTTGCAACTGTATGAACGAATGTCCCCATTCACATAGCATAAATTAAAAAATTGCAACTTAACTTTTTTAGATGCTCTAGTCTATAGTCTAGTCTAGACAACCCAAGCAAGGAAAATCCTACATAGTTATCTTTGTTTTCTTTTCCTCTGATTACTGCTTTGGCAATTATTGTCAGTCTTTTACACTCGCGATTGTATTGACGCTGTGACTATATGTACAGTGCCTTGCAAAAGTATTCCCCCCCCCCCCTTGGCTTTTTACCTATTTTGTTACATTACAGCCTTTAGTTCAATGTTTTTTTAATCTGAATTATATGTGATGGATCAGAACAGAGCAAAATCCAGGTGGAAAGTTTTAAGTGCAAAGATACCACTCTAGTCTCCAGTCCCACAGAAAAGGTATCCACCCTGATTGGACGTGTGGCCATCCAGACTTCCTTTTTTCTACTGATGGTCAGAACACAATAGTCTAATGCGGCGTACACACGGTCGGAATTTCCGATGGAAACAGTCCGATGGGAGCTTTTCATCGGTATTTCCGACTGTGAGTATGCCCAACGGTCTTTTTCTGTCTGAATTTCCAACGGACTTTGCATTGAGAACCTGTTCTCAATTTTTCCGACGGAAAACCTTTCTATCGGATTTTCCGATCGTGTGTATGCAATTCCGACACGCAAAATTCCGACGCATGCTCGGAAACAATTCGACGCATGCTCATTAAACTTAAATTTCCCTTTTATAGTGCTGTTGAACGTGTTTTATGCCGCTGTGTTATTGACCGTCGGAATTTGGTGTGACCGTGTGTAGGCAACACAGCTTGAGCGGAATTCCGTCGGAAAAACCGTCAGAGTTTTTTCCAACGAGAATTCCGATCGTGTGTACGCGCCATTAGTTGGTGAAGTAAAATTAGAAAAACAGATTTTTTTTACCAAAAATATGGGGAAAAATACATATTGGTCTAAACTGATGAAGACATTTTTATTTCATTTTTTTAATTTGGGGATATTTATTATACCAAAAAGTAAAAAATATAGTTTATTTTTCCAAATTATCGCTCTTTTTTTGTTTAAAGCGCAAAAAATAATAACCGCAGAGGTGATCAAATACCACCAAAAGAAAGCTCTATTTGTGGGAAAAAAAGGATATCAATTTTGTTTGGGTACAACGTCGCACGACCGCGCAATTGTCAGTTAAAGCGGGGGCAGTGCTGTATCGCAAAAAATGGCCTGGTCATTAAGGCTGGATTCACACCTATGCAGTTTTAGTGCTTTTTGCATTTTGCAGATTTGCTCTGCAGTTCATTAAAGATGGTTTCCTATGGAACACGTTCTGTAGAGCAAATCTGCAAAATGCAAAAAGCAACAAAAAATGCATAGGTGTGAATCCAGCCTAAGGGGGCAAATCCTTCCGGGGCTGAAGTGGTTAAAGGGATTTTTTCTCACTTTCTTTTGTGGCTATGAGACAGGAAATGCAGGGAACCCCCCCCCCCCCCAATGGTTCACAGATGGCATAAAAAAAATAATAATAATTAGCATGGCTTATAAGTCCATTACTCTAGCCAAAAGTTTGCCTTTAGTTCTACTTGAAAAATATTCCAGTGCTTTTAACATAAATCATGAGATCTGTTAGAAATAATGAATCCTTTTCTAGGTCACCTGCAGTCAAGAATGGCTATCCATTATTTTGAAAAACTTCAATTACATCTTCTTGTTACAATCTGTCTGGGGCAACCGCCTTCTTTTCCCACTCTATTACAACTGCAATAAAACGATTTGTAATAATTCAGAAGACATTCAATCTTTGACTAATCCAGGCAGTAAACGAGATAGGTGACCCCGCCTGTGGGGTGATGGAATCCCTCTAAAATAAATTCCTATTAGGCAGCGTATCCAGAAGATGTGAAAGATGTAATGAGAATTATTGCTCCAATTAATTCAGCTGGGACCAATGCAGGAAAAATGTGTTGTAGTTATCGTCGCGGACACATAATGTAATTACCGTTTTAATAGGAAACATTCATTCAGATGTAAGCTGCGTTCACTGACCCCTCTGCCTGCCTGTCTGATCCATAAGAGAATGGTGCATTCATCGAAGGGCAATTCATTCACAAATAAGAAATGCGTCGCGGCCATCAACACGCCAACAAGCGGTGCCCTGTACGCTGACAAAAGTGTGAAGTGGAGTGGCCTTTTCTCCCCCCACAAGCTCTGCATATTTGCGGTTAATCAGCTCCGTTTTCCTCGAACTCCAGAGCTCGTCAGTAGGAAGGACATAGGACAATGTGACGGACTGTTCCCCCTTTGTGAAAACTGCAGACAAAAGTTGAAAGGGAAAGACAGAGAGGCTGCTGCAGCACTTTGCCTTTCAAGAGCGGCACAAAGAAGATTTGTTTTATCTCTTGCAGGCTGGGAATGCCTTGAGTTTGCAAAAGGGACAATCCTGGGTTCATGGCATCGGCTGTCCAACAGTCTTGTCCTGAGACATGGAGCACACTGTGGAAAAATGTTGATAATCAGGTGTATGGTAATTTAAAGACTACCTATGGTCAACATTGAAAGTCATTGTAAGGGTTCTTTTTTTTTTTTTTGTAAATTACAAACATATCATACTTACCTCCACTGTGCAGCTCGTTTTGCACAGAGTGGCCTCGAACCTCGTTTTCTGGGGTCCCCCGGCAGCACCCGCAGGTCCTCTCCACATCAGATAACCACCTAGGGGAAGCGCTCTCCCAGGGGGGTTACCTTGCGGGCGCGCTCCTGGGTCCAGCATTCGGCATCCATAGACACAAATGTATGACTCGGCCCCACCCCCCGGCGCCTGCGTCATTGGATTTGATTGACAGCAGCGGGAGCCAATGGCTGCGCTGCTATCAATCTATCCAATCAAGAGCCGAGAACCCCAGGCAGAGAGACAGCGCGACCCCGCTGTGTCAAGGTTCATGGCTCAGGTAAGTAAAACAGGGGGGGGGGGGGGGGCGGTCACTGACAGGTGTTTTTTCACCTTAATGCATAGGATGCATTAAGAAAAAAAAACACAAAGGTTTACAACCCCTTTAAAATCGTATACTCAATCCCACTTTGTATTTCAATTATTTCTAGCCTAAGCCGATAAAGTTGAATGATTTTGAAGTTTGTAAACTAACTTTGTGAAGATCATCCCACATTTACTTCCTCGAATTCTGTAACATGTAGTCACTATGTCCTGTTAGCAGGCACTGCTGTGTCACACATTTCTCAGTGTTTGTGTTCCATCAGATTAGGTGACCCATCAAATATTGTAACGGAAGTGACGTTCCGTCACGGCCATCTTGGTACACCCCGCACTCGGCTGCAGTAAGCCTACAGTCTGAAGTCGCCAAGCGGACATCTTTTTATACCCATCGAAATCTTGCATTTCACACTTATTTTTACCAGTATACAATGAAAAAAGAAAACTGTGAGCGCAAAGATATGTGTACCTCTATACATGAAACAGACGATGTCTGTAAAGAACACAGTCACAGTTCATTAGTCCATATGATAGACTGAACAGATAGCGAGTCCTAAAAGAAATGGTGGTGGGCGGCAGCTATCCTTAGAGAGAAGCCAGCTATGTAATAGGAAGACAAGGGAACAAAAAGGAAGCGCCACCTAAGTGCAATATGTTAAGTAGGATTTTAATGACACAACAATTAATGCACTTACAGGAAGGTGAATAAAATCAGGCTCATCTGTGTGTCAGTGGTCAGTAGGGAAGCCTCAGATCCGGATCCGTTCTGCCTATCCAACCCTTCTCACTCTGTGGAGTCCTCCCCCGGAAGTGATCCTGTGACCTGTGACCTCGGCCCCAGCTTCTTCATGATGGCCACAGGATCTGCTCCAGGCTGAGCAGCAACAACCACTGCAGTTTCCCATCTCTGCATAGAAAAATGGATCCAGATCTGAGGCTTCCCTACGGACCACTGACACACAGATGAGCCTCATTTTACTCACCTTCCTGTAAGTGCATTAATTGTTGTGTCATTAAAATCCTACTTAACTTATTGCACTTAGGTGGCGCTTCCTTTTTGTTACCTTATTGTTACCAGTAAACTGAGCTTATATCGTGAAATACAGTATTTAGAAGTCAGAAAATTGTGTAATTTAACGTGTATCCTCACAGGGTGACACTGTGGATACACTAATAACAATATGCCAACGTCCCAGTATTGAATGAGGAAAGATAGGGGATTGCAAAAATGGACTTTATAGGCACACGCCTAGAATAAAAAATATTTGAAATTTTAATTGGATAAGATTAAAATCATGGTTTACAAACATAAAAAGAAACAACATCAAGATAATGCATGACCCCAGGGACCCAAATAACACCTCCAAATATTATATTATCCAATTCGGTGTAATTAGAAATAACCGGTAGCAGCATCCAAAAGGAGTAAAGTGCGTGGAGTAGTTGAGTCACAATATGAGGTCACAGAGAACACTCGGCCACACTAAGCCTACAGTTTGAAGTCGCCAAGCCTCCTGAAATTCCTCCTCTCAGCACCACTGTCGTTCAGAAGGCAGGTGTTCCATCAGATTAGGTGACCCGTCAGATTTCGTAACGAAAGTGACATTCCGTCACGGCCATCTTGGTTCACCCCGCACTCGGCCGCACTAAGCCTACAGTTTGAAGTCACCAAGCGGACATCTTTTTACACCCACCGGAGTCTTGCATTTCACACTTATTTTTACCAGTAAACTAAGCTTATATCGTGAAATACAGTATTTAGAAGTCTGTGACACTGTTTTGATGTTGAATCTGTCAGATTAGCAAACGTGTGAGATTAGCAGGCTTGCCGGTGCTTTAAAAATCCAACATCAAAACAGTGTCACTGACTTCTAAATCCTAAATTTTACTTGTTGTTACTAGTTGCTATAATAAATATCACCAAAAATGTTTTTAAAAATCTAATTATTCATCAGTTTAGGCCAATATATATTCTTCTACAGATTTTTTGTAAAACTAGTAATGGCGGCGATCTGCGATTTTTAGCGGTACTGCAACATTGCAGTGGACAGATCAGACACTTTTGACAAATTTATGGGACCATTGACATTTATACAGCGATCAGTAAATGCACTGATTACTGTGTAAGTGTCACTGGCAGGGAAGGGGTTAACACTAGGGGGCGATCAAGGGGTTAAGTGTGTTCCCTAGTTAGTGTTTCTAACTGTATGGGGATAGGACTGACTGGGGGAGGAGACATATCGTTGTTCCTGCTTAGTAGTAACAAACGATATGTCTCCTCTTCCCTGACACATGTCTTCCTCTTCCTTAACACACACAAATCATCATGCTGGCGCTCGTGCCCGCGATCACGGGTAGCCAGCGGTGATCGCGCCCTCCAGCCACCCACATCGGGTCCCCCGCCATGAGCCATTATGCCGACGTATATCGGCGTGAGCCGGTCTACAACTGGTTAATGAATATGTATGTATGTATCTATGTATTTATCTATCTACTGTATCTATCCTAGCACTAAGATGGGTCCCCTGTTCTTTGTCTCGACCTCCTCAAGGGCCTCAGCCCCTCTGACATGTTAGGCTGACCGTAAGTAGCAGAATTAAGTGATATAAACGGTGAAGGGGAATGGGGGAAACTTGCAAGATTGATGACAGCGACAGTCCTTAAATTTAATCTTCTGCTGGCTAACATTGGGGCCCTGTAAATGAGCGTTGGTTATAGTCCTTTAAACTTGTAGGATGGCAAAAGGTGCAATACAGTTCAATGCAAGGAGGAATAGAAGTGGGCCAGAGATAGTAATGATGCGATACAACTGCTGCTCAGAGTTGATAATGGTGTGGTAGAAACTTGAAGGTAATGAGATACAGAATTGCTATAAGGGGTAAGTTGGTGCTCTAATTGTCTTGCTCTCAGTGGTTTAACTACTGCTAACCGTGCTCAAAATTGGCGTTAAAACCCTGGTGGAAACTGGCCCTTTCGGTCCTGTTCTGGTGCGGCTGCAACTGAAACAGATAAAGTGAAGAATCTCAACAATGCTTCAACAAGGTCAACAAGGCTGACAGTGCTGCTGGATCTCTGGTGATTTCACGCTCAAACTCAAACTCTTTAGGGCTGGCTCCGACTCCTGCTCACACAGACAGGTCTGTTGTGTGGACTCCCGTGGCAACAAGAGAGTAGGCTTGGGCAATTGAAAAAAAAGCTAATCAAGGAACCTCCTGCCTCCTGAGTCTTTTGGGGCCTGTAGTTCATAGAGTCAGTTGTATCAATACAAGGCTACAGCCTTGGACTTCACATCCCAGGATTCCAGACACTGTAGTTCAGTCTATGGTTTCACTTGACTTGGATCTCCCCCTGCTGGCAGGAGGAGGGTCAAGCAGTGAGAAGTAAAGAAAGAGCAATGGCTACTTCTCCATACTGTCGTAGCCCAGTTTCTATCTATATATCTATGTATCTATGTATCTGTCTATCTCAATCCTTCTTTTGCCTCGTATAAAGATGTTTTTAGAGAGTTTGCCTAATAGTACTAATTTCTTTAGAAAACACATAAAATATGCAGAATCAATGAACAATTTCATGCAATATCTTGTATATGTTAAAAATAATCTTCCTGGCTGTGTCAAAGTGATGAAAAGTAGCGAGCGTAACATTAAAATCCTGCTGTAAATATTATCCCAGCCTAGCTAGCTGCATTTGGCATGGTCTTAATCTTCTATGAAGGTTATTGCTGCCCTCTGCTGAGCAATGATCACATTGAAAAAGGAATTACAGCTGAAAAAATCTAGTAAATTACACAAAGGCCATGTGTATGTCGAATCAATGATAGTATACTCCTGTTTTTATAACCAGCTCCAGTCAAAACATTTTTTGAATATAGAGAGAAGGGTGAACCTCTGTTTTTTTCTGTCTGTGTCCCCGTTGGGGAGATTTACCTTCTCTTCTTGTTCTGGTGACATTTTAGAATGTGGGAAGTCACTGGTAAAGGAAACTTGACAGAGGTTTTAATCCTTAACCACTTCAGCCCCGGAAGGATTTTCCCCCTTAATGACCAGGCCATTTTTTGCGATATGGCACTGCGTAGGTTCAACTGACAATTGCCCGGTCGTGCGACGCTATACCCAAACAAAATTGACGTCCTTTTTTCCCCACAAATAGAGCTTTCTTTTGGTGGTATTTTTTCACTTCTGCAGTTTTTATTTTTTGTGCTTTAAGCAAAAAAAGACCGACAATTTTTTTTTTACTTTCTGCTATAATACGTATCCAAAACAAATATATAAAAAAACGAATTCATTCATCAGTTTAGGCCGATATATATTCTTTTACATATTATTGGTAAAAAAATCGCAATAGGTGTATATTGATTGGTTTGCGCAAAATTTATCGTGTCTACCATCTATGGGATAGATTTAGGGCCTTTTATTTATTTGACAGTGACATTATTAAATTGATCAGTGCTATAAAAATGCACTGATCAATGTAAAAATGACACTGGCAGGGAAGGGGTTAACACTAGGGGGCCATCAAGGGGTTCAGTGTGTTCCCTCAGTGTGTTCTAACTGTAGGGGGGATGGGCTACCAGGGACATGACAGAGATCGCTGTTTCCGATCACTGGGAACAGAAGATCTCTGTCATGTCCTCTTTCAGAATGGGGATCCGCCTTGTTTACATACAGTAGGCAGTTCCCCGTTCTGCCTCTGTACACCATGATCATGGGTTGCCGGCAGACATTGAGTATAATAATGGCAGCTGGTCGGCAAGAGGTTGAAGAAGTGTTTTTTATTGTGGCTTGTGTATTGGGCCCAAGGGAGAAAGGATAATTCCATTTTAGCTCCATAGGAACAGTTTGTTTCTGGAGGGTGGCCTATCAGGGACTGGTAGATGTCTGTGATGTCTGTGACAGGCGACTGCTGCATGCAGGAGATGACCCCTGAGCAATCAGGTGTGTGAAGACAGGAAAGGGGAGATAAAATGTACTGCTCATGGGTGTCAGGTGGCTTGGTATGTTGAAGAGGACGCAGTGAGCTGAGCTATGCCAAGGTCTGTCCTCAAGTTCTTTGAGCCTGGGTGTTTCATGTGAGAAGCAGTTGTCCTCCTGGTTGTTTTGTAAGAATGGATGTCAATTGCAATGAGAGAAACAAATGGAATAGAAAAGCTGACACCTGAAAAGAAAGAAAGGGTATATGAGAAGGATAGGGGCATATGTTAAAGACAGAGAGTTAGAGAGCTTATGTGAGAATGACAGAGAGAGAGTGTGTGAGAGAGGGAGAGGATCTAAAGGAGAGAGAGGATGTAAGAGAAAGGTAGAGGGTTAGGAGAGACTAAGGGCATATGTGAGAAAGAGAGAGAGTGTGAGAGAGAAGGTGTAAGAGATGTAGCCAAGTCCTGGGTCCCCTTTGGTCTAATGAGAACCTCCAGAGTTAGGGATCCTAGGGAGTTAGCTGGCATCCATCCTCCGTGTAGAGTGGGTTACAAGGCATGGTGGGTGTAGTGCAAGGTAGATTCATGGACGCCAGACACTTCTTGAATGCAAAGAGATTTATTGTCTCTTAAACAGAACTGTGGGAGAGAGAGTTTAGGGCTATGCAGGGAAAGGGACCCATCCGGACACCACATCTGCATGTGTAGACACGCTGTCCCCTGTAGCAACAATCTTGAACAGTTCCTAAGAAAAGTTACAATAAACTCTTTCACTTCCTCTACAATCTCCTCTTGTAGATATTCACTCAACTGAGCTCCCAGTCTCTCTCACTAGACTTGCCGATCAACTACCACTGGATCTCCTGAGCTCTTCCAATCTTCTCACTGAGTATCTTCCTCAAGCGTCACCCCCCCCCATCCCTGCTGGGTCCCTAGCTTGGCATTCAGGATACTCCTCAAGCATCACCCCACTGACCTGCTCGGTCCCTGGCTTGACACACAAGGCTGCTCTGCAAGCGTCACCTCCGCTGGCTGAGTCCCTGGCTTGCTGAAGTTTCCCAATTCTTCACCGTCCCCGGTTGGTGAGACTACTGCTCTGGTAGTTGCTTCAGCTACTCACTGTGGTCCCTGGTAATAACATGGATAGTCCCTTAGTGGCGACAGCTTCCTTTCTACCTCCGACCAAGACAGGTTCCCCGGCCGGCACAACCGTCACTTCTGGTTGGACTGCAAGCCGCAGTCCCAACCCTACGCTGCTCTCTTGCTTCTGGATAGACCTTCAGACAGCCTAGCAGCCAGATGTCCCTGGGATAGGCCTCAGGCACTGGCCTAGCAGCCCGGGGCAGCACAACACACATCCACCCAGACAGCCATCCAGTTGGCACAGAACCCCAATCACCTGACCTCACCCAAATAAATAGGCTCTCCCAGCAGGCCAAGGGACCCAAGAAAATCCTTGCCCATTGGCTGAGATACCCCATCTATTCCTAATCTGTCCTTGCAATGCCCTTGTCTTATCTAATGCCACCAGATATCCGGCCAGGGCCGCTGATAGAAATCAAGGGGCTCTGTACAGCCTACCTGATGTGGCCCCCTTCAGCCCCACCCCTGCTCCCTCCTTCAGCCCCACCCTGCACCCCTGGCCCCTCCCCAGACCCCGCTTGAAACAAAGTGCAAGTTTGTCTTCAAGTGATATCTATCTTTCTCCAGCCAGTTATAAGTTTGATTATCCAAAAGAAATACTGTGATGATACAAGAGATGGTCAGAGACTGCAGACATGATACAAGAGATGGTCAGAGACTGCAGACACTGTACAGGAGTTGGTCAGAGACTGCAGACATGATACAAGAGCTGGTCAGAGACTGCGGATATGATACAAGAGATTAATGCAGCCTCATCAGTGCCCATCAATGCAGCCTCGCTGTGCCCATCTGCAGCCTGATCAGTGCCCATCAATGCTGCCTCACTGTGCCATCAATGCAGCCTCACTGTGCCATCTGCAGCCTCACTGTACCCATCTGCAGCCTCATCAGTGCCATCAATGCAGCCTCACTGTGCCCATCTGCAGCCTCATCAGTGCCATCAATGCAGCCTCACTGTGCCATCTGCAGCCTCACTGTGCCCATTGGCAGCCTCATCAGTGCCATCAATTCAGTCTCATCAGTGCCATCAATGCAGCCTCACTGTGTCATCTGCAGCCTCACTGTGCCCAACTGCGCCCATTTGCAACCTCACTGCGCCCATCTGCAGCCTCACTGTTCCATCTGCAACCTTACTGTGCCCATCTGCAGCCTCAATGTGCCATCTGCAGCCTCACTGTGCCCATCTGCAGCCTCACTGTGCCCATCTGCAACCTCACTGTGCCCATTTGCAGCCTCACTGTGCCCATCTGCAGCCTCACTGTGCTCATCTGCAACCTCACTGTGCCCATCTGCAGCCTCACTGTGCCCATCTGCAGCCTCACTGTGCCCATCTGCAGCCTCGTCAGCACCCTGATTACACAGAGCGGTTAGCTCCCGCTGTGTTATGGAGCTGGGAACTGAACTGTTCGGCGGCCGTCCACTCACTGTAACAAAGCCCTCCTCCTAGATCGTGATAGACGGAACACTGACACAATTTCCCGGCATTGGCTCAGTGTTCTGTATATATCACGGATTAGGAGGCGGGGCTTTGTTACAGCGAGTGGACGGCCGCCGAACAGTTCAGACCCCAGCTTCATAACACAGCGGGAGATTCCCCATGAATGAGTGGAGAGAGATAAATCACTCCGCCAGGGAAGGCTGGCTGGGACTTGAGTAAGCACTGACATGCGATTGGCCGCGGAGGTGACCTTCCACCCTAAACACAAGAAATATTCCCACCCACACACCCACAAGAACATCTACAGAGGGACCCAGAAATTTTTAAAAAAGCCTGCAAATAAGTCAGAGCGGGGGGTGTCGGACTGGGCGCTGGTTGGAGATTTTTTTTATTTTTTATTCTGCTGTCAGATTGCTGACGGGCCCGGCCCCCTGCTGGCTAGAGATGTTTTTTTTTTCTTGGGAGAGTATATGTGATCAGCATAGCCAGGGACAATAAGAAAAGGTATTTAGCAGTTTATATTTACTAAAATAATTGCATTTCCATGTTCTGTGTACTGTGGGTCACCAGATGTAGTGAATGCAGGGTCCTGGGTTTAGTAACACTTTAAGAGAGCCAAAGGACATATTTGAGAGAGAAAGAGAGAGGTGGCAAAAGTGACTGTGACTGTGTATGTGGGAATGACAGAGAGAGAGAGAGAGTAAGAGAGAGAGATAGAGAGGGTGTAAGAGAGATATAAAGGGTGTACACGAGAAAGAGAGAGAGAGAAAGAGAGATAGAGTGGGTATAAGAGAAAGAGGGTGTAAGAGAGATAGAGATGATGTAAGAGAGAGAGGGTGTAAGAGAGATAGAGAGGTTGTAAAAGAGAGAGAGGGTGTAAAAGAGATAGAGATGATGTAAGAGAGAGAGGGTGTAAGAGCAATAAAGAGGGCGTAGGAGAGAGGGATGTAAGAAAGATAGAGAGTGTTAGAGCGATAGAGAGGGTGTAAGAGAGAGATTGGGTGTACAAGAGAGAGGGTGTAAGAGACATAGAGAGGATGTAAGAGAGAGGGTGTAAAAGAGAGGGAGAGGGTGTAAGATAGACAGAGGGCATATGTGAGAAAGAGAGAGGGATGGCAAAAGTAAGATATTGTGTGTGTGAGAATGACAGAGAAAGAGAGAGAGACTGGCAGAGAGAGAGATATAAGAGAGAGATAGAGAGGGTATAAGAGAGAAAGAGTGTCACAAAAACCGTCATGTCAGACAGCTTACTGGTGTGCGCCGGCGCATCCGGGGGCGCGCGCGCGCTGGTTTGAGTGCACCTGTGCGCGCTGTTGGCGCCAACCAGCCTATTTAATCAGGCAGCACCTGTTGGCCAGTGCTGCCTGATCTTCAGCTTCCCAGAGACCTTGCTCTTGTGTTTGAATCCTGTTATACCTTGTTTGATCCTGTGACCCGGCTTGCCCTTTGGAATTCCTTGACCTCTGCCTGCCTGACGACTCTTCTGCCTGCTCCTTTGTACCTCGCCATCTGAACGCTGCCGAACCCTGCATGTATCTGGATTACCCCACTTTCTGCTGAGAGACTTGTGCCTGCTTTCAATACCGCACCTTCTCCCCAGTGAGCCTTTGCTATCTGCATCCGGGACTCTTAACTATCTCTCCTGCCCAGTGCACCAACATACCTGGACTTTACCACACCCTCTGGATACCCTGCATATCCCTACCCATCTTGCCACCAGTGGAATCACCATCTGTGTATCCTGCATACCTGTACCCCATCTTGCCACCAGTGGACTCTCACCACCAACTTCCGGAAACCCCGCACCAGGCTCTCATACCCTTCCTGACTCTTGTGCCTCCTGTACCCATCTCCAGGGGCCGTGAGTGGGACCTGTACAGGAGACCTCCCTCTGCCCAAGTGGACTCACCGGTTAGGTACGTACCAGCGTGATAGAGAGAGAGGGTGTAAGAGAGGTAGAGAGGGTGTAACAGAGAGAGAGGGTGTACGAGAAAGAGGATGTAGGAGCAATATAGTGGGTGTTAGAGGGGGTGTAAGAAAGATAGAAAGGGTGTAAGAGAGAGAGGGTGTAAGAGAGAGAAAGGATGTAAAAGAGAGGGAGAGGGTGTAAGATAGACAGAGGGCATACGTGAGAAAGAGAGAGGGGTGGCAAAAGTAAGATATTGTGTATGTGAGAATAACAGAGAGAGATAGTATAAGAATAAGACCTCTAACCAAACTCCTAATTTTTGATTGAGTTAGGAATGTTTAACACCTCATTACAAATGTATTGCGCATACAATTAATAGAAGTGCACACACAACTAGCGATTGGGTGGTGTGGGTCGGGAAGGTGGTACTAGGTTGGGAGGGAGGGAGAGGGAAGGTAAAGTAATAATAATTATGGTTTCTTACTTTCTTTTTGTATTATGCAATGTTATATGATATTTTATGACACTGTATGTTCTATTTTTGACATTTGAAAAATAATAAAAATAAAGATACAGTAATTAAGAAAAAAAGAATTGTATTGCTGTCTGAGTTCCCAGAGAGATTTACTATTTGTCTTGAGGAGAGAAGTAAGAGGGAATCCTAAATCTTACAGTTTTACCTGAAATAGGAGTATACAGTAGAGGATACCCTACCATAAGGACACCTATTTCAGCGGCAACTATCAGAGGTAGAATTTCTACTCATTTTGGAAATATTTTCCATGATTTCCTTGCGTCAAGGGGCAAGAGATAAAAACTTCAAAACATTCTAACCCTTTTCACTCTTTCCAAAAATCTATCTTCCCCACATTTCCTTCTTTTAAAACTGTTCTCTAGACACCACTTCCCTCACCCTTTACCTCCCAAACCCTCCAACTACTAATTCAGTTACAAAAAAAATCTAAAAGTCCAAAATTCTTACCTAAGTTTCAGGGCCCAAACTTGTTGGATCCTGAGCCATCTCTCTTCATACAGCATAGCGCCGGGATCCTTTTTTGGGTTGTTTGGGTGAAGGTGACACTTTCCAGGGCCCACTCAGAGAATTTTTGTAGTAACTCAATGGAAACCTGAAGAGTTAATTTTTGAAGCCCCTATCTGAGGTATACAGGCTACATATGTAGTATATCTGTCCCTGGATTAGTTCAGGTCACTTTGCTTTTGCATTCATTTCAAATCTCCTCACGACTCTCCTAAGGTTACAAGAAGTTAAGTAGGAGAGTCACTGGAAATTTGTTTATGTGAAATGACCACTTAATTTAAAGCACTTCCAGCAAGCTGATGATACTCAGGTTAATGTGCTTGGATGGCGGTTCTACTGGGTGAATTCCTGTGTTGTATCTCTTTCATATGAATAGCAAGCTATGTATGTACAAACATCGAGCAAGCTGCCCCCAGCCTCAGGCCTTTATATTACTCGAGTTCCTTTCTATTTTTATGCTCATTAGCAGTTTAGCAAAGCTCCTGGCATCTCATTACCTCATAACTGTGCCACTTTATGGCTATTGTTGTAATGACTAATTACACTTTGACACTATTCCCAAAAAGGCTGAACTTACAACAAACACAGTGGCTTAATAGAAACGATGTAAATACCAAATGAACATAACAAAGCTTAAAGGGCAAGTAAACCTAATTTACAAGTTACCGTATTTTCCGCACTATAAGGCACCTAAAAGCCTTAAATTTTCCTCCAAATCAGCCGTGTGCCTTATAATCCAGTGCGCCTTATGTATGCACTGAGTTCCAAAATCTGTAAAAAATTTCTTGTGCGACTTTGGACTTTGCCTGAGATATGATGGGTGCATGGCCAACAGTGGTGCCATCAAATATCCATCATTAGGAAAAGACAACACACCATGTACAGACGCAACAAATATTTCTCCCACTGATATGTATGATGGGTCACTATCCCTTTGACTGACGCAAAGGATGGAGCACTTTTCCTCCCACTGACACTAACGATGGGGCACTTTTCCTTCCACTGACACCAAAAATGGGGCTCTATTTCCTCCCACTGACACCAACGATGGGACAGTTTTCCTTTCACTGATACCAACAATATGGTGCTATTCCCCCCACAGATACAAATATACTCAGGTAAATAGAGGTTATTTTATGACTCTGTTCACACATATTGGTAATTGATCCTTGAGCACTCCTATTGGAGTGCTTGTTAGCACTTTAATTGGCTTGCACCATTGTTGTTTGGATTCACCCATCCATTATTTTTACACGTGTTAGTTTTCTCCCCCCTCCCCCCTTTTCCTCTCCCCCCCTCCCTTTGTGGGTACACCAAGGTGGTTAACATAGATCCAACTATTTTTATTTAGTTTTTGTTTCCTACATTCAAACATTTTTTTGTAGAACGACAAGTGCACTTTATTGCACAGGGACTGTATTGCGGTGACCTGGCATGCCTCTGGCTGTTTCCCTTGGTCTGTTTGGGGGGGTCTCCCGCCTCAACCCCGGTTTGGACACCTGTCTGAGGCCACCATTGATATCCGGTTGGAACCTGGGCTTGGCTTGGGACTTGTAAGTAACTAACAAGTTGTTTTTAGATTTCTTTCTCTCAGAGGGCATCATACACTAATAGTTATTTATCTATCCATTTTTTAGTTTAACTTCGCATTATACTCCTGATGAGTGGCTGCTATGCCATGAAACGCGTCAAGTCTCTAAATCCAAGGGTGCCAAAAAGTCTGGCTTATTATCAGGTATCATAATCAATTGTTTATAATCGCCAACTGATTTATGTTTAACCTATGAATTTATTTTATCAACTATGTCTGTTTGATGATCTGTATTATCAATTTTGTGCATTCATTATCTGCTTGCCCACCAGCCGCCGCAGTTTTACTGTGGCAGAATAGCACAGCTGGGCGAAATGATGTTACCTTATGTCGCTTCGCCTTCTGGCCACTAGGGGTGCGCTCCCGCAGTGTGTGCCCAGAGCGCGATTACTGCTGGGCACCAGCGATCGCTCGTGACAGAGCGAGAACCGGGATCTGTGTGTGTAAACACACAAATTTCGGTCCTTTCAGGGGAGTAGAGAGAGATTGTGTGTTCATACTAAGTATGAACACCGATCTCTCTCTCCTCCTAGACAGTCCCATCCCTCCTACAGTTAGAACACACCTAGGAAACACAGTTACCCCCTTGACCGCCCCCTAGTGTTAGCCCCTTCCCTGCCAGTGACATTTATACAGTAATCGGTGCATTTTTATAGCACTGATCGCTGTATAATTGTCAATGGTCCCAAAAATGTGTCAAAAGTGTCCAATTTGTATGCCGCAATATCGCAGTCCCGATAAAAATCACAGATCGCCACCATTACTAGTAAGAAAAAATAATAATAAAAAAAATGCCAGAAATCTATCCCCTATTTTGTAGACGCTATAAATTTTGCGCAAACCAATTAATCACACGCTTATTGAGATTTTTTTTACCAAAAATATGTAGAAGAATACATATCGGCCTAAACTGAGGAAAAAAATCTTTTTTTTTGATAAAAAATGTGGGATATTTATTATAGCAAAAAGTAAAAAATAGTGTTTTTTTTTAAAATGTCGCTCTTCTTTTGTTTATAGCGCAAAAAAAAAAAACGCAGAGGCGATCAAATACTACCAAGAGTAAGCTCTATTTGTGGGAAAAAAAAGGACATAGATTTTGTTTGGGTACAGCGTCGCACGACCGCGCAATTGTCAGTTAAAGTGACGCAGTGCCGTATCGCAAAAAATGGCCTGGTCATTGAGCAGCCATATCTCCCGGGGCTGAAGTGGTTATACTAATCATGTTCCTTGATCAATTGTTGCTTGTTGTATCAGTTATATTCAATATGTGAGTATATTGATTGTATTGCATCATTTAATGTAAAGAATGAGTGTAACCACTAATGCCTGCCCCTAGGTACACCCCTCCGCGCTGATTGGATATATTTCTTCTCAATAAGTTGGATAAATAAAATAAATAAATAAATATACCAATATATAAGAATATATAAAAAATATAAATATATAAAATTAGTATAAATATTAAACACCACAGTCGGTAATAGCAGCCGCTTAAAATGTGCAAAGTATGAAAATATGGCAATTTTATAAAAACAGTCCTTCCTATATAAAGTCTCTATAATATTGCAGCAGCGCTTATGTCCTTATTCGCACCGAGGACTATACGGTAAATCACAGATGAAAGAAGATGAGTGAATATTTCAATCGCTACTGTAAAAGTTCTTTTTCGTGCAAAATAATCAGTATCCACCGAGAATTCCACCAGGTATTCACCACGTGCGATATAAATTCCCCGCATGGGGATGCACTCACCAGACCCAAGTTGAAAATCCGCCCATCAAATAGGTTTATCCAGCATCAGCGTTTCTCCACTCCTTATCTCCTTATGCAGCAGACATAGCAGGAACATACACCAATTCCCCTCATATAAAAAGAAGGTTGCATATAGTGTGATACTGTATAAAAGATTTTATTGGGTATAAAACTTCCCCCCCTTAGTACATAAATGCGTACCCTGCATCAATAAAAATCAAGCGTTGTATTAGTACTGTGCCTGTTAAGGTGCTTTAGCCCCGCCGGAACTGGTGTTGTCAGGGTCCTGGCCGCCCCTTGCGGCCCAGGTTGCCCCCACGCAGGTTAGCGGCCATTCCCATGCCCCCCAGGCATCGTCGCGGGCGTTGGTGTGCGCCGCGGGCGCGTGTACGCGCGCGACCGGCCCGCGGGCGCGCTCCGGTGCGCTAATAGCGGGGGCGCGCGCCCGTGCGCGTGCACGTGCGCGGCTAGCGCTGGTTGGCGCCAGTGTCCCTATTAAAGGATCAGAGCTGCAGCCCAGCGGTGCTGTTCGTCTGCAGCTCTGACCTGAATTCCTAGTTTACCTGCCTGTACCTGTCTGTGATCCCTTGAAACCCGACCCGGCCCGTTTGACCCTGCTGACCTCTCTGCTCCTCGACCCCGGCTTGCCTGACTCTGTTTGTGGACTTACTACCTGTTGCTGAACCTCTGCCTGCCATTGACCATCCTTCTGCCTGCCGTCTTATGCCTATCTGCCTTCTCTGTGACCCGGCCTGCCTGACTACCTCTGCCGTCCGAGTGGGCCTCTCTCCCGCACAGGATCTGCTGCTGCTGCTCCGGAGCCTGCCTCTCTCTCCGGTCATCCGATCCCAGCCTGCTGTACCATCTCCTGCAGTTCCTGCTACCTGAGGACCAGCACCTGCATCCATCCTGCACCAGCTGACCCACCGGACGGACACTCCTACTCCGCTGTGCTCACGGGTCCACTGTTCCCATTCCAGTGGGCCCTGAACCAGAGCCATAAGAGAGGTCTCCTCCCGTCAAGCCAGGCTCGCCACCAGGTACCGTAACAGTACGAACAGCCCAGATGACCGAGCCTGCGGAAGGAACCTCTCCCATGCAGAAGATCTGCACCCACCTTGCAGCTCTCGCCCAAGCAGTAAAGTCTCTGCAGGAAGGCTATACCAGGTTGGAAGGACAGGTACAGCATCTTTCCAGTCCTATGGCCGCTGCACCTCCTGCGCCACCGGTGCAACCCACCTCTCAGCCTGCAGTAGTGATGCTTCCTCCAGAGCCAAGAGTGCCCGTCCCGGAAAGATTCTCAGGAGATCGGTCCAAGTTCCCTGCCTTCCGAGATGCCTGCCAGCTTTATTTTGCTCTCCAGCCCAGGACTTTTTCTTTGGAAGCCACCAAGGTGGGATTCGTGGTGTCTCTACTACAAGGAGAGCCTCAGTCTTGGGCTCACCGTCTTCTGAGAGCCAATAGCCCACAGATCCAGGACATTGCTACCTTCTTCCAGGCAATGGCGCAGCTCTATGATGATCCCCAAAGAACTGCTACTGCTGAGACTGCCTTGTCCATGCTCTAACAAGGCAGTAGAATGGCCGAGGACTACATCTCTGATTTCAGGCGTTGGAGCGCGGACACTCAGTGGAACGATGCAGCCCTTAGGCATCAGTTCCGCACAGGCCTGTCTGAAGGCCTGAAAGATGAACTGGCTCGAGTGGGGATCCCTGAGTCTCTGGAAGACCTGATTACCCTTACAATCCAGCTGGACCGTCGTCTCCGGGAACGCCGAGCCGAACGTTCCTCCCAACCGAACCGCCCAGCCTGGATGGTGGCAAGGGCCCCAACCCCTGCTTCCCGCTATCTACCTACACCTGCTCCAGTTCCAGCCAGCCCTGCCTTTGACAGTCCCGAACTGATGCAGATCGGACTTATGCGCTCCACCTTGTCTCCTGAAGAGCGTGCCAGGCGCCGGCAGTTGAATCTATGCCTCTATTGTGGTGGTTCTGGACATTATGTAAACAACTGCCCAGTCAAGACCCGTAAGTGCCTTTCTTCTGTCTCTTCTAATCCTGCTCCTTGGCCAAGCAACACCACTCACCTGGCTCTTCCCCTCTCGTTGCAGCTCCAAGGAAGGACAATCCGCACCAACGCTATCCTTGATTCCGGAGCATGCAGTTGTTTTATCGACGCCACCTTTGCCAGCCTACACGCCCTACCCCTCCGGGAGAATACCCGTGGACTTTCTGTCTTTTTGGCCGATGGATCTCGCATCAAATCAGGTCAAGTGACCCAAGAGACCTTGCCTCTACCTGCCACCATCCTGTCCCAGCACCAGGAACTATTGATACTGGATGTGATCCCTTCCCCTCTTTTTCCAGTGATTTTGGGCATACCATGGCTCCAGGCCCATAACCCCTGTATTAACTGGTCCACGGGACAAGTAAAGTTCCAGTCCCCTTATTGCCTTGAACACTGCCTACCTGAGCCCTCTGGGGCACCCACTACTCTGTGTTGCCTAAACTCTGATCAGGACCTATGCCGGGCCGTACCCAAGACTTACCATGAGTTTCTTGACGTGTTTAGTAAACGAGGGGCAGACTCCTTGCCGCCCCATCGTCCGTATGACTGCCCCATCGAGATTCTCCCGGGAGCCGAAATCCCATTCGGACGCATCTTCCCTTTATCCGAAAAGGAGCAGGAGGCCCTGAAGGTGTACATCGCAGAAAACCTCGAAAAAGGGTTTATCCGTCACTCCACCTCCCCAGCAGGAGCGGGGATATTCTTCGTAACTAAGAAGGACCAAACACTCAGGCCTTGTGTGGACTATCGTGAGCTGAATAAGGTTACAGTCAAAAACCGATACCCCTTGCCGTTGATACCGGAACTCTTCCAGAAGTTACTGTAGTATATTATATCTAATATATATATATATATGTATACATATATATATATATTATGTATATACATATTTATATATATATGTAGTGTTTTTTATGTAGTTCGTATAGACATTCTATTTAGGCATTCTAAGACAAATTCATTATGCAAGAATATAGATTGGGGATTCAAGTCTATTCTACACCTCAAAAGGGTGTCCAGGTGTCATCTCTTAATCTAATCAGTAGTCGCACACATCAAAGACAATGTTATCTGTTACCCTTTGATGTGTAAATCTTATGCAAGTTGTGTGTGTGAGGAATAGCCTTTTCACCTGGTATTTACTGATGGTAATTAGAATTGAGGGGGGTATTCATGGTAAACATTTAGTTGACCCCCCCCCCCAGTGTCAGATCAGTATATGAGAAGACAGGCAGGTTGTCAGCTGGTCTAGAGAGAAAGACGGGTCTAGGGGAAGATATTCTTTGTCATGTACTCTGGTGGATTTTGTCGTCTGTAAGAATGTTCTGTTTTGGAAGTCAATAAAATCTCTCTCTGGGAGAATCGGGTTTTGCTGCGGACAATACTTTGAATAACTATATCCCATCTACGAGGAAGGAACGATTATAGATTAGATCACTACATTGGTGCCGTTCAAGCGACCAGAAGAGCATTTTCAGGACTTAGTAGCAGAAGTCGTAACAGAAGTCGGTGATAACAATCCGTGAGTTGGACAGAAGTCTGATGGAGACCCAAGACCTGTGCTGTGACTCTAACGTCTGGTTGTGACATAAGAGAGTCTGATCTACAAAATCAAACAAGTTTGGAACCCCAGAATTATTCTCTGGAGACTGGAAACGAAGAAAAGGACTGCATCGTGTACCAGAATACCTGAGCTGGAAGCTGAAGGAGTAATTAATGCGGTGAGTAAAATATTTCTCTTTTTAAATTATTAATAATATAGTAAAAATGCTTACTCAGTGTGAAGCTAGTGTCAGTTCTGATAAAGTTAACAGATGGGTGTTAAAATGTATTAAGCGTCATGGCGGTCCTTATGAAGTGCCAGAAAAATATAAGCAGACATGGACTATGATGAATGATTTTTTAGAGAAAACTGTTTTTGATAGCAAAATTTCAGAAAGTAAAAGAAAAGGTTGTATTGTACAGGGCTTGTTATCTTGCTGTTTAACAATGGAAAGTTCGTTGAAGGATAAGGTTGAGGAAATTACCCAGTTACAGAGTGCAGTTGATAATAGCAACAAGGTTTGTCAGAGGTTACAAAACCAATCAGAATCTGAGACTGTAAATTTAAAATTGCATGCAGTCACCATTGGGGAAGCTCTGCTTGAGAAGTCTAAACGTTGTAATGAATTATCAGAGGAAAATGAGAGATTGAAATTAAGAATTATGGAATTAGAGAAGAGATCTCAGGAATGCAGATATGCATCGAATCGTGGATTCAGCAATCTGCAGCAAAATGCAAATACAAACATTCTATCAAATGAAACAGAACCTCATATTAAATCTGATAATTCATTGCCAGCCGCACCCACTGTGACCACCACAGTTTATAACAATAATAATAATGCAGGTGAAGTTCAGCTTGTAATGAAGCCTTTGAAACCAAAAGAATTAGATGCAATTCTTAAAGAAATAGGAATGATTCCCTGCCATGATTTAAACAGATTTTTAAAATGGTTTTGTGACTTGCAGAATGTCAGAGATATGTACAATCTCAACCCATCTGATTTAGACAGAGTTATGCAACATTCTATAGGAAATAGTCTTTGGGTGAGAATTAAGCAGATCTGTACTCAGCCAATGAGGACAAGGGACATATTGATGGAATTGTTATGTGTTTTGTATGGTGTACGTTCTGATGTTACTGTTCATGGGAAGATCAAACAAATGAAAAGCGAATCTCCCTACGAACTGTCAGGAAGGATAAAATCTATTATGGAAATATTGGTCAGTAATAATCTTGCATTTGAGCATGGTGGCTTGTTACATATGAGTATATTTCTACATGCTTTAAATGAAGAGATCAGACAAAATATTTTACTAGTTACCCCAAATCCTCATGATTTAAAAGACGTATTGTTGAAAGCAGACAATTTATGGAGAAAGTCAAATGAGCAAGCTGTCAAGATTGATTTAGCCACATTGTTTAGGACAAATACTGAACATAAAGATCAAAAGATAATGTCTTATGATAACAATCAAAGAGGAGACACCAGGTCAAATATAGGTGATATTAATATGAAAAGCAGAGCTGACCAAAATCATAATAAAAAGGTATCTAAGGCTTGGATACCATTTTCTCAGTTAAAACAGAAATATGACCACTTGAAGATTGAGTACGATAAAATGAAAATGGAACATAACACATTGCTGGGACAGCTAAACAGATTACATTATCCAGATCTGTTTTTGAATACAAATGACATTTCGCTAGCAGTGGGGGTGGTTTAGTTTCAACCTGTGGATGTGTAAATAGTCCTTTGTTTTGACTTCAAACAGTGTTTAAGGACCTTGCTAATTAGTTTTGTTGGAGAGTTTTTTGTCTTTCAGATATTGAAGATACTGCATCCGCATAGCATGTGAACTGCAAGCTGAAATTTCTGGCTAGTGGGGGAGAAACACTGAATAAACATTATCATGGACTCTCTCAATATTCATCAAGCAATTGACCTTTTTTTTTTTTTTTACTTTTTGACTTGGACAATGGACTTTTCCCTATATTTTATTTTTTTTTTTATTTTATTTTTCACCCTTTCCCATTTTTATTCATCAAGCCCTATTTTTTATTTTTATTTTTCACCCTTTTCCATTTTTATTTTTATTTTTTTATTTTTTTATTTTATTATGTTTTATTTCTTGAACTTTATCTTAAACCCAGAGCGAAACATTTAAACCGAAAATAATTTTTCATGTTACATTACATGTTGCATATTACATATTGCATATTGATCAATATATTTGATATCTAAGGTGAGATGCTGCACAATGGCTTGGCATAGCATAAATTATAGTATGTTGGGTGGTTTTCCTAAATTTATAAGAGGGGTGAGTGAAGTTCATCACTCCAGTCATGATTTGAAACTTTGTTGAATCAGTCATTAATATTATTGACATATGGATGAAAAAAAGACCTAACTTTACTGGCAAGATTTTCCACTGCTGCTTTGTCTGGATAGAAGATCTGATAAACGCTGATGTCAAGCTGATTCTATCTGAAAGTGGGGGATTATATATGGATTATATGGATATATGAATTATAGATTGGTATATAGATTGGTATACCATTCAGGTGGAATTATGGACTGAATGATTCAAGCAACTGCTCTATTAAGGATGGAAATGAGGAGTCGGCCTACAGCAAATTACAAAGTACAGCAATAGCAGTTTTTTTTCAGCCTTTTGAACTTGAAAGTGAATGCTGGTACATGGATGGTTCTTCTTACTATAAAGATGGAAGTAGAATTTCGGGATTTGCTGGTGTTTGTGCAAAAGCATCTTTAAGAAAATGAAAACCTTGAGCCTGGAGAGGAATCCTGGAGTTATGTGGATCGGAGCTCCCAGCACACCAAGTCTACTTTCAATGAGAGTTATGATGAAGTTGAAAATTGAAGAATGAACTGCGACATCCGCTCGTTTTTGTGCAATATTCAAGATCTTGATGTGATATAATAAGGATGTTTACCGAATCCTTTTCCAGTCATGGTCTAAAGCTATATTATCTAATGACTGTTTCATGGGGATATTTTAGAGGCTGGTGAAGAGAGATGTAACCAGTTTCAACTTTATATTTCATATGAGCCATTGTGAAGCATCCAATACCTCAAGTCGGTAATGCTATGTTTGTTGCTTGATTTATGGGTCAGTTCTAGTAGTTAGAACGACCCAAGTGGGGGTATATGTAGTATATTATATCTAATATATATATATATATGTATACATATATATATATATATTATGTATATACATATTTATATATATATGTAGTGTTTTTTATGTAGTTCGTATAGACATTCTATTTAGGCATTCTAAGACAAATTCATTATGCAAGAATATAGATTGGGGATTCAAGTCTATTCTACACCTCAAAAGGGTGTCCAGGTGTCATCTCTTAATCTAATCAGTAGTCGCACACATCAAAGACAATGTTATCTGTTACCCTTTGATGTGTAAATCTTATGCAAGTTGTGTGTGTGAGGAATAGCCTTTTCACCTGGTATTTACTGATGGTAATTAGAATTGAGGGGGGTATTCATGGTAAACATTTAGTTGACCCCCCCCCCAGTGTCAGATCAGTATATGAGAAGACAGGCAGGTTGTCAGCTGGTCTAGAGAGAAAGACGGGTCTAGGGGAAGATATTCTTTGTCATGTACTCTGGTGGATTTTGTCGTCTGTAAGAATGTTCTGTTTTGGAAGTCAATAAAATCTCTCTCTCTGGGAGAATCGGGTTTTGCTGCGGACAATACTTTGAATAACTATATCCCATCTACGAGGAAGGAACGATTATAGATTAGATCACTACAGTTACGTACTGCAACTATTTTCACCAAGTTGGACCTAAGGGGGGCCTACAACCTGGTCCGTATCAGGTCCGGGGATGAGTGGAAAACTGCCTTCCGGACCCGCTTTGGCCATTATGAGTATTTGGTCATGCCGTTCGGCCTCTGCAATGCCCCTGCCACCTTTCAGCACCTGATTAATGATGTCTTTAGGGACTTTTTGGACATTTTTGTGATCGTATACCTCGATGACATCCTAATTTTTTCCAACTCCCTTGAACAGCACCAGGGGCACGTGGGCAGAGTGCTACTTCGCCTCCGGCAACATGGCCTATATGCAAAAGCAGAGAAATGCATGTTTGAGCAGCAGGAGATTCAATTTCCGGGACTTGAGATTTCCCCAGCAGGGATCAGGATGGATCCCCAGAAGGTAACCGCTGTATTGGACTGGCCGGCACCATCAGACAAGAAGGGCATTCAGCGCTTTATAGGGTTCGCAAATTTCTATAGGAAATTCATTAAGGGATTTCTGCCATTGTCAACCCTATTGTTCAACTGACGAAGCAGGGTACACGCTTTCAGTGGGGTCCCGAGGCCCAGGAAGCTTTGGAGAGACTTAAAAAACTATTCACCTCTGCCCCCATCCTCAGTCACCCCGACCCTGCTCTCCCATACATTCTGGAGGTCGACGCCTCCGAAGTGGCGTTGGGAGCAGTGGTATCTCAACGGCAAGGCAGCAAGGACTTGATGCACCCGGTGGGGTTTTTCTCTCGAAAACTTTCCCCCGCAGAGAGGAATTACGACGTCGGGGACCGGGAACTCCTGGCCATCAAGGCAGCCCTGGAGGAATGGAGGTACCTGTTGGAGGGCGCAAGTCACCCGGTATTGGTGTATACCGACCATAAAAACCTTGAGTACCTGCGGACGGCCAAGCGACTGAAGCCTCGGCAGGCCCGTTGGGCCTTGTTTTTTTCTAGATTTTGTTTTCACATTACCTACCGCCCAGGATCCAAAAACGTGAAACCAGACGCGCTCTCGCGCATGTTTGACAATCCAAAAGATACAGCAGCCCCGGACACCATCCTATCTTCTGGCAACTTCCTACTTGTACAACCGGATTTGCTCTCACAGATCAGGGAAGCATCTGCAAATGGCCCAGCAACCCCAGGGGCCTCCCTGATACCCAGAGACGGCCTCTTTTGGAAGGGAAGTCAAGTCTTTGTCCCAGAATCTGTCCGAATCTGTCCGAATCAAGGTCCTGAACCTTCTCTCCCGCAAGGTCCTGAATCTCTGTCATGACCACCCTCTGGCGGGACATTTTGGAGTCCGCAAGACCATTGACCTGGTGCAACGCACCTTCTGGTGGCCGGGTCTAAGGGAATACTGCAAGGGATACGTCAATGCCTGCCCTGTTTGTACCCGGAGCAAGACCCCAAGAAGCCGAGCCTGGGGCCTCCTGAAGCCCCTTCCCGCACCCGACCGGTCATGGAGGATGATCACCATGGACTTTATAGTTGAACTTCCATGCTCAGAAGGATGCACAGTAATTTTTGTGGTCGTAGACCGGCTATCTAAAATGGCCCACTTCCTGCCCCTAAAGGGAACCCCGTCCGCTTCTGAAACAGCCCGCATCTTTATCAGGGAGATAATTAGGTTGCATGGGGTCCCTGCCAGCATAGTCTCTGATAGGGGGGTCCAATTCACGTCCCGTTTCTGGAGGGCTTTGTGTAAATCTCTAAAGATTGAGTTGGCTCTGTCCTCGGCCTATCATCCCCAAACGAATGGACAGATAGAACGCACAAATCAGACTTTGGAACAGTACATTAGGTGCTTTACGTCCTTTGTGCAGGACGATTGGGTGTCCCTACTGCCCTTAGCCGAGTTTTCATACAATAACGCCAGCCACTCAGCCACAGGCCAGTCCCCTTTTTTTTCCAACTATGGCTTCCACTTATCCTTTCTCCCTGATTTTCTTCCAGAGTCTCCGGTTCCAGCGGTGCAGGATACAGTGACCTTCCTCAGCCACAACAACCAGATCCTTCAAGAGGCGATAACCAAGGCTCAGGCAGACTGCAAAAGGATCTTTGACCGGAAAAGAAGGGGAGAACTGGACCTCCAGATAGGAGATCAGGTATGGCTATCTACTATTAATCTGAAGTTACCTTGCCCTTCCAAAAAATTTGCTCCCAAGTTTCTGGGGCCCTTCCCTGTGAAAAGGAGGATCAACCAGGTGTCCTATGAACTGTCGTTGCCCGACTCTATGAGGATACACCCGGTGTTTCATGTGGCCCTGTTAAAGCCCGCTATACCTGACCCCTTTCCTGATAGGGGAACCAGGCCCCCTGGACCTGTTCTTGTCGAAGGCGGCGAGGAATACGAGGTGGAGGCCATTATTGATTGTAGGAGGCGGCAGGGGCAGACTCAGTTCCTAGTTAAGTGGAAGGGGTACGGGGCTGAGGACAATTCCTGGGAACCTGATAGCAATCTTCATGCTAGAAGACTGATCCGTGCCTTCTTTACCTCCCACCCAGAGAAGAGAAGCCTATTGGGCACCCGGAGGTCGCCCCTTGTGGGGGGGCAATGTCAGGGTCCTGGCCGCCCCTTGCGGCCCAGGTTGCCCCCACGCAGGTTAGCGGCCATTCCCATGCCCCCCAGGCATCGGCGCGGGCGTTGGCGCGCGCACGCGCGCGACCGGCCCGCGGGCGCGCTCCCGTGCGCTAATAGCGGGGGCGCGCGCCCGTGCGCGTGCACGTGCGCGGCTAGCGCTGGTTGGCGCCAGTGTCCCTATTTAAGGATCAGAGCTGCAGCCCAGCGGTGCTGTTCGTCTGCAGCTCTGACCTGAATTCCTAGTTTACCTGCCTGTACCTGTCTGTGATCCCTTGGAACCCGACCCGGCCCGTTTGACCCTGCTGACCTCTCTGCTCCTCGACCCCGGCTTGCCTGACTCTGTTTGTGGACTTACTACCTGTTGCTGAACCTCTGCCTGCCATTGACCATCCTTCTGCCTGCCGTCTTATGCCTTCTCTGTGACCCGGCCTGCCTGACTACCTCTGCCGTCCGAGTGTGCCTCTCTCCCGCACAGGATCTGCGGCTGCTGCTCCGGAGCCTGCCTCTCTCTCCGGTCATCCGATCCCAGCCTGCTGTACCATCTCCTACAGTTCCTGCTACCTGAGGACCAGCACCTGCATCCATCCTGCACCAGCTGACCCACCGGACGGACACTCCTACTCCGCTGTGCTCACGGGTCCACTGTCCCCATTCCAGTGGGCCCTGAACCAGAGCCGTAAGAGAGGTCTCCTCCCGTCAAGCCAGGCTCGCCACCAGGTACCGTAACAGGTGTTATCACACCCTCAGAAGAAAGTCCGGATGTGACAAAACGTCAGGGCAGTGACCGACGCCCGGAAGTGACGTTCTGCGCCTCAAACGTGCGCTCCAGGGACTAGGCAGCAGGAAGCTGAGCGCTGTTCTATACAGCCGAGTGATAACACCAGTTCCGGCGGGGCTAAAGCACCTTAACAGGCACAGTACTAATACAATGCTTGATTTTTATTGATGCAGGGTACGCATTTATGTACTAAGGGGGGGGAAGTTTTATACCCAATAAAATCTTTTATACAGTATCACACTATATGCAACCTTCTTTTTATATGAGGGGAATTGGTGTATGTTCCTGCTATGTCTGCTGCATAAGGAGATAAGGAGTAGAGAAACGCTGATGCTGGATAAACCTATTTGATGGGCGTATTTTCAACTTGGGTCTGGTGAGTGCATCCCCATGCGGGGAATTTATATCGCACGTGGTGAATACCTGGTGGAATTCTCGGTGGATACTGATTATTTTGCACGAAAAATAACTTTTACAGTAGCGATTGAAATATTCACTCATCTTCTTTCATCTGTGATTTACCGTATAGTCCTCGGTGGAAATAAGGACATAAGCGCTGCTGCAATATTATAGAGACTTTATATAGGAAGGACTGTTTTTATAAAATTGTCATATTTTCATGTATTGCATCATTGTTCATTTATTTTACATGTTTTACAAGATATGGAATGCCCAATGTGATTGTGCAAATAAATTATAATAATATTATTTTTTATGTATTCATCATCATTCCTAATGACAAGCCTCATATTAAAGTCTCACTACCCCTTCCCTTTTTTATTGATTGTGTCAGGTCACACCCCTCTCTATATTGGTCCAATGGGGACAACTGTCCTAGTCACAAATCTTCAAGAGGGATTTTTCCTAATTTACTAATTCACTTTTAACATTTTACACTTTGTTAATGGTTGAAAGGGTGGGATTCCTGGTACAAAAATTCCTTTTGTCCTTGTGAGCTTTGCCATAAAAAAAGTGAAAACTTTATTGTTTAGACCAGGAATAAAGGCCTTTGGGGTGGGACAGGAAGTGACCCCAGGAGTAATGATGATGCCATTCAGAATACTTCCATAGCAGGTCTCAAGTCCTGCGGGAACGCATGGGAACGGAGTTCCTTTACTTTTTCCACAACAGGAACTCAGTTCCCCTTAGCAGCCGTGTCCTGCAAGACTTGAAGTATGCAAGCTGTGTGGCAGGTGCTACACCAGCAGCTGCCGACACAGCTCGCAATAGTAAGTGCCGCACACCTGACCATTCAGGCATTGGCAGTAGGGGGCCCCATGACAGCTTCCGCTTCGATCTACCTGTCAATCACAGCTAGCTGATGGGTAGATCAGGTCTAGGTCTAGCTGATGGGTAGATCAGCTATTCTGCTCACAGGACATGCAGGGAGAGAGGTGAGCTGAGGGAGGAACATCAGTTTGGGGTGGTAAGCTGAGCACAATACCTGGCAAAGTTTAATGCCAGGAGGGAAGTTTATGTGGAAATATGTGAAGGGTTGGAATAGCAGCGAGTGTGTTGGAGCCCTGCAGAGTTTGCAGCCCCCCAAGCTAACATACATCTCCTAAGCAGGAACACATCACAAGCATTCACAAGCATTCTGTCCAGATAATGTGCAGTTTATTTATGACCTTTCCATTTAACCCTGTGTTATCCAAACTCCATTCAATGAAAAGTGTAAACTCACCACATAAACACTCTATATACAAAATAAAATTCCCAATAAAGATCAGAACATGATGTTCAAATTTGCATGGAAGCACAATTGAATGAATGCTGATTATTCAGAGAATTACCGTATTTATGTTTATTGAGGATTGTTTTTTTATGTACTAACAGTTAAGCTTCAAACACACAATATGAAAATTGGATGAAAAATACCACTTTTGAAGCATTCGTGCATATGAGCGTATAATTTTTATTTTTTTGGTGGGGGAGTGGATCTTGGGTGGGAGTTCCCACACTTTTTTCCCCAGGACTTGACCCCTGTTCCATAGGGAATAAAATAGTAAATGATGAGTGTAGGTGGTAAATATTTCAGCTTCTATTGCATCCACAAAATACCACAGGGGCACTGTAAGTACCTCATAAAGGCAGAATGGCCAGGTGGCATCCTGGCAGACGGCCATGCACTTACACAGAGCACCAATGATAAGCCTCAAATTGTCTCTAAATATTTTCTTAGAATAGGTTTCCCTGCTTGTCCACTCCTGCACAGTGTTCTTGTCTTGAGTGTAACTTGCAAGGTCTATGTATATGTTTTTAATCTTCCTCCTGGCAATGTAGATGTCCATTTTGGCACAGTGGAAACATTTTTGTGTGTTACACGAGGTCATCTTGCATATACCGGGCAAGGAGAGGTTGTCAATACTGCTATTAAAATATTTTAAAGTGTTGTCAAAATATTTTCTTCTAAACCTAGGACATCACTTAATCATTCTTTAAACGAACGCTTTACCACTGGGACAACTCAACGCCAAAACGAGCCTTAACTGGGACTTACACAAATCCTCAGTAATGATTGAAAAACATAGCAAAATGGCTTATGCAACAAAAGATCTGCTCTTAGAAAAACTAGAAAAATCACACCATCGTGTCTGGAATATGTCCTTGTCCAGGTTCAGTTTCTCGACCTAATCCAGTCCAGGCCTTGCCAAATATCTTGAAGCATTGTTGGAAGGCTGGCACTGGGTACCGCTCCGGTTACACTTCTCCCTCCTGTAGACAAACCCTACACATGCCAAGTCCGCAGCCTACTGGGCTCAGATCACACATAGTTCAAATAGTTATTAATTTATTTTTCATTCCATTTGGAATACTTGAGAGTCACGGGGATCTTTTGCTATGGACATCTAACATATGTATTAGGTGCTGTGTACATTATGTCAAGCAAAGGCTTAGAGAGTGACAGCCTCGCTTTATTAAATGGCTCCATTTTGGAAAACACATACCGTAACTAATATTCATATTGCTGGTTAGGATGTTGGAGATCACATCTTAATATTTTATTCTGAAGATTCATTATTGTATTTAAATCTTATAAAGCTAAGGGTAATTTGAACTTTTTTCTTCTCAGATGGCTATAACAGTAACAGTAAGGGACAAAAGGAGACAGTTTTTGATGATAAAGCTGAGTTTTGTAGCACTGCTTTCTCAGGTAATTCTTGACAGATTACAGTATTCACTGGCTAGGGGCCAGTTAGGATTTTTCAAAAAGCACCAATTATAAAGTGCTATACCATTACCAACTAGAGGAAATCTATATTTTACTGCTCTTGCTTAAATTAAGCAATATTTAATTTGTTGCTTTGGGTTACTGCACTTTTATTCTTAGCAATTTGCTTCTTGCTTAGTTTCTAAAAGTATATATTATATCAACGTGATTAGTTTTTGATAAAATGGGGGATGTTTTTTTTTTACCATCTGTGTCGCATTGGGAAGCATTCTCTATCAGTTCTGAAGATGTAATGGGAAGTGAGAGTACATCTCCAAATAAAGAGGAAATCCCTACTTATATAAGAGCCGCTAGTTTTAGCTGCGCTTTACCGTCGTTTAAGAGGTGCTTTTCGGCCGCTATCGGGGCACTTTTTTTTTTTTAACAATACATTTTTAATGAAAATTATTAATTAACAATACAAATTGTCATTTACTTTAGCCACATGTATCTAACATGGTTACATTGATTTAAGAAGGTTTTGCGTAAGTATAAAATACTTGATAACCTGTACCAGTCTACCCCTAATGGGTTCAAACTGTAGGCATGGCCACCAAATTAAATAGATAGTAGTAATTAAAAAAAAAAAAAAAAACTTTCAAACCAGATTAAAAAGGTAGGTCCAAGATGCTAGACTACATCAAAGATATGCCCATAAATGGCTTAACGGGAAAATGAATGGCTTAACGTCGCTTTTAACCCCCGCTAGCAGTCAAATAAAGGCTTTAAAAAGTGCCCGCAAAGAGCCGCTACCTCGTCGCTTTGTAGGCGCTTCGGCGGCGATGCCCATTGATTTCAATGGGCAGGGGCGTATACACCGCTCCTAAAGCGTCCCAAAGATGTTGCTTGCAGGACTTTTTTTAATGTCCTGCCAGTGCAGCGCCCCAGTGTTAAAGCACTCGGGCATTCACACTGGGACTGCAAATGATGCATTTTTCAGGTGCTTTACAGGCGCTATTTTTAGCGCTAAAGCTCCTGAAAAACACATTCAGTGTAAAAAGAGGTCACCAGAACAGGTGTCCCAATTGGAAAATTTGCTCTCTATTCCAGCTCTGGTGACAACTGTAACATTTTGGATGGAAGCGTGGCGTGCATTTGTATTCAGCCCCCTTTATTCTGACACCCCTAACTAAAATCTAGTGGAACCAATTGCCTTCCGAAGTCACCTAATTAGTAAATATAGTCCACCTGTGTGTAATTTAATCTCAGTATAAATACAGCTGTTCTGTGAAGCCCTCTGAGGTTTGTTATAGAACCTTAGTGAACAAAAATCATCATGAAGGCCAAGGAACACACCAGACAGGCCATGGATAAAGTTGTGGGGAAGTTTAAATCAGGGTTAGGTTATAAAAAAATATCCCAAGCTTTGAACATCTCACAGAGCACTGTTCAATCCATCATCCGAAAATGGAATAAGTATGGCACAACTGCAAATCTACCCAGACATGGCCGTCCACCTAAACTGACAGGCCAGGCAAAGAGAGCATTAATCAGGGAAGCAGCCAAGAGGCCCATGGTAACTCTGGAGGAGCTGCAGAGATCCACAGCTCAGGTGGGAGAATCTGTCCACAGGGCAACTATTAGTGCACTCCACAAATCTGGCCTTTATTGAAGAGTGGCAAGAAGAAAGCCATTGTTGAAAGAAAGCCATAAGAAGTCCCGTTTTCAGTTTGCTAAAAGCCATGTGGGGGACACAGCAAACATGTGGAAGAAGGTGCTCTGGTCAGATGAGACCAAAATTTAACTTTTTGGCCGAAAAGCAAAACGCTACGTATGGAGGAAAACCAACACTGCACATCACACTAAACACACCATCCCCACCATGAAAGATGGTGGTGGCAGCATCATGTTGTGGGGATGCTTTTCTTCAGCAGGGACAGGGAAGCTGGTCAAAGTTGATGGGAAGATGGATGGAGCCAAATACAGGGCAATCTTAGAAGAAAACCTGTTATGCCGCGTACACACGGCCAGAATTTCCAATGGAAACAGTGCGATGGGAGCTTTTCATCGGATTTTCCGACCGTGTGTATGCCCATCAGTCTTTTTCTGTCGGCATTTCCGACGGACTTTAGATTGAGAGCCTGTTCCTAATTTTTCAGACAGAAAAACTTTCTATCGGAAATTCCGATCGTGTGTATGCAATTCCGACACGCAAAATCCAGACGCATGCTCGGAAACAATTTGACGCATGCTCGGAAGCATTAACTTCCCTTTTATAGTGCCGTTGAACGTGTTGTATGTCGTGGTGTTATTGACCATCGGAATTTGGTGTGACCGTGTGTAGGCAAGACAGTTTGAGCAGAATCCTGTCGGAATTCCGACGGGAAAACCATCAGAGCTTTTTCCGTTGAGAATTCCGATCCTGTGACGCGGCATTAGAGTCTGTAAAAGACTTGATACTGGGGTGGAGGTTCACCTTCCAGCAGGACAACAACCCTAAACATACAGCCAGAGCTACAATGGAATGGTTTAGATCAACGCATATTCATGTGTTAGAATGGCCCAGTCAAAGTCCAGACCTAAATCAAATTGAGAATCTGTGACAAGACTAGAAAATTGCTGTTCAAAGATGCTCTCCATCCAATCTGACAGAGCTTGAGCTATTTTGCAAAGAAGAATGGGCAAACACTTCACTCTCTAGATGTGTAAAGCTGGTAGAGACATACCCCCAAAAACTTGCAGCTGTAATTGCACTTCACAATGATGTGCCACTTTGTGTTGGTCTATCAAATAAAATCCCAATAAAATATATTTACGTTTTTGGTTGTAACATGACAAAATGTGGAAAATTTCAAGGGGTATAAATGCTTTTTAAGGCACTGTATGTTTTGATGGTCATTCTCATTATCACACACAAGAAAATTACAATATCCCTAAATTCTCCTTTAACCGGTTCCTGACAGAATGGCACGGACAGGCATAAGGGCGTACAGGTACATCCCCTTTAAGATGCCACCGTTGCGTGCTCATCGCACGTGCGTGAGTCCGGTCGCGGGTCCCACGGACTCGATCGCCGCAGGCATACCCGCGATCGTCTTACGGGACGGCTGAACGGGGAGATGCAGAAGTAAACAGCATCTCCCCGTTCTGCCTAGCAACTAGTGACACTGATCTCTGCTCCCTGTGATTGGAGCAGAGATTAGTGTTCACTAAATCACAGCCACGCCCCCCACAGTTAGTAACACGCCCCTAGGAACACTTAACCCCTACACTGCCACCTAGTGGTTAACCCCTTCACTGCCAGTGTCATTTACACAGGAATCAGTGCATTTAAATAGCACTGATTGCTGTATAAATGACAATGGTCCCAAAAATGTGTCAAAAATGTCCGATGTGTCTGCCATAATGTCGCAGTCACAATAAAAATCACTGATCGCCGCCATTACTAGTAAAAAAAAAATGTTAATAAAAATGCTATAAAACTATCCCCTATTTTTAAACGCTATAACTTCTGCGCAAACCAATCAATAATCGCTAATTGCGATTTTTTTTTTACAAAAAATATGTAGAAGAATACGTATCGGCCTAAACTGAGGAAAACATTTTTTTTTTTTTATATATTTTTGGGGGATATTTATTATAGCAAAAAGTAAAAAATAATGTGTTTTTTTCCAAATTGTCGCTCTTTTTTTGTTTATAGCGCAAAAAATAAAAACCGCAGGGGCGATCAAATACCACCAAAAGAAAGCTCTATTTGTGGGAAAAAAGGACATCAATTTTGTTTGGGAGCCACATCGCACGACCACGCAATTGTCAGTTGAAACGACGCAGTGCCGAATCGCAAAAAGTGGTCTGGTCTTAAGCCAGCAAAATGGTCCGGTCTGAAAGTGGTTAAGCAAACATGCAGTTTTGGATGACCCCCCCCCCCTCCCAAAATCAAACGTATATATATATACCCTTTCTTCCAAAGGTCTTCGGGCCAGTCTCGTAACATCATATGTCTTTTTTCTTCCTCTCTAGTGGTGGTAATGGATGGTCCTTACTTTTGAAGACCAGGTCAGGAAGTAAATGGAAGCAGTAAAAAAATAACCTGGCAGGGGTTTTTAACTTCTATAAATATACTTTAATTATTAGAAACACAGTAGAGCCTTCTTAAAATAAAAGACATTTGCTTGTCTCACTTCCATCACAGATCCAAAATAATAAGGAGTTTGTCCCTCACTTTATTATAGTGGGCAAAGCCATACAAATAATCCCTGTATGCCCTCATGGTAATCTGACTTGAAGTCGCCCCAAGTTGCCTCAAGTCGCGCGACATGATAAAATCAATGTAAGTGAATGAGAGCCGTCTTAATGCACACTACTGAAGTCGCTCCGACTTCAGAAAAGGTTCCTGTTCTACTTCAATCCGACTTCTAGGCAACTTGTACCCAGTGATTTCAATGGAAGTTGCCTCCAAGTCGGATCCTCTGTCTTAACTGAAGCAACTTTCCAGGAAGTAAAACTAGTTTTCTAGGCAAACCCCTCCCTCCCACAGAGCTGATTATAATATTATTGGCCACTGGCAAAGTCCCCTGTCCTGGAGGTAACTTCAAGTTGCCTTGCAAGTTGCCTCAAGTCGTGCTGTGATTCATACTCAAGTTGTGTCCAAGTTGCCTCCCAAAGTCACGCTGGAAGTCGTGTTGCCCCTGTGTGAATGGACTCTGAGGCTCGGTTCACACTACCGCGACTTGGGATCCGACTTTTACATTATAATCAATGAGAGCCATCTTAATGTATACTACTGAAGTCGCTCCGACTTCAGAAAAGGTTCCTGTACTACTTCAAGGCGACTTCTAGGTGACTTGTACCCATAGAATTCAATGGAAGTCGCCTCCAAGTCGGATCTCCATCTATATTGAAGCGACTTTACAGGAAAAGAAATTTGTTTACTCAGGCAAACCCCACCCTCCCAGAGAGCTGATTATTCTGTGATTGGCCACAGCCAAAGTCGCCTGGCCTGGGGGCAACTTGAAGTTGTGTTGTAAATAACTCAAAGTTACGTTGAAGTTGCTTCCAAGTTGCCTTGCTAAGTCGCGCTGTAAGTCGTGTTGCCCCAGTGTGAACCGGCACTGAGGGTTTTGGTCCAGTAGTGTGGGCTGAAGGGAAATGGTAAATATATGTTGCAAACTTCCAGAAGGGTCTTTGTTTTACCTATTGGGCTTCTGCCCAGTGAGGATGCCACTGGAAAGAAGGTCTTTCTTTTTTGAACCTTGTTCCAGTAGGGGGGGGGGGGGGGGGGGGGGGGGGCATGTGCTGAAGTCCTAAGTAATTAAAGAGCAACTCAAACTGTCAAAACATTTTTTTCCCCTATTAATAGTATGTTAAATATCTTTTTCTTTGATATAATTATTTTCTGGCTAGCTGATTGTTTAGCTTAGAATGTCTTGTCGAAGCTAGACATTCAGCTTCTTCCTGTTCTTCACCGACAACGCTATCTCCCTCTATCTGATATTACTAAGCTGTCTTTCACTTCCTTAAAAGGTTGTTAATCGTTCTAAAGCCCCATACACACGGTCGGATTTTCGCATGGATTCTGTCCTATCGGACAATGTTGTCGAAAAATCCGACCGTGTGTAGGCACCATCGGACAGTGTACGTCGGATTGTCCGACGGACAAAGTCCTATCTCCTGCTGGATAGATTTTTCGACAACAAAGTCCGATCACACCAAATCCGATCGTGTGTATCGAATTCCGACGGACAAAGTGCTACGCATGCTCAGATCACATTACAAGACCAAAGCTATTGGCTACTAGCCTCTACGTAGTCCCGTCGTAGGCAACAAACGTCACCACGTTCAGAATGATCGGATTTTCCGACAACTTTGTCCGACCGTGTGTACGCAACACCAACATCGGACAAAGTACGACGGACATGATTCGACGGACCTGGTCCTCGGATAATCCGCGCGTGTGTATGGGGCTTTAGACAGGCATGCCTAGACCTGCCCAGCCCCACCCCTCCTACCCTTCACAGACATTGATCTCCTCCTGTCTTCATAGCCTCGTTTTGGCTTCTCCTGAGAGAGAGAGAGAGAGAGAGAGGCCAGGCTTTGGCAGTATGTTTGTTTGAAAACTGTAAGATAGATTACAATGCAACATGCTGCAGATTTTCTACAGTGTAGAACCACGTGGTTGTTTCTGCATGGCACAGTGATGGCACTGATGGACACTGTGTGTATGGTGTGGCACTGATGGGCACTGTGCTCGTGGTGTGGTACACGTCCAGCTGCTGTAAATGGCGGAGAGGGAGCTGGGGAAGAAATATGAAAGAAATAAGGTACAAAAGAACATTTTTGAAAGTTTGGAAGGATACAGATCTATTTCGATTGCTCATTACATGTGAGTAATGAGTTTAAGGTTACATTTCCACTAGTGCAACTTGTCATGCGACTTTGGACAAAGTTGCATGACAAGTCACAGACCATTGATTTCAATGTCACCCATTACCATCTATGCGACTTTGAAAACCAGCGACTTTGAAAAGGTACCTGCACTACTTTGATGCAACTTTAATCCAGAGAGTGTAAAGTTGGATCAAAGCTGCACACAAATCCTATCATGCCTCTGCCTCTAGAAGTCATGCCTGTGATTGTTAGGGTCTTGCAATGTCTCATGGGACTTGTAGTTTCAAAACAGCTGAAGGGCTGAGGTTGCCTAGCCCTGGTTTAGTGTATAGTGATCATTGTAGACTGTGAGCTGAGACCCCAGAGCACTTCCAGCTACACTGACAATCCCCCCCCCCCCGTGTCCAGCTCCCTTCTCCTGTGCTAGTCTTCGCTCAAAGCCCAGCACATCTATACTATATATGTGCAATGCACCTCCCCGTCCTGTGTGGATGGGTCTTTTTTTATTTCTTTATTTTCTCATGAATTGGGATGTACAACACTGGGCAGGAACCTATGATCAGCTCCTCCCATCCTGTATACACCCACTGGCTACACAGGAAGAGTGTCCCTCCCTGGAAGTGATGTCACTAGCTTTCAGTAACCACACCCACTGGCTGCTTTTAGACTCAAAAGGAAGTAGAATTGAAATCATGTGACAGCACTGGATACTGCAAAATAAAGGTAAAAAAACTTTTTATTTTGAGACATAAGGCTGAACTTAGCCCACATTAATGATTGCAGAGGAGAATTTAAGTATTAGGCTGGACTTCCACTTTAAGTCTGCCTTGTTAGAGGGTATGTCCAGGAAGAGAAGATGGTTGTCTGTCTGGGGCATTTTAGGTAAAGGCTGCAAAGGGTCAAAAACCTGAGATCTACAAAGAGAAAGAATAATTTGACATTAACAACAGATAGTGACTGCTTGCAGAGTTACTGTAATCTATTTGGTTGCTATTAACGAGACACTAACGATTTTTCTGCTACCTAGGATATTTTGCTATTTTGGGGTATCATGGGCCCTTGACCCTCTGTCCAGAGTTTGAGCAAATAAATTCAAAAAAAGACTAAAGTGACTGGCACCAAACTTTATTTCTACTTTCCACGAAGACAGGGGTCTCCAAACTTTCTAAGCAAAGAGACAGTTTGCTGTCCTTAAGACTTTAGGGGGCCAGGCTGTGGCAAGTGGGAGTGGAAAATGCCCTGACATCAGTACCCCATCATTGGTTTTAATGGGAGAAATAGTGCCCCATTGTTGGTATCAATGGAAGAATAGTGTCCCTTTCATGGTGTCAGTAGGGGGAATGGTGCCCCATCATTAGTGTCAATTGGTGAAATAGTGCCCCAAGGGCCAGATAAAGGCACGCAATGGGCCACATTTGGCCCCCGGGCCACAGTTTGGAGACCACTGCACTAAGACAAGAATTCCACCCTGAGGGTATAAATGCTAGACCTCTACATCACCTAGGTGGTCTTCCTGAACTAAAATAAAAATAAATGTTGCGCTGCATTTTTAACTTGTGCAAATGAATCACTAGGTTTATACTTTCAAATCCAGTCCCAAAATATAAAAATAAAAAATGAAATGTTATACTGTGTAACTGAATTCTATATATATGAATTTATGGTTCATCTATTACGCCTTTGAAATAGTAAAAGATGACCACCAAATGTCACCCAGTGTTGCAGTGTCTGGACCACTGCTTCCCTGGTGACACCTATGGATTCTGCGGAGGCACAATATTCCTCCCAGCCTCCCTCCATCTGTACAGCGATAAGCAGTACAGCACCACCTACAGAATGGAGGATAAACTGCACCTACCTACATGTAACCCACAGGAAAGCTGGAAACTATGTAGCTGAGCTCACAAGTTATCAGCTCACATGTATTCTGATGGGATCACAAAGTTATTTCTTGTATTAAGAGAGGTATGGACTCCAGAGAGAGAGATATAATTTTGCCCCTGTTCAAATCATTAGTAAGACCTCATCTGGAATATGCAGTTCAGTTTTGGGCACCAGTTCTCAAAAAGGATATCGGGGAACTGGAGAAAGTGCAGAGAAGGGCAACCAAACTGATAAGAGGCATGGAGGAGCTCAGCTATGAGGAAAGATTAGAGGAACTGAATTTATTCACTCTTGATAAGTGGAGATTAAGGGGGGATATGATCAACATGTACAAATATATAAGGGGTCCATATAGTGAACTTGGTGTTGAGTTATTCACTTTACGGTCAACACAGAGGACAAGGGGGCACTCCTTACATCTAGAGGAAAAGAGATTTCATCTCCAAATACGGAAAGGTTTCTTCACAGTAAGAGCTGTGAAAATATGGAATAGACTCCCTGCAGAGGTGGTTCTGGCTAACTCAGTAGATTGCTTTAAGAAAGGCCTGGATACTTTCCTAAATGTACATAATATAACTGGGTACTGACATTTATAGGTAAAGTTGATCCAGGGAAAATCCGATTGCCTCTAGGGGGATCAGGAAGGGATTTTTTTCCCCCTGCTGTAGCAGATTGGAGTATGCTCTTTTGGGGGTTTTTTTTGCCTTCCTCTGGATCAACTGTGGGTATAGAATATGGTTTATTGGATTGTACGATATATTTTATTTTTATTTATTATTTATTTTATTTTTATGGTTGAACTGGATGGACTTGTGTCTTTTTTCGGCCTAGCTAACTATGTAACTATGTAACTATGTATTTTTGTCAATTTTCATACAGCTATAACAAAAAGCATTTAACTGTATAATTACCAGACCAAAGGGGAGTAAATAAGCAAAATTCATTTTTAAGTTTTACATACATTTAAAAAAAAAAAAAATGTTTTTCCATTTATTTAGCCACTTCACACAGATCAATATATTAGACCTGAAAGTGGCACTTTTCTTAGAGGATGGAGGGGCCTGGGTCCAAAACAAGGACAATTCCACCAAACAGAACATACTTGTGGTTACATTGCAGTCCTATTACAGACGGTTATGTGGGTTGTTTCATTTCTTTCTGACATAAAACTATTGAAGCACTCTGAAAAGCATGCATCACATTTTGGAAATATTATTACCATCTGTTATTCGTTAATTCATCAGCATTATTATTGGACATAGCTTTATCTTGTTAAGTGCCAAAACTGTGGAGTATTTCCTGTGTTCCCCTCAGTGTCAAGTTCTTTTAATTTTGGAAGGCATAGAATAACAGGGAAATGTGACATTCTTAAATGTCCTTTGTACCTCACAAGCATTCTACACATGTCATGTGTGAAAGATTTAGACATCATTATGTTTGTTCCAAGTCTGTATAAGGGCTTGGTAATCAGTGCAGATAATAAAACATTAAAGACCATACCTGGGACCAATTAAAAAAATAATAATAATTTAGTCCCCAAGCCAGCATATAAACTAAAAAAGCAGCTATATTTACCTTCAACCCAGAGTTGGCCCACTCAGTCTTATTTTTGCTGCAGGATGTTCTCATGTCATTTAACCAGGATGGATACTGTAAGGCCGACCATACATAGGTCAGTTTTTTCAAACAACCAGCGCTGCTGCCTATTGCCTGTGGAGCTGATCAAACAGATTTTATCTGGACAGAAGTGGATCGATAGATCGCTTCTGTTCAACTGCAATGGCCACATATGGATCGAAATTGGGCCACTCCCTGCTGAGCCAAATAAATTTCAATCCATGAATGACCAGCCTAAAAGGCCTTACACAGGGGCAGAATATGGGGTGGCATCGGTTCGAACGGCCAGCTTCTGTCGAATGGACATGACCAAAAAAGATCTGCAGATCGGCATCCGACCAGCACTCATTTTTTGTGAACAGATCGTAGCTTCTTATCCAAAAAATTATTTTTGATGCAATTGACTCGATAAACCGCTCTAGGAAACAAGAGTTTCACTTATCTTGTGACATTTTGCCATTTGAACATTTACTAATTGATTTTGCTTATTGCACATTGTTTATTGCATCTATTACCAGGGCCGATCCTGGGCAGGGTGCACGGGGTGCAGCGCACCCAGGCGCCGCAGGGGTGGGGGCGCCGAAGTGCCAGAGTGCTCCCCTCCCTGCTCCTCTCTTTGTGCGTGTTCAGAACACCAGTGTGAGCATAAGGCAGCCCGTCCAGTCTGGCAGTGCTCGGGGGGGGGGGGGGGGGGCGCTCCTCTTCCTGACACAAGGGTTAGCGGATTGGATTGGATGCAGGAAGGTGTTTATGTCCATTTACATCTGCTTCTTCATAGAGGAGAATAGATTGTCCAATCAGGTCCACCTGAAAAACAGACAGACGGACTCCTTCGAAACATCTGTGTGAAAGGGGCCTTAAAGCAGCAGTAAACCACAGCAGTTAAAAAAAAGCACCTGTAAGGCACTGGTAGGCTGCATTTGGTGGGCATTGGTAGGCTGCATCTGGTGGGCATTAGTAGGCTGCATTTGATGGACACGGCACTGGTAGGCTGCAATTGGTGGGCACTGGTAGGCTGCAATTGGTGGGCACCGGTAGGCTGCATTTAATGAGCACTGATAAGGCTGCATTTAGTGGGCACTGGTAGGCAACATTTGATGGACACTGATAAGGCTGCAATTGGTGGGCACTGGTAGGATGCATTTGGTGGGCACTGGTAGGATGCATTGGTGGGCACTGGTAGGCAATATTTGATGGGCACTGGTAGGCTGCATTTGATGAGCACTGACAAGGCTGCATTTGATGGGCACTGATAAGGCTGCATTTGATGGGCACTGATAAGGCTGCATCTGATGGGCACTGATAATCTGCATTTAGTGGGCACTGGTAGGCTGCATTTGATGGGCACTGGTAGGCAACATTTAATGGGCACTGATAAGGCTGCAATTAGTGGGCACTGGTAGGCTGCAATTAGTGGGCACTGGTAGGCTGCAATTGGTGGGCACTGGTAGGCTGCATTTGATGAGCACTGATAAGGCTGCATTTTATGGGCATTGATAAGCTGCATTTGATAGGCACTGGAAGGCTGCATTTGATGGGCACTGGTAGGCTGCATTTGGTGGGGTCTAGTAGGCTGCATTTGATGGACACGGCACTGGTAAGCTGCATTTGATGGGCACTGGAAGGCTACAATTGGTGGGCACTGGTAGGCTGCATTTGTTGGGCACTGTTAGGCTGCATTTGGTGGTCTCTTGTAGGCTGCATTTGATGGACACGGCACTGGTAGGCTGCATTTGGTGGGCACTGGAAGGCTACAATTGGTGGGCACTGGTAGGCTGCATTTGTTGGGCACTGGCAGGCTGCATTTGGTGGGCACTGGCAGGCTGCATTTAGGCACTGGCAGGCTGCATTTGTTGGGCACTGGCAGGCTGCATTTGGTGGGCACTGGTAGGCTGCAATTGGTGGGCACTGATGAGGCTGCATTTGATGGGCACTGATGAGGCTGCATTTGATCCATTGATCTCTGGTATCAATTCAGTAGTCTCTGACCATCTCTTGTATCATGTCCACAGTCTCTGACCATCTCTTGTATCATGTCTGCAGTCTCTGACTATCTCTTGTATCATGTCTGCAGTCTCTGACCATCTCTTGTATCATGTCTGCCTTTTCTGACCATCTCTTGTATCATGTCTGCCTTCTCTGACCATCTTTTGTATCATGTCTGCAGTCTCTGACCATCTCTTGTATCATGTCTGGAAAAACTTTCATTTTTTTTCCAATCGTGTGTACGCGGCATTACTGTATTTTGTTTATTGTTAAGAGATCATGGGAGGATCCTTAGGGGAGCATCTCTGTGTTTGAGTCGTTGCCATAGAAACATTTGTAAAGAGGAGGAGTTAGTAAGATGTGCCCATGGGGGGGCGCCAGACTTTGTGCCCATGGGGGGCGCCAGAAATATTTCTGCACCCAGGCACCTGTGACTCTAGGATCGGCCCTGTCTATTACCTAATCATTTTTAGGATAATATCTCAGTCAAAAAAGTCATTTTACAACGTCTTTTTTTTTTTCATCACTATTCAAAGAGTGTTTGATTTCACATATTTGCAGCTGAGCACACCTTTTTGTATTGTTTAGTTTCTGTGGATTATTGAGGGAAATATCCAGATTGAACAGGATCAAGAAGCTCATTCTCAGTAAGGTGGTTGATCAATCGCTTGTAGACCAGGCGCTCAAAGAGTTTGGAGGAAAAGGGGACCAAGGAGATGGTATGTAGGTTGATAAAATTGTTTTTTTAATTGTGTGGTGTGACTAGTGTGCATGTTTTAGAGAGTTGGGGAAGATTCCAGAAGAGAGGGAGAGATTGAAGATGTGAGTTAGAACAGTGGTCATCAACCATGTCCTCAGGGCCCACTAACAGGCCAGGTTTGCAAGATAACTGAAATACATCACAGGTGATATCATTTGCTGCTCAGTGATTGTAGTATTCTAGTCTGCATCTCCCCAAGCTAATACATACTGTACCTGGCATGTTAGGCCCCTTTCACACTGGGGCGGTTTGCAAGCGCTATTGCGCTAAGAATAGCGCCTGCAAACCGACCCGAAACAGCTGTTGCTGTTCCTTCAGTGTGAAAGCCCGAGGGCTTTCACACTGAAGCGGTGCGCTTGCAGGACGCTCAAAAATGTCCTGCAAGCCGCATCTTTGGCTCGCTATAGGAGCGGTATATTTGCCGCTCCTATAGCGCCAGGTCCCATTGAAAACAATGGGGGAGCGGGCCGAACCCGCCCGCAAAACGCCGCAATAGCGGCGGTTTGCGGGCGGTATTGACCCTTTTTCGGCCGCTCACGGGGGGTAAAAACACCCCGCGAGCGGCCGCAATGCGCCGCTAAAACGCCGGTAAAGCGGCGCTAAATATAGCGCCGCTTTACCGCCAGCGCCCCCACCGCTCCAGTGTGAAAGGGGCCTTAGTGGGCCTGAGTACAGGGTTGATGACCACTGAGTTAGAGAGTGTAGAATAGAGCCAGAGGGCATTTGTGAGGGAACAGAGTCCAGGGGACAGGTGGTTAGGTGGGCATTAGAAAAATGTTATGCAAACTCGTCTATAGTAATGGGGTTGAATGAGGGAAGTATTGAGTGTACCTGTGGACATGGAGTGTTAATTGGGAGAGATATCTATACAGTGGAGATCTCATCACAAATTGGATCAGTCTTATATTTGAGGTGTTTGTCGATCTCCTGGGCAGTGAGTGAGTTCATGGGTAGAGGCAGTAGAGGACGAATTAGAGAGTTAAAGGTAGAGATGAGCTGACAGGGACTGGATGAGAAGGTGTTAATGAGAGTGATAAAATAGGTCTCCTTGGCAAATGGGGAGGTAGAAATGTTATTTTTGTAGGGCAGATTTATATTGGTTGAAGTTGTTTTGAAACTTATGCCGCGTACACACGGTCTGATTTTCCGACGGGAAATGTTGGATGTGAGCTTGTTGTCGGAAAGTTTGACTGTGTGTATGCTCCAGCGGACATTTGCTGTCGAACTTTCCGCCAACAAATGTTGGCTTGCAGGTTCTCAAATTTTCCACCAACAAAACGTTGTTGTCGGAAAGTCTGATCGTGTGTACACAAGTCCGTCCCACAAAATTTCACGCATGCTCGGAATCAAGCAGAAGGAGCCGCACTGGCTATTGAACTTGCTTTTTCTCGGCTCGACGTATGTCTTGTACGTCACCACTTTCCAACGTTTGTAATTGTTGGCCAACATTTGTGTGACCATGTGTATGCAAGACAAGTTTTTTTTTTTTAAATGTTTTTTATTTTGTTTTATACAATACATATTATAACAAGCCACACAACATGGGCTGCAACCGGCCACAAACTTGCAGGTACACTACAGAAAAACAATACAACATAAAAGTTCTCACAGAAACTTGTGGTACATCCCCCCCAACTTTGCCCAGACAGGTACACAAATGTTCCTACCTCCAGCCGGAGGCAATGGACACTAGGATACAATTCCTGCGGCTCCCCGCGTTCTATCAGATGTCCTCCGTGGAATGGTTACACTCTCGACCCCCCTCTCCCCCCGCCCCATAGTGACATGGTTTAATTAAGAAGAGTTACCCATCCCCAACTGTGCAGTGTGCAAATTCTTCAATCACTCACTAAACTTCTAGCCCTTCAAGACAATCGCCCTTCCGTGTTATCTTATCTACAAAGGATCTTAGGTTATGTTCCAGTGTGGTTAATCTGATACCGTGTCCATGGAAGCCACCCCCCACACCTTCTCAAATTTGTTCAGAGCCCCTTTGCTCAAGTATGTATGCGAGGCAAGTTTGAGCCTACAACCTTCGAACAAAAATCCATGGTTTTGTTGGCGGAAAGTCCGATCGTGTGTACGGGGCATTAGTTTTGCTCCGCAGATGCTCAAGAGCACGGCTACGTTTTTTGAGACTTCTGATGTCATCTATTTGCCAGAGTTATAGGGCTTGGAGCCTGAAACTGTGTGTGGTGAGGGGAGCAGGCATGTCTAGGGAGAGTGACAGTGAACTCTTGTAGACAGAAGTGGCTGGGTTTGGGCAGGACAGGGATGAGATTTTGTGGTAGCGGTAGTAAAAGGGTAAAATCTAGGTTTTGGCATTTGGTGCACACAAAGTGAATTTTTGTTTTGCCTGGAGTCCAGCTTTAAATACACTAATGCCGCGTACACACGAGAGGACTTTTCGACAGCAAGCGTCCGACGGAACAAATCCGTTGGACAATTTGATCGTGTGTGGGCTCCATCGGACTTTTGCTGTCAAAAAATCCGACAGACTTTAGAAATAGAACATGTCTTAAAATCCGCTGGACCCAGTTCCTATCGAAAAATCTACTCGTCTGTGTGCTAGTCCGACGGACAAACAACGACGCAAGGGCAGCTATTGGCTACTGGCTACGAACTTCCTTATTCTAGTGCGGTCGTACGTCATCACGTTCAAATCCGTCAGAATTTAGTGTGATTGTGTGTGGCCAAGTCCATTCATTCAAAAAGTTTGTCGGAACTCCATCGAAAAGTCAGTCGGAAAGACCGCCGGACCTAGTCCGTCAAAAAGTCTGCTCATGTGTACGCAGCATAAGGGTGTGAATAAGGTTCAAGAGAGCTGTAATTTCATAATGAAGCTAAGATCAAGTCTTAGGAAACATGACCACAAACTGGTTGAAGGAAAGTTTAAAAATAAAATAACTTATTTTCCCAAAAGAGTAGTGGGCTCTTGGAATAGACTTCCAGGCAGTGTACCAGCAAGTGAATTTACACATTCTTATGATAAACATAGATCTATACTAAGAAGAAAACAAAAATAATAAAAAAAAATTAAAGGGGGCAGACTCAACTGACCACTTGATCTTTTTCTGTCATAACTCTTGTTTGTTTCAATAGATATATCGACAAAATATAGATCTGAGACAGGACTCAATGGGGCTAATTTGCTAAAGGCAAATGGACTGTTTATTATGCAAGGAGATTTTCACTTTGCTAGAGAATTTTACTTGTAGCTTAGTGAAAGTAGTGAAAACTTTGTAATAATGCCCAGTTACATGCAATTTCTTTTTTTTTTTTAAACAGCATTTTACTCGCACAGGATTGGTTGATGGAAGTCAGCAGAGGTTTACCTTGTTAAAGTAATTGTAAGGGTTCTTTTTTTTTTAAATAACAAACATCGTACTTACCTCCACTGTGCAGCTCATTTTGCACAGAGTGGCCTCGAGCCTCGTCTTCTGGGGTCCCCCGGCGGCTCTCGCGGCTCCTCCCCGCATCAGATAATCCCCTAGGAGAATCGCTCTCCCGAGGGGGTTACCTTGCGGCCGCGCTCCCAAGTCCAGCATTTGGCGCCCGTAGTCGCGGAATGTATGACTCGGCCCCACCCCCCCGGCGCCAAGGTCATTGGATTTGATTGACAGCAGGATCTATCCAATCAAGAGCTGGGAACCCAAGGCAGAGAGACAGTGCGTCCCTGGCGGGTCAAGTTCCAGGGCTCAGGTAAGTAAAACGGGAGAGCTGGGGGGCCAGTCACAGCCAGCTCAACTTAATGCATAGGATCCATTAAGGTGAAAAAACACGAAGGTTTACAACCCCTTTAACTAAGCTAAGGTAATATTACTCTAATGCCGCGTACACACGAGTGGATTTTCCGTCGGAAAAATCTTGGATGGTTTTTCCGATGGAATTCCACTCAAGCTTGGCTTGCATATACACGGTCACACAAAAGTTTGCTGAACTTTCGACCGTCAAGAACGCAGTGATGTACAACACTACGACGAGCCGAGAAAATGAAGTTCAATGCTTCCGAACATGCGTTGAATTGTTTCCGAGCGTGGAATTTAGGAATTATCGTAGGAATTTTGCACGTCGGAATTGGTACAGACGATCGGAATTTATGATCGAAACTTTTTTCGACCAAAAAATTGAGAACCTGCTCTCAATCTTTTGCTGGCGGAAATTCAGCCAGCAAAAGTCCGATGGAGCATATACATGGTCACATTTTCCTTACCAGCCTAGTAAGGTTGTTTTTCCTTACCTATAAAGGTAAGGGGTTGGGGGAAACAGCCTAGGACATCTGCATGGAAAGGAGCACCACTTTTTAAACTCTTAAAGACTACTGTGAATACAAAACCCACCACTTCACCTGGAGATTGCTTAGGAATTGTGCACTATATATGGGAATAACCTGCTGGATTGCACAGGACTTGTTTTCAATTTTAACACTTTTATATTTTGGACTTTTGGATTTTTTTTTCTTCACTATTTATTGAACACAGGCTCATTTGTGCTTTTTGTTTTTATGCACAGGTTTATTCGTATCCATTCACTGATTGCCCTTTTGCACATATTGTCCACATCAGTTTATTTATTGCATCTTTACACGTTATTTGCTACTCATTATTTATATATTATTTATTGTCACTTGAATATTTATTGCCACTTATATATTTTTATTGCACTACTTTTATCCATTTATTTTTACACATGGGATGTGGATTTTATATTGTTTGATTTTTTCGCTTGATGCCGTTTGTATAGCTCTATTCATTATTTGATGCTATACGCCTTGTTATTTATTTCATTAATTTCTTTGGACGCTGTGTCTGGAGCCATCCTTGTTGGACTATCCCCTTGGAGTCGCGGACTTATATTAGCGCCACATTTTTGAATCTGATTATTAATTCTAATGCACTCTTGCTACGTTTTTAAGTAGTTTTTTAACTAGCTTATCATTTTTATGCAAGCGCCCCATTATTTATATATTTATATATATCTATTCTTCCTACCAAAAGCTCTCACCTGTCTTTAGCTGGTCGAATTCACGCTCGTGTGTACACGGCATTAGAAGTGAAAATTCTCTTGCACAGTGGCCAGCCTAATTGCCTATAGTAAATCAACCACTTTGCATTCATCGTAGGAACAAAACTATATATATATATATATATATATATATATATATACACTAGTAAACATACTAGTTGTTTTAATGGTTGCATACTTTCATGTAAAACAAATGACTGTAATTGCACGTATATTGCGTATTTTATTGTTATTACCCATCAGGGTAAATTGAAGTTCTTCCTGCTGACCCAAAGACCCGCTCAGACACAGCAACCATTCAGCCATAGTTGCCAGACTGCCAGTCCAGGTCTGTACCCCTCTGTCTGACTCTAATCTGCCGCACTGAACAAATGTCAGGCGGCTCATCTTTACATATAGTTTTTCAGTCCCACAGACAGCGCTTCTGCAGACAGGACAGTTTATGTTCGACTTGTGGCCGTAACGTTAGAGCTTATAACTCTCAGGTTTAATCTGCCACATCCTGCTCATGTCACCCTTTTATAACCATTCCCGTGTCAGAAGTCCTTCCTGTAGAGTCCTAAGTGAAAATGTAATAGGAAGCTGGCATGTTCCTCTGCCCTGCCTGTGTCTGCCAGGGTCCCCTGCTACTCTGGCATCATCACACAAGCATGTAGTGCTCAGATAGCGGACGGATCGCCAGCCCATGTCTGAGATTCATGCCAGTGCTCCATCCTGAGGTAATCCTGATGGCTGGAGCCAATACCGAGTTTCAGAACACATTAAAGCCTTGGGTTCCCTTTGCTTTTTGGCAGCAGTACAAGGAACCTCCCGACAGGAAGATTTTAGCAGCATACCTCCAAACTCCACAGGCCCTAGGGGTTTAAACAACAGATTATTTAGGAGAAGGATCAAATCTTTGAAATAGTTGTAGTATTTAAAGCACTGAGGGCTCATGCATACAGGCTTAAAAAATGTCTCTTTTACAGGTGTTAAGCATTTTTTTTCTTTATACCTGTAAATGCAACTCTGTTAGATTAGGTGATCATGCACACATAGATCCGTATTTCAAGAGCAGCATTTGGAGGCATAAAAAAACAGCGCAACCCCATAGTGTAGCATTAAAAAATAAATTACAAGTTATTTTAAAATAGAAATGCACTCACAAAAGTACACATGTGCTGGTGGTATATTTTTTTTGGGGGGGGGGGTTTGGGGGGGGGGGGGGGGGGGGGGGCGCAGCCACACACCCCAGTCGGTCACCAGCCCCCCACTTACCCTATCTAGGTTACGGGCAGCCCTTCCTCTGGGCAGCGACTTCACACTGCGTCTCCTCCTCCTGGGCTTCACAGCGGCTTCCCCTGCATTTCCTCCCTCCTCCTCCTCGGAGGTCAATAGGATCGCTTCTCCTCTTAGCCAATCGGGCAGTGGGCCACAGGACCTGCTTCCTGATTGGCGAATCAGGAAGTCATTAGCGAATATTAATTTGCTATTGTCACATAACTGGGTGGGCTGAGGGCGCATAGAATGCATTAGGATAAAAAAAACTTCTGCCTTTACAACTCCTTTAATTGAACGAACTGAAGGTAGAAGGAGGGTCTCCTAAGGTGGACTCCAATGAAATGGGGGCTATGATCCTGATGTAAGGGGAGGCTCTGATGTAAAGAGGACTCCTAAGGCAGACTCTGATGTACGGGGGGGAGGGGGGCATTACTTTACTTTACAGAAGTTTGTTCTCTTTTGTTCTGCATACTATGCTGACACCAAAAAAAGCCCACTAATAAAAAAATATATGATGGGGCCCTTGTATTAAAAAGTTTGGAGACCCCTGTTTTACACAGTCTAGCTATGTGGGTATGGAAACGTATTGGGTAATACACTCTGAGTGTGTAATTATAAAAGATTTAAAGGAGAACTTTTAGGAAAAAACATTTATTTTTCATTTTGGATAGAGTATGGAAGTGTTACAACCCCTGCCAGTTTTTATTTTTTTGCCATCTGTGTCCCATTGGGGAATTTTTCCTTCACTTCCTGCCCCATAGCCAAAACAGGAAGTGACAGGAAATTACTGCAAAGTAAGAGAACTAGTGTCCCCTCTGAAAGATCTCCCTTCTATTACTGTTCTGGGGACAACTCAAAATGGGATTTTCTTTTACTTTTCTGACGATACAGTGCCTTGAAGAAGTATTCATACCCCTTGAAATTGTCCACATTTTGTCATGTTACAACCAAAAGCACAAATGTATTTTATTGGGATTTTATGTGATAGACCAGTGATGGTGAACCTTGGCACCCCAGATGTTTTGGAACTACATTTCCCATGATGCTCATGCAGTCAGCAGTGTAGTTGAGTATCATGGAAAATGTAGTTCCAAAACATCTGGGGTACCAAGGTTCGCCATCACTGTGATAGACCAACACAAAGTGGCACATAATTGTGAACTGGAAGGAAAATTATAAATGTTTTTCAAATTTTCTTACAAATAAATATCTAAAAAGTGACACATGGGCTTTCCGATCAGGTCCGCCTGTCAGTTTTTAAGGCGGACCTGATCGGACCCTCCATTCACCCCTATAGAGAGGCGGATGTCAGCGGTGACATGTCCTCTGACATCCGCCGTTATCCGATCCCGTCTGCAAAATCCAGATGCATGTCGGTCCTATTTTCCATCCGTCTGGCGAATCCGATATGATTGGATGAAAACGGAGTGTGACTGGTTCCATCACTGAGCAAGCGGAGTCCGTCATGCGGAGTCGCCCAGGTGAAAGGAGCCTTAAACCTCGTAGACACAATGTGATTGTTGGCCAACCAAGCGTCTGATTTTTGTCCAAAGGGTGTGTGCCAGGAACTTGTCTTGCATACTAACGGTACACAATTGTGGGCCAACAAACACAAACATAGTGACTTACCACGAGGAATTTCTGCTCTTGAGCGCCACCCTTTGGGCCCCTTCTGCTAATTTTGTGTTTGGTAAGCATTGATTCCGAGCATGTATGTTTGTACTTTCGACTTTTGTGTGACGGACTTGTGTACTGACCATACGAAAATCAGACAACAGATCGTTGTCTGACGAAAATTTACTAGCCTGCCATGCAACATTTGTTGTCCGAAAGTTGGACAACAATTGTCAGAAGGAGCGTACTAACGGTCAGATTTTATGACAACAGTTTGTCAACAGGCAATCTCCTGCCAACAATTGGATCGTGTGTACGAGGCTTAACTTTGATACCTCTATTTAAAATCTAGTGGATACAATTGCCTTCAGAAGTCACCTAATTAGTAAATAGGGTCCACCTGTGTGTAATTTAATCTCCATGTAAATACAGCTGTTCTGAGAAGCTCTCAGAGGTTTTTCAGAGAACCTCAGTGAATAAAGAGCATCCTGAAGGCCAAGGGACACACCAGGCAGATCAGGGAGAAAGTTGTGGAGAAGTTTAAAGCAGGTTTAGATTATAAAAAATATCCCAAAATTTGAACATCTCACAGAGAACTGTTCAATCCATCATCTGAAAATGGAAAGAGTATGGCACAACTGCAAACCTACCAAGACATGGCCGTCCACCTAAACTGACAGGCCGGGCAAGGAGAGCATTGATCAGAGAAGCAGCTGCAGAGATCCACAGCTCAGGTGGGAGAATCTGTCCACAGGACAACTATTAGTCGTGCACTCCACAAATCTGGCCTTTATGGAAGAGTGGCACGAAGAAAGCCATTGTTGAAAGAAAACCATAAGAAGTTTGCAGTTTGTGAGAAGTCATGTGGGGGACACAGCAAGCATGTGGAAGAAGGTGCTCTGGTCAAATGAGACTAAAAGCAAAACGCTATATGTGGTGGAAAGCTAACACTGCACATCACCCTGAATACACCATCCCCACTGTGAAACATGGTGGTGGCAGCATCATGTTGTGGGGATGTTTTTCTTCAGCAGGGACAGGGAAGCTGGTCAGAGTTGATAGAAAGATGGATGGAGCCAAATACAGGGCAATCTTACAAGAAAACCTGTTAGAGTCTGCAAAAGACTTGAGACTGTGGTGGAGGTTCACCTTCCAGCAGGACAACAACCCTAAACAAACAGCCAGAGCTACAATGTAAGTTTAGATCAAAGCATATTCAGGTGTTAGAATGGCCCAGTCAAAGTTCAGACCTAAATCAAATTGAGAATCTGTGACAAGACTAGAAAATTGCTGTTCAGACGCTCTCCATCCAATCTGACAGAGCTTGAGCTATTTTGCAAAGAAGAATGGCCAAGAATGTCACTCTCTAGATGTGCAAAGCTGGTAGAGACATCCCTAAAAAGACTTGCAGCTGTAATTGCAGTGAAAGGTGGTTCTACAAAGTATTGACTCCAGGGGGGCTGAATACAAATGCACCCCACACTTTTCACATATTTATTAGTAAAAAAATTTGAAAACCATTTATCATTTTCCTTCCACTTCACAACCACGTGCCACTTTGTGTTGGTCCATCACATAAAATCCAAAGATTATACATTTACACTTTTGGTTGTACCACGATAACATGTGGAAACTTTCAAGGGGTATGAATACTTTTTCAAGGCACCGTAACAGTAGACAAGACAAATAGAGAGGGTGAATCTCCCTAACAGGGGCAATAAAAACGGACAGGTGTTCTAATCCCTCTCCACACTATCCAAAACTATATACAAAAAAAAGATTTTGCTGTTATACTTTAAGAGCCCCTTCTCTAGGGCATTGGAAGATTTTGGCAGTGCAATCTCTGTCTTTCCTCCGGAGTATTGTTTGAACCTTAGAAAAAGAGGGTAGTCTTAAAAATTTAAAGTGTTCATGAAAAAAAAACAAGAGTATCATGGACAGTACTCTGTATCAAGTCATTTCCCAGGTCAAAAGCGACATCTAGTGTCTAAAATAAGCATTACAATGTTCCAATGACATTCATATATTATAATTTTTTATAGGTTACCCTCTCCAGTGTCAGCACTGCTTTCTTTATGTCAGTCACGTTTCACTTCTAGCCAGACATCACAAGATGTGACATGTGAATGTAAGTTACAACGTTATGCCTTATATTTCTCTGTTCCGCTTGCCATGGGACAAGAAGTGAGCTAGAAGTGCTGGTGGATTTCATTAGAGCAAGGAGAGCACTTAACAGGGCTGAGGGAATCTTATTTGCAAGGTTAACAATGTGCCTAAAACAGCTGACAATCAAGTCGTATAATTTAAAGCATATACTTTGTATTAATTGACCCTTTAAATGATCAAACCGGCTCATAGATTGGTGTGACTGCATCCTAAATCATTTATTAACTTGCCCATTCCTGGTTTACACTGGAGTTTAGAGCAGAATGCTTAGGTTCACATGCTTTGGAATCTAAAATTAAAAATGCATTACAGTCAAAACTGAAAATTAAAGCCCAACACTGGGAAACTTTAAAATGACCCCCTGCGATGAGGAATATAAAGTGATGTAAACAAATAATAACCGATATAAATGCAGTTAAGCAGATGGAGACAAACTGCTGTGAACTGTAGACACATATAAAACGGAAAATTGTATCAAATACTTACCGTAATTTTCCTTTCCTGAAGCCAAACCATGGCAGCATACTAGTGATAGGCTCCGCCTCTCTTCCACTCCCTCAAGATCAGTGAATAGCATAAATTAACCGCTTGCCAACCAGTAAAGGGCGATATATGTTGGCACAATGGCATGGCTGTGCAAATGGGTGAAGAGGTACGTCCCCTTTAAGATGTACACATCCAATTTGTGTGATCCTCTGGGAAGTTAGGCAATGCCCAGATGACAGTTAGATGGAGGGCTGTCGCCAGTGCCGATCCTGACCTCCCTGGGGCCCTAAGCAAAATTCTGCTGAGGGGCCCTCTACCTGACCCGTGATGCCGTGAGCTATGTAAACTATTTGCCATTGCCACACAGTCACACCTGACACTTCAGTGTTCCCAATATAATCCTCCCAATATAAACAGTCAAAGAATAAGTACAACAATATAGAACATGTATATAATATATATATCTTTACATATCTGAGTGCTGATCCCTCACTTACATCAGGGTCCCCAGAGATCCCCCACTTACATCAGGGTCCCCAGAGATCCCCCACTTACATCAGGGTCCCCAGAGATCCCCCACTTACATCAGGGTCCCCAGAGATCCCCCACTTACATCAGGGTCCCCAGAGAGTCCCTCCTTACATCAGGGTCCCCAGAGAGCCCCCCCTTACATCAGGGTCCCCAGAGAGCCTCCCCCTTACATCAGGGTCCCCAGAGAGCCCCCTTACATCAGGGTCCCCAGAGAGCCTCCCCCTTACATCAGGGTCCCCAGAGAGCATCCCCCTTACACCAGAGTCCCCAGAGAGCACCCCCTTACACCAGGGTCCCCAGAGAGCATCCCCCTTACATCAGGGTCCCCAGAGAGCATCCCTATAAAGCCCCTCCTTACATCAGGGTCCCCAGAGAGCCCCCATACATCAGTGTCCTCAAAGAGCCTCTCTACTTACATCAGGGTCCGCATCATTGCCCTTCACATCAGAGTTCCCCCTTGCACTGTAAGGTGGAATCTTGCAGACTATGATGTAAAGGGGAACTCTGGGAATGTGGGGAGGACAGTGGTGACCAGAGAAATAAAACACTAAGATAAGGGGGTTTATTGATAAAAGGGGGAAACCTTAATATCAGTGCCCCCTTACAATATTGTATTGACCCCCCAAGACTGGCCTGGCAGCACTTTCTCTGACCTCCTCTCAGGTGCATCGTGCAGGGCTCAGTCAGTCGGCTCCAGCTTGGTGGCTCTGGTTTTATCCCATCATTTCCTCTCCGCAGTCCATACATGTCTGACTTCTCCCATGACCCCCATTGGAGGCTGCGGATGGTACAGGGGAGGTCAGAGGCTGCAGAGGGTACAGGGGAGGTCAGAGGCTGCAGATGATACAGGGGAGGTCGGAGGCTGCGGATGGTACAGGGGAGGTCGGAGGCGGCGGATGGTACAGGGGAGGTTGGAGGCTGCGGATGGTACAGGGGAGGTCAGATGCTGCGGATGGTACAGGGGAGGTCAGAGGCTGCGGATGGTACAGAGGAGGTCAGAGGCTGTGGATGGTACAGGAGAGGTCAGAGGCTGCGGATGGTACAGAGGAGGTCAGAGGCTGTGGACGGTACAGGAGAGGTCAGAGGCTGCGGATGGTACAGGGGAGGTCAGAGGCTACGGAGGGGACAACAGGAGAGGTCAGAGGCTACGGAGGGGACAACAGGAGAGGTCAGAGGCTACGGAGGGGACAACAGGTCAGAGGCTGCGAGGGGGGGACAGGAGGTCAGAGGCTGCGAGGGGGGACAGGAGGTCAGAGGCTGCGAGGGGGGGACAGGAGGTCTGAGGCTGCGAGGGGGGGACAGGAGGTCAGAGGCTGCGAGGGGGGGACAGGAGGTCAGAGGCTGCAGGGGGGGACAGGAGGTCAGAGGCTGCAGGGGGGGACAGGAGGTCAGAGGCTGCAGGGGGGGACAGGAGGTAAGAGACTTCAGGGGGGGACAGGAGGTCAGAGGCTGCAGGGGGGGACAGGAGATCAGAGGCTGCAAGGGGGGGACAGGAGGTCAGAAGCTGCGGGGGGGAAAGGAGGTCAGAGGCTGCAGGGGGGCAGGAGGTCAGAGGCTGTAAGGGGGGGACAGGAGGTCAGAGGCTGCAGGGGGCGACAGGGTGTCAGAGGCTGCAGGGGGCCACAGGAGGTCAGAGGCTGCAGGGGGCCACAGGAGGTCAGAGGCTGCGGAGGGGACGTAGGAAGGCTTTATTTTTTAAAAATGGCGCCACTCTGCACCATCGTGTCACTGCACATGCGCCCGCCTTTCCGAAAATTGCCGAGCGTGTCCGGACTTCGGAACAGCGCTGGCGCATGCACAGTTGCATGTCGGCCCGGCCCCGCAGCCATCTTTTTTCAGGTGCTACTGCCCTCACAGCGGCGGTGGCCCCAGGGGTCCCTGAGCAGAGCCGATCTGCCCTTGGGGGCCCCGCACAGCAGCGGGGCCCTACGCAGCTTGCGTAGTCAGTGTGTAGGGCGGATCGGCTCTGGCTGTCGCTACCTTTGATACAAGATGATCTAGCGGACACAAGTCTACTAATATATATATATATATATATATATATATATATATATATATATATACTAATAATAATATATATTTTCTAAGTCTTTCGGAGCTTGAATCCCAGACATCCTTCTGCTTGAAGATCTTGTGATAGATACTGCCTAGTAGATAATGTCACAAACTGAACACTGTTCTGTTGGAGCAAACGGTCAAACTGATTTGAAATCCAGGAACATCGATAGATTCCACTGGGAAAGATCCTCCTTCGTGGTGGTCGAAACCTCCTGTCTTTAAAATTTGTGCAAACAAATGGATTTCTGACACATTTAAGCCTTGTTATTGCCAACCTAGTCGACACTTACAATTTCAAGGAATATAGGCTAAGGCTCTTGTCTAATCTGGTCTACAAGAAGTCCAGAACAGCTGTCACCAGAGGTGCAGTAGTGTCAATATCTCGCTCTGCTGAGAAATATCGCAAGCTTGTTCTAGATTTTGGCATAGATGTTGATAGTAAAGTGCCTGTACTTTTTCCACAACAGGAACTCAGTTCCCATTAGCAGCTGTGTCCTGCAAGACTTTGAAGTATGTGAGCTGTGTGGCAGGTGCTACACCAGCAGCTACCGACACAGCTCGCAATAGTAACCATTCAGGCATTGCCAGTAGGGGGCCCCATGACAGCTTCCGCTTCGATCTACCTGTCAATCACAGCTAGCTGATGGATAGATCAGGTCCCTGCTGCTAAGAGATTGTATTTAGTCAGACTTCTCGTGATGAGCTCCTTCCCGCCGGCCCCTCCTGATTTTCTGTCTCCTCATCCCCCCCCCCCCCCCAGTCTCCTGCATACTTGCTCTGTGTGACCCGCTGAATCCCCCTCCCTCCTTTATCTTCAGTGCCATATGATGAGAGAACCCCGAGGAGGAGCACAGCTATTCTGCTCACAGGACATGCAGGGAGAGAGGTGAGCTGAGGGAGGAACATCAGTTTGGGGTGGTAAGCTGAGCACAATACCTGGCAAAGTTTAATGCCAGGAGGGAAGTTTATGTGGAAATATGTGAAGGGTTGGAATAGCAGCGAGTGTGTGTTGGAGCCCTGCAGAGTTTGCAGCCCCCCACGCTAACATACATCTCCTAAGCAGGAACACATCACTATCTCCCCAGGCATTCTGTCCAGATAATGTGCAGTTAATTTATGACCTTTCCGTTTAACCCTGTGTTATCCAAACTCTGTTCAATGAAAAGTGTAAACTCACCACATAAACACTCTATATACAAAATAAAATTCGACAATAAAGATCAGAACATGATGTTCACATTTGCATGGAAGCACAATTGAATGAATGCTGATTATTCAGAGAATTACTGTATTTATGCTTATTGAGGATAGTTTTTTTTTCATGTACTAACAGTTAAGCTTCATACACACAATACGAAAATTGGAGGAAAAATACCACTTTTGAAGCGTTCGTGCATATGAGCGTATCATTTATTTTATTTTTTTTGGTGGGGGAGTGGATCTTGGGTGGGAGTTCCCACACTTTTTTCCCCAGGACTTGACCCCTGGGTACCTTACACCGAACTTGCCTGAGAAAACATACGCAGCCCAAGTTTCAAACATTGTATCTACTGTAGGCAAGGATTAAAGTGATGCTACCCAATCTCTAACGAGGATAAAACCTGTATAGAAAAAAAAAGGAGATTTTCTCTCTGGACTTTGCCGTTCTGAAGAAAGGGTGAATATGACTTTACCCATACAATTGGCATGCTTGACTGTCTGGATACATAGTTCAATGGAGGGAAAACTGAAGCCAAGCAGTTCCGGGCCTTCCTCTGATGAAGAGGAGCTACTACTGTCCGCAGGCTGTCCACTCGCCAGAGTAACGGAACTAATTGGGTTAACGCCACCTGCCGAGGTGCCAGGATGCTCTTCTAGTGACAGGCAACTAGGTGGGGTCTGCCTGGCCGAGATAATTGAAATAAGTACAGCATAAAATCTCACGCCACCCTCTTCAATAACAATGATATTTGAGTTACCTGTCAACTGCGAACTCCTCCAGGCAGTCTTTACTCACCAGCCTGTTGGGCATAGGTATTGTGCCACAGGCGCTGCAGGACGTTTGCTGGGATGGTAGCGTTACTCTAGAAAGAAGCGATAAGACATCATCCTTGGAACTTTCCCCTTGAATGGGAGCGGCCTCTAGGGCTATGTTCCTCCAAAGAACGTCCACCTTCCGTGGCTCTTGAACTTAGAGAGCAGGAGCATGCGCATGCGGGGCTGAAAAAAACCTCAAAGCAATCCACAAAGGGAGGCACTCTTTTCCTGAAACTTACCACACAATGGTCTCCCACCTTTGAATTTGAGGGTCTTTTGTATAAATGGTGACTGACTCATGGTTTGAGGACAAGTAGGAAAGGGAAAATAGCATCAGAGAGCGAAAGGTTTAGAGATGAAAGAGAAAAATATACATTGGTAACAAAAAAATTAAAAAGTGTTCCCTTTTTTGTTTTTAAACAAAAGTCTAAGAGAAAATAAATAAATTATTGCCCATACATACACATACACATATGTGCATACGCACATAGATACAAAGACAGGGTTTTTTTGTGCCAATCCTGAAACAAACAGCAGGGGGCATTGAAGAAAAGCTTGCCTGTCTCTCAGGAAGCAGATGGAATAAAGATCCAGAGCTAAGTAAAGGAGCCTCCAGGGCTGTCTGAACCCCTCTAATTATCCCTGACAATCTATAGCAGTGTTTCTCAACTCTCAGTCCTCAAGGCGCCCCAACAGGTCATGTTTTCAGGATTTCCCTCAGATGAAACGACTGTGGTAATTACTAAGGCAGTGAAACTGATCAAATCACCTGTGCAAAATAATGGAAAGCCTGAAAACATGACCTGTTGGGGCGCCTTGAGGACTGGAGTTGAGAAACACTGATCTATAGATCTACCCTGTGACTCTGACCCTCATTATTAACAAGAGGGCACCTTTTCCCAAACGAAAAATGTCGGTCGGTACTCCCGCCAGCAAGTGTGTAAGAGCGGAGCAGCCCGATGATGTCATCAAGAGCACCTCCAGCACAGAGAAAACATGCAAAAGCATAGCTCCCAACTGTCCCTGATTTTGAGGGTCTGTCCCTGATTTGGAGAAATGTCCCTCTGTCCCTCTTTCCTCCTCATTTGTCCCTCATTTTGATCGGATCTATATAGTTGTATATAAAATGCACTTTCTATCTTTCAAAAAGTGTTTCCCAGAGCTAAACCTTTCATCCAAATTCTAAATTGCTGCATCTGCAAATTTTAAAAGCCAATATAAAGGAATAGTAGTGCTAAAAAAAGCACTTGTGGATTTAATTAACCTTTTTTTTGATGAATTCTCCTTTAAGGGGTTGTGGCAGGGGACGTGTCCTATGCCTACATACATTTGCTAGTAGGTGTCCCTCATTCCCTTCTCAAAATGTTGGGAGGTATGCAAAAGGGCAAACATAAACAAAAAATGGAGCCAAAGAAGGCACAGAAAAGGAAAAGATCAAGGTAAAAAAGGGGAAACATATAGGGAGACATAAAAGAAAAACAAAAAGGGATAGGCAGCCCTGTGAGATACAACCGACCAAAGGAGTGAAATTAATGAACTAAATGCCCCCCCCCCCCAAGCCTCAGCCCGCAGACACTTACTGACAGATTTCGTTCCTAAAGAGGAAACACTTCAGGAACCCATCAAGACCCACAGAAGGGGTTCCCAGGCTGTTTAGCGCAATTTAGCGGCCCAAGCACTGGGACTTCGAACTGGGAGAGGCTGAACCCAGATGGATTCTGCACGGAGGCAGAGGTGCTATTCACTGATCCAGAGGGAGTGGAAGAGAGGTGGAACCTATCACTAGTATGCTGCCATGGTGGTGTCAGGAAAAGAACTTAAGCTGAAGTAGTAAAAACTGGTGTATAATAATAACAAAAAAAATATTTTGGTTTCCTCTTTCTGCATGCTGCAGAAAACTACTTGTGTGTAACTGAAGTCTATAGGTGGCAGTATTGAGCCCCAATTGTATTGCAGAGCAACGTTTGCATATTTATGAAGACCCAAACGTATACATTTGACAGTTCTGCCTATTCCAGTAGGGGGGCGTGGCTGTACGTCTGACGTCATTGATCTGCGTTCCCGATGACAGGGAACCGCCGATCACTGACAGTCAGTGTAGGAAGCGCGGGGAGAGGTTTGTTTACACAAACCTCTCCCCGTTCTTCAGCTCCGTAACCCTATCGCGGGACACCAGCGGCGATCGGGTCCGCTGGTCCCGCGGCCGGGGTCACGGAGCTCCCGACCGGGTCGCGAGCGCGCCGCTGGCGGCGCGCGCGCGACCCACAGGCAGGCACATGCACGATCACGTACAGGTACGTGATTTTGCCTGCCCGTGCCATTTTGCCGACGTATATCGGCGTTAGGCGGTCGGGAAGCGGTTAGAAAAAAAAGTTTCAGTACAGTCCCGCTTTAATTAGTTTTGTTAAATTCGGTTGATTGTTTCAATTTGTATTCAGGATGCGAATTCGGAATTAGTTTTATGTCTTTTTTTCAAAAATTGTCTTCAAACGTACAGCCTTTTTGATTCGAAACATTCAAATCGATAAATTTTGAATCGGTCTAATCGAAAATGTTATACTTCTTCGGATCCGAATGCATCAAAGTGAACAAACAAAAAAAAAAAAAATCTTCATCAAATGATTACAGTGACTCTGTAAATTACCGTTGGCTTTACAAAAACAGCATTATTTCGGAATGGTACTCTAATAACACACAGTCTTTGATTTCGGAAATATGTCTACAGTTCGAATTCGACTGGAATTCGATGTAAAATTTGATTTGAATTTCAATTTGAATTTTGGAAATTCGGACAAATTTTGTTTTCGTTATTCGGAGCATTTGGTGAACTTCATTTATAGTTTAATTCAGGTATTCGGAAATATCCAAATCTCTGAATAATAAAAAATGTGTCTGAATATTTATTTGTAACGAAACTAACCGCACATGTCTATTACACACAACTAGCATAATTACCAGCATATGATGATATCAACTTCTGTCCTCCCTGTTATCTGTCATTACAGCAGCACTGCTATTTGTCATCTATCATTACAGCAGCAGTTACACTGTGAAATGGAGGGGAAGCATGAGGAGCCAATCAAGCTCCTCTTCATGCACATGTGAAGACCAGGGAACGTGTTGACAGGAGGAGAGAGAAGAGTGAGGTGATTGCTGATCCTTCTCTGTCCAATCAGTTGGCCACATGACTAGGGTAGCCAGATGACTTACTGCCCTAAACCACACATGTACCAAATATCCTTATGCATCTATAATAATAATAACAAAAGACACTGACGCCTGCTGGATGTAAATGGCCTGTTCGGCCTTTTAATAAAATAACTCAAACAATAAACTTTATTAACTTCTGTACCATCTAAACTTTTTACCTTTTCTTAAACTCCTCACCCAGCTAATCAAACTTATTATTTACTGATCCCTGACGACCACTTGCAACTAAGCCTGTAATCCCGTTTGTTGGCAACCTCCCCAGCTGCAGACTCGCCTCTGGGACTTGCCAACTGACCACAGACCCCCCAACAGATTAACCCGTGAGTCTGGCCAACTGTCAGACCACCCGGGCGGACTCCATACCTGTGATGGGTCCTACATTTTGAATAACTCATCTTAACTGAGTAACTTTTAAACTGTCGTCAAGGAAACCAAAACGCCAACCCTAGCTTAAAATTCAAACATAAACCACCTCACCCTTCCAATAGGGCGGGCGGGAACGTTTCTCCTTGCCTGCTGCCTCTGGACTGGTGACCTTTTCTTGATCCCCACCACACCAATGATCTATACTCCACCCACCACTGCTGGACTCCAATCAGGTAAGCCCCCCTTTATCAATATACCAACCCCTTACTGAACCTCCCAGTAATACTTGCACCCTGTCATGTCTGCACTACGCTTACATTTCACTGCAGCTCCGTACATGTCTGGAGTGGAGGTGACGCCACTATTTAATTAATAGTAACAGAGAAAATGGTGCCACCGTGCTGCACTGTCTGGCAGAGGTGTATGAATCACAGATAAGACAATTCTAATATAAGCATTTATATTCCTATCTCAGTTTATTGAGCTGGTTTTCTGCACATTCGATTTAACAAAAATAATGTAATACCTTTTCCATTTGGAATAGAGAACAGCAGAAGCACAGAGAGGCTTAAAATGACCAAGATTTGCTTTCTTCTACAGTATTTATATTTATGGGATTTCTCATGCTAAGAATTAATTCCTTCTCTGAGGAGCGGAATAAACAAAATGTTCACATAAAACCAAAACTATTTGAAAACATTCCAATTGCTCTTTAGCAGAAAAAAAGAAAAAAAAGAAAAATTAACATAAATCACAGCAAAAACTAACATTATTATTATTATTACTTATAGCACTGTACAAGCTAAAGCTGCCCATGCACCATTTGAATATGTGGCCCTCTCCCGCCCGACATCCTTTGATTAGAAAAATTGTCCCTGAACAGCAGCTGATGCCAATCAGATGCAGCTGCTACTTAGGTAGTATGACAGCTGGCGGCATCAGCTGTCATACTACAATAACCCAGCAGGGGGAGTCATCCATCCATTCTATACAGCGCATGGCAGTGATCTTACAGTGTATGCACATCTTTAGTGATACAAAGATGGAGTATATGGCTATACACAAATATACTACAAGCATATAAAAATCCCCTTTTCCAGTACATACAACTGTAAGTAGACACATTCCAAATAAACATTCAGACAAGTTTTTCGTTATTTGGATATATTCGAATATCCGAATTACAGAATAAACAAAGTTTACCGAATGCTCCGAATAAGTAAACATAATTTGTTCAAATTGCCAAATTCAAATTGAAATTTTGAATCGAATTCCATTCGAAAACGAACTGTAAGCATATTTCCAAAATCAAAGACTGTGTGTGTTATACGTACCATTTCAAAATAATGCTGTTGTAGTTAAAGCGGTTGTATGCCCTGACCAAAGAAAACCTGTAAAGCAAAAGCATAATGAGCTTATGGATTCATTATGAAATAGTTACCTTAGAACGAAGCGCCCGCACCAACTCCCGACCACCGCTGAGGGAGCAGACATGTTGCCTCAGCGTTTCTTTTGGGTTCATGGCTCCAGTGCCGTGAGTGGCCAGAGCAGCGATGACATCACTCTCACACATGCGTGGGAGTCCTCCGTTTTGGCAAGAAGCTGTGATTTTCCGGCAGCATCCGCCGGACCTTCAGAGCGCATGCGCCGCTGACGTCAGCGGCTGCATGCAAGGTGAATATCTCCTAAACCATACAGGCTTAGGAGATATTAATTTTACCTACAGGTAAGTCTTATTATAGGCTTACCTGTAGGTACAAATGTGCAAGAGGAGGATACAACCGCTTTAAGCCAATGGTGATTAAACCACTTCCCGCCCAGCCTATAGCAGAATGATGGCCGGGCGGTGGTTCAGTTATCCTGACTGGACTTCATATGATGTCTTTGAGGATAAACGTGGGGGGGGGCGCGCAGCGCGGCGATCGGTGGTGCGGCGTGTCAGTCTTACACACCACTACACCGATCTGATGGAGGCTCTTTACCACGTGATCAGCCGTGTCCAATCACAACTGATTACAGTGTAAACAGGAAAAGCCGTATATCGGCATTTCCTCACTTGCATCTGACAGATGTGAGCAGAGGAGAGCCAATCAGTGGGTCTCCTGACTGGGGGGCCCTGCGCTGATTGATTATCAGCACAGCCCCCCCTGCGGATGCCCACATTGGACCACCAGGGATGCCACCAGGACCACCAGGGATGGCCACCACGGATGGATGGCCAGGTATGACACCCATGGCCACCAGGGATGCCACACAGTGCCCAAAATATGCCAATCAGTGCCCACAAATGATGCCAGTCAGTGCCCATTACTAATGCCTGCCAGATGTCTCCTTATCAGTGATGCCTATCAGTGCCACCTATCAGTGTCCAACAGTGCCACCTATGAGTGCCCATCAGTGCCGCCTATGAGTGCCCATAAGTGTTGCATACCAGTGCCACCTATTAGTGCCCATCAGTGCCGCCTATCAGTGCCCATCAGTGCCACCTATCAGTGATGCCTATCAGTGCCACCTATCAGTGTCCAACAGTGCCACCTATGAGTGCACACCTATGAGTGCCCATTAGTGCCGCCTATGAGTGCCCATAAGTGTTGCATACCAGTGCCACCTCATCAGTGCCCATTAGTGCTGCCTTATCAGTGCCCATCAGTGAAGGAGGAAACCTATTTATTTACAAAATTTTATAACAGAAATAAAGAAAACCTTTTTTTTTTTCAAAATTTTCGGTCTTTTTTTATTTGTTGCACAAAAAAATAAAAGCCCCAGCAGTGATCAAATACCACCATAAGAAAGCTCTATTTGTGGGAACAAAATGATACAAAATTTGTTTGGGTACAGTGTAGCATGACCACGCATCTGTCATTCAAAGTGCGACAGCGCTGAAAGCTGAAAATTAGCCTGGGCAGGAAGGGGGTGTAAGTGCCTGGTGCTGAAGTGGTTAAAGAGTCATTGTAATCAAAATGCACTTTTTAAATGTAAACATTTTGGATGCCACATTCGAAGCAAAAAAAAAAAAATTTTCAACGTTTCAAATCAAAGAGAATTCAATAAAATACATAAAACGAATTCTGACTATTAATTCCGAATATGAATTGAACTAATCAACCGAATTTAACAAAACTAAATAACTAGATTAACGAATCTAGACGAAACTATTTTTTTTTGTCACGCACATGTTTAGCTGTAAGGAAAAAAGCTGCACCGCAATTATAAGACATACAGGAGACAGAGCCTTCCCTATCTATCTTGCAATACAGTAAATAATATACTATCCAAAAATTAGTTTTATGGCACTTCTTGTAAACTATGTAAAGATAATGTACATGGTTTGACATGAGGGCATTTTGTGCATTCTAAAAGTTTATCAATAATTTATACTCTGAATGGTCTAAGGTTTTCAGCGGTGTACCCCAAGATTCAGTGTTGGGACCCTTACTTTTTAATATATTTATAAATGATACAGGGTCTGGGATTAAAAGTACAATTTCAGTGTTTGCAGATGACACCAAGCTATGCAGTGGAATAACGTTCTTACAGGATGTCTCCAACTTACAAGCCAACCTCAATGCGCTGTTTAATTGGGCAACTATGTGGAAAATGAGGTTTAATATTGATAAATGTAAAGTTTTGCACTTGGGGGCTAAGAATATGCATGCATCATACATACTAGGGGGAGTACAATGGGGGAATCCATAGTGGAGATTGGATAAGGATCTGGGGGTTTTGGTAGATCATAAGATAAATAATAGTATGCAATGCCAAGCTGCGGTTTCCAAAGTGAGCAAAGTCCTTGACCAGTGCAGCCCAGATGTCCCCAACCTTCTTTATACTGCCCAACCACTCATACTCCACCAGCCCCCTTACCTTTATCTAAATTAACGAGACCACACCTGAATTTGGAGTATAAATGGCCATAGCAGCCTTTTTATTCAAAAATTTTAACATATAAACATCTGTAAACAACAACTATCAATCACTCAGTCTGTTGGTCTTTGACGGCATCCTGAACTTAACACATATTCCACCACTACACTGTGGGACCTTTCTCCATGATAGGCCTCCAGCCGTACCACACCACAGCTCAGAGACAGCCCCCTTCCCGCAGTGCACCCAATACTGTATTCCGGCTAATCCTTCTAATGCCCCGTACACACGGTCGGAAATTCCGACAAAAAATGTCCGATCAGACCATGTTGTCGGAAAATCCGGCCGTGTGTGGGCTCCATCGGACTTTTTCCGTCGGAACTTCCAGTGACTTAGTGACTTAGTGACTAAGCTTGAGGAAGGAGCACAACCGTTACGTTAACATGGCCCGTACGCTCACGAAACGTGTTGCTTGCCAGTGACGTCATTCCGGTGTGCCTGGAACCTACTGCGGACCAAGCCTCGCTCTGAGAACTTTCTCTACCGCAGCCAGCTTTTCCATCTCAGCGGTGTACTGAGACGACAACCCCAGGAGGACTGCACCCAGGACCGAAACGGAGACCGACCTGAGGACATTAGATGGACATACATAACATGCCTGAAACAACTTTACTAAATGTGAGTTGCCAAAACACATGTTCTAAATAAATTACCTTGTTTAAAACTACTGCACCCAGAGGCGCCCCTCTCTTTGTCTTTTTTCCTACAGTTACTCCTATTGAACATATTACTTATGAATTTTTTATGTCGCATTGTACCCATATATGAATGTTATGATTACAAGAGCTAATCCTTCACCTAATGACTTTTTATCAACTTTACATCAGCCTCTTTGCGCATTTTACTTGTATAAACAGCAATAACAGAACCCTGTCATCACTACAAATCACGTCCTGTGCCGTAAACTCACCTGCAACCAGTGTTGGTCATCTTACTTTTTAAAAAAGTAATTAGTTAAGTTACAAATTACTTCTCCCAAAAAGTAATTGCGTTAGTAACTCAGTTACTACATTGGAAAAGTAATTAGTTACGCAGCAAAGTAACTGACTTTTTTTTAAAATATTCTATAAGTGTAACTAAGGGCCGGGTCTAGTATTACTGTAACCAAGGGGCGCATTTATTATTATTGTTATATATCCTGTAACCAAGGGGCTGCTCTATTATTACTCTAACCAAGGGGCAGATCTGTTATAGCGTGTAAGCAAGTGGCGGGTCTATTGTTATTATATCGTGTAAGGGGCGGATGGCTACAGAAGAGGGCGAATGTTAAATTAATGGGCAGAGCTCGATATATAACAATAGTAATAAATGCGCCCCTTGGTTACAGTAATACTAGACCCGCCTCTTACTTACAAGATAGACGCCTCTTGCAGAGTAGCACGAGCATCAGGAGCGTGCGGCATCGCCTCGTACAATTACATGTTAACTGCACCTGCGCGGTGTAGAGTTCACTCAGAGCTGTTTAGGTTTGGCAATTTTCGGAAGCTCCGTAGTCCTTCGTACTGCGCAAGTCCTGCGCCTGCGCAGTACAGGGGGTCCTTATCCGGTGGGGGAACTTTTTCGGCAGGACACCAGAATTACACTACTGCCATCTAGTGGCGGTAGATGTAATTGGGGTAACTAAGCCAAAGTAATGGGAACTGAGTTACCATGAGGGGAAAAGTAATCAGTTAGATTACTCGTAACCCTCGAAAGTAACTGCGTTAGGTAACTCAGTTTATTTTAACTCAGTTACTTACATCACTGCCTGCAACCCTCTTAGAGCGGCTGACCAATTCCCCAATCCGAAATGCACCAAAAATGGCTAAAGAAAACTTCTTTATACTACAATATTACTTGATTAGGATATTAATAAGAACATTGGGTTTTCAATGAATAATATAATATATATATATATATATATATATATATATATATATATATATATATATATATATATATATATATATGAAAGCATATATAGTATTTGATCTTATGTTAAAGTAAACTTATATTGTATACGTTTAATGGTTTCACACATTGTTCTTGCCCACTCCTCAGGAATTTCAATGCATAAAGACTGAGCGACCCTTATCCTAGCGTGAAAGGTGGGAGGGAAGATATGACTTATTAGAAGAGTATGTAGGACTATAATGCTCAGAGGAACTTTAAACCAGCCCTTTTAAAGATAAAGATTCTTCATCTTAAGAATATAATACATTATTGATATTTTAATATTCTACATTTTGATATTGTTCTTGTAATATTTTGCTATTTTATCAAATCAATTTTTGAGTTTTTACACAAGAACTGAACAGACTTTCTTGGAACTTTCCTCATCAATATAATTTACAGAATATCGATATTAATACCAGAATAACGGTATTTTAACAGTGGCGAGCCTTAACCAGTTTCATTTTGTCCGAATATCGAACATTTTTGAATTATTTCTCCTTCCGCTTGAAGAGAGGGAAGATAAGCAAGACAAGCATTGATTATGCAGTCAGGCTTCCAGGAGATATAGAAACAGCAAATTAACTTTCGGCATCATCGAATGAACCTGGAATCATAGAATTATCAGAATTGGTGAGACATTTGCGCACATGCAAGGAAACTCTGTTTCTTGATGATGTAATTAAAACTCTGTTTCTTGTTTCTTGATGATTTAATGATGTAATTGTTTCTTGATGATGTAATTTTATTGATGAATTATTTAGTGAGCGTAAATTAGAATTAAAAAATCTGTCAAAATGTGTTAAAGATGATGAATTATGGTGTTACATGTTAAATGAATGTTTACAGGCCAATATTAAGATACAAAAATCAAAATGTACTTTTAAGAAACTCCTCAAACAGGTTAAAAAACGTTATATAAAGAAAAAAGCTGCGCTAAAAGTTAATGTTAAATATGAAAAGTGAATGGTTGTTCCATAAAATAAGTAGTGTGTACTGAAATTACACTGGATTAGAACAATGATCCACTGAGCAAATGAATGTAAACCTAAATACATATATTGTGATCAATGTCATGTGAAATCCTAAGATAGGTTGAAAGATGATTCCTCAGCCCTCTATAGTGACACCATACACGACACCCATGAAGATGTGACAGGGTACAACAGGAAAGAATCCTCCACCAATAAAAATACTGCCGCTTATCAGCTGGCTAGATCTCTTGTTTAAGGAGATCTAAAATGCCTGTGGCTTATCCCCCAGCCAGGGTCTCTGTGTCAGGTGACGTCAGCATGCCGCTCCTCCCCACGCCATCTCGTCAAAGGTGACGTCCTCAAGTGATGTCCTCCAGGGTGCCCCTGGAGGATGTCACCTTTGATGAGACGGCATGGGGAGGAGTGGCGTCCTGACATCACCACAATTCCACGCTTGTCCCGGAAGCAACGGGCAGTGATCGAGAGCCGGCTGGCTCGAAAACATGAAACCCACTTTTTATATATGGCTATGGTAGCTTTTTTATTTCTACATGTGCAATGAGTATATATCAGTTACGCTGTGGATGCCTTTGGTGAAAGTTTGGAAAGTTTGTCAACATCCTGTTATCCTGAACATTTGGAAACACCTGCTGTTTTACTGAGTGGAGCATTGGTAAACATCTTGCTATCCTGACACAGAGACCCTGGCTTGGGGATAAGCCACAGGCATTTTAGATCTCCTTAAACAAGAGCTCTAGCCAGCTGGTAAGCGGCAGTATTTTTATTGGTGGAGGATTCTTTCCTGTTGTACCTTGTCACATCTTCGTGGGTGTCGTGTGTGGTGTCACTATAGAGGGCTGAGGAATTATTTTTCAACCTATACTGTGGACTATTTAACATTACTAACTTTTGTAGCACTTGATCAGTTACATCTTAGGATTTCGCTGGACATTGATCACAATATATGTATTTAGTTTACATTCATTTGCTCAGTGGATCATTGCTCTAATCCAGTGTAGTTTCAGTACACACTACTTATTTTATGGAACAACCATTCACTTTTCATATTTAACATTAACTTTTAGCACATCTTTTTTCTTTATATAAAGTTTATTGTGTGTATCTCACATTAAGTTGCTGCAGGAATTGTATATTATTAAAATTTTATTTAATTATCCACTTTTCACTTTAGATTTAATTTCTTGAGTGATAATTAGACAGCGCTGTATTACCACTTTTTTAAGTTAAAAAACTTGATAAAGTTAGTTAAAGTTTATGACACAATGATATTAGGAGTTCCTAAAAGGAATGTTGTTGGTACAAAAGGGAAAACAAAGACTCAGCAGGATAACAGTGTATGTGTTAATTGTCTGATTTTAACTGAGAGAATAGATGATTTGCAAAGTGCAATTCAAATAAAAGATATTCAGTTGTCTGAATTACAGAATAAAGTAAAAAGCATTTGTGTAAATTCTAAAGCACAGTCAAGTAAGAGTTTAGAGATTGATGACCAGGATCATGAAGTTTTGCTTAAAACAGAATTAATGAATAAAGATGCAGTATGCAAAGAAGGATTGGTTCTGAATTCTCTCAAGCAAGGCATCATCAAACCATTGCTAAAGAAACCCAACCTCGATCCCCAAGATCCGAACAATCGCAGACCGGTAACAAGCCTGAACACCATTTCCAAGATCATGGAGAAAGCAGTAGTACAACAGCTTCAACTTCACCTGGACACACACAAGCTCTTGAACCCACTACAATCAGGCTTCCGCCCAGGCCATGGCACTGAAACGGCAATCCTGAAAATATGGGATGATGCCCTAGAAGCAGCGGATGATGGAGAATCGTGTCTTCTGGTATTGCTGGATCTCAGTGCGGCGTTCGACACAGTGGACCACAACACCCTTCTCAGCCGCCTCAAGGAAGTGGCAAGAGTTACAGATGGAGATCTTCCATGGTTCGCTTCCTTCTTAGGAAACCGGTCACAGACAGTGAAACTAGGAGCCTTTACTTCAGAAACCCGGGCAGTTACGTATGGAGTCCCTCAAGGATCACCATTGTCACCAGTACTGTTCAACATTTACATCCGGCCACTCTTCAAAATTATTAACAAATCGGATCTATGCTACCACTCATACGCGGACGACACTCAACTGTATTTTCGGATCACCGGACAAAAAGACCAGTACCACGAACTAGGAAAGTGTCTCACATTGATAGATGACTGGATGACCACTAGCTCCCTCAAACTAAATGGATCGAAAACAGAACTACTGCTCCTCGACGCAAACCAAAGGAAAAAAACGAAGACCCCTTGGACACCACCAACCATCCTTGGACAGACAATTCTTCCAAGCAACAAAGCCAAAAGCCTCGGAGTAATCTTTGATTCAGAGATGACCATGGAGGCGCAAATAGGATCCGTAATCAGCGGATCCCACCATCTCCTCCGCCTGCTACGCAGACTCATCCCCTTCATCCCGGAAAAGGAAAAAGCGGTAGTAGTAGGAACGATCATCAATTCGCGTCTCGACTACGCAAACTCCCTCTACATAGGATTACCGGATTACCAGATTGCGCGCCTTCAAATTATCCAAAACACAGCAGCAAGACTAGTCACCGGAAAGAAACCCTGGGAATCCATCTCCCCATCACTAAGGACCCTCCATTGGCTCAAGGTAAAAGACAGGATCACATTCAAGACCCTCTGCCTCACCCACAAACGTACACAAGGAAATGCGCCTCAATACCTTTGTGAGAAAATAGAAAAATACATACCAAATCGCAGCCTTCGATCAACAAACCAAAACCGCCTTCTCATCCCAAAAGCCCGCTACAAATCGAAGATAGAACGAAGATTCGCAGTACAGGGACCTCGACTATGGAATGCTCTACCAAACAACATCCGCATGGAAGAAAACCATCAGGCCTTCAGGAAAAAACTCAAGACCCACCTCTTCTAAACATGGCATCACAACAAGAGCAGACAAGCGCCTTGAGGCGATTCAGTTTGCATTTGCAGCGCTATACAAATCATTCATTCATTCATTCATTCATGCACACAAAAGCAAAATGGCGATCAGAGAGTTGCCACGTGTATGGCCACACCCAGATGTGGTGAGATACACGTCACAGGCAGAACCAACGTTTCAGAGCAGACAGGAAATGTTACTTGCTTACATTGTAAGAAATGTGGCCATGTACAGAAATAATGTTTAAAATATAAATTAGACTTTGATTGACTGGCTAGCCATGATGTCCCTGTCACAACTCAGCAAAACACTCCATCTCTCGGGACAGACCCATAGACCACTCACAATATTTGAGGATATGTGTAGTCTCTCTCAGATCCCCAAACACCCTCTCTCTCTGATATATAAAGAAATACAGTCCTATACTTACAACACACTCCCTAACTTCACGCAAAGGTGGTCCAGGGACCTGGGCGTGGAGATATCCCCGGAACAATGGCACACCTCATTCACACTCACACACAAGCCATTTATTTCCGGGTTCTCACAAGAGAAGAATTACAAACTTCTATCTTGGTGATACAAGTATCCATTCACGGTACATAAAATGTATCCCAATACTTCGGATGTTTGCTGGCGCTGTCTCAGAGGAAAAGGCTCTTACTTCCATGTGTGGTGGGAATGCAATCGAGTTGGCCCTTACTGGAACAAGGTTTTTGACATAGACAATGATTTATACAATGTGACCCTTCTATCCATCCTACCAGGCCCCATTAACTCCCACAAAAAAAGCCTCCTCAGATTCTTTCTATCTGCAGCCCGCCATGTCATATCACAACATTGGAAAACAGAAGTCATCCCCCCATCAACAGATGGATAGACATTATCAACGACACCATGCTCATGGAGGAGTTACAGGCAAAGATGGGGGACACGTGGGATAAACACATGCAATTATGGTACTTGTGGCTTCACCACTCATCCTCAGACCTCCTCCTTAACAGAATTAAAGGAACCACTGCACACTTGCAAAAAGGGCTTTGTGTTTTTGTGTATTACAGGAATGCATACAATTTTGTGCACATTCCTGCAACGCAAAAATGTCCACCTAAAACAGGGGCAATAAACTGAAATTCAAGAAGGCCCAATTGCTAAAATTTTCTTCCAGCTGAGGTCTGAATTGCTCTCTAATATAACAAAAAGTAGGTAGTAAGTAGGAAAATAGAACCAGGTTACATAAGGTGTCTCTATCAGACTCCCTTTTACATCTGGTCTCCTAACTAGAGCTTACATCAGATGTGCCACCACAGCCCCACTTACATCAGATGTGCCACCACAGCCCCGCTTACATCAGATGTGCCACCACAGCCCCACTTACTTTAGATGTGCCACCACAGCCCTGCTTACATCAGATGTGCCACTACAGCCCCCTTACATCAGATGTGCCACCACAGCCCCCTTTCCCCCTGTACTTACTCACTAACTGCAAAGAAGTTCCTGGTTTCTCTTTCAATCTTCACACACTCTGTGTTCGTTCCTCGGCAGTGCTGCTGAGACTTTTCAGACCGTGCCGGCTCCGTGATTGGCAAAATCGCACAAACAGAATTGTGGGATGCCTGTCACTCAAAAGAAGTTTTGCTTTGCGATTGGGGTGCCATTGTCCCCATCCCCTCCTATTACAAATCTTCTTCCCCTACCAGCACAAATCCTCCTCTCCCCAATACCCCCATGGCAGCCGGCAGGGGGTACCACGGGGCCTCCTGTAGGGGCCCCAGCACACAGGGGGGTCGGAGGGGGGGGGGGGCAATTACAGAGGAGTCAAAACATAAGGGAGAGAGAGAGGCGCCAGGTAGTTGCTGGTGCATTTGTTTTTAATAAATTAAATGTTTAAAAACAAAGCCAATCACTCTCCATGTCAGAGCTGTAGGCATGTCAGTCTGTAAAGTCCAACAGTTCAGTTCTCCCACATAGAGGAGTTTGGCTCCCATGGTTGAGACGCAGGATCTTTCATTCTATTACTAGGTTAGGACCCACTAATTCGGGGTACTTTGTCGCAGTAAGTGGGCTTAGCACTATATAACCATATAGTGTGACCAAACCCCCATATTTTTTGAATATGTTCAGGTGTTTTTAACTAGCCCTGCAGGAAACGTCATTCTTGAATGTGTGCGCTGTAATATGTTCGCTATAGTCTGTAAAGTCCGCCGCCCCATTCTCCTGATCTACGCTGCTGTTACCACTGAATTGCTGCAGGAAACAGGAATGCCTCTGGAATGCTCTGATTGGTCACAGCACCAATCGATCAGCGATCACATGTACACAAACCGGCGTCACGTCATGACGCCAGTTCCTCCCTCCCCTCTCTGTACCGATCGGTACAGTGAGAGGGGAGAAGCGGAAAGGGGGAGAGATGGGACCAGCGCTGTGGGCTGGATGTGTAGTGCCCACAGCGCTGGTCAGTGACAGCTACACTGCCACCACTGTGCAATGCTCTGCCACCACTGTGCAATGCTCTGCCACCACTGTAATACTCTACCAATACTGTCCAACACTGCAATACTCTGCCAATACTCGCCAATAATCTGACAATACTCTGACAATACTCTGACAATACTCTGCAATACATTTTAATAGAAACAAAGAATTTTTTTATTTTATTTTTTTACCGAATTTTCAGTATTTTTTGATTTATAGCGCAAAAAATAAAAAAGGACACAAAATTCATTTGGGTACAGTGTTGCATGACTGAGTAATTGTCATTCAAAGTGTGAGAGCACCGAAAGCTGAAAACTGGTCTGGTTAGGAAGGGGGTTTAAGTGCCCAGTGGGTAAGTGGTTAAAATCATCTGACCAAAAAATATATATTATGGTCAGGAATTGAACCCAGGCCTCCCATGTGGCAGGCGAGAATTCTACCACTTGAAGGGGTTAAATCTGCTTAGATGTTTGGACGATCAGTGAAACTTCTCGGGTCCCCCAGGAGACACTCAAATCAACACACACACAGTCGGGTTGTTTCAATGAATGCTTAAATGTATTGACAGGTGAACACAGTTTTATACAGGATAAGGACAAAGAATATTGCACAAAAAGAAAAAGGGAGGGAGGACAGAGTTCATCACATGAGGCATGAGGCATAATTCCTATATAAACATATGTAGCATTTCAGACATAATTTAAACTTTAAAATTTAATGCAGACATTTTGACTTTGTCTGAAGACATCATTTCAGAACCAGTTTTTACCAGACCTTATCTATACTGTGGTCATCGTGAAAAACAAAACCCTAAAATAAGGATATTCCTCATTTGTCATAAGCTGAACTCTGAGAAAAAGAATACTTATACTAAGTAACATAATTTTATCAGTAGGGGGGTATGAGTCCTTTGGGCCCTCCACATTAGATTCCCTCTTTTGTCTAGTTACTGTTCCATTAGAAGGGGGGGGGGGGGGGGGGGGGGGGGGGGGCTGCATATGGTCTTTAGGGTGCCCAAGTTCTCAGGATGATAGATACAGTTAGTGATGATCCATGTGGGCAGAAACACCATCAGTGTCAGGATAAAGAGTAGGCACAAGTCTTTCCCAAAAGTCTGATGTGAGAGAAGTGAGGTCATCTTTTTCAGAGTCTTATTATCACCCGTTTCACTCGCTGTTTGAGAATATGCATCACCTGTTTGACCTCCTTTATCTGTGTCTTGCTTCGGGGTCCTTTGTAGTACTTTCTTTATCCTCTCGCCTTGGATCCAGGCTCCGGATTGTTCCATGAGGACAGCGGTTCTGGTCACTGTGACTATACAAGAGGGTGGGCCAAAAGGGTAATGCTGCTTCTTGGTCCGGTTCAGCTGGCGAATTACGACCACATATCCAGGTTGGAACTTGTGTGTTGGTTCCTGTGAGGGTAATGAAAAAGAATACTTTACCGTAATATGCTATTCAACTTCATAATCAAGTTTCTACAATATTCTTCCTGTATCAAACTCAGATCTCTCTGCTCTATTACCAAGGGTTTCTTAATCCAGGGCATGGGAAAAGGTCGACCCATCAGGATCTTAAAAGGGGACAAGTGATTGGTCTTGGAAGGGGTCATTCTTATTTCTGCTAAAACCGCAGGCAGTACAGTTTTCCATTTGGCAAATGTGCCACCTGTAGCCTTCCTTATTTTATCTTTAATCTTTTGGTTCATTCTTTTAACTATACCTGAACTCTGTGGGTGATATGGAATTTCCACTCTATTTGCAAAGACTTGAGTTAACATTTCAGCTGTAGCTTTCCATCCTTTATGTCCTATGTCATGGTACTGTGAGATGAAAAAAGGTGCACTTGCTTTTGGTATGCCTGGTTTCCCCTCTTTGGCAATGAGTCCTGTCTCAGGACGCATTGTCAGACCCTGTTTATGCCAATAGGCCAGATCTTCTGGTGAAGCCATAGTCTATAGGTCCTGCAAAACCTGTTCCCAGGGCAAAGTTGGGGGTGTAAGGGGGGGCATTTGGATAAAAGCTGGGACTGTCAAAGCAGTCCGTCTAGCAGCGGCGTCGGCCAGTGCACTTCCCTCTGAAATGTCATTAGTACTGCGTGTGTGTGCTTCCGTAGGGTGACCTAATGTAAATGATGTAGCCATTTCTACAGCCATGGCACAAGAGGCCAAAGCCCTCAGACACGCCGGGGCATGCCTTGTACCGAAACTGGGACTACTCTATAAAAAAAGACTACAGGTCTCAGGTTTCCTCCATGCTCTTGTGCAAGGACCCCAGCCATGGTTTTACAGTTGTCCTTTGCAAACAAATGAAACATTTTACAATATTCAAGTAATCCCAGACCAGGAGCCATTACCATAGCAGTTTTAAGATACACAAAAGCATTAACCATTTCATTTTACAAGATCAGGACTGTTAGGTAGAGCAGCTTGTCTCAGCAAGTTATCATAGTAGACCCACGGAGCCGCAGCTCACTTGTGATTGATTCTCCTTTCACCATGGGACAGAGTAAAATCAAGACACTCAACAGTTTCCTGACACCATTGCAACTTTTCATTAGACACTTTGTGACCTGTCTGTGCTAAATGCTCTAACAGTAAAACAGAGTCTTTCTGACAGGCTTCCTGGGAGGGACTACACAACAGTAGGTCATTGAAGAGGGACGGAACCATGGCTAGGTGCCTAAGACTGTAAGGTGGCCTGGAGAGCTATTGAGTAGACTGCAGGTGAGTCTATATAGCCATGGCAAGCAATTCCAGGTTATCTGGCAGCCTCTATAGGAAAAATGCTGGTAGTAGTTGTGTCTCTTCATCAACAGGGACGGAGAAAAAAACCTTACTTAAATCAATAACTGAAAAACACACTGCAGAGGCAGGTATGGAGGTAATGTGAGATGGCACATCAGGTACAATAGGGGCAATTGGAATCACAAGGTTATTTATGGCTCGGAGATCCTGCACAAACCTATATGATCCATCACTCTTTTTGACTGGGTTTATGGGAGTGTTATAAGGCGATATGATGGCTTATCAAATTCCTTGTTTCAGGAATTGCTCAATAAAGGGTCTGATGCCTTCCTCCTTCTCTTTGGAGAGATGGTACTGCTTGTGGTAAACTGGGGATACTCCTTGTTTTAGTTTTTGCTTTGTAAGGGGTACATGAAATGTATCCTACATCAAGACTGTCTTTAGTCCAGAGGGGGTGGTCCTGTGGAAATAGGGGAGGGACTTCAGTTTGCTATGATGGTGATGCTATGGCTACTCCCCCTCTTTGAGTCAAGAAAATTCCAATTTGTAAGACTCCTATTAAATTTCTTCCCAAAAGATTTACCGTGCATGAAGGTATTATCCTGAATGAATGATGTAAGAGTACAGTTCCAGTGACAAAGTCACTCACTATCAAGGATCGTTCTTTCCCGAAGAGGTAGCTCCCTCTTGGCCTATTTGAGTGGTGGGGGGTCCCTGTTTCCTTCAGGTATTTTATGTCCCACTCAGCAGTGGCGTCTCCAGCTTTCATATTTAGGGGGGGCACATGGGGGGACAGGGACAAAAGTAGGGGGGCAACTATAAAATGCAATATATATATATATATATATATATATATATATATATATATATATATATATCCTGGAGACCTTTACTATGATCCCACAACAGGTCCTTTCACATGTTCTGCAGTGAGCTCCCTTCCTACTGTATTGGGGCCACCCAGGGTGGCACAAGAGATATGTCACCAGCATACCAAGAAAATATAAGGGTCCAAAGCAGTGGGAGAACTATCAGGGTTGCAAAGGCTGTCTTGCCACCGGGCCTTGGTGTTCTGCAGCCTCCTCTTGCTGTCCTGCCCCTGCTATTGACAGCGCTGGACTGGCATCTGTCTCCTTGGCAGCGGCAGCAGTCTATTAGGACCTAGTGCTGGTGACATTATGGGTGCATGCAGGGGAAGGCTAGCACTATTTGTTGTAGAGAGCCGAGCCCCCAGCTGGTCACCTAGCAGCAGTAATGCTGTATAACCTTCTCTGTTGACATGCTGATCGGGATGTGATCCAGGTGATGCTCCCAGTCAGATCTAATAAACACAGTATTTATTAGCATCAAGAGTACAACCACATCAACCGTTTGTTCAGCAGCCATGTGGGTTCTATGCCTGTAAGGTGTGGGCTTCGATCAATAAAATCACTATGATATTTAACACTAGGATTTGACTAGGAGCATCACCTGGATTGCATCACGATCAGCATGTCAGAGAAGGCTGCACTGCTGCTAAGCAACCTGCAGAGAGGTCAACTGTCTACTCTACAACCATTAGAGATGGGCTCGGGTGTGTTTGAAATCCCACATGCCCAATCCCGCCAGGAAGCCGACACTGCACCAATGCCAGAAGTCTGCCAAGCAAAATAGGTGAGTTGGAAGCTCTGGTGCATCAGGAGAGCTATGATTTCATTTGATGTTAGCTGCAAGCAAAAATCACATACAGGAAAGATAAAAACACTTAATTTCAAGAGGGCAAATTTTCCAAGGATGAGGGCTGCTCTCCAGAACTTAGACTGGGAGAGAATATTGGCAACAATGGGCACAGAACAGAAATGGGGATTCTTCAAAAAGACTGTTTGTGAACTCACTGCAAAGTATATTCCCATGGGCAATAAATTTAAAAGGCTAAAAATAAAACCTATGTGGCTCACGGCCAAAGTTAAAAAAGCTATAAACTATAAGAAAAGAGCTTTTAAAAAATATAAAAATGAAGGATCACTAGTGTCATTTAAATGTTACAAAGAACATAACAGAATATGTAAAAAGGAAATCAAGGATGCAAAAATTCAAAACGAAAGACAGATTGCAAAAGATAGTAGGACAAACCCCAAAAAATTCTTCAAATATATTAATAGTAAAAAGGTCAAGTCTGAGCATGTAGGCCCTTTACAAAATAATCTAGAGTGGGTGACTGGGGACAAAGAGAAGGCTAATTTATTAAATACTTTCTTCAGCTCTGTGTATACAAAGGAGCATGGGGGAGCTCATGTCCACAATGGGGGTGGTAGTGACACAGCCCTAAATCCACAATGGCTCAAAAGTGATATGGTCCAGAAATATTTAGACAGAATAAAGGTGGATAAAGCACCTGGACCTGATGGCATCCACCCACGGATCCTAAAAGAATTGAGCTTTGTAATTTCAAAGCCATTGTATCTAATTTTTAGGGAATCATTAATGACAGGAATAGTACCACTGGATTGGCGCAGGGCGAACGTGGTGCCTATATTTAAAAAGGGAACAAAGTCTTTACCAAGTAACTATAGACCTGTTAGTTTAACTTCTATAGTTGGGAAGATACTGGAGAGATTATTAAAAGACCACATAGACGAGTTCTTGCAGGAAAAAAATATTTTAAGCAACAGACAGCATGGGTTCATGAAAGACAGAAGTTGTCAGACAAACCTCATTTCTTTTTATGAGGTGGTAAGTAAAACCTTGGACAGAGGCGTGGCTGTGGACGTGGTATACTTGGATTTTGCAAAAGCGTTCGATACAGTTCCCCACACAAGGCTCATGTGTAAGGTAAGGTCTACAGGTTTGGAAATATCGGTTTGTAAATGGATAGAAAACTGGCTAAAAGACAGAATTCAGAGAGTCGTGGTTAATGATTCTTACTCTGAATGGGCTAAGGTTATCAGTGGTGTACCCCAAGGTTCAGTGCTGGGACCCTTACTTTTTAATATCTTTATAAATGATATTGGGTCTGGGATCAAAAGTAACATTTCTGTCTTTGCAGATGACACCAAGCTATGCAGTGGAATAACGTCCTTACAGGAGGTCTCCAATTTACAAGCTGACCTCAATGCTCTGTCAAATTGGGCGACTATGTGGCAGATGAGGTTTAATGTTGATAAATGTAAAGTTATGCACTTGGGGGCTAAGAATATGCATGCATCATACATGCTAGGGGGAGTACAACTGGGGGAATCCGTAGTGGAGAAGGATCTGGGGGTTTTGGTAGATCATAAACTCAATAATAGCATGCAATGCCAAGCTGCGGTTTCCAAAGCGAGCAAAGTCCTTTCTTGTATTAAGAGAGGTATGGACTCCAGAGAGAGAGATATCATTTTGCCCCTGTTCAAATCATTAGTAAGACCTCATCTGGAATATGCAGTTCAGTTTTGGGCACCAGTTCTCAAAAAGGATATTGGGGAACTGGAGAAAGTGCAGAGAAGGGCAACCAAACTGATAAGAGGCATGGAGGAGCTCAGCTATGAGGAAAGATTAGAGGAACTGAATTTATTCACCCTTGATAAGAGGAGATTAAGGGGGGATATGATCAACATGTATAAATATATAAGGGGTCCATATAGTGAACTTGGTGTTGAGTTATTCACTTTACGGTCAACAAAGAGGACAAGGGGGCACTCTTTACGTCTAGAGGAGAAGAGATTTCATCTCCAAATAAGGAAAGGTTTCTTCACAGTAAGAGCTGTGAAAATGTGGAATAGACTCCCTGCAGATGTGGTTCTAGCCAGCTCAGTAGATTGCTTTAAGAAAGGCCTGGATACCTTCCTAAATGTACATAATATAACTGGGTACTGACATTTATAGGTAAAGTTGATCCAGGGAAAATCCGATTGCCTCTCGGGGGATCAGGAAGGAATTTTTTTCCCCTGCTTTAGCAAATTGGAGAATGCTCTGCTGGGGTTTTTTTTGCCTTCCTCTGGATCAACTGTGGGTATAGAATGGGGTATATGGGATTGTATGATATATATATATATATATATATGTATATATATATTTTTTTTTGTTTAATTTGTGGTTGAACTGGATGGACTTGTGTCTTTTTTCAACCTAACTAACTATGTAACTATGTAACTATGCACACAGCTAATCACAGGCCGTGAGACATTCCTGATCTGTGCAGCTGCGGACTGGGAAATGTCTCACTGCCTGTGATTAGCGCTGTGCAGTGTGGGCTTCCTGGCAGGCTCGGGCATGTGGAATTTTGAACATGCCCAGCTAATCTCTAACAACAAATTGTGCTGGCCCTCCTGTACATCAGCCCCATAAAGTAACCAGCACTGGGTTCCAATGTGCCACCGCTGTCATGGAGACAGAGACCAGCGCTGTGAATAGCCGGGACAGGACAGCAACCCTGGTAGTTCCACCACTGGTCCACACTGGGAGGATTCCCCCGACCACCTATAATGTGTAGATGGGAGAATTGGATCATTTCTTTTTTTTTCATTCAACCTACTAGTTAAATGAAAAAAGTGATCGATGTATGGGCTGCCTAAGTGCTAAGACCAGCCATAGGCAGTTTAAATCTCATCTGGTTCAGCAGGAACTGGCTGAGATTTTAACCATTAATGAGCACGCTGAATGTACCAAGTTGATCGATCAAATTGGGAACAACCAGCCTGCCAGATACTCTTATGATTATCACTAGTGGTTGCTATAGCCACTAGTGATGATAATCACTGTTTGTTGGGAGAATACAATTGCTGGGCAGGAACGATATTCCCCTGTCACCAGTGTCTGTGTTGATGGGGGAATCATGCAAGTTTCTTTCCTGCAATCTGTGGATGCAGGAAAGAAATTTGCACCGTCTATTACCTGCCTAACTGAAAGTGAAAGTAAATTGTGAAGGTCTTGAAAAAACAGGCGAGGGGGAGGGACAGATGGGGGAGAGAAGGGATGGAGATAATGCAGTTCAGTGATTACAGGTTACTGCAGTGCACACACTTACCCACGGTCCAGGCTAGAAGCTCAGGCATCATTGACACACAGCCAGGAATGCTGCTGATTTTCATATTTCCCGCCCACACATCCCCTCTCTTTAGATACAGCTGCACGCCGGGGATAGTGTGGGGGCGGGACTGGAAGACTCAGGAGGAACAGGGGCGGGGGAGGAGGAGGAGCTGCATTCATCTCTGCTCTAACGTACATGAGGAGAGTGAGGGGGTGGCTGGACTCGCTGGGCTGTGAAAGAGTGTCATAGACTGACACTCAGATCAGCTTGCAGTCACCACTCTTGGAATTTACAGGCTGGTTCTCCTGTCCTAAGGACGGGAGAAATCAGTCTGTTTTTTCAGTAACTGAGAGTCCTGGTGGAGTCCTTCCTGCAACTCGCTCTTCTCCCTGCCAATGAGGATGCAGGGGAAGGAGCAGATTGGGCGGCTGTGGTTGTGTGAGCGCTCGCATTATGCAGTGTCAGCCAGCAGAGGGAGGGGAGAGGAATCACCCGCAGGAGCTGACTGGGGATACTCTCCCTCTCAATAGAGACTGTGTTACTCCAGCAGTGGCCTGAGTAGGATGTGGCGCATCTGCTACAAATGCAAACAAAAAGACATTGCCTTTTTGTAAAAAAAAAAAAAATGTTTTTTTTTTTTTGGGGGGGGGGGGGGGGGGCACATGGTGGGGCACAGCATAATGTTGGGGGGGCCAGGGCCCCCTCTGCCCCCCCCCCCTAGGGTCGCCATTGCCACTCAGGGTCCCCTGTGTACCATGGGAAAGCTTTCTTATCCTTCAGAGTCCCCTGACCACATCCATATGGAATTGGTAATTTGCGCCTGTGCGCGGGAAGGGTGAGCTAATGCACATATTTTCAGTTTATCCGGCCAGATCGTATATAAAAAAAGGATTTATCAAAAAATATTTTTTTGCATACTCTGACCGCATGTCTTTACATGTCTCTCCCTGGGATTAGGTGGGGGGTATTTTTTACTTTCTCCCTTACCCATTCCTAATTTGGTTACAAACAACTTATACAAACTTTTCAAAGGGTCATTGTCTTACCTTACAAGACCCTCTTGCAATGTACAACAATAATATAAGCTCTAACAATATTCTTATACAGTACAATATTCAGCGATAGAAAGGGAAAGCAAAGAGGTTGTTAAAATTCCACTGATCGTCCTGCTCTTTCCTTAAAGAGGATGGCCACCTGCACAAAAAATATTAAAAGTAAGCAGCTACAAATACTGCAGCTGCTGACTTTTAATAAATGGACACTTACCTGTTCCAGCGATGTCGGCAGAAGATGACGAGCAATCGCTCGTCTCTCGGCTGCCCCCGCCGTCATCCTCTGTCAGGGAATCAGGAAGTGAAGCGTTGCGGCTTCACTGCACGGTTCCCTACTGCCCTTTGCGTCTTTACTGGTCCCGTTGTGTCCTGGGAACTGTGTGTTTCCCAGGACACAACGGAGGGGGGGGGGGGGCGCACATCTGCGGATAGGGGTGGGGCAGCTGTGGCTAGCTAGTCCCGGAAGTGGGTGCAGATACCTGGATTATCCAGGTATCTGCACCCCCCTCCCCCCTGAAAGGTGCCAATTGTGGCATCGGAGGGGGGGAGGAATCCGATATGCGGAAGTTCCACTTTAGGGTGGAGCTCCGCTTTAAGATCCTCTATTTTACTATTTTCAAATCAGTCTCCCAAAGACTTTTACTTTAATGTGCTTCCCAAAAGCACAGCAGTTTACAATTAACCTCTCTACAATTTTTCACTATCAGTCTACCAAACGACTTTTTGCCTTAATGTGCTTGCCAAAAGCATTGCCAGAGGCGGCTCTAGGCTTTGTGAGGCCTTAGGCAAACCTTAGACATGAGGCCCCACTTACTCCCATAACTGAAAAAAATATTTGAGCGATAGAAATTACTGCAGAAAAGACCGCAGACATGATACAAGAGATGGTCAGAGGCCGCAGACATGATACAAGAGATGGTCAGAGGCCGCAGACATGATACAAGAGATGGCCAGAGGCCGCAGACATGATACAAGAGATGGCCAGAGGCCGCAGACATGATACAAGAGATGGTCAGAGGCCGCAGACATGATACAAGAGATGGTCAGAGGCCGCAGACATGATACAAGAGATGGTCAGAGGCCGCAGACATGATACAAGAGATGGTCAGAGGCCGCAGACATGATACAAGAGATGGCCAGAGGCTGCAGACATGATACAACACGGTAACGCCACCCAACACTAGAGCCACAGATAATCCCGCCATACACTCCTCTGTCCCCTACTACAAGCAGGAGAAGCTGACACATTCGCTTTGGGCGCCCTGCTTGTTAATGCTCACTGATTGTTTGATAGGGGTTACAGCACATCATTACCGCTCACTGGGTGGCAGAGCAGTATTGTGGTGTGTGATGCAATTGTTGGGGTACTGTTGGTTAAATGACAGGATAAAGTTTAGGGTGATCATGACAGCATTGGGGTGAGAGGCTGAGCTATCTCCCCTATAATGGTAGGGTGATAGGATGCCAGAGGTGGGGTACAGGAGGGATGTGGATGATAATAACAGGAGGCAGGGTTGTAAGATGCCAGAGGTGGGGTACAGGGTGATGATGACAGGGGGTACGGTGGTAGGATGTCAGCAGAGGGGGAGGATGATGACAGTGGGGAACAGGGGGATGAAGATGCGGATGATGATGGGGATAGGATGGTTGGATGCTAGAAGTGGGGTACAGGGGGGTGATGGGGATGTTGATGACAGGGGGAAGGTTGGTAGGATGTCAGAAGTAGGGTATGGGGATGATGATGATTATAGTAGGTGGGGTGGTAGGAAGCTGGAAGAGGGGTACAGGGGGATGAAGATGACAGGGGGTGGGGTGATAGGATGTCAGAGATGGGGTACAGGGGAATGAAGATTAGAGGGAGTGGAGTGGTAGGAAGCTGGCAGAGGGGTGCAGAGGGGATGAAGATGACAGGGGGTGGTAGGAACCTGGCAGAAGGGTGCAAGGGGGATGAAGATGACAGAGGGGGGGGGGATGGGGTGGTAGGAAGCTGGCAGAGGAGTGCAGGGGGGATGAAGATGACAGGGGGTGGGGATGTAGGAAGCTGGCAGAGGGGATGAAGATGACAGGGGTGGAGTGGTAGGAAGCTGGCAGAGGGGTGCAGGGGGGATGAAGATGACAGGGGGTGAGATGTTAGGAAGCTGGCAGAGGGGTGCAAGGGGGAAGAAGATGACAGGGTGTGGGGTGGTAGGAAGCTGGCATAGGGGATGAAGATGACAGGGGGTGGGGTGGTAGGAACCTGGCAGAGGGGTGCATAGGGGATGAAGATGACAGGGGCGGGGTGGTAGGAAGCTGGCAGAGGAGTGCAGGGGGGATGAAGATGACAGGGGGTGGGGATGTAGGAAGCTGGCAGAGGGAATGAAGATGACAGGGGTGGAGTGGTAGGAAGCTGGCAGAGGGGTGCAGGGGGGATGAAGATGACAGGGGGTGAGATGTTAGGAAGCTGGCAGAGGGGTGCAGGGGGATGAAGATGACAGGGGGTGGGGTGATAGGATGTCAGAGATGGGGTACAGGGGGATGAAGATTAGAGGGAGTGGAGTGGTAGGAAGCTGGCAGAGGGGTGCAGGGGGGATGAAGATGACAGGGGGTGGGGTTGTAGGAACCTGGCAGAGTGGTGCAGGGGGGTGAAGATGACAGGGGGTGGGGATGTAGGAAGCTGGCAGAGGGGTGCAAGGGGAAGAAGATGACAGGGTGTGGGGTGGTAGGAAGCTGGCATAGGGGATGAAGATGACAGGGGGTGGTAGGAAGATGGCAGAGGAGTGCAGGGGGGATGAAGATGACAGGGGGTGGGGATGTAGGAAGCTGGCAGAGGGGTGCAGGGGGGAAGAAGATGACAGGGTGTGGGGTGGTAGGAAGCTGGCATAGGGGATGAAGATGACAGGGGGTGGTAGGAACCTGGCAGAGGGGTGCAAGGGGGATGAAGATGACAGGGGGCGGGGTGGTAGGAAGCTGGCAGAGGAGTGCAGGGGGGATGAAGATGACAGGGGGTGGGGATGTAGGAAGCTGGCAGAGGGAATGAAGATGACAGGGGTGGAGTGGTAGGAAGCTGGCAGAGGGGTGCAGGGGGGATGAAGATGACAGGGGGTGAGATGTTAGGAAGCTGGCCTGGCAGAGGGGTGCAGGGGGATGAAGATGACAGGGGGTGGGGTGATAGGATGTCAGAGATGGGGTACAGGGGGATGAAGATTAGAGGGAGTGGAGTGGTAGGAAGCTGGCAGAGGGGTGCATGGGGGGTGAAGATGACAGGGGGTGGGGTGATAGGATGTCAGAGATGGGGTACAGGGGGATGAAGATTAGAGGGAGTGGAGTGGTAGGAAGCTGGCAGAGGGGTGCAGGGGGGATGAAGATGACAGGGGGTGGGATTGTAGGAACCTGGCAGAGTGGTGCAGGGGGATGAAGATGACAGGGGGTGGGGATGTAGGAAGCTGGCAGAGGGGTGCAAGGGGAAGAAGATGACAGGGTGTGGGGTGGTAGGAAGCTGGCATAGGGGATGAAGATGACAGGGGGTGGTAGGAACCTGGCAGAGGGGTGCAAGGGGGATGAAGATGACAGGGGGTGGGGATGTAGGAAGCTGGCAGAGGAGTGCAGGGGGGATGAAGATGACAGGGGGTGGGGATGTAGGAAGCTGGCAGAGGGGATGAAGATGACAGGGGTGGAGTGGTAGGAAGCTGGCAGAGGGGTGCAGGGGGGATGAAGATGACAGGGGTGGAGTGGTAGGAAGCTGGCAGAGGGGTGCAGGGGGGATGAAGATGACAGGGGGTGAGATGTTAGGAAGCTGGCAGAGGGGTGCAGAGGGGATGAAGATGACAGGGGTGGAGTGGTAGGAAGCTGGCAGAGGGGTGCAGGGGGGATGAAGATGACAGGGGTGGAGTGGTAGGAAGCTGGCAGAGGGGTGCAGGGGGGAAGAAGATGACAGGGGGTGAGATGTTAGGAAGCTGGCAGAGGGGTGCAGGGGGGAAGAAGATGACAGGGTGAGGGGTGGTAGGAAGCTGGCATAGGGGATGAAGATGACAGGGGGTGGGGTGGTAGGAACCTGGCAGAGGGGTGCATAGGGGATGAAGATGACAGGGGGTTGGGTGGTAGGAACCTGGCAGAGGGGTGCAGGGGGGATGAAGATGACAGGGGGTGGGGTGGTAGGAACCTGGCAGAGGGGTGCAGGGGGGATGAAGATGACAGGGGGTGGGGATGTAGGAAGCTGGCAGAGGGGGTGATAAGAAATATGATGATAGGTTGCCAGGAACAGGATAATGTTGATGACAGGGGTCAGTAGGTGGCATCATATGCCGGGCGGCAAACACATCATCATCAATGCACTGCTCTGTGTCTGAGTGAGGTCACAGGTGGCTAGCAGCGGTGATTTTCGGGGCGCCGGTCATGGGATGCTGTTAGTGTCCAGGAGTGTCGTGTAGTACCTCGAGACCTGGATGATCGGCAGGCACCGGCTCCATTTCGGATTTGTCTGAGCTCTGTCTGCAAGTGCACATGGTAGGAGGAGATCCTCAGAGCGCGGCAGAAGGGGAGGAGCCAGAGGAGGGGGCTACATGCAGCCACTCGTGATCCTGGGCTCTTGGGCACTGTGGGCAGTGCTCAAGTGGCCTGGGAAAACCTAGATGTGCGTACCTAGTTGTGCGCACGGCGCACCTGAGCAGGTGTGAGCAGGGAGGTGCCAGCATAAGTACTTGAGGAACCATCAGTTTCAGTGCCCTCCCCCTTTACTGCCCCCCTAAGGTGGCCTTATAGTGGCGCTAGCAGCCAGCCCTGCTGAGTGTCTCCATCTGTGATCCGGACTCCGGAGCTGTCAGCCTCAGAGGCGGCTCTCTAATTAGACAGATCAGGCGGCCGCGAGGCCCCTCCCAGTGCGAGGCCTAAGGCGACCGCCTCATATGCCTAATTAGAGAGCCGCCTCTGAGCATTGCAGTTTGCAATTTTGCACTATACAAGGATGCGGTATTGTCAGAGCCAAGGCAAGAAGAACAACGTCAACAACAGACACATTCCTACATTACCGGAACAGTGCATCCAGAAAGTATTCACAGCACTTCACTTTTTCCACATGTTGTTATGTTACAGCCTCATTCCAAAATGGATTAAATTCATTATTTTCCTCGAACTTCTACAAACAATACCCCATAATGACAACGTAAAAGAAGTTTTTTTGAAATCTTTGAACATTTATAAAAAAAAAACGAAAAAAATCACATAAACATAAATATTTAAAGCCTTTGCCATGACACTCAAAATTTAGCTCAGGTGTATCCTGTTTCCACTGATCATCCTTGAGATGTTTCTACAACTTGATTGGAGTCCACCTGTGGTAAATTCAGTTGATTGGACATGATTTGGAAAGGCACACACCTGTCTATATAAGGTCCCACAGTTATCAGTGCATGTCGGAGTAAAACCAAGCCATGAAGTCCAAGGAATTGTCTGTAGACCTCTGAGACAGGGTTGTATTGAGACACAGATCTGAGGAAGGGTACAGAAAAATTTCTGCAGCATTGAAGGTCCCAGTGAGCACAATGGCCTCCATCATCCGTAAATGGAAAAAGTCAGGAACCACTAGGACTCTTCATAGAGTGGGTCGCCCTGTCAAACTGAGCAATTGGGGGAGAAAGGCCTTAGTCAGGGAGGTGACCAAGAACCCGATGGTCACTCCGACAGGGCTCCAGTATTTCTCTGTGGAGAGAGGAGAACCTTCAAGGAGAACAACCATCTATGCAGCACTCTACTAATCAGGTCTTTATGGTAGAGTGGCCAGATGGAAGCCACGCCTCAGAAAAAGGCACATGACAGCCCGCCTGGAGTTTGCCAAAAGGCACCTGAGGGACTCTAGACCATGAGAAACGAATTTCTCTGGTCTGATGAAACAAAGATTCAACTCTTTGGTCTGAATGGCAAGTGTCATGTCTGGAGGAAACTAGGCACCGCTCATCACCTGGCCAATACCATGTTTTTCAGCGGCAGGAACTGGGAGACTAGTCAGGATCGAGGGAAAGATGAATGCAGCAATGTACAGAGACATCCTTGATGAAAACCTACTCCAGAGCGCTCTGGACCTCAGAGTGGGGCAAAGGTTCATCTTCCAACAGGACACCGACCTCAGATAACAAAGGAGTGGCTACGGGACAACTTTGTGAATGTCCTCGAGTGGTCCAGCCAGAGCCCAGATTTGAACCTGGTTTACCATCTCTGGAGAGATCTGAAAATAGCTGTGCACCGAAGCTCCTGATGGAGCTTATGAGGTCCTGCAAAGAAGAATGGGAGAAACTACTGCCCAAAAATAGGTGTGCCAAGCTTCAAGCTTGTAGCATCATACTCAAAAAGACTTGAGGCTGTAATTGATGCCAAAGGTACTTCAACAAAGTATTGAGTAAAGGCTGTGAATACTTATGTACATGGGATTATTTTTAATTTTGAATAAATTTGCAAAGATTTCAAACAAACTTCTTTCACATTGTCATTATGGGGTATTGTTTTCAGAATTTTGAGGAAAATAATTAATTTAACACATTTTGTAATAAGGCTGTAACATAAGAAAATATAGAAAAAGTGAAGAGCTGTAAATACTTTTCAGATGCACTGTATAATGCAATATGGCTTCTGGAAGTGTTTTGTACACGGAACAGTACAGAACGCCCCCTCAAAAAATGTAATTTGCTGCTTGTGTGATTGGCTTACTGATTTTCCTAGAAGTCTGCACTAAGATACAAGTCAGATTTTGGGCGTCACCTGCAACAAAAATGTAATTTTAAGTGAGATACTCCCAAAGGAAAATCACATTTAAAAGGGATGCAGACCCTGACACTTTCCTCATCAGAACCCTGCAAGTGCAGCAGCTGATTGAAAATTATTAAGTCACTCCCACTTTGCACATGGACAAACAAACAGCTATTTCTTCTGAATAACAAAAGGTAGGAATCTGCAAGAAAGTTTGTTAAAATCTCTGCAATGTACATATATCACCCAGAGGGTTTTTTTTTTCTTAGCCAAAGTGGAGTTTCTCTTTGGCAGACTTGAGACAAATGTACTAAGTGGAGCAGCTGTCGCTGCATAGTTCAATGTGTTCACAGGATAAGACTTATGCCGCACACACACCGTCGGAATTTCCGATGGAAACAGTCTGATGGGAGCTTTTCATTGGATTTTTCGATCGTGTGTATGCAATTCCGACAAGCAAAATTCCGACACATGCTTGGAAACAATTTGACGCATGCTCAGAAGCATTAAACTTCCCTTTTTATAGTGCAGTCGAAAGTGTTGTATGCCCTGGTGTTATTGACCGTCAGAATTTGGTGTGACCGTGTGTAGGCAAGATAGTTTGAGCGAAATTCCGTCGGAACTCCGACGGGAAAACCATCAGAGCTTTTTCCAACGAGAATTCCGACCGTGTGTACGCAGCATAAGCCTATTCCACCTGAGAGTAATACTGTATGTTGCTTCCAGGGTGAACAGTCAATACCCCAGAATACACTTTGCCAATCCTTAACTAGATTTGTGTAACTATTTGTGGGGTTACCTTTGACCAGTTTGGGTATATTTTCTGTTTAATTTATCTTGTTAAAAAAAAAAAAGTACAAAAGAGTACAAAAAGAATAAAGGGAGAATAAACCACATAAAAGTTACAGAGTACATAGGTAGGTACTATAACACCAATGTAGCGCTTCCGGCTTAGGAGCTGATGGATTTTGGGTCCCCCTATTCCTGCACAGCCAGCCAACACTAATTTTCCAACTCTCACACGAAGACAGTAACCAGTCCATGGGCTTGTTTTTGTTGTTTTATTAAGGGAAGACAACTTGGATGGGGACAAGGGATTATATAATGCCCAGCCTGACTTGGTAGAATAACTTGAAGACAAACTATGTGCACAAAAATACAGATCTCAGACTGTACTTCCTCCGGAATAATGAAAGGGGGGTTTTGGACTTTATATGATCAATAATCAAGTACAGAAATAATTTATTTTGATTAGTAAACATGGCACAATACAATCAAAATTTTAAAAAGCAATTTCATATATAGACATAACATAAGTACATTACATATGCATACATGCATGAACATTGAAGCACTCCATCCCAGTGACCCATCCTTGTTCTAGTAAATAAAATTCCAAGTTGTATAAATGTATACTGTATCCAACATTGTTACGTGTCATAATCTGAATGATTAGTAGTACCAATGTGATGTTAGTCCTGATCATCTGCACATTTCCCACACCTTATGCAGCTATTTCTCGTATTCTCCTTGGTATAATGGTTGCATCTAATATATTTCAATATCCATAAGATTTTCAACTCATTAATTTTATAGACATGTTTCAAGACACTTTTATTACCACTTGTTACTTATGGAGACCCTTTCCCTCTAGGGAATATTGTTTACGTGTCTGTCTCATGTGCTGGTTTCACCACCTCAACTTCCGTGACAGATTAATTCAGCGGTCCCCCTTTCCATAATACTGCATCTCTCCCCCATTCCAATGTCATGTAAGTGATTGGGACTGGTTATTCCTCTCCCTCATATCCAATTTCTCCTCTGTCTGCTTGAGCTATATACTTGACCTACTGCTACTATGTTCTTTTTAGACATACCAAGGCATCTGCTCCTGATGAGTGGTCTCAACCACGAAACGCGTCGAGCTACATAGGATAGAAACATCATATTAATACTACTAATCATTCAGATTATGACATGTAACAATGTTGGATATGGTATACAATTATACAACTTGGTATTGTATTTACTAGAACAAGGATGGGTCACTGGGATGGCCTGCTTCAATGTTCATGCATGTATGCATATGTAATGTACTTATGTTATGTACCGTATATATATGAAGTTGCTTTTTAACATTTTTTTGTAATGTGCCATGTTTACTAATCAAAATAAATTATTTCTGTACTTGATTGATCACTTGCCTCATATAAAGTCCCAATCCCCCCTTCTATTTCACTGAACCAGGGATGGAGGCTTGTGTATACACAGGCTTCATTTAAAGTCTCTTTTCCCTCCAGAATAATAGCAGTCTCTGATGGATTGGTAGCAGGATTTTCTCTATTCGGGAGATCTACGTCCCCCTGGTGAAATAGCACATAGTCCCAAACTGCATGTGAGGGCACTGTGTCCCCTTAGTAGAACCTAATGTATGTAGGAGCACTGTGTCCCCTTTAGCAGAACCTCACAAAGTTCCAGTAATTGCAGAAAATACCACCCTACCTGGCTGCCTTGAAAAGTGTCCCAGAGCAAGGGATTTAGGTTTAGCTGAGACACTATCCCAGTGAAAGCATGCTGCATCTGGCAGCCTTTCCCTTGTAGGCCCTGGGGATGCAGGGGTACTCAAGCTGTCCCTTGAATCCTGCTTTTGATAGGACTTCTGTTCAAGCCTCCTGCTGTGCAGGCGTTCCCATGCTAGCCAGGGGATCTTCAGAATAAGACTGAAGATTAGTGTAGATCCTTCTCTTCAGCTTCGTCTTCTTCCTCAGCTCCAGCCTGAAGGCAGGGCCCCCACAGCCCCTAGTTTCCCTCCCAGGCCTTACGACTTCCAGGCTCAGCACTCAATCTTCCACCTGACAACAACCAACTGGCCAGGCTCTTCAATATTTATGGGGCAGTCTGACTACCCTGCCAGGCCTCCGGCCTGTGGATTGGTCCAAACCCCCATGAATATTCAGACCCTGCCTCTTTACCCCAGCCCACTAGTTTCTAGAAGATTCCATGGACCTCCAGAACCAGGGGGAGGGGAAAGTGAACCAGTCTTGTCTATATTCCAATTGCATACGTTCCTGGGAAAACAAGGCTTATAATGGTGGGTGATGTAACGATTACAAGCTGGACCCTGGAAACATCAAGAGAGTGTACATATTCGCCAGAACACCAAGGATCTACAGTCATCCTTCCAAAGGTTTTTATTGCAGAGAGATCACATTATAGAGACAAGTGTAAAGTTTCGTAGTCACACAGAACTCACATGCCTGACGAAGGGGTCCTGTGCGACTCAGAAACATTACACTTGTCTCTATGATGTGATCTCTCTGCAATAAAAACCTTGGGATAGTGAATCAGTCTGCAGAGCCTCCCAGCCTGACCTTAAGCTGAACCCACAGCAACTAGACTCACATAAGCTACTATGGAGCAACGCAAATTTACCTCACTATACTGCACACTAGAGGGTGTTACACCAACATGTGCATTTAGTGAGAACATTATATATAGACGATGTAACAGATATGCACTCTGCATAGACCCATATAGCAGAAAAGCATCTAGAAAAATACATAATAGCAAATTTATGGAGGGGCATCGCACCCTGCTAACACAAGGCTCCGGAGGAGGGACTATGGTCAACGTTAAATATGAAATCAGTTCACAACAACATAGGTTTGCATGGAATAAACCACATGAGGAACGCGGGTATCCGATACAACCAAAAGGAAAGGTATAACAAGATGATGAGTATAGCCTCAGGTTCAAAAGGAAAATAAAGTGTATAAAAGTACCATCATCCGAATTAATAGTTGAAGACATTGAAAGATGTGGTAATGCCGGGGCAGTTGCAGATACTGATCCCTATGCACCCACACCTAACAAATCTTTTCATTTATATGGACTATCTCGGTACTTGGTAATAAATGACAAATTATTAAATATTACATCATTTTTTTATTTGTTATTAAGACAGAAAATATATACAGACAACAATTCTTTAAAATCATATACACCACAGTTTTTGCGGCGAACTGCTTCTTCAGGAGGATAGTCTATAAGGTAAACCTTTACCTTGTAGGCTAAATACATTATTTACCTTATAGACTATCCTCCTGAAGAAGCAAAACCGGTAGAGGAAATTTTGTATACCCCCCTCTTCAACAGAAATCCTATGGGGGAACCCATCAGTATTTTGTTAAACTGTGGTGTAGATGATTTTAAAGAATTGTTGTCTGTATATATTTTCTGTCTTTATTAAATATTATACAATTTTTTTATTTCTTATTATTTGTCATTTATTACCAAGTACCGAGATAAATAAAGTCCATATAAATCAAAAAATTTGTTAGGTGTGGGTGCATAGGGATCAGTATCAGCAACTGCCCCGGCATTACCACATCTTTCAATGTCTTCAAACAAAAGGAAAGTGCAAGTTGGGGAGGGGTACAGCCTTCAAAGGAAGAGGCAGAGAGGAAAAGAGAAAATAAAAAGGGGACAATGAGGGGAAGAAGGGGGAGCACAGGGAAAGAATACTAGATCTATTAATTACAAATGATACAGATCAGATCGCAGACATGGGACAACTTGGGAACCAGTGATTACAGGATAATTACATTCAGCATGAATCATAGGAAAGGAGGCATGAGGGTAGTACAAGAGCACTAAATTTGAAAAGACAACTTTTCTGAACTAAGTTCACTACTACAAGATACCAATTGGGACCAAATCTTAGAAACCTTAAACACTGAGGGAAAATGGGAGTACTTAAGGAACATACTAAATAAAAGGTATTATCCAGTGCATTCCAATAATAATAGAAGAGTGAAGGTTAAAGCTGGGTGGCTAAACAATAACATAAAAAGTCATACTAAAGGAGAAAAATAAGGCCTTTAAAAAATATAAAGCAGAGGGGTCGTTGTCAGCATTCCAACACTACAAAGAATGCAATATAAAGTGTAAGAACGCAATCAGGGTGGCTAAGATCGAACCTGAGAAACACATAGTGAAGGAGAGTAAAAAAAAAAATATTTAAATATATTAATAGTAAAAAAACGAGTTCAGAGCACATTTGCCCCATAAAGAATGATCATGGGGACACTGGTTACAAATGACAAGGAGAAGGCAACTTCTAATAAATGCTTTCTTCTTCTCAGTTTTTACTAAAGAAAAGGAGGGGTATAATAATCAAGACAGTAGCATTAGTAATGCATCACAGAGTGTACCCTTGTGGCTTACAGAAGCTGGTGTCCAAATGAGACTTGCAAAACTTAAAGTGATACTAAATTGTCTGGTTACAGATGGTCTCAGAAGCGTGCCTCTATGCGGGTGTCTTTTATGGGAGGATTCCAACGGTGTCATTGGCCCTATAAGGTCTTGTGTTTGAGAAGTTGAGCTTTGTTGAGTTGTATCTACATTCTATAAATATCCAAACAAAGACGCACTTCAAAGCCTCCTATTGCATTGGTAAAGAGGTGTCATCTCCCTAATTGTCATAAATAGTCAGTGTTTCCAGTTCAAGTGACATAATTAATATTTGGAAATAAAATATAATGAAAAAAGCCCTTTAGAGAATCTCAATGCACTTTATAGGTATTTGAAATAATGATGACTCATATAATGGGGTATATTATTTCATTATAATTGAGATTTAATAGAGATAACTCTATTATCCTTGTTCTGTTTGACCAGGTTGATAAGTTGTGATCTGGTTCAAACTGTAGTATCCTCTACTGAACTTCCTGTCGATTACATCCTCCACATGCTAATGTGACACAATGTGTCGGAGACCTGTGGCCTGAGGAGACATTATCTTGATGGAGAAGGCAGGATTTGCTGGCGGCAAAATAATTTGTGTCCAATAGATCACTCTTATTCAGCTTTGCCTATGTATTATTTGATGATCATAAAGAACAATAGGCTACTGTATGCATACTGTATATTATGAGCCTACATAATATCACTCTGTGACATCTACAATGATCATCTGTTTAGCTATTCTGTAGCATTTCCGTGACCTCCAGACAGAAGGGCACACCGGACCCCAGCAATTACTAACATTCCAACGAAATGGCCTACATAAGCTCTCCTGCTCTGGTAATTAGAGGGTCGATCTGATTGAAACAACAGAAAATCAATATATATTAACCAGTGACAAAACTAAACAAAATAATTACAGTAGAAGCAGCAAGAGCTATCTGGCACTGTACTGTAAGAGGACAATATAGAAATCATAGAATTAGAGACCATTTACACTTATGTTCTTTAGACATAGTTTTCCACACCTAAAACTGAATCTTAAAGTAAATATGTGCTTTGTCCATGTAGGACCACGCAACCTACTTTTATGCCAGGCTCTCCCCCCCACATATACCTACCTTTACTTTGTTCACCCACCCCTTTGTTGGCCACCAGGAGCAAAGAGAAATACCCTGTACCTCTGTGCATTGGGATCATGTGACTCACTCTCTTCCTTCTACATGACAGTGTTGGTGCTTGACCATTGGCCACTCATGCTCCCAGAACCTGGGAGCATGTAGAACGTCCTCAGAATTATGTAAGCTTCAACCAGAGGTTACACTGGGCTTTTTCTCAGTGACTAATGTGACTTCATCAGTGTCAACTTCATCAGTGTGCCATGTGCTTTTGGCATTGCTTCCTTCTGAATTTGCTTCTACATTCTGTTAAAGTTTGTCCAATATTTTGTCCCACATCCAAGCTGCCTTGGCTGTTCCAGGAGATTCCGTTATGCCGCGTACACACAGTCGGAATTTCCGATGGAAACAGTCCGCTGGGAGCTTTTCAACGGATTTTCCGACCGTGTGTATGCCCATCGGTCTTTTTCTGTCGGAATTTCCGACGGACTTTGGATTGAGAACCTGTTCTCAATTTTTCCGATGGAAAACCTTTCTATCGGATTTTCCGATCGTGTGTATGCAATTCCGACACGCAAAATCCCGACGCATGCTTGGAAACAATTCGACGCATGCTCGGAAGCATTAAACTTCCCTTTTATAGTGCTGTCGAACGTGTTGTATGCCGCGGTGTTACTGACCATCGGAATTTGGTGTGATCGTGTGTAGGCAAGACAGTTTGAGCGAAATTACGTCGGAATTCCGACGGGAAAACCATCAGAGCTTTTTCCGACGAGAATTCCGACCGTGTGTATACTGCATTACAGTTCTTAATAAATCAGTATTGGGCCTGTTTAAAATATAAAGAAAAAAGCTCACAAAGCAGAGTCAAACCTTCTATGTTAGAAAGACATTTTTAGAATACAGCTTCAGGCAAGTCTGAATTTTCAGTAATTGAGCTGATCTACTGCAATTAAATCCTGAATTTGGGGTGCTAATTTTCTACTTCATTATGCTTAACACATTGGAAAACTCTTTCTTCCAAATTAATAGCTGTATAGTCTCACTTCTATACACCAACAACAATTTTCTGCTTGCCCAGTGGCAGGGTGCCACCCAGTAATCCAATTTCACCTAGTCCATCAGGAAATGGATGAAATTCACTTTTTGTATGGTCTGCTTTATTCTGCACTAGCAGTACAATCCCAACACAGGGGCGAAAGGCGTGGGGGAAGGGTATTTTGTAGTAGAATAGCCACCACTGAAAACATTAAAGCGGAGTTCCAGTCCCCCAATTCGATTTTTTTTTTTTAAGACTCCACTCTAACTTGATCCACTTGCATAGTTTAGTGTTATTCATGGAGTCCTTTTTATTCATGTTTGAATTTAATAAAAGTACCTGGATCTCAGAAGCAGGCAGGGTCCATCTCCACTGTGGGCATCTGAAGCCCTCTTCTATCTATTTCCGGGAATCGGTGCAGCTGGCTACCCAGCATGCACCTCCCAATCTCGCGCCTGCGCAGTAATGTCACCGTGCGGCGCTCCTTCCTCCTGAGTTCTAACACGTTGCCATAGCGACGCCAGCAGACGTTCTCGTCAATCATCGTGAGATCTTGTCACTAGGCGATTTGCAAGGACTCCTGGGATACATGACACCGCTATCCCAGGAGCCCTTGCGAATCGCCTAGTGATGTAATCGCCTAGGCGAATACTGCCGGAAGTGCAGTAGAAAGAAGGTTATAAAGGGTATTTCCTTTTAAAAAAAAAAAAAGAATTTCCATTGCGAAAAGGATGCTCAAAGAGGATACCATAAAGAGGAAGTGTAGGAAATGGGTGGAACTCCGCTTTAAGGAGCTAGTTGAAATTACCTTTATAAGAAGACTCCAGTTGGGATTTTTCCCGCTTAAAACCTTCTGGGAATAAAACCCCCTGGGAAGAGTTCAGTGTTGCCAACAGTCTCTAAATATATGGATAATCTGTAAGATTATATAGCACTTTTGTGCCTTTCTGTTATGTCCAGATTTAACTTCATATTGTCCATAGTAAAACTTGGGTTAGCTATCAATCAGAATTGCACAAGTAGAAGACTGGGATGATATACAGACAATTTATGTTGGATGTCATGTGCTGTGTAATGAAACCTCCTTCTGACCTTGTTCATTTCCTTCTTACCTTCACCTCCTTGCTGCTGTGATAGAGATGAAGGCCACAAAAGGCATCATTCAGCCAAGGAAACACTTGTGAACCTTCTAAGGGGAAAATATGGACACTAAACAGTAATGATTAATGGGACTTCCTATGGTCCTGCGTGATGGCCTCCATATTATTAAAAAAAAATGTAATCAATTTTGAGAAAAATTGTAACAAATATTTTTTATAGTTCTGCTTTGAACGCAATGTTCCTTTTTCAGCTGTACCATCTGCAATTATGTTGGGGAAAAGATTATTATTATCTGGTACAATATAAGCCTTTTTTTAGAGCTGCACTTCCCCGACAGCGCTGGACCAGTGTAACCAGGAGGATGTTTGTAATGATTGCAACAAACGACTTTGTGCCATATTCAGATCACAAGATGAGAAATCAAACAGTGCTCACAATTTATTGTGAAAACTCACGTAAGTCACATAAGTTAGATAGCCAGCACTTCAGAGCCCCTTCCTTAGGGTGACTCGGTGACGAGTCATCACTGGGTTACCCACCTAGAGGAAGGGACCCTGCCTTTACACGCCCATGAATTTTAATGACATCCCAGTCTTAGTCCGTAGGGTTCAATATTGAGTTGGCCCACCCTTTGCAGCTATAACAGCTTCAACTCTTCTGGGAATGCTGTTCACAAGGTTTAGGAGTGTGTCTATGGGAATGTTGCTTTGTGCACTGGTGAGCAGTCATGTTGGAACAGGAAGGGGCCATCCCCAAACTGTTCCCACAAAGTTGGGAGCATGAAATTATCCAAAATGTCTTGGTATGCTGACACCTTAAGAGTTCCCTTCACTGGAACTAAGGGGCCAGGCGAAACCCCTGAAAAACACACACCATAACCCCCACCAAAGGTTTTGGACCAGTACACAAAGCAAGGTCTGTAAAGACATTGTTTTGGGGTGGAGAAATTTGACTGGCCTACACAGAGTCCTGACCTCAACCCGATAGAACACCTTTGGGACACCTTTCTCTTCCAACATCAGTGCCTGACCTCACAAATGCGCTTCTGGAAGAATCAAACATTCTCATAGACACACTCCTAAACCTTGTGGACAGCATTCCCAGAAGAGTTGAAGCTGGTATAGCTGCAAAGGGTGGGCCAACTCAATATTGAACCCTACGGACTAAGACTGGGATGCCATTAAAGTTCATATGCGTGTAAAGGCCGGTGCCCCAATAGGTTTGCCAGTATAGTGTATGTTTCCTTGTGCTACATTCAAGGATGTAACAATGGCCAGAGCTGGCCATGCAACTGCTAGCATTTGGCAAATACATTTGCGTAAAATGAATATATAGAGTTTGGGAACGTTAATGTCACTGCTATGAATGAGAATTGTATTTTCTACCATTTAAAAGAAAGAAGTTTAAAGAGGAAGAGAGACCCTTAATGGTTTGCTAGGTGGCCCCATCATATATAATAACACCTCTGGCTGTATTCCTTCTTATTCATAAACCCATTTTAGCAAATGTAAAGTGTAACTAAAAGCAAAACTTTTTTTTTTTTAGTTTTGTATAGGTTGGAAATGCATTAGAACCCCTGACAGTTTTTATTGCGGTCTGTGCCCCTGTTAGGGAGATTCACCCTCTCTATTTGTCCTGTTTACCATGATCAAGTGAAAGTAAAAGAAAATCCCAAACGTTGGGTTGTCCCCAGAACGGAAATAGTGGGGATATCTTCCAATGAGGACAGGACACTAGTTCTAGTGATCCTGGGGACAACCAGGGATTCCCTCACTTTAGGGGGATTTTTTTCTCACTTCCTGTTTGGCTATGGGACAGGAAGTGAAGGGAAATCTCCCCAATGGGACACAGATGGCAGAAATAAACCTTACAGGGGTTATAACCCTCCCTTACTCTATACGAAGTGAAAAAAAAATGTTTTGCCTTTAGTTCTATTTTAAAGGAGTTGTAAAGTCAGAAGTTTTTTTTTATCTTAATGCATTCTCTGCATTAAGATAAAAAACCTTCTTTGTGCAGCAGCCCCCCTCATACTTAACTGAGGTCCTTCTCTGTCCAGCGTTGTCCACGAGTGTCTCAGCCATACGAGATTCGCCCTCCTGATTGGCTGAAACACAAAAGGGGCGCCATTGCCTAATGCTGCTATCATTCAAAGTCAACTAGCCAATCAGGAGAGAGGGGGCGGTGCTCCGTGTCTGAATGGACACAGGAAGCTATAACTCACCTTGGGTGCCCCCATAGAAAGCTGCTTGCTGTGGGGGCACTGAACAGGAGGAAGGAGCCAGGATCACCAAAGAGGGACCCGAGAAGAGGAGGATCCGGGCTGCTCTGTGCAAATACACTGCAACAGAGCAGGTAAGTATAACATATTTGTTATTTTGATAGGAAAAAAAACGAGACTTTACAATCACTTAAATTTTTTTTTTTTTTATTACAAACGTTTTTTATTAAGAACACAAAAAAAATAATACAAACAATCGACAATTCGTATTATGCATAGTACATGTCTGAGAGTCAAAATGTTAATGTCAATGCAAGTGACATACAAAAATAAACAGGAAAATAAGGAAAAACAAGAACACAAAAGTAGATCGTGAAGCATTCGAGAAACATAGTCGTGCACAACAAGATTACTGTAGGAAAAAATAGTAATCTATCGTAAGTTTAAGGGGTGAAGTAGTATGACAGCGCACCATGATCTAGAGTAGGATAAAACAGATACAGAACTTATAGTTGTGGTAACAGGTTTTGTCTGTAAGAATTCCAGGGCGACCATCTTTGGTCAAATAGATGCATCCTATCATACAATGTGCAAAGAATTCTCTCCATTAACATAATGGCGTCCATCCTATAGAGGATGGAGGCGGTAGGTACAGTAGGGGCTTTCCAATGTAGGGCAATAGCCCATAGGGTGGCTATGCAGGCAGTGTGGATGAGGCATTCCTCTACACGAGACACCCCAGGAACAGATGCTCCAAGGAGGCCCATGGCTGGGGTGAGTCGTATCGGGGTACCTGCTATAGCAGACGCCATAGCATTCACTGAGTTCCAAGTGTGGGTGAGTTGGGAGCAGTCCCAAAAGATGTGCATAAATGTGCCTGGAAGCTGACATCCTCTGAAGCAAAGATTAGAGGCCCCGGGAAAGATGGAATGAAGTCTGGATGGGGTATAATACCATCTGGTTAGTACTTTGTATGCTGTTTCCCTAACAGCCAAGGATTTAGAGGCTTTGCGTAAATTGGTTAGCATGATGTCCCAGTCCTCTGCGTCAAAAATTTCGTTACAGTCTGCCTCCCACTTGTGCTTATAGGGAATAACCCCAGGAAAGATTGCAGTTAATGCTGATTTGTAAAGGGAGGAGATAAGACCCTTTCCTCTGGGAGAGTCACGGCAAATTTGTTCGAACATAGAAGGGGGAGATGAAGGGGTAAGAGCGAAGTGAGAGATGTAAAAGTGCCTAATTTGCATATATCGGAGATGTTCCCTTAGAGGAATCTGTTTCTGTGTGCGTAGAAGGTCAAATGAGGCAAAGGTGTTCCCGGATTGTAGGTCAGCTAGCGTGACCATAGAGTTGGCTATCCACCAGGAGAAACCCTCAGGGTTATGAAAAGCTAAGTTGAATAGGGGTTCCCCTAAAAAGGAGGAACCTCGGGGTGCGGGGGTCACTAGGCCTAGTTTGTGCTTGTAGCGATACCATAGGATTAGAGAATGGGTAACAAGAGAGTTAAGGGAGATAAGTTTGTGGACTAGTTTGGAGGGGGACCACAGAATAGTGGAGAGCCTGTAGGGAGCAATGGAATGCGCTTCAAAATCTACCCAGGGTACTTTAGAGTTAGGGATATTCCATTGTGCAATTTGAGAGAAGCGGGCAGCCAGGTAATAGAGCCAGAGATTTGGTAGACCTAGTCCACCTTTCGTTTGCGGGTTGAAAAGGACCTGTTTGGAGAATCTCGGCCTCTTGTTCTGCCAGATAAATTTGTGAATATCTTGCTGTAATTTGTCTATGAACGTTTTAGGGATGAGAACTGGTAGGGCTCTAAAAAGAAAAAGAAGCTTGGGTAAGAGGGTCATTTTGATTGCCGTGACTCTCCCAAAGAACGAGATATGATACGAGCTCCACAATCTGAGCATATTACGGAGTCGGGACACACATGCTGGGTAGTTCGCTGCAAAGATAGAGGACCAATGTGGTGTGATATAGACACCTAAATAAGGTATCTTGTTGGTAGACCATTGCAGGGGGAAGGAGCTCTGGAGGGTCTCACACTGAGCAGGGGGGATATTGATTGGGAGAGCTGTGGATTTTGACATATTCACTGTAAGCCCAGAAATGGAGGCGAACCGGGATAGTAAGTCAAATAGGTTGGGCAGGGAGATGAGGGGTTGGGAAAGAAAAAGCATAACATCATCAGCATACATACATAGATGTGATGTGGAGGAAGCCATCTGGTAACCTGAGATATCAGGGTGTGTTTTAATAGCTGCGGCAAGGGGTTCCAGGGCTAGGGCAAATAAGAGGGGAGATAAGGGGCATCCCTGGCGAGTGCCCCTGCCCAGTGTGAAAAATCCAGAGCTGCAGCCCGGGATTTTGATTCTCGTTTGCGAGTTGTGGTATAGGGCTTGTACCCCTAGCAAGAAACAATCACTTAAATTTTTTCCTCCAGCCCACAGTAACAACAGGTTTCCTTTTGTTGTTTCTCTTTAACTGCTTAAGGACCAGTCGCCATCATTATACTGCGGAAGGTTGGCTCTCTGGGGCAAATCGCCGTAGGTTTACATTGGCCGCTTTAAGAGCGATAGGCCCGTGGCGCGACGCCGGAGCCAATGCGCATGGCCACCAGTGATCATTTCCCAAAGAGCCAGAACGGGGATCTGTCAATGTAAACAGATAAATTCTTACAGGGCAGGAGCGACAGATCTGCTGTTCCTAGTGATTAGAAAAACAGTGATCTCTCTCCTCCTTCAGTCAGTTCCATCCCCCACAGTTAGAGACACCTCCCAGGGAACACATTTAACCCCTTGATCGCCCCAAATGTTGTTAACCCCTTGGCCAGTGACATTTACACAGTAATTAGTGCATTTTTATAGCACTGATTGCTGTATAAATGTCAATGGTCCCAAAAATGGGTCAAAAGTGTCCAATCTGTCCGCCGCAATGTCACAGTCCCGGTAAAAACCGCAGATCGTCGCCATTACTAGTAAAAAATAAATAATAAAAATGCCATAAATCTATCCCCTATTTTGTAGACAATATGACTTTTGCGCAAACCAATCAATATACGCTTATTGTGATTTTTTTTCACCAAAAATATGTCAAAGAATACGTATTGGCCAAAACTGATGAAGAAATTCTCATTTTTTTTGGGGGGGGGGGGGGTATTTATTATAGCAAAAAGTAAAAAAATTAGCTTTTTCTTTCAAAATTGTAGCTCTTTTTTTGTTTATAGCGTAAAAAATATATACCGCAGAGGTGATCAAATACCACCAAAAGAAAGCTCTATCTGTGGGAAAAAAATGACATAATTTTTGTTTGGGTACAACGTCGAAGATGGAAGCCCTGTCAGAGGTAACTGCACACCGCTGGATGGCTTTGCTCTAAGGTACGTCTTTCATAATTGCGATGCATACCAGCACATTATGCTATTATCCTATTTTTTATGTTTTTTGCGGTTTACTACCACTTTAACTGCAGTTGCCCATAGCTTCTTGAGTATATTTATGAATCCTAGTGACAAACAGGTCTCTCTGTCCTGTAGGACAGTACAGTATCTCTGTCCTGTTGTTATTATCTCACTTACACATTGCCAGATAGCTAGGTCTGTGCTACTGTATGTGTAGTCATCACCTTCCAGTATATTAGTAGATTAACCTGTTCACTGCAGTATAGTTTTTATGCAGCTCCTGTTATTCTAGGTAACCCTGTTTTTTCTGGTCTGGGATTCTTTAACTAGTTTTGGCTCGATAACCAGCATAGGCTAGAGCCAGGTCAGGCATCTGATGGCCACTTTTGGATCATTAGCTTAGAAGTCCAGTTGCATGTCAGATTAGAATCCTTTACGGAGGGATTTAAGTGCAGAGTAGATAAGCTTACTCTGAGTTCCAGTGCCAGTTTCAGTACTGCACCACAGTTCCCGCTGGTGAGAATCTCAATTTCCAGGCTGGTTGGACAACACTTGGAGGATCTCCCCATGACTGCAGATCTTGTCTTCAGGTCTTGACACAAAGACAGATGCAACATCATCCTCAGGGGCCCCTGTAACTGGACTTTGCTGCAACGCTCATGTGGAGTAATCTTTATTAATAACTATATATTCCTGGGTACAGGGGGTCCCCTACTTACAAACATCTGACTTACAAACGACTCCTACTTACAAACGGAGGGAGACAACAGGAAGTGAGAGGAAATCTACCCCTAGGAAGGGAAATTCACTCCTGTAAGAGTTAATATGGGAAAAAGGCGTCTCCACTGATGCTTTATCACCAGTCCATGCTTCCCTAACAACCCAAAATTTTCAAAATCCAATTGTCATTGGGACAGAAGGTGAGGTGAAATCTTCTGAACAGGGGCACAGACAGCAAAACAAATGTTACAGGGGTGATAACCCTTCTCTATGTTATCTAAAAAACTTAAAAATAGATTTTTTGGCTGGAGCTACACTTAAAAAATGTACCTGTTCCGACTTACAAACAGATTCAACTTAAGAACAAACCTACAGTCCCTATCTTGTTTGTAACCCGGGGACCCCCTGTATATGTGCACAATTCTACCAGATCGAGCCTGTTACTGATAGTATCTGATTGTACATTGGATCATGTACATTTAATAATAATTTCTTATATAAAGCTTGTATAATTTCTATACTGGTGTTTATATACTTATGGTTAATGTTATATGTTGGTTGCAGTAGTTACATTACTTTGATTGGGATACTGATTAATTTCCCAGGAAGGGAATCCCCTCTGTTCACAGGTTCTCAGGTACTTTATACAATTATGTTCTGACACCGGGTCTATCAGATGCTGTCAATATTATTTGCTGCTGTTGACCCATTGAAAGTGAATGATAAACTATTGTTGTGTATGCCAACAGATCATCAATGTGCATGATGGACCATCTGTACACTCAGTCTTTCAAATAAAATAAAACATTAAAAAAAAATAACACAAATTAATGTAGAAAGAGTGCATTTTTGAGCTTAAAAGATAATTTTTTTCCCAAGATAATACAGTGGAACCTTGCGAGTAACGCTGTTAACGAGCGTTTCGCAATACGAGCACTGTATTTTTTTAAATCGTAACTCGGTTTGCGCGTGTTGTTTTGCAAAATGAGCACAATTCAGGCCAAAGCCGTGTGCAGTACCGCTTTTGGCCTGAGGTGGGGGAGGGGAACCGGAGCCGAGCAGAGCCGAACGTCACGTTCGGAAATGCACGGAAAGGCCAGAGTACAGCATGGCTGACCTCTGCAAATCTCGGGTAGGAAGTCTTTCCAAGGTTTGCCAAGGTCAGCCGAAGTGTCCTCGGGCCATTTCGTCCATTTCCGAGGCTCTCTGGCGCCACCCCCCCTCTGGCCGCATGCGGTATTGCATCCCATTGAAGTCAATGCGGAACAAATTATTTTAGTTTCCATTGACTTCAATGGGAAAACTCGCTTTGATATGTGAGTACTTTGGATTAAGAGCATTCTCCTGGAAAGGATTATGCTTGTAATCCATGGTTCCACTGTATACCTAAAAAGGTTTGTTATTTTCAGCCTCCGACACAGTGTAAAGTTCTGATGTGACATTTCTGTGTATAACATTTGGAGACAAAACACAGAAGACATACCCAGAGAACATGCTGCAGCATTGTGTACGGAGGAACTCTGCATTTGCGCCATACGTCCCTGAACACATACGGCTCTCAGCAAGTGTACCAGTTGCTGCGTATTTCAGCCCGTCATAAATTTGGATTGGCTGCTGGCAGTGGCGCTGGACACTGTACCCAGCACCTGTGAAAATGCTGGGATTTGGCACTAGTAGGCCAAACTGCCTATGTGCATGTAGGTCTACATTAACATATTACTTAGCATATATGTACGGTATTTCACATCAAAATATACTAAATATCTGTTGGTAAGTCCACTTTAGTTGCACATACTTTATATTTTTTACAATCCACTTTTCTTACCCTGCATGTAGGTTTACACAAATCTAAACCATCATTATTGTCACAGGTTCTTTATTTCTGCTAAAAGCATGAAATAAACAATGTGGGAAGGAAAAATGTTGGTCTTCATGACATGTTTACTATATGCATCCTGAAATGTAAAGTCTTACACAGGACATTCAGGGCTCAACAGATCACGCCTTTTCATCATTCCTCTTCAAAGATCACACAGCTCTACTCAAATCTTTACTGTAATTTAGCGTTCTTTATTTGTTGTAAATGTGTATTTGACATTGATTTATTCAGAATCAGATAAGTCTTATAATTAATAGACATGTGCACTGACAAAAAATTAGTTTGTTTTTCGTTTCATTCGTTTTTTTTGCTTTTTTCAGAAATTCAAAAATTCGGAAATTCCGAAAACCGAAAATTCGAATTTTCAAATTTCCAAATTTTCTAATTTCTGAACTTTCAAATTCCCGAATTTCAAATTTCCGAATTTCAAATTTTCACATTTTCAAATTTTCCAATTTTCGTAATTCAAAAATTCTGAAATTCAAAAATGTGAAAATCTGAAAAAAAGAAACAAAATCAGTAAAATTCGAAATAATAACTAACTATTAAATTATAAGTATTGGAATTTCATTTCAAATTTGGCTGTTTGTGAACGTAACAAATACAAATTTGTCTGAAGTTACGAATACTCCGACATGACGAATGCCACATCTAAATAAATGGAATGGAACAAATTAATAATAAATAATAGTAATAAAAAGGTTGTATTATTATTATTATTTATTGTTATTAGATCGTTGCATTCCATTCCTTTAGATACGGCATTCGTCATTTCAGAAAATTCGTAACTTTGGATAAATTCGTACTTGTTACATTCACTAACAGACAAATTTGAAAGGAAATTCCAATACCTATAATTTAATATTTATTATAAGTTAGTTATTATTTCAGGTTTTCGAATTTTTTGATTTTCATTCTTTTGAATTTTCAGATTTTTAGTCAATCTTTCTTGGATTTTCAAATTTCCAAATTTTTAAATTTATGACATTTTCGAATATTCGAATTTCCTAATTTCAAATTTTCGTATTTCCTTATTTCGAACTTACGAACTTACGAATTTCCGAAATGTTCCAATTTCCGAAATTCCAAATTTTCGAAATTCCGAATTTTAGGAAATTCGAAAATTCGTAAAATAGTAATTTTGGAAATTCGGAAATTTCGGAATTGCACATAAATTCGGAAATTTCGGAATTGCACATAAATTAATAGTTTGATACATGTAGACAGAGTCATATTCAGATCATGTTACTCTAGACCAGTGGTGGATCTATGTATTTAAAGGCTAAGTTTACCTAAAATTAAAAACAAAATAAAATCAGCACGGACATAACTTACAAATGGTAGACTGCGTCTTGTGTTGATTCCTCTTCTTTTAGTTTAAATCTTCCTCCATTCGTGCCCCCAACTCCAGCCTCCATAATCCTTTGGTGCAGTCTATGAATGGCAGACAGGAGGATAGGTCCACCTCCCTCGATTCAGGGATCCTGTGCCATTCATAGAAGCTCTAGTACTAGCTTCTATGGATAGTACAGCTGGGTGAAAAGGGCAGGTATTGTCAGGCTCTCTTGATTACAGCCTGTGACAGCCCTTTAATTGCATTAACCACCAAAAAATGTGAATAGAAGAAGAAGGGTCAACTACTGATTTAAGAATATTTATTAGACCCAACTAATCCCTGGGAAGGTGGTGCCCAGAAGGTGGCTGGAGAGGGGATAAATGTTTGCGGAGGCCTGCTCAGAGTGTTCCTGTCTTGGGCCTGCTACCCCTTGGGTGCAGCATGTGTACTAAAGGTGCTGTTTGGGTCTCAGTAGATGCTGGGCTGAGGGCCTGGAGAAGATATGCTAAAAGGAATTTTGCTGGAGGGTGTAATTTTGGAGTCTGGTTTGGAGAAGGATCTTTGTCTCTCTTAGGACATTTTGATTAGGACCTGGCTTTGGATTCTCAGGTGTGCATGTGATAGAAGGAAATGAGTACCAGAGGTTAATGGATGGACTGAGTCTGCACTTACAGAGACCTAGCATTTCAGGCCAGTCTTTATTGCCTTTTCTCCAGGCTGTTTCAAGAGGATTTTGTAAAAAAGGTTGTCCTCCTGTTGATTTCTTCTATCGTTTTAGAGTATCTGGACCTTTAAATCCCCCTTCTGTTCCAGTTTCTGAAAAAAAAAAAAAAAACACAAAAGGACATCCCCCAGACTGAGCTTGTTGTCGGTGTGCTTAGAACGGTGATTGTGACCGGGAGCCTCTGTACAAGCAACTTCTCGCCGGCTCTTGCAATGCTAGCGTACCCTGCTGTCACCCCACTTCTGAACGTGCTGGCATCTCCACCATCTCCCATTGGCAGCCATTCTTCCCATCAATGTAAGGTGTATTTTTCCCAGTGACTTGTGATGAACTGGTTTTACTAAGGCTGCTTTCACACTGAAGTGCTTTACAGGCGCTATAGTGCTAAAAATAGCGCCTGCAAAGCGCCTGTAAAGAGCCTCTCTTTTCACTCCAGTGTGAAAGCCTGAGTGCTTTCACACTGGAGCGGTGCTCTGGCATGGCTCCAAAAAAAGTCCCGCAAGTAGCATCTTTGAGTGGGCAGCCGCCGAAGATCTGGCAAAGCTGCGCTTTGTGGGCGCATTTAACCCTTTTTCGGCCGTTAGCGGGGGGTTAAAACCCTGCTAGTGGCCAAAAAGTGCTGCAAAAACAACGGTAAAACACTTTTTAGCAGCGCTTTACCGCCAACAGCCCCAATGCCCCAGTGTGAAAGTAGCCTAATGCCGTCCACACGAGCGGAATTTCCGACAGAAAAAGTCAGACGGGAGCTTTTCATCGTATATTCCGATCGTGTGTATTCCCCATCAGGCTTTTTAGGTTGAAAATTCTGACAGACCTAGAAATAGAACATGTTCTAAATTTTTCCAATGGAACCAATTCCTATCTGGAAAACCGCTCCTCTGTATGCTGTTCCGACGTACCAAAAACGACGCATGCTCTGAAGCATTTACGAGACGGTAGCTATTGGTTACTGGCTATTGAACTTCCTTCTTGTAGTCCCGTCGTACGTCACTGCGTCTTGACAGTCGGACTTTGGTGTGACCGTGTGCATACAAGACAGCTTGAACGGAATTCCGTCAGAATTCCGTCGGAGGAACCTTCATGCCGCATACACACGAGCGGAATTTCCGACAGAAAAAGTCAGACGGAAGCTTTTCATCGTATATTCCGATCGTGTGTATGCCCCATCTGACTTTTTAGGTCGAAAATTCTGATAGACCTAGAAAGAGAACATGTTCGAAATTTTTCCGACGGAACCAATTCCTATTGGGAAAACCGCTCCTCTGTATACTGTTCCGACGTACCAAAAAATGACGCATGCTCTGAAGCAAGTACGAGACGGAAGCTATTGGCTACTGGCTATTGAACTTCCTTTTTCTAGTCCCGTTGTACGTGTTGTACGTCACACGTTCTTGGAGGTCGGACTTTGGTGTGACCGTGTGTACGCAAGACAGCTTGAGCGGAATTCCATTGGAAATCCGTCGGGGAAACCTTCAGAGTTTATTCCGATGGAAAAACTGCTCGTGTGTACACGGCATCAACGTTTATTCCGACGGAAAAAACGCTTGTGTGTTCACGGCATAAAGGTTCCACTAGTCCTGAAAATGATTCCAAGGGTTCATCCCTTTTGAATTAAATAAAACTATGTGTGAGCATTCCTATAAAATACTTTCAATTTGTATTTAATCAGGCAGACACTGTAAGTCTGAAAGGAGATTGTACAATTGTAATGTGTGTGTGGTTTGACATTTGGAAAGTACTGAATCCTTAGCAGTGTAAACAAGTGTTTCAACAGAACAAACAAAGCCCAGCTACATTTATTCTCATTAAGTGGAGAGAATTACTACTCTGCTTACATTCATTTCACAGCCACACATCACGCCATGAAAAGCTGAAATATTGTGTCCTTATGCAATGTGTCATTCTCTTTGAAATCTCAGTTACCACATTGCAGCGTCCGTCTTTGCTCCTTTTCTGCAGAGCGGCAATATGTTCTGCTCGCTGTCCTATAACAAACAGTGTGAGATGCTACATTTGCATATCACTCAACACCTGCTGCTATCAACCAAATGAATTAAAAGGTGTGGGAGCCAGCTGCTATATTTTACCCGCTCATATGAAATATGGTGAGAAATCACAACTATTCATATATGGTGTAATATGAAAAATTCCCTTAAGCATTAATTGTCTCTAAAGTGGCTTCTGCATTTGGAAAAGCTCTTTATAGGGTAGTTTGTCATGTTAGAGGTAATCTGTAGAAGGACTATGAAAACTGCCATAGAAAAATTACCCCTTTTTCCCCACTAGAGTTGGCTAACGCCATTTTGTTATTTGTGTCTAAAATTTGGTAAATGCACTGAACAAGAAATGTCATTTGGTTTTATACAAATGTTTGGTGTTTATTTCTGTGTTTAAAGTGGTTCTAAAGGCTGACTGTTTTCTGTTAGACCCCTTTCACACTTGTACGACTTCAAAGTCACATGACAAGTCGTTCGCCATGATTTACCAATGACAACCATTCATATTAGTACAACATCAAGTCGTGCCGTCTTCAAAGTAGTCCCTGCAATACTTTGGTCTGACTTTGATGCGAGTTTAGGTTCATAGACCTCAAGTCTCCCTGAAATAGTGTGAAAGGGGTCTAAGCCCTGGTTCACACTGGAGCGTTTTGACATGCGATGTGACATGTCAAATTGGTGGCAATTGCCGTCAATGGTACCGCCCTAATCAGTGCGATGCCACATCTGCATCTGCAGCGCTGCACCGATTGCAAAAAGTAGTTTTTGTACTACTTTTTGCAATTTCAGGCTGCGATTTACATTGACATCTGTGCAGAAACCTGCATGGATGTCTCTGAAATTGCGGCCGAAATCGGGACTGACATACGGGAGTGAAATGGTGAGAATTCAGCTTCATTCCCGCAGCTCAGTGTGAACCTGGACTTAAGCAGTGTTTCTCAACCTTTTTGCCATTGAGGAACCCCTGGCAAAAAGTCTGAAATCTCAGGTAACCCCTGAAATAATTTTCATATCGACAGGTCACGGAACACTGGTGTGATCTGTGAGCTGTAGATATAACAACAATTATCTTCAAAAATAGCATTAAATAATAGAATATTAAAATGTACCTATTTAATGTAACACTTGTTTTTTTCTGCACATATGCTCAATTGGGTCCAACTTGATAGCAGTGTACAGGTCAGAGGTGATCAAATACCACCAACAGAAAGCTCTATTTGTGGGGAAAAAAAGGTCATAAATTGTGTTTGGGTACAGTGTCACACGACTGCGCAATTGTCAGTTAAAGCGCTGCAGTGCCGTATCGCAAAAAATGGCCCAACTCCAGGCAGATAAAAAATCATCTCTTGCAATTGGGCTTGTTTTGTCTAGGGAAGGGGAGAAACAGACTTATACTTATCTGAGCTTCCTCTCCCCTGACAGAGGGTGTTTCCCAACAATCTGGTCTAGATGATGTCAGTACCCTAGACCAGTGGAGTGTGAGGAGGTATAAGCTGCAGCGATCGGTCTAGCGGCGGGGAGACGTGGAGGATTAGGTAAGTAGATCTCCTTTTATTGTTCCCCTAGATATAAACAAGTAAAGTATGTCAAAGAGGTAAGGGTAGTTGTGAACTTAAAATTAAAATCTGGTATACATAGTAAAGGCACAGCTAATTGGCAGAATCTAATTTTTATACTCTAATGCCATGTACACGACAGGATTTTCCGACAACAAAACCGTGGATTTTTTTCCGACGGATGTTGGCTCAAACTTGTCTTGCATACACACGGTCACAAAAATGTTGTCGGAAATTCCGAAAGTCAAGAACGCGGTGACGTACAACGCGTACGACAAGCCGAGAAACATTAAGTTCAATAGCCAGTGCGGCTTTTCTGCTTGATTCCGAGCATGTGTGGCACTTTTGTGCGTCAGACTTATGTACACACGCTTGGAATTTCCGATAAGTTTTGTTGTCGGAAAATTTGAGAACCTGCTATTAAACATTTTTGGTGGAAATTCCGACAACAAATGTTCTATGGAGCATACTCACGGTCGGAGTTTATGACAACAACAAGCTCACATCCAACATTTGTTGTCGGAAAATCCTATTGTGTGTACAGGGCATAAGAGTAGTTGTAGAACACCATCAAAAGTGCAGAACACATTGTTTCCTTTTATTTTGGGAACACCATGCCACCCCAAGTTTGAATGTTCTCTGGTGCATTCTTGACATTCCCCCGCACTGCACTTTATCTTGACTGTTAGGAGGGGCACCATCTTCACACATGTCAGCTCTATCTTACTTATGTAGCGATACCCCCAGTTAAGAGGGCCGCAAGTTTGTTTTGGGTCCCTGAGTACAGCTCCACCAACCCCCCAGCAATCTGCTCTACCCGCTCTGGCACAGTTAATCAAGGGGTATGTATATAGGCACATATAAATATCACTTATACTTTAAGTGTAATGGACTCAAACTCACAGGCAGACTGCTGGCTGTAATAACTGTCTTTACTTTGGTAATATGAAAAGAAATGGTAACATGCATTTAAACATTTAGCTTACAATACACATGAACAGGTCCCTGCAGTATGTGCTATAAACATGTACACATATGTGGGCCTGGAAAGCAATGGGGAACGGAACGCCAAGTGTAGCGACCGTCTGCTATGCACCCCTGAGGTGCAACAAATCTAACTGCGCCTACCTAACGGACCAGGCCTGATCCCTAGCAATAGAGCTCAGTCCTTGAGAAAATACAGTATTCTTCACCGGCAAGAGAACTGTAGAGGTGGTGCACATGTAGCTTTAAATGGTGTGTTTGTAATCCACAAGAAAGAAACAATCTGCTGCTCTGAGGTAATTGTGCCTTGGCAGTTCAATAGGCATAGAGTGAAAGTGACAGTGTAGGATGAGCCTTTCAGCTCGCTCACCACTCCGGGGTACCGTCCTCAGCTTCGGGACCTCCACTGGCGGCGTCCGGCCTCCTCCGTCACAGCCCCTGCGCTCCGGTCCTCTCTCTGTCCGACCGTGTGTAGGCAAAAGTCTCCGCTCCGCTGCTGCTGACAATGAGGGGTGAGAGTCTCTCTCTGTCTGCTGCAAGGCCCAGGCTTCAGGCCTTCAGCAGTCCCGGTCCGCACAGGTGTCTCCTCACTCAGTAGTTTCTGCGTCACCAGCCCAGTCAGAAGAGGAAGAGGCGGTCTCTCCTCTTCCCTTTTATCACCTCCCCAGCAGCCTCTCGGGCGGAAACAAACAGCCTCCCGGGAGCCTGGGGAATTATGGGGATTGTAGTTTTATCCCCTAAAAGGGGAACGACCCCGCTACACTTATATGCTGAACTTGCACTACAACTGCCATCACAGCACTCCTCTCTCACTATCTGGTACGTCTCCAATTTCTAGCACTGTTCCCAGCCATACGGAATTGCTTTGGCACATCCTCAACGTCATTCAGGAAGTAGAGCTTGCAGGGCTGGAAGAAAGTTCAAGTGCTTCCTCTTGGTTAAATACCAGATGAGGTGCCTTTTTTATGGGCTTTGGTATTATCAATGCTATTGTTAGCATTGAGATACATTTTGTAGTTTTGACATGATGCCTGTAGCTGCTCTGTATCTGACTAGAATTAGTCATCTTAACAGCTCCTCATTTAGAACTGACGTGAACTAACTGATTTTTAATGAAACTGGAATTCTGTAGTCTTAAAGTACCAATACAGCTGGAAAGGTCATCATTCGATCAACTTTTTACTGCAGCCAATGTTGCCATTTGGGTGATTTCAATGGATTTCCTATTTGCCAGAAAAGGAGGTGAGGAACAGTCTAGACATTTCTTGTCTGACTGGCAGAATCAATTACATGGTTGGAAGCCTTGGGGGGCCTCCCTTACACCTCTGTACCAGACACACCTGGAGTTTAGTAGGAGTGAGATGGCACAGAGTGGCGCAGGTTCCAGAAGTCTATGGAAGCTCCCATCTAGAGACAGGCTTGGCTGTGAAGTACCCAGGAACAGAAAGACTGGAAGGCAGCTGGCTGGGAAACTGGAACACACAGCAACCTGGAAGCATGGTCTGGACAAGCGGTGGTCAGTAGCCAAAAAGACAGACAGCAGCCAAGGTAGCAATGGGACAGAAGATGCCAGGAACACGTTCAGGGTTCAAGTTGCAGGGTGACAGCTGAAGACCATTCAGCAACTTCCTGACTCAGCTTTGTTCCTATAATAGGCCTGTGACGAAAGAGAATATCAGATCCTTGCCCTCCTCACCAACTCGTGACAAAGGACTGGCCAACCTCACACTGCGCTGTGACTTACGTAACAATGCCACTCTCAGCTGCACCCTGCGGTTAACCCTTTAAATTACCACCACCACCTTTGGACCGAGGAGGAAACTCATAATCTTAGTAATACCAACTATTATTTTAGAATAAACATCTGTAACACACACTGTCGCCACAGACAGGTATGTTCAGAGGAATTGTATTATACAGTAGCACTCTTCAAGAGACAGGGATGCTTTTTAGTTTGCATTGAAAGTTTTTTAGAGACAAGGTTAACACTTTTCAAAACAGGGTTTAATAATGAAAAGGTCAAAATGGTGCAAATAAATTATATACAGAAAAGGGTTTTTACAAAGAAATAAAGAGACAATAAACAACAGAGAAACAAAAAAAGAGTTGGAAAGGAAGAAGGCTTGCAATGTCCCGGTTTCAGCAGAGTTCAGTCGATGAGCAAGGTGTTATTGGTTCTCAGAACTTGACAGATGTTCCTTGGTTGATGGTACATGAGGACTTTCAAACTGTCCTGGCATTCCCCTTTTTTATTTGGGATCAAAGGGGTGTTGACAGAGGTCATCTGACCAATTAAGTGTCTGAGGAGTAGTTTCTGGGATGTCACAATGATTATGACTATGTCCCAGAGACAGCTTTCTATAGGTACTCATATCTCTGAGTACCTACTGGGTACAGCCAGCTAACATGGAGATTATTGTCCCACTTGAATGTAGCTTTGAAATAAATATCAATATGACAGGTTTTGGGTGCCCAGTTCGCCGATCCAGGGCTACTGGGTATCCAGGGTATCTGTTAGTTCTCTGGATTGCTCAGCTTGCGAGGGTGACAGTTTTATTAGGGGTTCTAGACTTAAAGTGGTTATCACAAAAATGTTATTCACTGGCAGCCCCTCTATTATAACGAGGCATAACACACAGGGTAAATGTTTTTCTAAAACAAAGCTTGTAAATACCGTTTTATCTTCAGACCTGTCACGTGACTCCCGGACAGCCTCCTACTCCGATATAGGGCTACTGCGGGAGAAGCCAACATCTTCCTCTGATATCAGCCAGGGAGGTTACATGGCTGCTCAGCCCCTCCCGCAGTAGCCCTGGATCGAAGTAGGAGACCAGCCGAGAGTCACGTGACCGGCCTGAAGATAGCTGTAAAACCGTATTTACAAGCTTAGTTTTAGAAAAAACATTTACCCTGTGTGTAATGCCTCATTATTTAGAGGGGCTGACAATGACAATTGGTAATCTTTTATTTTTTAATAATAGCCGCAGGACGGGGGAATGGGAGGTGGAGACATAGACACAGCCACGGGTGCTGACAGGCAGGGAGGGAGGGGGTGAGGGAGACAAAGCAGGGATGCGGAGGACGGAGGCACACAAGCTGACCATGGTAGTCAGGGCTCAGCAGCCATGATTATTGTGGTCAGCTCACAGAAGGGGACACAGGAACAGGCAGCTTTTTTACAGTTTAGAGAGGGGCAGATTAGACAGCACAAGCACTGTGCTGTTTAATCCTCTATAAGGGAACAGAATCTCTCTGGTTTTTTTTTTTTAGGGTTACAAAAACTTTCAAAATTGTGGATTGGGTAATGGAAAGGTCTGTGTGTCTGATCATTGGATTGATAAGGTCCTGGCCTCAGTTAACACTTTGTGTATTGTATAAAGTGAAGGAAGGAGGGGGGGAGGAATCAGAGCTGCTGGATCTCTGGCTTTAAAACAGAAAAGCTAATGACAAATAAAATGCATACCTCCCAACATTTTGAGATGGGAATGATCTACTAGCAAATGTATGTAGGCATAGGAGACGCCCCCTGTCACACCCCCTTAAAGGAGAATTAACCAAAAAAAAAAGGTTAATTAAATCCACAAGTGCTTTACCACTACTATTCCTTTATATTGGCTTTTAGTCATGCAACACTGCACCCAAACTAAATTTTGTATAATTTTTTTAGACAGATTGAGCTTTCCTTTGGTGCTAATCACCGCTGGGTTTTTTATTTTCTGCTAAACAAAGGAACAAAGAAAAAAAACTTTTTCTTAGTTTGTTATAAAATGTTGTAAATAAGAAGTTTGCATTGATGTGCACTGATGAGGCTGCACTGATGTGAACTGATAGGCTGCACTGATGGGCACTGATAAGGTGGCACTGATGAGGCTGCACTGATATGCGGCACTGAAGGGCACTGATAGGCGGCAATGATGGGCACTGATAGCACTCATAAGTGCCACTGATGGGCACTGATAGGCCCCACTGACGGGCACTGATAGGTGCCACTGATTGGCAGCACTGGTGGGCAATGTTGGGGATGCACTGATCATCAGGACACTAATGATCAGTGCCCTGACTGTCAGTGCAGATGTCCCATGTGTGGATTTGCCGGTTTTTGGCTCTCCTCTCCTCATGCAGTCAGCATGTGGAAAGGGTGGCCGATAACTGGTAAATCTTGTTAACATCTGTGATCAGCTGTAATTGGACACATGGTAAAGAGCTGCCATAATTGCCTCTTTACCCTGATCTGCAATCAGTTGTGTCCAAAGGACGCGGGGGGGGGGGGGCGTGCCCGCAGGAGGCATGCAAACAGCTAGAGCACAGGACAAAGTACAGCCATGCTGTGACCACCATTCGGCTATCGCAAGGTCGTGAAAGGGGTTAAAGACAATACTAATACTTTCCCACTATCCACAGCTAAAAAATATGTTTTGTCTAGAGTCGGGTTGTAATCTTTGGTAGTGGTGTGACTATTGAAAGTGTTTTCTGTGATCTCTCTCTCAGATTTCACATAGTTAGCGACTCGACCATTGATGAATGGAAAAACTTTGGTCGTTCAGGAAGTGGGGCACTGCAATTGTAGTTACCTTTAAGGGGAGAATAAAAAGAAAAGATTTTATGAAATATCACATCTTAGGAAAGTTTGAGAAATCTCCCAGCACTTTGATTTTCCTTTTCCGGTCTAGACTCACCTAAATCCGAAATGGGTGAGAATTGCATACCCAAAAATGTCATCTAATAATTACATTCATTTTCTAACTAATATGAACAGATGGTGAACATTCTGAAATATTATTACTACCCACCATTACCCTTTCCACAACCCAAAAATATCTCTGTCTCCGTGACAGAGTAATTTTGTAGTTCTAATGCAACAGGCATATTATTATTGCTGTTCCAAAGCAATTAAAAAAAAATACAATAACAAAAAAGGTACAAAAACTCTATACTTTTGTACTATGTCATTCAAACATATTGCAAGTAACCTTTTGTTCTAATTCAGAAAAAATATTAAATTATTATTACTCCATTAGCCTCATGGCAATTCATGGATATTGGTTTTTAATACTATATATATATATATATATATATATATATATATATATATATATATATATACACACATATACACATATACACATATACATACATACATACATACACACAGTATCTCACAAAAGTGAGTACACACCTCACATTTTTGTAAATATTTTATTATATATTTTCATGTGACAACACTGAAGAAATACCACTTAGTGAGTGTACAGCTTGTATAAGTTTGATGTCCCCTCAAAATAACTCACACAGCCATTAATGTCTAAACCGCTGACAACAAAAGTGAGTTCACCCCTAAGTGAAAATGTTCAAATTGGGCCCAATTAGCCATTTTCCCTCCCCGATGTCATGTGACTCATTAGTGTTACAAGGTCTCAGGTGTGAATGGGGAGCAGGTGTGTTAAATTTGGTGTTAGCGCTCTCACTCTCTCATACTGGTCACTGGAAGTTCAACATGGCACCTCATGGCAAAGAACTCTCTGAGGATCTGAAAAAAGAATTGTTGCTCTACATAAAGATGGCCTAGGCTATAAGAAGATTGCCAAGACCCTGAAACTGAGCTGCAGCACGGTGGTCAAGACCATACAGCGGTTTAACCAGACAGGTTCCACTCAGAACAGGCCTCGCCATGGTCGATCAAACAAGTTGACTGCACGTGCTCAGCGTCATATCCAGAGGTTGTCTTTGGGAAATAGACGTCTGAGTGCTGCCAGCATTGCTGAAGAAGTTGAAGGGGTGGGGGATAAGCCTGTTAGTGCTCAAACCATACGCCACACACTGCAAATTGGTCTTCATGGCTGTCGTCCAAGAAAGAAGCCTCTTCTAAAGATGAAGAAAGCCCGCAAACAGTTTGCTGAAGACAAGCAGACTAAGGACATGGATTACTGGAACCATGTCCTGTGGTCTGATAAGACCAAGATAAACTTATTTGGTTCTGATGGTGTCAAGCGTGTGTGGCAGCAACCAGGTGAGGAGTACAAAGACAAGTTTGTCTTGCCTACAGTCAAGCATGGTGGTGGGAGTGTCATGGGCTGGGGCTGCATGAGTGCTGTCGGCACTGGGGAGCTACAGTTCATTGAGGGAACCATGAATGCCAACATGTACTGTGACATACTGAGGCAGAGCAAGATCCCCTCCCTTCATAAACTGGGCAGCAGGGCAGTATTCCAACATGATAACGACCCAAAACACACCTCGAAGAAGACCACTGCCTTGCTAAAGAAGCTGAGGGTAAAGGTGATCGACTGGCCAAGCATGTCTCCAGATCTAAACCCTATTGAGCATCTGTGGGGCATCTTCAAATGGAACGTGGAGGTGCGCAAGGTCTCTAACATCCACCAGCTCTGTGATGTCGTCATGGAGGAGTGGAAGAGGACTCCAGTGGCAACCTGTGAAGCTCTGGTGTACTCCATGCCCAAGAGGGTTAAGGCAGTGCTGGAAAATAATGGTGGCCACACAAAATATTGACACTTTGGGCCCAATTTGGACAATTTTCACTTAGGGGTGTACTCACTTTTGTTGCCAGCGGTTTATGGGAGAAGAGGAGGTGAGCTGTTGCTGGGAGGAGAGATGGTGAGCTGTGGATGGGGATGCTGATTTATTCTGCACATTGTGTGATACACACACTCCTCAACACTGCACAATACACACTCCTGTGTGTTATGCAGTCCAGTACTCTCTGGGTTATACTTTCCTAAACCTTGCATTTTGTGCAAAACTCAGTTCTGAGTCTTGACCACACCCATTATTTGGCATCACTTTACTTCTCTTACCCGAGGAACGGTGGTATTGGGGGATGGGTGAGTTCCTGCACCTATTCTCTGAGAATGCTAAATGCTACACGCAAGGAAGTATGAAGCCTGGCAGACACAAGCTAGTGAAAATGGAAAGTTCCTTTAACAGCCAATGAAAGTGGAGGGCCACCCATAAATACAAGTTTGTTTAGACCTGCCTACAATCGCATGAAAAAAAAAAATAGAGAAAAAAAAAAAATGTCACTTACCTAGTTCTGCCTGTTGCTAGGTGGTCCCACGTAATCTGCCTCTGTGCTAGCCCAGGCTAAAAACGTCACTTCCCTCGGCGGCAAGGCTCGCTAAGGCTCCTGGGAGATGTGAGTCACCATTTCCCAGGAGTCTTTGAGCACCGCCGAGGGCTAGATTATCTCTGTTGCCATCACAACAGGGCGGGACTTCCGACGACGCCGCCTGTTGTGATGGCAACAGAAGCTGTGAACGGCGCCCGCAACGCGTCTAATGCGCATGCTGAGATCTTCGACTCCGCGGCGTTGCATGATGGGAACTTGACGTCAGCACATCCCGGAAGAGAATGCCTGTGGGTTTCACATGCCCACAGGCAAGATGAAACCCCCGTACGGGGGTTTTATAACTACACAATTGGAGGAGAAATTTAAAGGATGACAGCGGGAAGGAAGGGAGACGTAAGTGAGCAATTTAAAAGGATTTATTAATTCTAATGTACCGCAAAAAAAAAAAAAACAGCGGAGGCAGTGGAACCCCACTTGAAGTAACAAATGTCATATTATCAGTATATGGGCCAAAGACCTATCGCAGTGACTGTTTTGAAGAGATCCTAATGTCACACACTGTAACAATCAGACAAAGTAACCATGCACCATGTGCTACTATACTAAAAATAAACATTATTTCCAATCAAATTTATTTCAGATTGCTTATTTAGTTAGAATCATATAATAGCCCTTTCTGTAAATCAGACATTTGAAAACCAAAGATCATTATTTGACCAGAAGCTCCCACAGCTGCTCCTCAATTATGGCATCCCCTCTGCTGTGACAGACTACAAGATAACGCTGACAGACAGCAATTACAATGGAAGGAGCAGCGCGCCGGTCAATATTTGCCTTTCAACTTCAGTAGTCTACCCCTTACTTACTGTAGGTGATAAAAGTGGCTGCTTTTACTGATCAAACTAAATGTAAAATGTCTGAATACCGGTGCATTAAAAGAGAGAAAGAGAAAGACTGAGTGAGAAAATGTAAGGGAGAGGCGGTAATATGAAATGAAAACTCTACTTCGAGCACAAATATAAAGCTATTTGAAGCCGAACTCCAGAATTTTATTTTTTATTTAGGTTGGTCCAGCTTGGCTAGATGTACATATCTGATATCCAGAGCGCTCCAAGGGATGCGGTATATCACTGTAATATTTATGTGAAATACATTTATATCTAGTGCAATGAAATAAATTTTGCATATATAAAATGTACAGAATATGGTGAAATAAATATTGCATATACAAAATGTTGCTGCTGGCACAAAACAGAGTTCACGCTTACACCAGCATGCTGAAAATATTCAATGATAAACTGTGCCACGCTACATAAAGTGCCAATCTCTGTAGGTGCAATCCTTACATGTGCAATTATTATATATTCAATAAAGTGCAATATGTGCAGGTAGGGACTGTGAGGGATGAACTGATGGGGGGATTAGAAGTATAGGCCTCCCTGAAGAGATGAGTTTTCAGGGATCGCCTAAAAGTGGACAGAGTAGGAGATAACTGGACAGATTGGGGTAGGGAGTTCCAGAAGATGGGAGAGGCTCTGGAGAAGTCCCAGAGACGAGCATGGGAGGGGGAGACAAGGAAGCTAGAGAGCAGAAGGTCTTGGGAGTCTTGGGAGGAGCGGGCAGGATGGTTTGGGTGATATTTGGAGATAAGATTGGTGATGTAGCTCGGGGCAGAAGTGTGAATGGCTTTATGTTATTGTTAGTGTTTTAAATTGTATTCGTTGGGCAATGGGAAGTCAGTGGAGGGATTGGCAGAGAGAGGTGGCGGACACTGAACGGTTGGTAAGGTGGATGAGCCTGGCAGCAGCATTCATGATGGACTGAAGAGGGGAAAGCTTACGGAGAGGTAGGCCAATTAGAAGGGATTTACAATAGTCAAGGTGAGAGCAAACAAGGGAGTGAATAAGTTGCTTAGTGGTCAATGGTTAAAAAGGGGTATATTTTGGAGATATTTCTGAGGTGAAGTCTGGACAATTTGGATAGTGATTGGATTTGGGGCTGAAAGGACAGGTCAGAGTGTAGGATTACACCTAGTACCTTGGCATGAGGGGAGGGACTGATGGTTGTATTATTGATCTTGATGGAGAAGTCAGGGGGGGGGGGGGGCATGAGCAGGAGGGAATATTATGAGCTTGGTTTTAGAAAGATTGAGTTTGAGGAAGTGGCGTGACATCCATGTTGATATGTCAGTTAGTAAGTTAGTAATGCGAGAGGAGACTGAAGGAGTGAGGTGAGGAGTAGAGAGATAGATTTGTAGAGTCTTGAAGGCCAAGAGAGTGGAGTTTTTGAGGAGGAGGGGATGGTCAACAGTATCAAAGGCTGCAGAGAGATTGAGTAGTATGAGCATGGAGTAGTGGCCATTGGTTTTAGCAGTTAGTAAGTCACTGGTGAGTTTCAGTAGGGCAGTTTCAGTGGAGTGTAGCAAGCAAAAAGCCAGACTTTAAGGGGTCAAGAAGGTTGTTGTCAGTGAGGTGGGAGCTAAGACGGTTGTAGACTAAGCGTTCTAAAAGTTTTGACGCAAACGGGAGCAAGGAGATGGGTCTAAAGTTGTTCAGGTTGGTGGGATCCAGTGAGGGCTTTTTAAGTATGGGGGTGATCAGGGCATGTTTTAGAGGGGATGGGAGGGGAAGGTGCCAGTAGAGAGGGAGAGATTAAAGATGTGAGTGAGGGAGCATAAGATAGAAGAAGAGGGTGACTGTAGTAGATGTGAGGGAACAGGATCCAGGGGACAGGTGGTAAGGCGGGCTTCTGAGAAAACTTTAGAGACCTCTTCGGGAGTAGCAAGGTCAAAAGAGGAGAGTGTTGAGAGTGGATTTCTACAGGGTATGCTGCTAGGTGGGTTAGATGTCTGTGCAGTGGAGATTTCCCCACGAATTGCATCAATCTTGTTTTTGAAGTAATTGTCAATCTCGTGAGCAGTAAGCGAGTTACTGGGTGGAGATGGTGGTGGAGAAAGTAGAGAGTTAAAAGTAGAGAAGAGACGACGAGGACTGGAGGACAGTGTATTAATGAGGGTATAAAAAATATATATATATGTACAGTATCTCACAGAAGTGAGTACACCCCTCACATTTTTGTAAATATTTTATTATATCTTTTCATGTGACAACACAGAAGAAATTACACTTTGCTATAATGTAAAGTAGTGAGTGTACAGCTTGTATAACAGTGTAAATTTGCTGTCCCCTCAAAATAACTCAACACACAGCCATTAATGTCTAAATCGCTGACAACAAAAGTGAGTACACCCCTAAGTAAAAATGTCCAAATTGGGCCCAATTAGCCATCCCCCCCCGGGTGTCATGTGACCCGTTAGTGTTACAAGGTCTCAGGTGTGACTGGGGAGCAGGTGTGTTAAAATTTGGTGTTATCGCTCTCACTCTCTCATACTGATGACTGGAAGTTCAACATGGCACCTTGTGGCAAAGAACTCTCTGAGGATCTGAAAAAAAGAATTGTTGCTCTACAAAAAAAATGGCTTAGGCTATAAGAATATTGCCAAGACCCTGAAACTGAGCTGCAGCATGGTGGCCAAGACCATACAGCGGTTTAACAGGACAGGTTCCACTCAGAACAGGCCTCGCCATGGTCGACCAAAGACGTTGAGTGCACATGCTCAATGTCATATCCAGAGGTTGTCTATGGGAAATAGACATATGAGTGCTGCCAGCATTGCTGCAGAGGTTGAAACTTATTTGGTACAGATGGTGTGTGTGTGGCGTGTGTGGCCCGCATCCAGGTGAGGAGTACAAAGACAAGTGTGTCTTGCCTACAGTCAAGCATTTTGGTGGGAGTATCATGGTTTGGGGCTGCATGAGTGCTGCCAGCACCGGGGAGCTACAGTTCATTGAGGGAACCATGAATGCCAACATGTACTGTGACATACTGAAGCAGAGCACGATCCCCTCTCTTCAGAGACTGGTCTGCAGGGCAGTGTTCCAACATGATAACAACCCCAAACACACCTCCAAGGCGACCACTGCCTTGCTAAAGAAGCTGAGGGTAAAGGTATTGGACTGGCCAAGCATGTCTCCAGACCTAAACCCTATTGAGCATCTGTGGGGTGTCCTCAAATAGAAGGTGGAGGATCGCAAGGTCTCTAACATCCACCAGCTCTGTGATGTCATCATGGAAGAGTGGAAGAGGACTCCAGTGGCAACCTGTGAAGCTCTGGTGATAATAATAATGGTGGCCACACACAAATATTGACACTTTGGGCCCAATTTGGACATTTTCACTTATGGGTGTACTCACTTTTGTTGCCAGCGGTTTAGACATTAATGGCTGTGTGTTGAGTTATTTTGAGGGGACAGAAAAATTACACTGTTATACAAGCTGTACACTCACTACATTACATTATAGCAAAGTGTCATTTCTTCAGCGTTGTCACATGAAAAGATATAATAAAATATTTACAAAAATGTGAGGGGTGTACTCATTTTGTGAGATACTATATATTCTTCAAAGAGATCTTCAAAAAACCCAGAACAAAATATTCAAAAAAATATCAAACAAACTTTAAAAATAAATACTGTTCAGTATCACACGTCCATTAGAAGCACCTGTATATGTTAAATGGACACATTATACTGAACAGTATAATGACGGCGGCTGGTCGGCAAGCGGTTAATAAACAGACACTTACCTGTCCTGGATTCAGCGCTGTGCTCCGCGAAGGGACACCTGGGACTGTCTTTGATCCCCGGTGCCGGCATCTTAACTGTGGGCTCCGGGCTGTGACAACTGGCAGCTTCACAGCCGACTGCCCACTGTGCGAGCTGCGGTGCCCATTGTGAATGGCCCTGCAGTCTTCTGGGACCCGTGACATGTCCCTAAAGACTGCGGGGGGTTGGGAGGTGAGCTTCTGCTCAGATAGCCTTAGTAGATATTTTAAAAAAACTGAGCAGCTTTGTAAAATAATAATTCATGTTTTGTCTTACCTGTGGACCATTTGATCCCCCACAGAAGCCTAGCTGAAAAACTTCCAGTTAGCAACCCTATCCAGCCTTGCTTCCAGGATGTGAAAACTGTTGGTTGCTGGGAGTGAGCAGCCAATGGTTTTCATACCCTAGCAACACAGCAGGGAATTAGGGGTGCTAACTGGGAGTTTTTCAGGCAGACTCTGATTAGGTTGTGAGCAGGCTATCCACAGAGACCATAGTTTTTGAATTTTTTCTCATGTCTTCCCATTGAAAGCCGTTTCTTTTTCCATTGAACATTATGCCATTTAGTCGAGTTTTGACCTCTGGATAACTCAGTGTTGGTGATTGCCATGACTGGACTATAGTTTGTTTGATGGCATTGAATATAAATCCAACCATTTGCACTGTATAAAGGCAAGTTTCTATGCTTTGTTTGTGCTTTGTATTTTTTTTTCTATGAAAACAAGGCCTTCTTTGATTGAACAAGGTATAGATTGTAAAATTTCCACCAGTCCTCCCCACCCTCTCCAATAACAAAAGGCCTATTGTTACCAGCAGGATCACCAGGTGAAAATAAAGGAGGAAAAAAGCAAAGAAAAAAAAAGAAAACTAAAGCAGCCATCACATCTAAGGAACGATAAGCTGCCATATTACATGTTTGTTTTAGATATACTTTTAATCGCCTCGTGCCCGCCGGCTGTCAAATGACGGCCAGGCGGCGCAGCTCATGTTTTGGGCAGGCGTCATATGATGTCCTCCCAGAACGACGGTGCGCATGGTGGCGATCATGGTACGGTGTGTCAGTCAGACACACCGCTGCACCGATCTCGGTAAAGAGCCTCTGACGGAGGCTCTTTACCACGTGATCAGCCGTGTCCAATCACGGCTGATCACGATGTAAACAGGAAGAGCCGTTGATCGGCTTTTCCTCACTCGCGTCTGACAGACGCGAGAAGACCTGTAGTCCAGTAGTCCTGACAGGGGGGGTCTGTGCTGATCATTTATCAGCACAGCCCCCCTCGAATGCCCGCCAGGATTCCGCCAGTACCACCAGGGATTGGCACCACCCTGGAACACCAGGTATGCCACCCTAGACCACCAGGGAAATGACAATCAGTGCCCAGGCAGCTTCCAATCAGTGCCCATTCCAAATGCCTGCCAGTGCCATCAGTGATGCCTAACAATGCCATCTATCAGTGCCCAGCAGTGCCGCTTATCAGTGTCCAACAGTGCCCAGCAGTGCCGCCTCTCAGTGCCAAGTGTCACCCATCAGTGCCCACCAGTGCCACCCATGAGTGCCCATCAGTGCTGTCTATCAATAACCAGTGCTGCATATCAGTGCCCATCAGTACCGCCTATCAGTGCCACCTCATCGGTGCCGCCTTATCAGTGCCCATCAGTTAAGGAGACAACATACTTATTTACAACATTTTATAACAGAAACAAAAGAAAAACTTTTTTTTTTTCACAATTTTTGGTCTTTTTTTATTTGTTTAGCAAAAAATAAAAACTCCAGAGGTGATCAAATAGCACCAAAAGAAAGCTCTATGTGTGGGAACAAAATGATAAAAATTCTGTTTGGGTACAGTGTAGCATGACCGCGCAATTGTCATTTAAACAGCGACAGCGCTGAAAGCTGAAAGTTGGCCTGGGCAGGAAGGGGGTGTAAGTGCCCAGAATTTAGGTGGTTACCGTAAATATGCACATAATAAAAATAACACTTAATTTCCCTTTGTATTTCCAAATTCTGCTTTGTTTAGATGTCTGCAGTTTCTTAATCTTCCTGAAGATGGACTCCACGTGGTCGGGGTAGAAGGAGGTGGAGGGGATGGCAGTATGGGAACTGTATGATGAATAACAGATGCTAGGAGACAGGATGTATCTGTTATCATTATACACATCTGTATCTGGAATGTGTAAAGTCTACATAGGTCTTTACTGTGTCCACTTTCATGTAAGCAAAGGGAGCAATCGGTGTCTTATCATTGTCCTCTGGGCTACACAGACCTTCTGCTGACTTCCCAAACAGTTCAAGTCAATGAATAACCTAATCTAATAGGCTGTCTTGTCAAGACTCCAGACAAAAATATTCCATCCAGAATATGGAACAGAGCAAAATGTGTGATCCCCTCCTGCCACACATGACAATACACATGGACATACATGGCAACTGATACACATTTCCCCATTTTTTTTTAAAGATCATGCTAGTACAAAAAATACTTGTTGATCTGCCAGAAATGCACTCAACTTTTTCATTCTGTTGTGGCTTTAAAACACACAGCATGTCTGTGGACTGAATGGTGTCAGCCCTGCCCAGTTTTCTTTTGCTAAGCTACTCAAAATCATCCCACTCGCCTTATCCCTACCACATAGACATGAATTATTTGGTAGTCTATGATAATAACTAGGAAGGATGATCAGGCTCCTTGAGGTAACAGGGAACGTGTGCAGAGGACACAAGGCAGCTCTGCATTTCTAACATGCTCAAGTATTTGTTTTGCACTTATTGAACATATATGACTTAAAGTGGTTGTAAACCCTTACATACATCACCCTTAAGCCCCATACACACAAGCAGAATGCTGGGCGACATTTGCTGGTTCATTCTGCCTGTGGGTATGTTGGTCTCTCCGACCCGGCTTCTGTCGGACGTGCATGCTGGAAAAGCAGCAGCTAACCAACTCCCGATCAGTGCTCTCATCCAATGGCAGAGAGCGCTGATTGGAGAGTTCTGGTGGGGGGACGTCCCCCTGTCAGAACACAACAGCACAGCACAGTGGTGTAGTGGTTAGCACTTTCACCTAGCAGTAATAGGGTCACTGGTTCAAATCCCGACCACGACACCTTCTGCCTGGAGTTTGCATGTTCTCCCTGTGCCTGCGTGGGTTTCCTCCGGGCACTCCGGTTTCCTCCCACACTCCAAAGACATGCAGGCAGGTTAATTAGATCCTGTCGATAAAATTGGCCAAATATGTGTATGTTGTATGTGTATGTGTTTGTAAGCGTGTCGGGACCCCACAGGGCAAGGACCGCGCTATACCACAGATGGACACCAGTGGCAAAAAGTGCCCTGAGGCGATTCAGTTCGCATAGGTAGCGCTATACAAGTCATTCATTCATTCACAACAGCTCGGCAGGGGAGGTCGCTGGACTAACCTTGCAGAGTTAGTACAGTGCCTCCGACCGGAGCTTACAGCTTTTTTTTGTGCAATCTACGTGGTTGCACGAAAAAAAAAAATATTATACCGCATACACACGATCGCACATTCCAACAACAAAATCCATGTTTTTTTTTTGACGGATGTTGGCTCAAACTTTGTCTTTTCAAGACTTTGTCTTGCACACGGTCACACAAATGTTGTCAGAAATTCCGAACGTCAAGAACGTCAAGAACGCGGTGACACGTACACGAGCCGAGAAAAATGAAGTTCAATAGCCAGTGCGGCTCTTCTGCTTGATTCCGAGCATGCGTGGAATTTTGTCCGTCGGAATTGTGTACACACGATCGGAATTTACGACAACGGATTTTGTTGTGGGAAAATTTGAGATCCAGATCTCAAATTTTGAGAAAAAATTTGAGATCCAGATCTCAAATTTTGTTTGTCGGAAATTCCGCCGGAAAATGTCCGATGGCGCCTACACGGGTTCGGAATTTCCAACAACAAGCTCACATCCAACGTTTGTTGTCGGAAATTCCGACCGCGTGTACGCGGCATTAGTGTGTACGCGCTTTACCCAGTGAAGTGACTCTTCTCAGTTGATACACAGAGAATCCTCCTATAGAAGTTGTACCTTCTTATCTGTGGTCTTCTGTCATGTACAGCCTTCTACAACCCACAGATGAAAGCATTTTTCTCAGCAGCAGCAAGCAGGGGGCGGGGATCTGACATCACGCACACTGCAGAGCTAGAGCACAGAGCTGAGTGTAATTTAAAAGCTGATTAGAGGGAAGGGACACACCCCCTTCTTGTAGGCTCAGAAAAACATGAGGGTATGAGTCATCTGCTGTGTGCTGGAGGGGGGCAGGATGTCTCCGGGAGGCTGTGTTGTCTGCTTAATCTATTAGGAGTACCATATTTATCGTAGTATAACACGCACTTTTTCCCCCTTAAAATCGGGGGAAAGTCGTGGGTGCGTGTTATACGCCGATACCCCCCCAAAAAAAAGTGACAAAAATGGCAAGCGCCGCCGAAAAATAGCGAGCGCTGCCGAAAAAGACCGAATTGCGGCCGAAAAAAAACGAAGCGGGGCCGGAAAAGACCGAGCCGACTGTTCGGCTCTGCTCGTAGTCCCGCCTCCCTGCACTAGCTCCGGAAACAGCAGGGAGGCGGGGCTGCGAGTGGAGCCGAACAGTCGGCTCGGCTTTTTCCGGGGGCGCTTCGGTCTTTTTCGGCCACGCTTCGGTCTTTTTCGGCAGCGTACGCGACAGAGCGTCTCGGCGGCGGGAAATTTAAACCTAGACAAGACTGAAAATGACGCTGGCAAGCTACAATGACACTAGGCAAGGCTGCAAATGACGCTGGGCAAGGCTACAATGACACTAGGCAAGGCTGCAATGATGCTGGGCAAGGCTGGGCAAGGCTGCAATGACGCTGGGCAAGGCTGCAATGAATGACGCTGGGCAAGGCTGCAAATGACGCTGGGCAAGCTGCAATGACACTGGGCAAGCTGCAATGACACTGGGCAAGCTGCAATGACACGGGGCAAGCTGCAAATGACGCTGGGCAAGCTGCAAATGACGCTTAAATGTAAGTTATTTTTTTTCCCTAAACTTCCCTCCTAAAACTTTTTTTCCTTAAAATGCCCTCCTAAACTTGGGGTGCGTGTTATACGCCGGTGCGTGTTATACGCCGATAAATACGGTAAGTGATGAAAATAGCAGTAAAAGTAGAGATCAGAAAGGAACCAGATTCAGTGCTTTGGATTCAGGTTAGTACACACAACAGTAGGATGTCCTTTGTTCATTTTTCATGTCTGAGCTTTACAACCACTTTAAAGGATAAGTTCACCTTTTTGGGCAGAATTTCACTTTTCATAATAAATTGAAGCGTTTTCCAATGCCATTCCTGACCCAGCCCTCCCAATGTGCTTTTCTCTCACTTAGCTCATTCACATGATATTTATAATCTTGTCAGTCTTGTTGTATCTTTGAATAGATTTTCAGATTACATCACTTCCTGTAGGTTGTATCAGCATTCACTTCCTGTTACGTCATCTCCCAGAAGCCATCACTTCCTTGTTGCATCACAGAAGAGGGCGTGATAGGGCAGTGTTTCTCAACTCCAGCCCTCAAGGCGCCCCAACAGGTCATGTTTTCAGGATTTCTCTCAGATGAAACCACTGTGGTAATTACTAAGGTAGTGAACCTGATCAAACCACCTGTGCAAAATAATGGAAATCCTGAAAACATGACCTGTTGGGGCGCATTGAGGACTGGAGTTGAGAAACACTGCGATAGGGTGTGCTCACCACTCTGGACCACACCGCCCTCATTACGACACCACCTTCCACCCACTTCTTATACAATCTGATTGTACAATCTCCTTTTGATCTCCCATCAGTACAGGGGCCTGCCTGATTTGCTACAAATTGAATGGATTGTTTAGGTGTGTCCTCCATAGTTCTGGTAAATCTAAAGGAAATTGTACAGAGATTGTACAATCAGATTGCATAGTGTATGGCATCTTTATACATAGTAGGGAGTAGACAGAGACACTAAGTTGTCAGGCCTCATTCACATATCCACCTAACGAAAACTCACATTCCCGCATGCGTTTGTTTTGTGTGTTTTGGAGTGTTTTCACTCGTCGCGCATAAGACAGCCCATTCACTTGAATAGACTGCCCTACGCGTGGGAATCACCCCAGAGAAGCTCCAGAACTATTTCTGGGGCGGCACATGGTGCGTTACTGCAGTTTTCAGTGTGTCTGCCGCACTTGGGGAGCCTTTAACATGTGATGACAACACAAAGACGATGCACATTTGCAGCATTTATAAAACGCATGGCAAAGTGCAAATTTTCGGTGAAGTTTGCCATGTGTTTGGAAACAAACAGATGTGAATGGAGCCTCATTGTTCTCCTGTAAACGCACCAATTTCACTTTCAGTCCCCATTTACACCTAGAGTTGTGGGAGTGCATGTTTTTTGGCTCTTTTTTTCTGTGACATACATAGGGCAGCCAGTCAATTTCAATGGGCTGCGCTCCACCTGGCAAAGTAGCTCATAGGACATTTTTTGTAAATTTGTTACTGCATTTGTCACCTATTTTTTCATGTGGCAAAATGTGTGTTTTCTTCTGTGTTTGGTGTGCCATTAACAATTAATGACACTGAAAGCGCAACTAGGTAATTTTAGGTGTATAAAATGTGGCCATACACTATACAATCTCTTTACAATCTCCTTTAGATTTACTAAAACTATATAATAGGAGGAGACACCATCAATCCAATTACTCTGTTTCCAATCAGGCAGGCACTTGCACTACATCAGGAATGTCCTGGGGGCTGCATGTGACCCCAGGGAATTTAGGATGCACCCTGAGCCCATCTGTAGGGATGCTGGGGAAGTCAGGCAAATTCACACATGGAGGAATGCCGGGGGAAAACTTAGTTGATGTGTGAAGGTGTGCTAATGAGGACAGCTGGTAAACTACTTCCTGGGTCATACTGCCTGGTCCGTCCTGTGTGTCTGTCCTCTGTCTATTAGAACATTTCTGAAGTGATCTGTAAACTACAGCCATTGATGGAGTTTAGGCCCTGGTCTTCAAAACGAAAGAAAACTTGTATTTTCCCAAGTGCTCTTCCAGGACAGCCCTTGAGAGATGGAGTCCCTCCCATCGACACAGGAAACACATTGCCCAATCAGTTCATAAGGCGGTCCCTCAGGTCCCTGGTCAGTCATTTGTGTTTCCTCCCTCGGAGGAACATGTTGCCAGGAACCTGGGCCAGAAGGCCATAGGAGGACTCATCTCTCAGGGACTGCCTGCAGAGAGGGGAAACCGTGTAAGGGGACTGGGTCCTATCTAGCGGTTCCTCAATCCTAAGTCCTACCTTCTTTTAAGTGCTGTTTTTTGGGCCGGGTACCGTCCAGCAGAACCGGAGCAGACCCGCAGCCCCCCTCCATCCCGTGCCGAGTAGCGCCTGTGGCAGCATGATGCGGTTCCCCCCGGAGCGGTGAGTGGATTCGTCCAGCCCAGCTTCCTGTTTGGGGGCCGGAGACGCCGAGCGTCATTTCCGGCGGAACCGCGTCATTGCTGTGCGCGGAGACTTCCGGTTCCGGGTCTCAGACGCGCATGGAGGAGGGGAGAAAGCCCACGCTGGGCCTACAAATTCCCGCCAACAGCCAGCCACACCGGACTAGTGGCGGGAAACCGGAGCACGTGACGGAGCCCTGTGCTAGTTACACCATGGAGGCTAATCCCCAGGACGCTCCGGTCGACGTAGGCACCAGCCAGGCCCAGGTAAGCCGCTGTGCGGGCTATTACTCTGGGGTGTTTTTGGTTGTGGTGTTGTAGGCTGGGACCTGTAGTACCCCATGGTGGTGGTGTTTCACAGTCCAGGATATGCAGTGGTGGCAGCACGGGTGGCTATAAGCATACAGGCTTAAGAGGCTAAGGGTGTTTGTTCTCTATTCTTTCAGACCAAAGAAGCCCCAAGGGAGGACAAGGCTGGCCGCAAAAAGTGTCCTAATTGTGGCAATAAGCTTTCCTCTGGCTCTAACAAAGCTTTGTGCAAACAGTGTATTGCAGGCTTATTAAAAACTGAGGCAGACTCTTCCTTAGCAAAGTTCTTGGGTTCCTTCAAAGAGGAAATGGCGTCCACTTTTAAATCTCTCAGAGATTTGATTACGGATGTAAGCACAGCCTCCACCAGTAGAGCTGCAGTATCCTCTTCACCTTGCCTCACAACACCCAGCTCAGGGGAGCCCCGTATATTCAGGGAGCAGAGCCCCGTGCTAGTTAGTCCCGAATCCTCTGAGGAAAATTCTGACCAGGATGAGGACCAGGCTGTAGCTAGCAAGATCGCAAGATACAAGCTCTCTCTTGAGGAGGTAGACGAGCTGTTGAGCGCAATATATGACACACTGGAAATTGAGGAGGAGGAGACTCAATTAACCAGACATGACAAAATGTATGAAGCCCTGGGGGAAAAGAAAGCTAAAGTTTTCCCAATTCATAAGGTACTTTCTGACCTTATCCGCAAGGAATGGTCTGAGCCGGATAAAAAGGTGTTCTTCCCTAATTCCCTCAAAAGAAGGTTTCCTTTTGATGAGAGCCCAGAGGCAGTCTGGAATAAAAATCCCAAACTGGATGCCCCTCTGTCCAAGGTCTCAAAGCAATCAGATCTAGCTTTTGAGGATATGGGGCACTTAAAGGACCCTATGGATAGAAAGACAGATATAGTCTTGAAGAGGGCCTGGGATGCCTCTATGGCAGGCTTGAAGCCAGTTCTGGCCACATCCTGTGTGGCCAGAAATCTGGAATTTTGGCTTTCCCAATTACAGGACCACCTAAAAGCAGGTACTCCTAGGGGGGAGCTCTTAAAAACCTTTCCCATGCTATTTAAAGCCACAGGTTTTATCTCAGATGCAGCTACTGACTCGGTTAAGTTTTCAGCCAAGTCAGCAGCACTTTCTGTAGCTGCTAGGAGGTCGGTCTGGATGAAGACCTGGGGGGGAGACACGGCGTCTAAAACTCGCCTGTGTAGTGTCCCCTTTACAGGTGACTTAGTCTTTGGACCTGAGTTGGAGACCGCCTTAGAAAGGACGGCGGATAAAAAGAAAACCTTTCCAACAAGGAAGAAAAATTTTCCTAGAAAATTTTTTCGTCCCTCTAAGGAGCCCTCCAAAGCAGAGAAAGAGTTCAAGCCCAAGAAGCATTGGGCAGGACAAAAAGGGAAAGGAAAAGGGGGCATTCTTTTTAACCGCCCCAGTCAAAACCCCAAGCCCCAGTGACATCAGGGTCCCGGTAGGGGGAAGGTTAAGCAATTTTCTCCCACAATGGGAAAAGATAACATCAAACAATTATGTTCTGAACATTATAAAGAGAGGGTATGCGCTGGAGTTTCACAGCAGCCCACCCTCAAGATTTCTAGTGACAAAGTTACCAAGTCACTCAGAAAAAGCCAGGGCCTTACCACTCTTGATAGGGGAAATGGTGGATCAAGAGGTATTGACACCAGTCCCCATTCAAGAACAGGGGGACGGTTTTTACTCTCATATATTTGTGGTAAAGAAGCCGTCCGGGAGGTTCAGGCTAATTATGAACCTCCGACCCCTGAACCACTCCATCCGCTACAAGAAGTTTCGGATGGAGTCCATTTATTCGATAAGAAATCTTCTTCAAGAACGAGTTTTTATGGCTACCCTGGATCTAAGGGACGCTTATCTGCACATCCCCATAAAGAAGGAATGCCAGAAATTTCTTCGGATGGCAGTACAGATAGACACAAAAATCTATCATTTCCAGTGCAGAGCACTCCCTTTCGGACTGTCGTCCTCGCCAAGAGTCTTTACCAAGGTTCTGGGGGAGGCACTAGTTCCATTGAGACTCAAGTCGGTCTCAATCATCCCTTACTTGGACGATCTTCTGATCACAGCGCACTCAGAGAGTCAGCTGTCTCAGGACCTAGAGTTGACGCAGCTCAACCTAAGTCAGCTGGGGTGGATCATCAGCCAAGAGAAATCAAAATTTACCCCAACTCAGGAGATCATGTACTTAGGTTACAGGATCCTGTCAGTACCTCAGAGGATAGTACTGCCAGAAGAAAAGATATCAAATCTGTGGCAGAAAATGTCTTTTCTTCAAAGCAGCCCCCAATGTACGGTCAGGGAGGTGATGTCGGTATTAGGCCTAATGACGGCAGCCATCCCGGCCGTGCAGTGGGCAAGATTCCATCAAAGAAGCCTTCAGTGGTTCCTGTTGGAACATCTAAAAGGCAAAGGTCTGGAGGAGGAGGTTTCAATCCCCTCAAAGGTGAAACGCTCCCTCTGGTGGTGGAAGAACGCAGGGAACCTGAACAAAGGGGTTCCCTGGGTTCTTCCTATCTCGTCCACACTGACCACAGATGCGAGCAGTTGGGGTTGGGGAGCCCATCTAGGCTCGAGCTGGGCTCAGGGAGGTTGGACACCAGAGGAGAAGGTTTTCTCCTCGAATTGGAAGGAGCTAACAGCGATACTGAGAGCCTTAGTAGCCTTTCAAAGCAAGATTCAGGGCCACCATCTACAGGTCCGTTCAGACAATATGACGGCTGTAGCATATTTAAACAAACAAGGAGGTACCAGGAGTCCTCGGTTGATGTCAGTGGCCAGAAGCATATTCCAGTGGGCAGAGGCAAATCTGGAGTCAATTTCGGCTATACACTTAAAGGGGGAGCTGAACAATACTGCGGATTTCCTGAGTCGACAGTGGATATCGAATCAGGAATGGTCCTTACACCCAGAGGTTTTTCAGCTCATAACAGCCCATTGGGGAAATCCAATAGTGGATCTGTTTGCAAACAGAGAGAATGCAAAGGTCCCAGATTTTTGCTCGCTACGCCCAGGAGATCAGCCCTTGGCAGTGGACGCTTTTCAGACTCCATGGACTTTCAGCCTGGCGTATGCATTCCCTCCCCTCCATCTCATTCCGAGAGTTTTGACAAAATTTCTGGTAGAAGAAACATGTCTAATTTTAGTAGCACCGTTTTGGCCCAAGAGACCTTGGTTCACAACCTTGCTGCAACTATCAGACCACCCGCCTCTGAGGCTTCCCCTCAGACGAGATCTCCTGTCGCAGGGACCTCTTGTTCATCCCCAGGTGGCCATGCTGAATCTGTCAGCATGGTTACTGAGGAGGAAATTCTGAGGAGGAAGGGTCTATCTGAGAAAGTTATTGCAACTTTGCTTCAGAGCCGCAAACCAGTCACTAGAGCAATCTACAAAAAGGTTTGGAAAAAGTTCAATAGCTGGCTGAGTAACAATGGGGAGGAAAGCATGGATATCGCAAACATTCTCCAGTTTCTTCAGGAGGGGATAGACAAGGGGTTATCCCTCAGTACGATCAAAGTACAGATAGCAGCCTTGAGTGTATATCTAGATAAGCGGTTGCAAGAGGATCCTTTTATCTCTAGATTTTGCAAGGCAGTTGCTAGACGCAAGCCAGTTAAACTCATTAGAGCTCCATCCTGGGATCTTGCTGTGGTGTTAAAAGCTTTCTTAGGGTCTCCTTTTGAACCCATCTCAGAGGACTCTCTAAGACTACTTACTCTAAAAACAGCAATGCTGGTAGCAATCACGTCAGCCCGCAGGGTTAGTGAAATTCAGGCCCTTTCCATGAGGGAACCTTTCTTGCAGATCCTAGAGGACAGAGTCATCCTAAAAACAGACCCTGGGTTTTTACCAAAAGTATCATCCAGTTTTCACAGGTCACAGGATATTGTTCTACCATCTTTTTGTCAGAACGCAGCAAATGAAAAGGAGAGTCGTTTTCATTTATTAGATGTAAGAAGGTGTATTCTAGAATACTTAAGAGTAACGGAGACTTTTAGAGTCTCTGACTCACTTTTTGTACTTTTTTCAGGAAAACGAAAAGGGCAAAAAGCTTCAAAGGTAACCATAGCTAGATGGATTAGGCTAGCCATAGCAGAGGGGTATAAAGCTTTGAGTAAAGAGCCTCCTGGGGGTATTAAAGCTCATTCCACAAGGGCACTGTCAGCATCTTGGGCAGAAAAGGCTGGTGCCACCCCGGAGCAGATATGTAAAGCGGCCACATGGTCCAGCTTTTCTACTTTTACAAAGCACTATCGACTGGACTTAATGTCTAGTCAGGATCAGGCTTTTGGGAGGAAAGTCCTTCAAGCCGTGGTCCCACCCTAATCTGGTAAGTACTTGGGGATCCTCTCAAGGGCTGTCCTGGAAGAGCACTTGGGAAAACTGGAGTTAGTACTTACCGGTAACTCCTTTTCCAGTGATCTTCCAGGACAGCACGATCCCACCCTATTATATTAATTGAATGTACTAACATTATTACCTGTTGTGGTTTATATATATTTTTCAGTTCCATCCTTCGGTTCTTGGTGAATGACTGACCAGGGACCTGAGGGACCGCCTTATGAACTGATTGGGCAATGTGTTTCCTGTGTCGATGGGAGGGACTCCATCTCTCAAGGGCTGTCCTGGAAGATCACTGGAAAAGGAGTTACCGGTAAGTACTAACTCCAGTTTTTGTGCAACAGAGGTAAATTGCTGTTACATTGGTACATAAGGGATTTTAGAAAAAAAAAAAAGTGTACTTAGCCTTTAAAGCGTTCAATGGTTTTTATAACAAACCAAAAAGGAATAAATAAATAATAATAAACTATATTCTTCTAACAAATGCTACCAGCCTGGCATTCTCTGATCATGGGTAATTTCCCAGTCACTAACCAGGAACAAGACCCATGTAAAACTCATGCAATTTATACAGATCTGAATACAGCAGTATTTTATGTTATGGGCCTATTCACATTGCCCCATTTTGGCCTGCAGTGTTGCATAAACCAAATTTAGAAAATCTGTGTTCATGGTTTTGCATTTGTACCGTATTTTATGTTTTAATTGAGTTCTCGTTTGTGTGTAACGAGTAATGAAACCTATGTGCTGTCAATGCTCAGGGCCAATGTGTAATCCATAGAATGTAATCAACGGGAGCCACAAGCTTGGCTCAAGTATGCATTTTAGCCCACACAAATATATGTGGACAACTTGCTGTAAATAGGATAATGCCTAAAACAATATAGCTGTGTGCATGAGGCAGTAGAGTCAGAGTAAAGTAAGAATTGTCAGGGAAATTCAGCTGTATGCTATGCGCAAACCATATCTCCTGTGCTAATAAGCACACATTTTGTCTGATGATATAATGCATCTCACCTATAGCTCTATTTCCCGTATATCCCCAATAAACAGACATCACCATCATGGGCGTCCGCAGAACTTTTTTCAGGGGGGGGGGGCGGGATGGGCAGTCGCATTTAACCCTTTCTTCGACCGCTAGCGGGGGTTAAAAGCTCCCCGCTAGCGTCCGAAAAGCGTGGGTAAAATGATGGTAAGGCGCGGCTAAAACTAGCAACGCTTTACCGATAACGTGGCCAGATGGCAGTGTGAAATGGCTCTTGAGATAATTCAGCTTCACTTTGTATGGAAGTTACTCTCAGGCATACAATGCCCATATAAATATTGCCTAGAGAATGTACATCTTTCTATATTGCAATACAGTTTAGGTTGTTTTCATCAAGATCAAAATATGGCCACAACAGATGTATTGCAATACATTGCAATATAGAAAGATGTACATTCTCTAGGCTATATTTATATGGGCATGGTATGCCTGAGACTGAGTAACTTCCATACAAAGTGAAGAAGATTATATAACACACAAATATCTTTTCCAGCAATAGCTTAGCTGTCCAACTTTCCAAGCAATATTTATATATATGTATCTAAATTCTCCTCCTAACTGGCACTGCTGTTACCTGTGGTTCTTCAGGATTTCCTCCTGTGATACAATAGGCCCAGGCACTGGCAGCGTATTCTCGGCCACTGACTGATTGCACACACCTATGGGAGGATCTGGCGCCGGCCGGATCTGCATAGCGACGTATATACACAGGCCAGGCAGCCAATCACGGAACAGCCGAGATGTCGAGCAGAGGCCCGAGCAGCAGAGCCAATACGATGATTGGGCCGGGGTGAGGGAGGGAGGGATGGATGTCTGTATCTGTGATAAGTCGGAAAAGAGAGCAGCCCCAGGCCAGCAGACTCAGAAAAAAGGCCACGGTGGCCGCAGCGGCCATTGCAACACAGGGCAACTGTCTTCAACACCTTCTTACAATTCTAGGGGGGGGGGGCAATTGCTCCCCCCCCTTGCCCTATGCTGCGGACGCCCATGATCACCATAGCTTACATTCTCAGCTCCATCAGCATGACTGTCTTGCCGAGCAGTCCACTTGCTTTTATTCACACACACAAAAGAGATCACAAACTGGAAGGTTTTCCTCCAATAGCCAATCGCCTCCTACACAGGATGTAACCTCACAGGAAATGACCAAATAAGGATGTAACACAGGGTGTGAATGTCAACACAGGAAATGGCAAAATAAGGATGTAACAACACAGGATGTAAATGTCAACACAGGATAAATGAATTTATACAACAACCAATGAACGATAGACATGGGAACTGTCAAAAAATTTGTTTCGTTTCGTCCCGTTTCGTATATAAAAAAATTTGTAATTCGTAATTTGTGTACGAAATTCCGTTCGAATTAGTACGAAATACGAAATTCGGACGAATCGTAATTTTTTTTCCGAATCGTTAGTAAAGTTACGAATCCTTACGAATCGTTAGGAATCGTTAACGCGGCTAATGAATTGTTGGTTCTCATAACACAGAGAACAATTCGAATCCAACTACAAATATCGAATTTCAATTTCAAGTTACGAATCGTTACGAATCGTTACGAATCGTTACGAATCGTTAGTAAATCCAACTACAAATATCGAATTTCAACTAATATGAAAGAAATTATAATAACGGATATAACGAATGCTTCGAATGCTTCGAATGAATTTGAGATTCAGTATATCTAATATAGAGAACTGTCCCTGCACAAAGTGTCATTTTTGCAGGAAAAAAAGCTATTTAAAATCACTTGCGGCTATTGCCGGCAAATGAATTGTCGGCTCCATAACACAGAGAACAGTCATTCATTGATATAAAAAAAAAAAAAAAGCGTGGGGGTCCCCCCGAATTCAATAACCAGACCCTTCAGGTCTGGGATGGATTTTAAGGGGAACCCCGGCCAAAAAAAAAAATGGCGTGGGGTCCCCCTCAAAATCCATACCAGACCCTTTATCCGAGCACGCAACCTGGCAAGCCGCAGGAAAAGAGGGGGGACGAGAGCGCCCCCCCCCTCCCGCCTGAACCGTACCAGGCCACATGCCCTCAACATTGGGAGGGTGCTTTGGGGTCCCCCCCAAAGCACCTTGTCCCCATGTTGATGAGGACAAGGGCCTCATCCCCACAACCCTGGCCGGTGGTTGTGGGGGTCTGCGGGCGGGGGGCTTATCGGAATCTGAAAGCCCTTTTTAACAAGGGGACCCCCAGATCCCGCCCCCCCCCCTGTGTGAAATGGTAAGGGGGTACAAAAGTACCCCTACCATTTCACCAAAAAAGGTGACAAAAATGGTAAAAATGACAGGAGACGGTCTTTGACAATTCCTTTATTAAAATCTTCTTTCTTCATCCTTCGGTTTCTTCATCTTCTCCTTCCGTCATCTTCTTCCATCTTCTTCCATCTTCTTCCTTCGATTCGCTTCTTCTTCCTCCGGTCTTCTCGTCCTTCTCGTCCGGCGGCGTCCTTCTCGTCCTTCTCGTCCGGCGTCGTCGTCTCTTCTCGCAGGCCGCTCCTCGCAATGGGAGTCTCCCACTCTGTGAGGCTCCGCTCCGCTGACAGGTCTTTTATAACGAAGGCTCCTGGTAACCCCGCCCCCTCTGACGCACGGGGACGTCATGTGGAATTCCCTATGGCTTTCCCCATGGCGTCAGAGGGGGGGCGGGGTCACCAGGTGCCTTCGTTATAAAAGACCTGTCAGCGGAGCGGAGCCTCACAGAGCGGGAGCCTCCCATTGCAAGGAGCGGCCTGCGAGAAGAGACGTTGATGCCGGACGAGAAGGACGAGAAGACCGGAGGAAGAAGAAGCGAATCGAAGGAAGAAGAAGATGGAAGAAGCTGACGGAAGAAGAAGATGAAGAAAGGAAGACCAGAAGAAAGAAGAAAGAAGATTTTAATAAAGGAATTGTCAAAGACCGTCTCCTGTCATTTTTACCATTTTTGTCACCTTTTTTGGTGAAATGGTAGGGGTACTTTTGTACCCCCTTACCATTTCACACAGGGGGGGGCGGGATCTGGGGGTCCCCTTGTTAAAGGGGGCTTCCAGATTCCGATAAGCCCCCCGCCCGCAGACCCCCACAACCACCGGCCAGGGTTGTGGGGATGAGGCCCTTGTCCTCATCAACATGGGGACAAGGTGCTTTGGGGGGGACCCCAAAGCACCCTCCCAATGTTGAGGGCATGTGGCCTGGTACGGTTCAGGCAGGAGGGGGGGCCGCTCTCGTCCCCCCTCCTTTCCTGCGGCCTGCCAGGTTGCGTGCTCGGATAAGGGTCTGGTATGGATTTTATGGGGGACCCCACGCCATTTTTTTGGGCTGGGGTTCCCCTTAAAATCCATCCCAGACCTCAAGGGTCTGGTATGGATTTTAAGGGGGACCCTACGCCATTTTTTTTTTTTTTTTTTGGCTGGGGTCCCCTTAATATCCATTCCAGACCTGAAGGGCCTGGTTATTGAATTTGGGGGGACCCCCACGCTTTTTTTTATCAATGACTTCAATGAATGACTGTTCTCTGTATTACGGATCCGACAATTCATTTGCCGGCAATAGCCGCAAGTGATTTTAAATAGTTTTTTTTCCCTGCAAAAATGACACTGTGCGGGAACATTTCTCTATATTAGATATACTGAATCTCGAAGCATTCGAAGCATTCGTTATATCCGCTATTATAATTTCTTTCATATTAGTTGAAATTAGATATTTGTTAGTTGTTGTATTCGAATTGTTCTCTGTATTACGGGAATCGGCAATTAGCCGCGAGTGATATTAAATGTCTTTTTTTCCTGCAAAAATGACACATTGTACAGAGAGAGTTGTAAGCACAGGAAACATGACCCCCTTCATAGGCATACTATAGAGTATATAGTATATAGAAGGGGGTATGTTTCCCGTGCTTAGAACTCTCTCTGTACAATGTGTCATTTTTGCAGGAAAAAAAGACATTTAAAATCACTCGCGGCTAATTGCCGATTCCCGTAATACAGAGAACAATTCGAGTACAACTACTAACAAATATCTAATTTCAACTAATATGAAAGAAATTATTATAGCGGATATAACGAATGCTTCGAATGCTTCGAGATTCAGTATATCTAATATAGAGAAATGTTCCCTCACAGTGTCATTTTTGCAGGAAAAAAAAAACTATCTAAAATCACTTGCGGCTATTGCCGGCAAATGAATTGTCGGAATGCGTAACACAGAGAACAGTCATTCATTGAAGTCATTGATAAAAAAATGCGTAGGGGTCCCCCCAAATTCAATAACCAGGCCCTTCAGGTCTGGTATGGATATTAAGGGGGACCCCAGCCAAAAAAAAAAATGGCGTAGGGTCCCCCTCAAAATCCATACCAGACCCTTGAGGTCTGGGATGGATTTTAAGGGGAACCCCAGCCAAAAAAAATGGCGTGGGGTCCCCCATAAAATCCATACTAGACCCTTATCCGAGCACGCAACCTGGCAGGCCGCAGGAAAGGAGGGGGGACGAGAGCGCCCCCCCCTCCTGCCTGAACCGTACCAGGCCACATGCCCTCAACATTGGGAGGGTGCTTTGGGGTCCCCCCCAAAGCACTTTGTCCCCATGTTGATGAGGACAAGGGCCTCATCCCCACAACCCTGGCCGGTGGTTGTGGGGGTCTGCGGGCGGGGGGCTTATCGGAATCTGGAAGCCCCCTTTAACAAGGGGACCCCCAGATCCCGCCCCCCCCCCTGTGTGAAATGGTAAGGGGGTACAAAAGTACCCCTACCATTTCACCAAAAAAGTGGCAAAAATGTAAAAATGACAGGAGACGGGCTTTGACAATTCCTTTATTAAAATCTTCTTTCTTCTGGTCTTCCTTTCTTCATCTTCTCCTTCCGTCATCTTCTTCCATCTTCTTCCATCTTCTTCTTCCTTCGATTCGCTTCTTCTTCCTCCGGTCTTCTCGTCCTTCTCGTCCGGCATCGGCGTCTTCTTCTCTGGACATGTCTTTTATAACGAAGGCACCTGGTGACCCCGCCCCCCCCTCTGACGCCATGGGGAAAGCCATAGGGAATTCCACATGACGTCCCCGTGCGTCAGAGGGGGCGGGGTTACCAGGTGCCTTTGTTATAAAAGACCTGTCAGCGGAGCGGAGCCTCACAGAGCGGGAGCCTCCCATTGCGAGGAGCGGCCTGCGAGAAGAGACGACGACGCCGGACGAGAAGGACGAGAAGGACGACGCCGGACGAGAAGGACGAGAAGACCGGAGGAAGAAGAAGCGAATCGAAGGAAGAAGAAGATGGAAGAAGATGACAGAAGGAGAAGATGAAGAAAGGAAGACCAGAAGAAGAAAGAAGATTTTAATAAAGGAATTGTCAAAGACCGTCTCCTGTCATTTTTACCATTTTTGTCACCTTTTTTGGTGAAATGGTAGGGGTACTTTTGTACCCCCTTACCATTTCACACAGGGGGGGGGCCGGGATCTGGGGGGTCCCCTTGTTAAAGGGGGCTTCCAGATTCCGATAAGCCCCCCGCCCGCAGACCCCCACAACCACCGGCCAGGGTTGTGGGGAAGAGGCCCCTGTCCTCATCAACATGGGGACAAGGTGCTTTGGGGGGGACCCCAAAGCACCCTCCCAATGTTGAGGGTATGTGGCCTGGTACGGTTCAGGCGGGAGGGGGGGGCGCTCTCGTCCCCCCCTCCTTTCCTGCGGCCTGCCAGGTTGCGTGCTCGGATAAAGGGTCTGGTATGGATTTTGAGGGGGACCCCACGCCATTTTTTTTTTTTTTTTTAAAATCCATCCCAGACCTGAAGGGTCTGGTATGGATATTTGGGGTTGACCCCACGCCATTTTTTTTTTTTTTTTTTGGCTGGGGTCCCCCTTAATATCCATACCAGACCTGAAGGGCCTGGTTATTGAATTTGGGGGGACCCTACGCTTTTTTTTTTTCTGCAAAAATGACACTTTGTCATTCGAATTCATTCGTTATATCTGCTATAATAATTTCGTTTGAATTAGTTGAAATTCGATATTGGTAGTTGGATTCGAATAATTTGGAGCTCAAATTCGTAAACGGAATTTTTCCTGCAAAAATGACACTTTGTCATTCGAATTCATTCGAATCCATTCAAATTCATTCGAATGCATTCGAATCATTCGGCAACGAAATTCGTAAACGGAATTTCGTATTCCGTATGGAATTCGTATAAAAAAAAATTCGTACTACGGATTCGTAAATTCGTACGAATTTCGAAAAATTCGTACGAATTACGAATTCGTACGAAACGAATCGCACATGTCTAATGAACGATGACTACAATTCCTGCTGATGGGAGCTTATCTGCAGGTGTACGTCATGTCACCTCAAATATGTTGATCAGGCATACAGGGGTGACAGGAGCACACATTCGCTAAACCGATAATGTGTTTGCAGAGCGAACACATCGCCCCCAGACGATCGTTCTGTGCATTGCACAGGGGCCCTTCGCTGGCCGACATATCCCCACTCCTCAAACGCATCTCTCCAAACAACAGGAAGTTTTCCACTACCTAACGGATCTCAACCAGTGTCAGTCTGCCCCAGTCAGCTCTTTAGAGCGGGTTGCGGGAGAACTAACACTGGGAGACTCTTATGACAACACATATTAAAATACATCTTCATAAAATTTCCACAACAGAATTAATGATCTACATACTTGTTCCAGGTCAGTGACTCAGAAAATACAGATGCTAAAGCAGCCTCCATATTTAGTACAGGTTCTATGAAGTACAACTGAACTTTCAGTTGCACTCATCAACCTGCATTCTAGGTGCACCAAAAAAAAAAAAAGTGTTAAAGAGGAACTGCAGTCTGCTCACATAATTTGTAATAAAAACATCTTTGCCATTCCGAATTTTCCCTCCAACCACTTTGCATATTATTTTATATATACTGTGATTCTGTACTTGACAAATATGCTGCAGAAATCTTCCTCCACTAAGTCTGGCTGCAGCCATTTTAACTGTGGGCAGCTGAAGCTGCTGCCTGTTCGCTTCCTGGAGTTACACAGAAACACAGAGGCACACCTCCAGCTCTGCAGCTTTCATTGGCCCTCTTGTGACTCATCCCCCCTCCCTTCCTGGCAAACTCTTACCAGAGTGAAAGAGAGAGCTGTGCATGATGTCATAAGCATAATGTTCTGGGGGTTTAAGTAATTTTATTGCCAAAAATTACGATTTTTTTTTTGTGCAAAAAAATGCAAAAAATTTGCTCTCGAGCCGAACTGATTAAAATGGGAGTAAACTCCCATGCATGTGTAGCCATGGTGTTAGCACTACTGACAAACAATCTGCCAAATCACCCCACTGCCAGACTTCATGCATCCTTTCCAGAGAGTGTTGCTTCATTCTTCATTGTCAACTCATGTGTGAACGTACCCGTATGCCTCGTACACACGAGCGGACTTTCCCGGACAATCCGCTCAAGTGTGGGCGCCGGCAGACTTTTTCCCGCCAAAAGTCCGGAGGACTAAGTTTTAAGTTTTGTTTTAAAATTGTCCGCTGGACTCGCGAGTCCGGCGGACAATCCCGCGGTCTGTGTGCTAGTCTGCGGGACTTTTGGAAATGAACGGACTTGCCGACACAAGATCGGAAAGTCCGTTCATTTAGAACGTAACTGCAGGTAGACGGGGCTAGCGAAGGCAGTGAATGCCGCCGCGCTAGCCCCGTCACCTGGTATGGATTTAAAGGGAATCCCTACGCCGAAAAAATGGCGTGGGGGTCCCCCCCAAATCCATCTCAGACCCTTATTCGAGCATGCAGCCTGGCCGGCCAGGAAAGGGGTGGGGACGAGCGAGCGCCCCCCCCTCCTCCTGAGCCGTACCAGGCCGCGTGCCCTCAACATGGGGGGTGTCGGCAAGTCCGTTCATTTCAAAAGTCCCGCAGATTTTTCCCGGCAAGTCCCCAGCTCGGAAAGTCCGGCGGAGCTCCACTGGAAAGTCCGGCGGTTTGTCCGCATGACTAGGTCCGGCGGACAATCCGCCGGAAAGTCCGAGCGTGTGTAAGAGGCATTAGACAAGAAGTGTGTCACTGGATGGATCACCAGGTTAAAAAAAAGAAAAAAAAATTAACGCAGTCAACACATCTAAGGATTGGTGAGCAGCAATTTATTACATTTTTGGTTTTGAGTTTAATAATGCTTGTTATACTCACTGTGGAACCTATGGGGTTAATCCTCTGCATTGTGTAAAAAGGCTGTGTGATCCTGTCTTCTCTGATCCTCCCCTTCCTTTACTGTCACAAATCCAGCTGCAGATAGCACAGAGCCCTAGGAGACACTCTGCACATGCTCAGTTTGGTGTGTATTGCTAGAGAGTTTTTTTTCTTTTGGGGAGGGTGCATGTGATCAGCGCAGGGCCAATCCGCACTGTCCAAACAGGAGGTTAGGAGTCATGCAGCCTCTTAGGACAGTCAGAGGAGAAGGAAAGCTCCAAGCTTTAACCAGACACTGATAGAAGTCACAAGACTGCTATATACTGCTGATGAGAAAAGGTATTTAGCACTATATATTTACTAAAATAATTGCATTTCCACCTTTTGGGTTTTGTGGGAGACCAGATATAATGAATGCAGGGTCCTGGGTTTGGTAACACTTTATTTAAACCGGTGCATACCAATTCTTCAACATTTGGTTTTCTCAGAAAGGTTTTAATTACCGTCACATGAAAGAATTAAAGGGCTATAGAGCAATTTGACTTTAGACCCTTCTTTGCTTTGCATAATGCAAAAAAAAAAAAAAAAAAACATGGTTGTAACTGTAATCTGTGCTTACCATAAGGAATAGTTTCTACATTAGGGACATCTGTTAAAACGCACGCAATAGAATGTCACGTCATACAATACAGTTTTAGTGGAAGCAGTGCATTGTGGGAAAATATTTGCCTACACTGGACAAATGTTTTGGATTACCCCTGTACAGAAAAAAATGTACCTCTGAAAGATCAAAGAAAACTGAGGAGCTGGCCAATTTGACTGGTCTGCTCTGAGTTTTCATGTTCTTGAGTATCTTTTTATTTCTTAAATTGAAGTTAGTTTATTGAACCAAATAGAGAAGAGAGAACATTATTATTAAGACTAATGCCCCGTACACACGATCTGAATTTTCATCGGAAAAACCTTGGATGGTTTTTCCGACGGAATTCCGCTCAAGCTTGGCTTGCATACACACAAAAGTTCTCTGAACTTTCGACCGTCAAGAACGCAGTGATGTACAACACGTACGACGTCACTAGAAAAGGGAAGTTCCATACGAAGCGTGCCACACTTTGGGCTCCTTCTGCTAATCTCATGTTTATCTCGTTTTTATCAGACAGAGCGCTTCCGTCTCGTACTTGATTCTGAGCATGCGTTTTTTCGGAATTGCATGCAGACGAATGGGATTTCTGATAGGATCTTTTTCCAATGCAAAAATAGAGAACCCGCTCTCAATCTTTTGCTGGTTCCGCCAGCAAAAGTCTGATGGAGCATACACACGGTCGGAATTTCCAACCAAAAGCTCTCATCGGATTTTTGCTGGCGGAATTTCCAATAGTGTGTATGCGGCATAAGCTTAAAGAGGCCCTGCCATCAAGTTAAAAAATTGCAGGTAGAAGAACAGAAACATCAAATATTGTAAATGCTTACTTTTAGTATTTTTCCTTTCCATGAACAATTTCCATGAACAATTTGTAATCACTTGCAATGTGCCCTTGTACTTGCTTATTTCAGGAGAGGCATTTTCCTGTACAGCCTCCTCCTTCCTGCCACAACATAGCACTTTCCTCTTCTGGGAGTGTCTAATTACTGTGTTGGCCCAGCTACTCCGACCCTCCCTTTACCTACCTACATGTAACTGCCAGGGAGGTAGGAAGGGGAATTCTATACAGCAGCAATGGCGTCCCTAGGGGGGGGCCAGAGGGGGCCCTGACCCCCCCAAAATTATGCTGTGCCCCACCATGTGCCCCCCCAAAAAAAAAATCAAAAACATTTTTTTTTTTTTTTTTTTTTTTTTTACAAAAAGGCAATGTCTTTTTGTTTGCATTCGTAGCGGATGTGCCACATCTTACTCAGGCTGCTGCTGGAGTAACACGGTCTCTATTGAGAGGGGGAGTATTCTTCTAGCCTGGACGCGTGGTTAAGTGTGTGCACTGCAGTACACTGTAATCACTGAACTGCATTATCTCCATCTCTTCTCTCCCCAATCTGTCCCTCCCCTCTCCTGTTCTTTCAAGACCTTCACAACTTACTTTCACTTTCAGTTTGGCAGGTAATAGACTATGCAAATTTCTTTCCTGCATCCACAGAGTGCAGGAAAGAAACTTGCATGATTTCCCCATCAACGCAGACAGTGGTGACAAGGGGAATATCCTTCCTGCCCAGCAATTGTATTCTCCCAACAAACAGTCATTATTACTAGTGGCTATAGCAACCACTAGTGATAATCATAAGAGTATCTGGCAGGCTGGTTGTTCCCAATTTGATCGATCAACTTGGTACATTCAGCCTGCTCATTAATGGTTCAAACCTCAGCCAGTTCCTGATGAACCAGCTGAGATTTAAACTGCCTATGGCTGGTCTTAGGCTTAGCACTTAGGCAGCCCCACTTTTTTAATTTAACTAGTAGGTTGCATTAAAAAAAAAAAAAAAAAAGAAATGATCCAAATCTCCCATCTACACATTATAGGTGGATGGAGGAATCCTTGCAGTGTGGACCAGTGGTGGAAGTACCAGGGTTGCTGTCCTGTCCTGGCTATTCACAGCGCTGGTCTCTGTCTCCATGGCAGCGGTGGCACATTGGAACCCAGTGCTGGTTACTTTATGGGGCTAATGTACAGGAGAGCCAGCACAATTTGTTGTTAGATATGGGCAGGGCATGTTCAAAATCCCACATGCCCGAGGAAGCCCACACTGCACAGCGCTAAGCACAGGCAGTGAGACATTTCCCGGTCCTTAGCTGCACATATCAGGAATGTCTCACTGCCTGTGATTAGCCGTATGCAGTATCGGCTTCCTGGCGGGATCGGGCATGTGGGATTTCAAACACACCCGAGCCCATTTCTAATGGTTGTAGAGTAGACAGTTGACCTCCCTGCAGGTTGCTTAGCTGCAGTGCAGCCTTCTCTGACATGCTGATCGTGATGCAATCCAGGTGATGCTCCTAGTTAAATCCTAGTGTTAAATATCATAGTGATTTTATTGATCAAAGCCCACACCTTACAGGCAAAGAGCCCACATGGCTGCTGAACATACGGTGGATGTGGTTGTACTGTTGATGCTAATAAATACTGTGTTTATTAGATCTGACTGGGAGCATCACCTGGATCACATCCCGATCAGCATGTCAACAGAGAAGGTTATACAGCATTACTGCTGCTAGGTGACCAGCTGGGGGCTTGGCTCTCTACAACCAATAGTGCCAGCCTTCCCCTGCATGCACCCATAATGTCATCAGCCCTAGGTCCTAATAGACTGCTGCCACTGCCAAGGAGACAGATGCCAGACCAGCACTGTCAATAGCAGGGGCAGGACAGCAATAGGAGGCTGGGGAACACCACAGTGGCAGAACACCAAGGCCCGGAGGCAAGACAACCTTTGCAAACCTAATAGTTCTCCCACTGCTTTGGACCCTTATATTTTCTTGGTATGCTGGTGACATATATCTCTTGTTTTCTGCCACCCGGGGATCGTAGTAAAATTGCAATTTATAGTTGCCCCCCTACTTTTGTTCCTGTCCCCCCATGTGCCCCCCCTAAATATGAAAGCTGGAGACGCCACTGTACAGCAGCCATTCATGTCCAGGGTTCTGAGGAACCCTAGGGTTTCTCCCGATGTTGTTAGGGGTTCCTTGAGCTGTGACTTATTGTCCTCCCATTCTATGGTGCCTGCGCATTTGAAGGCCATCACCATTTGGCGGAGCTAGCTACACCAATACTCTTTCAAGCTTTCTACAAGGTGGGCATTCTGACCACCAATCTAAGTTGGGCTTTCTTTCCACTAGCCATCTCTGGAAAGGTGCATTTGACCCCCAATAAACTGTTTTTAGCAGGGGTTCCCTGAGAATAATTTCAAGGGTTCCTCTTGGGTAAAATCTTAGAAAAGGTTTCTAAAGAGTGTCACTTGAGTGACAGCTCTGAGTCTGATGACATCACATCCAACCAGGCAGTAACCAATCGCAGTCTCAGGGCTTTTGAAGGTGAACACAGTGGAGGCTTTTACAGTTAAATGCACATATAATCTTATGGGAAGATTTTTGTGGAAATGAATAGTTTTGGCGACAGGTTCAGTTGAGGAAAAACAAACAAAAACTTACACCCCTGCTTCTGGCATGCTCGACTAGGAAAAGCTGAAGGACCTAATTTCCACAAGAATACACTCCTGTACTGTGCAAAACAAATGGCACCCAATGCACATGTAGAGTAAAAAAACCTGCACCTATGCTATAGCACACCACAAGGCATGAATGTTGAATACATTCTGCATTGTGGCCCACATCTTCCTCAAACATAGTACACGCTTATTATATGTTTGTTGACAGCCCATTCAAAGTAAATGGGTTGCTTTATCTTAATGCGCTTCATTGCCCAAAAACGCACGTGTTGATGCAATGTTCATTAATGCATGAGCAAGTGTGAACAGCACCTAAGGCCCACTAATTTTGAAAATATAGAATGGTTTGACAAGATGTAGTAACAACACAACAAAGCATTAACATTTTTTGTGATCTATCGCTTCTTTACCTTGCGGTTATTTCAAAGAATATGTAAGCTGTAAACATGTACCCAAAGCAGACGGAGAAACCAACCTTCTACATGTTCCAAAATATCAAGCCAACAAACATAAAAGTGCAAAAATAAGGCTCCTGATTATGTCTTATATATTTTGTGCAAGCAAACAAGCCTTTATCTTTTTTTATTCAGTACTGTGTGCCGCTCCCGCCAGACATGAAGGACTATCTCATACAGATCAGGCAAAGGACAAAGATGAAAAAGATGTTATTTGAGAAATATCAATGATCATGAAAAATAGAGGAGATAATAAAAAAAAAAAAATATATATATATATATATATATATATATATATATATATATATATATATATATATATATATTGTAGATTGTGCAATCAAATTTGTGAAAACCCAGATATGTTTGTCATATGTTCCCATTCACACAGCATATGTTTTTGTTGGTCTAACTAGATATTAGTGTATTTACAGTATGTTCCCTGTATTATTTGTTTGCCTTACTTTGCAATGATGGACTTGCATGTTGGGGTTGCAGTTTGTAGTTTTATCACCTATTTTTCTTTGTCCATATATTCATTCACCTAGCTTGTCCCTATTCACTAATAGGACAGGCAACTTCTTGTTCCAGGTCGCACAGCGTCTATACCATGCCTCACCATTTTGTCTGTGTTGAAGCACAAATGTGCAAGTGATAACTTGATGAAAACGCATCTCTTCCCATCACTGCTCTGCATGCTTGCTTGTCAGATCGAACTACTGTTAAGCTCTCGCCTGCATAGTACATGAAGTATTCGTTTTCACACTACAGACGGTAGTCATGCATTAATCGCTTCAGCCCCGGACAATTCTGACACTTTTCACACATATGTAAAAATCCCCCAAACCCCCCAAACATAATATATTTTTTAGCAAAGGAATAAAAAGGTGGGTGTTGCAATTGTTTTATGCCACGCGGTATTTGCGCAACAGTAAAAAAATACACATCAATAAATTGTAGTGCACATAAACACTATAACACCCAATTTTTTTGGTAATACATAAGTAAATAGATTCACATCACAGCCCACCTGTACCATGTGATTAACTTTGACCAATCACAGCTAATCACAACAAAAAAGAATGAACTAGTTTCATTCAGTAACAATTGTTGCTTATACAAATGAAATGTATTGGCATATGCAATCATAATGTGTAAAAAAAAATAATGATCACTTACCCAGAGTAGTACAGTGTTACTATAGTAACATTATATTGCTCTGGTTACAGTGGGTTCGGAAAAAACAAAAAAAACAAATGTAATTACATACTGTCACTAGTCAGTGTCCCTGATCACTGCCACACCAGTTATATGATAACGCTGTATTGCAGTGGTGACAGTATGTAAAAAAAAAAAAAAACGACCACTTCAAAAAACTTGCCATGCCTTTTAATAAATACCTTGGACTGTCTACTTTCCAAAAAGGGGTCATTTGGGAGGATATTTGTACTGTCCTGGCATTTCTGGGTATCAAGAAATGAGATAGACCATCAGTACATCAGGATTGATCAATATTCATATATACAGTGCCTTGAAAAAGTATTCATACCCTTTAAAATTTTCCACATTTTGTCATTTTGCAAACAAAAACATAAATGTATTTTTGGGGATTTTATGTGATAGACCAACACAAAGTGGCACATAATTGTGAAGTGGAAGGAAAATGATAAATGGTTTTCAATTTTTTTTTAGAAATAAATATCTGAAAAGTGTGGCGTGCCTTTGTAATCAGCCCCCTTTACTCTGAAACCCCTAACTAAAATCTAGTGGACCCAATTGCCTTCAGAAGTCACCTAATTAGTAAATAGAGTCCACCTGTGTGCAATTTAATTTCAGTATAAATACAGCTGTTCTGTGAAGCCCTTTGTTAGAGAACCTTAGTGAACAAACACCATCATGAAGACCAAAGAACACACCAGACAGGTCAGGGATAAAGTTGTGGAAAAGTTTAAAGCAGGGTTAGGTTAAAAAAAAAACAAGCTTTGAACATCTCAGAGAGCACTGTTCAATCATCATCTGAAAATGGAAAGACTATGGCACAATTGCAAACCTACCAAGACATGGCCGTCCACCTAAACTGACAGGCCAGGCAAGGAGAGCATTAATCAGAGAAGCAGCCAAGAGGCCCATGGTAACTCTGGAGGAGCTGCAGAGATCCACAGCTCAGGTGGGAGAATCTGTCCACAGGACAACTATTAGTGTACTCCCCAAATCTGGCCTTTATGGAGTGGCAAGAAGAAAAAAAGCCATCGTTGAAAGAAAGCCACAAGAAGTCCCGTTTGCAGTTTGTGAGAAGCCATGTGGAGGACACAGCAAACATGTGGAAGAAGGTGCTCTGGTCAGATGAGACCAAAATTACACTTTTGGCCTAAAAGAAAAACGCTATGTGTGGCAGAAAACTAACACTGAACATCACCCTGATCAACACCATCCCCACCATGAAACATGGTGGTGGCAGCATCATGTTGTGGGGATGCTTTTCTTCAGCTGGGTCAGGGAAGCTGGTCAGAGTTGATGGGAAGAAGAAGAAAACCTGTTAGAGTCTGCAAAAGACTTGAGACTGGGGCGCAGGTTCACCTTCCAGCAGGACAACAACCCTAAACATACAGCCAGAGCTACAATGGAATGGTTTAGATCAAATTATATTCATGTGTAAGAATGGCTCAGTCAAAGTCCCGACCTAAATCCATTTGAGAATCTGTGGCAAGACTTGAAAATTGCTGTTCAGACGCTCTCCGTCCAATCTGACAGAGCTTGAGCTATTTTGCAAAGAAGAATGGGCAAAAATGTCACTCTCTAGATGTGCAAAGCTGGTAGAGACATCCCCAAAAAGACTTGCCGCTGTAATTGCAGAGAAAGGTGGTTCTACAAAGTATTGACTCAGGGGGGCTGAATACAAATGTACACCACACTTTTCACATATTTATTTGTTAAAAAACATTGAAAACCATTTATCATTTTTCTTCCACTTTATAATTATGTGCCACTTTGTGTCGGTCTAGCACATAAAATCCCAATAAAAAACATTTACATTTTTGGTTGTAACATGTCAAAATGTGGAATATATATACCATTGTTTGTGTATTTCCATAACCTTACTACAGACTAAATAATATATATTGATTTGGGTTATTTTCACAAAAGAAATGCAGCAGAATACTTTTTGACCTAAATTTATGAAGAAGGATTATTTGCAAAATTTTATAACAGAAACGAACAACATTTTCTGCCATTTTTCATTTATTTAGAAAAAAAAACAGTGGTGATCCAATACCACCAAAAGTAATCTCTATTTATGTGCAATAAATGATAAAAATGTCTTATGGGTACAGCGTTGCATGACCGCGCAATTGTCATTCAAAGTATGACAGTGATGAAAGCTGAAAATTGGCCTGGGCAAGAAGGGCTTGAAAGTGCCCAGTATTGAAGTATTAAAAAAAACTGTATTTTTTACACTTTCTTTAGTGATTTTTTTTGTATCACTTTTATTGCTATCACAAGGGGTGAATTCATTGTAATAACATGGGCTGTAAAGGTCGTCTTTATGGAGAGATCTCTCCTCTGCCCCCCAAAGCATCAGATCACATCAAGATCAGTTTGATGTGATGCTTGTACAAGCCGGTAATGGTGAGACCATAACTGGAAGTGACAAAATCCTCATCACTTCCAGTTCTGACATCACAGTGGGAGGAACAACATCTGTTCCTCTCACTTGTGTCTCAAGAGCCGCATGCCGCCGGTCGCATTCTCGGACCAAACCCCGAATCACTCCGGAGAGCCTGGTAAAAGCAGTGGGAGGGGGGTAGGAGAGCCTTCCACCGCCCGTAAAAGTAATCTAACAGCTCCTTACTTTTACCAGCTTCAGAGTCGCCAGCTGTACAGGTACGTCGCTGGTTGGCAAGTAGTTAATCTGTGCAGTTCCAAGCCACACGCCGAATATTTGAGTAAAAACAGAAACTTTGTTCACTGTGATCTATCCCAGGAGAAACACTGGGGACTGGCTGAATCCAGTCTGATGAGATGGTATCTGACAGCACAGACAGGGTTAATTATGACTAACCCAGCTCACCAGTCCCTTCACAAACAAAGAAAACTAAGTAGAATTTTACATTGCTGGAGTTTGTAGAAAAGAGCATCTAAAAAGGTAAGCTGATAAAAAACAAATATAAAGTAAGTGTAGTCCCCTCCTCTAGTTGTTAGGCAAAATTTTGTTTCTGTCTGGTTGGGCTTCCTAAGCTGGGTGTTTGATTTCTCCTACCGGCTTCTGGGAGAAGCTTTAAAAATATAGGGCAGGGAAGATCAAATATTCAGCTATGATTATATATCATGCATGAGCCAATCCCTGGAAGGGGGTGTCTATAAGGTGGCTGGGGAGGTGATAAATGTTTGGTGTAGGCTTTTCCAAATGGTTCCTCTTCTGCTAGGAGGGTTGCTGCTCCTGTGAGACAGCTAGAGTACGCTGAAGAATTGGTGTTGGGCCTCAGCAGGATCTGGGCTGAGGTCCCGGAGGAGAATAATAAAGGGACTTTTGCTGGCGTGCACTATGCTGGAATCCTGGTCTGGAGAAGGATCTTTATCTCCGTCACTGAGGAACTACCTGTGGAAGCTGGATGGCAGACAGCTCATAGGTCATTGTAAGACCTGGGTATGGTACTTTCATGTGTGCCTGATACTATAAGGATTTGTGCTAGGAAGTCTGTCCTCCTATTGATCCTAATATAACTTGGAGTATCCTGAACCTATATCTGAACCCCTTCCCTGTTTCAAGTTATTCAGCAATAAATTCTAAAAAGACATACCCTAGACCAGTGGTCATCAACCCTGTCCTCAGGGCCCACCAACAGGCCAGGTTTGCAAGATAACTGAAATACATCACAGGTGTAGGGATGAGCCGAACACCCCCGGGTTCGGTTCGCACCAGAACCTTCGAACGGACCGAAAGTTCGCGCAAATTTTCGAACCCTATTTGTTACAATGGACGCGAACGTTCGAAATCAAAATTGCTAATTATCACGGCCAATATGCATGTTAATGCCATAAAACAGGTTTGGGGACCCGGGTCCTGCCCCAGGGGACATATATCAATGCAAAAAGAACTTTTAAAAACTAACGTTTTTTCGGGAGCAGTCATTTTAATGATGCATAAAGTGAAAAAAAAAACTGAAATATTCCTTTAACCACTTCAGCTCCGGACCAATTGGCAGCCAAAGGACCAGGCCCCTTTTTGCGATTCGGCACTGCGTCGCTTTAACTGACAATTGCGCGGTCGTGCGACATGGCTCCCAAACAAAATTGGCGTCCTTTTTTTCCCACAAATACAGCTTTCTTTTGGTGGTATTTGATCGCCCCTGCGGTTTTTATTTTTTGCGCTATAAGCAAAAATAGAGCGACAATTTTGAAAAAAATGCAATATTTTTTACTTTTTGCTATAATAAATATCCCCAAAAAATATATAAAAAAACATTTTTTTTCCTCAGTTTCGGATGATACGTATTCTTCTACATATTTTTGGTAAAAAAAATCGCAATTAGCGATTATTGATTGGTTTGCGCAAAAGTTATAGCGTTTACAAAATAGGGGATAGTTTTATAGCATTTTTATTAATATTTTTTTTTTTACTAGTAATGGCGGCGATCAGCGATTTTTATTGTGACTGTGACATTATGGCAGACACATTGGACATTTTTGACACATTTTTGGGACATTTGTCATTTATACAGAAATCAGTGCTATTTAAATAGCACTGATTTCTATGTAAATGACAGTTGTAGTGAAGGGGTTAACCACTAGGGGGCGGGGAGGAGTCAGTGTGACGTGTGTGTGTTTTTTTACAGTAGGGGGGCGTGGCTGTACGTCTGACGTCATTGATCGGCGTTCCCGATGACAGGGAACCGCCGATCACTGACAGTCAGTGTAGGAAGCGCGGGGAGAGGTTTGTTTACACAAACCTCCCCCCGTTCTTCAGCTCCGTAACCCGATCGCGGGACACCAGCGGCGATCGGGTCCGCTGGTCCCGCGGCCGGGGTCACGGAGCTCCCGACCGGGTCACGAGCGCGCCGATGGCGGCGCGCGCGCGCGACCCACAGGCAGGCACATGCACGATCACGTACAGGTACGTGATTTTGCCTGCCCGTGCCATTTTGCCGACGTATATCGGCGTTAGGCGGTCGGGAAGCGGTTAAATATGGTACCTGGGGGGTGTCTAAAGTATGCCTGTGAAGTGGCATGTGTTTCCCGTGTTTAGAACTGTCCCTGCACAAAATGACATTTGTAAAGGAAAAAAAGAAGCCATTTAAAACCACTTTGCGGCTTTAATGTCATGTCCTGGCCATATGGCTGAAAATCCTTGAGAAAAATGGCATGGCTACCCCGTGTAGCTCCATCCAAAAAAAATCAATTTTTAAGCTTTTTGGAGAACATAGGGAGGGGTTATCACCCCTGTAACATTTGCTGTCTTTGCACATCTGTTCAGAACATTTCACCTCACTTTCCGTCAAAGTGAGGTGAAATGAAATGACAACTGTTTTTGGAAAAGTGGGGTTTTAATTGAAACAAAGATTGGTGATAAAGCATCAGTAGAGAGGAGATACCTTTTTCCCAAATTAAATCTAACAGCATAGAATTTCCCTTCCTAGGGGTAGATTTCCTCTCACGTCCTGTCTTCTCCTTCCGTTTGCAAGTAGGAGTCGTTTGTAAGTTGGATGTTTGAAAGTAGGGGCCTGCCGTATATACTCTGCAGAAATTTTCCCCATTAGATGTTGGTGTAGCCACAACACTGTAAGCCCTCACAGTTACTCTTGGTGGGCACAGGAATTGGCCCTGCTGTGAATTATTAGATCAAGATTTGTAATTGCATGCACCTGTTGAACAGGGCAGAAAAATTGGTCCTTTGGTGGTGGTGGACGGTGTTGCCACAAAACTGTAAGCCCTCACAGTTACTCTTGGTGGGCGCAGGAATGGGCCCTGCTGTGAGTTATTAGATCAAGAATTGTAATTGCATGCACCTGTTGAACAGGGCAGAAAAATTGGGCCTTTGGTGGTGGTGGACGGTGTTGCCACAAGACTGTAAGCCCTCACAGTTACTCTTGGTGGGCGCAGGAATGGGCCCTGCTGTGAGTTATTAGATCAAGATTTGTAATTGCATGCACCTGTTGAACAGGGCAGAAAAATTGGGCCTTTGGTGGTGGTGGTGGACGGTGTTGCCACAAGACTGTAAGCCCTCACAGTTACTCTTGGTGGGCGCAGGAATGGGCCCTGCTGTGAACTATTAGATCAAGATTTGTAATTACACGCCCCTGTTAAACAGGGGCTGAAAAATTGTGCCTTAGGCAACGGTGCTGGTGCCACAACACTGCAACCCCTCACAGATACTGTACTTGGAGCACAGCAATAATAACTGTTGCGAAGCATTGCTTAAAAAATTTTAATTACACGCTCCTGTTATACAGGGGCTGAAAAATTGTGCCTTAGGCACTGGTGTGGTGGCACCCAGAAACAAAAATGTTCTTCCAAGCTATCAAGGAATGGATCATCGAGGAGGAGGAAGAGGATAGTCAGTGAACATAACAGGACAGTCACTCAGCATCAGCATAGGCAGTCTTGAAGGGATGTGACATTATAAATTATTCAGTTATATCCGCTTCAGGTGCCTGGTAGCTGGTGGTGATCCAAGACTGATTCATCTTTATGAAGGTCAGTCGATCAACCGAGTCGGTGGACAGGCGCACCCTGATCGGTGACAAATCCTCCAGCAGCACTGAATGTGCGTTCGGAAAGAACGCTGGATGCAGGACAGGCCAGTAGCTGAATTGCATACAGTGCAAGCTCTGGCCAGTGATTCATCCTCAAGACCCAGTAAGCCAGAGGATTTTCGGTGGGAAAGGTGTCCAAGTCTGACCTTGCCCCTAGGTATTCCTGCACCATGTATATCAGACGCTGGCGATGGTTGCTGGAACCGATCATACCTTGGGGCTGCGGACTAAAAAATTGCCTGAACGCATCGGTCAGACGTCCACCTTCCCCACCGCTCCTTCTGCTACTGATCGAAGCCTCAGCAACTCGTCGTCCAGGACCAGGAGTTTGTAACCTCCCAGTTTCTGGGAACGCGTTGCACAGACCTTTCTGCAAGGCCTCCCTGAGATGTCTCATCCTCTGCTCCCTCTGCGACGGCAAGATAAGATCCGCAACCTTACCCTTGTACCGTGGATCAAGGAGAGTGGCCAGCCAGTAATGGTCCCTCTCCTTGATCCGAAGAATACGAGGATCCTTCCGCAGGCTTTGCAGGATCAGGGAGGCCATGCAACGTAGGTTAGCTGAGGCATTCGGTCCGGAGTCTTCTGGGTCACTGAGGACGACATGATCGCCAGCCACCTCCTCCCAGCCACGTACAAGTCCACTGGTTTGTTGGGACTGTACATCATCCCTAAAAGACTGCTGCTGCTGATGCTAAGTGCCAGGCTCCACCTCCATGCTCACACAATCCTCCTCCTCCTCCTCCTCCTCATCCTCTTCCTGTGTGATGGGTGGGACAGAAGGAACACTGTCTGGATAAAGGGGGCCTTGAGAGGCAAGGAAGTCCTCCTCTTCCTGCCTCTGTTCTGCCTCAAGTGCCCTGTCCATTATCCCACGCAGCGTATGCTCCAACAGGTAGACAAGAGGTACAGTGTCACTGATGCATGCACTGTCACTGCTCACCATCCTCGTGGCCTCCTCAAATGGTGACAGGACAGTGCATGCATCCCTGATCATGCTCCACTGGCGTGGGGAAAAAAGCCAAGCTCCCCTGACCCTGTCCTGGTGCCGTAGTCACAAAGGTACTCATTGATGGCCCTCTGCTGTGTGTGCAGTCGCTGCAGTATGGCCAACGTTGAGTTCCACCTGGTGGGCATGTCACATATTAGGCGGTTCTTGGGCAGGTTCAACTCCTTTTGCAGTTCAGTCAGCCGAGCACTGGCATTATACGATCGGCGGAAATGGACACAGACTTTCCTGGCCTGCCTCAGGACATCCTGTAAGCCTGGGTACCTGCCCAAGAACCGCTGCACCACCAGGTTGAGGACGTGAGCCATAAAGGGCACATGGGTGAGCTGCCCCTGTCGCAGGGCGGAGAGGAGGTTGGTGCCATTGTCAGAAACCACCATTCCTGGCTTAAGCTGGTGTAGCGTCAACCACCTCTCGACCTGCCCCTGCAGAGCTGCCAGAACCTCTGCCCCAGTGTGGCTCCTGTCCCCCAAACACACCAGCGCAAGCATGGCATGGCATCTTTTTGCCTGCGTACTCGCGTAGCCCCTTGTACGCCTACGGAGCACCGCTGGTTCTGAGGACAGAGCACTCGAAGAGGCCATGGAGGAAGAAGAAGAGGAGGGGGTGGAGGAGAGAGGTGTGTCACAACCAGTAGTAGCATTTTGGAGGCGTGGTGGCGGAACAACCTCCAACACTACTGCACCTTGTCCTGCATCCCTCCCAGCTGCCAATAGAGTGACCCAATGGGCCGTGAAAGACAGATAACGTCCCTGTCCATGCCTGCTGGACCATGAGTCAGCGGTAATATGCACCTTACCGCTGACCGCCCTGTCCAGCGAGGCATGGACATTGCCTTCCACATGCCGGTAGAGAGACGGAATCGCCTTCCGTGAGAAAAAGTGGCGTTTGGGAACCTGCCACTGAGGAACCGCACATTGAACAAACTCACGGAAGGGGGCCGAGTCTACTAACTGAAAAGGCAGCAGTTGAAGTGCTAGCAATTTAGCCAAGCTAGCATTCAACCGCTGAGCATGTGGATGGCTGGGAGTATACAGTGGTGTGAAAAAGTGTTTGCCCCCTTCCTCATTTCCTGTTCCTTTGCATGTTTGTCACACTTAAGTGTTTCGGAACATCAAACCAATTTAAACAATAGTCAAGGACAACACAAGTAAACACAAAATGCAATTTGTAAATGAAGGTGTTTATTATTAAAGGTGAAAAAAAATCCAAACCATCATGGCCCTGTGTGAAAAAGTGATTGCCCCCCTTGTTAAAACATACTATAACTGTGGTTGTCCACACCTGAGTTCAATTTCTCTAGCCACACCCAGGCCTGATTATTGCCACACCTGTTCACAATCAAGGCATCACTTAAATAGGAGCTGCTTGACACAGTAAGGTCCACCAGAAGATCCTTAAAAGCTACACATCATGCCGAGACCCAAAGAAATTCAGGAACAATTGAGAAAGAAAGTAATTGAGATCTATCAGTCTGGAAAGGGTTATAAAGCCATTTCCAAAGCTTTGGGAATCCAGCGAACCACAGTGAGAGCCATTATCCACAAATGGCGAAGACATGGAACAGTGGTGAACTTTCCCAGGAGTGGCCGGCCGCCCAAAATTACCCCAAGAGCGCAGCGACGACTCATCCAAGAGGTCACAAAAGACCCCACAACAACGTCCAAGGAACTGCAGGCCTCACTTGCCTCAGTTAAGGTCAGCGTTCATGCCTCCACCATCAGGAAAAGACTGGGCAAAAATGGCCTGCATGGCATAGTTCCAAGGAGAAAAACACTGCTGAGCAAAAAGAACATCAAAGCTGGTCTCAATTTCTCCACAACACATCTTGATGATCCCCAAGACTTTTGGGACAACATTCTGTGGACCGATGAGACAAAAGTGGAACTCTTTGGAAGGTGTGTGTCCAAGTATATCTGGCGTAGAAGGAACACTGCATTTCAGAAAAAGAACATTATACCAACAGTAAAATATGGTGGTGGTAGTGTGATGGTCTGGGGCTGTTTTGCTGCTTCAGGACCTGGAAGACTTGCCGTGATAAAAGGAACTATGAATTCTGCTGTCTACCAAGAGATCCTGAAGGAGAATGTCCAACCATCTGTTCGTGTACTCAAGCTGAAACGAACTTGGGTTCTGCAGCAGGACAATGATCCTAAACACACCAGCAAGTCCACCACCGAATGGCTGAAGAAAAACAAAATGAAGACTTTGGAGTGGCCTAGCCAAAGTCCTGACCTGAATCCTATTGAGATGTTGTGGTATGACCTTAAAAAGGCCGTTCATGCTCGAAAACCCTCTAATGTAACTGAATTAGGACAATTCTGCAAAGATGAGTGGGCCAAAATTCCTCCAGGACGCTGTAAAAGCCTCATTGCACGTTATCGCAAACGCTTGGTTGCAGTTGTTGCTGCTAAGGGTGGCCCAACCAGTTATTAGGTTTAGGGGGCAATCACTTTTTCACACAGGGCCATGATGGTTTGGATTTTTTTTCACCTTTAATAATAAACACCTTCATTTACAAATTGCATTTTGTGTTTACTTGTGTTGTCCTTGACTATTGTTTAAATTGGTTTGATGTTCCGAAACACTTAAGTGTGACAAACATGCAAAAGAACAGGAAATGAGGAAGGGGGCAAACACTTTTTCACACCACTGTACTTCTTTCGACGGTCCAGCAGCTGGGGCAGGGAAATTTGCCTGCTACAATCGGACGTCGGTGTACTGCAAGTACTTGGTTGTGACACACCTAATTCTACACCTTCAGTCCTCTCAGAGCAGCTTTCAGAGAGGACTGAAGATATAGTGGGGATGGAGATCCCAGCTGATGAGGAGCAAGGAGAGGTCCGCTTTTTTCTTTGGTGTGGGTCTTTAATGTGCGCTTGCCAACGATCTGCATGGCAGGTCGACATATGTCTGGTCATGCTTGTGATGCCCAAGCGGCTGATGTTTTGGCCACGCGAGATACGCTTGAGACAAATATTGCAAATAGCAGTGGTGCGATCTGATGTACTCATCTCAAAAAAGGCCCACACCAAAGAACTTTTGTGATAACGTGCAGAGGCAGCGCCCTGCACAGGCGGAGCTCTGCGGTGTGATTCAGTTGGTGTGCTGGCCTCTAGCTGGCCTCCGGAGGGCATCCTGCCTCATTGGACATGTGCCGCCGCATCATCCTCCTCCTACTCCTCTCTCCCTTCAGGCACCCACGTGGAGTCAGTGACCTCATCATCCCCTCCCTCTTCACCACTAGAGCAAACCTGGCAGTAAGCTGCAGCTGGTGGAACATGACTGCCAGATTGCTGTACTTCAGCATCCCCTCTCTCTGCGCGCACACTACTGCCTTCCTCAAGCTGGGTATCATCATCCGAGCCTTCAAATCGTTGGGCATCCTCCTGGAGCATGTACCCAACACTGTGCTCAAACAGTTCGGGGGACTCCTCAGGAGGACATGGTGGGTCTAGGGAAGGGGTGCCTGATGATGCCATTGAGTACGCGTTGGCAGCTGCTCTGCCAGTACCCTGAGCCTGGGTGAGAGAGGATGAGGAGGATGAGGAGGGCTTGGTCATCCATTCTACCAAGCCTTCGGCATGATGCGGCTCAACATGTCCATCTGCCGAAAACAAAGACAAGCGTGTCCCATGGCCACGTGCTGATGACGATGCACGACCACGTCCACGACCAGCACTGTTGTCTCTATAAACAGAGCCTGCTTGCCCTGTGTTCTTGCCTCGGGACTGTCTGCCTCTCCTTGGCGGTCTTCCAGCCATTGTAGTGGGTAGTGTATATTGTGCTGGAGTCACACAGCACACACACTAACTCCTGCAGATGGATGCCTTAGATGACAGCAACAGGGCCCTATGGCAGATAGAGGCTGACTTAGATGACAAGAACTGGGCTGACACACACACACACTAGCTCCTATGTGTGCTGACACACACACACACACTAGCTCCTATGTGTGCTGACACACACACACACACACTAGCTCCTATGTGTGCTGACACACACACACACACACACTAGCTCCTATGTGTGCTGACACAAACACACTATAGCTCCTATGTGGGCTGAGAACACACTATAGCTCCTATGTGTACTGACAAAAAAATGTAGCTCCTATGTGTGCTGACAACACACTATAGCTCCTATGTGTGCTGACACAAACACACTATAGCTCCTATGTGTGCTGACAACACACTATAGCTCCTATGTGTGCTGACAACACACTATAGCTCCTATGTGTGCTGACAACACACTATAGCTCCTATGTGTGCTGACTCAAACACACGATAACTCCTTTGTGTGCTGACAACACACTATAGCTCCTATGTGTGCTGACACAAACACACTATAGCTCCTATGTGTGCTGACAACACACTATAGCTCTTATGTGTGCTGACAACACACTATAGCTCCTATGTGTGCTGACAAAAAAATATAGCTCCTATGTGTGCTCACAACATACTATAGCTCCTATGTGTGCTGACACAAACACACTATAGCTCCTTTTTGTGCTGACAACACACTATAGCTCTTATGTGTGCTGACAACACACTATAGCTCCTATGTGTGCTGACAAAAAAATATAGCTCCTATGTTTGCTCACAACACACTATAGCTCCTATGTGTGCTGACACTAACACACTATAGCTCCTATGTGTGCTGACAACACACTATAGCTCCTATGTGTGCTGACAACACACTATAGCTCCTATGTGTGCTGACAAAAAAATATAGCTCCTATGTGTGCTCACAACACACTATAGGTCCTATGTGTGCTGACACAAACACACTATAGGTCCTATGTGTGCTGACACAAACACACTATAGGTCCTATGTGTGCTGACACAAACACACTATAGCTCCTATGTGTGCTGACAAAAAAATATAGCTCCTATGTGTGCTCACACACACACTATAGGTCCTATGTGTGCTGACACAAACACACTATAGCTCCTATGTGTGCTGACAAAAAAATGTAGCTCCTATGTGTGCCCACAACACACTATAGGTCCTATGTGTGCTGACACAAACACACTATAGGTCCTATGTGTGCTGACACAAACACACTATAGCTCCTATGTGTGCTGACAAAAAAATGTAGCTCCTATGTGTGCTCACAACACACTATAGGTCCTATGTGTGCTGACACAAACACACTATAGGTCCTATGTGTGCTGACACAAACACACTATAGGTCCTATGTGTGCTGACACAAACACACTATAGGTCCTATGTGTGCTGACACAAACACACTATAGGTCCTATGTGTGCTGACACAAACACACTATAGCTTCTATGTGTGCTGACAAAAAAATGTAGCTCCTATGTGTGCTCACAACACACTATAGGTCCTATGTGTGCTGACACAAACACACTATAGGTCCTATGTGTGCTGACACAAACACACTATAGGTCCTATGTGTGCTGACACAAACACACTATAGGTCCTATGTGTGCTGACACAAACACACTATAGGTCCTATGTGTGCTGACACAAACACACTATAGCTCCTATGTGTGCTGACAAAAAAATGTAGCTCCTATGTGTGCTCACAACACACTATAGGTCCTATGTGTGCTGACACAAACACACTATAGGTCCTATGTGTGCTGACACAAACACAATATGGCTCCTATAAACCCCTGCCTGCCTGGGATGGGACAGAAGGTTGGGACAGAAGGTTGGGACAGAAGGTTGGGACAGAAGGTTGGGACAGAAGGTTGGGACAGAAAGTTGGGGTGCAATGCTGTTCTAACAGCACTGCAATGGGTGCTACTGTAATGCTGTACTAACAGCACGCACACACCAGACTAATCCCCAGCAGCAGATAATGTCACACTCAGCAGTGCAATCAGCAGCAATAATCAGTATTCAATGAATCAGCAATGGTTTAGCAAAGAAGAAATCAATCAGCAGACTGCCTATTCACTCTTCTAAAAGCCGGAACACATGGCGGCCTTTTATAGAGTGGGGCATGTACTAAAGCCCCTGAGCTTTAATTGGCTACAGGCGTCCTGCCTGTAGCCAATTATTGCTCTCCTCGCTGGCGGCGCTGTGATTGGCCAAGCATGCGGGGTCACAGTGCATGCTTGGCCAATCATCAGTCAGCAATGCACTGCGCCGGCCGCAATGCATTGCAGGCCGCTCGCATCACACAAATGTGATGCGAACGGCCCAAACAGTCCTGGGCTCGCCGAGCGGGCAAACGCCCGGTGCTCGATTCGAACGTGGGTTCGAATCGAGCACCGGGCCCATCCCTACACAGGTGATATCATTTTCTGTTCAGTGATTGCAGTACTAGTCTGCATTTCCCCAAGGTAATACATAAAACCTGGCCTGTTAGTGGGCCCTGAGGACAGGGTTGTTGACCACTGCCCTAGACCACAAATGTCAAACACAAGTCCGCCAGGCCTTGTCATGTGGCACTCAAACACAGTTTTGCAGCCAGAATGTGGCAGAACTCCATTATTCTCACCCTCCGCTACCACTCCCCACTGTCACTTGTAAACACAGAAGCCTTTTGTGTTTTACGAGAGACTGATTTACTCTCAGCAGCTCCCAGAACTTAAAGGTCCCTGCACACACTCGTAGTGGGGCATGGCAGGGACAGATCTCTAGAGTCTGAGTGAGAGAATGCAAGGCGAGGCAGAGCCTCCTGCACAGGGAGGTACAGTACTAGAACCGGGCCAGGTAGGAGAAAGATGCAAGGTAGCTTTGGGGAGGGGAGGGTTGGGGTTGCACACTGTGCATAGCTCAACCCTAAACCCTGAACTCTGTATATGGCGCACCTTTAAACCCTGCACTCTGTACATAGCACACCCCTAAACCCTGCACTCTGTACGTAGCATACCCCCTAAACCCTGTACTCTATGTAGCGCACTCCTAAACCCTGCACTCTATACATAGCACACCCCTAAACCCTGCACTCTGTACATGGCGTACTCCTAAACACTGCACTTTGTACATAACCTGAACCCTGCACTCTGTATGTAACTTGAACCTTGCACTCTCTACATAGTGCACTTCAGGGACTTTGAAGGCAACCATACTGCTGATGCAGCCCACAATGCAATTGAGTATGACACCCCTGTCCTAGACTGGGCCTGTATTGTTGGTGTGCATGGAACTGTACTTGTGACTGGCAGCTTTTGTACTAGCAAGGGAGAACCTGTGTCGCTCTGAGGCCCCTCTGGGGGTGAGCGCTACATAGGTTCTATACCAATTTGGCTGCAGAAGTGAAAATACACTTTAATACTTTACAAACAAAACTTTAATACATGACTAATGATTCCCGCATTCTACAGGTTACCTAAAGACACATCACACCAGAAGCTGCCCGCCTTCAGCCTTATTGACTTTTAAAGAGCCCACCAATAAACTGGGTTCAGCCTGAACCTCAGCTCATAACTATTTACTAGAAGGTACATCATTTGATCACTGCAGTCTAAGCAAAAAGCATCACCTCTCTGTTAGGCTTACCATTTTTACACAGAATGTTTTCTTCTTGTATTGGTATTAACCTGGTTTAGAATATTGTGGCCATGTATTAGTGACCTCCCAAGAATTACTGTATTTCTACAGATGAGTAAAAAAAAAAAAAAAAAAAAAAATGTGTGGCCGATAATGCTGCAGGACAAAGCTGCCTCTCTACCTCTGATTTCATAGACATTTATGCCGTGTACACACGATCGGTTTTGCTGTCGGAATAAACTCTGAAGGTTTCTCCGACGGAATTCCGACGGAATTCCACTCAAGCAGTCTTGCCTACACACGGTCACACCAAAGTCCGACCGTCTAGAACGCGGTGATGTACAACACGTACGAACGAACTAGAAAAAGGAAGTGCAATAACCAGTAGCCAATAGCTTCCGTCTCATAATTGTTTCAGAGTATGCGTCGTTTTTGGTACGTCGGAACAACATACAGATGAATGCTTTTCTCGATAGGAATTGGTTCCGTTGGAAAAATTAAGTTCTCTTTCTAGGTCCGTCAGAATTTTCGACGTAAAAAGTCTGATGGGGCGTACACACGATTGGAATATACGATGAAAAGCTCCCGTCTGACTTTTTCTGTCGGAAATTCCGCTCGTGTGGACGCGGCATAATGGTAAATTTCCAGAAATGGTACATAGGCTTGTTCTACCGATGGGACTTGCATGTATCTGTGAAGCCAAAAGCTAAGCTGTCGGTAATTTTACCACCAGCAGGGCCTCCCAAGGTAGACAGGTTCCAGCAGAGATACCAGACTAACTATGTGCCACCCTTCTGGGCAGCAGCAGATGGACAGTGTTGAAGGTGGAAGGTCACGTTTGAAGTAACAACGGCAACAACCTTGAACTTGTAGGTGTAGCGTCCTGCCCTAGACTGGATACATTTTGGTTCTGCTATATTTAGCAGAATTTCATTTTTCATGTCTGGTTAGGTCTACCCCTAAACCTGGAAGTTAATTGAATCTGGCTGCCTCTAGAAGAGGCTTTCAGAAATAGATCAATCTTTGGGCTATGAATATTTATCTGACCTCAGCCAATCCCTGGGAGGGGGTGCCCAGAAGGTGTGGCTGGGGACAAGATAAATGTTTGAGAGGGTCTGTTCAGAGCTCTGTTCTCCTGGGGCCTGTGCCGTCTGTGTTACTGAAGAGCTGTTGCTGTCAGGCTTCAGCATGTGCTTGAATGAGGGCCTGGAGGAACTTGGACTGAAAGTATAACTTAAGCCTGATTCACACCTATGCATTTTTAGTGCTTTTTGCAGATTTGCACTACAGAACGTGTTCCATAGGAAATCGTGTTAAACTGTAGGGCAAATCTTCAAAATGCAAAAAGCACTAAAAACCATACCTCCCAACCTTTTGAGATGGGAATGAGGGACACCTATCAGCAAAAGTATGCAGGCATAGGACACACCCCTTGCCACACCCTCTTAAAGGAGAATTGTACAAAAAAAAACAAGATTGGTTAAACCTACAGTTTTTTTTTTTTTTTTACCACGACTATTTTTTTAATTTTGCTTTTGGAATCTACAAATGCAGCAATTTAGAAATCAAATGAAAGGTTTAGCACTGGGAAACATTTTATATACGTCTATATAGATCAGACCAAAATGAGGGACAGAGGGACATTGCTCCAAATCAGGGACAGTCCCTCAAAATCAGGGACAGTTGGGAGGTATGCTAAAAACGCATTGGTGTGAATCAGGTCTAAAGGTAAAACCTATTTTTTTTTAGCGTTTGGTGAGGGATTAGAACACCTGTCAGTTTTGTTTGCTGTCTGTGCATTTGTTTAGGAGATTCATCCTCTCTATTTGTCCAGTTTACCATTATCAATGAAAGTGAAAGTAAAAGAAAATTTTAGGTTGTCCCTAGAAAAGTAAAAGTGGGGAAATATTCCAATGGGGACACTAGTTCTGGTGACCTGGGGTCCCCAAGGAAATCCCTTAATATGCAGGAATTTCCTCTCACTTCCTGATTGACCATGGGACAGGAAGTGAAATCTCCACAATAGGATACAGATGGTGAAAAAAAAATTGACTTGCTCTATCCAAAATAAAAAAAATATATATTCCTATAGTTCTACTTTAACCACTTCAGCTCCGAAAGGTTTACCCCCTTCATGACCAGGCCATTTTTTGTAATATGGCACTGTATTACTTTTTTTTAACAAGAAAAGCACTGTATTACTTTAACTGACAGTTGCGCGGTCGTGAGACACTGTACCAAAATAAAATGTATGTCCTTTTTTCCCACAAATAGAGCTTTCTTTTGGTGGTATTTGATCACCTCTGGGTTTTTTTTTTTTTTTTTTTGAGCTATAAACAAAAAAAAGACCGACAATTTTGAAAAAAAATAAAACATATCCAATAAAAAAAAAAAAAAATGTCTTCAGAAATTTAGGGGCCAATATGTATTCTGCTACATATTTTTGGTAAAAAAAAATTGGAAACAGGGGAAATTGATTGGTTTGCGCAAAAGTTATAGCGTCTACAAACTATGGAATATTTTTTGGAATATTCTATGGAATATTTTTTATATAATTTTTATTTATTTAAATTTTTTTACTGGTAATGGTGGCGATCAGCGACTTATAGGGGGACTGCTACATTGCGGCAGACAAATCGGAGACCTAACTGACACTTTTGAAAAAAGTTTTGGGGACCAGTGACACTAATACAGTGATCAGTGCTCTAAATAGGCACTGTCACTGTACTAATGATACTGTCAGGGAAGGTTTTAACATTAGGGGCGATCAAAGGGTTAAATGTATGCCTAGGGAGTGCTTGCTAACTGTGTGGGGGATGCATTTATTGTGGGAAGGCAGAGATACATATTCCTGTTTAGCAGAAACACAGGATCTCTACCCCCCCTTCTCAAAGAATGGCGATCTGCCTTGAACGATCTGTGGGTCCCGGCAGACATCGGGTCCATCTGATCCACTGATGGCCTCCTGCTGTGTTCAATCACAGCGGGAGCGGGTCATCGCCGATACGCGAGTGCGCCCCGGACCTGAAAATGTCAGATTGCGTACTAGGTACATAATACATAATAATCTGGCCCAGAGCGGCCGCCCTGCTGCAGTATGCATGGGATGGTCGCTAAGTAGTTAAAGAACTCTGCTGGAGGACACCTCTTAGGAAGCTGGGTTGGAGAAGGACCCCTTTCACTGAAGGGAAGCTGGCTGGGGAGCTGTCTCTGGACAAGTGAGTAGGACCTTTTGCCTAGAGATGTGATGGCGAACCTTGGCACCCCAGATGTTTTGGAACTACATTTCCCATGATGTTCATGCACTCTGCAGTGTAGTTGAGCATCATGGGAAATGCAGTTTCAAAACATCTGGGGTGCCAAGGTTTGCCATCACTGGCCTAGAGCTTTGAGTGTGCCTGTGCTTTGAGGACACCCCTAGACTGAGCCTGAAGTTTTGTCGGTGTGCTATGGAACTGGGACCTGGCCTGGCAGCCTCTGTGCAGGTAAAAGAGGCCTGGGTTATTTTCAGCAGCGTGAGAACTACATTGGCATCTTGGCATCATCTTTTCTGTCTGCTAAGCAGGGAGCTGACCTAAGGGCTCGTTCATACTATCTTTGCTATTTAAATAGCTCTTCAGAGAGCCAGTGAGGAGTTTATATATCGCCTCCTGACTGCCTCCTTTAACCCCTTGATCCCTAAAATAGTGTGACGCAACTGCATGGATTGCTCCTGGTTGTAGGGAGCTTGCAGAGGCGCTAAATTCACTTAAAAGTGTCAGGAGATAAAATCCCACTGTGGCGGGCGAAAGAAAGCATTGTGGGCGTGGCACTCTGGTTGCTGCGTCTGGTTAGGGGGGAGCGGCAAAAGCACCGCTTAACCGTAGGATTTTACTGGCCCCAACTGCTAGTGTAGACATGCTCTAAAATGCAGTAAAGATGACCCAGAAAACAGTAACAAAGTAGCAGAGTGATCTTACTGTCTGGCAGAAGCGTGTAGAACAGCTGACGAAAATGACAAATCCTTTTGTTGGTAAAACAATAAACAGATCTTAAAGAAGGATACCATATAAAAGAGTATTAAAAGATAACTGAACCCAAGACAAAAAAGTGATGTATTGCAGATTACAGTCCTTAGATGCGGTGGCTGCAATCATTTTCTTTTTTTTTCCAGCGGAGACACAAATACCTTTTGCTCTTGCCAAAAATACAGTGTCTTTGTCCCTTCTTGTGAGCCACACAGAGAAATGTCTTCCTTCCTAGCTATCTTCTGTAAACTACCAAGTGCCCTGCACTCCATGTAATGGAGATGAAGAGATACAGATGCACTATATTACCAAAAGTATTGGGACACCTGCCTTTACACGCACGTGAACTTTAATGCCATCCCAGTCTTAGTCCGTAGGGTTCAATATTGAGTTGGCCCACCCTTTGCAGCTATAACAGCTTCAACTCTTCTGGGAAGGCTGTCCACAAGGTTTAGAAGTGTGTCTATGGCAATGTTTGATCATTCTTCCAGAAGTGCATTTGTGAGGTCAGGCACTGATGTGGATAAGAAGGCCTGGCTCGCAATCTCTGCTCTAATACATCCCAAAGGTGTTGTATCAGTTTGAGGTCAAGACTCTGTGCAGACCAGTCAGGTTCATCCACCTCGAACTCACTCATCCATGTCTTTATGGACCTTTATATATGGTCCAAATCATTTGGTGGAGGGAGGATTATGGTGTGGGGTTGTTTTTCAGGGGTTGGGTTTGGCCCCTGATTTCCAGTGAAGGGAACTATTCAGGCATCAGCATACCAAGACATTTTGGACAATTTCATTCTCCCAACTTTGTGGGAACAGTTTGGGGATGGCCCCTTCCTGTTCCAACATGACTGCGTACCAGTGCACAAAACAAGGTCTATAAATACATGGATGGCCAAGTTTGGGGTGGAGGAACTTGTCTGGCCTGCACAGAGTCCTGGCCTCAGCCCGACAAAACACCTTTGGGATGAATTAGGCCCCTTTCACATGAGGCGGATCCGCTTCCACGGAGTCCGCCTCTGTCTGCCGGATCAGCGGGAGATCTCTCCGTGGATCTCTGCTGAGCCAGCGGATGACAGGTCCCTCTCTGCTCGCTGAGCGGGGAGGCGCTTGTCCAGCGCCACTGGTCTCTATGGAGAGATCGGATCCGCTCACCCCTGATCTGATCCGCCAGCGACGGATCCGGACGTAGGGCCATCCGTCTGCTTTTGGCGGATCAGACCGGGTCGGATGTAAGCGGACATGTCTCCGCTGACATCCGCCGCTCCATAGACCAACATGGAGCGCCCATTCAGGTCCGCCGTCAAAACTGACGGGCGGACCTGAACGGTCCGTCAGTGTGAAAGGGGCCTTAGAGTGGAGACTGCAAGCCAGGCCTTCTCATCCCCATAAATGCCTGACCTCACAAATGCGCTTCTGGAAGAATGGTCAAACCTTCCCATAGACACACTCCTAAACCTTGTGGACAGCCTTCCCAGAAGAGTTGAAGCTGTTATAGCGGCAAATGGTGGGCCAACTCAATATTGAACCCTATGGACAAAGACTGGGATGTCATTAAAGTTAATGTGCGTGTAAAAATAGGCGTCCCAATGCTTTTGGTAATATAGTGTATGTTTGTAGTCCGCATCAGAACAGTCTAAAGTGACAACAATGCTTCCCTCCAAATATACAGTGGAGAGGAGATGTCGCCACCCGGGGACAGGAAGTTGCAGTATCACCAGGTGAAAATAAAGCAAAAGGAAGCTTGGAAAAAAAAAAAAAAAGAAAACAAATGCCGCCACTACATCAAGGACTAGTAAGCTGCAATATATAAATTTTTGGATTTTGGGATTAAATACACTATCATTTTTAGCAGTCCCGCTGCCTGTACCTCCAGTCTTCAACTCTCTTATTATACCGGCTCTGCTATTATTTTAGAAATGGATGTTTATCATTTTAGTTTATTTAATTTTTGTTCCTTAGTAAATACACAGTATTTACAGCTTTTACCTGTCTATGGTGCTTTTGTTTTTCCTGCCTGTTTCATCTTTGTTATGATGTAGTAAAATAATTCTCCAGTTTATTGTCATGCTGGAACCTCCTAAAGTGCATGCTTTTATCCTCCTCTGATGTCAGCTAATGTACATGTTTGCTCAGTCATTAGATGTCTGTTCCCAAACACCCAGTAGGACGCCTGCCCCGGCTTTACTTTGTATTGTTATTGGCAACAATGGAGGTGTGATCTCAATTATCCAAAATGTACCATCACAACGCGTTTCCTGAATCTGTCATCAGAGCCACTCTCCTCCCTCCCGCCAAATGTTTACACAAAAAGGTTCCCTCTCAAAACTGTTTCCACACGCCTTGTGGTTTTATCTGTGGTTTTATGACAAAGGTCTGTATCTGCTATTTCCTCACAATAAACAATTGATGGTGATAGTAATGAAAATAATATGCGGCCTGGTGTAAAATATAAGGATAATGTATAGTAGGGGCATAACTCCATAGCTCCATGGCCAGACTGTCGTGATAAATTTAATATGGAGGTAATGTGATGATGTCATCTTGCTGTGCCTTAAAACATTACCCTAACCACTTACAGGCCGAAAGATTTTCCTGCTTAAAGAGGAGCTCCACCCGCACCAAATAATAAAAAGTCAGCAGCTACAAATACTGCAGCTCCAGACTTTTAATAAATGGACACGTACCTGTTCCAGGTCCCAGCGGTGTCGGCAGAATGTGACGAGCGACCGCTCGTCTCTCGGCTGCCCGCCGCCATCCTCTGTCAGGGAATCAGGAAGTGAAGACGCAACGGCTTCACTGCCTGGTTCCCTAGTGCGCATGCGCGAGTCGCACTGCGCGTCTCTATTGGTCCCCGCTGTGTCCTGGGAACTGTGTTTCCCAAGACACAATGGGGCATCTTCGGATATGGGCGGGACAGCTCCGGCTATCTCGTCCCGGAAGTGGGTGCAGATACCTGTATTATACAGGTATCTGCACCCCCCCTCCCCCCTGAAAGGTGCCAATTGTGGCACCGGAGGGGGGGGAGGAATCCGATAAGCGGAAGTTCCACTTTAGGGTGGAACTCCGCTTTAATGACCAGGCCATTTTTTGTGATCGGCACTGCGATGATTTAACTGACAATTGCACGGTCATGCGACATTGAACCCAAACAAAATTGACGTTCTTTTTTCCCCACAAATAGAGCTTTCTTTTTGTGGTATTTGATCACCTCTGCGGTTTTTATTTTTTGCTCTATCCAACAAAAAAAGCATACATTTTGAAAAAAAAAAACTATATTAAGTTTTTGCTATAATAAATATCCCAACAAATGTTTTTAAAAAACTAATTTTTTCATCAGTTTAGGCCAATATATATTCTTCTACATATTTTTGTTAAAAAAAAAATGCCATAATCCTGTATTGATTGGTTTGCCCAAAAGTTATAGCGTCTACAAACTATGGGAAAGATTTAAGACATTTTTATGGCATTTTTATTTTTATTTTTTTTACTAGTAATGGCGGTGATCTACGATTTTTAACGGTACTGCAACATTGCATCGGACAGATCGGATACTTTTAAAACATTTTTGGGACCATTGACATTCATACAGCGATCAGTGCTATAAAAATGCATTGATTACTGTGTAAATGTCATTGGTAGGGAAGGGGTTAACACTAGGGGGGCGATCAAGGGGTTAAATGTGTTCCCTCGTGAGTGTTTCTTATTGTGGGGGAATGGGACTGACTGGGGGAGGAGATATATCGCTGTTCCTACTTACTAGGAACAAACAATCGGTCTCATCTCCCCTAAGAGAATAGGGATTTGTGTGTTTACACACATAAATCTCGATTCTGGCTCTCTTGTCCACGATTGCAGGGTGGCCGGCAGCGATTGGGTCCCCCGCCGTGCAGCGTGCGCGCCTCCGGCGGCTCTTAAAGGGGACGTCGTTTTGCGGGAACCTGCCACTTTGCCGACGTATAAAAAAAATTGTGTACATCGCCCTGACACGCAAAAGTATATCCGATAGCAGTCAGCACAACACTAGAACAAGTGTAAACCAAAAATGTGAAAATAAAATAAAAATGTTGTACTGCTACAAATTCATATGTAAAAAAAAAAAAAAACAATGTATAGTGGAAATTACCACAACAAAAAAATAAATAATCAAAACAGTGAGAAGTGATGTGAATATCACACACAATCTATAAGTCCATATCCTGTTATATAGAGGTTGATGAAATGTGAATAAAACAGTCCATAAATAAACAGTGAAAAAAACTTGATAGCAGGAAAAGGTATTCCACGTGCCGCCAGTGTTGAAAATTGAAAAACCAACAATGAAACCACCACCGGTTGTGTGAAGGCTTACCAGAGTGTACGGACTCAAATGGGCATATGTTCAATGAGTCAGCAGAGCTTGTGGTGTAAACACCAATGTATGGGACATTTTACGCCTGTACTTCAGATCAGGATTGGAGAGGGTCCATTTGTTCAGGGAATAACTCGGGGAGACAATCCTCAGAAGTGGCCAGCATATCGGACCCGGTCTATTTAGAATAGTGTAACCAAAAAAGAAAATAATCCACATAGTGTAAATCCGTAAAAACTTAGAAAAGTTATTAAAATTGGGAACACTCACATTTGGTAAGTAGATCAAGCACTTGAAATGTATAGTCTAGGCAACACAATGACATCAGTAGGGCTTGTCTACAACCCTCATCATAAAGGGTGACACCAAACACAATTGTTAAAGGGGGCTTCCAGATTCCGATAAGCCCCCTGCCCCCAGACCCCCACAACCACCGGGCAAGGGTTGTGGGGATGAGGCCCTTGTCCCCATCAATATGGGGAAAGGTGCTTTGAGGGGCTACCCCAAAGCACCCTCCCCATGTTGAGGGCATGTGTCCTGGTATGGTCCTCTTTTCCTGCAGCCTGCCAGGTTGCATGCTCGGATAAGGGTCTGGTATGGATTTTTGGGGGGACCCCCCCACACCATTTTTTTTAATATTTTATCGCGGGGTTCCCCTTAATATCCATACCAGACCTGAAGGGCCTGGTATGGAATTTGGGGGGACCCCCACGCAATTTTTTTTTACATTTTGGTTCGGGGTTCCCCTTAATATTCATACCAGACCCAAAGGGTCTGGTAATGGACTGTGGGGGAATCCAATGCCGTTTTTTTCAATGACTTTATGTGTATTGCCAGGACCAACAATTCATTATAGCCGCGAGTACTTTTAAATGACTTTTTTTCCTTTAAAAATGTCATTTTGTGCAGGGACTGTTGTAAACATGGGAAACGGGTACGAAATTTAAAGGAATATTTCACTTTTATTGTTTCACTTTAAGCATTATTAAAATCACTGCTCCAGTTTTGCATTGATACATGTCCCCTGGGGCAGGACCCAGGTCCCCAAACACTTTTTATGACAATAACTTGCATATAAGCCTTTAAAATTAGCACTTTTGATTTTTCATGTTCGTGTCCCATAGACTTTAACGGTGTTCGCGCGTTCGAACAAATTTTTTGCCTGTTCGCATGTTCTGCTGCGAACCGAATCGGGGGGTGTTCGGCTCATCCCTAGTAGCAGGACGAGGAGTGGCACAGATGCCACTATAGCAGGACGCAGCAGATTATCTCAAGACTGTCTGGAGGTGTTCCTACCAGATCTGGGCAGAATGCTGGTTAGCAGCTCTGTCAAAGGAATAGATAGGAAGCAGAGTCATAGTCAGGGCGAGTGGAAGTAAGCAACAACCAGGCAGTAGAGTTACCAGTTTGGCAAGCAGAAGCTAACTTCAGGCCAAGGTCAAGATCAAATGGGTCCCCAACCCAGCAGTCAGAATGCTCCTGGGTTGGGGACTCCTGGGAAGAATAGTTGAAAAAAGATACATGCAGGCGAATTGTAATTCCAGCTATTAGGAACTAGCATTGGTTAGGGATTTTTTCATATGACAGGTTCCCTTGAAGACAACTAGACCTATTGCATTGTTGATATAAAGTCTTGTGAAATTAAAAATGTCCTGGCCTGTATTAGCGTGGAACAACCCTTTACATAATATCTGCTTGTCAAGAGATTAACATATACTGCTCGATCATGTAAGGTCAATATGTAATAACCAAGTGTATCTATATGCAAATTAGTGTAGTCAGAGAGTTTATCAATAAAGTTGTTGCATGTGCTTCATCATGCTGCACTCAATAAAGACAGCTGCTATGTATTCAGTGCGGAAGGGAGTGTTTTGACTGCACACTGAGAATTTACAGCCAATATGAGATCTCTCTTAAACAGTCTGTACACTGGTAATAAACCACTCACTCATTTATTGCTTTGATAAAGTGCTTTTACTATTCCATGTTTTATGAGGAGTTGCCTCATGGGATGGATTCTTAAAGCTCAACGAAGAATATTCATAATAAAAGGATTCAGATTCAGATCGTGAGATGTGCTAAAATAGACCCCAGAATGGCACCTACTTCAAATTATAGATCTAGATAACGTTTTTTTAATAAAGTTTTTAAGAGTAGTTTTAAAAAGTTATAGCGTCTACAAAATATTGAATTTTTTTTTTTTTTTTTTACTAGTAATGGCGGCGATCTGCGATTTTTTTTTCGTGACTGCGACATTGCGGCGGACACTTCGGACACTTTTGACACATTTTTGGAACCATTCACATTTACACAGCGATCGTTGCTATAAAATTGCAATGATTACTGTGTAAATGTGACTGGCAGGGAAGGGGTTAACTCTAGGGGGCGCTGGAGGGGTTAATATGTTCCCTAATAGAAGTGATTCTAACTGTGGGGGGAGGGGACTCAAGGGGAGGAGACCGATCATGTGTTCCTCCGTACTGGGATCACATGATCGGTCTCCTCTGCACTGACAGGACGTGGAGCTGTGTGTTTACACACACAGCTCCACGGTCCCGCACGGTCCCGTTGTTTTAACGGGCAATCGCGGGTTGCCCGGCGGACATCGCGGCCGCCGGGCACTCGCACCGTGTCCCGAGCGATGCCGCGGGCGGCCGGGAATGCGAGGACGTCATATGACGCCCACCCAGGATGGTAGATCCACCTTGTGGGCGTCATATGACTATGGGCGGTAATGAAGTGGTTAAAGGAGAACTTCCCCTGTGGATCACTGGAGTGGAGATCGTTCTGTACTCCTGTTACCCATTTTCAGCAGACAGCGGGCTGAAGCATGCTGTCGGCTGACGTCACAGAGCCAGTTAAGGCTCGGGCAAGATCGGGACAATGGAGTCGGGATCCACCCACATGCCTGGACGGCACCGGGGTCAGTTTCTCAGGTGGGGGGGAAGAGCAGACAGCAGTGACTGACAGTTACCAGCTTGCTGATCAGGGAGCTGTGAATGGCTAGCGAACAGCAGTGTTAGATCGCTTGGTTCTCAGTGATAGACCCGGCGGGGGTCAAATGCAGCATCGGCTAGGTAAGTATGATTACATTTGAAAAAAAAGCAGATCCCCACACTTCTCTTTTAAGCAGTACAGTGAAAGGAGGGCAGGGATCTTTTATAGTTACTTCTCTTACTGTGAAATTTAGTGCAGAGATCCCTGCTTCTGTTGTGACAATGGGACTTTCAGCCTCACCCTGCACCAGCCAGCACCCTGAGATTTTCCAGCTTGCAGGATAACAATCCTAGTGCCAACAGACTGAGACTGATCATCCCTGAGGTCGGTTAATTCGTAACCCTTACACAAACAAACAGTGGTGGCTGGTGCTTTCATTTTCTTCCCAGCCAGCCAGCCACCCCCCCCTGTTGCTCAATCGCTGCATCGCTCGCCCCCCTAACGCCCGCCAGGCCCCCTGCCACTCCCGCACTTACCCTATCCAGGCGGCTTGCCCCCACTGCATCTCCTCCCGAGTCAAGGCAGTTTTTTCTACTCCCGGCCAATCGGGCCGCAGCCAATCAGGTCTTAGGACTCCTGGCCAATCGGGTGTCAGGACTCGCTTGATTGGCCAGGAGGAGAAACAGGGAGACATTAGCAAATATTAATTCGCTAATGTCACACAACTGGTGCTCTGCGCCCAAGCTTACCCTTTTTTTTTAAGCCCATTAAAGCCTCGGGCTCTAATCATGTGCTTCGGAAAAGAAAAAAGCAAACATTAAAATTCATGCGTCCAGAACCCTGCATGTAGATTAGGGTCCGGGCGCATGGATTGAGGGGGCGCCCCGCATGAGCGGCCACCACTGCACAAAAATATTAGCTGCCACCATGTGTTTTAATGGAAATATGTACCATTCACAGTATCTGTTGCAACAATTATGTTCTTTAGGAAATGCCTGTGACACTCGCTGCCACTCCAGAGAGGAATAAAACAGAATTTACAATATGGTAGTAATTTTCAAAGAGGCAATAATTTATTTTAAGTGGTTGTAAAGGCTCAAGGTTTTTTTTTACCTTCACGCAGTCTAAAAAAACCTCCTCTGTGCAGCAGTCCCCCCTAATACATAGAAATATGTGTGAAAATCACACGCTAATTATACGTGTAGACTGCTACACTTTTACCACTCCTTGGATACAAAAAGCATGAAAATATAAATGGTTGCGCTGTCTCATAACACTATGTAAAAATGATAACAAACACAGTGTATCAACTAGTGATAAATAAAGAGTTCAATAAACAACTGTCCATGTGTATCAAAAGGTTTCCATTGGTATTCCACCAACTGGATGTGCTATCCATCGTTCCCAGTGATAATAAAGTGTAACAATCCAAATGAAAATTAAATTGGCCTCTTACCAACTCCAGATGATCTCTAGATTATAAGAGATCATCAAACGCATGAGGTAAGTAAATGCCCGATGCCTGGCCACATCCTCTGTCTCCCAACCTCCAAGATGGATGGATGGATCCAACAGCTCCCGGCTCAGCGTCCCTACATTGCTCACTCTTGACTCTAGCTCCACACTGAAAGTATATTACACAGCGTCCCAGCACTGCTTGCTTCACTCAGGATGATTACTGTGCTTCACTCAGGTGTGTGTGCAGGATAAGGGAACACAGAAAGAAGGCTCAACGCATGGTGTGTAAAAACAGGGGGTTTATTTTAGCTAAAATATGCACTTACAACAGAGATAATAATATTAGGCAGTAGAGAGAGGATGATCCAGCATGGAGATCACCAACAAATCTGGATGCTCATCATGTCACAGCTCTGGTCTCCTTCCAACACGTTTCCTCTTAACAGGCTACGTCTGAGAATGGATGACTTTGACAAAGTGCATGCGTGCGAAACATGTAAGTCATGACAACAGTACTAGCTTGCGTTCCACAAACTGACCATAGACTTCCCTCCATCTGTCTCCGGTGCGGAACTGATGTCATCACAGGCGCGCTGACTGTTCCCGGCTCTGCTCGGCTCCTCCGATTCCCCCGAATCAGCGTGTTACCTCCCAGTGGTCCCACCTGCTGAACCCAGCTTCTGGCCATATCCAGGCAACTTTACACCCTCTCCAGCCTGTACACAAACGACCTCTTGTCCTCCTTCCTGTAGCGGCACCATCCATCTCGGACCCGGCTGTATTTCCATCATCAGCAAGTAGCCTCTGATCTCCTTCTTGGGACCGGATTTTCATCCTATCCAGCATGGTTATCGGTGCCCTCACAATCCACTGACCACTATACTGTCCACTCCACTGTCCACTCCACTGACCACTATACTGTCCATTCCACTCCACTGTCCACTCCACTGTCCACTCCACTGTCCACTACACTACACTGTCCACTACACTACACCGACCACCGCACTACACTGTCCACTACACTTTCCACTACACTTTCCACTACACTACACTGTCCACTACACTTTCCACTACACTTTCCACTACACTACACTGTCCACTACACTACACTGTCCACAACACTACACCGGCCACTACATTGACCACTACACTGTCCACAACACTACACTGGCCACTACATTGACCACTACACTGTCCACTACATTACACTGTCCACAACACTACACTGGCCACTACATTGACCACTACACTGTCCACTACACTACACTGTCCACTACACTACATTGACCACTACACTGACCTACCTATTCCTGCTATATTCCTACTAAGGCCTTGTTCACATGGGGTGTACTAAAGAATAAGTCCTTGGAGGGCTGTGTTTACCTGCACGGAGATGCACAGGGGTTCTGTGCATCCCTGTGCAGGCAGTCCTATTCCTGTCAGTTGGGATGCAGTGGCTGCAAGGACAGATCTGACATCCATGTAGGTGTAGGTGCATGGCTGCATGGCCCCAAACGAAGACAGTGTGAGTTCAGGGACATGCACCCACATGGATGTCAATCAAGTTTGCAGTAGTGACTGTGTTCATGCATTTGCTGCATCCCAATTATAATGGATGAGACTGCCTGTACAGGAATGCACAGAACACCCATGCATTCCGGTGCAACTGCTGTGTCCCAATGGGACTGCCTGCATGGGAATGCACGGAACACCTTTGCATACTTGTGAAGCTAAACACTGACTCACTATAGTATGATCCGTGTGAACAAAGTTTCTGGGCTTGTTTACACTTGGGGTTGGGGGGCAGCAAAAATGCGCAGCTGAGCTGTGTTTCTACCAACCACCCCCTCTAAGCTGCAATAGGCACCGGACTGGGGTGTTTACATGCTGCAAAAGTAAAGTACGTCAATTTTGTTTGGGAGCCACGTCGCACGACCGCGCAATTGTCAGTTAAAGGGACGCAGTGCAGAATCGTAAAAAGTGCTCTGGCCTTTGGCCAGCAAAATGGTCCAAAGCTTAAGTGGTTAAGAATACTGCAAGTACAGAAAAATAGCTGTTGATGAGCCAGAAGTAAAGTATGCTTCTACTATGTTCCTCTTTGATGCAACAACACAGTTCTGAATTCCTAGGCACGGTGGTGACATCCCTGTCCACTGATGGATTACAAAGAAAATAGTCCTCTCCTCATCTCCCATCAATCACCATATGCCTCCTTTATGCACAGACAGGACATGTTCAGCTCACAAACTTTCTGGAAGGATCAACAGGTATTTTTTTGCTCTGAGATATAATATAATAAAACTTTGCAGACCACAGGGAAGCAAATCATTTCATTGTTAGGGTTTACATACACTTAAAAATAATGAGGTTATTGAGAAGCCAATTTTTTTGGCATAATAACAGGTCCAGAATAGTTAAAAGGAGCTTCCTAAACCCTTCCTACGAACATGTCCTAATAGTTCAAACAGAGCAGTCACCACACTCAAATATCCATTTATCGCACAACACCAACTTTATAAACAGAGAGCCAGATTACTGTCCTTCAGACTTAAGGGGGTCTGGACTGTGGTCAGTAGGAGTAGAAAGTACCCCATTTCAGTGGGGTAAACAATGCCTCAGACCAGTTGGTATTGGTGGGAGGAATATTGTTGGTATCAGCATCCTACCGTTGTTGGTGCCAGTGGAAGGAATTGTAACCTATTGTTCATGTCAGTGGAAGGAATGGTGCCTCATTGTGGGTATCAGTGGAAGAAGTAGTGCCCCATCATTGGTGTCAGTGTGATAAACAGTGCCTTGTACTGGTGGGAGGGATAATTCCCCAAGGGTCAGATAAAGAGAAGCAATGGGCTGCATCTGACCCATTGGCTGCAGTTTTGGAGACCACTGTGCAACACAATCTAAGCACATCCAAATTGGATCATTGGCTTACGCGTTTCACCCTATTGCAGGGCTTAATCTCTATTTTTTTTACTGTATTTTAAATATGCCCTTGCTTAGCCACTATACTTTCCATAACAATTCTTTATGTTTAGTGAATTATTATTATATTAATATATTCACTGTGTGTACACTGGTGCCTAGGCACATATCTGAGCATAACAGGATCATAGTAAATACTGTGAGGGTACAATTTGCTTGAGCAATGCGCAGGTGTACGTGCATACTGTAAGCTTTAGTAAATCAGACTGTCTCCAGTGGACTCATATTCTAGATCAGGGGTCTCCAAACTTTCTAAACAAACGGCCATTTTATTGTCTTTAAGACTTTTGTGGGGGCGGACTATGGCCATTGGGAGTAGAAAAGGTTTTCAATGTCAATAGAAAAAAAACAATGCCCCATCTTTGGTGTCAGTAGGAGGAATTGTGCCCTATTGTTGGTGTCATTGGGAGGAAATGTGCCCCATTATTGGTGTCATTGGGAGGAATTGTTCCCCTTCATTGGGGTCAGTGAATTATGCCCCATTGTTGGTGTCAGTGGATGAAATGCAGTGCAAAGGGTCACATCTGGCCCCCGGCCACATTTTGGAGACTACTGTTCTAGATTATTTATGGTCTGATTCTTCTGGATCCTTTGATTCCATTTAAAAGCATAATTTTCCATTTTGTTTTCAATTGTACAAAAAAATTTGATGTTTTGAGTGGTACAACTACCATATATACTCGAGTATAAGCCGACCCGAATATAAGCCGAGGCACCCAATTTTAACACAAAAAACTTGGAAAACTTATTGACTCGAGAATAAGCCTAGGGTTAGAAATGCGCAGCTACTGTAAGTGGAAAAGATGGTCAACAATGCCCATTTGCAGCCTCACTGTGCCCATTTGCAGTCATAGGTCCCACGAACTTCAAACTCGGTAGTTAAGAGTTCCTAGATGCCCCCTAGCTGCAGCCAAAATTTGGGGTTTCTGGACCCAAAGAGTCCCAAAATGACATTGTTGTAGATGGGCACAGTTGACCGACTTTGGGGCCCCGTATCTCGGGGCCACGTAGTTCTAGGAACCCCAAATTTGGTGTACAAACCCAGTGGAACAAGCACTACAACATTTTCAAGCTGGGGTTCCTAGCACTAAGTGTCCCTGAGATATGGGGCCCCAATGTCGGTTTGGAAAATGTCAAGCACTTTTCTGCAGCAGAGAATGACATTTTACGAACCGATTTTGGGGCCCCGTATCTCGGGGCCACTTAGTGCTAGGAACCCCAGCTTTGGATATGTTGTAGTGCTACCTAGTTTCACTGGGTTTGCACATCAAATTTGGGGTTCCTAGCACCAAGTGGCCCCCGAGATACGGGGCCCCAAAGTCAGTTCGGAAAATGTCATTTTCTGCAGCAGAAAAATGCTTGACTCCAGTATAAGCCGAGGGGGGCATTTTCAGCACAAAAAAATGTGCTGAAAAACTCGGCTTATACTCGAGTATATATGGTAGATTCTTTATATGTATGAGATAATAGCATGACCTCATAGATAAAACTTTACTATTGGGCTGTACAAATTTATTGTGTATAAGTAGATCCCTCGCGCTACTGTGAGTAATTTGCGGGTCAAAAATGTGGTGCTGGCTAGAGATGTTTGCAGCAAAATGAGTAGTGTTCACAAATACATATGCATAGAATAAATATAGTGGATAATTTCGCGCAATTATATTATTTATTCTGTTTGCGCGAAATTATCCACTATATTTGTACAAATTTATTGCTGCATGCAGAAGTGCAGATATACAGTAAGATAAGAATATTAGATTGTAACTGAAAGGCTGTAATGGATACGGCCAACATACATTGCTTTAGTAAATAGGTCTTTATGTCGAATCCAGTGTTCAGTGTCTTCCTCCAGCGCACGGCTATTATTTAAATGTAACAGAGCTGGGCTATTGATCAGTGACTAGGAAACAACTCTCTGAAGACCCAAGTCTCATTGCCTGTAACCATTTGTTCATGCTAATCCATAAAAGTTATAAAGCTGAATTCCAAATATATTCTCCTTCTCTAGTCCTAAAACCGCAATGTTTGCCACTGCATATGACAAATGGATTATTTTTCCTCAGCCGTCCAGACATCTGTTCATCGCATCCGTTTTGATTAATGTAATAAAAGGCTCCTGAGCAAAACATAATCTTGTATTAGGGAAAGTAGGCAAAACGATACAGACTTTATTGTTTGATCGGTACATTTGCTGTCGCGTTCTATAAACTGGCTTTGCTGCTTTTGGCATGATATTTCACTGCACATGTTTACTCGTTATCGCACCCAAAATAGTTAGCAAACGTCCTTAACAACTTGCCCTCACGAAGATTTACCCCCCTTCATGACCAGGTCATTTTGTGATACGGCACTGCTTTACTTTAACTGACAATTGCGCGGCCGTGCGACGCTTTACACAAATAAAATCTGTGTAATTTTTTTCCCCCACAAATAGAGCTTTCTTTTGGTGGTATATGATCACCTCTGCGGTTTTTTTTTTTGCCCGTTAAAGCGGGACTGTACTGAAATTTTTTTTTTTTTTAAAAGCCAGCAGCTACAAATACTGCAGCTGCTGACTTTTAAAAAATGGACACTTACCTGTTCCAGGGTCCAGCGGTGTCGGCAGCCAAGGCCGATCGATCGCTCGACTTTCTGCTGTAGCCGGCGCCATTCTCGGTGAGGGAATCAGGAAGTGGCTTCACTTCCTGATTCCCTACTGCGCATGCGCGAGTCACGCAGCGCAATGAGAATCTTCAGCGCTGTCTGCCGGGACACGTGTGTGTCCCGGCAGACAGCGCGCCCGGACAGGAAGCTGCGTAAACTCCCGTGGGAGTTTATGCCGGAAGTGGGTGCAGATACCTGTCTTAGACAGGTATCTGCACCCCCCTCCCCCCTGAAAGGTGCCAAATGTGACACCAGAAGGGGGGAGGGTTCCGAAAAGCTGGAGTTCCACTTTAGGGTGGAATCCCACTTTAAACAATAAAAAAAAAAAACATTTTAGAAAAAAAAAACAATATTTTTTTATAAAACATATCCAATAAAAAAAATTTAAAATGTAATTTATTCATAAGCTTAGGGCAATGTATTCTGCTACATTTTTTTGGTAAAAAATAAATTCCCAATAAGCGTATATTGTGGGATATCGTGGTTTACATGAATGTTATAACGTCTACAAACTATGGGATATATACCGTATATACTCGAGTATAAGCCAACCCGTATATAAGCCGAGGCACCTAATTTTACCACAAAAAACTGGGAAAACGTATTGAGTATAAGCCTAGGGAGAGAAATGCGCAGCTACTGTAAGTGGAAAAGAGGGTCAACAATGCCCATTTGCAGCCTCACTGTGCCCATTTGCAGCCTTTGGTCCCCCAAACTCTGTAGTTAAAGGTTCCTAGAGGCCCACTAGCTGCAGCCAAAATTGGGGTCCCGAAATGACATTGCTGCAGATGGACACAATTGACCCGCTTTGGGGCCCCGTATCTCGGGGCCACTTGGTGCTAGGAACTAGCACTACAACATATCCAAGCACTAAGTGTTTGGAAAATGTCAAGCACTTTTCTGCAGCAGAGAATGACATTTTCCGAATCGACTTTGGGGCCCGTATCTCGGGGCCACTTGGTGCTAGGAACCCCAGCTTATATATGTTGTAGTGTTGGTTCCACTGGGTTTGCACATCAAATTTGGGGTTCCTAGCACCAAGTGGCCCCGAGATAGGGGGCCCCAAAGTCGGTTCGGAAAATGTCATTTTCTGCTGCAGAAAAGTGCTTGACTCCAGTATAAGCCGAGGGGGCATTTTCAGCACACAAACAAATGTGCTGAAAAACTTGGCTTATATACGGTACTGCAATTTTTATTTTTTATATACTAGTATGGCGGCGATCAGTTAATTATAGCAGGACTGCGATATTGCAGCAGACAATCGGACACTAACTGACATATTTGACACTTTGCGGAACCAGTGACACTAATACAGTGATCAGTGCTAAAAATATGCCCTGTCACTGTATTTAATGATACTGGCTGGGAAGGGGTTAAACATCTAGGATGATCAAAGGGTTAAATGTGTGCCTAGCCAGTGTTTGTGTTTGCTATGTGTGCTTCTTTTACAAGGGGAAGAGATGGATTTTAGGAACACAGAATCTATCCCTTCCTCCCTGTAAAAACGGAACTCTGCCTTGTTTACAATGGCAGAGCTCCGTTCTGAGTCTTTGCCTGACGAGCGGTGGGTGCCGAGAGACATCGAGTGCCGGGCACCCGCAAATCGGCTTCTGCTTTTGAATAACCCCAGCAGATGCGGCACGCCTGTGGCGCGCACACCCCCTGCTAGCGGAAGTGCACAATCTCGTATATATACCGTATATACTTGAGTATAAGCTGAGTTTTTCAGCATATTTTTTGTGTGTTGAAAATGCCCCCCTCGACTTTTACTCGAGTCTGTATCCATCTGCATACCTGATAAGCCGTGTCATGCTCAGACGGCGACCAACCAGTGTAAAAAAGCTGCCCCTCCTCCTCGTCCTCGTCCGTGCAGTTTCCCAGCAGTAAGTCAGTGTTCCGCCTATCACGGACATCCTCTCGTCCGTGATAGGCAGACGAGGCGTGGCTTTTGTACACTGGATGGCCGTCGTCTGATTGCATGACATGGGCTGATCAGATATGCAGATCAGCACAGTGAGGCTGTAATGGGCACAGTGAGGTGTGCAATGGACACAGTGAGGCGTGCAATGGGCACAGTGAGGCATGCAATGGGCACAGTGAGGCATGCAATGGGCACAGTGAGGCTGCAATGGGCACAGTGAGGCATGTAATGGGCACAGTGAGGCATGCAATGGGCACAGTGAGGCGTGCAATGGGCACAGTGCGGCGTGCAATGGGCACAGTGAGGCTGCAAATGGGCATTGTTGACCCTATTTTCCACTCACAGTAGCTGCTGCATTTCCTACCCTAGGCTTATACTCGAGTTAATAAGTTTTCCCATTTTTTTTGTGGTAAAATTAGGTGCCTCGGCTTATATTCAGGTCGGCTTATACTCGAGTATATATGGTACATGATCCTGCACACAGTTGCCACCCTGTAGCAGTAAATGTGCTATAGGGTGGTCAGCTAGTGGTTAAAATAGGTATGTCCAGAAATCCCTGGCTAAAGCCCAATGGTAAAGCGAAGTGACCTCCATTCATTAAAGAACTCACTAAGGATGTGGAGGTCAGAGAGTGGAAATACCTGAACACTAATGTAGGTTAAAGGCTTTTGTTTCAGGGATCAGAATTATGGGGTTTTCTATTTATTTTGGGGGCTCTGTCTAATTGGGCGACTATGTGGCAGATGAGGTTTAATGTTGATAAATGTAAAGTTATGCACTTGGGGGCTAAGAATATGCATGCATTATACATGCTAGGGGGAGTACAACTGGGGGAATCCGTAGTGGAGAATGATCTGGGGGTTTTGGTAGATCATAAGCTCAATAATAGCATGCAATGCCAAGCTGCGGTTTCCAAAGCAAGCAAAGTCCTTTCTTGTATAAGAGACGTATGGACTCCAGAGAGAGAGATATCATTATACCCCTGTACAAATCATTAGTAAGACCTCATCTGGAATATGCAGTTCAGTTTTGGGCACCAGTTCTCAAAAAGGATATCGGGGAACTGGAGAAAGTGCAGAGAAGGGCAACCAAACTGATAAGAGGCATGGAGGAGCTCAGCTATGAGGAAAGATTAGAGGAACTGAATTTATTCACCCTTGATAAGAGGAGATTAAGGGGGGATATGATCAACATGTATAAATATATAAGGGGTCCATATAGTGAACTTGGTGAAGTTATTCACTTTACAGTCAACACAGAGGACAAGGGGCACTCTTTACATCTAGAGGAAAAGAGATTTCATCTCCAAATACAGAAAGGTTTCTTCACAGTAAGAGCTGTGACAAAAAGGAATAGACTCCCTCCAGAGGTGGTTCTGGCCAGCTCAGTAGATTGCTTTAAGAAAGGCCTGGATACTTTCCTAAATGTACATAATATAACTGGGTACTAACATTTATAGGTAAAGTTGATCCGGGGAAAATCTGATTGCCTCTCGGGGGATCAGCAAGGAATTCCCCTGCTTTAGCAAATTTGAGCATGCGCTGCTGGGGTTTTTTGCCTTCCTCTGGATCAACTGTGGGTATAGAATGGGTATATGGGATTGTATGATATTATATTTTTTTTTACTTGTGGTTTAACTGGATGGACTTTCTTCATTAACTGTAACTATATTCATTATTTTTTACATATTTATAGGGCCTTTTTTAAATTACACCACTATTTTTATAAGGCTTCCATTAAAAAAAAAGTGGGTTTTTGTTTTAGGAGGGTGGCAATTTAGGGTTTTTCAATTTTTGTAGATTTTTAAATGCTTAAATGCTTATAGGGTAATTTTCTTTTTTTTTTCTTTTTTTAAGTTTGGGGTGTTCAAAGTGAAGCATTTACTGCCTTTTGTCCACAGCAAGCAAAAAAGAAACAAAAAAGATACAGTAAGTCCACCTCGAATTATATCTCTCACATTCATAATAATTTGGGGCCTAAACATGCCATTGAAATGGTCTGGCTGCTGGACAATTTTACACTGCTGTGTCATCGGCGGTCTCTTAATTCTTGTATTAATACACGTGCCTGTACTCTTTTCCTGTTTTCCTTTTTAGTAATTTTTGTCCCATTATCCCTAGCTATTGGTCAATGTTTATACTGCTGTATCATCTGCAGTATTTTATTTCTTGTAATTAAAGCCCTAGCCTGTGCTCCTTGTCGCTATTACATTTGTGCCTAGTCTCATGTCATTTGTGGCCTTTTAGTTTTAGTAAAACTAGCCAAGCTAATTGTAAAAAACAAAAAAACAAAACTAAATTCTACAATGTGCTGCCGGTGTGTTGTTTTTGCTATTGTCTGTGAAAATTGTAATATTAAATAACACCACCTAAAGCTTTAAAGCATTCCTCAAGCCTATTATTTAAAGGAACTGTGGATTTTCAATGTTGCCCAGGAAGCTGCATGAAAAGATTCTCTTCCAGCTGTACAATATTTAAAAAAACTTTTTTTTGGTTTGGTATATGTCACCCATGACAATGCCCAGATGTCCATGGCATTGCCTAGCTTTCCATGTCTTTTGACAAATAGTTTGCTCATTGGCCTGAAAAATAGTCAGACTTCAGAAACAAGAATCACTCCAATAGACTTCATTGGGTCTCAACACTAAGTTCAGGTTTGCTGAATTTCAAACAGTATTTGCCAAACTTTTGGCAAATTGAAGCCAGGCAGATTTGCCCATCCCTTCTCCATAGGAATTCAAATGTCATTAAACTAAGACTATGAAAACGCTCATCATATGCTATTTAACAAAGCCACTAAAGCATTTATTTTGTGTAGAGTGAAATATACCTGGTTGATCCTGCCTTCAGCTGTCCCTCGCATCTTCTCTGTGTCCACATTGCAGGCTAAGAGTGTCCCCTACAGAGCATGCTCAATTTCAGTTCACTTCTCTCTTTATTTCCACCTTTTTCTTACCTGTGCAGACCACGGGACTATAGAATCACACATGTGGGCGTATACACAGTAGTAAATGATACTCCCCTCTCTCCCTCCTCCTCCATGTCCTCCTATTGATAAACACTATAGTAGTGGGATATAATATGATAATTGATTAAATTCACTAAGAAACACACAAAAAGCTTAGTTTTAATATAAACCAGTAATAAATATATAATATATATATAATATATATAATATGTAATTGCTAATCCCTGTAAAGTAAAACAAAGAGCCTTGGATGCAGATGTCATCTGAATAAAATGAAAGCTAGTGTCAGTCATCTTTAACTCAGATTACACCGTATTCATGTACAAAAAATACACATCTGATGTTCAATAAAGATTTATTGGGAGTTGTAAAATAGATCTTTACCGAGATCGGTGTAGTGGTATTTCAGACTGACACACCACACCACCGATCGTCGCGATGCGTGCCCCCACGGGCGCGCGAGAACGGTCGTTCTGGAGGGCGGTCATATGACGTCCACCCAGAACGAGAGCCGCACCGTCCAGCCGTCATTTGACGGCTGGCGGGCGGGAAGTGATTAAGCCTTATTTTAGGCTTACCTGTAGGTATAAGTGGTGTAACAGAGTTCACTTTAACCGCTTCCTGACCAGCGCACACACATATATGTCGGCAGAATTTGAATATGCTGCGCGCGGCGGTCGGGACCCCCGTGAGTCCGGTCGCGGGTCCCGCGGACACGATCGCTGCGGGGATACCCACGATTGTCACATGGGGAGGACGAACGGGGAGATGCGGAAGTAAACAGCATCTCCCCGTTCTGCCTAGCAACAAGTGACACTGATCTCTGCTCCCTGTGATTGGAGTAGAGATCAGTGATCAGTAACACACAGCCACGCCCCCCACAGTTAGTAACACACCCCTAGGACACACTTAACCCCTACACTGCCACCCCCTGGTTAACCCCTTCACTGCCAGTGTCATTTACACAGGAATCAATGCATTTGTATAGCACTGATTGCTGTATAAATGACAATGGTCCCAAAAATGTGTCAAAAATGTCTGATGTGTCCGCCATAATGTCGCAGTCACAATAAAAATCGTTGATCGCCGCCATTAATAGTAAAAAAAAAAAATTATTAATAAAAATGCTATAAAACGATCCCCTATTTTGTAAACGCTATAACTTTTGCGCAAACCAATCAATAATCGCAGAGGTGATCAAAAGGACGTCAATTTTGCGCAGTGCCGAATCGCAAAAAGTGGTCTGATCTTAAAGTGGTGAAACCACAGCCGGGTGCCCACAGTAAGAATGCCGGCGCCGCAAGCGGAGCAGGGAATGAGGGGGGCTTTGTTCCCCCGCATTGCTGGACCCTGGGACATGTGTCCGATTATTAAAAGTCAGCAGCTGCAGTAGTTTGTAGCTGCTGACTTTTAAAAAAAAATTTTTAGGGGGCACCCCACTTTAAGCCAGCAAAATGGTCCGGTCTGAAAGTGGTTAAAAAAATAAATAGCTGCAGGCACTCTCTGTCACTGAATGACAAGGACTGTACGATGGACACGGCCACTGTCATCCACATGTCAAGAGAGAAAGATTTCTCTCTTCCTGTTGTTGTGCCGCCGTCTTTCCCACATATGAAAGATCATTGTTTTGTTAACACAGACCAGTTACATAGCACTCTGCTGTCAGGTGAGGACATCGGTCAGTCTCCACTCTCTTCAACCCACTCAGTCAGAATCAAATGTACAGAAGTTCTTCATGAATGGGCTGTAAAGGAAACAAAGTCCTTCATTAGATTCTGACCAAGCAAGGTAAGTGAGGACAGTGGTGGCTCACCAATGTCCTCACCTGACAACAAAGTCCTACATGAATGATTGTGCTTAGATAACAAAGATGTTTTAAAAAAAAGTAATAAAAAGAGAAATTAATATTAAATGTATGTAATTTCCCATCTTGTTATGCGTATTTTTGCTGTTATTTGAGTTTTTTCTTTTACAATCATTTTAATTAAAGCAGTATTAAAAACCCTAAAACCAAACATTTTTATATATTGCTTACCAATTTTTAATCATTCATTTTCTTCTTTTTTTTTTTTTTTTAGGCATTTCCCCTTTATTTTCACCCAGTGATCCATCCAGTAACATACCTCCTGTTTTAGGGTGTTTCCACTTTGGAGTCACCTCTGGGGAGCAGCAATATGTCAACCTGGGGAGATGGTTGTGATGCACTAGCTGATTTAGATTGACTTAACCTCCCTGGCGGTATGATTCTGGCTGGAATTTTGTGCTGAAAGCGGTACAATTATTTTGCATGGAAATTTGGCGTTTTTATATTGTAGGCATGCAATTCTTATGAATAACTCACTTAAATCTGTCCGAACCAGAGTCTAGTAGACATCCCGGGTATGATAAAGTTTGAAACACAAAATAATAAATTATAATATAATAAAAATATATATAAAAATGATTCAATAATGTAATCAAATCAAAAACACTGAAATTTGCTCAGTTGCAGAATAGTCGCTGTCATTAAATTTATTGTTTGATGATGACTTGTGATTCTAATTTATTATCGGTGTTTTCTAGCTGGTCTAAAACCACTTTTGACATAAAGGGACACTTTTTGGTTGCTATGGACAATCTCCAGTTTCCAGGCAGAATTTTTTTTTTTTTATTATATATAAAATGACATGCAGGGCACTGGGCAGACCACTAGGGACAAAGGGGATGTGTATTTTTTGTATACAGTACTGTAATCTGTAAGATTACAGTACTGTATGTGTTGTGTGTTTTTAAACTTTTTTAAATTTGGCGCCGATCTCCGCTCCCGTGCGTCGGAACGTCGCAGGGAACGGAGATCAGCGGCACTCGGCACTGTGTAAATCGAGCGAGCGGACGTCTCGATCACACAGCGGGGAGACATCGCAGGATCCAGGGGAAAAGGTAAGTAACTTCCCCCCTGTATCCTGCACGCAAGCCCGAGTCTGGCTCGGGGTTACCGCTCCCAGCAGAAAAAAACTGGACCCGAGCCAGACTCGGGATTACCGCTAGGGAGGTTAACTAACAAATTAAAACTTAAAGTGGTTGTAAACTCTCTCATATACCCAGTGAAGTGGATAGCCTCAGCTGATACACAGAGATGAAACAAATCCTCCTACATAGGTTTTACTTGTTTATCTGCAGCCTTCGCTTCTCTACATCCCATAGATTGTGTTAAAATCTTTCTTCATCTGTCAGGAGCACAGAGGAGGGGCAGAGAGCCTGCAGTTACAGTGTGTGAGAGCTGATTGGAGGAAAGGAACACCCCCCCCCGCCCCTTCACACAGCAGAACTGTGTTGTGAATAGGCAAGCTCCGTGCTTATCTTTCCCTCCCCAACACAAATTTATCTCATGTGTCTGGAAAACGTCTCAGAAGTAAGCAGGGCTGGGACGAGGGGTGGCTGCCCTGGGCACTGTGGTATCATGTGCTGTGGGGCACCACAAGGAGATTGGGGGAAGGGATTTGTGTTGGGAGGGGGAATTTGGGGGGCATCAGGGGGTAAGAATTGTTCTAGGAGGGCAAATTTGGAGAGGTGTGCTAGGAATGTTGATTTGGGGGAATTTGTGTTGGGAGGAGGGATGGTGGAAGATGATTTGTGCTAGCAGTAGAGATTTGGGGGTTTGTGCTAGAAAATGTGATATGCTAGATTGTGTGGGGATTTGTTTGGGGGGGAGGGGGTATTTGTGCTAGGATCGGACATTTGGGGAGAGGGTGGCATTTACGCTACGATGAGAGGAATAGGGGAGTGGAATTTGTGCTGGGAGGGGGGATTTGGAGTTGGGGGAGACAATTTGTGCTCAAAGGGGAAATTTGAGGGGTAGAGGATTTGTTCTAGGAGGGGGGGACTTTTCTTTGACAGGGAGACAGGATGTGAGTTGGAAAGATTGGGGGTGGGGGATTTGTGCTAGGAGGAGGGGATTTCAGTAGGAGGCCATATTTGTACTTTTAGGAGGGGGTAAGCATGCAGATTGGTGCTCCATTTATTTTTTTCGGGGGGGGGGATTTTGCTGACACATAATGCTGATACATCTTGGAGTAGCACAATTTGGCATGTTCGCCCTGGGCTCTAGATGACCTTGTCCTGGCACTGGAAGTGAGACATGCTGATAACAGAGGAACAAAGCACCAGAGAGAAATTACACTCTTGGATGTTTTTTCCGACGGAATTCCATTCAAGCTTGGCTTGCATACACACAGTCACACAAAAGTTTGCTGAACTTTCGACACTCAAGAACGCGGTGACGTACAACACTATAAAAAGTTGAGAAAATCAAGTTCAATGCTTCCGAGCATGTGTCGAATTGTTTCCGAACATGCGTAGGAATTGTGCGTGTCGGAATTGCTACAGACGATCGGAATTTACTATCAGAACTTCTTCTGACTGAAAATTTTTAGGGCTGTGTAAATTAAAGATTAATTCCTCGATTAATATTTTTGATTGATCAAAATTCTTTTGATCGGTACTCACCTCTCCGCCGGCTTCCGGGTCTTCGGGGAGTTCTGTCTGAGATCCGGTCAAGGACAACGACGTCACTGGACTCCTCCTCCCTTCCCCAAGTGCCTCCATCTGCTTACAAAGGGAAAGGGGGGAGGAGTCCGGTGAGGTCGAAGTTCTGATTGAACGTAATGCGTACGGGGGAGGAGCTACGCATGACGTCACCCGCTGCTGCCCTACGGAACTAACACGATTGTCGTCTTTAAATGCTGTGTTTTTATCATCTTTATGTGAGTAGTTTGTGTTTGAACACAAAAATTTTATCTTATACTTAAGCGGTGAGCACTCCGTCATCTTCTTCCATCTTCTTCTTCCATTTTCTTCTTCCTCCGATCCGCTTCTTCTTGCGCTGGTCTTCTCGTCCTTCTCGTCCGGCATCTTCTTCCGTCGGCGTCGGTGTCGGTGTCGGTGTCTCTGTCTCTTCTTGGGCCGCTCCGCGCAATGGGAGGCTCCCGCTGTGTGAGGCTCCGCTCCGTCTGACAGGTCTTTTATAATGAAGGGCACCTGGTGACCCCGCCCCCTCTGACACACAGGGACGTCATGGGGAATTCCATGATGGCTTTCCCCATGACGTCAGAGGGGGGCGAGGTCACCAGGTGCCCTCCGTTTTAAAAGACCTGTCAGACGGAGCGGAGCCTCACACACCGGGAGCCTCCCATTGCTCGGAGCGGCCCAAGAAGACACCGACGCCGACGGAAGAAGATTCCGGACGAGAAGGATGAGAAGACCAGCGCAAGAAGAAGCGGATCGGAGGAAGAAGAAGATGGAAGAAGATGGAAGAAGATGACGGAAGGAGAAGATGAAGAAACCGAAGGATGAAGAAAGAAGAAAGAAGATTTTAATAAAGGAATTGTCAAAGACTGTCTCCTGTCATTCTTACCATTTTTGCCACTTTTTTGGTGAAATGGTAGGGGTACTTTTGTACCCCCCTACCATTTCACACACAGGGGGGGGGGGGGGGCGGGATCTGGGGGTCCCCTTGTTAAAGGGGGCTTCCAGATTCCGATAAGCCCCCCGCCCGCAGACCCCCACAACCAATGGCCAGGGTTGTGGGGAAGAGGCCCTTGTCCTCATCAACATGGGGACAAGGTGCTTTGGGGGTCTTAGACCCCCAAAGCATCCTCCCAATGTTGAGGGCATGTGGCCTGGTACGGTTCAGGCGGGAGGGGGGCCGCTCTCGTCCCCCCCTCTTTTCCTGCCGCCTGCCAGGTTGCGTGCTCGGATAAGGGTCTGGTATGGATTTTGAGGGGGACCCCACGCCATTTTTTTTGGCTAGGGTTCCCCTTAAAATCCATACCAGACCTCAAGGGTCTGGTATGGATTTTGAGGGGGACCCTACGCCATTTTTTTTTTTTTTTTTGGCTGGGGTTCCCCTTAATATCCATCCCAGACCTAAAGGGCCTGGTTATTGAATTTGGGGGGACCCCTACGCTTTTTTTTTGACTGTTCTCTGTATTACGGGAGCCGTCAATAACACATTAGCCGCGAGTGATTTTAAATAGCTTTTTTACTTTCAAAAATTACACTTTGCGCAGAGACAGTTCTAAACACGGGAAACATGCACCCCTTTACATGCATACTATAGACACCCCCCAGGTACGAAATTTAAAGGAATATTACACTTTTATTGTTTCAATTTAAGCATTATTAAAATCACTGCTCCTGAAAAAACGGCCGTTTTTAAAAAAGAAAATTTGCATTGATACATGTCCCCTGGGGCAGGACCCAGGTCCCCAAACACTTTTTATGACATTAACATGCATATTAGCCTTTAAAATTAGCACTTTTAATTTCGAACGTTCGCATCCATTATAACTAATAGGGTTCTAAAGCTCGCACGGACTTTAGGTCCGTTCGCGGGTTCTGGTGCGAGCCGAACGGGGGGGTGTTCGGCTCATCCCTAAACAACGGGAGACGGCGTCAGAGGAGGACAGAGTCGGTGGTGGAGAAGATAGCAGCAGCAGAGGAGACCAAAGGAAGAAGACCGGAGGGAAAAAATAGAGGGAAAAAAACAGAGGGGGAATAGCGGAGGGCGAAGGACAGAGTCAAATTTTTAATAAAGGACTACACTGCCTTTTTTTGAGGTGAATGGGTAGGGATACAATGTGCCCCCATACTCATTCAGATAGTGAGGGGGCCGGGATCTGGGGGTTCCCTTTCTGAGAACCACTACCCAGGGTTGTCTGGAAGAGGCCTTTGTCCCCATCAATATGCTGAGGGCTTGTGGCACCGTTTTTTTCTTTTTGCGTGGGGTTTCCCCTTTAAATCCATCCATTTTTTTTTTACATTTTGGCGTGGGGTTCCCCTTCTAAACACAAGTCGCACCACAAGTCGCATCACGATGATTTGATTTGGATGCGACTTCCATTCAAATCAATGGGCTGAAAGTCGGACCAGTTAAGATGGCTCTCATAGGGAACCATTGATTTTGACATGTAAAAAAAAAAGCTTGACGCGCTCTGCTCTATGGGCAGCCGGGAGTACACGCACTCTGCCTGTCTGTTTACACCTGACTACCTTACAATCCCATCCACCTAAACAGGAGGACAGATCCCCTTCTATTTTTGTTCAGCGGACTGGATCAGATCTGGAGGTAGGCAGGTGTAAACAGACAATTTTTACCCGCCTGTCCATAGGGATGCATGGACCATCTGATCAGGTCCACCTGAAAAACTGACAGGTGGACCTGATCGGATCTCCAGTATAAAAAAGGGGCCTAATGCAGCCACCACATCTTAGAATTGGTAAGCAGCAAAATATTACAGTTTTGTTTTGGGGTTTCAAGTCACTTTAACCGCTTCCCGACCAGCTGCGGTGGGTTGGCTCCCCTGCGTGAGCCGTCGTAGCTATATGTCGGCTCGCAGGGTCAGGATGGTAGGCGCATGTGCGCCCGCTGCACAATGGGGGTGCCGATGCTCGTGGCCGACGGTGGTGATGACCGCCGGCCAGGAGCGATTGTGAGCAGGAGACACAGAACAGGGATGAGTATGTGTAAACACACACTTCCCTTTCTGACAGGAGTGACAGATCGTGTATTCCTATTAGCTAGGAACCACGATCCGTCACTATCTCTAGTCAGTCCCCTCCCCCTTCAGTTAGAATCACCTCCCAAGAAACACAGTTAACCCCTTCACCGCCCCCTAGTGTTAACCCCTTCACTGCCAGTGACATTTTTACAGTAATCAATGCATTTTTATAGCATTGATCGCCGTATTAATGCCAACGGTCCCAAAAATGTGTGAAAATTGTCTGAGGTGTCCGCTATAATGTCGCAATCACGCTAAAAATCGCAGATCGGCGTCATTACTAGTAAAAAAAAAATAATAATAAAAATGCTATAAATCTATCCCCTATTTTGTAGACGCTATAACTTTTGCGCAAACCAATCAATATACCCTTATTGCGATTTTATTTTTTAACAAAAATATGTAGAAGAATACGTATCGGCCTAAACTGAGAAAAAAAAATCTCTTTTTACAAAAAAAAATTATATTTATTATAGCAAAAAGTAAAAAATATTGCCTTTTTTTTTAAAAGTGTTGCTCTTTTTTTGTTTATAGCACAAAAAATAAAAACCGCAGAGGTGATCAAATACCACCAAAAGAAAGCTCTATTTGTGGGAAAAAATGGGCTACAATTTTGTTTGGGTGCAATGTCGCACGACCGTGCAATTGTCAGTTAAACCGACGCCGTGCCGGATCGCAAAAAGTGCTCTGGTCAAGAAGGGGGTAAATTCTTCTGGGGCTGAAGTGGTTAAATGTAAATAAACAAGGGTAAGACAAATAAAAGTACTGGCTACAGAATCTGGTAATATACACTAATATTTGCACTGGGTAAGAAAAAATAAGGTGTGGGAGGGGGGATACAGAAGGTACCCAAGACCAATCGGATGGGTATGAATTAGCTGAAAGGGAGGGGAAAGGTAGAAAAATATGAAGGGAAGATGGTGTACAGGGAAGGAAAGAGGAGGACATTGTAGAGCCCAATCAAATTCATACAGCGATATTGTTTGATCAGGTGGTATGCTCAAGGCAAATTTAAGGTGCAATCTAAAGTCATGTGGTGAATGTACTCTATGTTGTTCAAGGTTTTTTAAACAACAGGATAACCACTTATATTTCAGCCTATACAGACTGCTTACATACTTTCCAGCCACTGAACCATATTCATGGTTATTGTGTCTCAGAATATGAATTTGGATTGGTAGACAGGACTTTCAAGGTACTCCTCTGCATTGTAAAAGAGGGGACAGCTGCAAAAATAGTATGTACTGTATGTGTAGCAAGTGCTGCCTAGCTCGACTAGCAGCCCCACTGTGGACCACAGGGGGCACACTACAGCCCCCAACAGGCCGAGCAGCAGAAGAAAGAGCGAGGTTGGAGCCCGGGGAAAGGGCTGGGGAAACATGACCAGGGAGAGGGAGACAGGACCATGCGACCAGCTGCAGAAGAAGGAGCTCTCCTCCCTTGCCTGTTGTGTGGAGACTTTGCAGCCTGGACAAAGTAGTGGCCCTTCCTGCCAGCAAGCTCCATCACTGGGCGCAGGTCAACCTTCACAGATACCCCATTGGCTGTGAGAATACTCCGAGGCACCTCCTGGTGCACCCTTACAGAGATCACTGGATCCCTGGGTCATCAGGTTGCCCGTCCGGCATCCTTCATCTGGCTTCAGATCCTTCAAGAGACTTTTCCCGGGACATCCTATTCCCTTGAGCCTTGGCGTCATCCGGATTGGTGAGGGGGCAGAAGCCCACCCTGTGTACACCCCACTGCATGAAGACACCTTTACCCATCTCTTTACACAAAAGCTCCTAACAGGAAACACTTTGCATAGGCCTTCTACTATTGCTGGTCCCTTGTTGAGCTAGCTGAAGATTCCGAATTTCTACACTACAAGGATTTCTCTACTCTTTGCTTTCCCCCCACTGGGAAGACTCCGTGTATAATATCTTCACACATTAAGGGGAACTTTTACTCAGAGGCTGATTATTGCATTCCTTTCAAATTGTTGTTTTTAAAATTGTGCTGTTTACTTCTAGGCCCATGGCATCAGGATTTTAAGAGAGCCGTTTGACACAGAAAGGTCCTTCTCTTCCCTTTTATACCAGTGGTCATAGGTTCTTCCAGGGCCTACAGGTTATTACCGTTTGATCTACTGTAATCTTCCTTTGCATTGCATAACTTTGTATATTTGCTAAGACCATAGTTTGAGACTGATATACAGTGGCTTGCGAAAGTATTCGGCCCCCTTGAACTTTTCAACCTTTTGCCACATTTCAGGCTTCAAACATAAAGATATAAAATTTTTATTTTTTGTGAAGAATCACCAACAAGTGGGACACAATTGTGAAGTGGAACGAAATCTTTTGGATTTTTGAAACTTTTTTAACTAATAAAAAAATGAAAAGTGGGGCGTGCAAAATTATTTGGCCCCCTTGCGTTAATACTTTGTAGAGCCACCTTTTGCTGCGATTACAGCTGCAAGTCACTTGGGGTATGTCTCTATCAGTTTTGCACATCGAGAAACTGAAATTCTTGCCCATTCTTCCTTGCAAAACAGCTCGAGCTCAGTGAGGTTGGATGGAGAGCGTTTGTGAACAGCAGTTTTCAGCTCTTTCCACAGATTATCGATTGGATTCAGGTCTGGACTTGGCCATTCTAACACCTGGATACGTTTATTTGTGAACCATTCCTTTGTAGATTTTGCTGTATGTTTGGGATCATTGTCTTGTTGGAAGATAAATCTCCGTCCCAGTTTCAGGTCTTTTGCAGACTCCAACAGGTTTTCATCCAGAATGGTCCTGTATTTGGCTGCATCCATCTTGCCCTCAATTTTAATCTTCCCTGTCCCTGCTGAAGAAAAGCAGGCCCAAACCATGATGCTGCCACCACCATGTTTGACAGTGGGGATGGTGTGTTGAGGGTGATGAGCTGTGTTGCTTTTTCGCCAAACATATAGTTTTGCATTGTGGCCAAAAAGTTTGATTTTGGTTTCATCGGACCAGAGCACCTTCTTCCACATGTTTGGTGTGTCTCCCAGGTGGCTTGTGGCAAACTTTAGACGAGACTTTTTATGGATGTCTTTGAGAAATGGCTTTCTTCTTGCCACTCTTCCATAAAGGGCAGATTTGTGCAGTGTACGACTGATTGTTGTCCTATGGACAGACTCTCCCACCTCAGCTGTAGTTCTCTGCAGTTCATCCAGAGTGATCATGGGCCTCTTGGCTGCATCTCTGATCAGTCTTCTCCTTGTCTGAGCTAAAAAGTTTTCAAAATGATCGCTTGCACAGTGCTCCTTGGGATGTTTAAAGCTTGGGAAATCTTTTTGTATCCAAATCCATCAGTCATTTAGGACAACATTGGATCATTCAGAGATCCTCGCTAAACTTCTGGAGTGAGTTTGCTGCACTGAAAGTAAAGGGGCCGAATAATTTTGCACCCACCACTTTTCAGTTTTTTATTTGCTAAAAAAGTTTAAAATATCCAATAGATTTCGTTTCACTTCATAATTGTGTCCCACTTGTTGGTGATTCTTCACAAAAAAATTTTATTTTATATCTTTATGTTTGAAGCCTGAAATGTGGCAAAAGGTTGAAAAGTTCAAGGGGGCCGAATACTTTCGAAAGCCACTGTATATATGCAATAACATTCCTTTCTTTTTGTTGCCTTCAAAATCCTTAGTAAAATACTCATTTGCTTTGCTACAGTCTGATGTCCTTTACACTTGTGTCTGCAGTGATTTTGTTTAACCAGGTTTGCCAAAGGGGTTGAGGGGCAGAACAGAGAACCCAAAATTATCAAGCGGCTCCTTCGGGTGGCGCTACATGTATAATGTTATATGCTGAACAGGGGATGGATATACTGTAATCTGGAATTGGGTTTAAATGCTAACTGCTAAGATAACTTGCAGAACATCCAGAGTCTATTGTTTTCACTCGATTCAATAGATTTATGTGTCTAGTCGATGCTGCACTGAGAAGCAGAAAGGCTTAGCCATTGTACAACATACTAAAGCAGGAAGCAAAGCATGTGTATGTAATGAGCAAATATCTCTAATTTGGCATTCTGATTTAATTACAAGCAGGGATTCCTTTAAATTTTGCCCCTGTTGGGACACTCCCAGTTTGGAACACATTACACATTGGATTGGATTACAGTCGGTAGCATAATGTACAGGTGACTGGGTGCCTCTCTTAGAAGCTCTTCCCCCCATGGCCATGGACTATGTTGACAACTATCCATAAATCTGGCCCTACATAGAAGTGTTATGCCGCGTACACACGAGCAGACTTTCCGACGGACTAGGTCCGACGGTCTTTCCGACGCACTTTCAACGGATTTCTGACTGACTTTTCGAATGAACGGACTTGGCCACACACAGTCACACTAAATTCTGACGGGTTCGAAGGTGATGACGTACGACCGGACTAGAATAAGGAAGTTCGTAGCCAGTAGCCAATAGCTGCCCTAGCGTTGTTGTTTGTCCGTCGGACAAGCACACAGACGAGCGGATTTTTCGATAGGAACTGGGTCCAGCGGAGTCCCGACGGGAAAATTTAAGACATGTTCTATTTCTAAAGTCTGTCGGATTTTTCGAGTGCAAAAGTCCGATGGAGCCCACACACGAATTGTCCGACTGATTCGTTCCGTCGGACCTTTGCTGTGGAAAAGTCCGCTCGTGTGTACGCGGCATTATACAGTATGTGAAAATAAGCCGATTTCCCTTATGTGTATATCTACAAAACATAATCAGGATTACAGGTATTTATAAAACTGCCTAAAACTGACTACTATATTTTACATTTTATTACTTTTTTTTATATTTTTTTCAAGTTGTATTTTAGGTATAAGCTCAGAATACTTTACCTGACATGTTATGGCATTGAGCGGCCATCTGGAATCTATTAAGTTGCTGCTCCAGACTGCAACGAATGCAACCACTGAAGAGTTACCATGACTAAGGGAAGAGGTCAAATGTACATCTGAATTTCAACAGGAAAAATAACTCAGCATTTTTCGGTCTTCACTTCCTTTGTATATTATAGCAAAGCGCAGTGTAAACACTTAAGAAAACATCGAAGAGCCCTTACCTTTAAGTCTGAACCAAACTCCACCATGTTGCTACTCTATTTCAAGAAGTGGGAGAAACAATAAAAAAATGTTTTACTGACACCCTGAAGACAGTTTCTAACATACAGGCTTGAATTGATAAGGCTGTGAGATTGTTTTTTGCCAAATTGACTGATATTTTCAACAATGATAACCAATCAGAGCTGAAAATAATAGGCATGAATAAAGGGACGGACCCTTATGCCAAATAACAGTCTGTTATCCCATAACATCTTTCACTTTCTTCTTTTCATTGCTTACTTAATAAAGTCTTCCTAGCAGAATTTCAACATCACTGCAATGCTTTGTTAGTTTGTCCAACCATACAGTGCCTTGAAAAAGTATTCACACCCCTTGAGATTTTCCACATTTTGTTATGTTACAACCAAAAATTTAAATGTATATTATTGGGATGTTTTTGTGATAGACCAACACAAAGTGGCACATAAGTGTGAAGTGGAAGGAAAATGATAAATGTTTTTTACATTTTTTACAAATAAATAGGTGAAAATTGTGGTGTGCATTTGTATTCAGCCCCCCTAAGTCAATACTTTGTAGAACCACCTTTCTCTGCAATTACAGCTGCAAGTCTTTTTGGGGATGTCTCTACCAGCTTTGTACATCTAGAGAGTGACATTTTTTCCCATTCTTCTTTGCAAAATAGCTCTGTCAGATTGGATGGAGAGCGTCTGTGAACAGCAATTTTCAACAGATTCTCAATTGGATTTAGGTCTGGACTTTGGCTGAGCCATTCTAACACATCAATATGCTTTGATCTAAACTATTTCATTGGAGCTATGGCTGTATGTTTAGAGACGTTGTCCTGCAGGAAGGTGGACCTCCGCCCCAGTCTCAAGTTTTTTGCAGACTCTAATAGGTTTTCTTCTAAGATTGCCCTGTATTTGGCTCTATCCAACTTCACATTAACTCTGACCAGCTTCCCTGTCCCTGCTGAAGAAAAGCATCCCCACAACATGATGCTGCCATCACCATGTTTCACGGTGGGGATGGTGTGTTCAGGGTGATGTGCAGTGTTAGTTTTCCACCACACATAGCATTTTGCTTTTAGGCCAAAATGTTCAATTTTGGTCTCATCTGACCAGAGCACCTTCTTCCACATGTTTCTTGTGTCCCCCACATGGCTTCTCGCAAACTGCAAACAGGACTTCTTATGGATTTCTTTCAGCAATGGCTTTCTTCTCGACACTCTTCCATAAAGGCCAGATTTGTGGAGTGCACGACTAATAGTTGTCCTGTGGACAGATTCTCCCACCTGAGCTGTGGATCTCTGCAGCTCCTCCAGAGTTACAATTGGCCTCTTGGCTGTTACACTGATTAATGCTCTCCTTTCCCTGGCCTGTCAGTTTAGGTGGACGGCCATGTCTTGGAAGGTTTGCAGTTGTGCCATACTCTTTCCATTTTCGGATGATGGACTGAACAGTGCTCCATGAGATGTTCAAAGCTTGGGGTAATTTTTTATAACCTAACCCTGCCTTAAACGTCTTCACAACTTTAACCCTGACCTGTCTGGTGTGTTCCTTGGCCTTCAAGATGCGGTTTGTTCATTAAGGTTCTCTGACAAACCTCCTAGGGCTTCACAGAACAGCTGAATTTATACTGAGATTAAATTACACACAGGTAGACTATATTTACTAATTAGGTGGCTTCTGAAGGCAATTGGTTCCACTATATTTTAGTTAGAGGTATCAGAGTAAAGGGGGCTGAATACAAATGCACGCCACACTTGTCAGATATTTATTTGTAAAAACATTTGAAAACCATTTATCATTTTCTTTCCACTTCACAATTATGTGCCACTTTGTGTTGGTCTATCACATAAAATCCCAATAAAATAAATGTATGCTTTTTTGGTTGTAACATGACAAAATGTGGAAAATTTCAAGGGGTGTGAATATTTTTTCAAGGTACTGTACATAATAAGCATAACGACCCCTTGCAAATGGGTAACATCAAAAATTCCTACCAATAACTTTTTTTTATAATAAAACATCAATAGGGTCCTATTAATGAAAGACAGTTAATAAAAAAAAAATATTAACATTTTTGGTAGATGCTGGAGACTTAAAGTGGTTGTAAACTCTCCCCCACAACTTTGTCCCATGTAAATCAGCATAAAAACCCTAATGAACACTGCTTGTATATATCTCCTTACTTGCTTAGTATTGTTGTAATCCTTTTTGTTCTTTAGAATGACGTCACTGAGCATGCCCAGATCTCCCCTGATTTACGGCACACTCTGTGTACTTATCTATTATCAGGACTTCTTACGGCACACAACACTGAAATCCCACGAGACTGCAGAATCACTCAGAGCTTCCTCCTACACCCCATGTGACCATGTGACATCACATGCAGTGTAAACCAGGGCATGGGACAGCATTACTGTAGTCTTATCAGGTGAAGCTGATAAGACTGACACAGGCAAACATTAGATAATTGGCACAAGTAAATACTATGAAATAAAACAAGTCAGCTATGAACAGGGAAGCAGGGTTGCCATAGAAATGTTGGATTGAGGCTTGGTTAACAGTACAGGAAGTTCTCAATGTAAGGGTGCAAATACACTCCACTGTGGACTCATAAAACAATACTTAAGATGTGTGTTGGAGATTTTGAATATTTAAAACGGAATTGGAATGCCATGCCCCATCGGATGTGTATATATATTTATATATATTTATGAAGATGTATGGGGGGGGAGGTGTATATGATTTTAGCTGGTAGTTTGTTTCTGTTAAGGGTTAATTTAGCTAAGGGACTTTTGTGCGTGTGTATGTGTATGGTTTATTAGAACATTAAGTCTGGTATCTGCCTAGTAGCTCACCTTTTGATATGCTAATTTATGTTCTATCAAAAGAGGGCTGATGGGTGTAACTCACTAAGGCTAGTGTGGGAAGCATGCTTCGATGCCTAGGCAACTCAACCAACTAACATTAGGCTGCAGAGGTAACCAATCAGGCAATGCACTTCTGAACCAATGAGGTGTTTGATTGGTAGCAGTGGGTTATTCGAACAGCATAAAAACCAAGAGTTGAGGACTGGGAGCCCTCTTAGCCTGATGCTGAACATGTGAGCTGCCGGGGTAATGTATCGCTCTCTCCCTCTCTCTCCCTCTCTATCTTTCTCTATCTTTCTCTATCTTTCGCTCTCTCTCTCTCTCTTTACTCTTCCCGACTATTCTTCTATATTAAGATACACCTAAGATTTAAGGAACAGCCTGTGTATGTCCATTGTAATTATATCCCCTTTCTGCATTGTCTTTGTAAACACATGGCATTTATAACATCTCTATACTATGTTGGGTAATCTGAAATGTTTCTTTATTATGTTTCTTTACCAATATAAATAAATTGTAACTGTTTATCTATTCGCACGGTTATCGTACGTTTATATGCTTATACAGACAAAGGTTTAATCACGCTATTCGCTTATCAGACTTGTATCTATATTCGTTCAACTAAGCTAGAAATCCAGCTTTAACAGATGGCGCTGCCTAACCCCTGGAAACAAGTTTTTTAAAGTTTCTTTAAACAGTAATTAATATGCGATTTGGGCTGGATTACAGTGGGTATAGTTTGATAATTACTTATTATAATGGACTAAATGAAAAGAAGCATCAGAGTGGGAGAGTTTACTTCCATCTTTTTTTTGTTTTTAACTCTTGTTAAGTATTTTGTCATGCTGGTTACTCTGGGATCCTGGAGAATCGGTTTCAACTGCAAAAGGTATGTATTTTAGAGTTCTGCTGGCATTTAAATATTTAAAGATTTCCTATGTTCAACTTGAAAGATTTCAAGTAAAACAAAGAAAAAAAAAAGTATTAAGATGCTTGCTTGCATCCCACCCTGACTAGCTATTGGAATCAAGTCTTCCAACTCATCACCTCCCTACCTGGGATTATCTTCCTCCCCAACCCAGCCCTAACAATTCTACATATTGGTATAGATACCTACCTGACTGCGTTTAAAGCAGTAGTCACCCATGTTCTGCTAGCTGCTCGCTCCCTAATTCTTCTGCAAATGGAAGTCCACAGACTCCATCAACATGTCCAATATTTTCTGCACTTATTCAAGACGTGTACCTTCCCTATTCTGTTTAATTGTATTTCGCAAATTTCTTAAAAACAAAGACAAAAAAGAAAGATGCTTGCTTGCTTACATTGGTTTTCAATTCCATAATTTATTTCTTATTCACTTACAATGTCCATTTGAACTTGTTGGAAAATCTGACTACTCCAGGAAAATCAAATCTCTAGCGCAGCTACTCCCTCCTTGCAAGTCAAAGCCCTCCTTCTACTGGGAGAGTCTAATTACTGTCTGTGCTGACCTAGCTCCTCCACCCCCTCTCTTTATCTCCCTACATAACCTTTAATGTCACTGCTGAGGATGCAGAGAAGGGGAATTCTGTGTATCACTTAAGTAACAGCTCTGTAACTGCTGGAACTCCTGACCCCAAGTAAAACCATGCATAAAATATATTATAAATATATATTCTATCTTATGGAATATTGCCCGCTGATTAGAATCAGGCCGAGGAGGAGAGGCAATTGATTTCTATTGATTCTTAACAAAATACACAAAACCCAGGGCCTATTTACTCCTAGGTTCCTCTTACAATGTGCACGGTACCCTACATGTATCTGTGCATGAACCCTTTTAGTTTCCCTTTAAAAACACACTAAACTGTAAAGCATGGATACGAACCGGTCAAATTAGAGAATTAGATCCTGAGGGAGAGAATTGTAGGTCCTGATGACATGGAGAATTGTAGGTTTTATACAGACAGTTTGTCTATCTTAGGCCATAATGTCATGGAGAACTGTGGGTTTTGTACAGACAGGTTGTCTATCTTAGGTCACGATTTCATGGAGAACTGTGGGGTTTGGAGAGACAGCGAGGTTGATTTACTAAAACTAGAGCGTGCAAAATCTGGTGCACCTCTGCATAAAAAAACAATCAGCTTTAAGTGCAGTATTTATTGTTTTTTTTGTTAAAAAATTGTACCTGCTAATTTCAGGTCTTTCTGAAGCTCTCCACAAGTAGTCCTTGGCTCTTAGACAACTATTTTGATAATTCTTTTCAATCCTCTAACAGAAATCTTGCGGAGCACCTGGTCGTGGCCAGTTTATGGTGAAATTATGTTCTTTCCACTTCCAGATTATGGCCCCAACATTTCTCACTGGAGCATTGAGAAGTTCAGAAATCCTTATGTAACCAATGCCATCAGTATGTTTTGCAACAATGAGGTTGCAATGGTCTTGAGGGAGCGTTTACCCATCATCAGATGTTTCTTGTGTGACACCTTGGTAATGAGACACCTTTTTATAGGCCACCGGTTGATACCGAACCAGCTGATATTAATTTGCACTGACAAGGGGCAGGATTGCTTTCTAATTACTGATAGATTTCAGCTGGTGTCTTGGCTTTTCATGCCGTTTTGCACCTCCCTTTATCAACACTTTCCCTGTGTCATCCCATTTTATTACACATAACCTAATTTCTGAACTTATTTGTTTGGTTTCTTTGCATGTATGGACTACATGGGTTGGTACTGACATGTGGTGAACATTTCATGTCAATAGCAACTTTACAAATATATTTACATAAAAAAAATGGTGGTGTGTTCAGTACTTATTTTACCCGCTGTAAATACAGTAGAAATGTTAGAGAAGCCGTGTTTATATTATAAGTCTATGTTTATCCCAAGCATGTTTAAGTTCACTTACTGCTAATCGAATAACTACCTCTGCTGGAAGTTTATTCCAAGCATCAACTACCCTTTCTGTAATATAATACTTTCTAAGATTAGTTTTGAACTTTTCGCCTGCTAGTTTTAAGTCCTGTGTTCTTGATCTTGGCTTCATATTGAAAATCCTGCCCTCCTAAACCTTATTCTCCCCCTTGATGTATATAAAGGTTTCAGTCATGTTCCCTATTCCCTTCTTTCCTCCAGACTGTAGATATTAAGTCGCTCTCTATATGTTGTATCCCCCAAACCTTTCACCTTTTTTGTTGCCGGCTCTGGGCTCATTCTATCTTATCACTATCTTATTGTATGAGGTTTCCAGAACTGGACACAGTATTCTAATTGGGGTTCATGTAAAGTTATGCAGGTGCATCTCATAAACTTAGAATATCATCAAAAAGATAATTTATTTCAGTAATTCAATTCAAAAAGTGAAACTCCTATATTTTACAGATTTATTATACACAGAGTGATATATTTCAAGCATTTTTTCTTTTAATTTTGAGGATTATGACTTACAGCTAGTAAAAACCCGAAATTCAGGATCTCAGAAAAATTGATTAAATAATACCAATAAAAAAAAGGATTTGTAATACAGAAATGTTGGCTTACTGAAAATGATGTCCATGTATAGTATGGTATGCACTCAATACTAGGTTGGGGTTCCTTTTGCATGAATTCCTGCATCAGTGCGGCGTGGCATGGAGGCGATCAGCATGTGGCACTGCTGAGGTGTTATGGAAGCCCCGGTTGCTTTGATAGTGGCCTTCAGCTCATCTGCATTGTTGGGTCTGCTGTCTCTCATCTTCCTCTTGACAATACCCCACAGATTCTCTATGTGGTTTAGGTCAGGGGAGTTTGTTGGCTAATTAAGCACAGTGATACCATGCTCATTAAACCAGTTATTGGTACTTTTGGCAGTGTGGGCAGGTGCCAATTCCTGCTGGAAAATGAAATCAGCATCTCCATAAAGGTGGTCAGCAGAGGGAAGCATGAAGTGCTCTAGAATTCCCTGGTAGAGGGCTGCGTTGACTTTGGACTTGATAGATCACAGTTGACCAAAACCAGCAGATGACATGGCTCCCCAAATCATCATTGACTGTGGAAAATGTTGCATTTCATTTGGAAATCAAAGTTCCAAAGTCTAGAGGAAGAGTGGAGAGGCACAGAATCCAAAGTGTAAGTCATCTGCTGGTGTTGGTCCACTGTGTTTTATCAAGTCCAAAGTCAGCACAGCCCTACCAGGAAATTCTAGAGCACTTCATGCTTCCCTCTGCTGACCAGCTTTATGGAGATGCTGATTTCATTTTCCAGCAGGACTTGGCACCTGCCCACACTGCCAAAAGTACCAATACCTGGTTTAATGATCATGGTATAACTGTGCTTGATTGGCCAGCAAACTCGCCTGACCTAAATCCCATAGAGATATCTGTGGAGTATTGTCAAGAGGAAGATGAGAGACACCAGACCCAACAATGCAGACGAGTTGAAAGCCACTATCAAAGCAATCTGGGCTTCCATAACACCTCAGCAGTGCAACAGGCTAATCGGCCCCATGCCATGCTGCATTGATGCAGTAATTCATGCAAAAGGAGCCCCGAGTATTGAGTGCATACTATACTGTACATGGACATACTTTTCAGTACGCCAACATATCTGTATTAAAAATCCTTTTTTTTATTGGTCTTCTGTAATCAAATTTTCTGAGATACAGAATTTGGGGTTTTCACTAGCTGTAAGCCATAATCATCAAAATTAAAAGAAAGAAATGCTTGAATTATATCACTCTGTGTGTAACACATCTATATAAAATATATGAGTTTCACTTTTTGAATTTAATTACTGAAATAAATTAACTTTTTGATGATAGTTACATTTTATGAGATGCACCTGTATATAGGGGAATCAGGACCTCCTTACTCCTGGTGTGATCCCTCTAGTGATGCATCTCAGAATTCTGTTTACTTTTCCTCATTGTCTGGAGGTACTGTTTGCTAATTTTTAATCACCTGATATGAGCACCCGCAAATCTTTTTCTTCTGTAGTTTCCATGCTCCATGAAACGCTTTGACATTAAATTGCTGTAATGTTAAGAAAAACGAAAGATACCGCAGGGTGATGACAAGTTTCTGTATATTTGTTTTTTAAATATAAGGTGTCTGTATGGGCTCTTATATTTTTGTGGGCACATATGGGGATGAGAAAAGAGTTCTCCCTAGTGCCCCCAGAGGCTGGCTGAGGCTGCTACTTATGGCATTTAAGGCAGCACTCAATCGTAAAATTTACACTTTTCTACACAGAAATGAATTATCTCTTTTTAATTTGTGTCCCAGCTTCTGTAACTCTTTACATTGCACACTATGGACAAAAGTTCCTCAATACGGTTCATAACTCTCCTCTCTCTTTTGTGCAGCATTTCTGAGCCAGAGCCACGGAGCTTGCACCCTACTCTACCAGCCCAGTAACCCGTCACCTCATCCCAGTGACATTGATTCGTATATTACACTTGAATACTAGGAAGCTCAGCTTTGTCCCTAGGATGCCCTGTGCTGGGAGTCAGACCTATTATTGGGGTTCTGGACGCTAGGGAAGAAACCTAAGCACACAAGTTCCTTCACTACCAGGGCCATCCGTCATCACCTATGCCAAGTCACCACTGCTTCCCAACCGGCTGCCTGCTTGGCACTAGCACTGCAGTCATTGGCAACGACAATATTGCCTCCTCTGAATAGCGTCACTGCATGTTAGACATCTGTATAGCATCTTAACTATCTTGTCTTGTCTCCAGGTGTGAACCCTGTACACCACGCATGCATGCACACCTTTACAGTTGTCCTCAAGTGACTTCAGACCAGGCAAAGTAACAACATGGTTCTTTTACTGAAAGTTATTTAAGTATATTAAAATGTACAAGCAAATCTTCATATATATCTTTCCTAATATAAGTTCTTCTTGTGCCTATTAGATGTTTTTCCAGTGCCCCTGCTCCATGAGGTAGTCATATCTTATATAGGTGAGAAATTCCATTAGAGTCCATTAGTCCATTAAGCAGTGCCATAAATCCATATCCCTGGAACCCCAAGTGGGTTCCCACAAGGGGTGGTTTCAAAATAAATAGCAATTACATCCCGGCACGGCTTCTCTTTCCCTTCCCATGCATGGAGCAGAACCAAACGCTTGTCCTAGAGGCAGGTATCCTTTTAACTGTTCTCCCCTGCAGAGGGCGGTACTTCTCAAAAGACCTGGGAAAACCTGGTCAGGAGAGTTAACCCATGCTTCTCTGGACTTACCAACTCTGTAGGGCAGCATAACTAAACAGTGCAATTAACCCACATTACAATATATAGTATTATCAACACATATTAAGTTAGAAATAAAAAACTTAGCATAACATAATAATAATAATGCTTTACAAGCACCTGGTTACATGTTTTATTGTCTAAAATGGAACTATGTAAAATCAAATATTTTCTTATTTTTGTAATGAATTTGTATTTGATGTCTGCCTGTTGATTAATTAAAAAGCCCCTGCCAAAAGTTCCTGCAATATAAATAATAAAAAATAAAAAAAAGCCCCTTTGTTTTTTAATCAAGCTTTGATACAGTAAAGGGCGAAGCTAGCAATGTACATAATGGCATTTTTCAGGTGTACTTTGGGAGGCATAATAGCAAAATACAACCCTGACCAGGGATGGGGTTACTGTGGTTCCAGTGTGATTGCCAAGAACCAATTACAATAATTCCTGGTCATGTGATCAGCAACTCAAGCATCTTCCAATATCTATTCCTTTTTGTGAAAATTGAATTTATCTGTGAAAAAGAGATATTTGGTTGATTTGTATTACCTGGAAAGTAATAAGCTCTGTTATTTGGTATGTAACAGAATCATTGGTCGTACCAAAACAAATGTGTATAATATTTTTGGCCAAATTTGCTTTTGCATTGACTAAAATGAAACAAAAAATGAAGACCTTATCTATCAATGTAAAAATAAAAAACATAGTTTCCAGGCACATCTCCAAAACCTAAAATCTACTCTGGTCGTGAAGGTCGAAAAGCTGCCAGACATGAAATAGTTAATATCCTAAACCCAGAAAATCAATCCTGATTCAGATTGTTCCTATTGGGTTGTTATTGATCACCAAAAAAAGGCAGCAACGTAAATATAGGAGAGTGACAGCTCCAGCTGAGAATGAAGACTGTACTATAGATCACATCAGCCCTCAGTGGAGCAATAGAGGTTGTTATCTGATGAGGAACCCTATCTGCTCTGTCTTTCCACCCTCTTCCCAGAGGACTCATTGACTGTGCTTACCATCCATTGCTAAGCCTCATTACAACACCTCATTTTAATTCTATCCCAATTAAGGCCAAAACAAAGCTTCCCTGTGTTCTCTTTTTTCTGCAGTTCCTTATCAAAGACTAGTCACATCCAAGAGAAGAAGATAAAATACCCTGAAGGCAAGCGAGCTGGTTCCTCTGATATGTGAACTCTATTGTGTGTTTAAGAAGGGAGGAGGCTTGCAGGGATTATCTGCTATTACATTAAATGGAGATTCGTAAGGCATGATTAATAACACTGTAACCAATAGTTTCTGTACAAATAAAGTACATTGGTCACTTGTATAAAGTTATTCAAGCAACCTCTTAGAGGTGCCTGTACATACCTCATTGTATTTTCCTTGAGGACGATCTGTGTGTCTGTGTAAGAAAAAAAAAAATCAGTTCTTAAAGAGGAACGTCACCCCTATTTTTGTTTTCCCCAGTAATTGTTCCACTATTGAGATGGAAAAAATACATAGTTACTAGTCCATGGAGTCCAGCCGTGTCCTCTTTCCAGCCCTGTGTTCCTGTGTCGCTTCGCTCAGGTGCCACCTTGTCCCAACATCTCCGACATATGAAGACATGCCATGCGTCTTTGCCAGGTCTACAGAGGGAATTGCATCTTATAGATTAGTAGAAACCTGCTGCTTTCTGCACATATGCAGGAGGGAGGTTCACGGGATTCCACAAATTCACAGATATGCTGCGTGGCTCTGCCAAATCATATAGATCCTGTGGCATGTGTGTGCACGTGATTGTGCTGCATACATCACCCTCGCCTAGGAAGGAAGTTAAATACATAAAATTAATATGATTAGATAAATCAAATATTTATTGTTTTTTTTTTTTTTTTAATGCCCAGTTTTGTAAAAAGGAGTGAGAAATCAGAGAAGAAAGAAAGTCGTACTAATGGTTGAAGGTCCGCTTTAATTTGGAGGTAGAAACTGCTCCTCAACCATACCCACAATGTGATGTGCGTCTCTGAAGGTAGGCAGTAGACCGCTCACTTGGATAAGGTTATTTAAGTGACAACCTAAAGGTTCCTGCACATACCTCAATTTAACTTCCATGAGGATAATCTAGGAGATTTGTATAGGAAAAAAATTAATTCCTAGTCTGGAGGTTGGAGCTGCTCCTCAACCACACCCACAATGTTCTGTACACCTCTGAGGTATGAGAGGCAGTAGACCAGTCAATTGAATAAAGTAATTCAAGTAATAACCTAGAGGTGCCTGCATGTACCAGGTTTTGTCTTCCCCACGGACAATCTAGAGATCTGTGAAGAGAAATATTGGCTTATTAGTATGGAGATTGGAGATGCTCCTCAACCATACCCACAATCTGATATGCACCTCTGAGGAATGGTAAGCAGTAGAACGGTCGCTTGGATAAGGTTACTCATGTAACACCTAGATCCACCTGCACATACCTCATTTTATCTTCCACAAGGACGATCTGGAGATCTGTTTAAGAAAATAATGGCTTCTTAGTATGGAGGTTGGGGATGTTCCTCAACCATATCCACAATGTGATCTGCAGCTCTGAGGTCTGGGATGCAGTATTGTTTGCAGTTTTTTATTATTTTTTTATTGTTTGCAGTATTACATAGTTAGTCAGGTTGAAAAAAAGACACAAGTCCATCTAAATGGTATATAAAACATTTCTTTAAAAAATCGATTTTCAATTCTAAAAAGTATTAAAACGTTTTCAAAGATTTAAAGATCACAATTGATAAACTATTAAAATATATATATTAGTGGTTAAAAAAAAAAATATATATATATATATATATATATATATATGTTATTTAAGAAAAAGAGATATGAAGAGATAAGAATATATACACGCACATCAAACATGTGCGTGTTCCTATATATCGTATAGTTAATGAACGGCAGTTGGTTCTTTAAAAAGATGAATTGAACACATAACTAATAACTACCAGATATTAGATTTTAAACTTTAAATTTGGACAGGCCAAAGACACATAAATCCCTACATTAATGATTATGGAACTCGTATTATAAAAGACTAGATGTAGTTAATGAATAATCACGGGCCTATTCTACAATTGACTCTATAGTGCTTTCACACTATTATGTGTATTTTGGGGTCTTCATTGAGGCCTCCGGGGGTAAGACTGCCAAGGGTGAAGATCCAGAAGGCCTCTCGCTTGCATAGCCTCTGGTGTCTCCTCCCTGCGTCTAAGTCTCCCCCTGACTCTATTCCGAACACTTTCATGTCTGATGGGTCCCCTTGGTGAGCCTCTTGAAAATGCATGTATATGTGTCTGTATATATATATATATATATATATATACACACAGTCAGGTCCCTAAATATTGGGAAATCTTCACAATTCTAATAGTTTTGGGTCTATACACCACCACAATGGATTTGAAATAAAGCATGTGATTTAACTGCAGACTTTCAGCTTTGATTTGAGGGTATTTACATCCAAATCAGGTGAATGGTGTAGGAATTACAACAGTTTGTATATGTGCCTCACACTTTTTAAGGGACCAAAAGTAATGGGTCATTTGCAGTCAATTACAGCCTGAAGTCTGGAACGCATAGACATCACCAGACGCTGGTTTCATCCCTGGTGATGCTCTGCCAGGCCTCTACTGCAACTGTCTTCAGTTCCTGCTTGTTCTTGGGGCATTTTCCCTTAAGTTTTGTCTTCAGCAAGTGAAATGCATGCTCAATCGGATTCAGGTCAGGTGATTGACTTGGCCATTGCATAACATTCCACTTCTTTGCCTTAAAAAACTCTTTGGTTGCTTTCGCAGTATGCTTCGGGTCATTGTCCATCTGTACTGTGAAGCGCCGTCCAATGAGTTCTGAAGCATTTTGCTGAATATAAGCAGATAATATTACACTTTAGAATTCATTCTGCTGCTTTTGTCAGCAGTCACATCATCAATAAATACAAGAGAACCAGTTCCATTGGCAGCCATACATGCCCACGCCATGACACTACCACCACCATGCTTCACTGATGAGGTGGTATGCTTTGGATCATGAGCAGTTCCTTTCCTTCTCCATACTCTTCTCTTCCCATTACTCTGTTACAAGTTGATCTTGGTCTCATCTGTCCATAGGATGTTGTTCTAGAACTGTGAAGGCTTTTTTGGATGTTGTTTGGCAAACTTTAATCTGGCCTTCCTGTTGTTGAGGCTCACCAATAGTTTACATCTTGTGGTGAACTCTCTGTATTCACTCTGGTGAAGTCTTCTCTTGATTGTTGACTTTGACACACATACACCTACCTCCTGGAGAGTGTTCTTGATCTGGCCAACTGTTGTGAAGGGTGTTTTATTCCCCAGGGAAAGAATTCTTCGGTCATCCACCACAGATGTTTTCCGTGGTCTTCCGGGTCTTTTGGTGTTGCTGAGCTCACCGGTGCGTTCTTTCTTCTTAAAGCGGTCCTGCACACACTTCATTTAGTAAATCTCTTTGCCTTCCAAATCAGGCAAAGAGTACTAAATGAAGTGTTTTTTTTTTTCACTTACCTTGTAATTGCTGCTCTGTCTCTTCGGGGGTGGGCGGGGTCTGTGTGTCGATCCTCGTCATGCCGCACTGTCTCCTGGGATCTGGTGTCATTGATCCCAAGAGTCAGTGCGAACATCCGCCAAAATCTCGCGAGATTTCGGCGAACGTGAGCTACACTTTGCCGTTACTGCGCACCCGCGAGATCGTCGCAGTAACGGCGGTGCATGCTGGGCCATAGAAGGTGCCTGTGTGGTTTCACATGCCCACAGGCAAGATGGCACCCAGCAGCAACATTTTTTATAAGTGTTTATTTGTGACGAAAAACGGCAGCAGTTCCCTCTGAAAACGGAACACGTGAGTGTGTAATAACCATCTCCTAATCCTTCTCATTGCACAAAAAAAAAAAAATACATTACAGACAGTGTCACTCTGCTTTAAGGATATTCCAAACAGTTTATTTGGCCACACCTAATGTTTTTGCTATCTCTCTGATGGGTTTGTTTTGTTTTTTCAGCCTAATGATGGCTTGCTTCACTGATAGGGACAGCTCTCAGTCTCATATTGAGAGTTAACAGCAACAGATTCCAAATGCAAATAGCACACTTGAAATGAACTTTGGACCTTTTATCTGCTCCTAGTAAATGGGATAATGAGGGAATAACACACACCTGGCCATGGAACAGCTGAACAGCCAATTGTCCCATTACTTTTGGTCCCTTAAAAAGTGGGAGGCACATATACAAACTGTTGTAATTCCTACACTGTTCACCTGATTTGGATGTAAATACCCTTGAATTACAGCTGAACATCTGCAGTTAAAGCACATCTTGTTTGTTTCATTTCAAATCCATTGTGGTGGTGTATAGAGCCAAAATTATTAGAATTGTGTTGATGTCCCAATATTTATGGACCTGAATATATATATATATATATATATATATATATATATATATAGCTGTTTTTGAAGTATCTAGCTAAGGCTATCATTTCATTGGACCACCCATGGAAGGGGGAGGGGCACCGGAGCTGATTTGGGATGTGCCTCTAGATGAACACATGTATATAAGTAGCTGTAGAAGATAACACTGCTAGGCTCTGAGGAAGAAGGCTTACCTTCAAAACGCGTCAGTGGTAGCGGTTCGTACGTCCTCTCTTCAGCATCTGGAGACTGCTATCAGTACACGGACTGTCACAAGTCAAAGACTGTTACAAGTATGATTTTCTTTCTACCCTCTCTTTTTTCAGTTTTTTCGTCTGATTGCTAGGATATCCCTATCCTGGAGGGCAGCAAGGCCGAACGCTATTGTCCACCCTGAACTTTGGACTGCCTGGCTAACACATTCGTGCACAAAAGTATTTGTTTTGCCACAATATATTCACCTCTGAGGTATGGAAGGTAGTAGACCAGTGCTTGACTGTACTGACCTCAGCACTTTTTGAAATATGCATGCATGACCCCTGCATTTTCTGCAAATGCACATTCCTGACTGGACCCCTGTACTCTCTGCATTGTGAACTTCTGACCCCTGCACTCTTTGTGTTATGCACACCTGACACCTGCATTCTTTGAATTTCACACTCTTAAATCCTGAGCCCAACACTCTCTGTGATAGACACTTCTGACTCCCTTCCTTCCTGCATTTCACACTTCTGACCCCTGCTCTCTGTGTGTTACACACTTCTGACCTTGCTTTCTCTGTGTTATGCACTCCTGATCCCTGCACTCTCAGTGATACACACTCCTGGCCCCTGCACAGGGTCATCTTAATAGCATCATGGGCCCCTGGGCAAAATAATGCTCTGGGGCCCCTACAATGGAGACAGCGCAAGTAAACAGACATCAAGTAGGTAGGAGGCAGACAAGCGGAGCTTCCCCTTTTGGGTGGAGCTCCGCATTAACTACATGGACAATCATTCTGTACAGCAAAGAAACAGTGGGAAAATACTACATATATAAAGTAACAAAGCTGTCCTGTGCATATAATATATCTGCTAGAATGATGCTCAGGACAGTTGTAACAAGTATAGACACGGACGCCAATAAAAATCATGAGGCACCATCCAGCTTGACAGGGCCTCAGATACCCCCAACATTGTAACCCCTGTACTCTACATCTTATATACATCCAGCACTCCTAACTCCACCCAACCATACCCCCCCCCCCCCCCCACACACACACACATACCAGGCTTCCCCCTACCATTGTTATCCTGTTACCACCTCTACACCCCTGGATTCTCAACCCCAAATAAATAACTCCCCAGCACTCTGACCCCTCTACACCCCATATATTCCCCCAGCACTCTGACCCCCTACACCCCAGATATTCCCCCAGCACTCTGACCCCTCTACACCCCAGATATTCCCCCAGCACTCTGACCCCTCTACACCCAGATATCCCCCCAGCACTCTGACCCCTCTACACCCCATATATTCCCCCAGCACTCTGACCCCTCTACACCCCAGATATCCCCCCAGCACTCTGACTCCTCTACACCCCAGATATCCCCCCAGCACTCTGATCTCTCTCTGCACCCTAGATATTCCCCCCAGCACAGTTACCATATACCATAAGATACCCCTTTTATTGTGACCCCACTACATCCCCGATACGCCCTACACTGTGGCCTCTCTACATCCCTGATACCTCTAGCACTATAGCCACCCAATATACCCCAAGCATTGCTACCCCCTATACACCCCAGATCCCCCTCAGCATTGTTTTCCCCCATACACCCTTGATATCCCCCAGCACCATTATTCCATCCATGTAGTACCCCCTTTTCCAGTAGAGATACAGTGCATGTGAACTTTTGGCTATGTGCCCACCTCCAGCACTGTGACGAGGACTCACCTATACCAATCAAGTCATGCAGGCAGAAAGAGGGGTGGAGGAGGGAGCAACCCTCCGGGCATTCCAAGCCCTTTGGTGACAACAGTGCTGGACAGCTGGGCTCACCATAACACCATCCACAATGCCACTTCTGCAGGTGGGCTCTCAGTGCTGCCGACTCAGCAGCTCCCACTCCAGCTCCTACCCCGCAGCCTCAGAGTCCCGAGCATTTAAGCTGCATGGGGAGGGGTCAGAGCATCACTGGCGTTCCGGCCCCGCCCCTCCCCTCCCCGCTGGCTTTGAAATAGGTATCGTTCTGCACACCACGGTGCACCTCTCCCAGCCTGTCGCCCTTGTGTATCCATCACTCTCAATGCCATCATGGGGCCCCCAGTTTTTGGGCAGCATGGGCTCAAGGAGCAGCTTCTTTGGGGAAAGTGCACAGGCCCCCCATGCAGCTGGGGCCCCTGGGCAGTGCCGAGGTGTGCCCTCTCATTAAGATGGCCCTGCACTCTCTGCATTACACACTCCTGAGTCCAGCACTATAGACACTATGACCTGACCACTGCACTCTGTGCATTGGGCTCAGTATGATATACTCTTGACTGCTGCCCTCTGTAGACTTAGATTTTATTTTACAATGCCGATTTAAACCCTTCCCACTGTAGGGGTAGAGTTTTAAAAATTGATCTGCCCCGGGTGCCAGATATGCTAAGTACACCGTTACCCAGATGTCCACATCCCAGAAAACAAAGGGGTGAGTAACCGGGTATATAGTGGGCAACCCTAACAGGTACCATGTACCAGCAGGTTACCTGAGCTAGATTTAAGGTTTGCCCAAATATAAGACCAGTCCTGATCACTAAGATCTGAGCCAATGTCAGCCTTGCATTGCTGTGTGTACTCACAGACATAAGGTGTGAATAATGAATTGCTTACAAGCGTAATCTTCGGGCATGTCTTTATCCTCAATAGGCATAAATACACATACTCAGCTGAACCAAGCATGCGTGGTTATTGCAAGATGTCCTGCAAGAACGACCTATTGGCAGTTGAATTACACCATGTCACCTGTGAAAGAAAGAAATTCAATCACTTGATGGTGTAATTGGCTGACTAATGTGACAGATAATAGAATAATGAATTCACTGGCTGATGTTTGGTAAACTATAGATTATATATACAGTGCATAGATAGAATAAAGATAACACCTACATAGCCAGATAGATTAAAAAGAGACTGACAAATAATAGCTAAAAGGACAGATGATGGATAGCTTTGGGGGAAAGAAAGAAAAGAGAAAGAAAGAAAGAAAGAAAGAAAGAAAGAAAGAAAGAAAGAAAGAAAGAAAGAAAGAAAGAAAGAAAGAAAGGCAAATGATAGGTAATAGGATAAATTTAGACTATATAGATTAATTGTATTTTGATTTTGGGATACATTATATTAATTCATTGGCTGACTGTTGTTAGGTAGATGAAAAATTACATAAATAAATGTTTATGTTAACTAATTGACTGATATTATAAGTTTTAAAGGTGTTGGTTGATAACATAGGTAATTAGATAAATGTATTGAGATAGATAGATAGGTTGATAGAATCAATAATTGACTGATTAATATTGAGTGGAGGATAGATAGATAGATGGATAGATGGATAAATAGATATAGATAGATAGATAGATAGATAGATAGATAGAGATAGATAGATAGATAGATAGATAGATAGATAGATAGATAGATAGATAGATAGATAGATCATTGACTGATTAATATTAACCCGGGAATAGATAGATAGATAGATAGATAGATAGATAGATAGATAGATAGATAGATAGATAGATAGATAGATAGATAGATAGATCATTGACTGATTAATATTAGGTGGAAGATAGATAGATAGATAGATAGATAGATAGATAGATAGATAGATAGATAGATAGATAGATAGATAGAATCAATAATTGACTGATTAATATTGAGTGGAGGATAGATAGATATATAGATAGATGGATAGATGGATAAATAGATAGATAGATAGATAGATAGATAGATAGATAGATCATTGACTGATTAATATTAACCCAGGGATAGATAGATAGATAGATAGATAGATAGATAGATAGATAGATAGATATACTGATAGATAGATAGATAGATCATTGACTGATTAATATTAGGTGGAAGATAGATAGATAGATAGAATCAATAATTGACTGATTAATATTGAGTGGAGGATAGATAGATATATAGATAGATGGATAGATGGATAAATAGATAGATAGATAGATAGATCATTGACTGATTAATATTAACCTGGGGATAGATAGATAGATAGATAGATAGATAGATAGATAGATAGATAGATAGATAGATAGATAGATCATTGACTGATTAATATTAACCTGGGGATAGATAGATAGATAGATAGATAGATAGATAGATAGATAGATAGATAGATCGATAGATAGATAGATCATTGACTGATTAATATTAAGCGGAGGATAGATACATAGATAGATAGATAGGTAGATGGATTAATTGACTGATTAATATTAAGTGGAGGATAGATAGATAGATAGAAAGATAGAAAGATAGATGGATAGATAGATAGATGACTGATTAATATTAAGCGGAGGATAGATAGATAGATAGATAGATAGATAGATAGATAGATAGATAGAGAGATAGATAGGTTGATAGAATCAATAATTGACTGAATAATATTGACTGGATGATAGATAGATAGATAGATAGATAGATAAAAAAATAGATAGATAGATAGATAGATAGATCATTGATTGATTAATATAAGGTGTAGAATGGATAGATGGTTATATAGAGAGGTGATTGTTCGATAATCAATTCATTAGGGTCTTACTGATAAATAGATTGCATATACACAGATAGATATAGACAGACACACAGACAATCCCAGAGCTCTGGCACAGATATTGGAGTGTAAGCTCTTGGGGCCAGCCTGATTTCCTCAGCAGCATGTGGATGAGGGGAAATGATGAGTTGCAGCTCTGGTCTGACCTCCCTCCCCAGTCCTCTATAGCGGAAAGCCATAGAAGTTGCAGGGATCAGGCTGACATGCGATGTGTAGGGATCGTCCATGGATGGGAGAGGTGACCCCCCCCCCCCCTCTTGTCTGTCTCTCGTGCCTCCTAATCCCTATGTGCTCCTTATTAGTCTGAGTGGCTGGAGCGATGTGTCCATCTGGGAGATTCCTAATTCCCAGTGATCTTCTTATCTCCAACTGTCCTTTCTTCTGCCCGGGGGGGGGGGGGGGCTCGCCCACTCACCCCCTCACCACTCACCCCCTCACCCCCTCACCAGTCACCAGTAGCAGTTGCGGAGATGCTGGAGGATTTGGGATGTGGGAGGAAATGGGAGTTGTATGGAGAGACACACGTTGGGAATTGCAGTTTGTAGGATGTGATGGGACTGGGAGCCCCTCCCACACGTGTTCCATCTAGTGGGTCCCGACCATCGTCTCCCAGCACTGCTGTCGGGATCCTGTGCGGGTCACACACTGGGGATCCTCTGGATTCGGGTCACACTTCTTCTTCTTCTTTCTACCAAATCCGCTTTTTCTTTTTTTTCTTTTCATCCCCCCTTTAAATCTGTTCTCCAGATGGATCTACATAGGAAGCCCCCCTGGATGTATTTACTGCTGCTGGCTCTTTGCTTTGGATTTACTTTCTGCTCCAAAAAGGCTGCTACCCCCAGGAGACCAGGTAAGCATTGCTCCTTCGCCCCTTCCATGCCATGGTCTGGGTGCCAACTGGCTCTCTATTAACTCTTTGCTGTGCTCCTCTTTTTGTGTGGGAGAAGTTGCAGGGAGCTGGGGGGCTCAGCTCACAGATCTGGGCTTAATTAGCGGATCCTGGGAAACACAAAACAAAGAAATATTCCTGGTGCCATTATGAAAAGTCTTTGTCTGGAAATGTGCCCTGCTGGCATCTCACTTCTAGTTTCATGCAATCAGGTTTCCTGTTTGATCAAAGATTGTTACTTTGTTGCATCCTGTTCTTAATATCTTTCTATTATGGAGAGGGGATTATATGCAATCATCTTCTTTTATTAAAGTGTATTATGTAAACACTGAGGGCTCCTTTAAATGTGTGGCCAGAGGGGCACAAAAAAAAAAAAAAAAAGGTTTTGTCACCCCCCATCACCCACCTAAAGGAGGGCATGCAGCCACTGTGGGCTGTACAGGGGGTGCAAAGCAAACTAAACGGCAATCCGAATTTGGTGTGCGTTACCATTCAAGTGGTGCGGTGGGTCAGTATTTTCAGGGTTAAAAAAGGTGCCAAGGAGGCGACATATCGCCTCCTCGCCATCTGTCAGATGCCTCTGAAAAGCGATCTGCCACAAATCACTTTTCAGAGGGACAGCAAGGGCGGCCACGCGTCTGAATGAGCCCTTAAAATGAACTTGTTTTAATATATTATATATATATATATATATATATATAGCATTACTAGCTTTTTGTTATATATGTCTGATAAGCACAAAAAAAAAAAAAAAAAAAAACCTGACTGATCCTGCCAGAAATCCTGGGAGCTGATAACTTCCTGTGCTGTCTGTCTTTGCTGAGTGTTAACAGTTAGCATTGTTCTCAGCTATCTCTGGGGATTAAAGCAGGGGTCTCCAAACTTTCAAAACAAAGGGCCAGTTAACTGTCCTTCCAACTTTAGGGGGGACAGACTGTGGCCAGTGGGAGTAGAAAATGCCCTGGCATCAGTGGGAGCAAACAATGCCAAAGGGTTGGTGGTCAGTGGGAGTAAAAAAATTACATCATTGGTGTCAGTGGGAAGAATAGTGCTCCATCATTGGTGTCAGTGGGTGGAATAGTGCCCCATCATTGGTGTCAGTGGGAGGATAAGTGCCCCATCATTGGTGTCAGTGGGAGGATAAGTGCCCCATCATTGGTGTCAGTGGGAGGAATAGTGCCCCATCATTAGTGTCAGGGGAGGAACAGTGCCCCATCATTGGTGTCAGTTGGAGGAATAGTGCCCCATCATTAGTGTCAGGGCAGGAACAGTGCCCTATCATTGGTGTCAGTTGGAGGAATAGTACCCCATCATTGGTGTCAGGGGAGGAATAGTACCCCATCATTGGTGTTAGGGGAGGAATAGTGCCCCATCATTGGTGTCAGTGGGAGGAATAGTGCCCCATCATTGGTGTCAGTGGGAGGAATAGTGCCCCATCATTGGTGTCAGTGGGAGGAATAGTGCCCCATCATTGGTGTCAGTGGGAGGAATAGTGCCCCATCATTGGTGTCAGTGGGAGGAATAGTGCCCCCATCATTGGTGTCAGTGGGAGGAATAGTGCCCCATCATTGTGTGTCAGTGGGAGGAATAGCGCTCCATCATTGGTGTCAGTGGGAGAATCAGTTCCCCCATCTCTGGTGTCAGTGGAAGGAATAGTGCCCCAAGGGCCATATAAAGGCAAATAAAGGGCCACATCTGGCCCACGGGCCGTCAGAATACAAAGACACAGTGGAAGGATACCCCCCATCCACCCCGAATGTGTGGGATGGGGGCAGGGCCAGGGCAAGGGGTGGGCGGGAAGGGCAGCTGCCCTGGGCGCAGTGGTTTATTGTAAGGATGGTGGCTCCTTCCTTCTGTTCCGAGGCTGACAGAAGAAGTGAGAGTGGCTGCTGGATGTAGGATCCCCTAAGCTTGCACATCGTTGAATGGGGGAGGGGGGCACCATTTGGCATCTTTGCCCTGGGCTCTAGATGACCTTGTCCCGGCACTGGATGGGGGGAATCAAGTCATTTTTTTTCTTTCAACCTGCTTTTTGAATGAAAAGAAATGAAACGCCTATGGGCTGCCTAAAGGCGATTGTACAATCAGATCATATAGTGTATGGTCAGCCTCAGGGCTTATTGGTGTGCGCTGGGACACGCAGTGCCAATGCTCCCATCGCACACTATTTACTTTTATTTCTCAAAAAACTTTATTGAAATTTCATGAATGACACTGCAATACAGTTCTTCTAACCACAGTAGCGTTGCGATGTGGTGGTTTCACAACATGCTGCCCTGAAGAAAAAAAAAAAACATTGCATGCGCAGTGTGGCTGTAAAGACATTTCCATTGTCTGTACATTAGAGCTGCTCTGGAAAAAGCTGCCAGTGTAGCCTCAGTGCATCTGATGTGAACAACTCTGCCTATGTAATGAGGGGGGAGGTGTTCTGTAGTCCTGTTATAGGGTGACATCGCTGCTCCTCCATAGTTCCTGTACAGTGAGAGAGCGCAAAATATCATTAAAAGCGTTTTGTTATACCTGTTGATCCTGCCAGAAAATGTGTTAATTGATCATTTCCTATCCTCTCCGCCTTTGTTGCATTGTTATATTATATTATAATATATATATATATATATATATATATATATATATATCATATCTATTACCGTATATACTTGAGTATAGGCAGACCCGAATATAAGCCGAGGCACCTCATTTTACCACAAAAAAATTGAAAAACTTATTGACTCGAGTATAAGCCTAGGGTGAAAAATGCGCAGCTACTGTAAGTGGAAAAGAGGGTCAACAATGCCCATTTGCAGCCTCACTGTGCCCATTTGCAGCCTCACTGTGCCCATTTGCAGCCATAGGTCCCCCGAACTTCAAAATTTGTAGTTAAGGGTTCCTAGATGCCCCCTATCTGCAGCCAAAATAGGGTCCTGAAATAACATTGCTGCAGATGGACACTGTTGACCGACATTGGGGCTCCGTATCTTGGGGCCACTTGGTGCTAGGAACCCCACATGGGGTTCCTATTACCAAGTGGCCCAGAGATATGGGGCCCCAAAGTCGGTTCGGAAAATGTCAAGCACTTTTCTGCAGCAGAGAATGACATTTTCCGAACCGACTTTGGGGCCCCGTATCTCGGGGCCATTTAGTGCTAGGAAATACAAATTTGGGGTTCCTAGCACCAAGTGGCCCTGAGATACAGGGGCCCCAAAGTCGGGTCGGAAAATGTCATTTTCTGCTGCAGAAAAGTCCTTGACTCGAGTATAAGCCGAGGGGGGCACTTTCAGCACAATTAAATGTGCTGAAAAACTCGGCTTATACTCGAGTATATACGTTATATATATGTTATATTATATTATATATTATATTATATATATAACAGGGCTTGACAAATTTGCTTGGAATCTAGGAGCCAGCTAAAAAAGTTAGGAGCCAGGTTTTTTTTTTTTTAACGACTGACAAAGCTATTTTACTTTTTGCAATAAAACATATCCAATAAATGTTGGCCAAAACGCATTCTGCTTCATGTCTTTGGTTTAAAAAAAAAAATCACAATATGTGTATATTATTATTAGGTTTGTGTGAAAGTTAGTCTACAGATTATGGTATATATACTGGAGTTTTTCTTTATTTTATTTTTTAATACTAGTATTGGCGGCGATCAGCAGGACTGCGATAGTGCGGCATACAATCTGACACTGGGTCGGAACTAACTGCTACTGACATCTCAAGTGACACTAATGCAGGGCCAAGCAGGGAGATGACAAATAATAAATACGTTTTAATTAAGAAAAAAATAAACATTTTTTTACTTAAAATAAATAAATAAACCAGCCTCCCCAAACTCACCATTAGGCAAAAGGCGCCAGATGACGCCTGCAATCACTTCCTTTTCTTCTCCACTTTGGAGAAGAGAAGGCAGTAAAAACAAGCTCCATTAGCATTGCTTGTCTTGTCATACCAACAGCCACCACAAGAGGGCGCCAGATTCCAGAAGGAAACATAGGACTACAGAAGGCCACGGCCTCAATTACCAGCCGACGCGGCCCCATACGATTGCGCGCTGGGGGGGGGTGCACGGAGACGGAATGCTAATTCTAGTCGCAAATGCAACCTGGTGCCCGGGGTTTGTCGAGCCCTGTATATAATATATTATAATAATATTATGTACCGTGTTTCCCCAAAAATAAGACCTACCCCGGAAATAAGACCTAGCGTTATTTTCCAGGAGGGCTGCAATATAAGCCCTACCCCGAAAATAAGCCCTAGTTTAAAATGCTTGTAAAATCCTATAATCCACTCTATTACAGTAGAATATATTGTACAATGTGTGTGTTTCTGTAATATAAATGCTGGGAAGAGAGCTCCGTCAGGTCACAGAAGCGCAGATCGGCGCTATAACAAAGGTATTTGGCACAATTATATTACAGAAACACACACATTGTACATTATATTCTACTGTAATAGAGTGGATTATAGGATTTTACAAGCATTTTAACTCAGTTCCCACTGGGGATTCCTGTCAGGCAGGGAGAGAAGACCACACATTACATGGTAAGACCTACCCTGAAAATAAGCCCTACTGTGTCTTTTGTTGCCAAAATTAATATAAGACCCGGGCTTATTTTCGGGGAAACACGGTATATTAGTCCCAATTCTCTCTGAAGACTATAGAATACCTCCCTTCTGTTTTTTGGGATGAGAAGAGGGGGAGGTGTTTGCCATCCTGCCCTAGGGTGACAACTCTGCTTCTCCACAGATACAATACACAATGAGAGTGCGTTGTCACCCCAGCACAGTTTGTGCGTTAGTCTCCATTCACATCTGAGTGATTTGAAGCACATTTCCAAAAACACTTCAGTGACTGACACTCAGAGTTCCAGGTTAGGTTATTGTGCCCATTGGTGTATTTTGGTTTTGTGTTGCCTCGGGCAAGACTAAAATTGGGCCCCCTCCATCTAAATTTTTTCCCATCCCAATGGCTTTAAAAATGCAATACACCCATGCAATGGCGACAAATTACGTCAATTTTACTATCCATAGGTGACACTTTAACCGGACCTGATGTCAAGTAAACCGGACCTGTTGTCACGTCATCGCTTCTGGTTTACTGTAATGCCCCGTACACACGGTCGGAAATTCCGACCACAAAATCCGTCGGATTTTTTCCGACGGATTTTGTCCGACACTGGTGTTGCATACACACGGTCGGACAAAGTTGTCGGAAAATCCGATCATTCTGAACGTGGTGACATTCGTTGCGTACGACGGAACTACGTAGAGGCTATTAGCCAATAGCTTTGGCCTCCTAATTTGATCTGAGCATGCGTGGCACTTTGTCCGTCGGAATTCTCTACACATGATCGGAAAAAGTCCGATCGGATTTTGTTGTCGGAAAATTTGAGAGCAGGATCTCACATTTTTTTCCGACGGAAAAAGTCTGGTCGGATTTTCCGACAACATGGTCCGATCGGACATTTCCCATCGGAATTTCCGACCGTGTGTACAGGGCATAACAAACACCGGATCAAAGCCGATCCCGGCTTTGCTTGGCTGCCCGCCCAGGCAGGCGGACGCAGCGGCTGGTCTTACGGGTCTCCTGGTGGGATGGGAGTGCCTGAGAGAGCTACGGATTGTAATATTAATCGAGCGGCTAGTAAGCTGCTCTGATTGCTATTACAAGAGAGCCGACCGCTGGCTTAAAAAAAAAAAAACGATACTGATACTGGCACTGCCCCCCTGAAAAATTCCACCCGAGGCAAACACCTTGTTTGCCATGCAGTATATACACCCCTGATTGTGCCTAGTCACAGCCGAGTGATGTGCTGTTGTTTCCTGCTCAGAAAATGTGCAGGAACGTCTTTTGGGCATTATCATGTGTTTTTGGTCCCAATAGACTTCAATGGGAGAGCCTGAAAAAAGTGCATAAAAAACGCAAGTAACGCAACTTTTTTGCGCCTAACAACCCTCTTCTAGTAATTTAGCTTTCCATTGGCTAAAACAAAAATGCTCAAGCCAAAAATACAAGTAACGCTACCCCCACAAGCGCCGTAGATATTAAAGCGGTTGTATACCACGCTTGCACATTGTTACCTACAGCTAAGCCTATAATAAGGCTTACCTGTAGGTAAAAATAATATTTAGGTAAAAAAGGAGATTTTTACCTTGCATGCAGCCGCTGACGTCGGCGGGGCATGCGCTCTGAAGGTCCAGCCAATGCTGCCGGACCTTGCCGGAAATAGAATGTCATTGCGGCTTCGGCCACTCACAGCGCCGGAGCCGCGAACCCGGAAGAAACGCAGAGGGAACATGTCAGCTCCCTCAGCGATGATCGGGGCGCTTCATTCTAAGGTAAGTATTTCATAATGCGCTAGTATTTTTTTTTTTAGGGCATACAACCGCTTTAACTGTTTATTTCCCAAACAGTACAGAGGCCACCAGTCAACCAAGCAATGGTCATTCACTTTGGCTCCAATAAACAGTCTAGGGGTTGTCTTTTTTTGTAGTTTATTGCTTGTAGAATTTGGGACAGGAGAGGGTTCAGGACATGGGATACTCCACAAGGACTATCACACAGCAGATAAAGTACCATCTTCTTCTTAAAGTGGAACTTCAGTCAATTTTTTTATCTTTCCATCTATTTAAATCTTCTGCCCTTGTTGTTTTAACTTTGGATAGTAAAACATTTTTTTTTCTGCCAGTAAATACCTTATACAGCCCACTTCCTGTTTCTTGTCCGGCCATTAGCCCAGGCTTATGACATCATGCACAGCTCTCTCTCTCTCTCTCTCTCGCTCACTCTTGGGAGAGTTTGCCAGGAAGGGAAGGGGGAATGAGTCATAAAAGGGCCAATGAGAGCCACAGAGCTGGAGGCGTGCCTCTGTGTGTGTCTGTGTAAATCCTGGAAGTGAACAGGCAGCAGCTTCAGCTGCCCACAGTTAAGATGATTGCAACCAGATTCAGTGGAGGGAGAATTCTGCAGCATATTGGGCAAGTACAGAATCACAGTATATATAAAATAATAAACAAAGTGATTGGAGGGAAACTTCAGAATGGCAAAGATGTTTTTATTACAAATGATGCAAGCAGACTGCAGTTCCTCTTTAAGTAGACGCAAATAAAGTACAGCCTATTTCCTCACGGTTGAAGTCAGACCAAATCTCTTTGGCATCTAGTTACCTTGCAACAATGCATAACTGCTGGTTCCCAGTGCAATCTCCAAAACACTGTACAGTCACAGGGATCAATTGGGGTCTCTACTCACAAGTCCCCAGGACAGCTACGCACCTTCCAGCTTTCTCTGGACACAATCCAGTGAGTGAGACAGTCCTCAGATCCCTTTGAAGAAATTCTGCAGTCAGTTCCAGGTCACTTCCTGTTCCAGACCTGCCACCGCTGAGACTTCAAAGAGCAGCAACTCAATCCATAAGCTGCCTCAAGGGAAACAGCACCCCTGAATGCTGGGAACTATCCTTACTGGGGATAAACAGTCCCCACAGGGCTCCCGGCTATTTATTAGCTTCCCAGCCACCATCTGGGCGCAGCTTCCCAGGGATTGGCTAGGCCCTGATCAATATTCAGGCTGGTTATTTGAAATCCCCCTCTATAAGCTCTAGAAACTTTTTCTAGAGGCAGGGGGGTTACAGAAGGAGCAAAAAAATACAAAATTCACCCAGCAGTCTAACTAGGAGGCTGCTGCTGCATGCACTTTAAAGTAAAACTTCAACCACAAATAAAAGTTCTGCTTTTCTTTCTCCCCCTTCACCCTCCTCTGGGCTTTTGGAATTTTTTTTTTTTTTTGGGGGGGTAAACCTACTTCCACTCTGACAACCTAGTTGGAAGTTTGGCCCCCTGGTCAGGTCCCAGGAGGCTCAGGAACACAGCCCCGCATTTGCAGTGGGGAGCTGGCTGTAATGCCACAAGGAGTCACAGCGGGCTTTCCACAATTGGCATGGAGGCACCGGGGACCCAGGTGAGGAAAGCACTGGATCTTTGAATAGGTAAGTGTCTATATATTAAAAGTCAGCAGCTACAGCTTTTGTAGCTACTGACTTTTAATTTGTGGAAACTTGACAGAAGCTTCTCTTTAAGTCCCCTTTCACACTGGGGAAACCGCACCGCTAGCGGCCAAATACCGCGGCTAAAATGACGGTAAAGCAGGGCTAAATATAGCGCTGCTTTACCGTCGCCGCCGCTCCCGACCCAGTGTGAAAGGGGCCTAAGTTCTTAATTTGTATCTAAAAATAATGACAATAATTGTATCTCACTATTAAAGTGGTTCTAAAGGCTTGTTGTTTTGTTTTGTTTTTCTTTAAAATACTAAATACATCATACTCGCCTGGTCTGTGCATTGGTTTTGCACAGAGCAGCCCCGATCCTCCTCTTCTTGTGTCCCTCGCCAGTGCTTCTGGCCCCTCCCCCTTGCTGAGTGTCCCCAGAGCAAGCTGCCTGCACCGGGGGCACTCGTGCTCCTGAGCCGCCTCTGCGTGTGTCTATGGGACACACAGAGCATAGCTTAGTCCCGTACCCAGATCTCCCTCACTGGCTGTAATTAACAGCTGCTGTGTTTCAGCCAATGAGGAGAGAGCCCCTGCTCTTGAGCACATTGCTGGATCGAGAGGGGTGTCAGGTAAGTATTGGGGGAGCTGCACACTGAAGGTTTTTTAGCTTCACGCATAGCATTTAGAACCACTTTAAATGCATACTGTATCTGGCTAATAAGCTTTGTAGCACAAACCTATTCTTTAGGATTGTGCAAAGCATAATTACAGTCTCCAACAGAAATATTTTTATAGTATTTACAAAAGCACAAGATAAGAAATAAAAAGCTAGAAAGCCAACATAAACAAAAATAGACAGTTCTTTCATAATATTGTAACTATGGGAAATGTTAATTAAACTATTATCTTTTAAGCTTTGGCCTTTATTTTGCAATGTTTTGGCATTGTTTCTATGCAGATAGACATCTGTGCAGCATATTTCATTAATAATAATAACTAGTTGTAGTATGACAGTTACAGCCGTTCCATTTAAGTAGGAGTCCTAAAACTTCTGCTCATCAGCTGTTGTAGCATAGCCACTTAGAAGCTACATGGAACTTCTTGACCTGAGCAGAACCTCAGAAACCAACATCTGAGGTGACCTAGAAACCTCAGCCCACTCTAGGAAGGAGTTTTTGATGGTGGTCCTTGTCCAACTACAGAAGGTCAGACAGCCCTCTACACTTTGGCAGCTGCAGAGCAGTTTGGAGACATTGTTGAATTAGAGTTCTAAAAGATCAAGTGGAAGATTTGGATGGCTTTTACACTTTTCAAGATTGGAAAAAAACTCTTTAAAAGTGTCAGTCAAACATTATTTTGGCCATTTTGGGTTCCTGAACTAGGCTAAATATACAGATAAATTCAAAAATGTAAGTACACCCTGTTCCAAATTATAAGGCCAATGATATTTTTCTCATTTACCTAAATAATTGATGTAAACAACAGTCAGTATAATTCTCATGTTATCTATTAAGAGTACATGAGAATGTAAACATCCCTTGTAATAGGAATGTATGTGACAGGTCCTCTTTATGGAGAGATGTGGGGTGAATAAGACCCCACATCTCTCCTCCAGGCTGGAAAGCATGAGATCGGTAAAAAAAATTCACCCATCTCATGCTGACAGCCGCGATCGCGGCTTTGTTTACTTCTGGGTACCGGGCGTGACGTCATAACGTCACGCCCGGGCCTCCGACGGTCATAGAGATGACTGGAAATCTCTATGCTCGTCATCCGGCGGCAGGCAATTTTTTCTCCGAGCCCCCGATGGCACGGGATAGCCCAGAGAAGCACCGGATGGCGGCGGAAGGGGGGGACGTCCCGTTGCCTATAAGAATGATCAAGCGGAGGAACTGCTGCTATGATCATTCTTATCGTGCACAGAATCGCCGGCCGGAAAGATTGATATCTGAATGGTGCCTGTAGCTGTAGGCATCATTCAGATATCCCCCCTAAAAGGCAAGGACATCATATGACGTCCTTGTTATTGAAGTGGTTAAGAAGAAGCAATCGAGTTTCCGGCATTTTTTTTGCAATTTTGATGTATGGGACACAATGGCCTGAGCACCTTTATTCAGCTCATCAGCCTATAAATATGCGGTAGAGCTTTGTCTATAGAATCGGAGAATAGTATTGTCCCCCTGCGCTTTGCAGATCATGTCTCCCTCGCCGCTCATCAGAGTGTCGGATAGTGCCTCCTACGATCTGCCCGGAGCAGGCATTTTTCGACAGAGGGCACTATTCGATAGAACACCGGTTCTTGTGAACTCAGAGAGAGGCGCCGGGAGTAGTGCAGAGAGCAGGAGGTGAAGAAGGAGGGGACTTCCAATGTCAGTGCTGATCACAGGCTCTGGGAGGGAGCATGGTGCTCGAGCACGTGTCTGGATAAAGGAATAGAGGGGGCAGAGAGCCAGAGAATTGTGTGTATAAGGCTTGTAAAATTCACGTTAATGGTCCACAGGATTCAAAATTGTGTGATTGGTGGTCTGTGAGGTCCAAAAGGTTGGCGACCACTGCTCTAGGGAATACCCTAAAGTTGCAGAGGTATCTAACGGTTCCTTGAGCTGTGGCTGATTGGCTTCCCATATGATGGTGGCTGCATGGGGGGCAAAACCATTACACAGTGCAGGTAAGTATAACTTTTTTTTTTTTTTATTCAACCTTTAGACCCCATTCACACTGCCAGCGTTTTTCAGGTGCTACAGCGCTAAAAATAGCGCCTGTATAGCGCCTGAAAAAAGCGGCTCCATTCACTCAAGAGTGAAAGCCCGAAGACTTTCACACTGGAGCAGTGCGCTGGCAGGACGTCACAAAAAGTCCTGCCGGCAGCTTCTTTGGAGCGGTGAACTCACCGCTCCTCCACCGCCGCTCCCCATTGAAATCAATGGGGCAGCGCTGCGATACCGCCAGCAAAAAGGCCCTTCCAGGGGCTTTAACCACTTTTCGGCTGCTAGCGAGGGTTAAAACCGCCGGCTAGCGCCCGAATAGCGCCGCTAAAATGACGGTAAAGTACCGCTAAAAATAGCACCGCTTTACCGCTGACATTCCCCATGGCTCGGTGTGAAAGCCGTCTTATGCTGTGTACATACGGTCGTAATTTCCGATTGAAACAGTCCGATGGGAGATTTTCATCGGATTTTCCGACCGTGTGTATGCCCATCAGTCTTTTTCTGTCGGCATTTCCGACGGACTTTGGATTGAGAGCCTGTTCTTAATTTTTCAGACGGAAAAACTTTCTATCGGATTTTTTGATCGTGTGTATGCAATTCCGATACGCAAAATTCCGACGCATGCTCGGAAACAATTCGACGCATGCTCGGAAGCATTAAACTTCCCTTTTCTAGTGCCGTCGAGCATGTTGTATGTCGCGGTGTTATTGACCGTCGGAATTTGGTATGACCGTGTGTAGGCAAGACAGTTTGAGCGAAATTCCGTCGGAGTTCCGACGGGAAAACCATCAGAGCTTTTTCTGACGAGAATTCCGACCGTGTGTACGCGCCATTAGAATCACTTTAAAGAGTATTCATTAATTTAAATGTTATTCATTTCTTTCAGCCCACAAATATTTTTAAAGCTCAACTCCAGGCAAAAAAAAGTATCTCTTGCAAGAGTTAATAGTTTGTTTTGTCTAGGGGATCCTAGACACTGGGAATGGGATCCTTCACTCCTCCAGAAGACAGCACTCCCCCATGATACTGCGGTGGACTGTCCCTTGGTGTCATCATGTCCAGCTGTGGACCCTGCTCTGGTCCTGATGATGTCAGGACCCTAAAACTCTAAAGCACGGGGGGGGGGGGGGTAATTGGGGGCAGACGTTGTGGGGACCAGTCTAAGTACACTTATGTTTTTTTTTTTATTCACCTAGACATAAATGAGCAAATAACCCTTGCAAGATGTGGCTCTCGTAATCAAAAGTTTGGGGACCCCTGGTCTATACCAAACATTCTTGCTCTTGTATTGCTCTGTGTTAGCGAGTTCTTCCTCCACATTTTTATATTAGGTCCTTTATAGCAGCAAATGTTTGCCAAGTGACCCCCTGGGGTGCGGAGTTTCATTTCAGATACATTTCAGTTCATTTATTTTTAGTTTTTACACGCCTGCCTTGTATTGTTTGCTGTGCTCAGCACTTCACAAGAGCTACAGAGGACAGAGGAGGAATATTGTATCTTCTAGATCAAACTGAAGACATGTATTTATTTTACTCATTTAAATACCTTTCTTCGATGCTTTCTACAACGCTTTATGACAGTTTACTACAATGCTTTATAGGGAACACTGAACAATTTGCATCGTCCCTGTGCTGATGCTGAAATTACAGTCTATTGTCCCCCAACACGTGATGCACCATTTTTGGGTGGAAGTCACTGTGCTTTTGGATTTTGGGAAACCCATCAAACACTGCGAGAACATACACACCGGGAGAACATACACACTGGGAGAACATACACACTGGGAGAACATACACACTGGGAGAACTTACACACCGGGAGAATATACACACCCGGAGAACATACACACATCGGGAGAACATACACACATCGGGAGAACATACACACACCGGGAGAACATACACACCAGAAGAACATACACACACCGGGAGAACATACACACACCGGGAGAACATACACACACCAGGAGAACATACACACCGGGAGAACATACACACCAGAAGAACATAAACACACCGGGAGAACATACACACACCGGGAGAACATACACACCGGGAGAACATACACACACCGGGAGAACATACACACCGGGAGAACATACACACCGGGAGAACATACACACCGGGAGAACATACACACCCGGAGAACATACACACCGGGAGAACATACACACCGGGAGAACATACACACCGGGAGAACATACACACACCGGGAGAACATACACACCCGGAGAACATACACACCGGGAGAATATACACACCCGGAGAACATACACACTGGGAGAACATACACACTGGGAGAACATACACACTGGGAGAACTTACACACCGGGAGAATATACACACCCGGAGAACATACACACATCGGGAGAACATACACACATCGGGAGAACATACACACACCGGGAGAACATACACACCAGAAGAACATACACACACCGGGAGAACATACACACACCGGGAGAACATACACACACCAGGAGAACATACACACCGGGAGAACATACACACCAGAAGAACATAAACACACCGGGAGAACATACACACACCGGGAGAACATACACACCGGGAGAACATACACACACCGGGAGAACATACACACCGGGAGAACATACACACCGGGAGAACATACACACCGGGAGAACATACACACCCGGAGAACATACACACCGGGAGAACATACACACCGGGAGAACATACACACCGGGAGAACATACACACACCGGGAGAACATACACACCCGGAGAACATACACACCGGGAGAATATACACACCCGGAGAACATACACACCGCAAGAACATACACACCACAAGAACATACACACCGCGAGAACATACACACCGGGAGAACATACACACCGGGAGAACATACACACCGGGAGCACATACACACCGGGAGAACATACACACCGGGAGAACATACACACCGGGAAAACATACACACCGGGAGAATATACACACCCGGAGAATATACACACCCGGAGAACATACACACCGGGAGAATATACACACCCGGAGAACATACACACCGCAAGAACATACACACCGCGAGAACATACACACCTCGAGAACATACACACCGCAAGAAAAAACACACCGCGAGAACATACACACCGGGAGAATATACACAACGGGAGAACATACACACCGCGAGAACATACACACCGGGAGAACATACACATCTGGAGAATATACACACCGGGAGCACATACACACCGGGAGCACATACACACCGGGAGCACATACACACCGGGAGAACATACACACACCGGGAGAACATACACACCGGGAGAACATACACACCGGGAGAATATATACACCGGGAGAATATATACACCGGGAGAACAGACACACCGGGAGAACATACACACCGGGAGAACATACACACCGGGAGAACATACACACCGGGAGAACATACACACCGGGAGAACATACACACAGGGAGAACATACACACCGGGAGAACATACACACCCGGAGAATATACACACCGGGAGAACATAAACACCTGGAGAACATACACACCGGGAGAACATACACACACCGGGAGAACATACACACCGGGAGAACATACACACCGGGAGAACATACACATCGGGAGAACATACACACCGGGAGAACATACACACCGGGAGAACATACACACCGGGAGCACATACACACTGGAAGCACATACATACTGGGAGAACATACACACCGGGAGAACATACACACCGGGAGAACATACACACTGGGAGAACATACACACTGGGAGAACATACACACCGGGAGAACATACACACTGGGAGAACATACACACCGGGAGAACATACACACTGGGAGAACATACACACTACATAAAGATTTGGTCTTCAGCCGCTGGGCTGGCCCAGACTGCAGTGTGTGTGGTATTGCTTACTGCAAATGATTAATGACATTATCTCTCTGCTACACAGAACTTCCATGTACAGCATAGAACAATACAACACAAGCACATGTAACGTGACAGTGACTTAGTTCTAAAACAGGATTAAAGGGAAACTATGTCTTGTTTTTTTTTTTTTTTAAAAAACATGTTTTAAAAACATATACTATATTTTCAAAAGTATTGAGAAGCCTACCTTTACACTCACATGAACTTTAATGGCATCTCAGTCTCAGTCCGTAGGGTTCAGTATTGAGTTGGCCCACCTTTTTGCAGCTATAACAGCTTCAACTCTTCCAAGGCTGTCCACACGGTTTAGGAGTGTGTCTGTGTACTGTGTACATAAATACTGTGTGTATTTATGTGTATACTGTGTGTGTATGTATGTGTATACTGTGTATGTGCGTATATGTATGTGTATACTGTGTGTATATGTATGTGTATACTGTGTGTGTCTGTGTGTATATAGGTGTGTGTATACTGTGTGTGTCTGTGTGTATATGTGTGTATACTGTGTGTATATGTATGTGTATACTGTGTGTGTGTTTATGTATATGTATGTGTATACTGTGTGTGTGTGTGTACTGTGTGTATATGTATGTGTATACTGTATGTATGTGTATACTGTGTATGTGTATACTGTGTGCATGTCCGTGTATACTGTGCATGTGTTTGTATGTGTGTATACTGTGTGTGTACTGTGTGTATATGTATGTGTATACTTTGTGTGTGTATATGTATGTGTATACTGTGTGTGTACTGCGTGTATATGTATGTGTATACTTTGTGTGTGTATATTGTGTGTATATATGTATGTGTTGTATGTCGAAAATTGCGCTATCCCTGAACACCAAGCTGCTGCTCAAAAATGTTATACTACATCAAAATAAAGTGAAAAAAGGGAAAAGAGCTGCGCTAAAAAGTGAGTGTATGCAATATGTTATGCATATGACATGTAACTAGTTACTAAAATAACAGTTACTAAATATAACACCTGTGAAGTGGTAATCAATAGTGTGAATATTATCAATCCATTAGTAAAAATTAAGTTCTATTAGTAAACACCTGACAGAGGTGTGTCAGCGTAAGTGACATGTGTACATGAATAGCAACAACACGTGGTTACTGGCATATAAAAACTGCGTCAGAACTCTATAAATGGAAATATAATATATTACAAACACCGTGAGTGAATAAAAATAATAAGTGAAAATTGATCAACAGCAGGCCGAGCCAGTAGCACAAAATTGATAATAGAAGCTGAACTCAAAGCTGTAAGTGAATAGTCCACATATAGCGAATTGCCTCAATGGAATGAATGTAACAAACATAAAACAATAGTCCTATTGAGGCATTCCAGGAAAATGATTATCCAAGTGAAGGTTTCCAAAGTGACTTTAAACAGCAGACTGCAAAGTGAATAGACCACCACCGTAGGACACACTTGTCTGCTTACCAGAGATACGTGGTCCCTTGTTACAGGGGACCCGTATGGGCAGGTGGCTCTTAACCCCAGCCAGGGATACACCGGACTCTTGGATATTAACAGATGCTGGTAGATGGGGTAATCGGTAGTAGAAGTCATCCAATGGGGATCAACTCAAGCCATACAATGTGCAGCGTGCAGATACCGGTAAGGACGAAAAATGCTCACATAGTGTAAAATCTTCTTAAATTTATTTAAAATCAAATAGCTCAATGTACACTTACATTGTATGAAGTAAAATCAGGACAAAAGGCGAGCCGGCCGGTCTCGCTATACAGCCCGTGGTTCCGGGACTACGAAAAGGTTGCGGTAGCGTCAGGACGTAGCTCCTCCTCCCTACGCGTTTCGTCACTAGGCGGACGTCGTCACGGGGCACGTGTATATGTATGTGTATACTGTGTGTGTACTGCGTGTATATGTATGTGTATACTTTGTGTGTGTATACTGTGTGTGTATATGTATGTGTATACTGTGTGTGTATATGTATGTGTATACTGTGTGTCTGTTTGTATACTGTGTGCATGTCCGTGTATACTGTGTGTGTGTCTGTATGTGTGTATACTGTGTGTTTACTGCGTGTATATGTATGTGTATACTTTGTGTGTGTATATTGTGTGTATATATGTATGTGTATACTGTGTGTGTACTGCGTGTATATGTATGTGTATACTGTTTGTGTGTGTATACTGTGTGTGTATATGTATGTGTATACTGTGTGTGTATATGTATGTGTTTACTGTGTGTCTGTTTGTATACTGTGTGCATGTCCGTGTATACTGTGCGTGTGTCTGTATGTGTGTATACTGTGTGTTTACTGTGTGTATATGTATGTGTATACTGTGTGTGTGTGTGTGTACTGTGATTGTATACTGTGTGTGTATATTGTGTGTCTGTGTGTGTGTGTATGTATACTGTGTGGCCCCATAATCTCCTATTGTCTGGGGGCCCCATAATCTCCTATTGCCCGGGGGCCCCATGAGTTGTCAGTCCCCCCCTGTTCGCATAGAGACACTCCTAAACCTTGTGGACAGCCTACCCAGAAGAGTTGAAGCTGTTATAGCTGCAAAGGGTGAGCCAACTCAATATTGAACCCTACGGACTAAGTCCGGGAGGCCATTAATATTCATGTGCGTGTAAAGGCAGCTGTCCCAATACTTTCGACAAGATAGTGTATATTTTGCCATTCCTGGGTACTCCCTTCCCCTTTATTATATTTATTATTCTAAATATAATTGTTCTCCTTACATTACATATCTTATTTTGCACCCAGTGATATCATCACTGGGTCTCTGTGCTTACCTTTACAGATCAGGACTAGTTGTAGAGGTAGGCAGGGTGCTGTTTTTCCTTCATCAGGGTTTCTCCTAGTAACCCCCATCCCTGATGTAAGCAGTGGGCTGGCTCTTTGGGGCAGTCATGTAAATATAAAAATGTTTTTCCGAGTGGATGTCAGTCTGGAGAAGTGGGCATTGCTCGGCAGGCTGTATTTGCACGCAGACTTGTAGGAGAGTGTCTACAGAATGGTACATGTTATGTTTTCTTCATTTTTTGTCTGTACTTATTCATGGAGCTCTGTGTATAATGCTCCTCATCATCTCTGGTGCGGACGGAATTAGGGAATTCTTTGTTTGGCCATTCTCTCCTCCTGATGTTCATGACTCTGCCCCCTTGTGGTGAGGTTATAAATATCAGGCAAAGTCAGCCTCTGGGTCAGTCCCAATATGGGAAGTGTGAAGGGGAAGATCTGCGAGATGTACTGATTTTGCCTTTACAAATCCCTTCAATGGGAACCCAGGGCAGGGTTCTGGGGTGTGGACTTCTGTATGGACTTTATTCCAAAGTATGAACTGTACCATGGTGCTGGTCAGTGGTCACATGGCGAGGCCCACCCAGGGTTCAATTCTTTTTTGCTTAACCAGAAGAGTTATGTTAGTTCTATGAATTATGGACTTTGTTACTGGAGTTCATGTAACATGCAAAGACGTTCTTCAGTAAAATTCTTTATTGCAGTGGCGGATGCTCCATTTGGGGCGCAGGGGTGCCGCCCCCCAATCCATGCGCCTAGCCCCTAATCTACATGCAGGGCACCGGACGCATCGATTTCAATAGGGTTTTTTTTTTCTAAGCACGTAATAGTGCGAGTGAGGGGGGGCAAGTTTATTTGCCGCCCCTCCCAAAATATTGAGCACCGGCTGCCACTGCTTTATTGCAAACCAACCTAATGCCTGGTCTGAAGTTACTGAAAGGAATAAAGCGTATTGCAAAGGGTAGTATTCGTAGTGTATGACATACCTCCCAACTTTTTGAGATGGGAACGAGGGACACCTATTAGCAAAAGTATGTAGGTGTAGGACACGCCCCCCTACCACGCCCCTTTAAAGGAAAATTTTACAAAAATACTAAAAGAATTGAGCTCTGTAATTTCTAAAGCCATTGTTTCTAATATTTAAGGACTTGTTAAGGACTGGAATGGTACCACTGGATTGGCGCAGGGCCAATGTGGTGCCTATATTTAAAAAGGGATCAAAGTCTTTACCAAGTAACTATACACCTATTAGCTTAACTTCTATAGTCAGGAAGATACTGGAGAGTTTAATAAAAGACCACATAGACGAGTTCTTGCTGAAAATAAATATTTTAAGCAACAGACAGCATGGATTCATGAAAGACAGAAGTTGTCAGACAAACCTGATTTCTTTTTATGAGGAGGTAAGTAAAACCTTGGACAGAGGCGTGGCTGTGGACGTGGTATACTTGGATTTTGCAAAAGCTTTTGACACAGTTCCCCCCACACGGCTCATGTGTAAGGTAAAGTCTACAGACTTGAAAATATCAATTTGTAAATGGATAGAAAACTGGCTAAAAGACAGAATTCAGAGAGTAGTGGTTAATGATTCTTATGCCCCGTACAAACGGTCGGATTTTCCGAGGGAAAATGTCCTATCGGACCATGTTGTCGGAAATTCCACCGGTGTGTGGGCTCCATCGGACTTTTTCTGTCGGAATTTCCGACAGAAAAAGTTTGCGATCCTGCTCTAAAATTTTCCGACAACAAAGTCCTATCAGACTTTTTCCGATCGTGTGTAGCGAATTCCAACGGACAAAGTGTCACGCATGCTCAGCTCACATTACAAGACCAAAGCTATTGGCTACTAGCCTCTACGTAGTTCCGTCATACGCAACGAACATCACCACGTTCAGGATGATCGGATTTTCCGACAACTTTGTCCGACCGTGTGTATGCAACACCAGTGTCGGACAAAACCCGTTGGAAAAAATCCGACGGATTTTGTGGTCGGAATTTCCAATCGTGTGTACGGGGCATTACTCTGAATGGTCTAAGGTTATCAGTGGTGTACCCCAAGGTTCAGTGCTGGGACCCTTACTTTTTAATATATTTATAAATGATATAGGGTCTGGGATCAAAAGTAACATTTCTGTCTTTGCAGATGACACCAAGCTATGCAGTGGAATAACGTCCTTACAGGATGTCTCCAATTTACAAGCCATCCTCAGTGCTCTGTCTAATTGGGCGACTATGTGGCAGATTAGGTTTAATGTTGATAAATGTAAAGTTATGCACTTGGGGGCTAAGAATATGCATGCATCATACATACTAGGGGGGAGTACAATGGGGGGATCCATAGTGGAGAAGGATCTGGGGGTTTTGGTAGATCATAAGCTCAATAATAACATGCAATGCCAAGCTGCGGTTTCCAAAGCGGGCAAAGTCCTTTCTTGTATTAAGAGAGGTATGGACTCCAGAGAGAGAGATATTTTGCCCCTGTTCAAATCATTAGTAAGACCTCATCTGGAATATGCAGTTCAGTTTTGGGCACCAGTTCTCAGAAAGGATATCGGGGAACTGGAGAAAGTGCAGATTAGGGCAACCAAACTGATAAGAGGCATGGAGGAGCTCAGCTATGAGGAAAGATTAGAGGAACTGAATTTATTCACTCTTGAGAAGAGGAGATTTAGGGGGATATTATCAACATGTACAAATATATAATTGGTCCATATAGTGAATTTGGTGTTGAGTTATTCACTTTAAGGTCATCACAGAGGACAAGGGGGAACTCTTCACGCCTAGAGGAAAAGAGATTTCATCTCCAAATACGGAAAGGTTTCACAGTAAGAGCTGTGAAAATGTGAAATAGACTCCCTTCAGAGGTGATTCTTACAAGCTCAGTAGATTGCTTTTAAAAAAAGTCCTGGATTCTTTCCTAAATGTACATAATATAACTGGGTACTGACATTTATAGGTAAAGTTGATCCGGGGAAAATCCAAATTGTCTCTCGGGGGATCAGCAAGGAATTTTTTCCCTGCTGTAGCAAATTGGATCATGCTCTGCTGGGGTTTTTTGCCTCCCTCTGGATCAACTGTGGGTGAAGAATTGTGTATATGGGATTGTATTTTTTTTTATTTTTTTTTGGTTAAACTAGGTAGACTTATGTTTTTTTTTATCAACTTAACTATGTAAAAAAAAAACTACTATTAATTTATACTGGCTTTTGACATTTACAAATGCATCAATTTAGAAATTGGATGAAAGGTATAGATCAGTCCAAAATAAGGGACAGAGAGATTTTGTTCCAAATCAGGGACAGTCCCTTGAAATCTGGGACAGTTGAGAGCAATGATATTATACAGAACTTGGAGTGAAGAGTTCACTAACCCTCTGGATTGAAGGGTTGCTGTAAGAAGTGTGTCCATTGTAACCTGTGAGGTGATGAAAGTGTAAGCGTACTCAGTATTAAAGTGGAACTCACATTGATTATTTTTAATCCTCTAACATTAGTAAATAGAGGAAATTTTACCATATTTACTTGTTTTAAACTCTTTCTTTTTTAATTTCTTTAGTTTCTTGAATAGACAAATTATGTCATTTTATTACGAGTATTTTTATAGTGCTGTCACTTTACACAGCACTTTACACATATATTGTACATTCACATCAGTCAGTCCCTGCCCTGAAGGAGCTTACAATCTAAGTTCCCTAACTCACATTCATACATACTAGGGCCAGTTTAGACAGGAGCCAATTAACCTACCAGCATGTCTTTATAGTGTGGGAGGAAACCGGAGTACTTGGAGAAAACCCACACAGGCACAGAGAGAACATTCAAACTCCATGCAGGTAGTGCCATCGTTGGGATTCAAATCAATGACCCAAGTGCTGCTAGGCGGAAGTGCTGGCCCTGAGTATTCTGGAGGAGAGGAGGGGTTTTCTCAGCTAAGCACACCTTCCTGCCTGCATGCCTGAGCTAAGGGCAGACAGATTGCAGGAAGTAAATACTACAATAATCATGTTGCCCTTACTCACGATGGCCACAGCCATAAATGCTAGGGGGTTGTTTTTCAAAGTGATATCTCAGCAAAATAAAGCATGGAGACTTGGCTGGATGGGCGTGTTTGCTTTGAATGTTTAAAATTAATTAAATAGTGTTTTTGGTTTAAGGTGCTCAGATGAAGTGAAGAGATATGTGGCTGGTGACCCTCGGTGGAGATACTTCATCATTTAGTCATGGAACAAGCAGTATCCCCAGTCAATGACACATGCTGGACCTTATATACAGTAGCTACCACATTCAGACCTGCAATCATAGTGCCCGAAAAGTCCCCCAGCACCGCCTTTCTATGTGGCTCTGTGATGTCATGGGAACAAACACCAGGAGCCACAAAGAAAGCTGATGCTGTAAGATGTGAAAAGTTGTCCATAAGGAACAGTCACCTTTCCCCTTGCCCAGGTGGCTCCTTGGCACATTTTGGTGACACACTTTCTTTAGCCCACAGAAATCTGTCCGTACTCTAAAAGGGCTGGTCGGATGTGTTTGGCCACCGGTCCAAAGATTCTCAGTCTTCCTTCGTTATTATCTCTATGTCTCTTGGGGAGTCATTTTTCCTATCCTAGTTTCATCTCGAGGGGCCAGTGGAGCGGAACTGTGCTGTTAGTGGAATCTGTTGTTATTCCAGAAGTTCTGTTTGACCTTCTTGTAAAAACTATAAAACTAATTTGAGTATCACTACTTGGTGTTGGGATCCATCATTATGGACTTTTAGCTTGCTATTTATTTTGTATTTGCATTCATTTTGATTCACTGGACATTATTAGCGCCTCGTCCTTTAATATATTTTTGCAGCATTTGGTGATTTGTTCACTTTTAAAGGGGCAGCTTATATTATGATTGTTCACTGATCTCACAAGGCGCCATTCGCTGTTTTATATATTTTTTCCTCCTTTGTTATTGCCCAGCTGTGAAAATTCTATACAGACCTTGGTGCAACCAATTTCTTTTAGACCTCACATAATTTGATGAATGAACTCCACCTGTTAAAAGTGTCACTTGATCTCAAAATAAATCCATCTGTTTCTGGGAGGCCCTAGGTTTGTTAGAGAACATATCCAAACAAGCAGCATCTGAAGACCAAGTTGCTATCAAAACAAGCACCAAACTTTAAGCAGCTCCTGGAGAACCATTTACAATATTGGTGTTCTGCTTTGAATTTGCTGACCAGATAAGCAGAACATTAGAGTAGCAACCAGAGGCCAGTGATAACTTTTGAAGGATCTACAGAGATCCAAAACATTGCTGCTAGAAACTGAATTTTACCTAAACAACTATAACATGTTAGAAGCCTAAACTTGGACTTCATGGAAGGGAGGCAAGAAGAAAACCATTGCTAAAAAAATTGTATCAAATACTATTTGTTTTTAAAAAGGCACATGGAACACCTAAAAAAAATAATGTTCTCCGATATGCAACACTATTGGTCTTATGCCCCGTACACACGGTTGGAAATTCTGACCACAAAATCGGTCTGAATTTCTCCGACGGATTTTGTCCGACACTGGTGTTGCATACACGCGGTCGGACAAAGTTGTCGGAAAATCCGATCATTCTGAATGTGGTGATGTTCGTTGCATACGACGGAACTACGTAGAGGCTAGTAGCCAATAGCTTTGGTCTCGTAATTTGATCGGAGCATGCGTGGCACTTTGTCCGTCGGAATTCTCGACACACGATCGGAAAAAGTCTGATCGGATTTTGTTGTCGGAAAATTTGAGAGCAGGATTTCACATTTATTTCAGTCGGAAATTCAGACGGAAAAAGTCTGATGGAGCCCACACACGGCCCGATTTTCTGACAACATGGTCCGATCGGACATTTTCCGTCTGAATTTCAGACCGTGTGTACGGGGCATTAGTCCAAAGCAATATGTGTGATAGAAATCCACCACTGCTTTCGAGCCTGGAGGTACCATCCGCATTGGTATGTATGCTGGTGGGGATGCATTTTCAACTGGGACTTGGAATCATACAGTATTAAACTCAACATGCTTGTTCTACAAGAGTTGGGAGAATGGGGCAGTTCACCATCCGTAAGCACAATGCCCCCTAAAAACAAAGCCAAAGCTACAGTAGAGTGGTTTAAGTCAAGAACCTTAATGTATTTTATTGGCCAAATCAAAGACCAGACCAGTTGAAAATCAGCAAAGATGTAAAATGTGCTGTTCTGCAACCATCCCCGTCCATCCTGAAAAACCCAAAGTAATTGTTGCCATGAAGTAAAGGAGAGCAATGCCAGATCCAGACGTAAAAAGCTGATAAAGACTTTCCTCAAAAGGCTTGCAGCTGTCATTGTAACCAAAGGTGTGTAGCACAGACCCCATACTGGGCTGGCTGAGTGTTCTCAAATTCCAATCCCTGTGAGGCACGTGGCAGCCAGGCACATCGCAGTTCACAATCTCTCAACCCAGAAACCAGGCAGTGCATGTCTTTTTGTAGTCTATTTCCTGATATAACTTGGGTAGGGAGCAAAACTAGCAGGAAGATCAAGGAGGACACTCCTAATTGTACTGTCTCTTCAGGGTGCACCCACCCTCTTAAAGCTGGTGATTAGTGAATTACACATCAGGGGACCCCATTGCGAACATAAAGCCTGAGCCAACAAACTGGATTGAGCTCTCCCAATAGGTATCAAGGGCAGTCTCTGGGATCTTTTAGGCTTGTACTAATACAGGAGGACCCTAGAACGTCACTGCAGCCACCTTATTGAAATATATTGTCTGGAAAGACTACATGCTTTTTACCCCAGCACTAGGGATATAGTGCTTTGTATGTGAGTACCTGTCGTTTTAAATAAATTAGAATTTTAGCCATACAGTGTGCACTATATATTCTTTATTGTATTTTATAACACCATGGTTGGAAAGCGAGAGCAACAACTGGAGGCAGTGTAAAGTGACAAGAAGTCTCATTCTACCCATCTGTCTACCCAGACCTTTGGTTATGACCACTGTTAATGGTGAGATGTGCATTTGACCCATCTGTTAGCTCAGGGGTCTGCGGTTTGGCTAGCTGGTGGTGGAATCACTGATGTAGCCTGCACTATATTAATTTTTTCTACCTCAGCTCTTTACGTTTTCTACTTTTTAAAGGACTTGGAATTCTTAGAGGGTTAATTATTAGCGTTGAACTGTTATGTATTTTGTACTAATACTGCCCAGTGTACGTGGATGCTTTCCTGCAGTACCAGCCAGCATCTGTGCTGTATGCCTCCAGGTCAGATCTTCTGTGGACTTCCTGGTTCCTCAGGAACTCTGGATGTGGGTCCTCTAGTTCTAGCTGGAGCTGGGACCCAGATTGCCTCTTCTAAACTGTAGCTATCAGCCTCAGAGGGCCACAGCCCTCAGTCTGGGTCTCTTCCCACAGGACAAAGACCCTGCTGTCCCAGCATATTTATATACACCTCAGCCCCCTACTGACCATTCTTCCTGCCAGGGATTGGCTGAGGCTGCATGAATATGCAGGTGAGGATCAGCCCCCTCCACCCACTAAATTCTGGAACCTACCAGATTCCAGGGGAAAGCAGCAGAGGCTACAACAGCCAAAAGCAATTGAACAATGTTCCTCTGCTACATGGGAGCCCAAAACTAAATTTGCCTCACTGTCAACCTAGCTAGGAGGGTGTTATAGGTGTTTAGCTCCGTTCAATTAATTACTTATGGAACCAACAAATGTCTTGTTTTCCATTATGCATAGATTATGTATTGCAATAAGATATTTTGTATTAACCCCATTGGTGGCTGGTGGTTTCTTTTTTTTGGGGGGGGGGGGGGGGCGGAAAACAACTCCTTCTCCTCTGCATCATGGCAGCTTCTGCCGTGCGTCTCCTCCCTTCTCCTCCTAGGCATCTAATGCCTCGTTTCCACTGAGCGGATTGGTTCGTGTCAGTACAGTTTGGAAGAGTTAGAATGGTCCGGCCTATTCAGGTGAGCGTTTCCACTGCAAGTTGGACCACCAGGGGCCATACAGGGTTTCGAAAAAATGCCTAGCGTGGCATCACACTGATTGGCAGACGTATTCATGTCCGCCAATCAGTGGAATGTATCGTAACTCCGCCCTAACCGCACCATACCATTTTCTATGGCCCCACATCTGAAGCAGGACCTTGAATGGTGCGGTATGGTTTGGTTGTATGGGCCGCTTTCATAATGGAAACACTCAAAATAGCGTACCGAACCGTACCAAAACGATCCGCTCAGTGGAAATGATGCATAATAGGATCGCCTGACCTTTCAGGCAATCGTGTGATGGGTCCAAGGACCCACTTCCTGATTGGCTGGGAGGAGTATCAGTATGAAAATAGCGAATATTAATTCGCTATTGTCACACAACTGGGTGGGCTCGGAGCGCAGTTCTCTGCGCCCCAAGCCCATCCTTTTTAGAAGCCTATTAAAGCATCTGGCTCTAATCACGTGCTTCAAAAAAACAAAACAAAAAAAACCCCATTGGAATCCATGTGTCCAGCGCCCTGCATGTAGATTAGGGGTCCGGACACATGGACAATGGACGGGCCACCACTGATTAACACCTTAAAAATGTCTACCTTTGTTGAGCAAAGATACAATCCCAATTAAAGGCATGCATGATTCCAGGTTATAACACATCGGAAAATTGAAACAGTTTAAATATTTAAAGTGGAACTACACTCTCCCAATCAATATTGGTTATTTGGAATCCTCATGCTGCTAGCATTAGTAAATTGATAGGAAAGTATATCATATTTACCTGTTTTAAGTTAAAAAATGTAGTGGTTTCTTGCCTAGGAAAATTATATCATACATACTAGGAGGGGAGGAGGAGTTTTCTCAGCTAAGAACACCCTCCTGCCTACATGTCTGAGCTAAGGACAGATCGATTCCAGGAAGTAAATGCTACATGAATCATTTTCCCTTACTCAAGATGGCCACGGCCAGAAATGCAAGGGGGTAGTTTTTCATAGCGATTTCTCAACAAAATAAAGCATGGAGACATGGATGGATGAGGGAGTTTGCTTTGAATATTAAAAATGAATTAAATAGCGTTTTTGGTTTGTGGTGCTCTGATGCAGTGAAGATCCACTTTAATGCTTAATACTTATGCGAAACACTACAACAACAATTATTAACAGTTGACTTGACGGAGTCTGTGCTCGTGTAAGTCCTGTATTTTGTCGTTGTTGGAATACTGTATAGTGATGTTTATCTGGCTGGAAGAAATTGAATGGCTGCTCTTGAAGAAGAGATTCAATTTGAATACATGTTATTTGTGTGTTTTTACACTAATTGGCCATTGTCACTTGCCAGGATTTGGGACTAACGCCAAGGTGGTAATTACTTCCGAACACAATGGAGTGAGGAATTAATTACTGCACTAGGATGTCCTATAAGCCACTTCATCACAAACCGAATTAGTTGGCTTAAACCTGCCTTGTGTTCTTGTTATGGATTGATGTGAACTGAGACAGCTGACGGCGGGAGGTGAGAAAATACCTGATTGCCATTCACACAGGACCTCCTGTCATTATGGGCTGTTTGTCTGGAGGTTTCAAGACATTCCTATAGTTGGTCAAATGTTTTTTGAGCTTTTCTGTGTGGACATTTCACCAAGTTGCAGCATTTTAATTTTGTTCTTTATTTTAACTCAAATTCCCGCAGTCACTGCTGTATTCTGAACATGATATACAGCAGCTACCTGGTTCAGACCTGCAATCATAGCGCCTTTCTTTATTTTAACTCACAGTAATTTTCTTGGCAAACATCAAACACATTTACATAAATATTTCTTTGAATAAAAATGTTTTTAACCATTGGAAGCATTTATTATAAATTCAGTTTTTTTTTTTTTTTATTATTATTATACATAAATAATCTGTACTCAAAGCATTTATTTCTTAGAAATTACGTTTTTTTTTTTATTATTATACATAAATAATCTTTATTCAAAGCATTTATTTCTTATAAATTCCGTTTTTTTTTTTTTTTATTATTATACATAAATAATCTTTACTCAAAGCATTTATTTCTTATAAATTCATTTTTTTTTTTTAAATTATAAATAAATAATCTTTACTCAAACGGTCCCGTTTTCTATTCCTCAATAGAACCTTTACAGAACCTTGAAACTAACACCAGACACTAGTTGATAGTATTTTAAAACTCTATTCAATTACTAGCTGCTAGGATCACAGTGGCCAGACTTTGGAAACAAACAAGTATTCCACTAGACTATGTTAAAAATGAAATTAACTGGATTATGGTAAATGACAAACTTGCTCACACACTCCATAATACCTCCAAAAAATTTGATAAAATCTGGGACCCCGTGGATCCGTTACATTTCGGTTCCTCAATGAGCTCTGGAGTGACCCTCCTGAACCCCTCTTCTTCCTCTCCTTCCTTCTTTTTTCTCTATCCCTGCTTTCCCTTTCTCTCCACTTTGCCTATTTGTAGATTGAACCCAATACTTATTGGGTTGCCTCAAAACTCCACCAAGTTTCCGAAACTGACTTTATAAAGATATGATACCAAAGTCCCCTACTACGTTTATCCATTACTCCCCCTCGAGATTGTCTTCCTCTTCATTTATCTAAATACACCAAGCTTAAATTTGGGACATCACTTTATATGGTCATGTTGCCGAATGCTGACTAAAAGTGGGAACTAATCATAATGACCATTAATGGTGTGCAGATCCATTATCTCAATGCAGAGCTCTCGCCAATAGTTTCCCTGAGAGATATAAGCAGTGCCGAGACAAGGTCATCTAGAGCCCAGGGTGAACATGCCAAACTGCGCTCCCCCAGCGAAAGTGACGTCGAAAGAGTTGAGTGGGGGCCATCTTGCCCTCACTCAACTTCCTGCTCATCACTCCACAGGATCTGATCGTTTTCGCTGCTATCAACGGCTCTGGTAAGTGGGGAAAATGACCGGGAAGCGTTGGGAGGGGGAACCTCGCCCGCTGCTCATAAAAGTGATCCTGTGGTGAATCCACTGTGTAGACCACTGTTATGTGAAAGAGAATAGTCTGCTTTGTAATAAAAATGGGGTTGTGGCAGCTAGCTGCTGCCATAACCACAGTATATAACATCAAACTAATGATGTATATATACAGTGGGTGGTCCGGAAGTGAAATGTCTGGAATATTAGCAGAGTATTGAAATTATACGCCGGAAGCTTCTTGGATACAGCAATAGCTTTGCTTTTCTGGAGGATTAGCAATGCATGTCTTGCAGCATAAGAAACATGAACAGGAACAAGGAGCATACAACTACACACACTTAGGAACGAAGGTACTTCCTCTAAATACATTACCATAGAATACACATTAGAACACTGCAGTGCCACCTACTGGTATAGATAGGTATAATGCATATGTATAGTTCGCAGTATATGAAGCTACTATGCTGTTCTTCTTCCAACATGGAAGTGCATGCCAATATTTTGTTGCCTTTGCTTGCAGTAACTTGGCATTACATGAAATTGCTGAGCCTGTCATCTTCTAGGATCCCCAGGTCCGTTTCCATCCTATGTAGGTAATTAGAAGACTCTGGACGGCCGCACTCCAAAACAAATTCAGTGCCTTTATTCCAAAAAAACACAGGAACACTACAAATAACATCACAGCAAGATGCGACAACAGCTGACGCGTTTCACACTACAGGGAGTGCTTATTCGTTCATTCCGTTTCCATCCTAGATTCCCCCAGAGGTTCTCCCCCTAAATCATAGAAACGTAGAAAAGAAAAAAATCAGTTTTAGGTGGACTGGCCCTTTAAATCATTCAAATGTTGGCAAGCAAACCCTTTATATAAATTATGTTAATATTGCTTCATAACTAACAATGTTGATATTTTCTTTATTAGCAGAGATTGTCCTGATTACAATAGAATCTTTGAGCCTCCCCTCCCTCCTCTATGGGACTCTGAGCCATTGGCAGTTCTTCATGGCTCTACAGTCAACTCCAACAGTCATGAACTTTGATGAACAATCGACAACTTAGTTCAATCTCGCCTTCCCGTTCTTTCAGTCTTTCTTATTACAGAGACTTACATTATATTAGCAATATGCAGCTGCCTCTGGGCGAAATTCAGAAATAGCACAAATATTCAGCAAAATATCTTACCAATGGTGCAATTTCTCACTCTGTCTGTTCATGCGTTGTGGAACGCTGGTCTTTGTCATTGATGTAGATTGTGGCTCTGTTTATTTTACTTGCTTGCCAAAACACCGAGAGGCAATTAACGTTGTGTATACATATGCCATTACTTTCCCAACAGAATATACATGATGTCATTTGAAGCTGATCTATAGCCACTCTGGTGAATTTAGATTTCTGTCTAATTATGTGGCGCAATGTCTTATTAGCTGCAAATTCCAAAGCTTTGTATTTAAAATCACTTGCAGCTTCCCCATTGACAGCCCATGCAGGGCAACAGTGGAATGTCAGTGACCACCGCTTGCAGAAGCCCCCGTGAGTTAGAACAGTGTAGTCTCCACCACGACCCCCACAATCATTCATCCACAGCAACACTACACATGAGGATGAAAAATACAAGGAAAAAAAATACTAATGGAAACTAGACATGTGCACAACAGAAAAATTTGTTTATTTTCGTTTTGTTTCTTTCGTTTCCGTTGATTCGTAACGATTCGTAAATTCGTACGTCGTCGGTGTTCGTATTCGTAACGATTCCTATTTTCGTAAGAGTTATTTTTTTGTTGATTTGTTTTTCCGTTAGTTTAATTTTCGTTTATTCGAAATTCGGACGCATTCGTATTTATTCGTACTTTTGTAACATTCGTAACATTCGTAGATTCGTAATCGGAGCATAATTCATAATTTTATGAAATGTTTATGCTATTATTACATTTTAAGAGACACGGAAAATTACGAATCGAAAAAAAAAAAAAGTTACGAATGTACGAATTTTTTCGTTCAATCCATTCAAAGCACGTTAAGCAGCGCCATTGTAAGACACGGAAAATTACGAATCGCAAAAAAAAAAGTTACGAATGTACGAATTTTTTCGTTCAATCCATTCAAAGCACGTTAAGCAGCGCCATTGTAAGGGACAACGGAAAATTACGAATCGAAAAAAATAAAAGTTACGAATGTACGAATTTTTTCGTTCAATCCATTCGAGGCACGTTAAGCAGCGCCATTGTAAGGGACACGGAAAATTACAAATTCAACAACAAAAAAAAAAGTTACGAATGTACAAATTTTTTCGTTCATTTTGATTTTCGTTGTTCCTGTTTTCGTTTTTCGGATTTTCTTCATTCGTACATTCGTTGTTTCTAATTTAGTTTTTTTCGGATTTTCGTTGTTTTTCCGATTCGTTCGATTCGTTAAAATTTTTTGCGAATCGTTCGTTCATTTGTACGATAACGAATGAACGAATATAACGAAAAAAAACTAAACGAATTGCACATGTCTAATGGAAACCCTTTAACCATTGCACAACTGGAAGGGTTTGTCCCCTTCCTGACCAGGCCATTTTTTGAGATACGGCACTGCGTCGCTTTAACTGAAAATTGCGCGGTCGTGGGACGCTGTACCCAAACAAAATTTACATCCTTTTCCCCCCCCACAAATAGAGCATACTTTTGGTGGTATTTGATCACCTCTGCAGTTTCTATTTTAACAACTTACCACCTGGCATATAGCAATATGATGTTGGCAAAGTGGTTGCGATATCCTGACCGGAAATCATATGATATTGTGGCGATCGTTGTTGCGGTGCATCAGTCTTGACACACCGCAACTCCGATCTAGGTAAAGAGTCTCTGACAGAGACTCTTTACCATGTGATCAGCCGTGTCCAATCACGGCTGATCACAAAGTAAACAGGAAGAGCCGTTGATCGGCTTTTCCTCACTCGCGTGCCACCTATCAGTGCCCATCCGTGCCACCTATCTGTGCCCATCAGTGCTGCCTTTCAGTGTCACCTATGTGTAGCCATCAGTGCTGCCCATCAGTGCCCCATATTAGTGCCCATCATCAGTGCCCATCAGTGCCACCTCATTGGTGCCACCTCTTCGGTGCCCATCAGTGCAGCCCCATCAGTGAAGGAGAAAACGTACTTATTTACAAAGTTTTGTAAAAGAAACAAACAAAAAACTTTTTTTTATTTGGATTGGCTTTATTGCTACCACAAGGGATGAACAACAAGACTTTAAGATGTGTGATCAGTTTAAAAAAATGATTTGACAGGTGGTACATCTAAAGCAGGGGATCTCCGAGATTTCTAAACAAAGGGCCAGTTTACTGTCTCTCAGACTTTAGGCGTGCCGGACTAAGGCAAATGAAAGTATAAAATGCCTCAGGAATAAAAAAAAAATAATCACCTGTGGTCAGTAGAAGGAGGAATAGTGTCCCATCATTGGTTATTAGAGAAATAGTGCCCCATCATGGGTGTCAGTGGGAGAAATAGTGCCCCATTGTTCGTGTCAATGGAAAGAATGTCTCATCATTTGTGTCAGTGGAAGGAATAGTGCCCCATCGCTGCTGTCAGTGAAAGGATTAGTGCCCCATCATTGGTGCCAGAGGGAATCAAATACCACCAAAAATGTTGTTTGGGTACAGTGTAGCATGACTGCACAATTGTCATTCAAAGTGCGACAGCGCTGAAATCTGAAAATTGGTCTGGGCAGGAAGGTGTTTAAGTGCCCGGTATTGAAGTAGTTAAACAAAAAAAGAGCAACCGTTTTGAAAAAAAAGCAATATTTTTTACTTTTTGCTATAATAAATATCCACAAAATTTTTTTAAAAAACAAATTCATTCATCAGTTTAGGCCAATTTGTATTCTTCTACATATTTTTGTTAAAAAAAAACACAATAAGCGTATATTGATTGGTTTGCGCAAAAGCTATAGCATCTACAAAATAGGGGATAGATTTATGACATTTTTATTTATTTTTTATTTTTTTACTAGTAATGGCGGTGATCTGTGATTTTTATCGGGATACATCGGACACTTTTGACACATTTTTTGGGGACCAGTGACATTTATACAGCGATCAGGGCTATAAATAGCCACTGATTACTGTATAAATGTCACTGGCAGGGAAGGGGTTAACACTAGGGGGCGATCAAGGGGTTAAGTGTGTCCTAGGGAGATGTTTCTAACTGAAGGGGGAGTGTAGTGACTGGGAGTAGAGACATCTCTGTAGAAACTAGAAACAGCAGATGTCTCTCCTCTCCCTGACAGAACAGGGGATCTGCCTGTTTACATTGACAGATCCCCCGTTCTCTCTCTCTCAGGAACGATCGCGGGTGCCTGGCGCACATCGCACGTGCGCGCCTGCTAAGGCGATTTAAAGGGCCGGCCGACGTACAGCTATGTCGATTTGCCCAGGAGAGCCAACCTGCCGCAGTATAAGGTCGGCTAGTGGTTAAAGTGGTTATAATCCCTTACATTTACTCAGTGAAGTGACTGGCCAAAAAAAAAAAATCTTCCTACATAAGTTGTACCTGGTTATCTGCAGTCTTCTCTTCTCTACATCCATTCAAAGTCCAGAATTTTTAAAGCTTGTTTGAGCTGTCAGGAAAAAGGGGGAGGAGACCTGAAGTTACACTCTGCAGAGCTAAGTGAGGAGAACTTTGGGAGATGATTGGAGGGAAGAGACACACCCCCCTTTCACCCAGCACACAGGAACACAGCTAAGGCTGTCAATCTGCTAGAGCTCCCTCTCCTGTCACCATTGGACCATTAGAGTAGACAGAAAGAGGTTGATTTACTAAAGGCAAATAGCCTGTGCACTAGGTGGCAGTGTAGGGGTTAAGTATGCCTAGGGGTGTGTTTCTTACTGTGGGGGGGCGTGGCTGTCAGCTAGTGAATGCTGATCTCTGCTCCAATCACAGGGAGCAGAGATCGGCGTCACTAGTTGCTAGGCAGAACGGGGAGATGCTGTTTATTTCCACATCTCCCCGTGGCGATCGAGTCCGTGGGACCCGCGACCGGCCTCTCGGGGGTCCCGACCGGCGCGGGAGCGGCATTAAAGAGGGACTTATATATACACCCTCCTGCCTGTCCGTGCCATTCTGCCGACGTACATCGTCGTGCCCGATCAGGAACCGGTTAACCACCTCATTACCACGATATATCTGGAAGATGGCTACAGCATGGCTCTCTAGTTTTGGGAAGACATCCATGGAAGTCCCCCCAGAACCACGCCCCCCCCCCATGCGCCCCCTGGGGATGCATGTTGATCACAGATCGGTGTAAAGGGCCAATCACAGCAGCCCTTTACCATGTGATCAGCTGTGTCCAATTCAGTGCAGTGCTTTCCTCACGTGCTGTGTCTGTGTGAGGAAAGTAGTGCTGATAACCAGCAAGGCTGTCAGTACACTGTTTACACTTAATCAGGGCACTGATCATCAGTGTCCTGATAATCAGTGCACCTTTTTAGTGCCCATCAGTGCCATCAGTGCCACCTCATCAGTGCCCATCAGTGCCACCTCATCAGTGCCTATCAGTGCCACCTCATCAGTGCCCATCAGTGCCACCTCATCAGTGCTGCCTCATTAGTGCAGTCTCATAAATGCCCATCAGTGCAGCCTCATCAGTGTCCTGATTATCAGTGCAGCCCCACAGGGCCCTTCGGTGCAGCTTATTAGTGCCCATCAATGCCACCTAGCAGTACAGCCTCATCAGTGCCGTCTCATCAGTGCAGCCTCATCGGTACTCATCAGTGCAGCATATCAATGAACATCAGTGAAGAAGGAAAATTACTTATTTGCAAAATTTTAGAACAGAGACTAAGAAAAAAAAAATTTTTGTTTGTTTAGCAAATAATAAAAGCCCAGTGGTGATTGTCTCAAACAAATGATAAAAATCTAATTTGGGTACAGTGTTAAATGACAGCACAATTGTCATTCAAAGTGCGACAGCGCTGAAAATTGGCCTGGGCAGGAAGGGGGTGAAAGTGCCCGCTATTGAAGTGGTAAAACAGGTTTCATTACAATGTGTATGATTATGATTTTTCCGAAAGAGGAAAAAAACACACTTTTCATTAGTTTGAGAAACTTTTTCCATCCTGCTCCTTTTTTCCTCACTGCGGTCTCAAATGAACATTGATTTGACACCACTAACTATTAGAAAGTTGGACAAATGTACCAAAGATTTAAATTTTCAAATGAAATTCTGGTGTATGACCAGCTTAACCAATTAAACCTGAACTCCAGCCGTGACTTTTTCAGCACTTACAGAAACTTCTCTTTCGCATTATATCACTTCTTTATATCGTACTGTAGACTGAATGGCTCTTCGAAGGCGATCTAGGCGATTAAACCCTCAGTCCCCAAAAGGATAAGCAAAAGTATGACAATTAACTTTGTAAAAGTTAGAAACAAATATATATCTCGGACATGTATGTTGTTTTTTTTTTTTTTCAATTTATTTTCCACCATGTAGCGAATTACCTTCACCGGGTGCTATGTGCGTTTTAATGATGATCTATGGCTGATGTATTTTATTGATCACAGAAGCTCATCCAGGGGAACAGAGCTAGCAGTCACTATTTTCTCATGATAGTCATGTTGGGAAGTAGGTCAGCAACTGACGTTTTTATCCAGAAGCTCCATACCAGTAGATGTCACTTGATGAATGCCCACATTGCCCGCATCGCTATATCTGCACTGTTCTGCTTTCTAGAACATATCACAAAAAAAATGCAGATGTTAAAGTTTTTAAATGCTTACTAGACATGTGCACAACAAAAATTTTCGTTTATTTTCGTTTTTTTCGTTTCCGTAATTCGTACGTCGTCGGTGTTCGTATTTGTAACGATTCGTATTTTCGTTAGAGTTATTTTTTCGTTGATTCGTTTTTCCGTTTAATTTTCGTTTATTCGTTTATTCGAAATTCGGATGCATTCGTATTTATTCATACATTCGTAACATTCGTAGATTCGTAATCGGAGCATAATTCATAATGTTATGTAATGTGTATGCTATTATTACATTTTAAGAGACACGGAAAATTACGAATCGAAAAAAAAAGTTACGAATGTACGAATTTTTCCGTTCAATCCATTCGAAGCACATTAAGCAGCGCCATTGTAAGAGACACGGAAAATTACGAATCGAAAAAGAAAAAAAAAAAGTTACGAATGTACAAATTTTTTCGTTCAATCCATTCGAGGCATGTTAAGCAGCGCCATTGTAAGGGACACGGAAAATTACCAATTCAACAAAAAAAAAAAGTTACGAATGTACAAATTTTTTCGTTCATTTTGATTTTCGTTGTTCCCGTTTTCGTTTTTCTGATTTTCTTCTTTCGTAGATTCGTTGTTTCTAATTATTTTTTTCCGGATTTTCGTTGTTTTCGGATTCGTTCGATTCGAACGATTCGTTATTCATTAAAAATTTTACCGAATCGTTCGTTAATTCATACGATAACGAATGAACGAAAAAAAACGAAACGAATTGCACATGTCTAATGCTTACGTTATGGTTTTCTGCATCAATATATCCTAAATAAAATGTAATATTTAATACAGATAATCCTATAAAAAAAAAAAAAAAAACAATCCACACAACATTTCATATTGCCATATCTTACCCATATTCAGTGAATACAAGTACCATATATACTCGAGTATAAGCCAAGTTTTTCAGCACATTTTTTGTGTGCTGAAAATGCCCCCCTCAGCTTATACTGGAGTCAAGCACTTTTCTGCTGCAGAGAATGACATTTTCCGAACCGACTTTGGGGCCCCGTATCTCTGGGCCACTTGGTGCTAGAAACCCCAAATTTGGTGTGCAAACACAGTGGAACTAGCACTACAGCATATGGGTGTGGGGTTCCTAGCACCAAGTGGCCCCGAGATACGGGGCCCCAAAGTCGGTTCGGAAAATGCCATTCTCTGCTTCAGAAAAGTGCTTGACATTTCCTGAACCGACTTTGGGGCCCTGTATCTCTAGGCCAATTGGTGCTAGGAACCCCATCTTTGGATATCTTGTAGTGCTAGTTCCACTGGGTTTGCACAAATTTGGGGTTCCTAGTACCAAGTGGCCCCGAGATACGGGGCCCCAAATTCGGTCATCTGTGTCCATCTGCAGCAATATCCTTTCAGGACCCTTTGGGTCCAGAGACCCCAAATTTTGGCTGCACCTAGGGGGCATCTAGGAACCCTTAACTTCCGAGTTTGAACCTATGGCTGCAAATGGGCACAGTGAGGCTGCAAATGGACATTTTTGACCGTCTTTGCCACTTACAAGAGCTGCGCATTTCTCACCCTAGGCTTATACTCTAGTCAATACGTTTTCCAAGTTTTTTGTGGTAAAATTAGGTGCCTCGGCTTATATTCGGGTCGGCCTATACTCGAGTATATACGGTACTTGCACGTCCAAACTGGCTTGATATAGAGCAGGGGTCTCCAAACTTTTCAAACAAAGGGCCAGTTTATTGTATCAGACTGTAGGAGGGCCGGATTGTGGCCAGCAGGGGCAATAGATGCCATGGGCCCAGCATCAGTGAAAATAAATATGGCCCCAGGGTTGGTGGTCAATAGGAGGAGTAGTATCCCATCATTGGTATCGGTGGAAGATATAGTGCCCCATTGTTGGTGTCAGTAAGAGGAATATTGCCTCATATATCAGTGGGAGGAATAGTGCCCCAAGGGCCGGGTAAAGGCTAGCGAAAGGGCGACATCTGGCTCTCGGGCCACAGTTTGGAGACCCCTGATATAGAGGATAGCGAACCTCAGAAAAAAAAGAGCCTCATAGATTAAAAAAAAAAAAAGTTACAAAGACATTTAAAGAGTTAGGATTCCTTCCTACTAAAATGATATTCAAACAAATGTTCTAAAAAGAAAACAAAAATAATATATTGCAGTTTGCCAGTCCTTAGATGTGGTGTCTGCATTCGCTTTACATACTATTGTACATTCATATCAATCCCTCCCCTCAAGGAGCTTACAATCTAAAGTCCCTCAGCCTAACTCACATTCATACATACACATACTAGGGCCATTTTAGAGAGGAGCCAATGAAACTACCAGCACGTCTTTGGGGTGTGGGAGAAAACCAGGGTACTTAGAGGAAACCCCCACAGGCACAAGGAGAACTTGCAAACTCCGGTAGTGCCGTGGTTGGGATTCAAACCGACAACCTTTTCTTTTTTCAATCTAAGTACATTTTCTGTAAGTACAGAAAATTATCACTTTATCTTGCCAGAATTTTAAACATCCCATAGATTATGCAATCTGGGCTCTGGCTGGGCCATTCCAAAACTTTAATCTTCTTCTGGTGAAGCCCTTCATGGATGTATGCTTTGGGTCGTTCATGCTGAAAGATGAAGTTCCTCTTCGTGTTCAGCTTTCTAGCAGAAGCCTGAAGGTTTTGTGCTAATATTGACTGGTATTGTGGAACTGTTCATACTTCCTTTTACCTTGACTAAGGCCCCTGTTCCAGCTGAAGAAAAAAAGCCCCAAAGCATGATGCTGCAACCACCATTCTTCACAGTGGGTATGGTGTTCTTTTGGTGATGTGCAGTGTTGTTTTTGCACCAAACATATCTTTTGGAATTATGGCCAAAAAGTTAAACCTTGGTTTCATCAGAGCAGAACACATTTTTTCCACATGCTTTTGGGAGACTTCAGATGTGTTTTCGCAAAATTTAGCCGGGCTTGGATGTTTTTCTTCATAAGCCCCCATAGCCCAGACATATGAATAATACAGGAGATTGTTGTCACATGTACCACACAGTCAGTACTTGCCAGATATTCCTGCAGCTCCTTTAACCTCCCTGGCAGTATGATTCTGTCAGATTTTTGATGCTGAAAGCGGTACAATTGTTTTGCATGGAAATTTAGCGTTTTATATTGTAGGCCTATAATTCTTAGGAATATGAAAAAAAGGAATAAGGATAAATCCGCCACAATCCGAATTCCAACCGCTGCGCCACGGAAAATAAAACAAACAGAAAAAAGTAAACACTAAAAGCAGCCACTTAGAGAGATATAAATGGAGATGGGTATTCAGGTGATAGTCCAACCTGGATTGAAGCCTGAAAAAGTAGCGCTAAATAATAGCTAAAATGATAAAAGCTAAAATGATAAACCTATATAAATTCAAAATAAATAGCAATCATAAAATAACATATGTGCATCAACCCACGTGATAGGTGAATGTGATACAGTGAAAAAATTAATAGCGAGAAAAATATGTTTTATATCGGGAAAAAACGTGCAACACTGCTCAAAAATAATGTTCCAGCAAAAAGCGAAAAAACAATCCAAATGATGTGTGTTAAATTATTAAATAAAAAAGTGCAGTCCTTCTGATGTGACCGTGAATCTTCTCAAAGTAATAATTAAACAATCTTCTTGCCTTCCACCACACCGTTGTGCTCAATGTGCCAATCCCATAGGAAACTCACTCACCACAATTTTTACCCGCACTTTCGTGTCGGGCAAATCAGCATAAATGATCTCAAACAGCCAATCGGTGGTCTTCCTGCATAATCCACTTAGTGTTTGTAATATAGTTCCACATGTAAAAATAAAAGTGCTCCAATAGTGTGATACAGTAAATAAATGTATTAGCACACTAAAATCAAAGCTTCAACCAATTCACTCACATTTGAACAGATATTAACCAGCAAACAAAATTGAATGAATTCCACCACAGCAGATGTCACTCCAATCACTTCAAATCTGCAAATCCACTTCAAAGCATAGATATATAGAGTGGTCACGGCGGACCCGAGGTGTGTGTGATAATGTGGTCAAGATCTCACCATCTCCCCTCCGCCAAGTGTCCACAAAGTAAGGAAAATCAACACCGTATCTCTGTTTGATAAAAACGTTCCTGTTCACTGCAGATGAACGCCGCTTAGCCACGCCCCCTGTTTGCTGGTTAATATCTGTTCAAATGTGAGTGAATTGGTTGAAGCTTTGATTTTAGTGTGCTAATAAATTTATTTACTGTATCACACTATTGGAGCACTTTTATTTTTACATGTGGAACTATATTACAATCACTAAGTGGATTATGCAGGAAGACCACCGATTGGCTGTTTGAGATCATTTATGCTGATTTGCCCGACACGAAAGTGCGGGTAAAAATTGTGGTGAGTTAGTTTCCTATGGGATTGGCACATTGAGCACAACGGTGTGGTGGAAGGCAAGAAGATTGTTTAATTATTACTTTAAGAAGATTCACGGTCACATCAGAAGGACTGCACTTTTTTATTTAATAATTTAACACACATCATTTGGATTGTTTTTTCGCTTTTTGCTGGAACATTATTTTTGAGCAGTGTTGCACGTTTTTTCCCGATATAAAACATATTTTTCTCACTATTAATTTTTTCACTGTATCACATTCACCTATCACGTGGGTTGATGCACATATGTTATTTTATGATTGCTATTTATTTTGAATTTATATAGGTTTATCATTTTAGCTTTTATCATTTTAGCTATTATTTAGCGCTACTTTTTCAGGCTTCAATCCAGGTTGGACTATCGCCTGAATACCCATCTCCAATTCTTAGGAATAACTCACTTAAAGCGGTTCTGCACTCTGTAAAAAATTTTTTTTTTAGGACGTAATATAAAGTATGCTTACCTTTATTAGGGGACTCACCTGTTCCATCTTCCATCTCGATCGCCGCTGGTTTTCGTCCGATGAAGTTCCTCGTCTTCTTCTTTAGTGCTGGGGGCCATCTTGCCTGTGGGCATGTGAAACACCCACAGGAACTTTAGATGGCCCAGCATGCACCGCCGTTACTCGCGCGTGCGCAGTAACGGCACATCTGCCGACATCTCACGAGATTTCGGCAGATGTGGCCGAAATCTCGGGAGATTTCGGAAGATGTGGCCGAAATCTCGCGAGATTTCGGAAGATGCCCGCACTGACTCCTGGGATCAATGACACCAGATCCCAGGAGACAGTGCGGCGTGACGATCGACGCAGAGACCCCGCCCGCCGCCGCAGAGAGAGAAGACCGGAAGTCTTCAATTACAAGGTAAGTAAAAAAAAAAAAAAAAAAAAAACATTTCATTTAGTACTCTTTGCCTGATTTGGAAGGCAAAGAGATTTACTAAATGAAATGGGTGCAGAACCGCTTTAATAACTATAAATAATAACAAATAATAATATAATATTAATACTTTTTATTCAATAAGTTTTAGTCAATAATATAATCAAATCAAAAACACTGAAACAAATTTTTTGTCCAAACAAGGGTGCAATATTACTAGTCATATTGCTTCAGTAAACATCCCGGGTATAATACATTTTGAAAAATGGGACTGCACAAAGTCCGACGTCACAATCAGGACAATGGAACCTGGTTTCCTTTCGGATTTTCTTTCCCCTGTCATCACGCTTTGAGCAACAAACCACACACATCCTTGTGGGTGCTGACTTTTTCTCAGTTGGTGGGATGTAGTCCATGAAGTGATGACCAGGTTGACTACGCCAGCAGCACAACGTCCAGCTCTATTCACAGCCATTGGTGTTTGGTGGTTCAGAAAGACATAGTTCGGCAACTTTTCAAATAAAGTCAGCATGAATCACAGGCCTTTCACCCTTTTTTTTTTTTGCAGAATGTAGGCATTTCACAAGCATTGCTCAAGAAGATGCCTGAAGATCTTCTTGTAATACTTTTTTTGTTGTTTTCTCATTGCTAGATAGAATGTTATTGCTTGGTCGGCTCTGTCAACACCTCCCATGGTGTTGTTGTAGTCTATCACCACTTGTGGCTTCATGATGTCTTTCCCACCTTTTGTGCATACCATGACAGTGGAGGTATTATGGATTGTACTCTTCAGGCCCACATCTTTTTTGTCAGGCCATCACAGTCCCATCATTTTGCGTTTCTGCCAGGCAACCATTTCTCCAGTCTTGAGCTTCTTATTGCCAAAGACTGGTGGCATGTCAAGCCGGTTAGCCCTAACGGCTCCATAGGCACCAGTTTTGTTCTGCAGAAGGAACTCATAAAGTTCAGGAGATGTGTAAAAGTTGTCTGTAGTTACACAATAGCCCTGATTTAGCAATGGCTCAATTAGTGAAAGAATGGAAGATGTTTCCATTCCCTAATTATTGTATTTTGGGTTGAATTTGGTTCCTTTCCCAGTGTATAGGACAGAATTCCAAATGTAACCAGTTGTCGATTCACATAGCATGAAGGATTTTATGCCAAATCATGCTCTCTTTGATGCCATCTATTGTATTCAGCTGAGCCTTCCCTTGTAGGCCATTAGACTTTCATCTATGCTGATGTCTCTATCTGGCACATAGCTCCATTAAAAATTCTTCAGAATCATTTCATATACTTCCCAAATTTTCTTGAGTCTTGCTGCTGGATGAGTAGTTTCATCAAATTCTTCGTTGTTTTCAAAGTGCAAATACTTCATTATCAGGGAAAATTTGTACTCTGACATGACCGTGCCAAAGACTGGAGTGGCAAGTAATTTATTGGTTGTCCAATACCACTTCTGCAGGGGTCCCCACCACTCCCTGAAGAATTATTAGGCCCAGACATTTCCAAATGCCCTCTTTGGTCACTGGTTCCCACTTTCTGCTTCTTGAAAACTTCTGATGCGTAGCAGCTTGTTGCTCTTGCTTTTTTTCAATAACCTCATGTATGCCAAGGGGTTGTCATCTTCAACATCCACTTTTTCCAGTTAATGGGAATCTTGGGCGCACTGCGTGATCTGTACCGCAGTCAATAGAGCACCAAGTCCGCACATCACTGAGCTCAGTTTCAGAATCATTGCTGAAATCACTTTCTGTGTCTGATGACAAATTTCCCCACGATTCACTATTACTCAATTCTGCAAGTGATTCTGTATTGCTATCGCTATTTTCCAGCAGGTCAAAAACCGCTTTTGATGTAGAGGCACGCTTTTTGGATAACATGGTCATTCTCCAGTTTCTAGGCAGAAAGAACAGTAAAACTGCAGGCAAGGGTCAGGACAAAGCACTAGGGGGCAAACTGAGGTCAAATGATTTGATACAGTAATGTATTTCAATAAGATTGAAATGTATTGTGTGTGTTGTGATTTATAAATTTTGAATCTGCCGCTGCTTCCACCCCCCTGTGTCCCGACGCTCGCAGAGAAGGGAAGCCAGAACACACAGAGCATCGGGTTGAAAAAGATCCGGCTGCTGGACACAGCGGGAGTACATCGCGGGATCCTGGGGACAAGGTGAGACTCGGAGTTACCGCTAATGGTACTGAAAGTTCAGCCTGAGCCACACTTGGGATTATCGCCAAGGAGGATAATGTTGCTGTAGGCCTCTTGGCAGCCTCACTGACCAGTTTCTTCTCTTTTCATCAATTTTTGAGAGATGTCCTGTTCTTGGTAATGTCACTGTTGTGCCAAATTTTCTCTACTTGATGATGACTGTCTTCACTGTGTTCCATGGTATATCTAATGCCTTGGAAATTCTTTTGTACCCTTCTCCTGATTCATACCTTTTAACAATGAGATCCCTCTGATGCTTTGGAAGCTGTCTGCAGACCATGGCTTTTGCTGTAGGATGCGACTAAGAAAATGTCAGGAAAGACCTACTAGAACAGCTGAACTTTATTTGGGGTTAATCAGAGGCACTTTAAATGATGACAGGTGTGTACTGACTATTTAATATGAGTTCGAATGTGATTGCTTAATTCCGAACACAACTACATTCGCAGTTTTAAGAGGGTGTGCACACTTATGCAACCACATTATTTTGTTATTTTTATTTTTACCCCACCCCCCCCCCCCCCTCCTTAAAGATTTAAGTTTGTTTTTCAATTGAGTTGTACAGTTTATAGGTCTCATTAAAGGTGGAAAAAGTTCTGAAAAATATTTAAAGTGGTTGTAAACCCTTAAGCCCCATACACACGGTCGGATTTTCCGATGGATTCTGTCCTATCGGACAATGTTGTCGGAAATTCCGACCGTGTGTAGGCACCATCGGACATTTTCCATCGGATTGTCCGACGGACAAAGTTTTATCTCCTGCTCTCAAATTTTCCGACAACAAAGTCCGATCACACCAATTCCGATCGTGTGTAGCCTAGTCCGACGGACAAAGTGCAACGCATGCTCAGATCACATTACAAGACCAAAGCTATTGGCTACTAGCCTCTACGTAGTCCCGTCGTAGGCAACAAACGTCACCACGTTCAGAATGATCGGATTTTCCGACAACTTTGTCCGACCGTGTGTATGCAACACCAGTGTCGGACAAAATCCGTCGGAAAAAATCCGATGGATTTTGTGGTCGGATTTTCCGACCGTGTGTACGGGGCATTACAGACCACTTTGACCTACAGGTAAGCCTAGATTAAGGCTTACCTGTATGTCCAAGAAATATCTCCTTAACCTTCACGTTAACCTTCAGGTTAGACAGCGGTGCGCCGCAAGTGAAGGCAAACATGCCGTCACTTACGGCTCCCGCGTGCATGCGCCGGAGAGACGTCACCACTGCTCCGGCCACTCACAGCGCCGGAGCAGCAATACCCAGAAGGAAGATGGACGCTTCGTGCTACAGGGGACAGCGGTGACATCGCTGGCTCCTGTGTCAGGTAAGTGACACATAATGGGCTACTATGCGATGCATTATAGTCCATTATGCTTTACCTTTGCAGGGAAACAAAGAGGAAGTAACCCCATCAGGGTTTACTTTCTCTTTAATCTTTGTCTTATTTTTTTACATCACAGAAACCTGACATTTTAACAGGGGTGTGTAGACTTTTTATATGCACTGTAACTCTTCGTCTCCCATACCTGTGTACAGAACGAGGACCCCAGCACTGCAGAACTGCTTCTGTTGCTATGGGAGACAGATCACTGCCGAAGGAGTGCTGACAACATCTCCCTCGCTTCAGGAAGCAATCTCACCTTCCACATGTACACACTTATGACAGGCGGCTAGAGAAACCTTTGTTACCCTTGGTAACCGCTGTATCTTCACACTGTATTAACTTGTTGTACCGTTATCTTCATATCCCAATGTGTTTAGTGGCCTAAGCTGTAGACTAAATGTAATGGTTACTTGCTTGTGGCTACCCCAGCATACCTGCTTAGGAAAGAGTTTGTCTTTGGCACCACAGTTGGCATTTTCTATAGGGGCTACAAGCCCCAGTGCTCCTCCTGGGCAGTGGGAACTCTGACTTTGGCACATTACTGGGTTCTTCCTAGGTTTTTCCCTCTAGGGCTCAAACCCCCTGTTCCTTTTATAGTACACGGAACCAGTGGGTTGGTCCAAGAGAAGTCCGCCAAAGAAAACCCAGGAACACAATTAACTCTTAACTTCCCAGCTGGGGCAGCGTTAATTCTTAGCTGCCTACACATGACTGCTGTGATTGGCTCTTACAGTCAGCAATCACATGATTGGGAGCTCATCCTGCTGGTCACTGATCAGAAACCCTGACCGAATCTCAGGCTGGCCGCTGTGGGCACATATGGACTTTTCCTGCATATATGTATTACACGGCTGGCAAGAGATTAATCTGTTCAGTTGCCACGTACCCTAAGATTTATCAGCTGCCAGTGCCCACAAATGCCCCATACTGTATTTATGAGATGCTGTGAACTGTGTTCATGCTCAGATGGAACTAAAATGAGGAACAAATGGGACACAGAGACATGCATGTTTTATTGGATTGTTTGTTTCCAAGTTTCTTTAAAAACACAAAAGGCTTATTCCTTCCCGTATTGTGTGGGTGGATCACAGAGCGTGCTCTCTGCCAGGACAGTTTACTCATCCTCTGATGTCTGATGCCTGGCTTCAATTTGCTCTTGTTAGGAATATCATGTTGAGCTTGGTGCCCAGGATACAAGCAAAGGTCACTCTGAAGTTGTAATGTGGAAACAAACTGCTTTATGCCAACCTGGCTTATTTTCCATTTGCATTCAATAAACAGACCACATCCCGCTGTCTTGTGAGCTCTGGAAAGCCAGCACATGGCTGCCATTCCTTGCTGTAGAGTGGATCTTATGCCTGGTACACACTATGAGTTTTTATTTTCGTTCAACCCAGCGGGTTGAAAGAAAAATAACTCAGTTCTGGTCGGAGCCGCTGTACTAACCATGCAGAGTTAGTACAGCAATCTCCCCCACTGAGCTATTATGTTCTGACAGGGGGATGGCCCCCCACCAGAACACTCCAATCAGCGCTCTCCACCATTGTCGGATGGCTGCTGGTTTTCATTTGGCCAGCTTCTATAGGACAGGGTGCCATACCGAATGCCTTAAGAAAGGCCTGGATACTTTCCTAAATGTACGTAATATAACTGGGTACTGACATTTATAGGTAAAGTTGATCCGGGGAAAATCCGATCGCCTCTTAGGGGATCAGGGAGGAATTTTTTCCCCTGCTTTAGCAAATTGGAGCATGCTATGCTGTTTTTTTTGTTGCCTTCCTCTGGATCAACTGTGGGTATAGAATGGGGTATATGGGATTGTATGATATATTTTATTTTTTATTTTTATTTGTGGTTGAACTGGATGGACTTGTGTCTTTTTTCAACCTAACTAACTATGTAACTATGTAACTATGTCAGACAGTTTTTTTTTTTAACCGCCCAATGTCTCCTGGCTTTACAGTGGTTGCATCTTATTATAGAACAATGTAAGCATTATAAAGAACATTAGTGCCCAACCTGCAGTCCTTTGGCCCTTTGGGTCCCTGTTGAAAATTGTCTGTTTTTCTTATCTAGGTGCTTACTGAGGCCAGTGAAGGAAAATAATTATTGGAATAGCTTCTAGTAGATAAATGGTTTGGTTGATTTATTTCACATTATCCTACTTTTTCAGTGCTCTCTATCCTTTTGTAGGCATAGTTTACACTAGCTGTCAGGGAGAGGGGTGGTAAAAACAGGCAGTAGTACCACAGTTTTACTTTCTTTCCTAAGCTGCAAAGGCAACCGTATGAAAAAATAATCTCTCCTGTTGCCTTCAGTAGGCAGCACAGTAATAGGGGGATATTTTTTGCCACTGTAGGGAGCACAAGTGAGAAAACATCAAAATGTAAAGGCTCTATAACAACCGTGATCTATATCAGTCTCATGTATCAATTTTCTGGTCTGTGATTGTCTTCTGAAACAGGTTCCCATTATCCAACAACTATAGCATTCTCTGACCAAGTAGACCTTCTAGAATGCCTGTAGTCTCTGGCCATCTCCAGTTGCATGTATGAAATGACTGGTAGTTTTTTGTAACATTATATTTACTGAATATTATTTGCAACCTTTTGGTGATACCAGGGGACTTGCTTTATACCAATATATTAAAGTGGCCATACATGGCTCGATTTCCTCTCATTTAACCTTTATTTGATCTTCACATCCACACTAATAGCATGTACAGTATGGAGGAACCTCCGTTGCCTTCTATTGTAGTGCTGCAGCTGCCTGAATCGAGAGGCACTGCCGAACAGTAACTGCATCTAATAGCTCGCATATATGCATTTCAGGTGTATATTTAGCTATATGTTCAGCTTTAAATTGATGCTATCACCAATATAAAAACTGCAGGTAAAAGCACAGAAAGATCAAGTATTTTAAAGGCTTTGTTGCACAGTTTATCCTTTCCATTTTCTATTCACTTGCAATGTGCTAAAGGCAAATTTGACTTTTTCAGGAAGAGTCAATTCTGTAGCACAGCCTCCTCATTCCTTGCAAGTCATAACCCTCTTCTGGGACTGGGACTGTCTAATTACTGTCTGTGCTAGCCTAGCTCCTTCGCCCTCCACCTAACCTTTATGTAGCTGTCAGGGGAGATGTGAAGGGGAATACAATAAAGTGTCACTTATAAGACAGGTTGCTGGAGCTGTTAACATCACGTGCAAGATGGTGACAATCAGCAGGAGTCTCATGCTCTTTGGCCTCCTGGGCATCTAATGCCTCTACAGCAGGGGTCTCAAACTGGTGGCCCTCCAACTGTTGCAAAACTACAAGTCCCATGAGGCATTGCAAGGCTGACAGTTACAAGCATGACTCCTACAGGCAGAGCCATGATGGGACTTGTAGCTTTGCAACAGCTGGAGGGCCACTGGTTTGAGAACCCTGCTCTACAGATTACTCCATGGGAACCTGCTGTAGACTGGAAATCGATCACTAAATAAGCTGCTGCTGCACAGTTGTATGACAGGTCTGGATCTGGTATCCACTGATCAGTTCTAGACCACCCCATTAAAAATTGTAAAAATATATACAGTATATACACAGCAGGTAAAATAAGTATTGAGTCACTATTTTTCTAGATAAAGAAATATATTTCTAAAGGTGCTATTGACATAAAATGTTCACCACATGTCAGGAACAACCCATGCAATCCTTATCCATACATACAAAGAAACCAATACAAATAAGTTCAGAAATGACGTTATGTGTAATAAAATGGAATGACACAGGGAAAAAGTATTGGACAGGTAACCGAAATGTTTTTAATACTTTGTACAAAATCCTTTGTTGGCAATGACATCTTCAAGACACCTCCTGTATGGAGAAACGAGTCACATGCATTACTCAGGTGTGATTTTGGCCCATTCTTCCACACAAACAGTCTTCAAATCTTAAAGGTTCCGTGGGCCTCTTCTATGAACTCTTATCTTTAGTTCTTTCCATAGATTTTCTACTGGATTCAAGTCTGGCGATTGGCTGGGCCATTCTAGCAGCTTTATTTTCTTTCTTTGAAACCAATTGAGAGTTTCCTTAGCTTTGTGTTTGGGATCATTGTCTTTCTGAAATGTCCACCCTCGTTTCATCTTCATCTTCATCATCCTGGCAGCAAATTTTTATCAAGAATGTCTTGGTACATTTTTCCATTCATCCTTCCTTCAATGACATGAAGTTTTCCAGTACCGTATTCGGTACCGAGTAAAATTTTGGTCTTATCTGACCAGACTATGTTCTCCCAGTATTTCACAGGCTTGTCTGAATGTTGCGCAGCAAACTTTAAACAAGCTTCAACATGCTTTTTCTTCAGCAATGGAGTCTTGCATGGTGAGTGTGCATACAGGCTGTGACGGTTGAGTGCATTACTTAGTGAAACAATTGTACCTTCTAATTCCTGGTCTTTCTGAAGCTCTCCACAAGTGGTCCTTGGCTCTTGGACAACTCTTCTAATAATTCTTTTCACTCCTCTGTCAGAAATCTTGGGAGGAGCACCTGGTCATGGCTGGTTTATGGTGAAATTATGTTCTTTCCACTTCCGGATTATGGCCCCAAAAGTGCTCACTGGAACATTCAGAAGTTTAGAAATCCTTCTGTATCCAATGCCATCAGTACGTTTTGCAACAATAAGGTTATGAAGGTCTTGAGAGAGCTCATTGCTTTTACCCATCATGAGTTGTTTCTTGTGTGAGACCTTGGTAATGAGACACCTTTTTATAGGCCACCAGTCGAGACTGAACCAGCTGATATGACAAGGGGAAGGATTGCTTTCTATTTACTTATAGATTTCAGCTGGTGTCTTGGCTTTCCATGCCTTTTTGCACCTCCCTTTTTTATGTGTTCAATACTTTTTCCCTGTGTCTCTCCATTTTATAACACATAACTTCATTTCTGAACTTATTTGTTTTGGTTTCTTTGTATGTATGGATTGCATGGGTTGTTACCGACATGTGGTGAACATTTCAAGACAATAGCACCTCTAGAAATATATTTACCTAGAAAAATGGTGACATGTTCAATACTTATTTTACCCGCTATATACATCATAATGAAAAAATTCCCTCCCAAAAATAATCCTCAGGTCACAATGATTTTGGATGATCTAAATCAGTGTTTCACAACTCCAGTCCTCAAGGCGCCCCGACATGGTCATGTTTTCAGGACTTCCCTCAGATGAAAACAGCTGTGGTAATTACTAAGGCAGTGAAGCTGATCAAATCACCTGTGAAAAATAATGGAAGGCCTGGAAACATGACCTGTTGGGGCGCCTTGAGGACTGGAGTTGAGAAACACTGATCTAGATGACATGTATTCACTGCAGAAGTATCAATTACTCAGACAAGTGAGTGCAATTGGGTTTATTTACTAAAGGCAACTAGACTGTGCACCTTGCAAGTACAGTTGCACTCTGCAAGGGTATTTTTTCCCAGAGCTTAGTAAATGAGGCTGTCACCCAATGATGTGCAAGCAAAAATGCTGTTTTTTTTTTTCTTTTTAGTTTCCTTGCATGTGATTAATTATTCTTTGCAAAGTGAAGCCTCCCCTCATTTACTAAGCTCTATTTGCCTTTAGTAAATAAACCCTGATGATATTCAAATTTTTTTGTCACAAATTTGTGAAAAAGGCTTCATTATGCTCATTTGTATTCTTGTCAAATTGAATTATTTTAAGGTTAAAGGGGTTGTAAAGGTTTGTGTTTTTTCACCTTAATGCATCCTATACATCAAAGTGAAAAAACAACTGTCAGTGACCGGCCCCCCCCCCCCCCCCCCCCGTTTTACTTACATGAACCCTCAAACATGACCCGGCGTGGATGCGCCATCTCTCTGCCCAGGGTTCTCAGCTCTTGATCGGATAGATTTATAGCAGCGCACCAATTGGCTCCCACTACTGTCAATCAAATCCAATGACACGAGCGCCGGAGGGCGGGGCCGAGTCCCGCATTTGGCCTCTATGGACGCTGAATGCTGGACTCGGGATCACGCCCGCAAGGTAACCCCCTCGGGAAGCGCTTCTCCAAGGGGGTTATCATATGTGGGGAGGAGCCGCAAGAGCCGCCGGGGGACCCCAGAAGAGCAGGTTCGGGGCCACTCTGTGCTGCACAGTGGAGGTAAGTATGATATGTTTGTTATTTTTTTTTATTTTACCTTTACAATCACTTACAATCAAGCTAACAATTTATGCAAAGGGTGTGAGAGAGTGCGTTGCAGTGTGGCATGAAAAGAGTTCTAATAAAGTAAAGTGCATACGTTCACTTTGAGCTTTACCATTCACTGCCTTACATAAAAGTTGCACAAATGTGATATAATTTTAATCAGCAGACTTTGTGGTAAATATAAGGGGTGCACAAATTACATAAACATTGCGTTGGAAGAAATTACAGGAAAATTATTTTTTTACAATTTAATCCCACGAAAAAAAAAGAAAAACGTGTATCCAAAAGTCCTTTCTGTCTTAAAAATTAATGCAAAATAATAATGCATAATTCATTAGAGTAGACAACAAAACCTTAAAGATATAATGTGTGAAACAGAGACATTGGCAAACCAAATGCCCTGGGATTCAAGGGGAATTTAGGGACAATATAGCTTGTAGACTCCAATAGTTAAAGTAAATGGTTTCGGTGACTGGGTCTCTTTAAATACTAATCAACAGAATTTTTTTATTATACTTCAAAAAGTGAAGTTACACTTAACAGTACTGAGCAAAAGCATCACTTGAAAGTGGAGGCAGGTGGTTAGGGCATTTTGTTCCATGTTTATTTGAACAGCATGGAACATTTTGAAGTATATTTATCAGCATTTCAGAGCTCTATAGGACCTTCTTCGAGTACTGTTGTGAATGCCTGCTGATCAGTAATGCCAAGGTACATTGTAGCTGAGAATCAGTTATAAAATCACAACAGGAGCTCTGTACACGATATATGTTATGGGGAAATGTTAAACTCCAAGCACAGAACTAGGCTACTCACAGATATTAAATAGGACGCTGAAGTAATAGATGATACTGATTTGAACATTTGTCAAGAACATTCGTAGGAACTTTTTCTAAATGAACGAATATCATCCAAAAATATTGATCTCTGGGACTGTAATTTGCCAGCTACTTCCCAGCTGACAAACAATCTTTTTCATATTTTATTTTTTTCATCTTAAAATTCAACTGCAGTTTTAGCTAAAACACTAAAAGTTAAATTTCCCAAGTGTCCTCAAATTTAGAAAATGTCAGACTTTCCTGCAGACTCACCTCTCTACGATCAAACACTGGTCCTTTTCTGGGTTGAATGACACCCAGTTCTTGTGAGCCCAGGGTGTCAAGGACCAACCCCATGGGGCTGCATCATCAAGTCACCCTGGGATCACAAAACATGCTACAAAGAACGTCATTATGTAAGCAGCATTCTCTGTAGCATTCCAAACCAGTGTTTCTCAACCTTTTTTCAGTAAAGGCAACCTTTAAAATTAAGCACAATCTCGAGGCACCCCATTATAAAATGGAAAAAACCAAGCTAATAATTTAACACGCACATGTAGGACACCCAACATTTAAGTTGATTTATTCTTCCAAAGCAAACACACCTTTGCAAACTAGTAGTGACTAGTATGCCAGAGTTTCTCTTCTGCTTTAGTTCCTCTCCATCACTCAGATAATGTGCCCTCAGTGCTGACAGAGAGGGGCAGGGGAAGGGCAAAAAAGGATGTTCCAGACCACCCACTGCTAAGTAGACCAGAAGATAAGGAGGACTCATAATATGATCAGTAAGAGGAGAGCTGAAAAAGGTCTCTACTAACCATGAAAGAAAAAATATTCAGTAGGGAGCTGCAGGGGTGGCATGGGGGGCAAAGGACTAGGGTGCATCCCTGGAGTTGAGCTTTAAAGTTGTTTGAAGGAACCGCTTGGCACCCCGATTAGGTGCTTCCTTCCGCCAAACAGTGCCTCCTGCCCTCCAAACCATTCCGAGCAGACCGAGAGCTAATACCAGCCCTTTTACCCCAATCATTGTACACAGACAAGACGTGGGGATAGAACCAAAGGGATTACAGTTTATTGAAACTCTGACACACACTTTATACCCCACAGGAGGACATTCTCCTCTTGATCATATTACCCTAACAATAAAAACTGTAAACAGGAATATAATATAATGAACATAGCTAACAATGTTCTTAATTAAACAGTAAATTAAATAAACTGTAAGTTAATCAAAAAACATATGTAGCAACCTGGAGTTTAGGCAGGGTTGCTCCTAAATTTACCTGCCAGGAGTAGCTACCTTGGCTAATTGTTAGGGGTCATTCGATTTCTCCCTAAGTCTGGCATTGCTGCACTTTTCTCTTCTGCCGCTAGGTGGCCAGGTACTTGGTGGTATTAGATACGAGAAGGGCAATGCAAGGTCAGATTATGGGTATATAGGGTGTCTCAGCCAATAGGCAGGGGTTTTCTTGGATCCCTTGGCCTGCTGGGAGAACCTATATATTTGGATGAAGTCAGGTGATCGGTGTTCTGTGCCACCTGGATGGCTGTTTGGGTGGACGTGTGTTGTATTGCCTGGGCTGCTAGGCCGGAGATTGGACCTAGCCAGGGCACATTTGGCTGTTAGGCTATCTGAGGGCCTATCCAGAAGCTAAAGAGAGCAGTGCAGGGTTGAGATTGTGGCTTGCAGTCCAACCAGAAGTGATGGAGAACCTGTCGTGGTCGGAGGTAGAGGGGAAGCTGACCAACCACCTTATTACCAGGGACCACAGTGAGTAGCTAAAGCAAGTACTGGAGCAGTATTCTCACCAACCGGGGAAGCTTCAGTGGGTATAAAGCCAGGGACCCAGCCTGCAGAGGTGACGCTTGCAGAGCAGCCTTGTGTGTCAAGCCAGGGACCGAGCAGGCCAGCGGGGTGAAGCTTGAGAAGTATCTTGAGTGGCAAGCTAGGGACCCAGCAGAGAGGCGGGGGTGACGCTTGAGGAAGATACCACCGTGAGGATTGGAAGAGCTCAAGGGATTCAGTGGCAGTGAATCAACTAGTCTAGTGAGAGACTGGGAGCTCAGTGGGCTGAAGAACTACGAGAAGTGATTGTATTGGATATGAAGGAACTGTTACACTTTGTGTTAGGAACTGTTAAAGACTGTTGCCATAGGAGACAGCACTCCTAGACATGCAGATGTGGTGTCTTGCTGGATGCCTTTCCCTGCATGGCTGTCCTCCTGTTGAAGTCTCTGAGTCTCCCAATTAACCTTGCAACCACCAAAGGGTGTCCTGGCCCTAACCCTCTCTCTCAAAGTTCTGTTAAGAGGAATAAAATATCTTTTGCATTCAAGAAGTGTCTGGCGCCCAATGAATCTAACTGCTTTGCACCCACTATGCCTCATGACCTCTCTGGCCCTGGAGGTTCTTATTAGACCAAAGGAGGCCTGGGACCTTGCTACACATATAACATCCCACAATAATTTGATAACAAGGTAAAGTGGTCACCAGATTAATAAGAGATGATCAGACGGACCGAACCATAGAACAATGGTAAAGACCTACTTATAAAGACATACCAAACCATGATCTCACCCAACCTCAGACTATCAGTATTCAAGAAGACCCAGGAGTGTCCAAATCTCATTAACCAGCTTTCTTTTAACATACATCTGTTCACTGAGTTTCAAGTTGGCAGGTACCATCATGGCTTCCTTGACTGTTAAATGTAATATTGTCCTCTTGCATTATATAACAGGACATCTTCCTAAATGCTTGTAGCTCCCTAAAATGCCAGGGCCCGTACTCAGTGGGTAGAAGGCTTGCCCCTAGTCCTCTCCAAAAGTCCCTGTCCTTGTTGGGTCGGTCATATTTCTCCCCCATCAAAAGTGAACTAACAAGCTCCCAGACCTCCACCTGGTCTGGACCTGCGTTAGTCGGGCAGAGTGAACCCACATAGATGGTAAACCTGATTTCCATTCTTGGCAGCAGGGAAGGGTTGTCATCAGTAGGTGTGGGACAGAGGTCATGAACCCTCTGTCCGGCTGCCAGTGCTTCAGCTGGGTGGTCTTTACCATTCCGGGGCTTGGTCTGCTGTTGGGGAGCAGTGGAGCTGTCAAAGGGCAGGAGCCTTCGTCAGGTGCGGACCAATGTACTCCATACTCATTCACATGGGGAGGCCTGGTATCCCCTTTAGTGGTACTATGCAATTTGCAAACTGGTCTCCACACTGAATATGTATTATTGCACCATACTGGCCAAGTCTGTGAGTTCACAAGACTATATTGTACACCTCCGCCAACTCAACCAAAGTTTAGATTACATATTTAGGACAGGTGACAGTGTGGGAAAGTTTAAGTTTAATCGCACCTCTTTGTGTGGATGCTGAAAACAATGTGACAGTAACCATAAGTACTCTGGTAGTAGTATGAGGAAGCGTTTTATATAAGCAAATATATATTTATATACTGTTTATAATAATGGTGATGGTTTGCTAATGTTCTTTGAGGTAAACGAAATCTGATAGGCTATTATGGGATACTGGACTTTCTGTTTTAGGTTTTACCTTTGCATACTAAATAAGCCCATTTATTTTATGACTTGCCGAGAGAACAGTGCTGGAACAGTACTTGTTAGAAAAGTAATTAGAAGAAAAACTTTAATTTGATCCTTAAATACATTCACTAACCAATTGCTGAAGTTATTTTAAGCCATGTTATGTAATAATTTCCTTAATTCCTCTGCACATTAATGAAAATTGCAAATCAGACACTAGGAACACCTGCACTGTCTGGTGAACAGTAGGAGAAAGGGCAACTCAAGGATGATGGTCCCATTGGAAACACTGTTGGGTGGAACATTGGTTTAGACAGCATACAGAAGGTCTCACCAAGGTCAAACAAGTCAGAAGGGATAGCTGTGGCTTCAAATATAAATAATTATAGCCTCATAGAATGATACCCCCCCTATATGTCCATGTAAAGAGTATAAGCACTGACAGAAACAAGGACTGCCTACTCAGAAAATGAAAATATTAAAAAGTTTGATCATGGTTATTAAAAGTAAAGTCTCTAAAGTACAGTTGTACCTGAGAAGAAGGTGTAACAATAATGTATTTGGCACATACCTGTGGAAATAGCAAGATTCCATCATATATTCAAATGTGGAACTTCACTCTGTCAATCAACATTGACTTTTTTATCCTTATGCTGCTAGCATTAGTATATAGATAGGAAAGTATATCATATTTACATGTTTTTTTTTTTTTATTTCTTCAGTTACTTCCTGGTTTCTAGGCCTAAGCCAAATTAAGTCATTATTATTATTATTATTTTTATTATTATTATTATAATACAGGATTTATGTAGCGTCAACAGTTTGTGCAATGCTTTACAAAATGAAGGCAGACATTACAGTTACAATACAATTTGATACAAGAGGAATCAGAAAGCCCTGCTCATTAGAGCTTACAATCTAAAGCCCCATACACACGGTCAGACTTTTTCATGGATTCTGTCCGATCGGACAATGTTGTTGAAAAATCAGACCGTGTGTATGCACCATCGGACAGTGTACGTCGGATTGTCCGACGGACAAAGTCTTATCTCCTGCTGGAAAGATTTGCCGACAACACGGTCCGATCACACCAAATCCGATCGTGTGTACGGTTGTCCGACCGGACAAAGTGCTACGCATGCTCACATCACATTACAAGACCAAAGCTATTGGCTACTAGCCTCTACGTAGTTCCGTCGTAGGCAACAAACGTCACCACGTTCAGAATGATCGGATTTTCCGACAACTTTGTCCGACCGTGTGTACGCAAAACCAACATCAGACAAAGTATGACGGACAGGATCCGACCGACCTGGTCCGCGGATTGTCCGACCGTGTGTATGGGGCTTTAGAGGGTCAATTGATACATAAGGTAATAGATATGGAAGATGAGCTGATGGAGAAAGTAAAACCATGTTTTAGCTAGAAGGAGGATAGGCTTCTTTAAAAAGAAGGGTTTTCGGGGATCGTCTAAAGATGGAGAGATTAGGAGATAGTCGGACAGAGTGGGTACGGAGTTCCAAAGAATGGGAGAAGCTCTGAAGAAATTTGGAGAGCATGAGAGGAGGTGATAAGGGAACTATAGAGTAGGAGGTCTTGGGAGGACCAAAGAGAGCGGCTTGGTTGATATTTTGAGATCAGGATAGTGATGTAGCTGGTGGCCGAGTTGTGGATAAGTTATTGTTAGTACTTCAAATTTTATTCATTGGGTAAGTGGAAGCCAGTGGAGGGATTGGCAGAGAGGGCTGAAGGACACTGAACAGTTGGTAAGGTGGATGAGTCTTACAGCAGCATTCATTATGGACTGAAGGGAATGGCCTGTGTAAAGGTAATCCAATGAGGAGGGAGTTGCAGTAGTCAAGAGAGTCAGCCAGGGAGTGAATTAGAAGCTTGGTGGTGTCATTGTTTTAAAAAGGGCATATTCTGAAGATGTTGCGGAGGTTAAGGTGGCATGATTTAGACAGGGATAGGATTTTGGCCTGAAAGGACAGTTCAGAGACCAGGGTTACCCCTAGCATCCTGGCATGTGGGGACGGACTGATAGTTGTGCCATTGATCTTGACAGAGAAGTCCGGGAAAGGGGCATGTGGGGGAGGAAATATAACTCCAACGGTAAGAGGAGTAGAAGAGGAGGAAGTAGAGTTGTAGGTGACACTGAATGTGCGGTGAGATAGGTAAGATTCAAACCAATGGAGAGCGCAGCCATGGAGACCAAGCAAATCAAGATTTTTGAGGAGGAGGGGGTGGTCAACTGTATCAAAGGCAGCGTCATACATCCCAGAAGTCTTCAGGAGGGGAGAAGGGGTTTTGTCAGCTAAGCACACCCTCCTGCCTGCAGATAGATTCCAGGAAGTAAATGCTAAATGGATCATCTGCCCTTACTCAAGATGACCTCAGCCAGAAATGCTAGGGGGGAGGGGGGTAATCTAAAGCAATTTCTCAGCAAAATAAAGCATGGAGACATGGATAGATGAATGAGTTTGCTTTGAATATTAAAAACGAATTAGCGTTTTTTGGTTTGTGGTGCCCAGATTTAAAGTGATACTAAAGGTTCCTTTTTTTATTTTTTTTAAATAACAAACATGTCATACTTACCTCCACAGTGCAGCTCGTTTTGCACAGAGTGGCCCCGAACCTGCTCTTCTTGGGTCCCTCGGCGGCTCTCTCGGCTCCTCCCCCGCATTAGATAACCGCCTGGGAGAAGCACGCCGAATGCAGGACCCCGCCCCCCGGCAGCCACATCAATGGATTTGGTTGACAGCAGCAGGAGCTAATGCCTGCGCTGCTATCAATCTATCCAATCAACAGCCGAGAACCCCCTAGCCGAGAGATGGCGCGTCCCTGTGGGACAAGTTTGAGGGTTCAGGTAAGTAAAACAGGGGGCTGGGGGCGGTCACTGCCAGGTGTTTTTTCACCTTAATGCATAGGATGCATTAAGGTGAAAAAACACGAACCTTTACAACCCCTTTAAGCCTGTTACTGTACACGCTAACAGTTTTTTTTATGTTTAAGCCAGTGGGTTGAACGAAAAAAAAAAAAAAAAACTGACGACTCTGGTCAGAGCCACTGTACTTACTATCCAACATTAGTACAGCGATCTCACTGAGCTGCCCTCCCGCCAGAACACTCCGATCAGCGCTCTCTGCCATTGGCTGAGAGCGTGATCATGAGTCGGTCAGCTGCTGGTTTTCCCGGGTGCTCATCCGACAGAAGCCGGCATGCTGATTCCACATGGGCTAGTGTAGGAGGATTTATTGCCCTATCAGTGACAAAGCTTGAAAGCCAACTTAGACATATGTAAAAAAAAATTAAGGGCATACTGAAAAAAATGTTTGCATAGAAGATTTGGTACAGAAGCGGAGAAGTATCCTTATCCTTTTAAGGATTGGGTTAATAGTAGCCTAGGAAAGTGCAAATGATAATGCACAGTCTTACAATCCATGAGAATGAGACTTCCTGGTTAGAATAGTAGAAGGAATACATTTCCATGCAAGGCATTATGTAATGTAGCAGATGTTTTACTTAAATGCAATCACAGTTTTAATCTTCACTTGGCAGATGGTTAATTTTTCCAAATTGACTTTATCCTTAAAGGATCACATTCCATTATAGTGTTTGTGTTTGTCGTATTGGCTGCTCTTTTCTGGAGATAGGTAGGGGAGGAAGTAGGAATTATTTTTGATTGACGTTATTAAGGATGAGCCTCCTGGTAAAATGTTCCCACAATACGATTTACTTGAAGCTGTGTGGTATACGGAATGCTGGTGGCATAATTTTATCTAAAGCTATAGCAATGCCTGGCAGCTAAGAAAGCGTAGTGTCAGGGTCTCAGCGGGGAGGGGAAGGTACAACCACAGCCAGATTCCAGGGATGACCCCCCACACATGATACTACTTTGTTGTGTTTACAGTTAGACGTTACGTGCAGTACATGGATACTACAGGCAAAATGCAAAATGTGCTACAATCTGATTGTATAATCTATTATTATTTACATAGGATTGTATAGAAATCTAAACACGTGTGGACTTTTATAAAAATCCAATGGACTGGAAGGGGTTGAATAACCACTTGCTGACCAGGCTTTTTCTGGCACTTTTTGTTTACAAGTTTAAATTAGTATTTTTTTGCTAGAAAATTACTTATAACCCCCAAACATTATACATTTTTTTTATTTTTTTAGCCGAGAACCTAGGGAATAAAATGGCGATCATTGCATTTTTTATATATATTTGTATTTGCACAGCAGTTTTGCAAACACCAATATTTTTGGAAAAATACACTTTAATGAATAAATAAACAAAAAAAAACAATATATACCCAATTTTTTTTTAGATTGTGAAAGATGATGTTACGCCCTGAGTAAATAGAAACCTAACACATCAAGCTTTAGAGTTGAGCACGCTTGTGCAATGGCGACAAACTACGGTGCTTAAAAATCTCCATAGGCAACACGTTTCGGGAAAGCCGGCCGCCGGCTGCAAAAAACATTACCGGGGTTATGGCTGGTTATTATCTTCTCTATAGTGTATATATACGTATTGCAGTGGGCAAGTGGATAAACAGTAGTTAAAGTTTTATTAAACCCAAATGTTAAAAACAAATTTCAAATAAAAACACTTACAACTAAGCTTGTATGACTATCCATGCTGTTTTCAATCCCTTCAAGTCACCCCCAGAATGCTTTATTTTTTTCCATAACAGATTTTTGCAGTGGCTTTAATCAGTGGCAGCTGGTGCTAAACTTTTTTGCTTTTTTGGGGGGGGAGGGCAAACAACCCCCCCCCCCCCCAGGTCCGCACTCACCCCCGCATGGTTGCGGCCCTGCTGCTTCCTCTGCTTCTTCTCCCGGCCAACCCGATCTGCCTCCTGTCCTTATTGGCCGGAAGGAGAAGCCAGACGACAATAGCAAATATTGATTCACTAGTGTCACAAGTGGGTAGCTTTGGGGCGCAGTGCTCAAACTTTTTCAAGCCAATTAGAGCCCCAGGCTCTAATCATGTGGCCGGACAAAAAAAAACTCACAGAAACCTATCAGTCCGCTCCTAGCTCTAATACTAGTTCTGTCTCAATGAAGCATGCTGACCCTAATGCCGCGTACACACGGTCGGAATTTCCGATGGAAACAGTCCGATGGGAGCTTTTCATCGGATTTTCCGACCGTGTGTATGCCCATCGTTCTTTTTCTGTCAGAATTTCCGACGGACTTTGGATTGAGAACCTGTTCTTAATTTTTCCGACAGAGAACCTTTCTATCGGATTTTCCGATCGTATGTATGCAATTCCGACTCGCAAAATTCCGACGCATGCTCGGAAACAATTTGACGCATGCTCAGAAGCATTAAACTTCCCTTTTATAGTGCAGTCGAACATGTTGTATGCTGCGGTGTTAGTGACCGTCGGAATTTGGTGTGACCGTGTGTAGGCAAGACAGTTTGAGCGAAATTCCGTCGGAATTCCGACGGGAAAACCATCAGAGCTTTTTCCGACGAGAATTCCGACCGTGTGTACGTGGCATAAAGGACTACACAATGTTCAGCAACTTTTTGTGACGCTAAGGCCAGGCTGCTAGAGCTGAAGTAGATCTATGATTTATCCACCTTCCCCTCTGCTCAGGTGCTATGGTTAACAATTCAGCATTGTGAATGCATATTGGTGGTGATGATGCATGCCAGTGATGATGGTAGTGAAAGTGTGTTCCTAAACAGAAGTTAGGAGAAAGTGCTGCACTCAAAATACAGAAGTCTGCTGTTATAAGAAATAATTCAAACCTTCAGAGTACATCAAAACAACAATACTATTATCTTTTCTACATTAAATTTGGTAGGTAGTTGTAGGGCTACCCTAGTTGAAGCCCCTAAATAAAACGGGTCCTCTCGTTCTTTGCTGCGACCTTTTCAAGAATCTCAACCACTCTGACACACCTGTTTACATAGCTACATTGTTGGTAAAGTTAAATAAAGACCATCAGTCCATCCAGGTCAACCTTTGTGGTTGAGGGTACAATACGTACAATATCACAGAAACTTACTATAAGTAATACTTAGCACACAGCTGTAATGTTCTATTAAGGAAAACAAGCCCAAAATCATATTGTAAAGGTAAACATATTATATTATCGACATATATGTTTGGTCACAAGGCAAATATAAAATAGGTTGACAGTTGTGATTACATTAACTAGCATATAAAGTGATTAACAGTGAGGACTAAGCATACAATGGCATCTAACATCCAGGTCAGCATAAACGGTAACAAAACTGCCTGAAGTGCAACAGCAAGGAAAAATAGGATCTATTCTACCAAATTGTAGATACTATACTGCCTGTGTGTACTAATGGTGGTTATGCTAGGCTTAAACTGACTGGGTAGGCACTGTCTGTGTTTAAATAATGGGGGGATGTGCAGGGTGGTTTATGGGAGGGGCAGTCCTTAAGGTTGTTCTTCTGTCAGCTATCATTGGTGCGCTTTAAGGCTGGTTTCACACTGGGGCGGTGGCGGTAAAGCAGCGCTATATTTAGCGCTACTTTACAGTCGTTTTAGCCGCGGTATGCGGCCGCTAGCGGGGTGGTTTTAACCTCCGCTAGCGGCCGAAAAAGGGTTAAAACCCCCCGCAAAGTGCCGCTGCAGCAGCGCTTTGCCAGCGGTATTACCACGGTATCCCTGCGGTGTCCCATTGATTTCAATGGGTAGGAGCGGTATAGGGGCGGTATAGGAGCGGTGAATTCACCGCTCCAAAGATGCTGCTAGCAGGACTTCTTTTACCGTCCTGCTAGCGCACCGCTCCAGTGTGAAAGCCCTCCATTTACGGTAGATCATTTTTAACACTAAAACTGCCTAAATTAAGAAAAAATATTATATCTAGAGCTTGTGGTAAGTTATTGATATAAGTATGCTATAGATATAAAAATAAAGAAAAGAATAAAGAATGTGACAGGGAATTGGACATTTACGGTAGATCATTTTTAACACTAAAACTGCCTAAATTAAGAAAAAACTATTTTCGGGTATAATCACAAAATGAAAATGAGTGTTCAGTGTACAAGTGCCCCATAACATTAATGGACAGTAAAAAAATGCCATCTTTACAATCATCTAAAAAGATCATTGTTGGCATGCCACTGATTTTGCCAAGAGGTCAGTCTGCCATAGTTCTAGGAACCTCTGGAGGAACTCTGTTTGAGAATGGAAGCTCTAAGTCCTAATTTTTTTTAAGCATTATCATTTGAATACTTAGGATGCTCGCTTAAAGATAGTAAAAGCTATATAGAATAGAGAGTGTAGGGAAATGTGTAGCGTTGGGACAATACAGACAGGATGGGGGCTACAGATTGTATTATCTTTATCTTGGGTGTTAGTGGACTTGGTACCAACATTCTCTAGTGTATAAAAATAAATCAGTGCTTACAATGATCCTAGGCTTCATCTATGTAGGGCTTTTAAGGATGAATTCAAGGCAAATTGGTACCTACACAGATGGAATATATATAGAGCTATTTTACCTGTCAAAGGTTTTGTTTTTCCACTCATACAAATCCGATTTTTTACACAGCTCTGTCACACAGCAAAGAAGACATGATTTTCCTCTTCGGCAGTTAGATAACACTTACAGGTCTTGTCCTTCCTTCAGTGACTGGACAGTAAATGGAGAAGCAGCACACTGATGAGCAATGGAGCACATGAGCACATCAACATGACTTATTCGCTGAATGAGATAGGTCTCCCTTTCCCAGTCTGAGCTTTGTTGTACATAAGATTGTAAGATGCTGATACAAATTATAATTTAGTTACTTACAGTGCTTGCATTTAATGATGTTATAATGAATACAGAGCTGCATTTATTTAGTTGCCTAGAGCAGGGGTGTCAAACTCAATTTCATTGTTGGCCGCATCAGCATTATGATTGCCCTCAAAAAGGCCAGTTGTATCTGTAAGATTAGATGTTCAGCACATCCCCTCCCCTTACATTAGATGTCAAGAGCCACCCCACCATCAGAAGTTGAGTCCTCTACTCTCCCTAACATCACAGTGCACCCCCTTTCCTTATGCTGCTGCTGGGAAGAAGCTGGATGCATTGCTTGAAAGCAGAAAGTAAGGGTCCGGAGGAGGACCAGATGAGGGCTGGAGCTATCCTGCAGGTACAGGAGAGGTGCGAGGGCCACATGAAATGGCCTGGAGGGCCGGATTCGGCCCGCGGGCCTTGTGTTTGACACCTGTGGCCTAGACGATGGCTTAAACTGCTTCAGCATTATAAGACTCTAGCAGACATTTTTTGCATTTTTTTCCATCATTTAGGATATCTGTAACTGGCAGAATGATTGATCCTAGTAGATTTCACAAGGAGACAGGAGAATAACAGAAAATGGTGGAATGCTGTTATATTTTCAAACTTCCTTGATGTGCCTAGATATATTAAAAAAAGTTTGGGGAATGTTAAAAGTGCAATTGTTTAAATTTAAATTCAGTTTTAATAACAGTTAAATTTAAATTAACACTTCATTTAAAGTTTAAAAAAATAATGGTGGAATGCTGTTATATTTTCAAACTTCTTTGATGTACCTAGATATATTAAAAAAAAGTTAGGACGTGTTTAAAGTGTAATTGTTTTAATTTAAATTCGGTTTTTAATAACAATTAAATTAAAATTAACACTTAATTTAAAGTTTCAAAAAAAATCTCCATTGAAGTTATTAAGGCCCCTTTCATACAGACCGTTTGTTTCATCAGTTTCAAAGAAAAAACATGAAGTTTACATAATGTTGTCATCAGTTTTCCATCCATTTTTTACATCCCCCAGATAGAGTCCTTAATAACTAGAGTCCCGGAGCCATTTTTTTCATGCAAAAAATGGACCGTTTATCCGTCTACAATGGTTTTTCCTCCGATCCGTTTTTTTAAACAGAAGAAAATTAGGGCATTGATCCGTTCCAAAAAACGGATGTTGACAGAAGTTGACTGATCTAAATGGACGATCATCCATTTACATCCATTTTTCCATCGAGATGCATTGATGTCCATTTTTCATTTGCCAACGGATGGATGAAAAATGGACAAACGCTCCTCACGTGTGAAAGGGGCCTTAAGCTTTTCCTTTTCTTTTTTTTTTTAAAGAAAATTTAACCAGGGGAGAAATAATTTCTATAAAACTTTTTAACTTTTTCACCTAGGGGGTCTGTATCTTCTCCAATCATATATTATTAAATTCCATTTAACTTTAAAAACATGACTGCTCTCTATAAAGGTAGTATTTTAAAGGTGAAACCTTTGATTGTAACCTTTCCCATGTGAAGAAAAGACCCATGAACAGTGATCCAGAGACAGATACTCTGATGTAAAGGGCACACTACATGACGGATGGGCTAGTTATATCTATTTAAAGGGCAACTCCACAAAATAAGTAATGTTAACCAGTGAACCATTAGTGCTATCCTGGAGACTGAGCCTGTGCTAAAGACAACAAGAGCCATGCCACACTAGTGATCTTGTGTACCTCTCTTTTTTTGCCTTTTTTGTAAATATATGATTTTAAGCGTTTTGTTATTTCTGTTTGATATGTACAAATATATATATATATATATATATATATATATATATATATATCTGTTGATTTTGTCAACGATTTACAACTGTCCTGTGTCCTGTGCGCACTTCCTGTGTTATCTCAAGAAGCCGGATTAACCCTCCAGTTGTTATCTTTGGCCTACAGAATTATTAATGTCTATGTGGTGGACAATTGAATAAGAGGTGAGTCAGAGTAGTTTATCAAAATAAATCTGGGCAGGGCTGACACCTCTCAGTCCACAAAAATGCTGTAAAAATGTTTTGTCAGCCTACAACACGACATAAGGATGAGCGTATTTCTAGCAGAATACCAAGTATTTTTCTGTACTTGTATCATCTTCGATAAAACATGGAGAAACATGCATGCATTCCAGAGATAGACTGCATATTTTTTTCCTTTTAAAGTATCACTAAACCTTGCATTCAAATGAACATTCTAAGCCTGCATAATTAATGTGAATAGTGTCACCGGCACAAATCAAGGACATATATATGTAGCACTAATCCCTGAAGGAGCTGCTGGTTATCTTTGGGCTTACCGTTACCTTCTTGACCTCGTATGCGTCTAGGGGTTTCCCGAGGTAGATGGCCCAAAGAACTGTAGAACTGACACTGGATCCTCTTTAAGGATTTTTATTTGGTAAAATGGTAGACAAAACACAGTCTCTCAATAAAGGAATAGAGGGTATAGGTAGGAAGTTCAGGTACTCTTGGAACTGCTTGAAACTGAATGTCTCTCACCATGAAATCCAGGGAATAGCCATTTGCAACTGGATATTACAGCTATCGGATAAATCTCCTCTCAGTGAATTGAGCAGCCGATAGGTGACTCAGGTAAATGAAAAGTCTCTGCCACAGACTTGGTTGTAGAACTTGTAAATGAAAAGTCTCTGCCACAGATTTGGTGGTAACTGAAGGATAATTGAACTTAGAGAACCCTCGTACGGTACCAGTATCTTGCAGCATTCCGGCAATATCATACGAGTGTGGCTTCACTTGGTGTCCTTTCAACTTAGCTTCCAGGCTCTTGCCGAGCAGCCAGCCTTGTGCGTGGCCCTCTTCTGAAGAGTCCTCCCCTGGTTGCGTTCTCAGTTGCTGGGCCTCTCCAAAGACGAGACGGCACCGGACCACCTTGGAATCCTCCTTCCAGTTACTGGGCCTTGGGCTAGTCAGCCCCGAGACTTGGAAATGGATGGATCCGCACCCCAGGCCATAAGGGCCCCTGAGGGCTGGTCAGGAGGACCAGGACCAAACAGACAGACAGATCTTCTGGACCAGAACCCAGAAGCATGTGACCTCAGTACCTTAAGTACCTTCTCCCAGAAATCACAGCGAGACAACACACTCCCTGGTTCCGAGAGAGATTGGCACCCAATGCGTTTAACCAGACTACGTTCCTGTGCGTGCCAGAGGTGACACCGACACCTATGGCCAAGCAGAACACAATGCAATCCAGCCAAACTGGTACTGAGACCATAATTTAGGGCAATTAACCCTAAAACCCAACTGTTGTTTTAGGAACATTAAATCTATAAAAGATATAGTGCGTGCTCATTAGGAGCCCAGCGCTACATATATGTGTGAATATAGGATCTGCTGCAATTATAAGTTCCCCACTAAATAGTGTGGGACAATATTGGATGAAGGTATAAATGATAACTGCGCCAACCCTAAAAACATCTGTATCAATATACACTATGTGCTACCAACTGTGACACAACATATTTAAAAATGAACAACTATATCATACAGTGCATGTGAATACATATAAATATGTAGCTACAGTATCTCACAAAAGTGAGTACACCCCTCACATTTTTGTAAATATTTCATTATATCTTTTTATGTGACAACCCTTAAGAAATTTCACTTTGCTATAATGTAAAGTAGTAATTGTACAGTTTGTATAACAGTGTAAATTTTCTGTCCCTCAAAAAAACTCACACAGCCATTAATGTCTAAACCACTGGCAACAAAAGTGAGTACACCCCTAAGTGAAAATTTCCAAATTGGTCCCAATTAGCCATTTTCCCTCCCCGGGGTCATGGGACTCGGTAGTGTTCCAAGGTCTCAGGTGTGAATGTGGAGCAGGTGTGTTAAATTTGGTGTTATCGCTCTCACTCTCTCATACTGGTCACTAGAAGTTCAATGTGGCACCTCATGGCAAAGAACTCTCTGAGGATCTAAAAAAAAGAATTGTTGCTCTACATAAAGATGACATATGCTATAAGAAGATTGCCAAGACCCTAAAACTGAGCTGCAGCACAGTGGCCAAGACAATACAGCGGTTTAACAGGACAGGTTCCACTCAGAACAGGCCTCACCATGGTCGACCAAAGAGTGCTACCAGCATTGCTGCAGAGGTTGAAGGGGTGGGGGGTCAGCCTGTCAGTGCTCAGACCATATGTCACACACTGCATCAAATTGGTCTGCATGGCTGTCGTCGCAGAAGGAAGCCAGTTTGCTGAAGACAAGCAGACTAAGGACATGGATTACTGGAACCATGTCCTGTGGTCTGATGAGACCAAGATAAACTTATTTGGTCCAAATGGTGTCAAGCATGTGTGGCGATAACCAGGTGAGGAGTACAAAGACAAGTGTGTCTTGCCTACAGTCAAGCATGGTGGTGGGAGTGTCATGATCTGGGGCTGCATGAGTGCTGCCAGCACTGGGGAGCTACAGTTCATTGAGGAAACCATGAATGCCAACATGTACTGTGACATACTGAAGCAGAGCACGATCCCCTCCCTTCGGAGACTGGGCCGCAGGGCAGTATTCCAACATGATAACGACCTTAAACACCCCTCCAGGATGACCACTGCCTTGCTAAGGAAGCTGAGGGTAAAGGTGACAGACTGGCCAAGCATGTCTCCAGACCTAAACCCTATTGAGCATCTGTGGGGCATCCTCAAATGGAAGGTGGAGGAGCGCAAGGTCTCTAACATTCACCAGCTCCTTGCTGTCATCATGGGGGAGTGGAAGAGGACTCCTGTGGCAACCTGTGAAGCTCTGGTGAACTCCATGCCCAAGAGGGTTAAGGCAGTGCTGGAACATAATGGTGGCCACACAAAATATTGACACTTTAGGCCCAATTTGGACATTTGATTGGCTGGAGAGATTCCAAGAAGCGATCGGGAGCTTTTCGTTAGCCACTGGTACCACCCATCAAGAGACTGCATATTTGCGTACTGTCGGCATCTAGGTGGTCAATGCGGTCAATGTTCATCTGGTTTCTTAGTATTCTCAGTTGAAGCTTGTCAGGCCCATGGTTTTGACAGCAGCAGCTTTTACAGCTGCTGTACTTACACAGCAATCCCCAAGGATTATTTGACAGTGGGAAATTGCCAAGAAGTGCTGGGGGGTGAGTGTCAGCGGGGCAGAAGGACACGTCCTGTGTATTTAAATAATTTTATTTGGGCATATGTAGTGAATCCAGTGTCCACATGTCAGGAGTGTAACACTCTTGTTCCATGGCAGCTGCTGATCTCATTCCAGCATACCGGTTTTGCCTGAGCTGCACTCTCCCTGTCTGTGATCTGCAGGTGATTAGTGTAGACAGATTCTGGGTGGAGTCCAAACCTGTTTTAAGGCTGCAAAGCCCTTAGTGTCATGCTTGTGATAGTGTTTTCAACACGCATTTCAAGCTCCCTGTTTACCTGCCTTGTTCCTGTGAAAGAGATCAGACTTATAGACCAGTTGCTATAGTAGTTGTGTGACTACCACTGACCAGCAGGACAGGTACACAGGCAGTCACCCTGGCGGATGAAGAAGGCTCACCTGAGGTGTGGAGTCTAAGTACTAACCAGGAGGTGAGCAAGCCGGGGTCCAGTAGTGGAATAGCAGGTTAGGATCAAACAGAAGCATAGTCAGTAAACAAGCCAAAGATTCAACGAGTAGCTGTAGGTCGGAATCAGGCAGAATCATGGTCGAGGATCAAGCCAAGGGTCGATAACGTGTGGTAGCAAAATATGGACGGCAGCAGGGAAGACACTGGCTGAAGAGAGCACAGTAATCTGGCAAACAGGAAGTGCAGAGACATGGCTTAAATCAGGAAGTTCATGGGATGGTTCAGGGTTCAGGGTTCAGCAGAAGTTAAAGCACTGCCTTGTGCTTTACCTTCTGCTGAACCCTGAACCATCCCATGAACTTCCTGATGTCCAGTGGATCAGACAGGGTGCTGTCCAGGATCTCTGGTAGCTCAGCGAGTCATTGCCACACACAGCAGAGGTCCCAGCTTCAAGTCCAGGCCTTGACAGTTAGTTTGGAAAAAAAAAAACAACACATATACACAAATGTCATGGGAAATTGCCAACATTTTCTGACCCATATGATCACTTCTTTTTTTTTTTTTTTTTTACTGACTCCCTTATAATTCAATATATGTTGCAATTTTTCTTATATTCCACTGAAATATTGAAAGTATTAAAGAACGGAACAATTACAAGATATTTTGCAGATACAGCTGATGTATACAAAGCATAGAAAGTTCTATTTCAGATCTTTTGCTGATTTGACTGATAATGACTTCTTAAGATAATGACTATTTCAAGATGCAAAGCTCAACATAACAAAGTGTACATATACCATTGAATATTGTTTTTCTCTCATTACCACTCGACGATTTCCTGCAGAGTCGGCAGAATTCTGGGATTCGTGTTCATAAATAATTCCATTAAAGACGTTTTGTGTATGGCTCATTATTAGAACAGTACATTTAAAAAATTTAATTACACAAAGGAATAATTTAGCTTTTGTAATATAGTCGTTAAAATATGCCAAAGCTGAGCCGTTGGTATAAAAATATGCTTTCTTTAAAATCAAAAAATAAATCCAAATTAGGATCTTCAGCAGTGTTCAGTGGATGTGAAACATTTGTACCAAAAGTCTACAATGTCTTTCTACAAAGCAAAGGTTAAAAATGATTAAAAAAAGGAGAAAAGTCACAAAATTAAATCTGACCTCCGGACAAACACATAAAAACACAGATGACATATGATATTATTTTGTAAAAAGTATTGGGATGCCTGCCTTTACACGCACATGAACTTTAATGGCATCCCAGGCTGATGCCGCGTACACACGATCGGATTTTTCATCGGAAAAACCTTGGATGGTTTTTCCAACAGAATTCCACTCAATTTTCACACGAAAGTTCTCTGAACTTTCGACCGTCAAGAACGCGGTGACGTACAACACCACGACGAGCTGAGAAAATGAAGTTCAATGCTTCCGAGCATGTGTCAAATTGTTTCCGAGCATGCGTTGGAATTTTGCGCGTTGGAATGTTTTATAAATATAGCCCTTAGTTTTGCAAGCAGGAATGCGTGAAATTTAACTTGAATTGTTAAAGTGTTATTGTTTAAAAAAAAAAAAAAATCTGTTTTAATTTCTATAAATACTTGAAATAAAAACTGCTTGCTTATATTACTTCACAGTAATCCATCCGATTCAGACCTAAAACTCCCATTTTTGCAGCGCAGGTTTGAATTTGACTGCTTTTCCTTGGGCAACACAGACATTTTTTGTTTCAGAAACTTTGATAACTAAGGCGCACTTTCACTTTATTGAGTGCTGAGTGCCGAGTTCTCCAAGTTCTGCAGAATGCATGGCGGATTTTAAAGCATTTTTTTTCCTTTCGATCAGTGTCCACCTATCTGAACAAATGCTAAGAATACATGACAGAAGATAAAACTGCAGATACCTTCATTCTGCCTCTCTGAACACATCTGCCTCACCTGAAGAGAAAGTTTCCAAAATTGCGTGTGAACATTTGGAGAGAACAGAGCAGGTTTTCATTACAAATCCATCTTTGACTACAGCAAAATTTTAAAAGAATCTAAAAAGAACCATTTGATGGAAAGAACGCTTAGATCCCCTGTTTTTTGTAGTAACTTGGAGGAGTCCCAACTTCCTTCGCCATTTTTGTAAGGCTTTGTTCAACTTCTGTTTAGGACATGTATGGACTGTGCTTGAAGGACCTATTTATACTAGAAGTTGGTTGGATGGGTGCTGGGATTGCCTCTGGACGTTGCTCGCTTGTAGGGCAGAGGGGATGTAGGAGGCATTCTTTATGATCCTTCAACTATGCTCCAATGGTGTCAAGTAGCAAGCACCTCATCATTTCATTCATACTGTAGGAATATGTTCACTGTCTGTCTATCTATCTATCTATCTATCTATCTATCTATCTATCTATATCTATCTATCTATCTATCTATCTATCTAACTATCTATCTATCTATCTATCTATCTATCTATCTATCTATCTATCTATCTATCTATCTATCTAATCTAATCTATCTTTGTGATTGGGCAGTAGCTAAATGGGGGGCTCAAAATTTCTCCCACACAGGGATGAGTAAATCTTTTGCCTGGGTCAGTTTATGGAATAATGAGCAAATTTCAAAGTTTGCAGACTTTGTGGTGAATCCCATTAATGTATATCTTGGGAGGGGGTGGGGGGGCAAGACACTTTACCGAGATGGTCCAAGGGGCTGGGTATCAGTTGATCACTTTGATTGGTCACACATGGTATTGTTTACAGTGCTGATCCCTCCCCTTCCCCTTACAACAGGGGAATGAGAGAAATTAAGTATTTGAAAATGGGGAGGGAATTAATGGATCAGCAACTACAGATCTCAGTGGTTGGCAACTTATGAGCTAAAGGGGGCCACATATGCCGCCCCCAACATCACCAAAGGGACGCACATAATGTTCAGTTTATGTAATGCTTCAGAGGACTATCAGAAGCTGCAGACCTCATAGAGGAAATGAGGGTCAAAAAGTGTGGAGATGCTAAATTTTTGGCTGGGGATATTCTACAGAAGACAATATGAAACTGGAAACATGCTACATAAGGCTAGTAGAGATCAGTGCTATTACCCAAATCAATATTCCTACTACAGATTGCTGAGGTCGGGGGGACGTATATCATAAACCAAAGGGCTACAGGTTGGGCACCAAGGATGTAGAGGCAGTGGCCACATTTTTAAAAATGTCCAAAACAGCTTGTTTGGCTGGACTTCTGTGGATCGCAAGAGTGCAATTTGTTCTGCACTCTTGTGACCTGTTTTCAGAAGACAGCAGGCCGAAGCCTGCTGTCGGCTGACATCACAGAGTCGGTCCAGGCTCGGGCAAGATCGCTAGTCGGGATCCGGCCACATGCCCCCACCGGCACCTGGCTCAGCCTCTCAGTGAGTCGCTGAGAGCCTGAGCTGGCCGCTCCCGCCCCCCTCCACAGCTCAGCACTCCAGTGTGTGAGGGGTGGCAGAGCAGAGAGCTGTGACAGACAGTCACCATCTCTCTGCTCACAGAGCTCTGAGAACCGAGAGACTGGCGGTCTTTGATTGCTCATTTCTTCAGACTGAGCCCTCGGTTCCGGAAAGAAGTTCTGAAGTTTCGGCACGGTAAGTCGGACCTTCAGAGCACATGCGCCGCTGATGTCAGCGGCTGCATGTAGGGTGATTATCTTCTAAACCGTGCAGGCTTAGGAGGTATTCCTTTTACCTAGAGGTAAGCCCTTTTTCATGCTTACCTGTAGGTAAAAATCACAACGCAGGGTTTACAATCGATTTGTCAAATTGAGTCAAGTATTAAAGTTAATGAAGAGAAATTAAAGTGGTTATAAACCCCAGTCTTGGAATCTGAGCAAAGCAAATATATCTGTAGTATTTACTTATCTTTTTCCAAAGCTTAAAGTGTTGTTTCTCTCTTGTAGACATGTGCGATTAGTTTCCTATGAATCGAAAATTTGTACGGATTTCCGTAAATTCATACATTCGCGAGGATCCGAAATACGAATTGCTATGCTTCCGAATTTTGTACGAAATTTTGTTTACGAATTTCGGATCCAAATTCCTAACGAACATTCGTAATTTTTTTTACGAAAAGTTAACAAACCTAAAAGTTAAAAACCCAGGTCAACACAACACAGGGATGGTGGGAGCCCCTCATAATGATAAATTCATCATAACGAACATTCGTAATTGTTACAAAAAGTTAACCATTGCACATAACTGGAAAGTATTACGTTTATTATTTTAGAAAAAAATAATTCCAGCCTTTAAAACCGCTCTTATGCCCCGTACACACAAGCGGAATTTCAGGAAAAAATTTCAGGAAAAAACATCCAAGATTTTTCCAACAGAATCCTGCTCAAGCTTGGCTTGCATACACACGGTCACACAAAAGTACTTTGAACTTTCGACCATCATGCATACACACGGTCACACAAAATTTCTCTGAACTTTCGACCATCAAGAACGCAGTGACGTACAACACTACGATGAGCCGAGAAAATGAAGTTCAATGCTTCCGAGCATGCGTCTAATTGTTTCTGAGCATGCATAGGAATTTTGCCCGTCGGAAATTGCTACAGACGAAAGCATTTTCGGATAGGAACATTTTCCGACCGAAAAATAGAGAACCTGCTCTCAATCTTTTGCTGGCAGAAATGCCACCAGCAAAAGTCAGATGGAGCATACACACAGTCGCATTTTCCAACCAAAAGCTCACATCGGTCTTTTGCTGGCGGCATTTGCGATCGTGTGTACGCGGCATTAGTTGTGGGCCAAGCATACCTAAAATTTTCTTCTATATTCTCCTGAAAAAATTATCGTTGACATGCAACGTAGAGAAATTCCAACCCCTACCAGAAGAATATATTGAGCTGTTCATACAGGACTGAGAGTAATCCATATTTAAGGTGGCTAGATGGAAGGAATCAATTGATGTGATATTCACGTGCTAAGGCCTGTGATTTCTTACTTTTTTATGTGTTAAAACACAAACATGTTCTGAGACAATTAAATAAATGCAATACATTTTTATTACTCAAAAATGTTTTTTTGGGTACCTCCGTAGTCTCATGTGCTTGTTTATTACAAATGTGCTTTGAATAGAAGAGAAATTAAAACGTATACATTAAAAATATTGCAATAATGTCTAATTCTTAAATCTTTCTATTAATTAATAGAACGACTGGGACCTCCACTGGACATCAATCTTGAAGCCATAAACTGCACAGCATTCAGTGTACAATGGAGAATGCCCCGACAACATGCAAGCACCCTCAATGGCTATACTGTAAGTAATCAAATTAGTAATGGCGTATTTTACATGGCAGGAAGGATCACACACTTGCTGAAGGAAATTTTTTTTTTTTTTCGATAAGCTGTGTGAAAAAAATGCAACTAATACATAAGATACCATGGGTGTAATTAAAGCTGTGATAGGCCAAAGAGCCATTATAGTGCTTAGGACATACAGAATGCCGCTTGAGCCTATTCTTCCTCCTTCCAGATTTTCCTTCATTCTCCTCTGCTTCTCCCACCTAAAGGCTTAAAGGGGTTTAGCTTGTATGAGAGCAGTGTGTACATAAAGCTTTTACAAATCATTTGCAAAGTTTTCACCAGCTTTTTAGAAGCCTTAAATAACCCCCAAAATGAGCTGAAGGTTTCTGTCTCCCCTTTATCAGCACTGTGAAAGCCATCAGCCAACACTTTGCGTAGCTGGTGGTTCTTGGCAAAGCTTCCTCTACACACATTGCTCTTATACAAGCTGAAGCCCATGTGAAAAAGGCCTAAATGTCCAGTAAAAAAATAAAAAAAAAATTAAAAATGAAAAAAAAAAGTATAATAATATGTGGTATACATATGAAATGTATACCAAACGAAAGCTTTATGTCTTTAAGAAAATATAAAATGAGTTAGTATGCAAATTAGTCATAGAGTTTTTCTTAAAGTGGAACTATAGGCAAAACTCTTTCCTGGTGCATCCATGGTAGCATACTAGTGACAGGCTCCGCCTTTGGCTCCTCCCTTAGGACAGTGAATATTATAAAAGAAAAGGTTAAGGACTCCACCATCATTCCCTTTTTTTTTCCTTATACAATGGTCAGTGAAGGTCACAATAGTCCTTACCTCTGCTCTATGCAGCTTCCGTCTGGGTTCAGCCTCTCCCAGATGCAGTCCTCAGTCCTGGGCAGCTAAATGCACTGATAGTGTGAGGAGTCTTTGGGGACAACAGCAGTCTCCTAACCAGAAGCGTTTTGCTGAGCTTTTGACATATGGTGTCTGACAGACCTGGGGTCCGGTGAGCATCATGCTAATGCTTTTCTTTTTATTATTATTATTTCTCCTCTGTGTCTCTCTCTTCCCCTTTCTAGCACCTTTTCCCAGTCCTTCCATCAGGCCTCTCTTCCTTAGGGCTGGCGCACGCATGTCTCTGGTTCTTATGTGCGGCTTCCTGCGTGTTCGAGCTGCGCCTGCGTGGGCATTCCGGAAGTCGCCGGAGACACAGGTAGGGCAGGTCCAGGCGGGCCTCTGCTCATGCATGCGCGATGTCTGCGAGGCCATGGTGGCCATCTTGGTTAGGGGCAAAGGGGGACAATTTTTGCCAGGTGAGTACCCTTCTCCTGCTATATAGACATCATTGTTCACGCAGTATTACAGCCTTCTATCTCCTAGAGAGTTGCCTATGGCCAGAGCTCCTGTAGGCAACTTCTTTTGCCTGTGTGGTAGGTCTTCTTTTGTTTTCTTTTTTTTTTCCCAAAGTCCTTATAACTTATAAAAAAAATATATATATATATATATATATATATATATATATATATATATAACAATTGTGTATGTATGTGTGTAGGTGTGTATATGCATGTATATATGTATAGGTAGATTTTATATATATATATATATATATATATATATATATATATATATATATATATATAATATACACACAATTATTTTCCTAAAAAAAAAAGAGTGGAATAGCTGTCTCCTTTTCTTTAGTTGCTTATCTCTATCTTTTTTTCAGCTGCTCTCCCTGGCCTTAAGGTCTGGAGTCAGTAGCCACCTGACTAAGACCCCCACTATATGTAAAAAAATAGAAAAAAAAATATATTATAATTAAAAGTGCGCATCAACGCTGGCAACAGTTTTTTTTTCCCCAGCCCTTTACGCCCGAAGAAGTCCAAGGGGACATCAGGGCATCTGCATGAATCCATCAAGGTCAGCCCAGACCACTGCGGTCAGTCATTCAGGCCACAATCAAATGGGGGGGGCAGAGATCCATCCACTGCTCATCCCACTCTCCAAGCCCCAGAAATGTTGGGCTTGCGCCACTGTCCCTATGTCTGAGAGTTTGGTTTGCAAGAGCTGTTTCGAAGATTATGCCGCTGACAGGGAATCAGAAGGTCAACAGGTAACAGATTTGTTGAAGAAGGTTGTCAAGAATTCCTTTTCTGAATTGATGGTCTCTCTACTCTCTCAGCAAATACCTCAATGTAGTCAAGAGGAGAAAGCAGAGCCAGGAGCTCCTGGCCCATCCATGAGGGATTCTGGCCTCCCTATTTGGAGCGAACCTCTAAAACATTAACAGACAAAGTTATGTCTGGGGAATAATCCGATGATTCAGACTCTACTGGGTTTAGCTTGGCTCTGGTTCAACCCTACATTCAAACTATTGGCTGGAAAGAGGTGAAGAAAGCCACATAAAAAAAAAAGGTTAAAAGTTATTGTCCCTTTTTTAGGGAAAAACGTTTGTCCTTCCCTCTAATGGATGAGGTTGAGGGCCTCATTGAAGAAGAATGGAAGAAAACGAAGAAAGGGTTCGCTCTAGAGCATCTCAATAAATTAAAGCCATAGTTGAAGCCATGGGCGGCAGACGCAGCATCCAAGCAAAGTTGTCGTAAGATTCTCTTTTGAAGGCAAAGGTCACTTTGGTGAAAAGCTTGAAAAAGCTAGTTTTCCATGTAACGGGTGGAAAGACAAGCCTTCTGCCTCAACACAGAAGAATGAGGAAATCCAGTTTTTTTTTCCATCCAAGATCCATCTTGCAATGACACAAAAAGGGGGTTCTTCCCAGCCCTCAGGACAACTCTAAGTCCTTTTTGACTCAGGGCCTTCCCAGTTGATCCAGGTTGGTGCCATCCTACAACTCTTCTCCTAAATCTGGCAGCCCTGATGCAGAGACCTCTGGGTGGTGTCTACATTTACCCACCTGGTTTAGCTAGTTATTTATCACTAGTATGCTGCCATGGATGCACCAGGAAAATGGAAAATTGTTTCATACTTACTGTAATTTTCTTTTCCTGGTGCATATCCATGGCAGCATACGCACCCTCCCTCGGTATTCTATATTATGGAGAATGATGGGGGAGTCCTTAATCTTTTCTTTTATAATAATATTCACTGTCCTAAGGGAGGAGCCAAAGGAGGAGACTATCACTAGCATGTTGCCATGGATATGCACCAGGAAATGAAAATGATGGTAAGCATGAAACAATTTTCATTTTTTTTTTCCATTTCGGATAGAGCAAGAGAGGGTTATAACCCCGTCAGTTTCTTTTTTTCCATCTCTGTCCCATTGCGGAGATTTCCCTTGACTTTCTGTCTCATAGCCAAACAGGAAGAGAGAGGAAGTCCCTGCAAATTAAGGGAATTCCTTGGAAACGCCCAGGCCACCAGAATTAGTGTCCCATTGGCAGATTTCCCCTTTATTACCTACAAACTGGTAGGATGAACCTCCTTAACAGGGGCACAGACAGCAATGAAAAACTGACACACATTCAAATCCTTCTCTACTCTATCCAAAAATAAAAGAATAAAGGTTTTGCCTTTAGCTACAGTGCATTGCAAAAGTATTCACCCCCCTTGGCTTTTTACCTATTTTGTTACATTACAGCCTTTAGTTCAATATTTTTTTAATCTGAATTATATGTGATGGATCAGAACACAATAGTCTAAGTTGGTGAAGTCAAATTTTAAAAATATATACATAAAACTATTTTTCAGAAATAAAAAAATTCTAATTGGAATGTGCGTCTGTATTCACCCCCTTTGTTATGAAGCCCATAAAAAGCTCTGGTGCAACCAATTACCTTCAGGAGTCACATAATTAGTGAAATTATGTCCACCTGTGTGCAATCTACGTGTCACATGATCTGTCATTACATATACACACCTTTTTGAAAGGCCCCAGAGGCTGCAACACCTAAGCAAGAGGCACCACTAACCAAACACTGCCATGAAGACCAAGGAACTCTCCAAACAAGTAAGGGACAGTGTTGTTGAGAAGTACAAGTCAGGGTTAGGTTATAAAAAAATATCCAAATCTTTGATGATCCCTAGGAGCACCATCAAATCTATCATAACCAAATGGAAAGAACATGACACAACAGCAAACCTGCCAAGAGACGGCTGCACACCAAAACTCACGGACCGGGCAAGGAGGGCATTAATCAGAGAGGCAGCACAGAGACCTAAGGTAACCCTGGAGGAGCTGCAGAGTTCCACAACAGAGACTGAAGTATCTGTACATAGGACGACAATAAGCCGTACGCTCCATAGAGTTGGGCTTTATGGCAGAGTGGCCAGAAGAAAGCCATTACTTTCAGCAAAAAACAAAATGGCACGTTTTGAGTTAGCAAAAGGCATGTGGGAGACTCCCAAAATGTATGGAGGAAGGTGCTCTGCTCTGATGAGACTAAAATGTAACTTTTTGACCATCAAAGAAAACGCTATGTCTGGCGCAAACCCAACACATCACATCACCCAAAGGACACCAACCCCACAGGGAAACATGGTGGTGGCAGCATCATGCTGTGGGGCTGTTTTTCAGCAGTCGGAACTGGGAAACTGGTCAGAGTTGAGGGAAAGATGGATGGTGCTAAATACAGGGATATTCTTGAGCAAAACCTGTACCACTCTGTGTGTGATTTGAGGCTAGGATGGAGGTTCACCTTCCAGCAGGACAATAACCCCAAACACACTGCTAAAGCAACACTTAAGTGGCTGAAGAGGAAACGTAAATGTAAATGTGGTGGAATGGCCTAGTCAAAGCCCAGAAAATCTGTGGTTAGAATTAAAGATTGCTGTTCACAAGCGCAGACCATCCAACTTGAAGGAGCTGGAGCAGTTTTTGGAAGGAGGAATGGGCAAAAATCCCAGTGGTAAGATGTGACAAGCTCATAGAGACTTATCCAAAGCAACTTGGAGCTGTGATGGCCGCAAAAGGTGGCTCTACAAAGTATTGACTTTAGGGGGGTGAATAGTTATGAACATTGACTTTTTCTTTTATTTGGTCCTATTTGTTGTTTGCTTCACAATAAAAAAAAAAAAAAAAATCTTCAAAGTTGTGGGCATGTTCTGTAAATTAAATGATGCAAATCCTCAAACAATCCATGTTAATTCCAGGTTGTGAGGCAACAAAACCCGAAAAATGCCAAGGGGGTGAATACTTTTGCAAGGCACTGTATACTTTAACTCTCAGTGTAAAACCGCTAAATACATTCCAGGTACATCAAAACAAAAGATGTTCAATCTCTAGCAGTTTGTTTTCTTTCTAAGCCCTGGTTCACACTGATGTGACAATCGCTCTGACTTAGAAAAAGGTTCCTGCACTACTTTTGGTACGACTTGCATTGACTTCTGTTGAAGAAGTTGCATGCAAGTCGTGCCAAAGTTGCATTGGGGTGCGACTTTGAAGTCGCTGGCAGTGTGAACCCGGGCTAAAGCAGTAGAAAAGCCTGACCCTTACCAGCAGTTGCACAGTGGGACGTGTGGGGAAGCCATGGTCTGTCTGCAGAGGTCTGACACGAGAATTGCCTTGATGTTTGACAGAATCCTTTTCTCTTTATGCACCTGGAATGTATTTAGCTTATTTAAACTGAGAGTGAGTTCCATTGGGTTCAGGTTAACTGATGCATGCTAAATTTAAAGGGGTTGTAAACCCTCTTGTTTTTTCACCTTAATGCATTAAGGTGAAAAAACACCTGGCGGTCACCGGCCCCGGGGTCCCGGATCTTGATTGGCTAGATTGATAGCAGCGCAGCCATTGGCTCCCACTGCTGTCAATCAAATTCAATGATGTGGGCGCCAGGGGGGCGGGGCCGAGTCCGACATTCGTATCTGTTGACGTAAATGCTGGACTTGGTAGCGTGCCCGCAAGGTAACCCCCTCGGGAGATCGCTTCTCCTAGGGGGTAATCTGATGCGGGGAGGAGCCACTTGGGGATCTAGGGTTGCCACTTTTTCTTCAAGCCAAACCCGAACACTTTAGTGGTGCACAGTACATTTTTTTTTGTTTTTGTATACACTATAGGATTGTAACAGACCTGGGACACCTTTGGGCACTCCAAAAAGAATAGTAATGCAGCGTGCATAGTGCCCCCTCACCCTAAGGTCAAGCCCTGTTCAGAGCCACATTCCTATCTGAATAATGTGTGCGGCTTATAGGTGGACTGAAAACCCGGACACATGATTCAAAACCTTGACTGTCCGGGTGAATCCTGGACAGGTGGCAACCCTAAGGGGACCCCAGAAGAGGACAACTCTGTGCAAAACGAGCTGCACAGTGGAGGTAAGTATGATATGTTTGTAAAAAAAAAAAAAAAAACAATCCTTTACAATCACTTTAAGTTGGACATTTAGGCATCGATGTCCTGTGCTCATGAAGAGCAGTGTGTAGAGAAAGCTTTTACAAAAGCATTTACAAAGCTTTCTGGAAGCCTTTAAATTCCCCTTAGCTTCAGTTTGTGGATGTTGATCAGGGATCTTAATGGGAATTGCGACTGTCAATTCAAACACGCTGCTATTGGGCCTTCCACAAGGCTCAAGTAGTGCTTCAAGTATTTCTAAAGAAAGCTGCTGGAAGCTGGCTGAAAGCTTTATAAATGTTTTGTAAAAGCATGCTGTACACATTGCTCTTATAAAACCCTGAGTGTATAAAGCCTAAACAAGCTTTTAGCAGGGAAGTGCAAAATTGTGTTATACCAAGGGGTCCTCATACTTTTATAAAAAGGGACAATTTTGTCAGCCTGTTTTGGGACCAGAATGTGTCCAGTAGAAAAAAAAAAAAAAAAAAAAAAAAACCTGCGTCAGAGGTAATTTGGAGTAATAGAATTCATGGCATCATTAGTCAGTGAGATTATTAACCGCTTGCCGACCGTAAACAGTACATATATACGGTGGCAAGGCGGCTCTCCTATGCAAAATCAGGTACAGGTACTGGTATGTGATTTTACACTTCTGGGTCTGAGGTGTCGGGGGCCCACGGCGTAGATCGAGTCCTCCGGACCCGCTGCTTGGTTCCTGCTGTGTCCAATGACAGCGGGAGCCAATCAGCGGGTCCGGAGGACTCGATCTACGCAGAGGACCCGCCAATCGTTCCCGAGAGTAAACAAGGATCCTGCAATAGAAGTGTTTTTCTTTTTCTTCGTTTTGTCAATAAAAAAACAAGGATCCTGATGCTAAGCAGGAACACGGATCTCTGCCTTCCCACAGTAAAAGCACACCCACCAGTGTTAGCAAGCACTTTCTAGGAACACATTTAACCCTTCCACTTTATTACTGTAATATATAATGTACAATGTGTGTGTTTCTGTAATATAATTGTGCCAAATAGTTTCATTATAGTGCGGCTCTGCGCTTCTGTGACCCGCCGGAGCTCTCTTCCCTGCAATTATATTACAGAAACACACACATTGTACATTATATTCTACTGTAATAGAGTGGATTATATGATTTTACAAGCATTTTAAACTAGGGCTTTTTTTCGGGGTAGGGCTTCTATTCCAGCCCTGCTGGAAAATAACGCTAGGTCTTATTTTTGGGGTGTGTGGGCAAGTCCGTTCATTTTCAAAAGTCCCGCGGACTTTTGGCCGGCGGATTATCCGCCGGAGAAGTCCGTGCGTGTGTGGGCAAGTCCACACGCTCGGAAAGTCCAGCGGACCCAGCTGGAAAGTCCGGCGGGATTGTCCGCTGGAATCAGGGACACCTATCAGCAAAAGTATGCAGGCATAGGACACACCTCTTGCCACACCCCCTTAAAGAAGAATTGTACAAAACAAGATTTGTTAAACCCACAAGTGTTTTTTTTACCACTACTATTCCTTTATATTGGCTTTTTGAATTTACAAATGCAGCAATTTAGAAATCAGATGAAAGGTTTAGCGCTGGAAAAAACATTTTGATAGATAAAAAAGTGAATTTTATATACAACTATATAGATCAGAGCAAAATGAGGGACAAATGAGGAGGAATGAGGTACATTGCTCCAAATCAGGGACAGTCCCTCGAAATCGGGGACAGTTGGGAGCTATGCATAATATGATGTTTTTATTACAAATGATGTGAGCAAACTGCAGTTCCTCTTTACCCCTAGCTGGGAATGTTAGGCCTAGCTCTTTCAAAGAATGGAAGCTTTTGTAAATTTTGATCCTTCAACTTTTCTGCTAACATCTTAAATTTACAAAAAAAAAAAACGATTGACCTCTACCAAGTTAATGATGTGCACTAGTCTTGTTTCAATCCATCAGTCCTACAAGTGGACTTGCCATTGAAAGCAGTGCCCAGCATGTTTTATAGGCACAGCTGATTGGTCGGGCCCATATCCTCATCTTTCTCTGTTTCTCTTGGGCCACATATTTAAAACCCATCTGCATAAACTACGGACTCCCGACAAGATTTAACAAGAAACAAAACAATGAGAGACAAGCTTAATAAATTTTCCGCAAGAAGCGGCCATAAAAATTAATTGTACGCGGCCCACGGGTATTGGAATTTTAGAGGAAGTGAGAGACCAATTACTTCTATTGATGAAAAATTAAATCATAAATTACGGGTGCTTGAAGTTAAATGCACACGGGATGAAAATTCTTAATGGCGCTGGCTGGAATGGAAAAGGTGTTTTGCCAGCAAGAATCATTAAACGCTGCTGCGTATTTTTTAGATCGAATCTGAAAGATGTGTTATGTGGACCCCTGTCATTTATTGAAACCGAAAATGAGTTTATCCTCCTGAGATAATGCTGGAGAGGAGATTGGGGTCCCAATAGGCTGTCCTGCTATGCTTTGATGACAATTTCCACCTAATTAGTAACAATGGGATGGACAGACTAATCAATAAGAGGATGTAGCTGGAAAGAGATGGGAGAGAGATGAACGCAGGAACAGCAGTGTCTCTAATAGACAGTCAACACGTTTTTTTTTTTGTTTTATCTGTAGATTTGGCATGCGTAGGATTGTTGTTGTCACCTTTTGTTGGAATAGTAAAGCTTCATTAAACATTATTTACGGGGAAAAAAAAAAAAAAAAAACTGCCCTAAAAATGAACAAGCAAACTTTTTATTTACTAAAACTGGAGTGCAAAATCTGGTGCAGCTCTGCATAGAAACCAATCAGCTTCCAGGTTTTATTGTCAGAGCTTAATTGAACAAGCTGAAGTTAGAAGCTGATTGGCTACCATGCACAGCTGCACCAGATTCTGAGTGCTCCAATTTTAGTAAATCTCCCCCTCTGGCTGTACTGAGGTTGAACTGCTGAAAGTTGGGTCATTTTATTTTTTATGGTGAAGTTAGATCACCAAAACCATTAGAAGTTAAAGGGTAACTCCAATTTTGTGGGTAAAAAAAAATAGCAAATAAAAAGAAAAATAATATATCATATACAATTGCTACACAAGCCATATTGTAGTTGAATGTTATTAAAAAATAATTTTCCTTTTCAATCTAGAATTTTCTGTTAAATTCAATACAATATGGCTACCTGCAGTCCTCCTGTACAAGTTTGGTGTACAGAACACCTCAAGAAATCTGATTTCCTGCTTGTGTGATTGGCTCACTGCTTTTTCCTGAAGTCTGCACTAAGATACAAGTCATATTTCAGGCATCCTCTGTAATAAAATTTCATTTTTGGTGAGCTACTCCCAAAAGGGATGCTGACACTGCAACGTTCCTCATTAGAACGCTGCAAGTGCACCAGCTGACTAATAATGAAAAAGTCACTCCTATTCAGATTCACTTTGCACATTGACATAATCAAACATACAGCTTTTTCTTCAGAGCAGAAACAGGTAGGAATCTGCAACAAAGTTGGTTAATAGCCTTGAAATGCACATTGATGACCCAAGGGGATTGTTTTTTCTCTTAACAAAAGTCTAGCTACTCTTTAATGTTCCATTATGTGTCCACAATCCGTATGGGCTACTGCATTTTTCAGGTTTCATTTCTTTTTTTGCCTTGCCATATTACCGTATATACTCGAGTATAGGCCGTCCCGAATATAAGCCGAGGCCCCTGATTTACCACAAAAAAACTGGGAAAAGTTATTGACCCGTGTATTAGCCGAGGGGGGGAAATGGAGCAGCTACTGTAAGTGGAAAAGAGTGTCAGCAAATGCCCATCTGCATGTCCCCTGTGTCCTATACAACCCCCCGTGTCCCCAGTGCAGCCTACCTGTGCCGATCGATCCGGTGTCCCACTGTCCCGTGTCCCTCGGGGGCCGCTGTCCGGTGTCCCTCGGGGGCCGCTGTCCGGTGTCCGGTGTGCGGTGTCCGGTGTCCCTCGGGGCCGCTGTCCGGTTGTCCTGGCGATCAGCGTACACGCTGAGGCGCCAGGCGCCATTACAGGTTTGAAAGCCGCGCCTCCTCCTCCTCCTCGTTCGTGATAGGAGGAACACTCGGTTTTCCCAGCAGTCAGTGTGCAGTGTTCCGCCTATCACGGACTGTCTCTCATCCTCGTCCATGAGATGCGAATGACAGAACATCCGTGATAGGCGGAACACTGTACTGCTGGGAAAATTAGTGTCTGCCTATCACAGACGGGCGGGAGGAGGCGGCGCGGCTTTTGAACAGTGCCGTCTGTCTACATGACAAGCTGTTCATGTAGTCAGAACGCACTGACTCGAGTATAAGCCGAGAAGGGGACTTTCAGCCCTAAAAAAAGGGCTGAAAATCTCGGCTTATACTCGAGTATATACGGTACTGTACAGTTGACCTGTCGTTAATGATTATTCCTTTCATTATTATCAGCATTACCAAATTATGACAAGTATTTAGATTTTTGTGCCTAAATTAAAGAGACCCTGTCATGTTGCCGATTCAGGGCTAAGTGACAGAGCCACTTGGTGTCAGAGCCAAGACAAAGTTGATCACGTCACAATTATCCTCATGTCACATTTACACCCAGGCATTGATCTAGCTCACCAATCCATCTCTAATAACTTTTGTTCAGAATTTGATGATCTGGGGATACCCAAGTTTTGCAGGGGAGCAAATGTCATACACACCCGATGCCTATACACATACATGAACTAGGGTGACCAGACATCCCCGGTTTCCGGGGACAGTCCCCGGATTGAGGACACTGTCCCCGGACCAAGTCTGTCCCCGGTTTTGTCCCCGGATTGGAAGTTGAACAGGAGCTGGGGCAGCCTGTGCAGAATAAAAAATAAATAAAAAAATCTGAATTGCACCCTCCCTCCTCTGCCGCTCCTACTAGCTTATGGGGGTTTATTTTTTTCCATTATCTGTGCCCATTTCTGATGATCATGTTCTGGTCGGAGCGGAGGGACTATTTCTTCAGTATTAGGCACATGCTCATTCAGCTCCGCTCGCATGTTCTTCTGCCATGGCTCAAGTCCCGGCCAGCCACCTGCCTGTTTATCTCCTTGCCTTCCCTGGTGGAGTGATCTTCCTCTGCTCCCCACCCAGTAGTACCTGGGACCGTAGAGTAAGAATTTACAGGCTGTGAGGCGGGCGGCGGCGGTGGAGATGGGCAAAGAGTCGCCAATTGCTGCCATTACTAGTAAAAAAAAAAAAATATGTCCCTGGATTTAATTTAAAAAATCTGGTCACCTTAACATAAACCCTGATGTAAATGTCAATGTGAAGTTTTTCACAGTCAATATTCAGATTCAAAGTTGCCTTGGAAGTTAGAATGTGATTGGTAGTTCACAGAGGCTAAAAAGAGGAAGTAGCGAGATCTATACCAAAAGTAGTGCAAAAGTAGGTATACCCTTTTTATTAACTCACATAGGTTGTTCAGATTTTACAAGTTGATTGCATAAGGCCCCTTTCACATGTGCGGACCGTTCAGTTTTTTAGGCGGATCTGAACAGTCGCTCCATGGAGCGACGGATGTCATCCGATCCGCAAAATCCAGACGAATGGAAACCCTATCTCTTTCTCTTTAGTAACTTATCTTCTTCTTTTTCATTCAAGGTAGATTATGGATTCCAAGTAGATTCCAAGTAGAAGCAACGTGCTGTCACTGAGTTTCTGACAATGAAAGGATGCAGACTGTCTGTCATCCAGAAGGCTACAGAATGCATACAGAGATGACACCATTGACAAGAGCAAGGTCTTGTCTTCGGTCACTTTTGTCAATGGTGTCATCTCCATTAACCTCCCTGGCGGTAATCCCGAGTCTGGCCGGGGGAGAAACTTCAGTACCAAAAGCGGTAACCCCGAGCCAGACTCGGGCTGCGTTGCAGGATACAGTGGGGAAGTTACTTACCTTGTCCCCTGGATCCTGCGATGTCTTCCCCGCTGTGTGTGCGAGCTGTCTGCTCGCTTGATTCACACAGTGCCGAGTGCCGCTGATCTCCGTTCCCTGCGACGTTATGACGCACGGGAGCGGAGATCGGCGCCAAATTCAAAAAAGTTTAAAAACACAACACACATACAGTACTGTAATCTTACAGATTACAGTACTGTATACAAAAAATACACATCCCCTTTGTCCCTAGTGGTCTGCCCAGTGCCCTGCATGTCATTTTATATAATAAAAATATATTTTTCTGCCTGGAAACTGGAGATTGTCCATAGCAACCAAAAAGTGTCCCTTTATGTCAAAAGTGGTTTTAGACCAGCTAGAAAACAGCGATAATAAATTAGAATCACAATTTATCATCAAACACTAAATTTAATGACAGCGACTATTCTGCAACTGAGCAAATTTCAGTGTTTTTGATTTGATTACATTATTGAATCATTTTTATATATATTTTTATTATATTATAATTTATGATTTTGTGTTTCAAACTTTATCATACCCGGGATGTCTACTAGACTCTGGTTCGGACAGATTTAAGTGAGTTATTCATAAGAATTGCAGGCCTACAATATAAAAACGCCAAATTTCCATGCAAAATAATTCTACCGCTTTCAGCACAAAATTCCAGACAGAATCATACCGCCAGGGAGGTTAATATTCTGTAGCCTTCTGTGGACGTTAGACAGCCTGCATCGCTCCTTCATGAAGAACTCAATGACAGCACACTGTTTCTGCTTGAAATCCATTATTTACTTGTAATGAAAAAGAAGGCAAGTTACTATAGAGCAGGCATCACTAAATGGCAGACCACCGTCCAGATTCGGACAGAGTAGCAGCCTTGCCAAATAGATGTCCTCTTCTGCCCACCTGACCACCACTACCGCTGTTACCCTCAAGAAAGAGCACAAGATAGGAAGTGCGGCAGGTCTGGATAGTGGGTGGGACCTTTCAAGTTAAGAAGCGGGTGATTGGTTGCTAGGCTGCAGGGTGGTCCAAGTAACCATTCACCCATCTTTAACATGAAAGATGGGTGAATGACCGCACCTCCCATCTTTAACATGAAAGATGGGTGAATGACCGCACCTCCCATCTTCTGTGAGTAAGGTAGGAGGGTAAAGGATGGCGGAGTGCGGCAATTTAAAGGGGACTTTGATATGATGGAGGACTGCAATGAAAGGGACGGGGGTCTGACCTGTAAAATGAAGGAAGGACTGTGATGTGGAGGGGGGATTCTGATGTAATGGGGGGGGGGGTCTGATGTACAGAGGGGTCTGTGGTGTATGTAAAGATGGGACTGTGATATAAGGGGGTGGTAATATGAAGGAAGGACTGTGATGTAAGGATGGGGGGTGGGGGGGATTATGATGTGAGGGGGACTTTGGTGTAAATATTAGGGGGTTGACTGTGATGTGAAGGGAGGACTAAGGGTACTAGTGTAAAGGGGGGGGGGGACTGTGATGGGGGGTCTGTGATGTAACGCAGGCGTGTAAAAGGGGAGATGGTATATGAAGAGGGGTCTTGGAAGGGTGTAAAGGGGGGAATATGAGATGAAGATGGGACAAAGGGCATTGATGTAAAGGAAGGATCTGTGATGTAAAGGAAGGACTGGGATGTGAAGAGGGGACTGAGGACACTAAATATAAGGGCTCGTTCATGCTTGTGCAGAGATCTATGTGTTTCTGCACTAGAAAAACAAATGCCTCTGCAAGCTCACACAGAAAACAATAGTTTTATATGTGCACTGTTCACACTGCAACAGTGTCCCTGGGTGCTGAGCAGTGTGGTGGGAGAAAATGCATATTGTGTGCATTTTTCTGCAACTGACTGGAGCTCACCTGAAGGCTCTATGTACAGTCTAGTTCTATGCACCGCAACTGAGCTGTGGTATATAAGGCTCCATGTATACTGAAGCTCAAAAAAGCTTTTTCTGGACGCCAGATTGCTGGCAGAAAACGCTGGTTGAAAAACTTGCTTTTGACAGCGTTTTGTACTAGCGTTTATGAGCATTTATTAGCGTTAGCGTTTATGGGCGTTTTTAATAAAGATACACAGAGGAAACTCCAAAAATCCCACAATGCATTCCTAACTCCCCCAATGCATTGAAAAAATAGAACGCCGAACGCTAAGTAACGCGTGTTCATGAGCGTTTATGAGCGTTGGGCTTTTTTTGCTCACACTAAAAGGTGCCCACACATTAGAACCCTGCATTTTACCAAAAGGGCCAGGGTGATCAAGCCCTAAAGAAGGGGAGCTGTCATGTGTATGGGAGGCTGTGATATTATTAATCATTGCACGAACTTGAGACTTGGACCTCTCTTTAGATTTTATTTCAGCACCCCTGCTATAGAGGAAGAGTTACTCTACCAACGTATGAAATTTGAGCTAGACTTGTGCAATTCGTTTGGGTCTGCATGTAAATTTGGACACATTTCTGGTTATTTGGAGATTTGGTTGTATCCAAATCCCTCAAAGAAATAGTAACGAATTTCGTTGAAATTTGTTTAATTTCGTTTCACATATTTGTTTTGTAAGGAATTCCAAATTTTCATAACGATCCGAATTCGGGTCGGTCGAAAAACAATCGAATGATTCGAATTCTGTATGAAGAATAGCTGGTTGTTAAGGAGCGGACCTGGAAGCCAGGCCGCAGCGTTCTTAACAACCGATGACTCATCAGCTGTCAGCAGGCTTCCCGTCTAAGAGCTAAAATGTAAACTAAAGAATGCCGGTGTTCTGTCAAGAAAGGTCCCCCTGGCGGGTAATGTCCCCCTTGTACTGCACAGGTACAGCGCTTGCGCAGTACGAACCACGACGGAGGAGCCGAAAATAGCCGAAGCTGAACACCTGTGAGTCAGCTGTACACGGCGCCTATGTTCCAACACTGTTTAGGGCCCCTCGCCGGCTTGCTACGATTCGCTTGCCACGCTTCGGGCACGGCCTTGCTTCGCTCGGCATATTTATATTCTAACTCTATGTCCACTTGGATGGTGGGGCTTGAACCTGGACTCAGGGCAGAATGTAGTGCGCAGGCGCCATGTAGAGCTGACGATCAGCTGTTCATCTTCGGAGACTTTCGGCGGCTCCGCAGTCGTTCGTACTGCGCAAGCTCTGCGCCTGCACAGTACAGGGGGGACATTGTCCGCCGGGGGAACTTTTTCGGCAAGACACCGGCAATGAAAAACTCAGAAAAAAAACAGCGTGGGCTCCCCCCAATCCATACCAGGCCCTTCAGGTCTGGTATGGATTTTAATGGGAACCCCACGCCCTACCCAAAATCCACACCAGACTCTTACCCAAGCATGTAGCCCCCTCCTGAACCATACTAGGCCACGTGCCCTCAACATGCCTCCCCACTCCAAAGCACCTTGTTCCCATGTTGGGGACAAGGGCCACTTCCCCACAATCCTGTGTGGTGGTTAATGGGGTCTGTGGGTGGGGGGCTTATCAGAATCTGGAAGCCCCCTTTAACAAGAGTTAATTTGGAATTCGTTAGAAAATTAATAAAGTAAACAAAATTTAACTAAACTAAACAAATTTCGAAACAAAATTAGTAACATAAGAAATCTATCTAAACTAAACTAAACACATTTTTCCATTCTGCAAATGTCTAATTTTATTGACCTATGTACGTAACGTTAAAGTGGAAGTAAACCCTTCCACATGACTTTGGCCTACAGGTAAGCCTAGATTAAGGCTTACCTGTAGGTCCAATAAATATCTCCTAAACCTACACGGTTTAGGAGATATTTAGCGATGAAAAGGAATCGCTGTCTACGGCGCATGCGCCGTAGACAGCGGCGCGCAGGCGCACTGAGGGCGCACTGAGTATGCCGCTCTCACGGCAATATGCCGATCTCGTGCGCATGCGCGGGAGTGACGTCATCGCCGCTCCAGCGAATGATAGCGCTGGAGCGGCGAGACCCGGAAGTCACTCCGGCCCTGGATGGCGGCGAAGAAGATTGAAGATAAGGACCGCTTCGGGGGCTTCATTTTCAGGTAAGTTTTTCATAATGAGCTAGTATGCTATGCATACTAGCTCATTATGCCTTTGCCTTGCAGGGTGTCTTTTTTTATTTTTTTTTTACAGAGGCTTTACTTCCTCTTTAATAACAAGTAATGCCCATGTTTGCATTTCTTTTAGGCTGGGTTCACACTATTGCAAATTGGATGAGGGTTTCCTCGCATCCAATTCGCATAGCAGGCGATTGTGACCGGCTCTCTATGGACTGGCTCTCTATTGCACTGGAGTCCTGTGCGTCTTTTGGTCAGTTTCAGGTCCGAATTCAGTCCAAAATTTGGACCTGAAACAGTGAATGGAGATGCAAGTGTGAACCCAGCCTTAGTATAGCCCTGGTACACTGCACAAACTTGCACAGTTGGATTCTTGCACAGTTACATTTTTTGTTACATGGCATTAGTATCTCCATGTCTCTGACTGGTCTCACTCCTTTTCTCTGCAATTTCTCCTTAACGGGTATGGGTTATTTCTGAAAGTATCAAATGAATACATTTTATAGGCTTAAGGAAGTATAACTATTTTTAAATGTTTTCTTTAACTGCTTGCCGACCGGCTCACACCGATATACGTCGGCAGAGGGGCATGTACAGGCATATCAACGTACCTGTACGTTGCCCTTTAAGAAGCAGCTTCCGTGAGTGTGATTGCGCGTCCCACAGGACTCGATGTCTGCGGGGATACCCGCGATTGTCTCACTGAGAGGAAGAACGGGGAGATGTTAATGTAAACAAGCATCTCCCCATTCTGCCTAGTGACACTGTCACTGATCACAGCACCCTGTAATCGGGAGCGGTGATCAGTGTCGTGTCACACATAACCCATCCCCCCTACAGTTAGAATCACTCCCTAGGACACACTTAACCCCTACAGCGCCCCCTAGTGGTTAACCGCTTCACAGCCAGTCACATTTAAACAGTAATTAATGCATTTTTAATCGCACTGATCCCTGTATAAATGTGAATGGTCCCAAAATAGCTCCAAAAGTGTCCGATGTGTCCGCCATAATGTCACAGTCACGATAAAAATCGCTGATCACCGCCATTACTAGTAAAAAAAAAAATGAATAATAAAAATGCCATAAAACTAACATAAAACAAATAACTTTTGCGTAAACCAATCAGTAAACGCTTATTGCGATTTTTTTTTTTTTTTTTTACCAAAAATATGAAGAAGAATACGTATCGGCCTAAACTGAGGAAAACATTTTTTTATATATATTTTTTGGGGATATTTATTATAGCAAAAAAAATTATATTTTTTTCAAAATTGTCGCTATTCTTTGGTTTATCGCTCAAAAAATAAAAACTGCAGAGGTGATCAAATACCACCAAAAGAAAGCTCTATTTGTGGGGAAAAAAGCACATCAATTTTGTTTACGTCACACGGCCGCGCAATTGTCAGTTAAATCGACGCAGTGCCGAATCGCAAAAAGTTCTCTGGTCTTTTGCCAGCCAAATGGTCTGGGCTGAAGTGGTTATGGCCACTTTCACACTGGGGTGTTTTTCAGGCGGTACAGCGCTAAAAATAGCGCCTGTACACCGCCTGAAAAAAACGGCTCCATTCACTCTAGTGTGTAAGCCGGCGGGCTTTCACACTCGAGCGGTGCGCCAGCAGGACGGTAAAAACGGTAAAAAAGTCCTGCTAGCAGCATCTTTGGAGCGGTATAGGAGCGGTGTATTCACCGCTCCTACCCATTGATTTCAATGGGACACCGCGGTAATACCGCGGCAATACCGCCGCAAAGCCCCGCTACGGCGGCGCTTTGCGGGGGATTTTAACCCTTTTTTGGCTGCTCGCGGGGGGTAAAACCGCCCCTGCGAGCGGCCGAATACCGCGGCTAAAACGACGGTAAAGCAGCGCTAAATATAGCGTTGCTTTACCGTTGCCGCGGCTCCCGCCCCAGTGTGAAAGGGGCCTTTTTTTTTTTAAACTATATTTGAGCCAGCTAAGCAATTATAGCAAGCTTAAATATTTTATTTGTACTTTGTTTTTAATGAGTAACCGTTGATATCACTGTCAACTTTGTAAACGTAAAGTTGAGACGCTTTATCTGCTTAAAGTACAGATTGTCCCCGCAATTTTAATTTTCCATCTTTCCTTCATAGGTTTTCTACACGGAGGTAATTAACGGTAAACATGTGAAACAGCTAACTCAGGATGTTCCTCTTAAATTGGATATGTTGAACTTGGTAAGTTACTTAATTATGTGAATATATTTAGAATGGCAATACTAAATTATTTACAATAAGCAGCTACAGCAGACCGCTTTCTTCCCATTAACAGGTGAAGAAGGAGTTAGAAAGATAAGTAATGTATTAATATTCGTTCGAGCTAAAATTTCATGGTGCCCATCGCCAAACAATGAAGGCTATCCATTCCTTTCTTGGCACCCTTGCCTGTTGAGTGGTAAAGGTGACAAACATTTTAGGGGTTCGGGTTTTCATATTTTCACTCACGCTAAAACCTTCTTTATTTTATGAATTAATTTTGTTGGTTTTGCTGGCTAGAGGACAGTAAGGCCCCTTTCACACTGGAGCGTTTTTCAGGCATTTTTCAGGCGCTTTAGTGTTAAAAAAAGCGCCTGTAAAACGCTTGAAAGAAGCAACGCTTGAAAGAAGCAATTTCATCTGCAATTCCAATGTGAAAACTCAAGTGCTTTAAGAGCCCTTTCACACTGCCAGCGCCCGAAAAACGCTCGTAAAGCGCCGCTTAAACTAGCAGCGCTTTTCGAGCGCTAGTGGGGCGCTTTAAGGCTACTTTCACACTGGAGCGGTGGGGGCGCTGGCGGTAAAGCGGCGCTATATTTAGCGCCGCTTTACCGGCGTTTTAGGGGCGCATTGCGTGGTTTTACCCCCCGCGAGCGGCCGAAAAATGGTCAATACCGCCCGCAAACCGCCGCTGCAGCGGCGTTTTGCGGGCGGGTTCGGTGCGCTGCCCCATTGTTTCCAATGGGAACGGGCGCTATAGGAGCGGTAAATATACCGCTCCTATAGCGAGCCAAAGATGCGGCTTGCAGGACATTTTCCAGCGTCCTGCAAGCGCACCGCTTCAGTGTGAAAGCCCTCTGGCTTTCACACTGAAGACACAGCAACAGCTGTTTCGGGTCGGTTTGCAGGCGCTATTATTAGCGCAATAGCGCCTGAAAGGGTTTAATGGGCCCACAAAGCGCTGCTGCTACAAGCGCTTTTCAGGCGTTTTTCAGGCGTTTTTCAGGCGCTTCCCATTGATTTCAATGGGAAGAGGCGCTTTAGGAGCGGTGTATTCACCGCTCCAAAAGCGCTGCAAAGAAGCTGCTTGCAGGACTTTTTCTGACGCCCTGCCAGCGCAGCGCCTCAATGTGAAAGCACTCGGGCTTTCACATTGGGATTGCAGTTGCAGCTTCTTTCAGGCGTTTTACAAGCGCTTATTTTAACGCTAAAGTGCCTGAAAAATGCCATAGTGAGAAAGGGGTCTCAGTGTGAAAGCACTCGGGCTTTCACATTGGGATTGCAGTTGCGGCTTCTTTCAGGCGCTTTTTTTAACGCTAAAGCGCCTGAAAAACGCCTGAAATATGCCCCAGTGTGAAAGGGGTCTAAGTGAACCCTTTGCTGACAAAAAGTAGTTGATGCTTAAATGCCCCTTTTTTAAGGATTTTTTTTTTAACCATAATGGTTTTGTAGGTTTTTAAGCAGATAATATTTATATATTGAGCTCTATAGACAGACTTTTTTTTAACCAGAGCCAAGAGCACCATCTTCTTGCTGAATATGAAAATACAAAAAATCTTAAGCAATATTTCATATTTAGATTTTTTTTTTTTAAGGAAATGTATTCAAATTCACAGTACATACACTATATTGTCAAAAGTATTGGGACGTCTGCCTTTACATGCACGTTAACTTTAATGGCATCCCAGTCTTATGCCCCGTACACACGGTCGGATTTTCCGATGGAAAATGTCCTATCGGACCATGTTGTCGGAAATTCCGACCGTCTGTGGGCTCCATCTGACTTTTTCCGTCGGAATTTCCGACGGAAAAAGTTTGAGATCCTGCTCTCAAATTTTCCGACAACAAAGTCCTATCGGACTTTTTCTGATCGTGTGTAGCGAATTCCGACGGACAAAGTGCCACGCATGCTCAGATCACATTACAAGACCAAAGCTATTAGCTACTAGCCTCTATGTAGTCCCGTCATACGCAACGAACGTCACCACGTTCAGAATGATCGGATTTTCCGACAACTTTGTCCGACCGTGTGTATGCAACACCAGTGTCGGACACTGGTGTCAGGCACTGATAATGGATGAGAAGGCCTGGCTTGCAGTCTCCGCTCTAATTCATCCCAAGTGTGTTCTGTTGGGTTGAGGTCAGGAATCTGTGCAGGCCAGTCAAGTTCCTCCAACCCAAACTCGCTCATCCATGTCTTTATGGACCTGTAGCTTATAGTAGACATGTGCAATTAGTTTGGTACGAATCCGAAATACACATTTTTAGGAATACGAATTCTGTAAGAAATATAAAATTTACGAACATTCGTAATTGTTACGAAAAGTTAACAAACCTAAAAGTTAAAACCCCAGGAAGTCAGCACAGCACAGGGATGGTGGGAACCCTATGGGAATTTCTATGCTTACGAATTTTATACGAAATACAAAATTTCGTTAACGAATTTCGGATCCAAATTCCATTCCAACAGAAACCTGACTGGTGTTTTGTTCACCAATCAGAGGAAGTCAGCACAGCACAGGGATGGTGGGAGCCCCCTATAATGATAAATTCATCATAACGAACTTTCGTTATTTTGCTAAAAGTTTAACGAAAATTCGTATTTCGTACGAATCCGAATTGAATTTCGGACACGAAGTACGAAATACGAATTAATTTTCGTACGAAACAAAACAAAACAACTTTATTGATGGCGCACACATCTAGCTTATACTATAGAAGAGGCAGGCACAGCAATCACCTCATCCTTTTGTTGCTTCTCCTATTGGGTAATTTTGCAGACTAGGGGGTCCAGACTAGGGTGTCACTTGATCAAGCTGTGCTGCTTTAGGCTGCTTTCACACTGGGGCGGTGCGGGGCGGCGACGGTAAAGCAGCGCTATATTTAGCGCTGCTTTACCATCGTTTTACCCACGGTATGCGGCCGCTAGCGGGGTGGTTTTAACCCCCGCTAGCGGCCGAAAAAGGGTTAAAAATCTCCGCAAAGCGCCGCTGCAGCGGCGCTTTGCGGGCGGTATCCCCGCGGTCTCCCATTGATTTCAATGGGTAGGAGCGGTATAGGAGCGGTGAATACACCGCTCCTTCACCGCTCCAAAGATGCTGCTAGCAGGACTTTTTTTACCGTCCTGCTAGCGCACCGCTCCAGTGTGAAAGCCCTCAGGGCTTTCACACTGGAGACACAGCAACAGCTGTTTCGGGTCGGTTTGCAGGCGCTATTTTTAGCGCAATAACGCCTGCAAACCGCCCCAGTGTGAAAGCAGCCTTACTGCATCGGAGGTCAAGGATCTGGCTATGGTATTCAGCAGTGGTGCTTTGGCCACAAAGCTGTCTATAGAGATTTAGGAATTCTTTAGCAGCTAGGTCTTATGCCGCGTACACACGGTCGGAATTTCCGATGGAAACAGTCCGATGGGAGCTTTTCAACGGATTTTCCGACCGTGTGTATGCCCATCGGTCTTTTTCTGTCGGAATTTCCGACGGACTTTGGATTGAGAACCTGTTCATAATTTTTCCGACGGAAAACCTTTCTATCGGATTTTCCGATCGTGTGTATGCAATTCCGACACGCAAAATTCCGACGCATGCTCGGAAACAATTTGACGCATGCTCAGAAGCATTAAACTTCCCTTTTATAGTGCAGTCGAACGTGTTGTATGCCGCGGTGTTACTGACCGTCGGAATTTGGTGTGACCGTGTGTAGGCAAGACAGTTTGAGCGAAATTCCGTCGGAATTCGGACGGGAAAACCATCAGAGCTTTTTCCGACGAGAATTCCGACCGTGTGTACGCAGCATTACTCTTTACCCATATATGTATTCCTATTTCGCTGTTTGCCTGGAGTTGAGCTTAACAAGGACCTGTCCTTTTATCAATTTTGACTTTTTTTTTCTCAGCCATCTTTGTGAGCATACTAGAGCTCATCTAATCTATTTCAACTGCTGAGTACCTTGCTAGGAGCCCTTTCCACAAGGTTTTCTATTTAATTTGGCACATTTTGAATGCAACCCATGAATGCTATTTTTAAAGCTGTTTCATAAAGGAAAAGTAGCTGAACTGTGAAACTTTTCTATTTCAGGGACAACTAGATGCGGTGGAAACATTTGTAAGTACCTCTGCCGCTCAGCTGGATATGTCACAGATGTACTGTATGTTTGTGTTGTGGATGAGGCTATTATTACGCAGCCGTGTTAATGGACTTGTGACGGACTTGTGGAATATAGAAATGCAGCAGATGGTCTGCAAAGAGTTTTACTCTGTACTGTAATTAAAGCAGTCATACCACTGAGTCATCCCACTTCACACATGTTAACGGAGCATGCAATTTCCTCCAAAATATACCAAAAAATTTCAGAACAATTTTTGCAGAATCATTGCCATCTGTCAGTTGTGGATGTGAAGAACATAACTCTTTCACTGCTTAGTAAATTTATATATTTAGTTTATATATTATATATATATTACATTTTTGTAAATATTTTATTCTATCTTAGTTTATATATTATATATATAATACATTTTTGTAAATATTTTATTCTATCTTTTCATGTGACAACACTGAAGAATTGACACTTTGTTACAATGTAAAGTAGTGAGTGTACAGCTTGTATAACAGTGTAAATTTGCTGTCCCCTCACAATAACTCAACACACAGCTATTAATGTCTAAACCGCTGTCAAGTGAGTACACCCCTAAGTGAAAATGTCCAAATTGGGCCAAATTAGCCATTTTCCCTCCACGGTATCATGTGACTTGTCAGTGTTACAAGGTCTCAGGTGTGAATGGGGAGCAGGTCTGTTAAATTTGGTGTTCTGGCTCTCACTCTCTCATACTGGTCACTGGAAGTTCAACATGGCACCTCATGGCAAAGAACTCTCTGAGGATCTGCAAAAAAGTATTGTTGCTCTATATAAAGATGGCCTAGGCTATAAGAAATTTGCCAAGACCCTGAAACTGAGCTGCAGCACGGTGGCCAAGACCATACAGCGGTTTAACAGGACAGGTTTCACTCAGAACAGGCCTTGCCATGGTCGACCAAAGAAGTTGAGTGCACACGCTCAGCGTCATATCCAGAGGTTGTCTTTGGGAAATAAATGTATGAGTGCTGCCAGCATTGCTACAGAGGTTGAAGGGGTGGGGGGTCAGTGCTCAGACCATATGCCGCACACTGCATAAAATCAGTCTGCATGGCTGTCATCCCAGAAGGAAGCCTCTTCTAAAGATGATGCACAAGAAAGCCCGCAAACAGTTTGCTGTAGACAAGCAGACTAAGGACATGGATTACTGGAATCTGTGGTCTGATGAGACCAAGATAAACTTATTTGGTTCAAATGGTGTCAAGCATGTTTGGCGGCAACCAGGTGAGGAGTACAAAGACAAGTGTGTCTTGCCTACAGTCAAGCATGGTGGTGGAAGTGTCATGGTCTGGGGCTGCATGAGTGCTGCCGGCACTGGGGAGCTACAGTTCATTGAGGGAACCATGAATGCCAACATGTACTGTGACATACTGAAGCAGAGCATGACCCCCCTCCCTTTGGAGACTGGGCCGCAGGGCAGTATTCCAACATAACCACCCCAAACACACCTCCAAGATGACCACTGCCTTTCTAAAGAAGCTGAGGGTAAAGGTGATGGACTGGCCAAGCATGTCTCCAGACTAAGGATGGGCCCGGTGTTCGATTCGAGCACCGGGCGTTCGCTCGCTCGGCGAGCCCAGAACTATTGGGGCCGCTCGCATCAAATTTGTGTGATGCGAGCGGCCCCGCAATGCATTGCGGCCCGCGCAGTGCAATGCTGACTGATGATTGGCCAAGCATGCACTGTGACCCCGCATGCTTGGCCAATCACAGCGCCGGCGGCCTCGCATATTATGTTTCAGTCAGTGTCAGCGTGTCAGTGTGCTGCTGACAATATGTGCTCTATTTCTGGGGATATGTGTGTGCATGCTGTTAGAACAGCATTGCAGTATCACATCTGGGGGGTGTCTATAGGTGGCCTGTGAAGGGGGGCAGGTTTCCTGTGCTTAGAACTTTCCCTGCAAAAAAGTGTCATTTTTGCAGGAAAAAAGCTATTTAAAAACACTCGCGGCTAATGAATTGATGGCTCTTGTAACACAGAGAACTGTCATTCATTAATAAAAAACAAAATAAAAGCGTAGGGGTCCCCCCAAATTCAATAACCAGGCCCTTCAGGTCTGGGATGGATATTAAGGGGAACCCCAGCCAAAAAAAATAAATAAAAATGGCGTAGGGTCCCCCTCAAAATCCATACCAGACCCTTGAGGTCTGGTATGGATTTTAAGGGGAACCCTAGCCAAAAAAATGGCGTGGGGTCCCCCTCAAAATCCATACCAGACCCTTATCCGAGCACGCAACCTGGCAGGCCGCAGGAAAAGAGGGGGGGACGTGAGCGCCCCCCCCTCCCGCCTGAACCGTACCAGGCCACATGCCCTCAACATTGGGAGGATGCTTTGGGGGTCTAAGACCCCCAAAGCACCTTGTCCCCATGTTGATGAGGACAAGGGCCTCTTCCCCACAACCCTGGCCATTGGTTGTGGGGGTCTGCGGGCGGGGGGGCTTATCGGAATCTGGAAGCCCCCTTTAACAAGGGGACCCCCAGATCCCGCCCCCCCCCTGTGTGAAATGGTAAGGGGGTACAAAAGTACCCCTACCATTTCACCAAAAAAGTGGCAAAAATGGTAAAAATGACAGGAGACAGTCTTTGACAATTCCTTTATTAAAATCTTCTTTCTTCTTTCTTCATCCTTCAGTTTCTTCATCTTCTCCTTCCGTCATCTTCTTCCATCTTCTTCTTCCATTTTCTTCTTCCTCCGATCCGCTTCTTCTTTACTTTAGGTCCGTTCGCGGGTTCTGGTGCGAGCCGAACGGGGGGGTGTTCGACTCATCCCTACCCCAGACCTAAAGCCTATTGAGCATCTGTGGGGCATCCTCAAATAGAAGGTGGAGGAGTGCAAGGCCTCCAACATCCACCAGCTCCGTGATGTCATTGTGGAGGAGTGGAAGAGGACCCCAGTGGCAACCTGTGAAGCTCTGGTGAACTCCATGCCCAAGAGGGTTAAGGCAGTGCTGGAAAATAACGCTCAAACCAATAAAACAGCGCTGCAAACAAAAATTGTAACAAAATAATAAATGATCCCACAAAATTGACAAACATCAATAATGTGTGTGAAGTGGTTACATGTCTGACACAAACCAATCCCATAAAAAATAAACTAGCATCAAATAATGTGTGTGATAAATTACATAAGTGACATGATTGAATAATAACCATAAAATTGCGCTACTTACAGGATGCATAAAGGAAGGCAAACTTCTCAGATACTTCCGCGGTTGCAGCTGGTTTAGCGTGCGCTCCACGGGAACAGGAAGTGGCGTCAGTGGTTAGATCCTTGGCCGGAAATTACGTCGACGCGTTTCGCCCCTCCTCCAGGGCGTCATCAAAAGACATCTCTGGAAAATAATGGCCACACAAAATATTGACACTTTGGGCCCCATTTGGACATTTTCACTTACTGTACTCACTTTTGTTGCCAGCAGTTTAGACATTAATGACTGTGTGTTCAGTTATTTTGAGGAGACAGCAAATTTCCACTGTTATACAAGCTGTACACTCACTACTTTACATTGTAGCAAAGTGCCATCTCTTCAGTGTTGTCCCATTAAAAGATATAATAAAATATTTACAAAAATGTGAGGGGTGTACTCACTTTTCTGAGATACTGTATAAATATATATATATCTCAGCAATCTCAGCAGATCTTAGCTGTCTGCATTTTCATAATTTTATTTTGTTATATCTCCAATCAGAAAACTGTTCTTGGCAACCTCCAGCCAGGAACTCTGCACCGGGTTAGTGTTGGAGCCTACAGCTGGGCAGGAAAAGGAAGAGCCAGTATGCCAAGAGATGTGTCCACATTATCCCAAGGTGAGAACATAAATGACATGACTTCTGTATCTGAGTGGCTGTCAAATGTCTGAATTCCTGGATAAACATATGAGCACGCCCAGTCCTAGGTGCCCAAATGCTCTTTAGCATCATAAAACCCAGTGAATTGGTGTGATTGGTCAACCTGTTATGTTATATGGCCTGTTTAAATCCAAGCAGAGCCAACAGTGTTCTTCATTGATATTGTGCTGGCTTTTCTGATGCCGCGTACACACGATCGGAAATGCCACCAGCAAAACTCCGATGTGAGCTTTTTGTCGGAAAATGCGACCGTGTGTAGGCTCCATCGGTCTTTTGCTGGCGGAATTCCAGCCAGCAAAAGATTGAGAGCATGTTCTCTATTTTTCGATTGGGAAAAGTTCCTATCCGAAAATGCGATCGTCTGTGTGCAATTCGGACGAGCAAAAAATCACGCATGCTTGGAAACAATTCGACGCATGCTCGAAAGCATTGAACTTCATTTTCTCGGCTCGTCGTAGTGTTGTACGTCAGCGCGTTCTTTTGTGTGACCGTGTGTATGCAAGACAAGCTTGAGCGGAATTCCGTCGGAAAAACCATCCAAGATTTTTCGGACAGAAATTCCGCTCGTGTGTACGCGGCATTTCTTTTGATCCCCATATCAGATAGATTAGTATGTAGGTGATATAAACAGCGTTCTGGTATATAGAGAGATTAATAATAATCGCAGGACGCACTGTGGGACTCTTTGTTTGGCTTTAGTAAAACACTGGTAATCAGCAGTGCAGTTATGTACACATTCAGGATACTTAGAAGTGGTTTGCCATTGATTTTTGTGTCGTTGCGTCGGTAATACCTCACAAATGAGCAGCGACTGATGTAGATGAATGTAATAAATCAATGTAGTAATCAGTTACAAATCGAATCCATGATCTGTCTCCAGAGATTAGATGTGGATGGGGTTAGTGTTCGTCTTGCTCTGCCAATTCACACATTTTTGCATTGACTTTTGTTTCTTCTTCCTGCTGAGATTCAGATTTCATTTCTGTCCTTCTCTTTGTTGTAGATAAGTGCCAAGTACCTGATTCCCCAGCCCAGCCCCAGGTTGTGGTTGTGTCAGATGTGGAGGTCGCTATTTCCTGGAAACCGAGCACCAGGGAGGGCGTCTCGCCTGTTCAGTACTATACAGTAACATATACAAGGTCAGTTATCGGTTTTATTTTACAAATGCCCTAAAAACAAGAACTCTTTGGGGTTGATTTACTAAAACTGGAAAGTGCAAAATCTGGTGCAGCTGTGCATAGACACCAATCGCCATCTCAGTTTTATTTTCAAAGCTTAATTGGACAAGCTGAAGTTAGAAGGTGATTGGTTACTAATGTATGTACAGCTGCACCAGATTCTGAGTGTTCAAGTTTTAGTAAATCACCCATTCTGGGGTGGATTTACTGAAGGCAAATAGACTGTGCACTTTGCAAGTGCAACTGCACTTATTTTATTTTTTTACCTCATTTGCATTTATTAACCACTTTCAGACCGGACCATTTTGCTGGCTTAAGACCAGACCACTTTTTGCGATTCGACACTGCATCGCTTTGACTGACAATTGCGCGGTCGTGCGTCGTGGCTCCCAAACAAACACTGTACCCCAAAAAATGTGTGTCTTTTTTTTTCCACAAATAGAGCTTTCTTTTGATGGTATTTGATCCCCCCTGCAGGTTTTATTTTTTGCACTATAAACAAAAAAAGAGCGACAATTTTGAAAAAAACGCATTATTTTTAACTTTTTGCTATAATAAATATCCCCCAAAAATGTATAAAAAAAACTTTTTTTCCCCTCAGTTTAGGCCGATACGCATTCTTCTACATATTTTTGGTAAAAAAAATCACAATAAGCGATTATTGATTGGTTTGAGAAAAAGTTATAGCGTTTACAAAATAGGACATGGTTTTATGGCATTTTTATTAATATTTTTTTTTTACCATTAATGGTGGCGATCAGCGATTTTTATTGTGACTGCGACATTATGGAGGACATTTTTGACACATTTTTGGGACCATTGTCATTTATACAGCAATCAGTGCTATACAAATGCACTGATTCCTGTGTAAATGACACTGGCAGTGAATGGGTTAACCAGGAGTTGGCAGTGTAGGGGTTAAGTGTGTCCTAGGGGCATGCTGCTAACTGTGGGGGGGCGTGGCTGTGTTGTACACATCACTGCTCTCTGCTCCAATCACAGGGAGCAGAGATCAGTGACACTGTTGCTAAGCAGAACGGGGAGATGCTTGTTTACTATAGCATCTTCCCATTCTTCCTATCCCTGCGGCGATCGAGTCCGTGGGACCTGCGTTCTGACTCACGGAGGTCCCGAGCTGGCGCGCACGCAATGGCATGGCAGTAAATTTAAAGGGACGTACCTGTACGCCCATTTGCCTGTCCATGCCATTCTGCCGACATACATCTGTGTGCCCCGGTCGGGAAACGGTTAACCTTCCTAGCGGTATGATTATTTCAGATTTTTGGTGCTGAAAGCGGTACCATTATTTTGCATGGAAATTTGGCGTTTTATATTGTAGGCCTGTAATTCTTATGAATAACTCACTTAAATCTGTCCAAACAAGAGTCTAGTAGACATCCCGGGTATGATAAAGTTTTAAACACGAAATCATAAATTATAATATAATAAAAAAACTATAAATAATTATACCAAATAATAATATAATAATAATAAAATGTATTCAATAATGTAATCAAATCAAAAACACTGAAATTTGCTCAGTTGCAGAATTGTCGCCGTCATTACTTTTCAGTGTTTGATGACGGATTTCCCCACAAATCACTGTCACTCAATTCTGCAAGTGATTCTAATTTATTATCGCTGTTTTCTAGCTGGTCTAAAACTGCTTTTGATGTAAAGGGACAGTTTTGATTGCTATGGACAATCTCCCGTTTCCAGGCAGAAAGAACAGTATTTATAATATAAAACTGCATGCAGGGTACTGGACAGACCACTAGGGACAAAAGGGATGTGAAATAATTTCATACAATAATGTAACCTGTAAGATTACAGTATACTGTATGTATTATGTGTGTTTCACTTTTTGAATTTGGCGCCGTTCTCCGTCCCCATGCGTCGCAGCGCTCGCAGGGAACGGAGCCCGGCTCTGTGATGAATCGAGCAGAGGACGAGCTGCTCACACTGCGGGGAGACATCGCAGGATCCTGGGGACAAGGTAAGTAAGCTCTTCCTGGATCCTGCGATGCGATCCCGAGTCTGGCTCGGGGTTACCGCTTTTGGTTCTGAAAATCCACCCAGAGACAGACTCAGGAATACCACCAGGGGGCTTAAGGAAAATCAGTGCAACTGCACTTGTAGAGTGCCCAGTCAATTTGACTTTAGTAAATCAACCCCATTAGTTCATTGCATTGCTGTTAAGCTTAAAGTGGTTGTAAACCCTTACAAACCACTTGGACCTACAGGTAAGCCTAGATTAAGGCTTACCTCTAGGTCAAATAAATATCTCCTAAACCTGCATGGTTTAGGAGATATTTGCCAAAAGACAGGCACCGTTGTCTACTGGGCCATGCGCACGGGAGCTGCCACTCGCGGCATATCGCCATTGAGAGCGGCGCACTCAGTGCGCCTGCACGGGAGTGACGTCGTTGCGGTGCCGTCGAATGACAGCGCCGGAGCCGCGAGACCCACCAAGAACATGGAGACTCCGTACACAAGAGGACGGCGGTGACTTCGCTGGCTCCTGTGTCAGGTAAGTGACACATAATGGGCTACTATGCGATGAATAGTTATGGTCTAGAGCCCTACGGACGACATGAGTAACGATGACACATAGGAACAACACAAAACTCACCAACATGAAATCGACCTGAAACTGTGCCTTGGTCTACCGTATGGTACACCAAAATAAGGGGGCATACCCTAGATAAAGAATGATAAGAAGTAGTTATGGAATAATGTGGAATGAGTATTCAGTCTGGGGTAAGAATACTTGGAAGAGGCTTTTAAAAAGGGGAGGGTGGGTGGGTATCACGCACAGGAAACCGACAAAGACCGGCGGCCTTTGGGCTGCTTAAATACCCTCCGGGCTCCTCCCATAACTTCAGGCCGGTACCCGGCCTTCCAATTTATGGTCTAGAGCCCTACGGACGACATGAGTAACGATGACACATAGGAACAACACAAAACTCACCAACATGAAATAGACCTGAAAGTGTGCCTTGGTCTACCGTATGGTACACCAAAATAAGGGGGCAAAAACCTTCAGGTAGGGGATAATTATTTATTAAAGGTAATGTCACTGAGTAAGACGAGCAAAGGCCTGAGCCATCTCTAACTGTGGGTTAGGAATGTAGCGAGAGAAGCAGGCCGATTTCCACCGACCCAGTTTCTTGATCACATGGTCCGGAACCCCCTGTCTTGAGGCCGTCGTGGCCGCCCCGATCCGGAATGAATGCCCGGAGTACTGGCTGGGGTCCAACTGAAGATTGCCGAGAAGGACCCGGACATGTTCCACGAACTGCGACGAGTTGAGGGGTTTTACCGGAAAGGGTAGAAGCGGACTGGACCCTGGGCGGTCGGATAGCAGTGCCGTCAAGCGGTTTAACACGGCAACTGGGCACCAGTTGTTGTGAATCCTGTACAGGTGAACATCTACTCCGGAACCTCGCTGCTGAGTTTTGGATGTCGCCAAGTGAAGGACGTAGTGATCCTGGTGGCGGCAGAGACTACTTCTATGCAAGACTGGACCGGCTGGGTGGCTGCGAGTGAACTCGCTGGGCCGTAGAAACCCATAAAACGCCATGTGTATCGCAGCCTGCAGGACGGTGCTGAGGAGGAGACCGAAAGGGGACCTATCCAGGATGTCAGACATCCCCTTGAAGATCTCCCCCGTGATAGGCAGCCGCTTCGGGCTGACTGGCGGCTGGTGTTTCTGAACTCCACGTAGTAGAGCCCTCACTGCGTGGCAGGAGAACACCGAAGGCCTCGCGGGGTCTTGAAGTGACAAGTAGTGCGGCACCCCGGCCACGTACTGGCGTATCGTGCTGTGTGACAGTGCTAGGTGAGAATGACAATAAGCGATAAACGCTAGAACCTGCTTGAGGCTGGAAGACTCCCGAGGGCGATGGGGCAGGAATTTGTTAAACGCCCTCCAGGCCGTCCGGTAGGCCCGGCGGGTGTTGCGGGCAAGCGAGGCGTTAATGATGTTGGAAGCTGAGCGTAGATGTGGGGCTAGTCCAAGGTCAGTTGTGACCAATCCGGGATAGTGGCTGAAAGATGGTAGGCTCCTGGCATCTGTTCAAAGAAAGAAATAAAGTTAAAACGGGAGAGTGCGTCCGCTGCTGAGTTAAACTTCCCTGGAATGAATGAGCAGTAAACATTGAACTGATGCTGTAGGGATAGCTGGACCAGTCTGCGGAGGAAGGACATGACGGGCCTGGATTTAGACCTGCCCTTGCTGATGATCTTGGCTGTGGCTTGATTGTCTGTCGTGAAAGCCACAGTCTGTCCAGACCAATGGTGACCCCATAGGTGAGCGGCTGCTACGATGGGGAAGAGCTCAAAGAGGGCTGACGTGGTAGTGAAGCCTGGTGTGGCTAGTGCTTGAGGAGGCCAAGGGGCGGCGAACCACAAATGGCCAAAAATGGCGGCGCATCCTGTGGATGCCGCCGCATCGGTCACCACCTGAGGTGACTGCGTGGACACGACTGGGATGAACAGGGACACACCGTTCCAATTACTAAGAAAGTGTTCCCACATGGCCAGATCTGCCCTGGCTGCCCAAGGACTACTCTTAGACCCGAAGGTCAATTTGGTCGCGAAATAATATCGCTCCCTCCACTTGATGCCGTGCCAGCACCACAGGGAAGGATGAATGGGCAGCAGCTTGAAGGCGTCGGATATGTCCGCCTTCGAGAGCCAAGCACCCACCCCCGCCCTGAGAATGGCCTGGATAGCCATGTCTACCGAAGTATACTTCAGTGAGAACTCCTCGGAGGGGACGAGCGAGTTGAGACTGGGAACGACGAATGAGGCGCTGACAGATCATACACCAGACGTTTTTATTTGAAAATATTCCCTGTACAAGCCCGATAGGGCTAACCCTCCAGATGCTAAAGGGAGACTGACTGAACGGGCCTATCATGAAGTCCCGATCCAACTCCGTCTGCAGAAGGACGTCAATCGCTGGCTCATCTGTTGCTGCTGAGCGTAGGTTCGGACATTCGTGGGTGGAGTGGGGCAGGGTGATGAGCCCAGTATGAAACCCATCGGTGAAACCCCGGATGAGGTAGCTGGCGAGTGACGGAGTGGGGTGTGAGGTCAAGTAAACATCGAGCCAAAGGACATTGACCCGGCTTAGTCACGGTTTCTTCTGTTTGACCTCACATAGGATCCTGGGGTGCGCCCTCTGGCATAGGGTGCAAACGTGCAAGAGCCGGCACTGGCTGAAATTGCAGGAGCCGTAATTGAAATTGTTGCAAATGGCGGCTCCCCCAACCATCCGCACCGGACGTCCCAACTTGTCCACCTTCTGCCCTTGCGCCGGGGCCTGCTGAGCCTGGTTCGTGCTGGTAGAGGCCGTGCTAGCTATCGGATGGACAGAGGCTATGTTGGCACACCAGACTGTGGTGTGGGATGCTGACTGACAGACAGCACATAGCGGGGAGCGAAGACCCGCGAAGTGGCGGCAGAACAACTCCGTGTCCACTACGCTCCAGTCCGTTGTCAAATGAAACTGTAAAAATCTGGCCGCGGCTTTGGCCGAGAAGGACCGATGATAATCGTAGAACGCTGAGCCACCGTATTTGTGGCCCAGGTCTACGATCAAATGGAGGTAGAGGTCCAGTTCCTCCCGTCTGCCGGGGGAGGCTGAGCACAGCACGTCCCTGAACATGCCGAAGGCGAGCGTAAACTCGGGCACCGTGAGCTTTCTGTTGAGCCTCGGATCCTTGCTTTCAAAACCACCGAGACGTCCCCCCAGGTGTAGGCCTTGTTCTCAGCCAAGTCATGGACCGAGATCATGAGTGAGGCCGGGTTAACGTCTCTGCCCTCTAAAATGTCCTTCCTTACACTGGGTGGCACCAGGTGGGAAGGGTGGACGGTAGTCGTGGCAAGCTCACTACCTGCGGCCGGTGCCCTGATGGCTGGGACCACCGCAGGGTCCGGAACCGTGGCAGCCGGGCTGGTCTCTAGGCGAGACACCCTGTCCTGGACCTCAACGATCGAGGAAGACAGGGAAGACACGAGGGTGTGTAGCTGAGCGACGGCGGCTGAAATAGATTCCAGAGACGCCTGCTGGCTGCTGGGGCCTGCTGCGGCCGGTGGTGGGAAGAGGAGCCTGAATAGCTCCGCCTTCCTGGCCGCGGACGAGAAGGGTATCCCTCTGCGCCTCAGCTCGGCGGACAGCCTGGGAATTGTCCATGCCCTAAGAGACTGGACACTGCCAGCCTCGGAGGCTGACGCCGGGGATAGCGGGGTGGTGAGGTCATCGCTGCCGACTGATGACATGGCGGCTGCCAAGACCCGTTACTTAGTAGACTGGTCACGTGTCTGCAGGCTGGGCCTATAAAGAGGTGACAAGAAATGAGTTTGGACGTGTCACCTATGGTATACGTACCTGCCATGAGAAAGCAGGAGCCCCCCGTGCCCCTGCGTTTTTTTTTTTTTTTTTCATTTCTACCTGCTGGAACCCTGATCAAGCTGGTGCAGGTGGACCTACTGAATCCGACTGACCTGAGAGAGTGTGAGAGAAAGTACCTATTTAAGAGCCTAAAACTGCTGCCGTCCAGAGCGACGGAACCCAACGTAGATGATAACAACAGGCGATAGTGACTTAAGTCGACTGCCGAGACCGCTGTGGGATCAAATGACAGATAACAACACGAATGACTGACTTGACATGTTGCCTTAACTGAATGAACTTCCCGTGACAGGGCCCGGCCCATTCGTACCGTATGGGGGTGACTGTGAGCCGGACTCTGGAGCACGTACAGAAATGAGGCAACCGTGAAATGAGGCCAACTGCCTGGGTACGCTGAGGCCGAACTGTGACATCCAGCTGCCACCGGGTCCGACTCCAAGCTCTTTTTTTTTTTGTAGAAATGCGGCCGGCCTAGGGCACGCCGGCGCGAATTCGTACAGACAGGTGACCAATTAACGCCGGGGCGTGGTAAGGTGACACAGAAATGATATAACATGACAAGGACAAGAATCAAAGTCTCTTTTTTTTTTTTTTTTTTTTTTTTTGCGACTCCGCCCCTTTCGCATGTATTGAAATGAGGCCGGGCCTAGGGCACGCCGACACGAATTAGTGCGAGGTAGTGACTGCATTCATGCCGGGCGTGGTAAGGTGACAGAAATGAGATACCATGACAGGGGCAAGAATCAGGAATGTACGCAAACCAGTGATGTGATTCCGCCCATGGCGCATGTATTGAAATGGGGCCGGGCCTAGGGCACGCCGACACGAATTAGTGCGAGGAAGTGACTGCATTCATGCCGGGCGTGGTAAGGTGACAGAAATGAGATACCATGACAGGGGCAAGAATCAGAAATGTGCGCAAACCAGTGATGCGATTCCGCCCTTGGCGCATGTATTGAAATGAGGCCGGGCCTAGGGCACGCCGACACGAATTAGTGCGGGGAAGTGACTGTATTCATGCCGGGCGTGGTAAGGTGACCGAAATGAGATACCATGACAGGGGCAAGAATCAAGAATGTACGCAACCAGTGATGCGATTCCGCCCTTGGCGCATGTATTGAAATGAGGCCGGCCTGGGGCACGCCGACCCGAATCAGTGCAGGGAAGTGACTGCATACATGCCGGGCGTGGTAAGGTGACAGAAATGATATACCATGACAGGGGCAAGAATCAGGAATGTACGCAACCAGTGATGCGATTCCGCCTTTGGCGCATGTATCGAAATGAGGCCGGGTAGTCGTGCATCTGGATCGCCCCGATCGGAGCATGTATGGATGCGACCGGACCAGGATCGAAACGATGGCATGAACGCCCTGTTTAACTGATGCGAAATGATTTAGCATGACCGAATGGCCTGATACGTTAGCCATGTTTGAAATGATGAAATGATTGTCATGCTAACACGTGAAATGTTTCGACACGGTCGAAGTGATTCGTACAATTAATATGCCAACAGCGATTCGGAATGCAAATAGCGATTCGGCACGCTCGCTGACGCAACCGATTCGAATAATGGCAGGACATGAACGATACGTGTGAGTGCGAACGGCACCCGTGCGTGAATCATGTTTGAACGATTCAAAGACTGCGTAGCACGACCGCGAAAGGGGAACCCTTGAGTGCCGGATGCGGCATCGGTCGGAGTGTTGTGGCGGGCGGCCCTGAATGTGCGTGCCGCTAGATGGCTCCCGATCGTGTACAACCACAAACGTGCGAGTAAGTGTTTAGGTTTCGAGACAAGCAGCGCGTGGTTCGTGAGCTACGCAGACCACAGTTTAGTGACATGATAAGCAGTGCATGAGAACGTAAAACATGGGAGCCGAAGCCCTACCTGCGACAGCCGAACCAGACTCTCTGTACGAAACTGCGACTCGGCGACACGAGTGCGACACGAAGGGACAAAACAACTTACGAACGCGGGACGCGGGACTGCAACAAGAGGAGACGGACAGACGAAAACGGAGCTCACGAACCGGCACCAACAGCGCTTGTCTCGAACGAGTCGGTCCTAGATGTCTGACGTATCAGATATCACGCACAGGAAACCGACAAAGACCGGCGGCCTTTGGGCTGCTTAAATACCCTCCGGGCTCCTCCCATAACTTCAGGCCGGTACCCGGCCTTCCAATTAGTCCATTATGCTTTACCTTTGCAGGGAAACAAAGAGGAAGTAAACCCATCAGGGTTTACTTCCTCTTTAAAGTAATACTAAAACTTTTTTTTTTTTTTTCTAAAATAACAAACATGTTATACTTACCTGCTCTGTGCATTGGTTTTGCACAGCATGGATCCTCCACTTCTTGGGTGCCACGCCCCGGTGCTCCTGGCCCCTCCCTCCTGCCAGGTGCCCCCACAGCAAGCAGTTTGCTATGGGGGCAACCAAAAAAGCGCGCTCCCGATCCACGGCTCTGTGTGTCCATTAACACACGGAGCTATGGCTCAGCCCTGCCCCCTCCACCTCCTGATTGGCTCACTGACTGTGATTGACAGCAGAAGGAGCCGATGGCTAAGGTAACGAGTGCAAGTCCCCAGAGAGTCAAGGCTCTCATGGACATCGCTGGATTAAAAGGGGGCACAGGTAAGTATTGGGGGGGGGGCTACTGCACACAGACGTTTTTTTGCTTTCAACAACTTTAAAGCTTGACTCTAGGCACAAAATCTATCATTAAACCCCTCCCACCCTTCTCCCATCATCCAATCACAAACGCTTTGAACTTACACTTTAAACCCAGGCTCCAGCTTTCTGTCACTTTAAAATAGTTAGCTTAGAACAAGTTGATCTAAACACATTATTACCTTCATTAACAGATGTGTCTGCTGGGGGCTTTGTATAAACTGTATTTAGCATGAGCTACATACAGTATACAGTACTGTGTTCCGGCAGTAGTACAGGTGGATGACATCATGATCACCACCAATCAGAGGAAGCCTTGTATTTATTTAGAAAATACAAAGCTTCCTTCAGATGGCTGAATAGCGATCAGCCCAACTCCCCGTACTGCTACCAGAACACAGTGCTGTATACTGTATGTAGCTGATCTATGTACAGTTTATACAGAGCTGACCGTGGACGCATCTATTAGTGAAGGTAATGGTTTGTGAGGACTAGCACGGTCCAAATGAACTGTATTAAAGTGACAGAAAGCTGGAGTTAGTCTTTAAAGCAGATTGTTCAGAATCTTTTTGTTTTAGGTGACAACACTTTATCCTTGCCTCCCAGTTGCTCCCCTACGTTGTCGCCCTGAGTACAAGTGGTCATATAATTATAAACTTTATGCAAGCATAGTTGACTTTGTTGTCAACATTAGAAAACCTGGCTTGAGAAATACCATGCAGCATTCATTAAAGTGCATTTAGATAGAAAGCTCTGAGATTTAACAAATGATAAAAAAAAACTGAAAACAAGTATTTCACTTTGTTTTAATTGCAATTGGCAAATGGCCATTCTAAAGCACAGGGCTTTAGAAAACTACATTTCCCAATTGTACATTACAAGACATAGTCTCCTTTGAATCTTGACCATGGGTTATATGCTGCCACCTTAAGTGATGAGAGTAGGTTTTTGGCTTATGATTCCGATTATATTAGAAGATTGAAGACTTTGCTTGGCTCTTCACATGGTTAAATCTCTCCTCCGCTTAGCTGCATCAACAATTCTGCAGCAAAAGTACTGCAGCTTCCAGTTGGGTGACCCCTCGGCAGTGCATCAGGGAACTGTGACCCAGACCTGGGAAGAAGCAAGGTTGACTTGTAAGGTTGCTCAGGCACTTGACTCCACGTGTGATGCTTACCCTTGGTGCAGCAGTGCAAAACTGTGTAGTTAGATGCAGAGTGTTCAGGACAGTGGCTATCCTAATCCTGGTGGTCCCAGGCTTTGAAGACCCCCTCCATGGAGGAGAGCGTATGCCCTTCTGAAGTGGCCAGAGTGGGGAGTTATCCGCTGGGAAGGTGTTTGTACCCTGGAGAAGTGGATTCAGTTGGGCTCCCTAACTTTCCCATACCCAGCCCCCTTCCCTCCATAGTCCCTGGACACCATGCCCCTGCCTTGGCACAATGGGGTGGGTGGCAAGAGCACCTTAGGCCAAGAGTAGTGTGTCATACATTACAGTCTTGTCCACAGTACACATTCCCAGAGTGGACAATTGGTGGGCTCAGTCATCAGCATCTGGATGCGGGGAGTGGTCTATTTACCAGAGGTATCCCTTTTTTCCATGGGTCTTCGGTCCAGTCATGTGACATCATGGGTATTCTTCTTCTGCAGGTGGGGGCCAAATCCTAAATGGCATAGCCCTGTTCTCTGTAGCTTTCTCCTCTGAGTCTGTAGGCAGGTGTAATCCATTTTCTCCATTGTAGGTGTCGCTCGACCGCACAGGCACAGCAGTTGGAGGGAAGTCAAGAGGAACATGGTTGGGTCAGGCAGAGCCTATTTAAGGCCCTGGCTCCCAGGCTTGGCACGCATTTCGCATATGGGTAGTATATGGACAGGTCACCGGTCTATCAGGGACAGTGATTGGTGGTAGGGAGAGGTTCCAGAAGAGTAGGGAAAGGATAGTGACACACCATCCTTCCTGGAGACATCCCCATTTGGGTATAGACTGGCCAAGCCACATTTTGCCCCTTAAGACAGATGCTGTCGGCACATGCAAGACCTGCTCTGCTATACATCTAAAAAGAATATTTGAGAGCACTTGGTGCCATAACCGGGAATGTCAGGCAGTTACAAGATGTGCAGTTGGAATATGTGAGAGATTTCTTCTCTTTCTCTGCTATACACCGCTGTAGCATTCTGTGAGTGCTCCCAGTCGGGCACCTTCCCGTCAGGCTTTTTGTGAATTGCTGAACTTTAACATTAATACAAGTTCTGTTCTCTGCAACTGGAGTATTTACTGCCACTCTGCACCTCCCCATAAGTCAACTTACTGATTTCACCTCACGAGTAGGTTTTTGATGCTCTCATTTATTTGAATGGGCTGAAATTGCACCTCAATACAGAAAAAAAGCAGTGCACCAAATTGCATGGTACTGTTGCACCTTGTGATTTGGTGTCTGCAAACACATTGCATTTGAGATCTGCATTTGGGGTATTATTAACTGTAGCAGCCATAACCCCTTGGGGCGGCTATGAATTTGCTGGGCTTACCAATTACCTCCTTGTAGCTCGTCGGTTGTTGTCTAGGGGTTCCCAGGGTTAGTACCCAGTAACTTCAGAAGCTGACACGCAAAAGTCCTTTTAAGGATTTTTATTTGCATGGGTAACGTTCAACTATAACACAGTCTCTCAATTGGGAATAGAGGGCACTGGTGATAAAACTCTGGCACTTCAGAACTGCTGACATCAATTGAATGTCTCTTTAGCTAGCCCAGAGAGTAGCCACTCGCAACTGGGCGCTTCACTGCTGGATAAACCTCTAAGGCTGCATTCACACCTGGGCGTTTTGTAGCTTGAAGCCTGAAGCTACAAAAGCTAGAGGGGAAAAAATACATTATTCTCTATGGAGATGGTTCACATCTCCACTCCAAAACGCCTGAAGCCCTACGCCTGAAGCTCAAACAAGTTCCGGACCCTTTTTTGTCGCGCGAATCGGGCAGATTTGGACGTTTTTATTCTTTTTACATTGGTGACCTTTTGCTCTGCACAAAATTCGCGGCAAAACGCGGTAAAAAACGCCGCGAATCGCGGTAAAAAAACGCCGCAAATCGCGGTAAAAAACGCCGCGAAAAAACGCCGCAATTCGCGCGATTTTCTGCCTGAAAGGTGTGAATGCAGCCTTACCGTAGATTTAGAAACCAACAAGGGACTCAAAAATTTACAAAGTCTCTGCCACAGACTAGGTTGTAACTGAAGATAAATTAGGAACTTTTCCCACGGTACCTGGATCTTTCAGCCGCCTTGGCGATACCGTAAGAAATGCGGATTCACTAGTGTCCATGCAATCTCAGCTCCCAGGCTCTTACCGAGCAGCCAGCTTCTTGGCCCTCCTCCGAAGTGTCCTCCCCTGGTCGCCTGTACGAGTTGTCGTGTCTCTCCAATGCCAAGAGCACACCGGGACACCTCCGAATCCTCCTTCAGTTACTGGGCCTAGCCAGTTCCGAGGCTCGGGAACGGACGGATCCCCACCCCAGACCATGAGGGCCTCTGGGGCTGGTCAGGGTGACCATGCTCACGGGAACGGCAGACACTCCTGGGTCCGGAACCCCTCACGGGGTTGGCCCGGACTGGAACCAGGAATCAAAGAGCAAGCCGAACCCTGAACACGTGACTTCAGCATCTTAAATACCCCTTCCCAGACTACACAGCGGGGCCAGACGCGCCCACTGATTGGCTCCGAGAAAGATTGGTACCTCACACGTCTAACCAGGCTTAGTTCTCAGCCTGTCACAGGTGCCTCACTGCACCTATGACCAGGCAGAACTCCAGTACAACCCAGCCAAACTGATGCCAAAGTAAAAGACCTATACAATTAACCCCCAGAACTCCGTTACAGTTCTGGAAAAAACTAAATTTGCATTATAGCACACACTTTAGAAAAGTGTTGGCGCTACATAACATTACATTGGCACCTGTAGGCAGATTGCAAGGGCAGTGTGTGTGAACGTGGTGTGGAAAACGTGCATGGGGCACTCCTTTCCCGCATCACGTTTTGATGTGAACCAGCCTTAATGTCACCCAGAGGAGGACAGCTGGCATTGGAATGCAGAGCGTAAAGTCTGCAAAAGACAGCAATGGAAAGGATGTAGGTATTGCAGCATAAGCATTTGCGTTTTTTGTTTTGTTGTTTTTAATATGTAAAAACACAATATAGTGTTATTGAGATTTTAACCAAGGTTACAAAGAAAATGAAGGTAGGTAAAGCCCACATAAAGTAACAGCTTCATACAGTAGGTGTTTAGCCCTTGGTCCATAATACAAAGGAACAAGATGGTAGATGTCATTACCATTTCCACAGGTTATAAAGGCAGATATAACATCTGTGATATTACAAAGAACAAAGGGCATATGAAAAGGGTTATAAAAAAACTCATATATCTTAATAATGTGTAATGCCCCGTACACACGGTCGGAAATTCCGACCACAAAATCCGTCGGATTTTTTTCCGACGGATTTTGTCCGACACTGGTGTTGCATACACAAGGTCGGACAAAGTTGTCGGAAAATCCGATCATTCTGAACGTGGTGACGTTTGTTGCGTACAACGCTACTACGTAGAGGCTAGTAGCCAATAGCTTTGGTCTTGTAATGTGATCTGAGCATGCGTGGCACTTTGTCGGTCGGAATTCGCTACACACGATCGGAAAAAGTCCGATAGGACTTTGTTGTCGGAAAAATTGAGAGCAGGATCTCAAACTTTTTCTGTCGGAAACTCCGACGGAAAAAGTCCGATGCAGCCCACACACGGTTGGATTTTCCGACAACATGGTCCGATAGGACATCTTCCGTCGGAAATTCCAACCGTTTGTACGGGGCATTAGAAAAGGAGGGGTACCCTATGTAAATAATGTTAGCTTGAAACAAAAGGAATGGAGAAAAGTGGGAGAAAGCTGCTTTTTTATTTTAGGCCTTTGCTAATTCAATTTTCATTTTCATTTAAAAGGTAAGTTGCGCGTTAATTGGCCTCTCCTGCGTAAGTCGGGATACGGGGGGTTTTCATCCAGTATCCCTGGCCTCTAGTATCTACTTATTTGGGCAGATCCCACAAAGTGTTGGGGAACAATAATAAAAAAATAAAACACCAACAGTAAATAATTAAAGAGAGAATATTAAAAATGGAATCTAAATAAAATACTTAGGGGCTTTCATTGTTCACTTTAACAGAAAATTCTGACATTTTCATAACTTCTAATTATTCTTGTTCATGGTTTTCACTGAACGAAATCTGATTTATCATTTTATGCTGTGAATTTCCCAGCTGTGTGGACAGTGTACTGCCTGGTATATGGAGCCATTTTTCCATATTGGCACCATTTCTCTTCCTAATTACTGCTTTATTACAACATATTCATTTCTTTTCATTGCCTCGTTATGTCTTAAATAAGTTATGACAGAAAAAGGAACATTAGAGAGCCTTTGTATTTTTATTTTTGCTTTCCAGTATAAAGTGTGCTTGGAATGTCAAATAAAGTCCATGATAAAAACGATGGCGGTCACATCAGTTCCACAAGCAATGTTGTAAACGTTTCCAGGAATTCCAGATGGAAATAAACGTTCAGCTACTGTCTAAAGTCTTCTGAAAGCTTTAAAAGGAATGTATATGCTGTCCAGTTACACTATCTAATTTTTAGAATTACAGTTGTGCTCATAAGTTTACATACCCTGGCAGAATTTATGATTTCTTGGCCATTTTTCAGAGAATATGAATGATAACACAAAAACTTTTCTTTCACTATGGTTTGACTGAAGGCATTTATTATCAATCAACTGTGTTTACTCTTTTTAAATCATAATGACAACAGAAACTACCGAAAATTACCCTGATCAAAAGTTAACATACCCCAGTTCTTAAAGTGGTGGGCCAGCAAAAAAAATAAGCACTTACCTTTCTAGGGTGCCCGCGATGTCGGTCGCCCGAGGCCAACCCGTCCCTCGGCTCTCGGGTCCCGGCACCGCCATTCAAAGTAAGGGAAACAGGCAGTGGAGCGAGTCGCGCAGCGCTTTGTGAATGGGGCGCGCTGTGTTGTGGGACACACCCAGTTCCCACAACACACCGCGCCCCATTCACCAGAAGACAACGCGAGGAGGAGAAGACCGAATATCACAGCGGAATAGGAAGAGGCAGATTAGGACGATCTGCCTAGCAACAGCCATTTCTGGTAAGGGGGAAAAAAAATGTATTTTTATTTTTTATTTATTGGAGCCTTTTTATACATTTTTTTTTTTAGGGTGGACCTCCCCTTTAATACCGTGTATTGCCCCCTTTAACATCAATGACAGCTTAAAGTCTTTTGTGGTATTAGTGGATGAGGCTCTTTATCTTCTCAGATGGTAAAGCTGCCCATTCCTCCTGGCAAAAAGCTTCCAGTTCCTGTAAATTCTTGGACTGTCTTGCATGAACTGCACATTTGAGATCTCCCCAGAGTGGCTCAATGATATTGAGGTCAGGAGACTGAGATGGCCACTCCAGAACCTTCACTTTATTCTGCTGTAGCCAATGACAGGTCAACTTGGCCTTGTGTTTTGGATCATTGTCATGTCCTCCAGTATTTTTTGATAACATACTGCATTCATCTTGCCATCAATTTTGACCAAATTTCCTGTGCCTTTGTAGCTCACACATTCCCAAAACATCAGCAATCCACCTCCGTGTTTCACAGTAGGAATGGTGAACCTTTCATCATAGGCCTTGTTGACTCCAAATGAAGCATTTATGGTTGTGGCTAAAAAGCAAAATTTTAGTCCCATCACTCCAAATGACTTTGTGCCAGAAGGTTTGAGTCTTGTCTCTGTGCTGTTTGGCGTATTGTAAGTGGATACTTTGTGGCATTTGCATAGTAATGACTTTCTTCTGGCGACTCGACCATGCAGCTTATCTTTCTTCAAGTGCCTCCTTATTGTGCATCTTGAAACAGCCACACCACATGATTTCAGAGAGTCCTGTATTTCACCTGAAGTTATTTGTGGGTTTTCTTTGCATTCTGAACAATTTTCCTGACAGTTGTGGCTGAAATTCCCATTAATTTACACCGTACCTGCACCGCCCCAAAGATGCTGCTTGCAGGACTTTTTTTTCTGTCCTGCAAGCGCACCGCTCCAGTGTGAAAGCACTCAAGCTTTCACACTGGGGCTGCAGAAGAGGCAGTTTACATGCACTTTTCAGGCGCTATTTTAAGCGCAAAAATGCCTGAAAACTGCCTCAGTGTGAAAGAGGTCTAATTACAAGCAAACAGATCACAGGTGAAGATGGTTACCTTTAATAGCCATTCAAACCCCTTTGTGTGAACTTGTGTGCATGTTATCAGGCCAAAATTACCAGGATATGTAAACTTTTGATCAGGGTCATTTGGGTAGTTTCTGTTGTCATTATGATTTAAAAAGAGTAAACACAGTTGATAGATAATAATTGGCTTCAGCCAAACACTAACCATGAGTGAAAGAAAGGTTTTTGTGTTATCATTCATATTCTCTGAAAAATGGCCAAGAAATCATAAATTCTGCCATAAATTTATGAGCACAACTGTATATATGTGCATGGGAGCAGCCATATTTACACATTACATCCATAGGCTCTACTTCATGCATGCTCAACCTATGGCCCTCCAGCTGTTGCGTAATTAGAAGTCCCACCATGGCTTTGGCAGTCATGCTTGTGTAGCGCCGGTACTTTTTCTAAGTATGCGCTATGCGTATAAATTTAGTTTTTGCTCAAGACTATAACTGAGTATTGGGGTTAATTGTGCTAGGTTATGCTTTGGCATCAGTTTGGCTGGGCTGTATTGAGGTTCTGCCTGTTCATAGGTGGGTGCGCACCTGTGACAGGCCTTAGAACGCAGTCTGGTTGGACGCATTGGGTACCAATCTCTGCTCGGAGCCAATCAATGGGCGCGTTTGTCCCACTGTGTATTCCGGGAGAGGGTACTTAAGGTGCTGAAGTCACGTGGTCCGGGGTTCCGTTCCGGTCCAGGAGTGTCTGCGGACTCCGTGGTCCTGGTCCTCCTGACCAGCCCCAGAGGCCGCATGGCCTGGGGTGGGGATCCATCCGTTTCCGAACCTTGGAACTGGCTAGTTCGAGGCACAGTAACTGAAGGAGGATTCTGAAGTGTTCCGGTGCCGTCTCAGGATTGGAGAGGCCCAGCAACTCTACATGCGACCAGGGGAGGACGCTTCAGAGGAGGGCCACGCACGAGGCTGGCTGCTCGGTAAGAGCCTGGAAGCTGAGCTGTATGGACACTAACTGAATCCACAGTTCTTATGGTATTGCCAGATCGGCTGAGAGTTACTGGTACTGTAAGAAAAGTTCCTAACCTATCCTTCAGTTGCAACTAAGTTCCTGTGAGAGACTTTTGTGTGTTCATCTAGAGTTTCACAACCAAGTCTGTGGCAGAGACTTTGCTAAGCTGAAATCACTTGTTGGCTGCTAGATCTACAAACAAGGATTTATCCAGCAGTTGAGTTATCCAGTTGCGAGTGGCTACTCCCTGGATCTTCTAAAGAGAGACAATTTATTTAGGTGTCGGCAAGTTCCAAAGTGCCTGAGCTTCTATACCCTTACCCTCTATTCCCAACTGTGAGACTGTGTTCTGTTCAACGTTTCATGCAAATAAAAATCCTAAAAAGGAATTCAAGTGTCAGTCTCCACAGTTACTGGGTACTAACCCTGGGAACCCCTAGACAAGAACGACTAGCTACAAGGCGGAGAGGTAATTGGTAGGCCCAGAAAATCTTAGCCACCCCTAGGGGTTATGGCGCTACACTTGTAACTGTCAGCGGCTTGGGACTTGTAGTTTTGCAACAGCTAGAGGGCCACAGGTTAAGCACTCATGCGTCTACTTCCTAGTCTTCCTTGCATGTCTGAGTCATTAAAACAAAATGCCGCACTAAATGTTATCCCCACAATACAAACGCATTATTCAACATCAATAAATAATTGAGAAAAGTAATGATCAAAAATCAAAAGTGATAATGTACCATATAAATATCCCAATATAATGTGAACAAATTATTACTAAAGTCCAAGCCACCAGATAAGAATCTTACAAGGAAAGGTATCCAATAGTAACTAAAAGGCCTCCACCAGATGGCACAAATACGTGCTTACCAGATGGGAATGACCCTCTAATTAAAGAGAAGTCAAACCAAGCACCAGTATTGTAATTTTACCAGAATCACCCCTTGAATGGTCCATAAAAGACTGGATGTACCTCGAATCCTCATCGATCATAGGTAATTGGGATTTCAAGAATCATCCATCCTCAAGCAAAGAGCCCAACATAGTGTAAAACCATCATATATTCTTCTATTATTAAAATAAAGCAATGCACTAATATTAAAATACTGCGATTATGCTTGAAAGTATAAACAAACTTGCCGGTCGCTAAGAAAATGGCTTCCGGGAGAACTTCCAGTTACACAATGACATCACAGTAGACATTGTCCTATGCGTTTTGTCACTCCTGATGTCTTCCGGGGCTCCATGTGTTTGAATTGTGGCGATAAGATTTAGAGCAGCATTTTGTTTTAATACTTTGATACTATGTGAAATATCTCATAATATGTTTGCAGGTGTTTCTACTTTTTCCCCTTTCTCACTAGCGTGGTTTTCATTACTTATAATGTCTATGAGTCAGCCAGCTCATTAAAAACAATGCACTGCCTATGGGGCTGAATATCTTCTGGTTAAGTGGTTGATTTTTGGTTGTTTTTAAGCTGTATTCATATATCAGCGACATGACAGCATCACGTCTTTCCCTTGTTTTTTTTGTTTTTGTTTTTGCGCATTTTATTGCTCAACATGAAAGGTAGCTTACTTCAAAAATCCCCTTTCATGTTGTGAGTTCTGCCTGTCTGCCAGATTCCCTGCATTATGTGCAGCTTCTCCCTTGCTGTTTACGTTCAGTTTCTCAGGATTACATATCCCATGGTACCCTGCTGTCTGCAAGCAGTGATTTTTTTTTGTACTGACTCCATCTCCTTGAACTCTTCTTCCAGCTCCTCTGTAGCTAAGAAGGCAGGCTCTGTAAAATGGGTGACACAGCAGTGCCCACTCACAGGGCAAAGTGACTACGTGTCACAGAATTCAGGGAAGTAAATGTGTGGGGAGTTTAGAACAGGGACGTGCGGTGAGGTCAGTGGCTGGGTAGGCACTGGCTAGTATCAGAGCCAGATACACACAGGTTACATACGCTGTAGGCGTTAGTGCGAGAGCAATAATTTTAGCACTAGACCTCCTCTGTAACTCTAAACATGTAACTTGTAAAATTTTTAAAGCGTCGCCTATGGAGATTTTTAAGTACCGAAGTCAGTCGCTATTCCACAAGTGTGCGCAATTTTAAAGTATGAAATGTTAGGTATCTATTTACTTGGCGTAATATCATCTTTCACATTGTACAGAAAAATTGAGCTAACTTTAGTGTCTTTTTATTCATGATACAGTTTAAAAAAAAAAAAAAACACGTTTGAAAAATTGCTGCGCAAATACCGTGTAACATAAAAAGTTGCAACAACCACCATTTTCTTCCCCACGGTGTGACAGCTAAAACAATATATATAATATATACACCCCCATCAAATTATTCTCTGCATCTATTACTTTTTGTTCCACCACCCCCTCTCTTTAGAATGTAAGCTCTATGAGCAGAGCCCTCCTGTCCCTTCTGTATTGAACTGTACTGTAATTGTGCTGTCCCCCCTCTACATTGTAAAGTGCTGCGTAAACTGTTGGCGCTATATAAATTGTGTATAATAATAATAATGTTTGGGGGTTCTGAATAATTTTCTAGCAAAAAAATTATGATTTTTACATTTAGGAGAGAAGTGTCAGAATTGGCCTGGGTGGTAAGGGGTTAATTATCATAAGTAAGTAATATACAAATAATTATTCTATAATATTTTTAAGGTAATTTACTATATTATCAAAAACTGTACTCAAGCAGGTGGCTTAAAGAACAAACTACTGAAGTTTGAAGTTATAACTTCAGACCAGTAATTTCACAGTAAATAGATAAATAATAATTTATTATGTTATAACATATAGCATATTAATATATGATTTAGCTTGATTAAAACAGAACATTTTCAGCAGCAGCAGATTCTACTTCTACCTCTTAAGGCCTCCTGCACACTGCAGCTTGAAAAAGCTCAATACAGCTTATTTTTTTAACTGAGCTAAAATACAGCCATTAATTATGATGTGCCTATGCACATAGGCGTGTAAACAAGCGCTGTGTATTCTTCAGTAAAAAAAATAAAATAGAAAAATCTGCATTTTTGATCAGTAATTTACGCCTCATGCATGCATTCACGCACATTTGCAAGCAATAGCATGCCTATGTGCTCGTGCGCACATTTTTCCATTAACATTGTCAACGTGAGAATAAGCTTTCGCGAATGCACACGAATTTGCATGAAAATTGCGCAAACGCATATGTGCGTAAATGTGCAAAAATACATACAAAAAACATCTGAAAAAGTAGGAGTATCGTGTGCAAGAGGCCTTAGTATGTGAGAAAAACATGGGGTTATTGGTAAATATTATACCCATAAACCCATGTTTTTTTCCTTCTAGTTAAGATGGCTGGGCTGGGAGGGAGTATTTGTCTTTTAGACATATACCCCCTTCTATGACACTGCAGTGAGAGGAGAAGCTCCACTGAAGCATTTTTATTGGACAGCTTAGACCAATGGTGCTTTACCATCGGCGCAAGGCTCCAAGCTGTCCCTTGAGCTCAGTGCCTTAGACAAGAAGTGAGGAGAGGCACTGTGAGCTCATCTTCTCTGTCTGCTACAAACAGAGTTTGCCAGCTTGTATTTAACTGCTTCCTGACCGGGGCACACACATATATGTCGGCAGAATGGCACAGACAGGCATAATGACGTACAAGTACGTCCCTTTGAATATGCCGCCGTGCCATCGCGGACCTCCGTGAGTCCCCATTCTGCCTAGCAACAAGTGACACTGATCTCTGCTCCCTGTGATTGGAGCAGAGATCAGTGACTGTCACACACAGCCACGCCCCCCACAGTTAGCAACACGCCCCCTGGACACACTTAACCCCTACACTGCCACCCCCTGGTTAACCCCTTCACTGCCAGTGTCATTTACACAGGAAGCAGTGCATTTGTATAGCAGTGATTGCTGTATAAATGACAATGGTCCCAAAATTGTGTCAAAAATGTCCGATGTGTCCGACATAATGTCGCAGTCACAATAAAAATCACTGATCGCCGTCATTACTAGTAAAAAATAAAATATTAATAAAAATGCTATAACTATAACTATCCCCTATTTTAGAAATGCTATAACTTTTGCGTGAACCAATCAATAATTGCTTATTGCGATTTTTTTTTTTTTTACCAAAAATATGTAGAAGAATACGTATCGGCCTAAACTGAGGGAAACATTTTTTTTATATATTTTTGGGGGATATTTATTATAGCAAAAAGTTTTGTTACAAGGGTTCTTCACAATTCACCTACCTCACTCTCTTTCCTTTTATTTGAATTCTCTTTATTTGAATTTTTTATATAAAATTCCTTTTACACTTTGTATTTTTTGGTATTTGCATCATGGTAAATTTGCATTCACAGCATCATCCTATATCAACAAATGGCTGATTGCGGTATAACACGGATCATTCCCGGATTTGTTCATAACATTCGGGTTCCAATAAAGTTGGCTTAATTGACTTAGGTAGATAACATTGACCCTAGTTAAAATGAAGATTTTTTGCTCCAAGAGGGAACGGCATATCCGCCAGGAACTCTATATAGACATCACATAGGGGTTGCCCACAATCAAGATGGCGCCCGGAGCTTCACGTTCATGACCCAGAACGAGGTTGTTTTCTTTAAAAGGTGGTGACACAGCACGTAGCCTGTTCCTCATTGACAATGTTATTTGTAACGAAACGCGTCTGAGGGCGAACATGCTGACGTCACCACGCGGAATAGGACGGGAGCGTCTATGTGTTTGTAGCCGGCCGGCTCTACGATTTTAAAACTCTGCTGTTTTAACTCTTCTAGTTTGTAAGTGCAAACCTTTTTTTATTTTAATAAACCTTTTAGTACGTTATTACGCCATGGTCTGTATGCTTTTTTCCCTGGGTACTGGCTAAAAGTTCCGTGTCCACAACCGGCACACTCCAGGCCGTGGAGGATTACTTGCTCTCCTTTGCTCGCAGTATGAGCCTCCATAATCTGGGACTGTGGTAAGGAGACAGCCTAACCGGTGAAAGTGCATGCTTGCTGTTTATGTTTTCCTGTCGGTAAGGAGGCACTTCATAGGATAAAGTTCTTATAGATCACACGGATAAATTTCATCACTTTGAACTGATTGGGAAATCCTTTGGAAAGGATCTTCTGTCTTTGTGTGTGTGTATTTCCTCTGGCATCTGGTAAGGAGGCCCTCTAGTAGGTGGTGGTGCACATTTATATATACCTGTCGTCACGGGTGTCTTTATAATCTGGCACATGATTTTTGTGACACATTCCCTGTAAAATATATAGCAGTATTATGCTATGGTATATATTTTTTTGTTTTTTCGGCACTGTGTAACCATACCTTGTGAGCACCATACTTTGGAGGAGGCGATTACTACACTACAATCTGTGCTGTTCCCTATAAAGAACTTGGATCATCAACCCAGGCTGGGTTAAAGCCACATGCAAACTTTTGGCTTACATCTGGTAAGCATTCTTATCCATAGGAGCAAGGTTCAATATTGCTGATATACTTTCTCTGAAAAATATTTCCATTGGAGGATATTATCTTCATTAAAAGAAGTTGTTTTTAGGACTGTTTTACACTTCCTATCTTCAATTGGACTTTAAGAGCGCAATTTTTTTTCCCTACATTATTATTGTGTTTATCCCATTATTATTGCAGCTATATTTAGAGTCCTTTTCTTTATGTGATTAGCGCAGTTTTTTTTTACCTTTTATTTTGTGCTTTCTGATAGTATTACTGCTGCTGTCATCAACACCCCATCTAAACAATGGACATTTTTGAATTTAGGGCCACTAAAGTGGTTAATATTGATGGAGTCTTTGAAATATATAGGGAGGAAGAAGGGGACCTTGGGGGATTATTTGTAAGATTAAAAAATTTGTTAATATCTGAAACCCACACTAAGTGGGATATTGCATATCTTGAAACCTATGTAAAACATGCCATGGTCCCCAGAAGTCTTCGGTGGGAGATCTCCCCTCAAAAAGGAGATTCCGACCTGGAGGAATGGTTCACTTATTTAAATAAAGCGGGGGTTTCCTTTTTGAAATTCCTAATAGATAGAAAAAATCTGAAACTGGTGAAATTAGACAATGAAATTAAATCCATTAAGGATAAATTATGCCCGATGAAAGAGAGTGAGGAATATAGAGAGAAATCACAAAATCTATTGAAAGTCCTTGAAAAGGAGGACAAGGACCAAAGGATTAAAAAAAAGAAAAAATATAACCGTGACTTGTTAGACTATCAGACTAATTCTGTTTTTGAATGGCAGAAAAAGTTACTAGCTGAACAATCCGGTCAAAATAGTATGGCAATGGAGACGTCCTCTCAATTAATAGAGGGTGGGATTGAAAATACACCACGTCCTAATAAAACACACATCTCCAATCCCAAGAAAAATAATAATATAAAAAATCAGAAGGGAGGGGGACAGAATTTTTATCAATCCCCACACAGGCCTACTGGATTTAGACAGAATCCCCCCTACCAGGGTACATATCAGGCTGCGAACTACAATAGACCTATTCGTACACAAGAATATGGTTCACAACAACAGATTCCACCACCATGGTATAGAGGCCCCCCCACCCATAGGGGGAGAGGTGGATCCAATTATAACCGTGGACAGGGTAATAGGGGTTCAGATTGGTGGCGCAATTCCAACATAGATGAACAGCAGGACCATCAGGGCCCAAATTGGGGGCCTGACTTCCAGGGCTCTGGATGGGATCTAGAAGCCCCAGCCCATAGTAATAACAATTTTTTCCCCCTAAGGGATAAGGACACTTTTGGTGATAGCTATATGTATAATGGTTCTCAATATAACCAATATGGAGAAGGCCCTAGTGGCCTACCACCACGAGTAGATACACCTAAACGTGGACGTCCACATATGAATGGACCAGGAGGTTGGGGTTTTTCTTGACCGAACCAAGGCATCAAGCGGCCGGTCGAAAGAAGCGAGGAATCAGAGGGGGGAGGCGCCTACGAGCAATTAAAGAGGCCAAAAACATAACAGGAAAGGGTATCTTTAATCTCAGCACAAAAACACTCACGGAATCAGAAAAGATTGTTTTAGATAAAGGCCTTAAATATGCGCCACCTAGAAGTCTGGATAAGTTCCAGACTTATATGGATGTGCATAAATTTGTGAGAAAACTGAATATTAAAAGATATCTTACTGTCAATCCAATTACTAGTATTAGCAACAGACCTGTTAGTGGGTATCTCCACTCTGGTTTGGCGAATGCCTCTTTGTTCAACCCCCCTGGGATTATGGCCCCAACTTTAAGAGTCTTCAGGGACGTGATCCTCAGGGATTTGGAGAACATAGAGGTAAAAAAGGCCAGGAATAATAAATCAATGCAGGAAGGCTTGGAGTCTTTGTGTAACAATAAAGAACTAGTAATAAGGCCTGCAGACAAAGGGGGGGGATTGTGGTACTCGATAAAAAAGACTATCTGAAGGAGATGCATAATATCCTTGATGATACGAGCACCTATACCCCCCTACCCTCAGATCCCAAAGACATTTATCTAAGGGATCTTTCACGGATAGTATCCAGGGGTCTCTCAACAGGGATTTTGTGTAAAAAAGAAAGCTTATTTCTGATACCTAAGGCCCCAAGGACCCCTACAATATACTATCTGCCAAAGATACACAAAGATCCTATCTGCCCCCCGGGACGTCCAATTGTGAGTGGGATAGATTCCCTGACGTCCCGGGTGGGCAGATATATTGATTTTTACCTTCAGCCACTTGTACGGAAAATGCCTTCATTCGTTAAGGACTCCAGGCACGTTATCAACATTTTATCGGACGTTATAATCAATACGGGCACCTTGCTTGTAACTGCTGATGTCACGTCACTTTATAGTATCATTCCACATAATTTGGGCCTTGATGCTGTTTCTGGTTTTTTGACTAGAGATTCGGGTTTGCAATCCCTACAGGTTTCTTTTATTATGGATTTATTGGAATTTGCAGCAACCCACAATTATTTTTGGTTCGGGGATCAATTCTATATCCAAAGCAGAGGCGTGGCTATGGGGGCAAAATATGCCCCTAGCCTAGCCAATTTATTTATGGCCAAATGGGAGGAGGATGTCATCCATTCCCAGAACATACCACAACTCGTTCTGTGGATAAGATTTATTGATGACATCCTCCTCCTATGGGAGGGTGATACCCAGTCCCTTCAATCCTTTATGACCTCTCTTAATGACAATCAGAGGGGCATAGAATTGAAATATGAAGCGAACCTATCGGTGATTAACTTCTTGGATTTAACCATAAAAGTTGATGGTGCATCTTTAATCACCTCTACATATTTCAAATCCACCGATAGGAACTCCTTCATACCCACAAACTCATGCCACCACAAACCTTGGTTAGACTCGGTTCCAAAGAGCCAGTATATTAGGCTCAAAAGAAATTGCTCTAGGAACAGTGACTTTTTAAACCAAGCAGAGATCTTAACTCAAAGGTTTGTCGAGAAGGGCTACTCTAGAGAGAATTTGATATGCACACTTAATAGTGTGAATTCTCTAAACAGAAATGATCTTTTGGTTGACAGGATGGTACCAAGGCTGAACCCCTTCTCGCAGGGGACACCATTTCTGACGACCTATTCATTGCAGCACAAAAGGATCAAACAGATGATAGCCAAACATTGGCATATCATCACCAATGATCGTATACTGGGCACTATTTTGCCAGAGAGACCTCAGATAATTTTTAGGGGTGCGTCCTCTCTGAGAAATAGAGTATCCCCCAACATTTTGGATCCCCCGAGTAGAAGCAATTTGAACTTTTTCCAGTTGTCTGGGTATTATAAATGCCGCAGGTGTCGAGTCTGTTCTTTAAATAGTTGCACCCATAGGCGAACTCAGAGTTTTCGATCCACTAGTATGCAAATTCAATTTGACATCAAACCCTTTATAACCTGTGCCACTAAAGGGGTGGTGTATTTATTACAATGCCCGTGTGGCTTACAGTATATAGGGAGAACTAAGCGCCCATTGCAGGTCAGACTGAATGAGCATATTACTAATATAATTACTGGCTTTAGAAACCATTCAGTATCTAAACACTACTTATTGGTCCACAAAAAAGACCCTTCAAACACACTATTCTTGGGGATAGACCAATTTAGTCCGAATTGGAGGGGAAGTTCCCTTGTAAGAGAAATCTCCAAGCTAGAAATGGCATGGATTTATAAAGCCAGAACATATGCCCCCTATGGGCTCAACATCGATGTAGATGTTAATGCTTTTATAGATAATTCTTGATGTATATGTTTTTTGATTTTAATTATATATGTTTTGTAGGCTGTAACTGTATGGGAGAGGTTATGGTTTATCAACTTGATCTGGGTCATGTTTGTGTATTTCCTGTAGTAAAGGAATAAGATCTATAATGATCCTCTCCCACACAAATTCACTTATCTAATTTTTTATAATTTTTTATAATTATAATTTTAATTTGTTTATATAGGTTGGGTTTCACTATAAAAGGTGGCCCTAGGTGTCATAGTGGGTATATTTGAAGTATATGATTTTCATATTTATATGCACTAACATCATAAATTAAAATATAATTCATATATAGGTCACGTTGTATTAAATAAGGGTTATATATTTGCACGACAGAATGATTTCTGTATGTACATGCATCAATATCACGATTTGAATATAATATTATAATTACTTCACGTGATATTTAACAGGGATTACATATTCACATAACACTTTTTGGAATAAGCACATTTCTTTAATAAGAATTGGAGTCTAATTTTTAAAATAAATAATTTAAATATTAATGTACACGTTTATAAAAATGAACCTTTGTTACAAGGGTTCTTCACAATTCACCTACCTCACTCTCTTTCCTTTTATTTGAATTCTCTTTATTTGAATTTTTTATATAAAATTCCTTTTACACTTTGTATTTTTTGGTATTTGCATCATGGTAAATTTGCATTCACAGCATCATCCTATATCAACAAATGGCTGATTGCGGTATAACACGGGTCATTCCCGGATCTGTTCATAACATTCGGGTTCCAATAAAGTTGGCTTAATTGACTTAGGTAGATAATATTGACCCTAGTTAAAATGAAGATTTTTTGCTCCAAGAGGAAACGGCATATCCGCCAGGAACTCTATATAGACATCACATAGGGGTTGCCCACAATCAAGATGGCGCCCGGAGCTTCACGTTCATGACCCAGAACGAGGTTGTTTTCTTTAAAAGGTGGTGACACAGCACGTAGCCTGTTCCTCATTGACAATGTTATTTGTAACGAAACGCGTCTGAGGGCGAACGTGCTGACGTCACCACGCGGAATAGGACGGGAGCGTCTATGTGTTTGTAGCCGGCCGGCTCTACGATTTTAAAACTCTGCTGTTTTAACTCTTCTAGTTTGTAAGTGCAAACCTTTTTTATTTTAATAAACCTTTTAGTACGTTATTACGCCATGGTCTGTATGCTTTTTTCCCTGGGTACTGGCTAAAAGTTCCGTGTCCACAACCGGCACACTCCAGGCCGTGGAGGATTACTTGCTCTCCTTTGCTCGCAGTATGAGCCTCCATAATCTGGGACTGTGGTAAGGAGACAGCCTAACCGGTGAAAGTGCATGCTTGCTGTTTATGTTTTCCTGTCGGTAAGGAGGCACTTCATAGGATAAAGTTCTTATAGATCACACGGATAAATTTCATCACTTTGAACTGATTGGGAAATCCTTTGGAAAGGATCTTCTGTCTTTGTGTGTGTGTATTTCCTCTGGCATCTGGTAAGGAGGCCCTCTAGTAGGTGGTGGTGCACATTTATATATACCTGTCGTCACGGGTGTCTTTATAATCTGGCACATGATTTTTGTGACACATTCCCTGTAAAATATATAGCAGTATTATGCTATGGTATATATTTTTTGTTTTTTCGGCACTGTGTAACCATACCTTGTGAGCACCATACTTTGGAGGAGGCGATTACTACACTACAATCTGTGCTGTTCCCTATAAAGAACTTGGATCATCAACCCAGGCTGGGTTAAAGCCACATGCAAACTTTTGGCTTACATCTGGTAAGCATGCTTATCCATAGGAGCAAGGTTCAATATTGCTGATATACTTTCTCTGAAAAATATTTCCATTGGAGGATATTATCTTCATTAAAAGAAGTTGTTTTTAGGACTGTTTTACACTTCCTATCTTCAATTGGACTTTAAGAGCGCGATTTTTTTTTCCCTACAAGAAGTGAGGAGAGGCACTGTGAGCTCATCTTCTCTGTCTGCTACAAACAGAGTTTGCCAGCTTGTATTTAACTGCTTCCTGACCGGGGCACACACATATATGTCGGCAGAATGGCACAGACAGGCATAATGACGTACAAGTACGTCCCTTTGAATATGCCGCCGTGCCATCGCGGACCTCCGTGAGTCCCCATTCTGCCTAGCAACAAGTGACACTGATCTCTGCTCCCTGTGATTGGAGCAGAGATCAGTGACTGTCACACACAGCCACGCCCCCCACAGTTAGCAACACGCCCCCTGGACACACTTAACCCCTACACCCCTACACTGCCACCCCCTGGTTAACCCCTTCACTGCCAGTGTCATTTACACAGGAAGCAGTGCATTTGTATAGCAGTGATTGCTGTATAAATGACAATGGTCCCAAAATTGTGTCAAAAATGTCCGATGTGTCCGACATAATGTCGCAGTCACAATAAAAATCACTGATCGCCGTCATTACTAGTAAAAAATAAAATATTAATAAAAATGCTATAAAACTATCCCCTATTTTATAAATGCTATAACTTTTGAGTGAACCAATCAATAATTGCTTATTGCGATTTTTTTTTTTTTTTTTACCAAAAATATGTAGTGTAGTGATCTAATCTATAATCGTCGTTCCTCGTAGATGGTATATGGTTATTAAAAGTATTGCATAAGAATACGTATCGGCCTAAACTGAGGGAAACATTTTTTTTATATATTTTTGGGGGATATTTATTATAGCAAAAAGTTAAAAATAATGTGTTTTTTTCAAAATTTTCGCTCTTTTTTTGTTTATACCGCAAAAAATAAAAACCGCAGGGGTGATCAAATACCACCAAAAGAAAGCTCTATTTGTGGGAAAAAAAGGACATCAATTTTGTTTGGGAGCCACGTCGCATGACCGTGCAATTGTCAGTTAAAGCGACACAGTGCCAAATCGCAAAAAGTGCTCTGGTCTTAAGCCAGCAAAATGGTCAGGTCTGAAAGTGGTTAAACTGGCCGCTCTGTGTGTAGCTTCTGACAGACTGCACAAGGAGCCCCGTATCTCCGGAGCCATAGGTGATAGGAGACCCAAATTTTGACCAGTGGTGGGGTGACCCCAGGTCGCGGAGCTACAACCCTCAGAGCTCGATTTTGTTTTTTTATTTATTTATTTTTATGTTCATGGCAGGTGAGTCCGGATGACTCCCCTGACTGCACTTCCCTGTCCCTGGTTTACAAACTTCAATATCATTCAGATTAACTCCTTCCTGCTGCTGCTTCTCAGCCCTTTATAAGAAGTTCTAAATGCCAGGAGGCGAAGATGGGCATTCAGATCATGAGACTGCTAAGATTAGCTTTACAGTGGTCACATGATCGGAAGCTGCTGATCGCAAGTATACATTGGGAGCTTTCCGTGTCACTTTAGATATTGTGTTGGGAGCCTGCAGTGAGTACGCTCTCAACACACTAAACCGTTCCCTACGGACACATATATGCCAATGCTTTCTGTTAAAGCCCACCCAGTGACCGCATATATGTGTACGCAGGGCTTTTTTTGGGGGGGGGGATGCAGGGAATGCAGTTTCAGCACCTCTGTCACTGAATGACAGAGGTGCTAGAGGGTCTATTTCTGGTTGCTGGGAGATCTGTTATCACTGGAGGGGATCTATTATTGCAGGGGTCTATGGTTGCTGGTGGGGGATCTATTGTTGCTGGGAGGGGTCTACTATTGAGGGAGGAGTCTATCTATGCTGGTTGCTGGGAGATCTATTGTTGCTGGGTGGATCTATTTTTCTCAGGGGAGGTATTGCTTTTGGTGGAAGGTCTATTGTTCCTGGTGGGGAGGGGTCTATTTCTGCTGACTGCAGGAAATCTATTTTACTGTTTTCCTTGTTATCGTTAACAAATTCCATACAAATTCCATAGCACCACAAAATGATAATTGGTTCTGTATTTTCCAAAAGGGGTGATACTGGGAGGTGGGTAGGGGGTGGAACCAATGGACAGTGCTCGGATGTGGGTGGGGGATGGAACCAAGGGACAGTGCTCGGATGTGGGTGGGGGGATGGAACCAAGGGACAGTGCTCGGAGGTGGGTGGGGTGGAACCAAGGGACAGTGCTCGGAGGTGGGTGGGGGATGGAACCAAGGGACAGTGCTCGGATGTGGGTGGGGGGATGGAACCAAGGGACAGTGCTCGGAGGTGGGTGGGGTGGAACCAAGGGACAGTGCTCGGAGGTGGGTGGGGTGGAACCAAGGGACAGTGCTCGGAGGTGGGTGGGGGATGGAACCAAGGGACAGTGCTCGGATGTGGGTGGGGGGATGGAACCAAGGGACAGTGCTCGGAGGTGGGTGGGGTGGAACCAAGGGACAGTGCTCGGAGGTGGGTGGGGAGTGGAACCAAGGGACAGTGCTAGGAGGTAGGTGGGGGGGGGTGGAACCAAGGGACGGTGCTTAACCACTTCAATACCAGGCACTTAGACACCTTCCCGCCCAAGCCAATTTTCAGCTTTCAGCGATGTCGCAATTTGAATGACAATTGTGCGGCCATGCTACACTGTACCCAAACTAATTTTTTATCATTTTGTTCCAACAAATAGAGCTTTCTTTTGGTGGTATTTGATCACCTCTGCGATTTTTATTTTTTACGCAACAAACAAAAAAAGACCGAAAATTTTGCAAAAAAAAAAACACGTTTTTCTTTGTCGCTGTTAATTTTTTTGTAAATAAGTGCGTTTTCTTCTTCAATGACGGGCACTGATAAGGCGGCACTAATGGGCACTGATAAGGCGGCACTGATGGGCACCGATGAGGTGGCACTGATGATGGGCACTGATAGGCGGCACTGATGGGCACTGATGGGCACTGATGGGCATTGATAGGTGGCACTGGTATGCGGCACTGATGGGCAATCAGGTGGCACTGATGGGCACTCATAGGCGGCACTGATGGGCACTCATAGGCGGCACTGATGGGCACTCATAGGCGGCACTGACGGGTACTTATAGGTGGCACTGATGCACACATATAGGTGGCACTGATAGGTGGCATGGATGGGCACTGATAGGTGGGCATGGGTGGGCACTGATAGGTGGCACTGATGGACGCTGATGAGTGGCACTGATGACACTGATGGGTGGCATTGCTGGGCATCCCTTTTTTAAACTTTTTTTTAAATTAAATATGATGTGCCAATCAGTGCCCATCTGTGGGCACTGATTGGCATATTTTTTGCATTTTGTGGATGGCCATGGGGGATGTACCTGGCCATCCACATGCTGGGGGCTTCCCTGGTGGTCCTGGGGGCTTCCCTGGTGGTCTAGTGTGGGCATCTGAGAGGGGGCTGCGCTGATAAACAATCAGCGCATACCCCCCCTGTCAGACGCGAGTGAGGAAAAGCCGATCAACGGCTCTTCCTGTGTACATCATGATCAGCCGTGATTGGACACGGCTGATCACGTGGTAAAGAGCCTCCGCCGGAGGCTCTTTACCGAGATCAGTGTAGCGGTGTGTCAGACTGACACACTGCTCCACCGATCGCCGCGATGCGCGCCCCCATGGGCGCACGGCGGCTGTTATCCTGAAGGACGTCATATGACGCCCAGTCAGGATAACGAAACCACTTCCCGGACATCAATCTGCTATTGACCGGGCGGGAAGTGGTTAAAGGTGGTTGGGGGGTGGAACCAAGGGACAGTGCATGGAGGTGGGTGGAGGGTGGAACCAAGGGACATTGCTAGGAGGTGGGTGGGGGGTTGAACCAAGGGACAGTGCTCGGAGGTGGGTGGGGAGGTGGAACCAAGGGACAGTGTTCGGAGGTGGGTGGGGGGGTTGAACCAAGGGACAATGCTAGGAGGTAGGTGGGGGTGGAACCAAGGGACAGTGCTCGGAGGTGGGTGGGGGGTTGAACCAAGGGACAGTGCTCGGAGGTGGGTGGGGTGGAACCAAGGGACAGTGCTCGGAGGTGGGTGGGGAGTGGAACCAAGGGACAGTGCTAGGAGGTAGGTGGGGGGTGGAACCAAGGGACAGTGCTTAAAGGTGGTTGGGGGGTGGAACCAAGGGAAAGTGTTCGGAGGTGGGTGGGGGTGGAACCAAGGGACAATGCTAGGAGGTGTGTGGGGGTGGAACCAAGGGACAATGCTCGGAGGTGGGTGGGGGGTGGAACCAAGGGAAAGTGCTTGGAGGTGGGTGGGGGTGGAACCAAGGAACAGTGCTCGGAGGTGGAACTAAGGGACAGTGCTTGGAGGTGAGTGGAGGGTGGAGAAAAGCGATGACTCAGAAGTGGGGAGTACCTGCACCTATTTTCCAAGAAAAAAAGCCCTGTGTGTAACGTCAGCTGGAAAAGATTAATAGGGTTAGGCTAAAATAGATACATTTTAACAGATTTTACCAAGCATAAAAAAAAACTGCATTATAAATCTTATGCAATCCTTAATAAGCAGCAACTCTGCTGTGAGATAAACACTGTACCTGATAGACAATCAATTATAGAGCTGCGGTAAAATTTGGTGAAAAATTATGAAAAACAGAAATAAACAAATCAAATGTATAGTCCAAATGTGAAGAAAAAGGAAAGTCCTGCTGTAAAATATAACCGTCCCTACTGAACAATCCTATCAGGTTAAGCTGGACCACTATTGCAAAGAGTAAAAAGCTGAAAAAATCCAACATTCCAATTATGCTGAGTGGAGTCCTTCCAGTGATATCCACACCATCCAACACCAGAAAAAGGAAGTGCCCTCCACCATACAAAGTGCTCGCTTACCAGTTTGCGCAGACCTTCTATTACAGGAGGTCAGTAGATACGTCCCTGAGAATGTCAAGTGGAGAGAAGGGGATAAACTTTGTGGCTTAAACCCAGCCAGGGCCTTTGTCCATCCAAGGGGGTTCAAAGGTCTGTTCATGGTGGGATTTGACATCTCCATATCCTTTGAACCCCCTTGGATGGACAAAGTAAACCACCAGCAGCCACTGGAAGAGAATATATGAATCTAGTATCTTGCAAAGTTTACCCCCTTCTCTCCGCTTGACATTCTCAGGGACATATCTACCCATCTAGGGCAGTCTTAGTAAATTGGATGTCAGCTGCCCTATATGTGAAAAGATCATTAATAATTCTTAAAATTAAGGGGAGTGTAATAAATCAGATTTTCTTAAACAGGAACTACATTCCATGATATGAAGCAGATTGTTATCATTGGCTGACTACGATCACAATTCCCTACGCTCCCATAACCAGCTTCCTAACACACAAACAATCTCATTCCTTCATAAAGCCTCTTCGTGTCTCTGTGATATTAACATGCTGAATTTGTTTTACTTGTGATGACCCTGACCTGACACAGAAGGGTAATGACATGGCATCCTGACCCATCCTCAGGGATGGAATTAAAATTCAATAAGTAATCAGATGTGCTGATAATGGTGCTTATGGCATGGCCATATTGTATACCAAATCTCATTTATTCTTCATATAAAATGAAAATGACTTGTTACGCGTTGGTTTTGCTTTAGAAGTACAATACTTTTCAGACTGAGCTTGTATTGTTTTTCATTTTTTTTTGTAAAAAAAATGTTAAAAGCAAAGAAAAAATTATAGTCTGAACAAAAAGTGCTTATTTGTACAAACCATAAGAGCATCTATATATATTTCTGGAACATAGCTTTGTATACATGTTGCTGTAGAGTGGAGAGAATAGACTCTAATGAACCTGTCAGCTACTTTAACCACTTCAGCTCCAGCCTTTATGGTCTAGTTTATATCAGTTTAATTTCTGCTATTAGCCTATTTATTTGGTGACAACTATGTAATTACGTAAGATAATACAAAAAAAAAAAAAAGAAATATATATATATATATATATATGTATATACACACTATATTACCAAAAATGTAACATATTGCATCTCAACAATCATTAGATGTAATGACTGCATTTGTTTTCTTTTTTTTAAAGCTTTTTACCCTCTGTTTTCATCTGGTGATCTGGCCAGTAACACACCTCCTGTATTAGAGCGCCCCCGCTCGAAATGAAGGAGCACAGAGGGTACATTTGGACAACGGCATTGTCAGTCTGGGGGGAGGGAAGTGTTACATGTACTAGCAGATGTACATACACTTACAAATTGAAGCCAGTCTCCAGCTAAGCTGTTACAACAAGCAGTTTTTTCCTTTTGGTATAAAGGTTTTAAATGAATGAATGAAAGCTTATCATTGTAAGCATCCCTGTTAAAGGGGTTGTAAACTCTTGTTTTTTTTCACCTTAATGCACCCTTTGCCTTTACCCTCTTGGGCACGGAGTTCACCAGAGCTTCACAGGTTGCCACTAGAGTCCTCTTCCACTCCTCCATGAGGAAATCACGGAGCTGGTGGATGTTAGAGACCTTGCGCTCCTTCACCATCTGTTTGAGGATGCCCCACAGATGCTCGATAGGGTTTAGGTCTGGAGACATGCTTGGCCAGTCCATCACTTTTACCCTCAGCTTCTTTAGCAAGGCAGTGGTCATCTTGGAGGTGTGTTTGGGGTCGTTATCATGTTGGAATACTGCCCTGTGGCCCAGTCTCCGTACATAATCCCTCAATGAACTGTAGCTCCCCAGTGCTGGCAGTACTCATGCAGCCCCAGATCATGACGCTCCCACCACCATGCTTGACAGTAGGCAAGACACACTTGTGTTTGTACTCCTCACCTGGTTGCTGCCACACACGCTTGACACAGACTGAACCAAATAAGTTTATCTTGGTCTCATCAGACAATAGGACATGGTTCCAGTAATCCATGTCCTTAGTCATCATCTTTAGAAGAGGCTTCCTTCTGGGACGACAGCCATGCAGACCAATTTGAAGCAGTGTGCAGCATATGGTCTGAGCACTGACAGGCTGACCCCCCATCCCTCCCCTTCACCCTCTGCAGCAAAGCTGGCACCACTCATACATCTTTTTCCCAAAGACAACCTCTGGATATGACGCTGAGCACATGCACTCAACTTCTTTGGTCAACCATGGCGAGGCCTATTCTGAGTGGAACCTGTCCTGTTAAACCGCTGTATGGTCTTGGCCACCCTGCTGCAGCTCAGTGTCAGGGTCTTGGCAATCTTCTTATAGCCTAGGCCATCTTTATGTGGAGCAAAAAATATTTTTTTCAGATCATTTGAGTTCTTTGCCATGAGGTGCCATGTTGAACTTCCAGTGACCAATATGAGAGAGTGAGAGCGATAACACAAAATTTAACACACCTGTTCCCCATTCACACCTGAGAGTAACACTAACTAGTCACATGACACTAGGGAGGGAAAATGGCTAATTGGGCCCAATTTTGACATTTTGACTTAGGGGTGTACTCACTTTTGTTGCCAGCGGTTTAGACATTAATGGGTGTGGGTTGAGTTATTTTGAGGGGACAGCAAATTTACACAGTTATACAAGCTGTACACTCACTACTTTACATTGTAGCAAAGTGTAATTTCTTCAGTGTTGTCACATGAAAAGATATAATAAAATATTTACATCTTAAACACTGGGACAAACCACTATTCTCCTGGTTTGGCAGGGTGGCGATACTTAAAATGAATGCCTTACCGAGAATACTATACGTACTACAGACAGTACCGATACACATACCGCTGGCCTGCTTCAAAAATGATAGAAGTCTTTGCTCCAAATTCCTCTGGGGAGGCCACAGACCCAGGACCAACTACACCCAGCTGACTCTACCCAAACACCTAGGTGGGATTGGGTTCCTGGACCTGATCAACTATCACAAGGCTGTACACTTGACCAGAATACTTTACTGGCATTTACATTCCTCCACCAAAGACTGGGTCAGATTGGAAGCATCTTTTACAAATCTCTTAAATCTCTTCCATGGATCCTGGAACGCCATACCCCCTATAGGTCAACTCACACCCACTAATCAGGCCTACTATACAATGCTTTCGCAGAGTATGTAAACACACCCCCTAAGACTAAATCCAGACTTCCCCTCAGGCATGACAAAAGATTTACTCGCACAACACTGGTCAGATGAACAGATTTTGGCTCACCACTTCTATGACCAAGGAAAACCCAGTACCACCTCCCACCTTGCTACACTAATGGAAAAACCCTCTATACCACCGTGGACATACTTGATGATCACACACGTTCTAAGATCTCTGGACAGAAACTCCCGTCACCAGACAACTAACACCGTTTGAATGCTTTGCACACACACATCCCCCCAAAACCACTTGATTTCTACCACCCCCTCCCTCCTCTTCAAGGATTGCCAACTCAACAACTCCAAGGCTTGTGAAGCGTGGGAAAGAGATCTATCTCTATCCCTAACACCAGAAAAGTGGGAAAAAATCTACATCAACATACACAAGGGTTCTATCAATGTATCTACACAAGAGAATGGATACAAAATCCAATCACATTGGTACCGCACACCAGCTATATTACATTTAAGCCAACAATATCAGACAAATGTTGGAGATGCCATGAACAACATGGCTCACTGTTACACATTTGGTGGGACTGCCCCTGTACCTTATAACTTTCTGGGCAGAAGTACACCGCATCACCTCCCATGTCACATCCTACGATCTGGAATTAACACCTGCTCAGTTTCTTCTACATCACTCATCCCTATCACACACCTCTTACCACAAATCACTAGCAATGCACATGATCAAAGCAGCAAAACAAAGCATACCATTACACTGGAAATCCCAAAACATTTGTTCAAAGAATGGTTCAGTAGAATTAATAGGATTGCTGAGATGGAAGAACTAATTCACATCGCATGAGATACCCCCAGAAAATATGGAATCAAATGGGCATGCTGGAAACATTTCCAGACCACGACAGAATTTTCCCGTCTCAATTCGTCACCTACCTAGATTTTTAGAGTTAAAAAATCCCTGATGCCCAAAGCTCAGAACAAAATCACACCAACCTCATGACCTAACCTGAAGTTCTAATAAGTAAACGGCCGCCCCCTCCACAAAAACACAATCCAAATTTAAAAATGATTGTCCACCGGGGAGGGAAGCAAGAGATGGCCCATCTCAACACTAGAATCTGCATCCTCCTAATCTTATCCCCCCTTTTTGTTTCCTCTCTTCTCCCTTCCTACTATCTTCCTCCTACCTACCCGTAACTCCTCTTATTACATCTTGGATCCTCCTTCTTTTACTGACCACCCACATTCCTCCCACCCCCTCCGGACACTCCCCCCTTTTTTACCCTTTTATTTTTTATTTTTACTCCCCTCTCCACTGACCTGACACCATATGACCCTTACAAGACACTAATGACGACACACCCCACATACCCCACATTAGACTCTCTCGAAACATAGCTAGCCTAGCTTGACAAACAGGTACCTCCACTGGATGAGAGACACTTTGAGCCATCTGAGACACCCACGCCACGACTGGCTCTCTCAAACTCACGCTTTATAATACCATCCATTATACCTAATTAGTGTAACATATCGGTAACACTGAGGATACTTGAACCGGTCACTCCCACATAAAATAAAGCATTCTGAACAGAAAGGGACTTAATGTTGGGACAAAGTTTATTAAGGTTTATGTGGGGTCAACAGGACAATGAATGTACCTATTCCTATCTTAATCGTTACTTAACCTTACTTAATGTACCGATATTCCTGTATAATATCACATGTCAACTTGTTTGTTTTCATAAACAAAAATACATTTTTTGGGGAAAAAAATAAATAAAATATTTACAGAAATGTGAGGGGTGTACTCACTTTTGTGAGATACTGTATGTAGCAGAGATAAATCCCTTGGTTGATCTTGCTTGTACTATTCTATCCAGTATCCAGATCAGGGGTGGGAGAGAAGAACACTTTGGCTGAAGAGCATTGGGCACATAATGCATGACGCAGCTGAAGAAACTGAAAGAACCATCTTGGATGTAGGGAGAACTCTGTCCTCAGCTGCTCATAGGTTTTGAGAGAACAATTCTAATATAATTGCACTAAGGTAGTTACCCCAGCTCTCCCCCATCTCTGAAAGCCCTGAAGAGTAGAATGCTTGGGGAACCTGTAGTTTCCCCAAATTGGGGTATATCTAATAGGGTAGGAAATCCCTATAATTTTCTTAACAGCATCCCATACTTTGCAAATTAAGCCCAAGATAGGCATAGTACTAAGTGATGCATCCCCCACTGCCTCTTCCAATACATACAATGGTGGCCGACCTCCAAACACATAAAATAAGCAGTAAAAGGCACATGGTGGTAGTCCGAAATCCAATCCTGCAAAGTGCTGTAGTTGGGCAGCAAAAAATATATCCTCAGGTTGGGCACTGCTAGTCCTCCAGCATCCGTGGGGTGCTGTAGTACCTCTAATGCCGCGTACACACGAAGGGATTTTTCCCGGCGGACCTAGTCCAGCGGACAATCCGCCGGACTTTCCAGCTGGCTTCGCCGGACTTTCCGAGCGTGTGGACTTGCCCACACACGCCCGGACTTCTCCGGCGGACAATGCGCTGGACAAAGTCCGCGGGACTTTTGAAAATGAACGGACTTGCCCACACACGGAGCAGTCCGTTCATTTAGAACGTAACTTCAGGTACATAGCTAGCGTAGGCAGTAAATGCCGGCGCGCTAGCTCCGTCACCTGGCATGGATTTAAAGGGAATCCCCACGCCGAAAAACGGCGTGGTGGTCCCCCCAAATCCATCTCAGACCCTTATCCGAGCACGCAGCCCGGCAGGCCAGGAAAGGGGTGGGGACGAGCGAGCGCCCCCCCTCCTGAGCCGTACCAGGCCACGTGCCCTCAACATGGGGGGTGCCCTGGGGAAAGGGGGGCCGTGCGCCCCCCCCACTTCAAAGCACCTTGTCCCCATGTTGATGAGGACAAGGGCCTCTTCCCGACAACCCTGGCGGTTGGTTGTCGGGAAGAGGCCCTTGTCCTCATCAACATGGGGACAAGGTGTTTTGGGGTGGGGGGGCGCACGGCCCCCCTTTCCCCAGGGCACCCCCCATGTTGAGGGCACGCGGCCTAGTATGGTTCAAGAGGGGGGGGTGCTCGCTCGTCCCCACCCCTTTCCTGGCCTGCCGGGCTGCGTGCTCGGATAAGGGTCTGAGATGGATTTGGGGGGGACCCCCACGCCGTTTTTCGGCGTGGGGACTCCCTTTAAATCCATGCCAGGTGACGGAGCTAGCGCGCCGGCATTTACTGCCTACGCTAGCTACGTACCTGAAGTCACGTGCTAAATGAACGGACTTTCCGATGAGCGGCAAGTCCGTGCATTTCAAAAGTCCGGCGGACTAGCCTACTAACGGCGGGATTGTCCGCTGGACTGCCAAGTCCAGCGGATAATTTTAAAACAGAACTTAAAACTTCAGTCCGCCGGACTTTTTGAAAAAAAGTCCGTTGGAGGCCCACACACGAGGGGATTATCCCCTGGACTTGAGTCCCTTCGTGTGTACGCGGCATTATTGTACATGAGGGTCCTTCTTTCACAAAATTGAGTCCCTAAATATGCTATTAATCTTAATGACGATTCACAAGGGTAACCAAACATGAGAGTTAAATAAATACTACAGGAGCTCCATATCATCTTGAGTAGGTTAATATGACCTACTACAGATAGTAGTAATTTACTCCAAGTTTTATTTTGGATTTGAAATCTAGACAGTAGTGGAGCAATATTATCTGAGATGAATGCCTGAGGAGAAGCTGACATAGTTGTACCCAAATACTTTATAGAGGACACTACCTTAATATGAGACAGTGTAGATGGTAAAGAGTCTGGGAAAGGATCTAAAGACAATAGCATAGATTTCTCCCAGTTTATATCAGGCCCTGAAAATTAGCAAAATTCATTAACATATTTCATTACTACCGGCAGAGATGAACGGATATTCGTTAAAAACAAAATTACATTGTCTGCATATAGTGATATCTTTTCTTCCAGTGCACATCCAATCAGACCAGTAACATCCAAAGAAGTCAGCAGGAGGTAGGCCAGGTGCTCTATGGCAATGGCAAAGAGCAGGAGAGACAACGGGCATCCCTGCCTAGTGCCTCGACAGAGTCTGAAAGAGGGAGACTGTAGGCCATTAACCTTGATTGAAGCTCTAGGAGCAGTGTACAACAGGTGGATCCATTGTCAAAAGGTGAAACCAAGTTTTTCAAGAACGGCCCACAAACATAGCCACTCAACACTATCAAAGGCCTTAATGGCATCTAATGCCAAAAAGACCCGATCTGAAAGGTCCATGACCGGAACCTACATATTTAAATAGGCACGCCGTTGACATATTGGGCATAAATCCAGCCTGCTCGGGTGGATAATATGCGTGATGACTTTTACTTTGATAGTCAGTATAAAGATACCCCCTCCCTCTCTTACTTTTGTCAGAATGCCACCCTTAAAGAGGAAGTAAAGCCTCCTTTTTTTTTTTTTTTTTAAACGGAACCTGCAAGGCAAAGGCATAATGAGCTAGTATGCATAGCATACTAGCTCATTATGAATAACTTACCTGAGAACGAAACCCCCGAAGCGACCCTTGTCCACGTCCTCCTCCGCCGCCATCAATCCCGGAGTGACTTCCGGGTCTCGCTGCTCCGGCGCTGTCATTCGCCGGAGTCGCAATGACGTCACTACCACGCATGCGCATGGGAGCCGCCAAGAGCGGCATATCGATGTGATCTCCGGCGTGCTCAGTGCCCTTGCGCGCCGATGTCTACAGCGCGCAGACGTAAATATCTCCTAAACCGTGTAGGTTTAGGAGATATTTATTGGACCTACAGGTAAACCTTAATCTGGGCTTACCTGTAGGCCAAAGTGGTTTGTAAGGGTTTACAACCCCTTTAACCAGTTCCCACCCCAGGCCAATTCTGATATTTCTCTTAAAAAAACAATATACTTTAAAATTGTGCACGCTCTTGGAATGGCACCAAACTATGGTACCTAAAAACCTCCATAGGCGCCGCTTTAAAAATGTTTACAGGTTACCAGTTGCAGACGAGGTCTACCACTAGAATTATAGCTCTCGCTATAACGTTTGTGCCGATACCACGCATGTGTGGTGGAAACATTGTTTACATATGCAGGTGCAACCTACATATGTGTTAGATTCGGCGATTATGTGTTTATTTTATTTCCTTTTTTTTTTTTCATTTTTACACTGTCCCTTAATTTATTTATTTTTATCATTTTTATTCCTATCACAAGAAATTTAAAAATCCCTTGTGATAGAATTATGCATGACAGGTCCTCTTTTTGGAGACTATAAGACCCCAGATATCTCCTCTACCCTGGAAAGCATGGGTTAAAAAAAAAAAAAAACATTTGTCTCTGCATTCTAGGATAAAAAATTTACAGTGTTTACATCTGCCAGAGCTGGAGTGACGTTGCTTATGGCCTCTGGGGTCATAGAAATGGCCAGGGACCTCTGCCAGCTTTGTGGTAACTTGGCGCCACCTCCAGATTGGATCTCCCACTTATCGATCGAACAGGGAGCCCGGAGAGGCACTGGAGGACAGTGGGAGGGTGGGGACATCTCCTTCCACAGCCTGAAAAAGCAATCCAGCAGCTAATAAGCCACTAGGATGCCTTTTACATTGTAGGGATATCTTATGTCTGTGGCTGCAGGCATCATCAATTATAGCCACTTTGTCATATGACCTTATGCAGGCACTATTAGAAAGATCATTGGTGTCATGGTGCTTGCTTTGCCAAGTGGCGTTGGTTGAGGATCTATGTGGGGGCCATCAAATGACAGGTCAATCAGCTGCAACTCGAGGAACCCCTAGCAACCTCTGGAGGAACCTTAGAGTTCCATGGAACCCTGGTTGAGAATGACTGCTCTAGGCATTTGTGTTCAAGAGGCCTTATGCCGCGTACACACGGTCGGAATTCTCGTCGGAAAAAGCTCTGATGGTTTTCCTGTCGGAATTCCGACGGAATTTCACTCAAACTGTCTTGCCTACACACGGTCACACCAAATTCCGACGGTCTGTAACACAGCGGTATAAAACACGTTCGACAGCACTATAGAAGGGAAGTTTAATGCTTCAGAGTATCCGTCGAATTGTTTCCGAGCATGCGTCGGAATTTTACGTGTCGGAATTGCATACACACGATCGGAAAATCCGATAGAAAGGTTTTCCGTCGGAAAAATTGAGAACAGGTTCTCAATCCAAAGTCCGTCGGAAATTCCGACAGAAAAAGACCGATGGGCATACACACGGTCGGAAAATCCGTTTAAAAGCTCCCATCGGACTGTTTCCATCGGAAATTCCGACCGTGTGTACGCCGCATTAGGGTGATTTCAGCAACCATGCTGTACACTCAGAAGAACTGCAAAGTAAAGAATTAGGAAAAGTAGGAGCAGGTTAGAAATTGTATTTTAGAAAACGAAGATAGCGCAGCAAAGATGTCACAAGATATAAAATGTTAGAAAGGTGAATTTAAACACAAAGTAGCAGCATATGCTGATGACCTTTTATTCTACATCACAGAACCCCTCACCTCTCTTCCCTCCCTGTTACAGGAGCTGAAGCGCTACGGTTCCCTGTCTAATTTCAAGGTTAACCTACAGAAATCAGAGGCCTTAAGTGTTTCCCTGTCAGACTCGACCATTTCCAACTTACGCCCCTTCTTCCCATTTAAATGGGCTACACACTCAATACAATACCTGGGAACGAAAATCCCTGCCAAATTACAAGACATCGTCACCCTGAACTTTCAGCCCCTTCTATCTACGCTCGCTGCTGACCTTGAGAGGTGGAACTCTCTGGCCCTTTCCTGGTTCGGCCGTTGCAATATACTCAAGATGAATGCAATGCCCAGACTCTTGTATCTATTGCAGGCACTGCCCGTCAAGATACCTCAGACATTCTTCCACGCCATCCGTTCAATATTTACCAAATTCATCTGGCGCGGAAAACATCCACGTCTTGGCAGAACACTCCTTTTACGATCTAAGATTAGAGGAGGCCTCGGTTTTCCAGATCCAGCTCTATACTATACTGCGGCACATATGACCAGAGTCGTGGACTGGTGCCGTCACAGTGAGTTGAAGCTCTGGGTGTCACTTGAACAGGAGGCGGCCAGAGCCCCACTAGCGGGTCTACCCTGGGCTGGGACGACTCATGCCACCCACCTGACCACTCATCCCACGTTTGGACCAACTCTCGCTGAGCTGAAAAGGTTTTTCCGATTAGCCTCTTTAAAAATGTTTCCATCCCCACTGACACCACTTGTTGGCCACCCGGATTTTATACCTGGCCTCTCAGACCTGTCCTTCCGATCGCAAGCCCCACAGGGCCTCATGAGAGCCTTATCGCTCCTGTGTCCCTCAGGCTGGTTAACTACAGAGAGCTTGCTCTCGGGCCAGGCTTCACTTCGACTAGACCGCTGGAGGATCAACCAGCTCTCTCACTTTCTTGGCTCGTTGCCCAAACCAACGCACTTTGCAAGAAAACTCCACCCCTTTGAGGAACTGTGCTTGGGTGAGGGACCGATCCGGAAGATCTTGTCGTCCTCCTACAAATTTTTGTTAGACTTTCACGCCACTGAAGACCCCCCATTCTTAACAAAATGGGAGAGAGACTTGCAAGTCACCTTCACAGAACCACAAAAAGATCGCATACTGTTTTTTGCTCAAAAGTCTTCACTATGCAGCAAATATCAAGAGACCGCATATAAAATAGTGTCGCGTTGGTATAGAACTCCTTCGGTACTGGCTAAGATATTCCCTCTGCAAACAGACCGCTGCTGGCGTTGCAATTCACACCCAGGCACTCTACTACACATTTTCTGGGACTGCCCGGGACACCAAACTTTTTGCCAGACAGTTCTTAAGATCGTACAGAAACTCACAGATATCTCCCTCCAGGATAACCCAGCTGCGGTCCTCCTTAACCTTACACCTCTTTCAAGGAAACGTTACCACAAATCCCTCCTCAAGCACCTCCTTAATGCAGCCCGGGCCAGCATCCCACCTCTTTGGAAGCAGCAGTCTGCTCCAACGGTGGCCCAGTGGTTCGCAAGAGTGAAGGACATTGAGCGGATGGAAGATCAGACCTCGGCGCTGCAAGACAAGTCGGAGGAACATAGCTCCAGATGGTTTCACTGGAACCTCTTTCGTTTCTCTGATGAATTCCTCCAATATACGGCAGGATCCTCTGTGTAGGATCACTATAGACAGCCCAGCAATACCAAGTACGGCTCCCGGGGGGCTAGGGCCCCCCCCTTCCTCCACCCCTTCCCGTTCCACCCTGTATGTGTGCGTGTGTGTGCGTGTGTGTGTATGTACACAAAACTTCTTCTTAATCTTTCCCCCCTTAATCTTTCTCTGTCTCTTCCTTCTCCCCCACTATCTTTCCCTCTTAATATAAAAAGACGTAAAATGCGATGGGCACTGATATTTAAGTTTACCCTATATTAGACTTCAGCAAGTAACAGTGGTTAGACTGAATAGCGACCCTCATTAATAGGCAATTGCTTTATTTTGGCTATTTTATTTGACGCGTTTGTCACAGCCTAAATGTAACGTGAAGTCTCCTTTATGTTTATGTTTGTATCTGTGTCTCATCTTTAAATAAAGAATTAAAAAAAAAAAAAGAAAGGTGAATTTAATTAATTACAAGGATATGAAATTAAATTAAAAAATATTAACTGATAGATCATGTGATAATTTAGGTCTCGGGGACAATTCGGTCTCTGTGATAATTTAGTTGCAGTGATAATTTAGGTCACATTTAAATCCCACTTCAAACTAGACGGACTGAGAATTTTGTAAATTAAATGAAATGCAACGCTAAATTTATGTAAAAAAAAAAAAACAACTCCTCAAAGTATTTTAAGGGAAGGAAGTTCTTCGTGCAATGTTCAGCTGGGAAAGATGAAAATATTTTTACTGGTTTCTAAGTCTTTACTTTCATACTGATCCTCTAAGATGATTCTGTGTGCTGATCTTTTGACACTAAGAAGTATAAACTCTTTTCCCTTTGGAGGAATTCTCCGGAGACACATCCACATTTAATGACTGCAAATGGATGTTCTTCTCAAGTGTTTTGCCAGCCGTCTCTTTAAACAACACAAAAATATTTAAAGAGGTTTTGCACTGAAATTTATTTTAAAACATGAAATGAAAGCTCCAGTCACCATGCCCCCCACTTACTGTGATTAATGTAGTTGGAATGCCCATTGAAAACCAAATCACAAAGCGGCACTCCAGTGCTGGGTAAAGGCTGTGTTAAGGGATACTAGGATTTAAAATAGAACCTATCCGTGTCTTAAAAAATGCCCCTCTTTCTATAATAAATACTTGTTTTCACTTTATTTATCCTTTGTTCCAACTTGGTGCTTATGATCTTGTACATCCTCTTCCCAATAGCTTCCTCTCTACATGCACTCCAGCAATAGCTGTATGACAATTCTCAAAATGGGTTTCCTGTTGGTATTAGCAGTGGACCATGTCTAAGTAATGTGTGTTAAAATGGTAACTTGCAGTTGCCATCAGAAGAGCATGTGACGGTGGCAACTCAGAAGCACAATTGGGAGACAGGGATAGCAATGTCACTCTATAACAAAAAGTGCCTGAACAAGTAACCTTCATTGCAGAATTACCAGGTATTGTTTTAATGAAAGCAGCAGAGTTACATAAATTAAAGATTACTTTTTAAATTAAAGCCAAAAAAATCTAGCACCACAATATCTCAAAAATAAAATACATACAATTGTATTAAATCCACCCAATAAAAGGAATCAATACCTGTAGTTATTGACGTGTTACTGCCTCTTACATAGGCCTTAGTCATATGTCATTTATGACTAAGGCCTATGTAAGAGGCTGAAACGCATTGTGTTTGATGTGTTTCTGCCTCTTACATAGGCCTTAGACATATGCCATTTATGACTAAGGCCTATGTAAGAGGCTGTAACACATCAATAACTACAGGTACTGATTCCTTTTATTGGATGGATTTAATAAAACCATATATGTTTTATTTTTATTGCCATTGTGGTGCCGGATTCTTTTCTCTTTGATTAGATGTTTGGATGCCTGAGTACCGGAGTCTCTATATCATCCTACTTATCATTAAAGTGTTACTTAACCCACAACAGTAAAATGAGTCTATATATGTAGTAAAGCATGATTGCTATACTCCCTGTGGAACTTAAGGGGTTAATTCTCTGCATTGTGTAAAAAGGCTATTTGATCCTGTCTTCTCTGATCTTCTCCTTCCACAGTCCCCAATCTATCTTCTGATATAATTTTTGTTCTTGAGAGAGTGCATGTGGTCAGCAGAGGGCCAATTAGCACTATCCAGACAGAGGGTCAGGGGTCCTGCAGCCTCATAGTACAACCATGGGGGTATGAAAACTACTCCTACAAGCTTTAGGCCCCTTTCACACTTGTGCGCCTCCAAAGTCGCAGGATTTTACTGCCATTTTGCCACGATTTTTGCCGCGATTTTGCCGCGATTTCAAGGAATGCCTGTGTAAGTGGCATCAAAATCGGACCAAAGTAGTGCAGGGACTACTTTGAAGTCGGAACGACTTGAAGTTGTACTGATATGAATGGCTGTCATTGGAAATAATGGGGAACGACTTGTCCTGCTACTTTGCAGTCCCAAATCGTGGGACAAGTCGTATAAGTGTGAAAGGGGCCTTAACCAGACACTTATAGAAGTCACAAGACTGCTATATACTACTGATGAGAAAAGGTATTTAGCAGTTTATTTTTAGTAAAACAATTGCATTTCCATGTTCTATGTACTTTGGGAGACCAGATATAGTGAATGCAGGGTCCTGGGTTTAATAACACTTTAAGTGCTATTTTGGGGGTAGCAGCACTATTGTAATAGATACTTTTGAAATTACATCAACAAAGTAAAGTTTTAATGAGATTTTAACGATGAGTTTTACATATACTACTGCTTTCTATGTTAGTTCAGTACATTGAACTAATACTATTAAAGGAAACGTATGCTTGCCTTGTATACTGTATAGCTGCTTTCTTTTTGGGTTAAATAAAAAAAATTCAAAGTTTTAGGTATTTCAATACAAAGGCATGAAATAACAGTTGGTAACAGTGAGCAAAAACATGTCATGGGTGACACCCCAAAGCAGATAAGAGCGGCATACCATACACATGAAAAAACAGATGTCACAACATGTAATGAGTAGAATAGGTGGCCAACTTCACTGTGTATACAACAAACAGTGGTAAGCCAATAGTGGCATTAAGGTATAACATAGAAAGGGTAAGAGAGAGGAAATAAACAAGGGGAAAAAAAGGGGGAGAGAGCAATTGGAGAAACGGTCGTAAAATTGCTAGAAGTAAAAAAAAAAAATAAAAAAAATAAGGCTAATCACTGTGAGATTAAGGCTCAAAAAGCATCTGAATCACCGTAGGCCCTCCAACACATTCAGGTAGTGCAGATTTTTCGGGGCTGCGTCTACAATCGATTTCTCAATGGACATTATCTCGTTAAGTATCTGGGCCCATTCCAATAAACTGGGGGAGAGGTATTTTTAGTGCCTACCTTCTTTTTTTTTTTTGATGGTTGGGACTAAAAAGAAACTATGTTTTTTCTATTAGGTAAATGTGGCTTCTGGGTGTCTTTTAAGAAGGGGGCATACTGTTTCAATAAGAGAGAGAATCTGAAAGGAAAGAGCGTACTGGAACTTTTCTGTTTCAATGTTTTTAGTAATGTTTTTCACAAAAAAAGTAGAGTAAAAAAAAATAACATCATAGATATGTGGGTAATTTATAAAGTACACATCAAAAGTGCTCATATACCGACAAAGGAAAAGATTTAAAATATCACTCCAAGGAAGGGAGACAGAAGGCATATAATCTCAAGGCCCACTTTAGTTGAAGAGGTTTCCCTCAATATTGCCACTCCCAGGCATCTTGAAGGCACTTATTTGCGAGCATATGAGGTTGTGCACAAACTTTATAGATACAATGATGATAGCTAACAAATAGACTACAAGTGTACTTCCAACTCCTTATAGCATAGTAGTTACATACTAGCCAATGTGGATCAATGGAGCCTGACATTCGACCTCCACATTTGAAGGAGAAGTGAGGGGGGACCCCCTGTCCTCCCATACTAGGATTACATGTTCAAAATCTTTCGAGCACATAGTTCAATTAAAAAAAAAAATAGGAAAGAAAAGAATCAAAGAAGGAGAAGAAGAGAGGGAGGGGAAAGGGAAAGACCTCACGCTCTGGTCCATGCCACCCAGAGGTCTATCAGTCTGGAACAGTCTGGGGATCATCAGTCAAGTATCTGATCCACGGCCCCCAAGCTTTTTTGAAAACCTTTGTTTTATCATTTAAGACTGCCGAAAGCCTTTCATTGACCATGAGCCAGGAAAACTTGTTCTTGAGCTGGTCAAATGGTATGACGGCTGACCTCCAGTTTCTAGCTATGGTAATTCTGGTGGATACAAATATAAAAGTGTGGAGTCTCCGCTGGTGTTTTGAGGCTTCATCGACTTTGTAACCCAACAGGGCATATTTGGGAGATTTGGTTAAATTAATTTGAGGGAGGGAATAAATGAAGTTGTAAACTCTGATCCAGAATCGCCTCACTTTAGAACATTGCCACCATTTATGGTATGCCATTACTTCCTGGTCCCAGCCTCAAACACCTTGTAGACATCTTCTTTACATACAAGAATCACTAATGAATCTTAACATTTTTTTCATTGTCGTCTAGGCCAGATCTTGACAAGGAGTGGGTTATCATAAGAGAGCGTGTGCAGATGGACTCGATGGTTCTGAAAGGACTAATTCCTGACACCAAATACCAGTTTGCTGTAAAGGCAGTGAACTCCTTTGGAGAAAGTTTACTCAGCATTCCTAGCGAAGTTATCAGGACATTCCGTAAGTAGAATTCAGAAACATCCTTTTTTATTTCTTTCAAGAAGTTTGTAACTTACAGCTGGCAGAAAATTCACTTCTGAAGCAACAAATAGCTCCTGGCTACATTCAGCTCCCACGTAGTGTAGTGGCCATGCTGGAGATTATTAAATCCGAGCTATTGGTAATATTTTCCAGACTTCAGAACAAATACTAATCCTTTAGAAGCTTTCCCTCCTGGGGGTTACATTCACGCTTATATTTGGATCACTGGCCACTGCTGTTGTCACCTTCTGCATTATTAATAGATGGAATCACACTGTGGAGAACAACATAAGGGGACATTCAAGGCTTGAAATTGGATGGTCTTTCACTGTGAACTCTTAACATTTAACCTGTCCATGATTGAAGCATTGAAATGTGTCTGTGACCTTAAGAACGCCATTGTGCTGTAATAAGCCAAGTTTCCAGAGAATGATCAACAAAGTTGGATCATTCTTGTTCTTTATAGCCAGACGTACTGGATATTTTCTTTGGCTCCTGGCAATAAATTAGCAAAGCATAGGTTTGCTTTAATCTGATGTAGTCTTGAGTATTTATATCACTCTAGAGGTGCATGCCAATCTGTTGGCACAATACTCCTGCCTCAGGCTATATGCACACGGGCAATTTAGCTTGTGTGCATCAAATCCTGATATTTTTGGTCCAACCCTGCTGCCAGCAGCGTGTTAAAATCTATGACAGGCTGAAATACCCAACTGCTGGATGCTGTGCTAAGCAGTACTTGTGTTTAGAGCCATATACATTCAAAGATGCATGCCCAGAATGCAGAATTCCTGTGTTCTGGGCATCCCTGAACTCATATGGCCCTAAATTCTAGTACTGCATGGTACAGCCTCCAGCAGTATTTCAACCCGGTCAGAGATTTTGATAGGGTGCTGGAAGCAGGGCCGGACTTGTGTCTCCTGTGCGCCAAAAAAACATTGGGAATTGACACACACACACGCTGGCCAAACCGCCCATGTGCACAAGGCCTTACAAGATGGCTAAGTATTGATACATAGGGGTTGACTTAATAAAACTGGAGAGTGTAAAATCTGGTAAGCTGTGCATGGTAGCCAATCAGCCTCTAACTTCAGATTGTTCAATTAAGGTTTGACAAAAAACTTGGAAGCTGATTGGTTTCTGTGCAGAGCTGTACCAGATTTTGCACACTTCAATTTTAGTAAATCAACCCCATAATGTCTTTACTAAAATGTAACAAACTCTGTACCTATCTTGAAATGAAACAAGACATTATTGGTAACCTAATACTGTTATTTTAATATGGGGCTAAAGAAGGCTATTTAAAGCGGTTGTAAAACACTGATGTTCAAAAAAAAAATTGCATAATTATGAAATACTCACCTTGGAACAAAGCTCTCCAGCTCTGTGAGGCCACCGCTGAGAGGGCTGACATGCCCCCCCTCTCTGTCTCTCAGGTTCGAGAGCTACGGCTATGTGATTGGCCGAAGCCACGATGACATCACCCCCGCCCGTGCGCGGGGGAGCTGCTGTTTCCGGCACAGGCTCTGAAGGTTCGTGTTCTATCGAGAAATGCCCCCCCCCATCTAAAAATGCCTCTGAGTAACCAACGTCACTCCAGCTGATATGTTGATCAGCTGGCATGATGTTAACACAGCTCATGCACAGATCGTCGGAGGCAGTATCCGATGATCTGCTAAGTTCCGAGAGGCAATGTAATTGTCAGATTCTGCCTCACTATTGCTGGGCGGGTTGTGGGTGTCTTAAAGGGCAGGTTTTGTGTGTGTTGTAACCCAACCTTAGACACAGCCTGCCGTTTATCACACTGAACCCACAATGCAACAATGCAAACACAGCGTTCAATATAGGCAAAACTCGCCCCGCAACAGCGAGGCAGAATCTGACAAGTACGTTCTCCCTCCACTGTTTGCATATCGTTGGACAATGCCTCTGACGATGTGCACATGCGCTGTGTTGACGTCACGCCAGCTTATCAACATATCATCTGGAGTGACGTTTGTTACTGAACATGCGCAAACCCATCGGAGGCATTTTTTGATGGGGGCATTTTTCGATAGAACACCGGCACTGTAAGCCGGACCTTCAGAGCGCATGATGTCATCAGCTGCATGCACTCTGAATATCTCCTAAACTGTGCAAGTTTAGAATATATTCACAGATATTCAAGCCTCGTTATAGGCTTACCTGTAGGTACAAGTGGTAGTACAGAGTTTACTACCACTTTAAGTATATGGTAGCTGGATAGTGGGTTGACCCAAACCTGTTGCTTTGAATAGTCAAAGCACAGGCTTGCTTAAAGGTGTGATGTAATTTCTAGTTGAAATCAGCTAAATATGTTCCAGGTGCTTCAAATAAAAAATGTGGAAAGTCTAAGGCTACTTTCACACTGGGGCGTTGGGGGCGCTGGCGGTAAAGCGGCGCTATATTTAGCGCCGCTTTACCATAGTTTTAGCGGCGCATTTCGGCCGCTAGCGGGGTGGTTTTACCCCCCGCGAGCGGCCGAAAAAGGGTTCATACCGCCCGCAAACCGCCGCTGCAGCGGCGTTTTGTGGGCGGGTTCGGAGCGCTGCCCCATTGGAGGGGCCCCATTGGGAACGGGCGAACCAAAGATGCAGCTTGCAGGACATTTTCCAGCGTCCTGCAAGCGCACCGCTTCAGTGGGAAAGCCCTCGGGCTTTCCCACTGAAGACACAGCAATAGCTGTTTTGGGTCGGTTTGCAGGCGCTATTTTTAGCGCAATAACGCCTGCAAACCGCCCCAGTGTGAAAGGGGCCTTAGGCTGGCCATACATTATATAATTTTCTGGTACAAATTTCCTTTAGATTTACCAAAACCATATAATAGGAGGTCAAACATATACACTTTCAATGTGTATGTAATCAGGCAGACATTTGTACTACATAGTTGAAGTTAAATCTAAAGGAAATAGATTTTTAAAAAAATGGTATAATGTATGACCAGCAGTGGCGATCCATCTACACAAGGCACAGGGGCACCGCCATACGTCTGGCACCCTAATCTGCATGCGGGACACCGGATGCATGGATTCCAATGGGTTTTTTTTTGAAGCACGTGATTAGAGCCAGAGGCTTTAATAGGCTTCAAAAAAGAGCACTGCACCCCGAGCACACCCACTTGCGTGACAATAACAAATGAATATTCGATATTGTCATACTGATTCTTCTAGGTGATTTAAAAATGCAAACCCAAATACAAAACTTGATAGCAATGCAGCTTACTGGTCCTTAGATGTGGTGGCTGCGCTCATTTTTATTTTATTATTTATTTATTTATTTTTTATTTTATTTTTACCACTTCAGAGAACTCTATTGAGAGACTTATTCAGCTTTACATCCATTTACCGTCTCCATCTCAGTTTCACATCATTGTGATACTCCTCCAAAACTTTATTTAATTTCTTCCATTTACAAGTAGACAAAATGTAATAAAAAAAAAAAAAAAACAATGAAAAAACACAGTTGCCAGCTATGTCTAATTTACCAAATACTATACTTTCCCTGCCTATTTCTCCCTCCATAGGAAAACATGCACATATTGCAGAGATGTACTATATATATTATATTTTTGGGTTTTTATTTTTAGATTTTTTTTTTTATATATACTTAAAGTATGAATTGTAATGATATAAATATCCAGCAAGGATAATAGTCAGAAACAATACCCTATGGGGGTTATTTAGGGAAATCCACTTTGCACTACAAGTGCACTTGGAAGTGCAGTCGCTGTAGATCTGAGGGGGACATGCAAGGAAAATAAAAAACAGTATTTTTGCTTGTACATGATTGGATGATAAAATCAGCAGAGCTTCCACTCATTTCAAATCTCCCCCTCAGATCTAAAGCGACTGCACATCCAAGTGCACTTGTAGTGCAAAGTGGATTTGCCTTTAGTAAATCAACCCCTATATATGTACAGCAATTTAAAGGTAGATTAAAGTTATTATACTTCAGCAAGTTTATTGTCTGCACTGATAAAGAGATAGTTACTGAGTGAAGCACCTATTAATATATGACAAAACCATCATGAAAATATAGTGCAGTAAAAATGTAAAGGCTATGTAAAAATTATTTGGTGATAAACTTAATAGGAACTTATTATATATGCTCACTGAAAAAACATGCTAATTTCCTATTACCTCTTGCCTAGCAGGGCATTTTTTAATTGCCCACATACATGTTAAATTCTGCATATTTTTGCTAGAAAATTACTTAGAACTCCCAAACTTGATATGTTTTTTGAAAGCAGAGGCCCTGTAGATTAAAATTATTTGTTGCAATTTTTTTAGTCACATAATATTTGTGCAGCCGTTTATCAAACACAATTTGCACAGAGCAATCATTTTCTTGGGTCCTCCGCTACAGCTTCTGGCCCCTCCTCCTTGCAGAGTGTCCCCAGAGCAAGTTACTTGTGCATGCTCACTCCTGAGCCACCTTTGTGTGCCCTCTACTCCCTTCTCATTGACTGTGATTGACAGCACATGGAGCCAATGTCTCCCACTGCTGTATCTCAGGCCAATAAGGAAGGAGAGACCTGGGAAAGCCACTGTACTTATGCACATTGCTGCACTGAGATGGGGCATCGGAGAGAGAAAGAGAGAGAGAGACATAAGAAAGAGAGACATCAGAGAGAGAAAAATGGAGAGAGAGAGAGACATCAGAGAGAGACATCAGGGGGAGATAGAGAGAGACATCAGAGAGAGAGAGAGAGAGAGAGAGAGAGAGACACCAGAGAGAAAAATGAAGAAAGAGAGATCATAGAGAGAGAGAGAGAGACAGACATTAGAGAGAGACACCAGAGAGAGAGAGACCAGAAAGAGAGAAATTGAGAGAGAGAGAGACATCAGAGAGAGAGAGAGAAATTGAGAAAGAGAGAGAGAGAGATCCGAGAGAGATAGACATCAGTGAGAAAATCGAGAAAGCGAGAGAGAGAGAGAGAGAGAGACATCAAAGAGAGACATCAAAGAGAGAGATAGAGAGACCAGAAAGAGAAATGGAGAAAGGGAGAGACATCAGAGAAAGAGAGACATCAGAGAGAGAGACATGTAGAAAGAGAGAGAGACATCAGAGAGAGAAATGGAGAGAGAGAGACACACACCAGAGAGAGAAAAATTTAGAAAGTGAGAGAGAGACATCAAAGAGAGAGAGAGACACCAGAGAGACAAATCATTAAGAGAGAGAGAGAGACATCAGAGAGAGAGAGAGAGACATCAGAGAGAGGGAAAGAGACATCAGAGAGAAAATTTAAGAGACATCAGAGAGAGAGACATTAGAGAGAGAGAGAAATGGGAAAAGAGAGAGGGACATCAGGGAGAGAGAGAGACATCAGAGATTGAGAGAGAGACACCAGAGAGACAAATAATTAAGAGAGAGAGAGAGACATCAGAGAGAGAGGGAGAAACATCAGAGAATACAGCGAGAGACTCTGTATAGGTGGGAGAGGAATAGTGTGATGTTGGGTCTCCCTAGGCTTTGGTGCTATGCCACTCCTACAGATCAGCAGATTTCTGAGGGCTACAACCAAATTAGGATGACTTTTTGAGAGGTATACACAATGGGGTTGATTTACTAAAGGCAAATAGTCTGTGCACCGTAAAATGCACTTACAGTACAGTTGCCTTAGGTCTGAGGGGAACGTGCAAGGAAATGAAAAAATAACAGCATTTTTGCTTGCACATGATTGCATAATAGAAATCAGCAGAGCTTCCCCTCATTTTAGAGCTTCCCTTCAGATCTAGAGCAACTACACCTGCAGTGCACAGTATATTTGCCTTTAGTAAATTAACCTCAATGTGAATAAGGTTATAACGACATTATCTACTAAACTGTGCAAAGGAATGGTGTTTTGAGGTTTGGGGTTTACAACCACTTTTAGGAAAGGAATGGATACAAAGGAAGTAATTATTATTATCCTATTTCTCTAATAAAATTTTTTATTTATCTGGTTGACATAACCCAAACAGCTTACTAAGAGCTATGAATGTCGAGTGTGTATGTCAGAGAGCATTCCTCGCTGAGTGTTGCTTGATTCTCCAATAGCCTGTTCCTTGTATGGTTAGGTAGAGAATTCTTTTACTATTACTCTGTAAGAAAAATGCCAGTTGTTAACCATTAATATCTTGTTTTTGGGCCCACACATTACTGCTTTGTGGTAACGTGGGTTGCATGTGTGCATTGGAGTGCCACTCATGTCTCTGCCAGAGTATCTTGGGGGACTGACACTTTTGATGCCAGTTCCTGCCATTGACAGATGCCCTGCTGCCAATGGGAGCGTGGATTCCCATTTCTAAAGCAGCAGGTGGATTTTTATCTGTTTCATAATTTCTTACCATCACTCATTCTGAATACCAACTAAGAACCCTATACATTTCCTTTGTAGGTTCACTTTAACCAGGAGATTTTTTTTTGTCTATCAAACTAAACATTATTTATTTTCTGAATGAAGAAGCCCTTTACAAGAGAAAAAGGTAGTTGCGGTGTTTAATTTTGCATTGAATATTTGCTCAAATTTTTACTTTCACTAAAAAATACACTAAAATGAATTTAATACACACAAACACAGTTTGATCTGCATTTATTGTGTGAAGAATATAAGTTGAGGTAGTCTTGACTATTGACCCTTGTATGAGGCCAACTACCTGCCTCTCATCCACAAATATATGCCTTGCTAGACACCTGATTAGCTCCCGTGGGCATATCTGATGCCTCTTTCTCAAACTTCTGCGCTCTCCACCATTGATGTGCTTTGCTAAATTTATCTTGCTTGCTTATGCTTAAATTTACTCATTGTAAAGGGTCGACACAGCTTCTTTTACACTCAGTTGTACTAAGATCCCTGCTGTTACTTTGTAATTCTTCTAAAAACTCAATAACATGTATTAAACCAGAAAAGTTGAGGTAGTATTCTATAAATAGATATCAAAAATGTCAATTCTCAAAACTGTGTGCTCCCATGAAATGACAAAAATAATGATAATCAAAATGATTATTAGGTGATGCTTTAAAACAGTGGTTCTCAACCGCAGTACTTAAGTACCCCCAACGGGCCATGTTTTCAGGTTTTCCTTTACTTTGCACAACTGCTGTAAAATCAATATCAATGACATGGTATTGATAAGAGCTATTTTATCTAAGAGAAGTTCCCAAAACATGGCCCGTTGGGGGTACTTGAGGACTGAGGTTGAGAACCACTGTTTTAAAAGACAAGTAGAGAGAACTGAACAATCACATGGCTGCTGATTGCTCAGTTCTCCGTCTTTAGTGAGCAGTCACCGGGTCTCTGCTCTGCCCCTCCAGCACTCACTGGAGCATCTGACTATGGATGGGGCAGGAACCCCATGCTGAGAGCCAACATACTGAGAGGCTGACGCAGCTGCCGGTCGGGCATCTGGGCAGATCCTGAAATTTCTGTCGGGATTCCTGCAGAGCCTGGATTGGCTCTGTGACGTCAGCTGACAGCGGACTTTAGCCCACTGTTGGCTGAGTCAGAGTTACAGGAGTGCAGAACTAAGTGCACTCCTGTGATCCAGAAGAGAAGTACAGCCAAAAGAGCTTTGGCCATACTTCTCCTTTAACCACTTGCCGCCCGCCATATAGCAATATGATGTCGGCAAATGGTTGCGATATCCTGACATCATATGACGCTGTCAGGATATCAAGCCGCTGTGCGCGCCCGGGGGGAGGGGCACATTGCGGCGATCGTTGCTGCGGCGTGTCAGATTGACACACTGCAACTCCGATCTAGGTAAATCTCTCTGACAGATTCTTTACCACGTGATCACTCATGTCCAATCACGGCTGATCACGATGTAAACAGGAAGAGCCGTTGATCGGCTTTTCCTCACTCACCTCTGACAGACACGATTAGAGGAGAGCCGATCGGCTGCTCTCCTGACAGGGGGGGTTTGTGTTGATTGTTTATCAATGCAGCCCCCCCCCCCTCGGATGCCAGCCCAGGACCACCAGGATGATGCTAGGACCACCAGGGATGACCACCACACTGGACTACCAGGTATGTTACCTAGACTACCAGGGAAATGGCAGTCAGTGCCCAGGCAGCTGCCAATCAGTGCCAATGAAAAGTGCCAGTGATGCCTATCAGTGAAATCTATCAGTGCCGGCCATTAGTGCCCATCAATGCTGCCTATCAGTGCCCAGCAGTGCCGTCTCAGTGCCACCCATAAGTACCCATCAGTGCATCCTTTCAGTGCCCAGTGTCGCCTATCAGTGCCCATCAGTGCCGCCTACCAATGCCCATCAGTGCCGCATATCAGTGCAGCTTATCAGTGCCCATCAGTGAAGGAGAAAACTTGCTTTTTTACAAAATGTTATAACAAAAACAAAGAAACTTTTTTTTTCCCCAAATTTTCGGTCTTTTTTATTCGTTTAGAAAAAATAAAAAACACAGAGGTGATCAAATACCACCAAAAGAAAGCTCTATTTGTGGGAACAAAATGCAAAAAATGTAGTTTGGGTACAGTGTAGCATGACCGCGCAATTGTCATTTAAAAAGTGACAGCTCAGAAAGCTGAAAATTGGTCTGGGCAGGAAGGTGCAAAAGTTCCCGTTATTGAAGTGGTTAAATACCTTTACAGCTCATTACTTCAGAGTTAACCAGAAATGAGGGACCTAGAATTTGTGCTCTCACTCTGGAGTGCCTGGTAAAATATTTAACATGTGCGCTTAAGTTTATTGCTATCACAAGGGACCAACGAGCCCCCTATGTGATAGCATTGGGCAGGTGACAGGTACTCCATATAGAGACATCATGCCTGAGCCAGAAATGTGACAGCCTTGAGGCGATTCAGTTCGCATTGTAGCGCTATACAAATTATTCATTCATTCAACGTCGTTAGGTTCTCACTGGGCAAAGGAGATGGGGGAATGGATGTTTCCTTATCTCCTTCCATTCACCATAGTTGTGGTCCCAAGCTTCCGGGGGTAACAGAGGAGTCTGGGAACCACAGAGTAAAGGGGTTTGGGGGGGATATGGTGGTGCCACCCACGAATACACCAATAGTACCGCTGAACAAACTGCATTATTTTAACCTCTTCAGACTTTGGGCACATCCAAAGCACTGAAGAGATTAAAGAGTAAATTCACTTTTTTGAAAAAAATAATAAATGCACATTGTGACAGGAGTGACTTTGGGTCGGGGGTTTTTGGAACTCAGCTTGCCATTAAGAGTTCTGGAGGCTCCTTGTCCAGCTTCCCCGGACCCTCTTATGTGTAAATCACCCTGTGACTCTAGGGCACAGGGTGAATGAGAAACCCAATATAATCTATGCTAGTCAGATTCAATGCAGGATATATGTAAAGACTATTCTTAGTTTGTTGATGAACTCAAGATGTTAATTGAGAGAGCTGATCAAATTGTCCTCTGTACAATGTAGGAGACAGGCCGACTCCTAATGGAGCCCCTGCTGTCTTGTGGTTGTTATTATGATAATGTATAATCAACTGTGTGAAGCTCGTGACAACAAGTCTGACCTGTAGTGAAATCCTGATGGGCACAGAGTCACATCAGCTGCTTAAAGGGATTAGTTAATTAGCTCATGTTAATTTGTTACAGGTGTATTGTTAGAGTAATATGAGCAGGAGGGGGGATCTCCTCTTCCTCTGTATTATAAATACTGTCATTTTGGTTCTAAATAAACAGTCCATGTTAGCACTAAGCAAGTTTCGTCTCGTTTGGTGCTTTGGAGCGGTTGGAATATCTGAGATCTATATTCAGACTGGGAGGAAGTTGTATATGACAAACGCACTTTAGAGGAGTGTGGGAGCGTTTCGTCACACACATTTTTTTGCAGGTACATTGTTTTCTTTTTTTCTGGAGCCTGTAAAGCATCTGCTTATCACTGGTGCCATGCAAGTCTCCAGCAGATCTTCCAGTATATCTACTTGCCCATACATCCCATAAGGGTAAGCAGATACAATCTGATAGGAACCATGAATGAACTACCACGGCTCTCCACAGCGCTGTAGTAGTTAATTAAAAACTACAAGCCGACAGCCGCAAAGGCTACCAGACCTTGTTGTTTTCCATGCACAGAGCTCTGTCAATCAACGATGAAGCCGGATTGGTGGAGCCCTGCTCGGCCATGTTTTTTTTGTGACAGCTAGCAGGGAGGGAGAAAAACCTCACTAGCTGTTACAGCGGGTATCGGGGGGAACAGGGGCCAGTCTGTTCGTAACATGTTATACCATGAATGTGGGTGTAACATGTAACGAAAGGTGAACTTATCCTTTAACCACTTCAGCCCCGGAAGAATTTACCCCCTTCCTGACCAGAGCACTTTTTGCGATTCGGCACTGCGTCGCTTTAACTGACAATTGAGCGGTCGTGCGGCGTGGCTCCCAAACAAAATTGACGTCCTTTTTTTCCCACAATTAGAGCCTTCTTTTCGTGGTATTTGATCACCTCTGCGGTTTTTATTTTTTGCGCTATAAACAAAAAAAGAGCGTCAATTTTGGGGGAAAAAAACGCATTATTTTTTTACTTTTAGCTATAATAATTATCCCCCAAAAATATATAAAAAAAATTTTTTTTCCTCAGTTTAGGCCGATACATATTCTTCTACATATGGTAAAAAAAATTGCAATAAGCGATTATTGATTGGTTTGTGAAAAAGTTATAGCGTTTACAAAATAAGGGATAGTTTTATGGCATTTTTATAAATTTTTTTTTTTTACTAGTAATGGCGGCGATCTGCGATTTTTATCGTGACTGCGACATTATTACGGACAGATCGGAAATTTTGGACACATTTTTGGGACCATTGTCATTTATACAGCAATCAATGCTATACAAATGCACTGATTTCTGTGTAAATGACACTGGCAGTGAAGGGGTTAACCACTAGGTGGCAGTGTAGGGGTTAAGTGAGCCCTGGGGAGTGTTTCTAACTGTAGGGGGGGGGGCTTGACACGTCACTGATGTCTGCTCTGATCACAGGGCGCAGAGATCAGTGACACTGTTGCTAGGCAGAACGGGGAGATGCTTGTTTACTTTAGCATCTCCCCGTTCTTCCTCTCCGTGAGACGATCGCGGGTATCCCCACGGCAACTCACGGATCACGGAGCTTCCCGCAGGCACATGCCCACCAGCCAGTCCCTCTGCTTTCCTATTAAAAACTGACCACACTTAGCAGGAGAGCACACCATGGTCAGTTCTCTAGCTGTGCTGGGAACTCAGCCTGCTCTCCTCCAATGATCAGACTTGTCCTGACATGCCCCCGCTGCACAGCCATTCACTGTGAAGCTCAGTGTGCTGCTGCTTCTCCTCCCCCAGCCCTTTTGCAGCTGAGAACAGAGGGAATGTGATCACTTATAAAAAAGGGGAATAAAGGTATTTATAATAATTTTATTTTTTTATATCTATACAAAAAATGTTTTGCCTTTCATTTCTATTTTAAACTGAATGGGTTGTTTTACAAGGTGAGGGTTTATAACTACTTTAAAGCTTAAAGTGGTGTTTCCCCCAAAAAACAAAAAAGATGATTAAAATTCCTAAAAAAAAAAAAAAAGTTTGGAAAAAAAGATAGAAATTAACTCACCTCTAAATGCCTGTTGCTAGGGTGTCCCTTGTAGTCTGCCTCCTTCAGTGCCCGGGCTAAGTGACATCACTTCCCCTCGGCACAGGAAGGGCTTCACGTGACAGGTCCCAGATGACTGCGCGGTCAATCCCGGCGTGCGGCGCCGCTCGCGCATGCGCAGTGGGTGCCTGGCTGTGAAGCCACAGCCGAGTGCCCACAGTAAGAATGCCGGCGCTGCCGAGCGGAACGGGGAACGAGCGGGGCTTCGTTCCCCCGCATCGCTGGACCCTGGTACAGGTAAGTGTCAGCAGCTGCAGTATTTGTATCTGCTGACTTTTAATTTTTTTCTATTAAGGGGCACCCCACTTTAACTCCTGCTAATTTTTTTGTTTTCGTTTTTGGGGAAGTGGAATTTATTTTTGTCTGTGACCCCATTAGAGAGATTTCCCCTCACTTCCTGTTCATTTGTCACAAGAAAAGGGAGGATTGGTTGTTACTGGGACAGAAAACATTGTCAGAATTTCTAACCTTTTCTCATTTTGCTAAAAATGTGTTTTTACTTTTGTCTCTCTGCCCAACACAGAGTTTCCATCACATCCTGTCCTGACAGGAACTCTACTACCCAGAAGGGAGACAAACACCAATAAAAACATGACAGAATCTCCAACACTTCTTTGCTCTATGAGCAATTAAATCAAAAGTTTGGGCTGTTAGGCTTTCAATACTGCATTTTGTGATATTTCTCCTTTACCAAAATGGCGCTTCCATCTCGTACGCCGAACAAATAATTCCCAAATTGAAAATAAATAACACAACTTTGTACAATTGCTGTACATGAGAACAAATATAGAGAAGGTGGAAGTGTCCTTGCTGTTTCCAGATGTTATTCATTATTCTGCCGCCGACATAAAATGCATCTCCACTACAAAGACACTTTCTATTTGCGCTTGTGAAAGTGAATGGATGGACTTGCGCGGCCTCTGATTGTTTGCAAATTAGATCATACATAACTTTTCCTACATTTGGTTATGGCTGTGATGAGACGGCGTGGAAGAAGGTGATGATCATTTAAAGTGTGATCCTAGGAGAAATGGTAACAGAGTATTTTGTTTCCCGAGAGGCTGATTTTCATTTCAAGAGAAATAGCAGATGACACGTCGATGTTTGGGGACTAATAAAGCTCCCTTGTGAGACTTGTTATTTCAGCGCTGCAAAAAAAGAGTTATAAGAACAAAGTACAGAAACCAAAAACAAACTCTCAGCTGTATTTTAAAGTACTGAAAAAGTTATTCTAACTTGTATCTGCATTTCTTGCGTTAAAAAGATGTAGCTGGATAGCCGCACTCCAAATTATTCAACTTTATTTCAAAAATATAATTAAAATCATAGCATCTTGGCTTGTATACAGACTAACTGCACGGCCGCTGACATGTTTCACACCGAACACGGTGCTTACTAAGCACCGTGTTCGGTGTGAAACATGTCAGCGGCTGTGCAGTTAGTCTGTATACAAGCCAAGATGCTATGATTTTAATTATATTTTTGAATTAAAGTTGAATAATTTGGAGTGCGGCTATCCAGCTACATCTTTTCTACTTCAGTTCCTGTTGCAAACAGAGCCGGCACCCTGTGGGATTGTGGAGACAGCTGTTTTGGGAGAAGTCATTACCTTGGAGCGGTAATTCTTTGTATCTGCATTGCTTGCCCTGTACAAAATCATTTATTTATTAAAAATATTATTTATTAATCTTGTCTTTTAATCATTGAAAATTTTAATAAGACTTGATTGATTAAAAAAAAAAATGGTTAATTCGGACTCAAAAATACACCATCTCAGACATCTACAGACCTCTCAATCAGCAATGCATGGAACCGTTTAGCTCGTTCTCAGCGTCCAATGGGGCTAAGGACTTTCCATTTAATTCTCTCATGGATAAACTATGTGGGTATAATAGATTCTCACACCTAATCACCAACGAAGTATGGCGAGCATGTCAACTCAAGCTAATCCACGGAGCATATATTCCTTTTCTCGCTTCCAAATCTAGTCCACAAGCTGCTCTAGGCCCACTATGTGGCTCTCCTAAACCAAAGCTTGCTCATCGCCTTCGGCGATGCCACCCCATAGCAGCCTTTTAAGATCAAGTGGCCAATTTCATCTTTAGAATAACACTTCCTTTACTACACTTTGCAGACATATTAGGATCAAATGTGAATGAGAAGGTGTGTCAGTCTTATGCCCCGTACACACGGTCGGAAATTCAGGTGGAAAAAGTCCGATGGAGCCCACACACGGGCGGATTTTCCGACAACATGGTCCGATCGGATATTTTCCGTCGGAATTTCCGACCGTGTGTACGGGGCATAAGACTGACACACCTCCTCATTCACATTGGATCCTAATATGTCTGCTAGTTGCTCGTAGGATAATTTTGAAGAAGTGGGCAACCTCTACTGCTCCAACCTTAACAGAAGAGGACTAACAACATACTATATCTGGAAAAACTCGACTCTCAGCTGGTTCGCTATACCTTTGAACAACGTTTCACCTCCAGATGGCAAGCTTTGATGGACTCTACTTTTTTTTGATATAACAAAGAACTTCCTTATCTCCACAAACGTCTCATCAGTGACTGACTTGAGACAGTATATATAGACTATATATATTTTTTTTAACAGAGAAATCTCAGACTATATTAATACCCCATTAACCTGCAAAGTATTCTGACACGCCATGTGCTGATCTGTTCTTAGTCGTGGTTCTTCTGGTTTCTTTTTATAGATTCTTTATAGATTTTTATTTTGTCTCTGAGTGATAGTCACTGTTCATCTTTGTGCACGGCCTTGCTAAGCCTTAACTGGACCGTCCTCCCAAATCCTTTATGGATAGGTGGCTACCCCTCAGAGAGGATCCATCCAAGTCTCCAGATCTATTAGTCAGGTTGCACTTTTCTTTTCGTTAGGATGGGTTGTTTCATGTGCTGATGGTATGTCATTTTATACACGTATCTCTTGTCTGTTATACCCCCCCATTATACTTTTGTTTTCAGGGCTGTGACCCTGTTTCTGGGATGTTGTTACCACCCGGGTTGTCTGTATTACATTGAAATCAAATAAAATGTAATTTAAAAAACAAAAAAACTAATCTGAAAACAAAAATAAACCAATATTTTCCAGCCTCGGACAATTTGCCCTCTCAACACAATACATTAGTCTTCTATGGAAATAAAAATGATGCAGTTGATTTGGATTTAATAGGTTTAGTGGCAACCAATCCCAAATGAATGAGTTACTTGCAATTTAACCCTTAGGACACATGATTGGGGGGGGGCAGTGAAAATAGGCAGTTAAGCTGCCCCCGAGTGCTTACCTTAAAATAATACAAGGCTAGAAGTTGTACACACGCTTCAGTTGTAATGCTTTGCGTTATGGCAGTGAAAAAATGTATACGCCCTTAGTGAATAAGGGGTTTGCTGAAACCGCAAGCCAAACGCATTAAAAAACCCTGTTCAGTTGTAAAAAGGAGGAGACAGTATTGACCCTGAATGCTTGTCAGCCACACCTATGCCACTCTCTGGAAAGCCATTCACAGTGGATCACTTTCAAAGACTGCTGCAAACAGTTCCTAAAGTGAACCTGTGGCCAGGCTATAGACTAGACATGTGCGCCGTCAATAAATTTGTTTTGTTTCGTTCTGTTCTGTTTTGTATTAAAATGAATTCATATTTCGTAATTTGTGTCCGAAATTCAAATCGGATTCGTACGATATACGAATTTTCGTTAGGTTCGTAAACTTTTCATAACAATTAAGAATGTTTGTTAGGATGAATTCATCATTATGAGGGGCTCCCACCATCCCTGTCCTGTACGGACTTCCTGGGGTTTTTAACTTCATCATGAATAATCGTAATTAACGAACATTCTGTCCGATTCTGTTGGAATGGAATTTGGATCCGAAGTTCGTAAACTAAATTTCGTATTTCGTACAAAATACTTATGCGTAAAAATTTGTATTTCGGATCCTCCCGAATGTACGAATTTCCGATTCGTACAAAACTAATCGCACATGTCTACTATAGACATAAAGTAGATACAGTATATATCTTTAACGTGTAAGTAAACCACCACTAAAAAACATTTTGGTTCCCCAGGAGCTGTTTGCCATAACATGTTACCATGCATAGCATATTAGCACATGGCAGACTTACCTTGCAAGCGAACCCCTCCAGCACTGCGATATCATTGCTCCACCATTCACTAGTGCTTCCATCTTCTCCCGGTCTTCTTCCCTGTTCAGCATCCCCAGCCTTTTGTCTCGGCACAGAACCTTATACTCTGAGCTGCTCATGCATGGATCAGTGTACACAAACACTGGAAAACAAAGGGATTCAATTATGACAAAAGAGACATACTGTACAGAGGCTCTGCTGTCATAAAAAGCCTACTAATCAGCTTTACCAAGCAGTAAATGAGCCGTAAAACAAAATCTAATCTTTGTAGCTGCAAACATTATGGAGAAATTAATTCACAAAGTTCACAGCAGACACACTGAGGCAGTGCCTAGCAGCTCGGCTCCCTCTGCTCCCTCCTTCCAGGAGAAACTCAACTCAAGAGCATCCCATCCTTTGAATATCAATGTAAAATTAATTACTTGGATGCTTTTACTGTAAAAATTGAGAATGATTTGTTATGCAGTGCCTGTAACTGGAGATCTCAATGAGATTGTTTTAACACTCATTTACCAATTGCTGAAAAGATGTAAAAATGTCATCATCCATAGCCACAGGTTAATTTTGAAGTAAACTTCAAGGAAGAAATATTGGGCTGCCACTGGTGAACTCTTTGGGAAAATGCTAGAGGGTCAGCTGTTATAATAAACCACTGACTTCAATATTTTCAATATTTTAGTTACATCCCTGAACAAACATACAGATAATGTAAATCAGACATTTTTTTTCTTACACTTGTTCCAGGTCAGTGACTTACGTACACACGACTTTTCAACAGCAAAGGTCAGACGGAACGAATCCGTCAGGCAATTCGATCGTGTGTGGGCTCCATCAGACTTTTGCTGTCGAAAAATCCGACAGACTTTAGAAATAGAACATGTTTCAAATTTTCCCGCCGGAACTCCGTTGGACCCAGTTCCTATCGAAAAATCTGCTCGTCTGTGTGCTAGTCCGACAGACAAACAACGACGCTAGGGTAGCTATTGGCTACTGGATACGAACTTCCTTATTCTAGTCCAGTCGTACGTCATCACGTTTGAATCCGTTGGACTTTAGTGTGATTGTGTGTGGCCAAGTCCGTTCATTCGGAAAGTTCGTCGAAACTCCGTCAAAAGTCTGTCGGAAAGACCGTCGGACCTAGTCCGTCCATCAGGCAACCTGACACCATATTGAAAACTCCAGACTTTTGGACTTTGGAGTCACATATACATAAGATAAAATAATTCCAAATGTAATCAACATTAAAAGCTTGTACAAAATAACAATTGGATATAAAATAGATTCTAAAAGGTAACTAATTACTATGTATCACAGACAAAGTGTAACCCCCTTGCCACACACGAGAAGACTATGCACCTAAAGAGATGTACACCAAGTGTTCAAGTTTCTCCAGGTGCTGGGGTTCCAGTTTTCTTTTAAGGATCTTTCACAGCTATACATGTTTCACCACCTAGTCACTTCTACAGCCTTGGAGCCTTTAATACACTGGTAATAGGACGTAGGGATAATTGTTCTCACCCCCGGGGCTAAAGGAGGAGCCCAGATACAGCTGGATCAGTGGGGGACAGAGTGATCCTCTCTCCCTCTCCCCCTTCCTATAAGTGGTGGCCATAGATTTACAGGAGGCACATCAGTGCTTTTGAGATGGATTACCCACTAATATGTAACAGGTTTTTTGACAAGAACTACTGAGGGAGGTCCTTTTTACATGCAAGTGGCTGTATTAACCGGTATTAACCGGCCAGCTTTTGGCATTGTGAATATGCACTAAGGCTCACCGGCCATCCTAAAGCCCCATACACACGGTCGGATTTTTTCATGGATTCTGTCCGATCGGACAATGTTGTTGAAAAATCAGACCGTGTGTATGCACCATCGGACAGTGTACGTCGGATTGTCCGACGGACAAAGTCCTATCTCCTGCTGGATAGATTTTCCGACAACACGGTCCGATCACACCAAATCCGATCGTGTGTACGGTTGTCCGACGGACAAAGTGCTACGCATGCTCAGATCACATTACAAGACCAAAGCTATTGGCTACTAGCCTCTACGTAGTCCCGTCGTAGGCAACAAACGTCACCACGTTCAGAATGATCGGATTTTCCGACAACTTTGTCCGACCGTGTGTACGCAAAACCAACATCGGACAAAGTATGACGGACATGATCCGACGGACCTGGTCCTCGGATAATCCGAGCGTGTGTATGGGGCTTTAGAGGGAAGTACCATACCCATAAGATTAGTAAACCTTAAGTACTCTTAACCTGATTATCAGACAAATATGCCCCCGCACTCACAGTGGGACTCTTGATGCGGCTGTATCTGGGGTCCTCTTTTGGCCCCGGGTGTGAGTGCATTAATCCCTACGTTCTATTACCAATGTATTAAAGGCTCCTGAAGAAGCGACTAGGTTGCGAAACCCGTAGAGCTGTGAAAGATCATTAAAGGAAAAGTGTAACCCCAGCACCTGGAGAAACTTGTACACTTGGTGTACATCTCTCTATGCACATAGTGTCCTCGTGTGCGGTACACACACCTTTAAAGCGGGTTTACACTTTGTGATACATGGTAATTCGTTGAATTTTAGAATCTATTTTATACCCAATTGTTATTTCGTACAAGCTTTTAATGTTGAAAAAATGTAATATTGAATTATTTTATCTTATGTATATGTGCCTCCAAAGCCCTTAATTCTCGACTTTTCAATACAGTGCTCCACTATATGGGACGTGGCATGGTTAACTATATTGTGTGCCCATGAATCACCCAATGGGTACTACACTTATTAACCTGACACCTTAACCGCTTGCGGACTGCCCTATGAACATTTACTGCTGCAGGGCGGCCACTGTGTGCTGGAACTCGTACCTGGTACGTGATCAGCGATTTCAGGTGGGGGGGTGGGGGGGTGGACGCGCGCACACGCATGCTGCCCCAGCTGTGCTGTGATTTGTTACAACACAAGCCAATCAGCAGGTCCCGGACAATGATTGATCAATGGGACTTGCTGATCGGCTCTGTAATTAATGGAGGAGAGCTCTGTTCTCTGACAGGCGATCTTGCTGTTTTTTTTTTTTTAATTCCCTGCAAAGCAGAGAAAAAACAGCATGATCACTTAGTAAAAGCAGCACATATTACACACATTGCACATTGTTAGGCATGTAGTTAACCCCTTGATCGCCCCTAGATGTTTTCACCTTCCCAGCCAGTGTCATTAGGACAGTGTCAGTGTATAGTATTGGCACTGATCACTGTATTAGTGTAATAATTGATGTCTGTGTCAGTCAGTTAGTGTACCTCTTAGCCAGCGCTGCTAGTTTTAGATTTCCCGCCACACTATCACAGTCCCACTATAAGTTGCTGATCACTGCCATTACTAATATAAAAAATAAGAATTACAGTATACAGTATATAGACTATATAACTTTCATGCAAACCAAATAATATACACTTATTGGGATTTTTTTTCTTTAACCAAAGACATGTAGCAGAATGCATTTTGGCCTAAATTCATGAAGAAATTAGATTTTTATAAATGTTTTATTAGATATGTTTTATAGGAGAAAGTAAAAAATATGTTTTTTTCCAAATTTTTGGTTTTTATTTGTTTATATTGCAAAAAATAAAAGGTCCAGTGGTGATCAAATGCCGCCAAAAGAAAGCTCTATTTGTGTGAAAAAAATGATACAAATTTAATTTGCTTTCAGTGTTGCATGACTGTGCAATTGCCAGTTAAAGTAGCGCACTGCTGAATAGCAAAAAATAGTCATGGTCATGAAGGGGGTAAAATCTTCTGGGGGGCAAGTGGTTAAACTGAAGCTCACAAATATTACGACAACACTAGTTTCAAGGTGACATGGAAAGCTGAGTTTGCGTAGGAGGTTGCATAAACATTAGCGTAACTCTATTCCTGTCTGCATATTCAAATTTGCCATCCGTATCATACAAATACAGTTGCAAGAAAAATGCATTTAAACCATTTTACTCACCTAGATTTCCCCATAAATGGGATGCAGAACATTTCACAGTGATATATATTATATAGCCAAAAGTATGTGGATATCACTCCATATTATTACGTTTTTGGTGTTTCCAGTGAAGGTCACAGGTCATTTAAGCCGACTGTGCACTTCCAGACTGATAACAGTTTGATCCAGCACATACAGTGGTGTGAAAAAGTGTTTGCCCCCTTCCTCATTTCCTGTTCCTTTGCATGTTTGTCACACTTAAGTGTTTCGGAACATCAAACCAATTTAAACAATAGTCAAGGACAACACAAGTAAACACAAAATGCAATTTGTAAATGAAGGTGTTTATTATTAAAGGTGAAAAAAAATCCAAACCATCATGGCCCTGTGTGAAAAAGTGATTGCCCCCTAAACCTAATAACTGGTTGGGCCACCCTTAGCAGCAACAACTGCAACCAAGCGTTTGCGATAACGTGCAATGAGGCTTTTACAGCGTCCTGGAGGAATTTTGGCCCACTCATCTTTGCAGAATTGTCCTAATTCAGTTACATTAGAGGGTTTTCGAGCATGAACGGCCTTTTTAAGGTCATACCACAACATCTCAATAGGATTCAGGTCAGGACTTTGGCTAGGCCACTCCAAATTCTTCATTTTGTTTTTCTTCAGCCATTCGGTGGTGGATTTGCTGGTGTGTTTAGGATCATTGTCCTGCTGCAGAACCCAAGTTCGTTTCAGCTTGAGTACACGAACAGATGGTCGGACATTCTCCTTCAGGATCTCTTGGTAGACAGCAGAATTCATAGTTCCTTTTATCACGGCAAGTCTTCCAGGTCCTGAAGCAGCAAAACAGCCCCAGACCATCACACTACCACCACCATATTTTACTGTTGGTATAATGTTCTTTTTCTGAAATGCAGTGTTCCTTCTACGCCAGATATACTTGGACACACACCTTCCAAAGAGTTCCACTTTTGTCTCATCGGTCTACAGAATGTTGTCCCAAAAGTCTTGGGGATCATCAAGATGTGTTGTGGAGAATTTGAGACGAGCTTTGATGTTCTTTTTGCTCAGCAGTGGTTTTCTCCTTGGAACTCTGCCATGCAGGCCATTTTTGCCCAGTCTTTTCCTGATGGTGGAGGCATGAACGCTGACCTTAACTGAGGCAAGTGAGGCCTGCAGTTCCTTGGACGTTGTTGTGGGGTCTTTTGTGACCTCTTGGATGAGTCGTCGCTGCGCTCTTGGGGTAATTTTGGGCGGCCGGCCACTCCTGGGAAGGTTCACCACTGTTCCATGTCTTCGCCATTTGTGGATAATGGCTCTCACTGTGGTTCGCTGGATTCCCAAAGCTTTGGAAATGGCTTTATAACCCTTTCCAGACTGATAGATCTCAATTACTTTCTTTCTCAATTGTTCCTGAATTTCTTTGGGTCTCGGCATGATGTGTAGCTTTTAAGGATCTTCTGGTGGACCTTACTGTGTCAAGCAGCTCCTATTTAAGTGATGCCTTGATTGTGAACAGGTGTGGCAATAATCAGGCCTGGGTGTGGCTAGAGAAATTGAACTCAGGTGTGGACAACCACAGTTATAGTATGTTTTAGCAAGGGGGGCAATCACTTTTTCACACAGGGCCATGATGGTTTGGATTTTTTTTCACCTTTAATAATAAACACCTTCATTTACAAATTGCATTTTGTGTTTACTTGTGTTGTCCTTGACTATTGTTTAAATTGGTTTGATGTTCCGAAACACTTAAGTGTGACAAACATGCAAAGGAACAGGAAATGAGGAAGGGGGCAAACACTTTTTCACACCACTGTAGTCCCATCCCCAGGACCACCCCTCTAACATCTTTCAGCTTAAGCTGTTCAAAGAGAGATTCAAATTCAGCCAGTTTAGCAGGGACCAGCTTAATTTTGATCAACTTGTGGTTGATCTTCGAACTTCCGTCGAATGGGCTTTCGGCTTTTCTCAATCAGCAGCTGCAGCCAATGGGCTTAAGATTCTGATCAGTGTTTTATGGCCATGGAGAGTCCCTGAAGTCAGAATACAATATCTCAGCGGTGGGATTCCTCTATCCAACTCAATTGTGAGTATGGAGAAACCTGTTCTCACTGGCTGAACGAAAAAAAAAAAAAGAATCCATCTATGGCCAACCTTAATCATAGAGGAGCGCTATGATTGTGGTATCTGTCGAATGTTCTAAAACGATAACGAAAAATACCTGAAATTTGGACGAAAATGCATTCGGACGAAAACGAATGCACATGTCTACTGGCATGTGGTAAAAGGATGCCACATGCCAGTAGACATGTGCATTCGTTTTCGTCCGAATGCCTTTTCGTCCAAATGCCTTTTCGTCCGAATTTTGGGTATTTTCGATATCGTTTTAACAAACGATAACGAACGTGCAGAATCCGAAAACTGAAAGATCCAACATAAACAAATGCTTTATTTTCATTTTCGTTGTGACAACAGTTCGATATAGATAGGAGATTCGACATGACGCTGACAATAGCAATCTGTGTCCATCGAACCTGTGGTCGAATGTGCCAAACCTAACTCTATTAGTCCAAGATTATTCTACATAGAGAGAAAAGATTCAACATAAAGATTCGACGAAGCAGTCGCCGTGAGCGGACATTTATGGTCAAATGCTCCGCCCATAGGCTATAGAAGTATTCTAATGTTGGTTGACTAGTAATAATAATTAATAAATATAATTATTACTAGTGTCATACAACATTAGAATTCTACTATAGCTTGTAGGCGGAACATTCGACCGGAAATGTACGATTGCTGCGTCATACAATTTAGCTGCTCCGTCGAATCTTCTTAGAACATTCGACAGATACCATAAGCCTTCAATGACAGATTTGACCTTAATTATTTCGGATTTTCGAATGAATGCATTTTTTAACGAAACAAAATAAATAAAAACGAATTTCGGGAGTAACTAAATAAATGTATTTTTCAGACGAAAACGAAATTCCGAAACAAAATATTTCAGTGTGCACATGTCTACATGCCAGTATAGATTCCCAACATGGCCTCTGTTTATGGGTACTAATGTTGTACAGGGAGTTCAGCCAGAATTCGGGCACATTGCTGGGGCTGGGGGTTGTGACACCCAAAATTAAATAACAGTCAAGAAAAGAAAATATATTTTACAAGTATACCGAGACCTTTATAACTGTTGAGGGTTTTTTTTTTTTTTACTGGAATTGCTATTTAATTACACAGTTTATTTCTACTTTGGATAGAGTTCTTGATTCTAGTCCTTTCTCAAAATGGGAATGATCATCAAAATCTATTTGTAAACTGTAAATTGCACCTTCCAATTTATTTCATTGAACAAACTTCAATAGTTTTGATTCCACCTAGAGTTTTTCATTTAGCGTTTCCCCTGCATAATGCACAGCGCAATTACACATGTTTGCAAATTAATTCCTTTAAATCAGAAATCAGGAGTAATTTGCCCTTTCTTGGGAGCGGCCGTTCTATACGCCATTTATTTCTTTCAATCTCTTATGAAAGGCAGCAATAGTGAAGAGGAGGTTATAAAAAGCAGGATATAAATATAATAGGGGTGTGCATGCTGACTGCATCGATCAGCCTTGTGAAGCAATCATTATGTCCTTGCCAAGCACAAGGCCTATTATAGATGGTGTAATTGAATTCACTTTCAATGCTCATTGTATTGATTTTAAAAGATCTGCAAAGCTTCTTTATCCCAATGTATTTTTGTATTGTACTTATTGTATAAGAGGTACAAGGTTCTTAGTGGATAGGCTACGAGTTCTAAGAGGTCCTCTATTTACACATTTTTTTCATTAATAAAATTATGTACTAGTATAATAAATTATATATATATATATATATATATATATATATATATATATATATATATATATATATATATATATATATATTGTCAAAAGTATTGTGACGCCTGCCTTTACACACACATGAACTTTAATTGCATCCCAGTCTTAGTAGGTTGGGTTCAATATTGAGTCGGCCCACCCTTTGCAACTATAACGGCTTCAACACTTCTGGGAAGGCCGTACACAAAATTTAGGAGTGTGTCTATGGGAATGTTTGACCATTCTTCCAGAATCTCATTTGTGTGGTCAGGCACTGATGTTGAACGAGAAGGCCCGACTCGCAGTCTCCACTCTAATTCATCCCAAAGGCGTTCTGTCCGGTTGAGGTCAGGACTGTGCAGGCCAGTCAAGTTCCTCCACCCTAAACTTGCTCATCCATGTCTTAATGGACCTTGCTTTGTGCACTGGTCCAAATCATTTGGTGGAGGGGGAATTATAGTGTGGGGTTGTTTTTCAGGGGTTGGGTTTGATCCCTTAGTTCCAGTAAAGGGAACTCTTAAGGCGTCAGCTTACCAAGACATTTTGGACAATTTCAGGCTCCCAACTTTATGGGAAGAGTTTGGGGGTGGCCCCTTCCTGTTTCAACATGACTGTGCACCAGTGCACAAAACAAGGTCCATAAAGACATGGATGAGCGAGTTTGGGGTGGAGGAACTTGTCCTGACCTCAACCAGAGTGCCAGAGTGGAGTGTGGGGGGAAAGGTTTCCACTGCAAGGAGTAGAATTTTCTCATTTATGGACTTTGACTTTAAGATTTTTTTCAGGAAGTCTTAATTGGTTGTCTGACAGTGCTGACACTGTCATGTCTAACCCAACGCAGGTGGTCAGACACTATTGCTAGCTACTGTGTTCTTCACTTATAGCAGCCCCCTTTCCCTTAAGGCAAGCAGGCCTACCGGTACTTGGTTGTTCCCAGGACTTATACACAATGCTATAGTGCCTGGCCACCATACCAGGGCAGATGCAAATGGAGCAAATCCAAGAGATACTTGCAGTTTGCAGACAGGTAGAGTGGTTCTCTGACAGTCCAGGTAAAAGGCAGGCTGAGTTCAAGGAATAGTCCAATAATCCGGTCCGAAGTCATACACAGGGAATTCCAAACTGGTAAAGCAAGGCAGACAGACAGGGAGCTCGATCAGGAACAACACAGGTATCACTCACTATCACAAGCAAAGGACAGAGTGCCTGGCCTGCCTATAACAGGTAACTGACCACATCAATCACCCAGCAGGTGGACACAGACTGAGAATGCAACAGCCAAAACTCGGATGCTGGAATAAAGAGCAGGAACACTTAAGTGATCCTGACAGACACTTTATCTAACTTTTATGGGATCAGTGTAGAAAAAAGGAAAAATTGCCTACTCCACAAACAGTAGAATAAAAGGCTTCTGTGTTGAGGGAAAGTGTTACTACTTGCATGTAAGGATGTATGGCGTGGAGATCCTGTCCTGTCTGTATGAGGTGTAGAGCGGCGTGCGTTCCAGCAGCGGTCGCTGACAACCACCACTATCTAGGAAACAGGATATGGGTACCAGAGAGTTTTGCGTGACTAGACAGCCGCCGACGTACGTTTCGATAGAATCGTAAATCGTGACTAGGCGGCTGTCTAGTCACGCAAAACTCTCTGGTACCCATATCCTGTTTCCTGGATAGTGGTGGTTGTCAGCGACCGCTGCTGGAACGCACGCCGCTCTACACCTCATACAGACAGGACAGGATCTCCACGCCATACATCCTTACATGCAAGTAGCCCCAGTGCCGGGTAGGCACCCTACATTGTAAGTAGCCATTTGGCTATGTATATTTTTAAATTTTAATAAATCCAACAGTATTATGCTATGTAGCTGTTCCTTTGCCTTTTTATATATACATCCTGCTTGAATCCAATGGGAAGAGGAATTGTCATTATCATCTCCTGCCTATCGTTCTTGTGCACAGGCACTAACCTGTGAAAGCCTGATTGACTTTCTTTTTAATTAAAGAAGTCCAATACATCTGGTAAGCAGCCAGTTAACCTATTCACATTGGGTGACTTATAGAAGAAGTTGGTGAAGGTCTTCTTATTCACAATCTACAGACAAGCAATTTAATCTGTGGTTTTTCCCTCGATCACATCACTGGACACTCACAAGCTTTTCAAAAAAAGTTTTTGGAATTATTTCCTTTTTTTTGGTTATTATAATATATTTTTCACCGATATGATCTCACTTGGATGAACTTTCTTATGCTATTGAGAATGCGGTGGTTGTTATGTATGGCACATGACACATGATACCGAATATTTGGATAACTGTTGTTTTTGTTTATTCATCTGCACTACTGTTTATTATCCAGTGGCAAGTTGATTTGATTATAGAAGCACTTCTATTACACATTATTTGCACATGTTCACACTTAAGAGTTATTAAAAGTGTAGAGAGTTAAACAAGTGACTCTCCATTATCACATTTAATAGGTATTATCTATCTAGTTAGCGCCCCTGACACACCATATCAATTCTTACCCAAGTACCTTCAAGTGTAGGTCAGCTTATCCCAAATTGCCAAACTGCCTGTGCCAGTATATACAAGGGCTGTACCGAAAGCAATGCGAAAATGGGCATACATTTTTTATTAACTTAGATAGGTCATTCAAATGTCACATGTTGGTAGAGTAACTCTTCTTTTTCATTGAAGGTAAATAATTAATTCCAACATGCCATCATTGAGTACTTGATGAAATAGGGGTGCAGACTGTCCAACATACACAGAATGTTTACAGAGGTGACGGCTTTGACAAGAGTTACCAATGAGAAGACATTGATCTTGATAATGGTGCCATCTCCGTAAACATTCTGTAGCCTTCTGTGGATGTCAGACAGCCTGCACCCCTTCTTCGTCAAGAACTCAATGATGGCACGTTTCTTCTATTTGGAATCCATTATTTACCCGCAATGAAAAAGAAGAAGATTTATAACAAAAGTAGTTACTCACTTTTGCATTACTTCATAAATGTTTTACAATAACAATTCTGCTGCTCTGAAAAAAACAGTTGTTCAGAGATGCAGGCACTAAGCAATTCTTACAGGCGCACATCTATAGCAGGAACCCAAAGGAGCCAGCATGTATTGTATTTTGATGCACTGGCATGCGCTTTAAGGATCTATTGATAATAGCAGGGCGTAAAGATGTATGATTATTGATATTTCATGTAACAATCAATAAAATGTGTGCAGAAAAACTGCAGGCTGCATTCACACTTGAGCTGAGCGTCTTTTCTTGAAGCCCATGTAATTGTTGAGCTACAAGCTTCAACTACACTGAGGTGTGAAGAGGCACAATTGGAAACCATTGGATTTTATATGTTGAGCATTTTGGAATTTCGAGTTACATAAAACTCAGGAGTGAATGGGGCCAATATTTTTTTAATGTAGCCAGAGTAAGTATTGGAATTTGGTAACATCCACTAAAGTAAATAGTAAGATTGAAAACAGCTTCACTTGTGATTGTGAACTGTCATTAAATCCCAAATTGTATGATATGTGTTCCAGGCACAGATGAGCTGGGATCTGGAGGCTACATTCACAGTTATGTCACAGAGCCCAAGATCGGTGACGACGATGGATATGACGTTGATGATTCTGATTATGATATCTATATAGATGATGTAAGTGGATTTATGGTTTGTTCTACTTTTATTTAATACATTATCTGGATTTGTTTTTATGGTAGTGTATTAGAACAATAGACTTTGCAGTTTTAGGTCAGGCCAATTTTTGAGCTAGAATTATTATTAAAGACCCTAAAAAGCCTAAATCAAACCTGAATATATTTACTGTAAATGAATGCTCAGATCCTCATGGAAGATATAGAAATGTAGAAGGCTGGCTTCCAATTAGTAATTATTTTGAAAGAAGTGCGGTTATCTTCTTTTTTTGTTAAAATAGCTAAAACATGGGAAAAGTTTTAACAAAGTTTGCTCCTTTCGTTAAAGAAAGTGTAAGAACATGATCCAATGTATGAATTTATATACAGGATAGAATTGTTACATCCACATTATATTCAAATTTCAATAGCCTATAAGGTTGAGTCCCAAACTCTAGTCCCCTAAATTAAGTCCGATTCGTCATGCCATGTTTGCTAACTAAAGTAAATCATAGACACAAGTTTAATCATTCATACCCACACACTTTATTATATTTGATATAACATCTTCTTACATCCTCATTGACTTTAAAATAAGGCCTCTTTCACATGGGGATATAAAATAAAAAAAGGGTTGAGCTTAGACATGTGCAATTCGTTTTGTTCCAAATTCGTTTTTTAACGAATTTCGACAAATTCGTTAATTTGGAAATATCCGAATTAACGAAAACACGTTTAACAAATTTTTCCAAACATTCGTAAATTCGAATAATAAAAAATTTGTAAATTCGTACATTCGTAAATTCGTACATTATCACATTTGTAAATTCGTAACATCCGTTAATTCATACATTTGCACATTCGTAAATTTGTACATTTGTAAATTTGTACATTCGTAAATTTGTACATCTGTACATTCGGAAATTTGTACATTTGGAAATTTGTACATTCATTAATTTGTTAATTCTGAAATAATAATTACCTAATAATAACTTAACTATTAAATTATAGGTATTGTAATTTCCTTTCAAATTTGTCTGTTAGTGAATGTAACAAATACAAATTTATCCCAAGTTACGAATTATCCGAAATAACGAATGCCGTATCTAAACGAATGGAACGTAATGATCTAATAATAATAAATAAGAATAATAATAATAATAAAAGTTTTATTATTATTATTTGTTATTAATTTGTTCCCTTCCATTTGTTTAGATGTGGCATTTGTTATTTCGGATAAGTCGTAACTTTGGATAAATTTGTATTTGTTACGTTCACTAACAGCCAAATTTGAAAGGAAATTACAATACCTATACCTAATTTGATAGTTAGTTACTTTTTCTGATTTTCAAATTTTCGGATTTTCTAATTTACAAATTTACAAATGTACGAATTTACGAATGTACGAATTTACGAATATTAATTTTCTAATTTACGAATGTATGAATTTACGAATGTACGAATTTATGAATTTACGAATGTACAAATTGCGATCATAACGAATGACCTGAAAAACGAAAACGAAAATGAACAAATTTTTTGGCAGTGCACATCTCTAGTTGAGCTGTGGTTTTACCGTCTCCCAACCGTCCACCTAAGACATACCATACAGTTGGAGGGGGCTGTTCACATGCCATGAAACTATTACTGACAGTCCCTAATCTCCCACTTATGTTCAAGAACAAATCAGCATGGTTCTGGATCATGTGATCAAAATGACATCCAGCCATAGTAATCACATGAGGTTTGTTTACAAACATACCCTGTCGGCTATATCTGTCAATTAAAATGTTTATTTAAAACAGTTTCAAGTTGACAAGAATGCAGTTATCATGTATGTCAGCATTTAATAACATGAGCAAAGTTTTTATTTAGCCCCTTACTACTGGCTGTACTCATATATGTGGTAGCAGGGAGGTGGGACTATATTCCGCTCTGCCACATATATACCAATCCATACCCATATATGCGCACCTGTATATGCTGGGAGCACACTCAGTGGCATGCTCCCAGCACTGTGACCAAGCCATCACCAACAGCTCCCTATGACATAGCAATGATCAGGAGGCGGTAGGACAGGCTCCCAATCATGTGGTCACTATGACAGCCAGTTGCAGTGATCACATTATCATGAGGCCCATGTAAAGCCTCAGATATTACGATCTCTTAAATGACAGTTGGGATCTGATGAAAATGGGGTTACACAACCTACTAAATAAATGCCCCCATAAGTCTCTAAAAAACAATGTAAGATTTTTTAGATTGAAATGTTGATATTATTTAGAAATTATTCATAGCCCCCGTACACACGGTCGGAAATTCCGACCACAAAATTCGTCTGATTTTTCCGACGGATTTTGTCCGACACTGGTGTTGCATACACATGGTCGGACAAAGTTGTCGGAAAATTCGTTCATTCTGAACGTGGTGACGTTGGTTGCATGCAACGGAACTGTGTAGAGGCTAGTAGCCAATAGCTTTGGTCTCGTAATTTGATCTGAGCATGCGTGGCACTTTGTCCGTTGGAATTCTCGACACACGGAAAAAGTCAGATCTGATTTTGTTGTCGGAAAATTTGAGAGCAGATTGAGAAGTCTGATGGAGCCCACACACGGGCGGATTTTCTGACAACATGGTCCGATCGGACATTTTCCGTCGGAATTTCCGACCGTGTGTACGAGTTATTGTCAAGTTACCTAAGTTGGCTAAATTTGGTCTGGTCTCTAATAACCTCTGGTCATGAAAGGATTCGGTCACATGCAGTTTTATATTGCTTCTGTGCCATAATGTAAAAATGTACTGTTGTTCTATAGGTGAAGCCACTTCTTTCCAAAAAAGAGGGCAACAAAAAGTTTGTTATCGAAACCAAAGGGACATCTGGGACATATACAAAGATAGTTCCTTTAAGAACTACCACTTCTTCACCAATAAAATCCACCACTGCCAGAAAGAGCATGATAACCACTCCTACAACAACCACCCCCTTACCTGCTACCACCACAGCAAGAGCAACTGCCAAACCCACCAGAAGGGTCAGTCTGATGTCTCCTCCCCGGCTATTTGACCTGACGTGTGAGGAAACTGCCTGTCCTGTGGACAGCTTCTGCCTCAATGATTATGACCGCGGAGGCTCGCAGTGCCACTGTAATCTGGGAAAAGGAGGAGAAACTTGTGAGGAGGGTAAGTTTGGTTTTATCACGTTAAGTTCTCAACACCTGATGGCCTTCCATATAGCTGTTGAGAAGGGATGAGAAGAGTGACTTTAGTGAAAATAAATTCTCTGCAAAATTACTGATAAATTACTGATATCATTGCCGGAGAAGTTTTGACAAAGTGAAAACTATTAATTTGTGCTCACTGAGCAACATTTGCTCGGAAAAAACACCTTTCTTTTTGGAGGTTTCTTTTATGCATGTATTAGATTTTTTTTGTATAATGTTGCTTCATTTTTTTTTTTTTATCTTATTTATTTTCACTATCTGTTTTTTCTTTCTGTAAGAAAACTTTAAATAATAAGGGTATTAAGGAACAGGATACAGTAGTTGTAAGCAGCTTCTGTAGACCTCAGGAATTATTTAAGACCCTTGTGCCCTTAAAGTCTATGTAAACTCTAAAAATTAACTCTTAGGCCCCTTTCACACTGGGGCGGTTTGCAGGCGTTATTGCGCTAAAAATAGCACCTGCAAACCGACCCGAAACAGCTGTTGCTCTGTCTTCAGTGTGAAAACCCGAGCGCTTGCAGGACGCTGGAAAATGTCCTGCAAGCCGCATCTTTGGCTCGCTATAGGAGCGGTATATTTACCGCTCCTATAGCGCCCGTTCTCATTGAAAACAATGGGGCAGCGCTCCATTGACCCTTTTTCGGCCACTCGCGGGGGGTAAAACCACCCCGCTAGCGGCCAAAATGCGCTGCTAAAACGACGGTATAGCGCCACTTTACCGCCAGCGCCCCCACCGCTCCAGTGTGAAAGTAGCCTTATTTTGGCTCCATTAAAAAGTTAGTTCATGTTGGTGCGTAAAACAGCCCATGCAGTCAAGTCTCAGTAGATGTAAATGCACCGCGTTGTTTAGAAATCTCTTGGTTAATTAAGTTGCACACCTGTGGGCCATGTTGTCCCATTGATTAATGTTAAAAAAAAACTCCTAATAGACCCCCCACTTCCAGTCCTATCCTGTTTCCAGTACACTACAGCCATTGGATGCTCAACCATGGGGATGAAGGATAGAAGAAGCTGCTTTCAGGAGTTTTTTTTTTTTTTTTACATGCTGCAGGTGGACCAACATGGTCTACACAGGTATGCAACTTAAAGTAGTTCTAAAGCCTAAATGTTTTTTACCTTTATGCATTCCATAAAAAAATATTTAGGCATCAACCCCCCCCCCCCCCACCCCTCCTTTTACTTACCTGTGCCCTCATTCAATCCAGTGCTGTGCATGTCTGCAGCTCTTCTCTCCCCTCACTTTTGGGTCTCGCTGGCTTTGCTGAGGTGCAGGGAGCAATTGGGAGCGGGGGACGGGTCCGAGTGCCACAGTTTGTGTCAATGGATGCAGCAGCAGGGCTCGGGAGTGAGAATGCATGAGAGGCATCTTCCCATGGGGGCACTGGACAGAGAGGATGGGCCAAGAACGTCAGTGGGGGACCCAAGAAGAGGAGGTTTTGTCGGCTGACATCACAGAGCCACCCCCAGGCTCTGGAAGGATCCCAACCATAATGCCAAGATGAGGCTAGCTGCCTGATTGATAGTTGGCTCTGGCTCTCAGCACAACGCTGAGAACCGAAGCCAGCTGCGCCCGCCTGCTCTCCAGCCTGGTGTTCCAGTGAGCCCCAGAGGTGCAGAGTGAAGAGCGAAGTCACTGCTCTCAACTCCAAGGAGAACCGAGAAATGAGCGATCAACAGTCATGTGATCGCTCAGTTCTTGGTCTTAAGCCTCGTACAGGTGTCCCTTGTTAATTTTACATTGTATTTTTTTTTAAATGTAACTGCCTACTCCCAAACAATTAAATTTGACATGCTATCTGCCAATAGAACAAAAAAGTGCATTCTATGCATCCCAAAAATATAGAAAATATACCAAATCAAATCATTATTCAACCCAAAAAATTATGTCAAAGCAATAACTCCAAGGCCAATAATAAATAACACGTTATCTCCTCCGATTCCACAACATGTCTGGTTGACGAACGGCCACTCAGAAATTAACTGAAAAGTACGAATCAACACTCACCAAACTTCTACTAACACAAAATTAGCAGAAGGAGCCCAAAGTGTGGCGCTAAAGAGTTGGAAAAACCACGTAGTACGTCTAGTATGTCACTACGTTCGTAATTGTTGGCCAACATTTGTGTGACCGTGTGTATGCAAGACAAGTTTGAGCCAACGCCCTTCGAACAAAATTCCACGGTTTTGTTGTTAACTACCACGTTTGAAGTTTGGGGGACCTATGGCTGCAAATAGGCACAGTGAGGCATGCAAATGGGCATTGTTGACCCTCTTTTCCACTTACAGTAGCTGCGCATTTCTCACCCTAGGCTTATACTCGAGTCAATACGTTTTCCCAGTTGTTTGTGGTAAAATTAGGTGCCTCTGCTTATATTCGGGTCGGCTTATACTCGAGTATATATGATATGCGGTGTAATATCACATCAGGAAATTACAAGCTGTGGGCATTTCTGGCAGATCAACAGTTATTTTTCTGTACTTGCAGAACTTTCATTTCACATTCCTCATCAAGGCCAATGCATTTTTGGATTCCCTTCTATATATGCACTTTGTGCTTTTTTCAATGTTGTGCTGTTCATTCTGAATGGCACTTGTACACTGCAGGGATTTTTGTTAAAGATTATATTTTTATTCAAAAATGTTCATAGAAAGTACAGTATACAAAAGACGTCATTCAGAACATGAGAAAGGCCATTCCAGTCTTACCCAGGATAATAGTGTGTAAACCTCATTAATATTAATCCAAGGTCATACATGGATAAGAAATCACTCAACAGATACTTATGTCATGGAGCAGTACATTGCAAAACATTATAATAATATCAGGCCGTTAGGAATTGTTGAGATGTTATTATAGACCATGTCCTCATGTTCCACCGGTGAATGGAAGAAAGAAGGGCAGCAATATAAATAGTAGAGGAAGCAGAAGAGAAAGGAGGAGGGAGAGGGAAAGGTGAAGATCCCGGCCATAACCCTACTATCCTTAACCCCTTAGGGTCACCAGGGACCAGGGTCACAACAAACCTTAGCGCCTAAGTCCGATTAGGCAGCTGTGACCTATATTAGTAAAACTGTACCTATCGTCCCAACTACTTAGAGTCTCCAAGTGGACTGTACCTTGTTTTTATCAGAAAAGCTTGAGCTTTCATTTGGTGGGAAATACTGGATATCTTTTGGCTTGCTTGTTTTTTTTTTATAATAAACTCTAAATAGTAAAAAAATAATGTTTTAATTTATATGTATAATTTTATGCTATTACCATGTACCACCACCAAAAACACTTGCAAAAAATTTCTCCTGCTCCCGACTATCACGGTGATACCTCATACACTATATTACTAAAAGTATCGGGACGCCTGCCTTTACACGCACATGAACATTAATGGCATCCCAGTCTTATGCCCTGTACACACGATAGGATTTTCCGACAACAAAATCCATGGGATTTTTTCCGACGGATGTTGGCTCAAACTTGTCTTGCATACACACGGATCACACAAAGTTGGTCGGAAATTCCGAACGTCAAGAACGCGGTGAGGTACAACACGTACGACGAGCCGAGAAAAATGAAGTTCAATAGCCAGTGCTGCTCTTCTGCATGATTCCGAGCATGCGTGGAAATTTGTGCGTCGAAATTGTGTACATGCGATCGGAAAATCCACCGACATTTTGTTGTCGGAAAATCTGAGAACCAGATCTCAAATTTTGGGTGGCGGAAATTCCGATGGAAAATGTGTGATGGAGCCTACACACGGTCGGAATTTCCGACAACAAAGTCCTATCACAGTGGGGGTGGTGCTGCGCTGTTCCCCAGGGAGGTGGCCAAATCTACCACAAGGTGGCAGTAATGGGATAAAGACGTAAACCCTTTAAGTGTAGCAATCATATGAGACAATAATAGTTGATGATGCGACTATTAAGTCGAAGTAATGCGAGTTGAGATAGATAGAATTCCCTTACTATACAAGATAAGGGGTATGGTGTGACCAATACAGGTTAATAAAAATTGCTATTGGTGAACCCAGGTAAAAATATATATAATAGAATTGTAAATAGTACTAAGGTGCGAGAGTGTAAATTGAACTAATAGCACCTAAATAAAACTACTAATAAAACACCATAAGCAGGTAATAAAAAAATCAGATATACATATAAAATCATATAAGTGAACATATGGTAAAAATGTGTCTATAGATAAACAATTCCAAAGTGCATAGTAGATGGTGAACAAAATATAAAATCCTTAAAGTGCTAGTGCAAGTGTGCACAGGCTAAAAATGCGACTGAGTGATTGAGTGATGGATAAAACGATAAATATAATCGCATTGGAGATATGTGATGAGTAGAGGTATGTGCAGAGAAGTTGCACTGGAGTGAACAGTAGAACAATAAATATAAAGTGCAAAGTATGCGAGCATACAAAATAATGTATAAGCTGGATGAGACTAGTCAGCGTGACTATAGATGAAAAAATCCCTGGCAAAATATAAAGCTACCAGTAAACAAAGTGGAATAAAGTTTGAAATATAAAATATAACGAAATGCTAGGTGCAGACGCAAAGTGCACACACAGATATCCTATAGGTAAAATCGCATAATGCAGGATGCGTAAAAAATATAGTCATATGCGACTAAAATCGCATAGTCATATGCGACTAAAATCGAATAGTGCAGGATGCGTATAAAATAGTCATCTGCGACTATGTTGCATGCATATAAGTCCGTGATAAATAAGTCAATCCTCAATAGTTTATAAGTATATAATCATTTCTTGTGGTAAGAAGGTGAGGGTAGTGATGTGATCCTTGGGTCAAAGGTGATATCCGTGCAGTGGCATGTTTCAAGCAGTGGGGGTCACTCCTCTTCGTGTGGGGTACACTAAAGTGAGCAATGGACCCTTACCTTGCGGCAAAGGGTTAACCGCATATAAATGATGTAAACGGGTCTGCTTTCTTCTCCTTCCCTCGCGGTGGTCTGCCTGGGTAGGTGCGTATTCCTTTTCCCTGGTTCCAGGTATATCTAGCCTTTGTAGCTCACGGCAGATGCCGGAGTGATAGGTAAAAGATGAGGGGGGGACCGTATAGTGTAGTATGTTTAAAATTTATTTGCTCAATAAAAACAGTTTAATATAGTACCTAGCACTCACAATAGAACTCACAGAATAACAATAAATATTTTCTCTTATCTTAGACGAGCGCCGAGCTCGTTCCATTTGCTTCCTTGTTTGTATTGAATGCCTCTCCTGTCCCTACGCGTGGCGTCATGTGACTTCATCAGGGGATCTCCAATGCGATTATATTTATCATTTTATCCGTCACTCAATCACTCAGTCGCATTTTTAGCCTGTGCACACTTGCACTAGCACTTTAAGGATTTTATATTTTGTTCACCATCTACTATGCACTTTGGAATTGTTTATCTATAGACACATTTTTACCATATGTTCACTTATATGATTTTATATGTATATCTGATTTTTTTATTACCTGCTTATGGTGTTTTATTAGTAGTTTTATTTAGGTGCTATTAGTTCAATTTACACTCTCGCACCATAGTACTATTTACAATTCTATTATATATATTTTTACCTGGGTTCACCAATAGCAATTTTTATTAACCTGTATTGGTCACACCATACCCCTTATCTTGTATAGTAAGGGAATTCTATCTATCTCAACTCGCATTACTTCGACTTAATAGTCGCATCATCAACTATTATTGTCTCATATGATTGCTACACTTAAAGGGTTTACGTCTTTATCCCATTACTGCCACCTTGTGGTAGATTTGGCCACCTCCCTGGGGAACAGCGCAGCACCACCCCCACTTTTATATATCTAGTTTGGTAGGTACGGTTTGACCTACACCAGGTGCCTGCAGCAGTCCCACCACAGTCAGTCCCCACCACCCGCCCTTACCCTCCCCCTTCCACGGTAGCGCAGGAATACCCCACTACATTCAAAGTCCTATCACACATTTTCCATCGGAAAATCCTATCGTGTGTAAGTCCGACCATTAGTCCGTAGGGTTCAATATTGAGTTGGCCCACCCTTTGCAGATATAACAACTTCAACTCTTCTGGGAAGGCTGTCCACATGGTTTAGGAGTGTGTCTATGGGAATGTTTGACCATTCTTCCAGAAGCATATTTATGAGGTCAGGCACTGATGTAAACGAGAAGGCCTGGCTCGCAGTCTCTGCATTAATTCATGCCAAAGGTGTTCTATTGGATTTAGGTCAGGACTGGGGGCAACCAAGTACCGGTAGGCCTGCTTGCCTTAAGGGAAAGGGGGCTGCTATAGGTGAAGAACACAGTAGCTAGCAATAGTGTCTGACCACCTGCGTTGGGGTAGCACTGTCAACACTGTCAGTCAACCAATTAAGACTTCCTTAAAAAATCTTAAAATCAAAGTCCAGAAATTAGAAAATTCTACTCTTGCAGTGGGAACCTTTCCCCTCGCACTCCACACCGGTTGAGGTCAGGACTCTGTGAAGGCCAGTCAAGTTCCTCCCCCCCAAACTCGCTCATCCATGTCTTTATATGCCTTGCTTTTTGCTCTGGACCAAATCATTTGGTGGAGGGGGGATTATGGTGTGGGGTTGTTTTTCAGGGGTTGGGCTTGGCCACTTAGTTCCAGTGAAGGGAACTATTAAGGCATCAGCATACCAAGACATTTTGGACAGTTTCATGCTCCCAAATCTGTGGGAACAGTTCGGAGATGGCCCCTTCCTGTTCCAACATGACTGCGCACCAGTGCACAAAGCAAGGTCCATAAAGACTTGGATGAGCGAGTTTGGGGTGGAGGAACTTGACTGGCTTGCACAGGGTCCTGACCTCAACCCGATAGAACACCTTTGGGATGAACTATAGCAGAGACTGCGAGCCAGGCCTTGGCGTCCAGCATCAGAGCCTGACCTCACAAATGCACTTCTGGAAGAATGGTCAATCATTCCCATAGACACACTCCTAAACCTTGTGGACAGCCTTCCCAGTAGAGTTGTTTTCTTTCCGGACATGTCTTCCAGTGAGGAATAAAAGATACAATGTATCTTCTCCCCCTCACTAGAGGGAAACTGTGTTGTTTGATTGAATGACTCTATATGACTGAATCAGACTCTATCATAGGGATCATGTGATCGTGATCTAGCCCCCCCCCCCCCCCCCCCCCAGGTCAGCCCTTTATCAGGAGCTCTGCTTTCTATGTGATGTATGGGTAGTAGCACTGACTTTTTTGTTTATAGCCCTTTCTCAGTGCAGGGAGCACACAATTGGGCGCTCTCCCAGCACAAACACAAGAACACATACAGTATATCCGGAGGCAAGGTTTAGAACCCACTTCCTGGACACCGTATATATACAGTGCCTTGAAAAAGTATTCATACCCCTTGAAATTTTCCACATTTTGTCATGTTACAATCAAAAACGTAAATGTATTTTATTGGGATTTTATGTGATAGACCAACACAAAGTGGCACATCATTGTGAAGTGGAAGGAAAATGATAAATGATTTTCAAAATTTTATACAAATAAATATGTGAAAAATGTGGTGTGGATTTGTATTCAGTCAATACTTTGTAGAACCACCTTTGGCTGCAATTATGCTATGAGCACACAGGGAGATGTTTCAGGATGGAGAGCGAGGGAAGGGGCCGGTAAATATGCAATTTACTGGCCCCTTTCTTTCCTGAATGAACACAGTGAGCAGTCTGTACCAATCACTACTGTGTCCATACACCATGGAAGCATAGTAAACAGCTATGCTTCAGTTTGTAAATAAGCAGGAAGCCTCTGAGCGCTTTCTATTCAGTCATCTGTGCAGCTGAGGCTGCAAAAAAAGAGACTGATAAGTCTGTGTCCTCAGTCACTTTCAGCCGGGGGGCTCTGTCAGGTAGGCTGTATGGGGCCCCGTGATTTCTAACAGCAGCAGTCCTGTGCGTAAAACACGTCAACACTGTTCCCTGTTTGTGGAGCTGTTGTGTTTGTATTTTAATAGATTATCAATAAATCTGCTTGTGCTTGGAGTTTCTATAGTATTGAGTGCGATCATCCGTCTTCTTCTTCGGCTGTGAACAGGACTGGCACTTTGCTGGTTGGATTCGTATGAGAATAGAAATCTGCATGCAAGTGGGCTGACTTGGAGCAGTGTCTTTGTGTTACTTAGATTGTTTAGAACACAATATTTCCCATGATAGTCGTCTTATCAAGAAATTGTGATCCAAACACATGGCAAGCATCACACATCTTGTTAAAGACTGCATGACAAGTGACTACAAATCCGAGTTTTTAATAGCAATTCAATATAGGAAAGTGAAGACCCCAATGGGAGAGTCACATATCCGACAAAAATATCAGTCCCATGAGAATAGGAACACAGATGGCCATCTGCAGACAACTGGCAGGCGCATCTCATACCACCCGGCGTATTCTGTGCTTTACGTACTTACGGGTATAAAAAAAAGGCTTTAGAAAAGAACGTTAATCTAAACTAGAAATCTTTTATAATTTCATAGCTCCCAACTGTCCCTGATTTGGAGGGACTGTCCCGGATTTGGAGCAATGTCCCTCTGTCCCTCATTCCTCCTCATTTGTCCCTCATTTTGGTCTGATCTATATAGTTGTATATAAAATGCACTTTTTATCTATCAAAAAGTGTTTCCCAGTGCTAAACCTTTCATCTGATTTCTAAATTGCTGCATTTGTAAATTCCAAAAGCCAATATAAAGGAATAGTAGTGGTTAAAAAAAGCACTTAGGGGTTCAATCCATCTTGTTTTTTTGTACAATTCTCCTTTAACCACTTAAGCCCCGGACCATTTGGCTGGCAAAAGACCAGAGCACTTTTTGCGATTCAGCACTGCGTCGCTTTAACTGACAATTGCGCAGTCGTGCGACGTGGCTCCCAAACAAAATGTACGTCCTTTTTTTCCCACAAATAGAGCTTTCTTTTGGTGTTATTTGATCCTCTCTGCGTTTTTTACGCTATAAACAAAAAAAGTAAAGTAAAAATATATAAAATGATTTATTTTTTTTTCCTCAGTTTAGGCCGATACGTATTCTTCGACATATTTTTGGTAAAAAATATTGCAATAAGCGTTTATTGATTGTTTTGCGCAAAAGTTATAGCGTTTACAAAATAGAGGATAGTTTTATGGCGATCAGCGATTTTTATCGTGACTGCGACATTATGGCGGACCTATCGGACATTTCTGACACATTTTTGGGACCATTGTCATACAGTGATCAGTGCTATACAAATGCACTGATTCCTGTGTAAATGACACCGGCAGTGAAGGGGTTAACCAGGGGTGGCAGTTAAGGGTATAAGTGTGTCCTGGAGAGTGATTCTAACTGTGGGGGGCGTGGCTACATGTGACACATCACTGATCATAGCTCCCGATCACAGGGAGCAGAGATCAGTGACAGTGTCACTAGGCAGAAGGGGGAGATGCTTGTTTACATTAGCATCTCCCCGTTCTTCCTCTCTGAGATGATCGCAGGTATCCCTGCGGACATCAAGTCCACTGGACCTGCAAACCGACTCACGGAGCTTGCCATGGGTGCCGCAGGCCGCCTCTTAAAGGGCAATGTACAGGTACATTAGTTTGCCCGTACGTGCCATTCTGCCGCAGTATATCTGCGTAAAGCGGGCGGCAATCGGTTAAGGGGGTGTGACAAGGGGTGTGTCCAATGCCTGCATACTTTTGCTGATAGGTGTCCCTCATTCCCATCTGAAAAAGTTGGCAGGTATGTAATTTGTAATGGCAAAGCTGTGCGGGTCAAAAAATTTAACCTATTAAAGCGGTTCTCCTATATGGAAGGCCCCCACTCACCTCTTGAATAATAATAAAAAAACACTCAGTGAGAACAGATGTAGCACTACGCCCGGAAGGGCTGCTGTAATATATGGGTCTTCTGTCCCACACCAGTGATGGCTCACCCTCACCTGGATCCAAGTAACACCAATACACTGTTTAAACTTTTAGCTGGGCTAGCAATAAGCCCTGAAAAGAGATAAACTGATTAACAGAATACCAATATTAAATGCAATGATATAATTGACGTCGCTTCCGCCCTGCAATGATATGGAGACGGGTGGGGGCCATCTTCCCCTCAGTCCGCTCCATACTACAGAGGGGACAGGATCCGATTGCATCCGCTGCTGCGGGCGGCTCCGGTAAGCGGCGAAGGGCACTGGAGCGCGGCGGGAGGGGGGGCCCTCTCCCACCACTGATAAAAGTGATCTTGCGGCGAATTCGCCGCTGAGACCGCTTTTATCTGAATGCGGACCACCCACTGAAGAAGTGGATACCGGGGTTATGGCAGCTAGCTGCTGTCATAACAACGATATTCCACTTCAAAGTGCCACCGTGCAATGACGGCGGTCGGTCCGTAAGTGGTTAGGCTTTCTTTCCTTTATTTTCACCAGGTGATCTGGTCAGTAAGTCTGTTGTTTTTCAACAGAACAAGCTGTCCTGTAGATGTAGCAGTTAAGACAGACCATTTAACACTATCAAGGGGGCTTAAAATGATCAGCTTTTTTTTATTCATATAAAACCTTTATCCCAAAAGAAAAAAAAAAAAAAAAAAAAGGTTTTCTGTAACTGATTATAAAGTGTGGCTTCAATTTGTTAAATCTGCTAGTATATCTATCACTCCCCTTTCCCCCAGACTGACAATGTTGTTGTCCAAAGGTGCCCCCCCCCCCCCCTTGATCCAGAGTGGGTGGCGCTCTAATACAGGAGGTATGTTACTGGCCAGATCACCAGGTGAAAAGAAAACGAATGCAGCCACCAGATCTAATGATTGGTGAGCTGCAATATATTATCCACTTCCCGACCGCCCACTGCATATATACATCAGCAGAATGGCACGGGCAGGCAAAATCACGTACCTGTACGTGATCGTGCATGTGCCTGCCTGTGGGTCGCGCGCGCGCTTGCGACCCGGTCGGAAGCTCCGTGACCCCGGCCGCGGGACCAGACGACCCGATCGCCGCTGGTGTCCCGCGATCGGGTCACGGAGCTGAAGAACGGGGAGAGGTTTGTGTAAACAAACCTCTCCCCGCGCTTCCTACACTGTCTGTCAGTGATCGGCGGTTCCCTGTCATCGGGAAAGCCGATCAATGACGTCAGACGTACAGCCACGCCCCCCTACTGTAAAAAAAACACACACACGTCACACTGACTCCTCCCCGCCCCCTAGTGGTTAACCCCTTCACTACAACTGTCATTTACATAGGAATCAGTGCTATTTAAATAGCACTGATTTCTGTATAAATGACAAATGTCCCAAAAATGTGTCAAAAATGTCCGATGTGTCCGCCATAATGTCGCAGTCACAATAAAAATCGCTGATCGCCGCCATATTTAGTAAAAAAAAAAATATTAATAAAAATGCTATAAAACTATCCCCTATTTTGTAAACGCTATAACTTTTGCGCAAACCAATCAATAATCGCTAATTGCGATTTTTTTTACCAAAAATATGTAGAAGAATACGTATCGGCCGAAACTGAGGAAAAAAAATTTTTTTTTATATATTTTTTGGGGATATTTATTATAGCAAAAAGTAAAAAATATTGCATTTTTTTCAAAATTGTCGCTCTATTTTTGTTTATAGCGCAAAAAATAAAAACCGCAGGGGCGATCAAATACCACCAAAAGAAAGCTCTATTTGTGGGAAAAAAAGGACGCCAATTTTGTTTGGGAGCCACGTCGCACGACCGCGCAATTGTCAGTTAAAGCGACGCAGTGCCGAATCGCAAAAAGGGGCCTGGTCCTTTGGCTGCCAATTGGTCCGGGGCTGAAGTGGTTAAACATTTTGTTTTGAGTTTAATACCACTTTAACAATAAATGTTTTGTAGTGTTGTTTTTTTCTTTAGAACATATTGTTTTTTTCAGTAGCCAAAGAATTCATATGTAAAGGTACTTAATAAAATAATTTTACCATCTGCTGGAATGGATCAAACAGATGAAAAACAAGCAGAAATCCCAGTCTCTTTATAGATGGATTCTGGCAAACATTCAGGAAATAGAAACAAAGGCAGCAGAAAGCAGAATAAAAAATAAAAATGTAGTGTGTGTGATATGTAGCATCTATAAAAACGATTACTTTGTAATATTCCACAGGGAGGAAATAAGCCCCCATCACACGAGTACTTCTGCAGATTCGTGCCTTTTTTATCTTTTTTGTGTGTTTTGCTGGTGTGCTTTTTTATCTTTTTCCTGTGTTTTTCATGTGTTTCCAGGCTGGCTAGGTGTTCTAATCAATACAAACTGCATGGGCAGTGTCATTCTATGCCCTCACCCACTTGCAGCGTTCTTCCTAATTATTGTCCTTGGGATGGTAGAGCAATGTCCTTTCACGCTGCGGCCGTATCGGCTCTCCAGCTTCCCGCATGGTCTCCATTTCCATCTCTCTGCAGTCTGGTTAGAGTAGAAGTAGTCGTTTTGCTAGAAGGAGAAGAAGGTTGTTATGCATAAAAATACGCTCAAAACACATGTACATTCGTTTTCAATGTGTTTTAATTCAAGTCTATGGGGCCAAAAATGCACTGCAGAGCAAAAAAAAAAAAAAAAAAGTTGAACGGCAGTCTGTTGTATAGGTGTGAATGAGCACCATAATGTGTGAAACAGTAGTGTGAATGGGGGCCGTCACATGACATCACAGAAGATTTGGCTGCTGAATGACCGGGCCATTTTTTGCGATTCGGCACTGCGTCGCTTTAACTGACAATTGCGCAGTCGTGTGACGTTGCACCCAAACAAAATTTACGTCCTTTTTTTCCCACAAATAGAGCTTTCTTTTGGTGGTATTTGATCACCTCTGTGGTTTTAATTTTTTGCGCTATAAACAAAAAAGAGCAACAATTTAGAAAAAAAACACAATATTTTGTACTTTTTGGTATAATAAGTATCCACATTTAAAAAAAAAAAAAAAAAAAAAAAAAGCAAATTTTTTCTCAGTTCAGGGCGATATGTATTCTTCTACATATTTTTGGTAATAAAAAATCGCAATAAGCATATATTGCATCTACAAAATAGGGGATGGATTTATAGCATTTTTATTATTAATATTGACTTTACTAGTACAGGGGGTCCCCGAGTTACGAACTCGTTAGGGACTGCCCGCCTGTACGGAAGTCGGAAATGTTCGTAAGTCGGCCGCGCATGCGCAGACCGACAAATACGGACATTTCCGGACATTTCCGATGTTCCGTCTAATGCTGTTCTGCGCATGCGCGGCAAATTACGGACATTTCCGGCATTTTCCGAGGCTCTGTATGGCCGCGCATGCGCAGAACGGCCGGAAGACGGCGAAAAACGTCGGAGGGTCCCCGCAGCGCCCCGTTCGTAAGTAGGGGTTGTTCGTAGGTCGGGCGTTCGTAGGTCGGGGACCCCCTGTAAAGGCAGCGATCTGCGATTTTTATCAGGACTGCGACATTATGGCGGACACATCGGACACTTTTGACACATTTTTGGGACCATTGGCATTTATACAGCGATCAGTGCTATAAAAATGCATTGATTACTGTAAAAATGTCACTGGCAGGGAAGGTGTTAACACTAGGGGCGATCGAGGGGTTAACTGTGTTCCCTCATATGTGTTCTAACTAAAGGGGGGATGGGACTGTCTAGGGGAGATGACAGATCTCTGTTCATACTTCATATGAACACACGATCAGTCTCTTCTCCCCTCAGAGAACCGAGATACAGATCCCGATTCTCGGTGTGTCGTGAGCGATCGTGGGAGCCGCCGGGCACCCGCATCGGCTCCGGGGGCGAGCAGCGGGCACGCGCGCCCCTAGTGACCACAGGGCGAAACGACGTTACATAACAATGTTCCGCCCAGCCGTGTCATTCTGCCGCAGTAAAACTGTGGCGGCTGGTCGGCAAGTGGTTAAGATAAAAAAACCTTTTGTGTGTTGCAGCCCCACTAATTACTTACCTGAGCCCCATCTCTCTCCAGCGATGTCCACGAATGTCTAAGCTGTCCAGGACACTCCTCCTGATGGGCCAGGTTGGGGCTCCGTGTCTGAATATATACAGGGCATTGTGACTCGGCTTGGGTGCCCCCATAGCAAGCTGCTTGCTGTGGGGGCACTCAACAGGAGGGAGGGGCCAGGAGCACAGAAGAGGGACCCGAGAAGGGGAGGATCCAGGCTGCTCTGTGCAAATCCACTGCACAGAGGAGGTACGTATAACATGTTTATTATTTTTAACTAAAAAAAATTTATACTTTACATCACTTTAGGCTGGCAATGGGGGCTAACACAACACTTAAGCTGGATCAAAATTTGGACACAGGGCCATGCAGCGGCGTGATCTGCCCCCGCTGTGTCCACAGGGCACAACCAATGACTGGTCAGATTCCTGGCTCGCTGCCAGTACCATGTGATCACCATGACCAATCACAGCAGGTCACATGAGAGTTGTACACAATGGGTGGCTTCCTTTTATGCCATGCATTGTGCACAATTGTGTTGCTAGCTGTGATTGGTCAATTTGATCACATGGTACAGGCAGGGCCAATCACAGACCAGCTGTACCATGTGATTAGCCAATCACAACAAAGCAAACTGAATTATTCAGTCTCAGTCAGTAAAATGCTTGCTTATAGCAATGTAATTTACTGCTATAAGAAAACATAATGTGTAAAAAAAAAAAAAAAAAAAAAAACCTGATTACTTCCCAAGAAAAATACAATGTGTACGGTGTTCACAGCCATGTGTACTCCATAGTCCCTCTGCCTTTGCCTTTAATGCCCCCCCTATACAAGCTTGTACGATTTCAGGATGTCTTTAAATCTCAGTCCAACCCTGCAGCACTGAATTCACTGAGCTAGCTTGTGTGTCATATGCACATGAACCAATCGATGTCCTCTAACAGAGAACTGGTTGGACGTAGAAAACACACAAATGACCTTCCCTATGGCATTGTCTGTGTGATCAATGCTCACTGCTATTGCAGCTTTACAGATATAAAATAACTATTGATGGTGCTCACATATACATCCTGGGTGGGGCTATAATCATGTGCACTTTAAAAGAAAGGCAAACAAAGAACATATTATAATATTTCTAAAAATTTTAAATGTTGGACCATTCCCAAAAACAAATGCCAAGGCGCCATAAAAGATTAGACAAATTAATGTGATCCTTCATGATTGTGCATGAATAAATTCCTGACATGTCACGATGTACAGCAATAGGCTAATTTTTCCTCAAAGCTTCACTCCACTCTTAGAAAAAGTGGTAGTAAAGGCAGAAGTTTTTTTTTTTTTTACCTTACTGCATTCTCTACATTAAGGTAAAAAACCTTCTGTATGCAGCTCCCCCACCAGCCCCCTCTAAATACATACCTGAGCCCGATCTCGATCCAGCGATGTGCACAAGACCAGAGGCTCTCACGGTTCTCTCCCTCCTCATTGGCTCAGATACAGCATGGAGAGCCAGTGATGAGGGAAAGGCCCGCTCTGTGTGTCTTATGGACATAGAGTGGGGCACAGGAGCGAACACACATGAGTGCCCCCATAGAAAGCGGGGGGGGGGGGGGAGGATCCATGAGCGCCAGCGAGGGGCCCAAGAACAGGAGAATCAGGGCTGCTCTGTGCACTACAAAAGACCCTGATCAAAAGTTTACATACTCGGGTGATTTTGGCCTGATAACATGCACACAAGTTGACACAAAGGGGTTTAAATGACTATTAAAGGTAACCATCCTCACCTGTGATCTGTTTGCTTGTAATTAGTGTGTGTGTATAAAAGGTCAATGAGTTTCTGGACTCCTGACAGACCCTTGCATCTAGTGCTGCACTGACGTTTCTGTATTCTGAGTCATGGGGAAAGCAAAAGAATTGTCAAAGGATCTGCGGGAAAAGGTGGTTGAACTGTATAAAAGAGGAAAGGGATATAAAAAGATATCCAAGGAATTGAGAATGCCAATCAGCAATGTTCAAACTCAAAATCAAGAAGTGGAAAATGAGGGGTTCTGTTGAAACCAAACCACATTCAGGTAGACCAACTAAAATTTCAGCCACAACTGCCAGGAAAATTGTTCGGAATAAAAAGAAAAACCCACAAAAAACTTCAGGTGAAATACAGGACTCTTTGTAAACATGTGGTGTGGCTTTTTCAAGATGCACAATAAGGAGGCACTTGAAGAAAGATGGGCTGCATGGTCGAGTCGCCAGAAGAAAGCCATTACTATGCAAATGCCACAAAGTATCCCACTTACAATACGCCAAACAGCACAGAGACAAGACTCAAACCTTCTGGCACAAAGTCATTTGAAGTGATGAGACCAAAATTGAGCTTTTTGGCCACAACCATAAAGACTACATTTGGAGAGGAGTCAACAAGGCCTATGATGAAAGGTATGGAGGTGGATCGCTGATGTTTTGGGGATGTGTGAGCTACAAAGGCACAGGAAATTTGGTCAAAATTGATGGCAAGATGAATGCAGTATGTTATCAAAAAATACTGGAGGAACATTTGCATTCATCAGCCAGGAAGCTGCGCATGGGATGTACTTGGACATTCCAACATGACAATCATCCAAAACACAAGGCCAAATCGACCTATCATTGGCTACAGCAGAATAAAGTGAAGGTTCTGGAGTGGTCTCAGTCTCCTGACCTCAATATCATTGAGCCACTCTGGGGAGATCTCAAAATGTGCAGTTCATGCAAGACAGCCCAAGAATTTATAGGAACTGGAGGATTTTTGCCAAGAGGAATGGGCAGCTTTACCATCTGAGAAGATAAAGAGCCTCATCCACAAATATCACAAAAGACTTCAACCTTTCATTGATGTTAAAGTGGGCAATACACGGTATTAAGAACCGGGGTATGTAAACTTTTGATCAGGGTCATTTGGGTACTTTCTGTTGCCATTATGATTTAAAAAGAGTAAACAAATGAGTAATAAATGGCTTCAGCCAAACACTAACCATGTTATCATTCATATTCTCTGAAAAATGGCAGAGAAATCATAAATTCTGCCAGGGTATGTAAACTTATGAGCACAAATGTATGTCTGTTATTTTAATTTAATTTAAAATAGCCTTTACAATCACTTTAAAGTGGAACTACAATGCATATGAGCACCAGGAACCAACAAAAATGCTATTCATTTAATTTGCAATATTCAGAGCAAACTCATCAATTTATCCATTCATGTCTCCATGCTATATTTTGCTGACAAATCACTTTGAAAAACACCCCCTGGCATTTGTGGTCATTGTCATCTTGAGTAAGGGCAGATGAGTCATGTAGTTTTTATTTAATAGAATCCATCTGCCTTTAGTTTAGGCATGCATGAGGATGTGTATGCTGATAAAACCCCCTCCTCCCCTCCTGAAGACTCCTGGGATGTATAACATAATCTGTCTAGGCTTGAAAATCAGGAAGTAACTGAACAAATGTAAAAAAAATAAAGTTTAAAACAAATAAAACAAGTAAATATCAATGTTGATTGAAAGAGTGAAGTTCCTCTTTAAAAAGCTGTCTTGTCTTCCAATCAGTGACATGGCCTAGAATGCAGTCTGCTGCTGGCTTGAGGAAGCATTTCCTGGGTCTCTGAGTATTGTAACTTTGTGCTTGTGAAAAAGATTCTGTATAAAACAGGATTTCATTTTGTAATGCACACTGCACTCATTGTGCACATGTCAATAATAATGTTTTCATTCTTTCGAGTCCTGATTAGAAATAACCTGCCTATGTTACGCCCCTTGTTACCATCCAAGTACAATTGTGATATTAATGTGAAATTTAAGTAATCATGTGTGTAAAAAACATCAAATGCGCTGAATAGACAGAGCAGTAATTTGGAAAGATGCTGAGTGTATCTTTCGTGTCTATTGCAGTAGTTATTATTAATTTGGAACCACTATTCAATATGAGGATAATGCCGCGTACACACATGGTCAGAAATTCCGACCGTGTTTATGCTCCATCAGACTTTTCCCGCCAGCAAAAGATTGAGAGCAGGTTCTCTATTTTTCCATCTGAAAAAGTTCCTATCAGAAATTCCTTTCGTCTGTATGCAATTCCGACGTGCAAAAAAACATGCATGCTCAGAATCATTGCTTCGTATGGAACTTCCCTTTTCTAGTGCCGTCATACGTGTTGTACGTCACCGTGTTCTTGATGGTCGAAAGTGCCAGAGAACTTTTGTGAGACTGTGTGTATGCAAGCCAAGCTTGAGCGGAATTCCGTCGGAAAAACTATCCAAGGTTTTTCCCCACAAAAATTCAGATCGTGTGTAGGTGCTTGCACCTGCTGCATCCTCAGCAACCATTGATGTCACCTGGTCCCATTCATTTACTGGCCTGGAATCCTCGAGGTATGGATGTGTGGACCATACACAAAAATCAAGATGAAAAACAGCGTAAGGGCCTCTCTTGTCCCTATGTTGATGAGAACAAGGACTCCACTAGGCTAGGGTTGTGGGGGTCTGCCAGTTGAAAGCTTATCGGAATCTGGAAGTACCCCTACTCATTCACCAAAAAAATGTACAGTGTCATTTAAGACAGACACACTTTTTGACAAGTTATTGGACCGGCCACTCCCTACCCGCACGGTTGTCCGACCATGCAGCTAGCAGAGAGACAGCTGCTTTGTGAGACGGCACATTTTATATCCTTAGACCGGGGGTCAGCAACCTGTAGCTCATGGACAGGTGACTGGTAGATCGTGGTCTGGGCTTGATCCACCATTCCAGAACATCAAACAGAGTGTAATGCAGAGGGACTTCTTGAAAAGTTGGAGCTGTAGTAGAGTGCAAGAGCTACATAAGCCGATGACTTCTCTGTAGTGCTGGCTGCTGTCCCATGTGGAGTGATACCAACTGCACTCCACCTCTTATACCGACTAGCGGTCTCCAGAGTGGTGCCAGCAGCAGGAAAGAAGAGATCTTCAGGTCAGTGTGAAGAAATACACTGGACATAATGATATAGGGCAGCTTTCACACTGATGTGCTGCAGTTTACCCACACCGCGGTTGCAGTGCAGCGTACCTGGAGCTTTCCTGCGGGTTTCCTGCCCTTAGCCATAGAACTCAATTATATTGTGCAGGTTTGGTGCAGGAGTTTTGGTACGCTTTTAGAAAGTGCACCACACCTGCAGGTATAATACAAGTTTATGGCAAAGTGCAGCTAACCCAGGAAAGTTGCAGATGCACTGTGCTGCACCCATGGTGCAGGTAAACCGCAGCACATCAGTGTGAAAGCAGCCTTAGAGGGGGCTCAGAACAGTAAGGGTTCATTTACATTTGCAGTTTGGGGGTGGTAAAACCCCATAGTTAAGATGTGTTTTTATCATCCCCGCCCCAACCTCACCACTTTTAGGCTGCAGTCTCCAGAGGTGTACACATGCCGCAGCAAGAGTTATACATCCTGTCATGGCCCATTCAAGTGAATGAGGCCACTCTGCAAATGCCTAACAACCTTGTGCAGTACAGCAAACAAGGGGTTAAAGCAAGCAGTGTTGTGTTGCTTTCTCACCACCTGCTTTAACCCCTTGGACCCTGCAGAAACATGCAGTTGCAGGGCACTTGCAGAGTTGCCTCATTTACTTGAATGGGTCATGATTGGTAGGCGATAGCACCCACCAAAAGCAACAGGGGGCTTACTTCCTGCTGCGGCATGTGTACACCTTTGGCTGTTGCCTCAGCAGCTAAAGGGGGGTAGGGATTGGAGACGGTAAAACCGTGAGGGTTTTACTACCCCCCACCTTTACGTGTGAACAAGCCCTGAGGGTGCCGCTGTTGAATGCAACTAAGAGCTCATTCACAAGTGCAACTAAGAGCTCATTCACAAGTGCAACTAAGAGCTCATTCACAAGTGCAACTAAGAGCTCATTCACAAGTGCAACTAAGAGCTCATTCACAAGTGCAACTAAGAGCTCATTCACAAGTGCAACTAAGAGCTCATTCACAAGTGCAGCAAGCATTGCTGCTCCTCTGAAAAGCAATCCGAGTGTGTTTGACAGTTGTTGAGGAGGCGATATGTTGCCTCCTCACCACCTGTTTCAAATCCATGATTGCTGTACAATGCACGCGATTGAGACAATTAGAGGTTTAAATCAGGTGAGAGGAGGCGACACTGTGCCTGGTGATCTTTGACTTCTCCTATATTGTTCAGGTAGATCTCCACCTCTTTAAGGTTGCCTACCCCTGCCTTAGACAATTGCCTGAGACAAGCTTCTCACAAAGTATGTAAGGGGAGAGGGGGTCTTGTTAGCTAAGATGATCCAGGCAAATGGGAAAGTAGTTGGAGAGAAAGATAAGTGCCATCTCCTGCATGGTCGGATGGACATAATGGAGGGGGGGGGGGGTGCCCTGTCCAACTATGCAACTAGCCTTATACATCACATAGGAAGATGGGACAAAGTATTTGCCCCCTGGAGAACAGAAAACATTAACAAACAAGTGAGTTCTAGTGTTCTAGAATATGTCATTCTCTAAACCCAATGAACCCAGTACACAAAGGCCTGATGAAGGAGGTCCCCTCTGAGTTGTTTAAGTGTATTGGTTTGTTTTCTGTTGTAAAGAATTTGTTGAATATGAATTTTGGATTCTCTAAAGTTGGTATGGCGCTGCCCTTCTCTTCAAGTATTTATGAGTACCCATTTTGGTCAGGTTTTTTTGTTTTTGTTTTGGTAAACATTTTTTAAATGTTTGCATTGTTTCTAACTGAATTGTTTTTCTTTTTAGATATTAATGTACAATATCCTCAATTTTATGGCCATTCCTACATGACCTTTGAACCACTGAAAAATTCATACCAGACATTTCAGATTACTGTGGAATTCAGAGTAAGTGGTTTGACTCCTGCTAATAATATTTATTACTGATCATAATAAAGTCTTCTTTAAACAGCACAGGTCTTAGTATGTGTGTTCGGGCTGATCTGGGTGGCCAATTGTCAGGGTGGCCATGTGTTTTTTTAAAGTGGAAAAAAAACTTCAGAAAAATGTTAATAAAAATGTAAAATGAAAAAAAAATATTATTTTTTTACTTAACAGAAATGGCTGTTGCTAGGCAGATCGTCCTAATCTGCCTCTTCCTGTTCTGCGGAGCTGTTCTGTCTTCTGCTCCTAGCGTCGTCTTCTAGTGAATGGGGCGCGGTGTGCTATGGGAACTGTGTGTCCCACAACACATCGCATTCACAAAGCAATGCGCTACTCGCGCATGCGCAGTAGGAAACGGGCAGTGAAGCCAGCAAGGCTACGCTGCCTGTTTCCCTTAGGTGGAATGGCGGCGCAGGGAACCGAGACCCGAGGGACGATCGGTCTTGGGCGGCCGACATCGCAGGCACCCAGGACAGGTAAGTCTGCTTATTAAAAGTCAGCAGCTACAGTGTTTCTAGCTGCTGACTTTTAATTTTTTTTTTCCCGGCTGGCCCTCCCCTTTAAGGAAAACTGTCATGAGAGAAAATGCTATGTGCCTGGTTGATCTTCTGACAATCTTGAATTGCTGACCTAAAATCATTTTGAAGATTGGAAATTTTGACTTCAGACTGTCAAGCAAGCACCATTTTCAAAAGAAGGCCAAATTATTAGATGTCTCTTCACAGTTCTGTAGAATCGGGTGATTAACCCCGGAGAATGAGATTGCAGGACACAATCTGGTTCAGTACATATGGTGGTAGTATTCCTGCATTTGCTGGATAGCTGTTCTAGACACAGATGGCTAAAAGGGGCAAAAAGGAATGATTTGCATTACTCCACTCACGTTACCCATAAGAAGAGACTTGGCTCCTTGCTTTTGGGTTTTGTGCTGGAAGCAAGGACACAGGAATACCATTTGTTATAAGAAAGCATTGCTGTATCTCACAACACCTTAGAGGTAGGCTTAAAAGAGAAGTTTTTTTTTTTTTTTGTTTGTTTTTTTAAAAATCATACTTACCTAGATGGATGCAGAATCGCCTCTCGGTTTCTGAAAGCCTTTTCATTCTACATATGCTGTTATTTTATGTAGTCCATTTTAGGTTTTTTCTAGTCTAATTATTTTGTTAAATGTTTGTGCTTGGTGTTAGGCTCAAGGTGATGATGCCCTACTACTCTACTGCGGTGAAAATGAGTATGGGCGTGGAGACTTTATGTCAGTGGCCATAATTCGCCGGAGTGTACAATTTCGGTAAGTTCTCTGCAATCCTACTCCCCCCCCCCTACTCTGCACTGACCTTCTTCTGAGGTACATAGGTGGACAGGAGGTTGGGTGGACAGTGAACTATAATAAGCATTTTAGAGCAAAAGGCTATAAGTCATAAAGTGAGAAAATAATTATATATTTATTAAACACTACAGCTACGAAATTCGCTCATTCCTTCATGGCAACAGCAGCATGCCAGCACTTAGAGGGACACCTATCAGTCAGTATACATAGGGAAGCAAGAAAGTCTGGCAAACAGTAGTAAGTCCTTGAACTTAGTCTTTCATGGCATACAAAAACCTTCACAGTCCACTGGTGCGTTTCAGCTTGGACAAAGACCTTAATCGTAGTGAGCTGTAGTGAGGAAGTATAGAGGCTAATATTGGTGACCTCTTCTAAAAATACAAGCTCCCTGGCTATCATGGTTCAGTACTTTCTATGTCATGGGCCTAGAATAAGCATACAGATCAGGAGTTCTGGCTTCAGGGTGATTTTCTTGGTATGTCGCTTGGTTAAAGTGAGTGTCTCAGAATTTTGAAGCCAGAGACAGCCAGTCAGCTAGAGTTTTCAGAAGCAAGCAATATGGTCTCTGCATTTCTAATGCCACGTACACACGATCGGAAATTCGGCCAGCAAAAGACCGATGAGAGCTTTTGGTCTGAAAATGCGACCGTGTGTATGCTCCATCTGACTTTTGCTGGCCAAATTCCCACCAGCAAAAGATTGAGAGCAGGTTCTCTATTTTTCGGTCGGAAAAAGTTCCGATCGTCTGTAGCAATTCCAATGTGCAAAATTCCTACGCATGCTCGGAAACAATTTGACGCATGCTCGGAAGCATTGAACTTCATTTTCTCGGCTCGTTGTAGTGTTGTACGTCACCACATTCTTGACGGTCAAAAGTTCAGCAAACTTTTGAGTGACCTGGTGTATGCAAGCCAAGCTTGAGCAGAATTATAAAGATAAAGATTTTGCTTGGAAATAGACTTTAATTTCATCGAAGGAAGCCTCATGCTGCGTACACAAGAGTGAAAATCTGCTTGTGTGTACGCAGCATGAGGCTTCCTTTGATGAAATTAAAGTCTATTTCCAAGCAAAATCTATAATTTGTAGCTTTAGATAGAATGGGGTAAGGCTCGAAAAGCCCGTGGAATTTTACTGTTTTTCCTACTATTCCTTTTTTTTGGGTGGGTAGGGTAAGACTAGAACCCTTATCACCTTTTTTGGCTGTCTGTGACCCTGTTGTAGATTTTCCCTCACTTCTCTAGTGAAACCATTGGGGGTTATTTACGAAAGGCAAATCCACTTTGCAATACAAGTGCACTTGGAAGTGCAGTCGCTGTAGATCTGAGGGGGACATGCAAGGAAAATAAAAAACAGCATTTTAGCGTGCACATGATTGGATGATAAAATCAGCAGAGCTTCCCCTCATTTCAGATCTACCCCTCAGATTTACAGAGACTGCACTTCCATGTGCACTTGCAGTGCACTTGTAGTGCAAAGTGGATTTGCCTTTCGTAAATAACCCCCATTGTCTCCAGGAGTGAGGGGAAATTTCAATGAAGCCCCACTCATTATAGCAATAAAGACCAGATAGGGGTTTTAGTCTTTCCCACGCTATCCAAAAATATAAGAAAAAGGGTTTTGTCTGGGCTTACACTTTAAGTGAAGGCTGGAAAATGTAATCTATCAATCTAACTATGTTTCTTATGTTTTCTTTTTTTTTTTTTCTAGTTATAATTGTGGCACTGGGACTGCTATTATTACAAGTGACAGCAAAATCAAACCAGGTACCTGGCATGTTGTGACAATTTACAGAGAAGGTCTGAACGGGTGGATAAAGCTCGATAATGGTGCTTCTGTGTCTGGAAGGTCTCCGGTAAGACGCAAGACATAGAAGAACACCTCACAGTGACAACCAATAGAGTTTTGCGGTAGGGGATATATTTGATGAGCCATTTTTAAAAATAAATTTATTACTTACAAAATATGGCCAAAAGATACGTTGACACCTAAAAATATTGCGTTTAGGTGTTTACAGTGAAGGCCACCGTTAATACTACAACAAAGACATTTTAGACAATTGTGCGCTTCTAGCCTTCTCGTAACAGTTTGATGAAGGCCCTTTTTTGTTCGAGCATAACTGTGCACAAAGCCAGGTCTATAAAGACATGGTATGAAGATTCTGATGTGGAGAAAGTTGAGTGGTCTAAAGCCTTAAACTGAATCCTATTGAAAAGCTTTGGACCTTTGGAATGTATTAAACACAGACTGCAATACCAAGTCTTTTCATCATGCACCGGTACCTGACCTCACAAATAAAATTTTAATAGCCACAAATTCCTACAGACACATTCCAGAATCTTGTGAAAAAAAAATTCAGGATGGGTTAAGGCTGGTGTTGCTTCAAAAAGGTGTGTGTGTGTGTGTGTGGGGGGGGGGGGGGGGGGGGGGGGTACATATTATTTCCCATGGTTTTGGAATGGGATTTCCAATAAGCCCACATATGTGTGATGGTTAAGTGTCCACAAATGATCATATTGTGGCTTTTACAGCATTTACAATTTCTTACCATGCATTTTTATTTGACTCTTTTTAGGCTGGTCATTGCAGCTCAACATTAGATATAAACTAAAATTTAAACAATGTCTAACAAAAATAATTTTTTATAAGGACATATCTATATACACAGTTCAGCAGCCGTTCACCTGTGGCTCACAGGACCAAATGTACATTGCATATACCCTTCAGCCACTTGTCTTGGACTGACCCCCTCCCAGTCTACTGGCCTGCCATGTTATTATCATCACCACCAAATAATCCTAAGACTAGGAATGTCTTCAATCACACATGTTGTGTAATAATACGTTTACTTTATTGAAGGTTGGACAATGTGTTTCTTTTTCCACCAGGGTCAATACAGTAAGATCACCTTCCGCACACCTTTATATCTGGGCGGAGCACCAAGTTCCTACTGGCTGGTGAAGTCAGCGGGGACCAACCGGGGATTTAAAGGCTGTGTCCAGTCCCTGTCTGTAAATGGAAGGAACATTGACATGAGACAGTGGCCACTCGGAAAGGCACTCAGTGGAGCTGATGTTGGTAAATAAAGCGTATTAATATATCTACTTACTTAGAGGGTGACTAAAACTTAGGCTACACCAAGTAGTCTGAAGAAATCGTTTTTTAAAGCCTTATGCCCCGTACACACTGGCAAAATATTCCACCTCTTCAAAATTATATTTCTGACTACATGGGTCCATCAAAGATCCTGTACAAATGATCTTTCCTACATAAAAAAATGTTATGCCCCGTACACACGGTCGGATATTCTGATGGAAAAAATCCGATCGGATTATGTTGTCGAAAAATCCGATCGTGTGTGGGCTCTAGCGCGCGCTTTTTCCATCGGAATTTCCGATGGAAAAAATTTGAGAGCAGGATCTAAAATTTTCCGACAACAAATTCCGATCAGACTTTTTCCGATCGTGTTTAGAGAATTCCGACGCACAAAGTGCCACGCATGCTCAGAAGAAATTTGGAGATGAAAGCTATTGGCTACTGGGCTCTACGTAGTCCCGTCGTACCTTTTGTACGTCTGATGAATTTTGTGGTCGGAATGTCCGACGGTGTGTACGGGGCATAACATTTTTTTTATGTAGGAAAGATCATTTGTACAGGATCTTTGATGGACCCATGTAGTCAGAAATATAATTTTGAAGAGGTGGAATATTTTGCCAGTTCCATTTGGCCAAACTAAGGTTATCTATGTCTATTTCCCTATGATGATTCAATTGAATGACTATTTCCTGCAACAGCTAGATTTCTCTCATTCGGCCCAACAAGAGAATATCCATGTATCCATCCATCATCTGCACTTCTGGCTATTGTATTCAGGCATCCGCAGGACTGATGTCTGCTTGAATACCTAAAAGCTTCGCCCAGTTGCTTCTATTTTTTTCGTTTTTAGAGTTTTGTCGAGGTAGTTAGTGCCAATTTAGCAGGAACCACCCCACAGCATTTTTTGACATTTATAAATATGTTTCACCTTGTGTATTCGATATGGGCACTAAATTGTGCTGTGAGTAATAAAATTATTTTAATTTACCGCAGCATAAATTATTCCATATATTGTTTTGGCTAATTAAAGTGTTTATTAATGCAAACATTTTTTTTAAGTTGTAGGTATCCTTAAAATTAATTGCAGGCATTATATGAACTTTATTCCTTCCTGACACGCAGGTGACTGCAGTATTGGGGTGTGTGATGAGGCTTCTTGTATCAATGGAGGAACCTGTACATCGAAGTCAGCTGACTCCTATATGTGCCTTTGTCCTATAGGATTCCAGGGACGTCACTGTGAGGAAGGTAAGACTGAGCTGGCAATATTTAGTTACTTCTCTGTAAATTAAATCTATTTTGGCTGATCTCAGGAAATAAAATGAGCACAAAAGTGGAGTTTTTGGGACAAGCAAATATGCAGGTTTCACCTTTTAATTTTTGGAGACATTAAAGAAAATTCAGACTGGTCTGTGTTTAGGAGTTAGCCATGAAAACAAGGAAAGTCCTGTGCAATACCAAGTGAAACTTAACCAGAGAGGAGCACAGAAGAACTTCTTTTTTGATTAGTAACAGATATCTTGTGGTGTCTACAATTAATGTTGAACTTAACCCTCCTATCCACTGAGGTTGCTGCCATCTTAGGCCCCTTTCACGTGGGCACCTTCGTAAAGTGGGATCCGCTTGCTGAGGGCACAGCCGCTCTTGTCGATGTGGCAATCGGATAGAAATGGACACCTGTCTGTTTCCATCTGATGCCATATGATCTGATTCGCCAGAGAAATGTTTTTGGTGCACAGGATCACATGTGTCTGCCTCTCCATAGAAAAACTGGAGGGTGTGAGTAGATCCGCCTGAAAAATTGACAGGCGAACCTGATTGGATCGCCCATGTGAAATAGGTCTTAGCCTCTATTTAGCTCTGTAGTTGCCATGGTGCTACACATGACCAACTATGACACCATCCATGTGAGAGCTGACATAAGCACACTGGCCACTGTGACAGCTATTACCAGAGGCAAGCCTTGACTGCAGCATACACCGTGCGTGCTGTAATAAGTATAATGGTAATAAAAACACTGAAGAAAACAACAAAAGCATGTTGGATTGGGGAACTAATAACATTTATCAAGCATTTCTAATTTGAGCTTTTTTTTTTTTTACAAACATTTAAAACGGTAGGTTTAGCTACACTTTAACTACACACACCTTTATACCCCCTGTTCTACATTCCTGCTATGACTATATTTATTCAGCAATAACTTTGCCATTACTTGAGAACAAAAAAAGCGAAGTCCACAAGTGACTCTCCCTCCTGATTGAGACACAGCAGCGGCAACATTGGCTCCCGCTGCTGTCAATCAAAGTCAGTTAGCCAATGAGGAGAAAGAGTGGGCAGGGCCTAACCGCGGCTCCATGTGTGAATGGATACATGGAGCTGTGGCTGTGGGGGGACAACAGGAGGGAGGGGCCAGGAGCACCAAAGAGGGACTCGAGAAGAGGAGGATTCAGGCTGCTCTGTGCAAAACCAACTGCACAAAGCAGGTAAGTAGATCATGTTTGTTATTTTTATAGAAAAAAAACAGAGACTTTACAATCACTTTAAGGTGAAAAATGTTTCCGTATCAGTATTGCCCCCTCACCACCACCCCCCTCCCCACTTGATCCAGGACTGGATCAAGGCTGTAGGTGTGCTACAGTAGGAAGTGGATTCCTATGGTAGAGGAGGAGCCATGAGTGCCAGCAGGGGACCTGAGGAGAGGAGGTTTGGGGCCGCTCTGTGCAATTCCATTGCACAGTGCAGATAAGTATAACGTGTTTGTTATTTAAAAAAAGTTATGGAGCAATACAAACACCATCTTAGAAACTTAAAAACTGGGGTCCTGAAGGGAGATAAACCTACTAAGTGTCAGCAAATTTTGTATAATGCCGTGTAGGGAGCATCATGGTTTGGTTGTTTTTAAACTTATATTTTTTGTGTTCAAGCTTTCATCCTGGCCATCCCTCAGTTTAATGAGTCAACCCGCTCCTTCGCTGTGACAAGGTGGCCATTTGAACCTCACCATTACCTTTCCTTCATGGAGTTTGATATGACCTTCCGGCCAGATTTAGAAGATGGGACCATTCTCTACAGTTATGACACAGATAGCAAAGATTTTATCTCCATCACCATGGCGAATGGTTATGTGGTGTTGAGGTTTGACTGCGGTTCCGGAACAGCTGTGATAAGGTAAATGTGATAAGTTAGTTCATGGAAAAGGTCTTCGTAATCCAATTGGTTACAGCTGTATTATTAAAAAGGAAAAAAATAACATTATATAATATATCTAATAAATGAAGTGCAGTGCCTATACTAACGTAGCAATGACCCCCTTAGCCATTGGAGCTGTTGAATTTCACAGACCCTTCCAGAGTTTCTAACAGTGATCTAGCCCGCAGCTTCACCCAAACACTCAGCAGTGGCGAACTCCATCAATCTGTCCAGGGGAGAGAAGGACAGGGATACAGAATGCCCCAAAACATCAGCAAATATCCTTCAACTCAGTAGTAACTTTTCCTTTACCACAGGCTAATGTAGAATTTGGTAGGTCAGATGGACAGTTATCTTTAAATATCTTTAGCCCCTCTCACAGACTAGTGATGGACCTCTAAGCCGAGATCAGCAAACTGTAGTAGTGGACCTTTAATCTGAGAATGGCAATGGACTAAGCAGAATTCTTCTGAAGGTGCACCCCTTTATTAGCCACCTTCCCAGTGGCAGGACTACCACGGTTGCAAAGGGCACCCTTGTGACTGTGTCCTGGTGTTCCACAACTCTGGGGGAGCCCCAAGACGGCAGGAAGGGGGCCCATTGCAACACATGTGAATTCATATAGTCGAGTCTACCGGTTTTCTGTGGGTGCCCACACAAAATCACAGACATTCACATCACTCTGACTGTGTGCTCTACTGTCGGACAGGGTTACCATGCAGTGCCCACTCAGACCATGCCAGGGACAGATCCCGTCCCCTGCCTCTTCTGCCAGCAGTGATCAGGCGGCTACCACTGGACTACTGATTATCTCCAAGGCGGTGCCTGCTGCAAGGTTTTCAGTAATTGGGCTCAACTTGGGGAGGGGATGTGACTGGCCTCAGAGGTGATCACACCTTGTGGAGCAAGTAGATGAGCTGTTGTGAGAGGCTTAGTCAGGCTGCAGAGCAGGCCAGATGGAAGTATATGCTGTGGCGGCTACTTAGTGGAGATAATAGTTCCTAGGAGACTAGAAGATCCCTGGTGACAGGTTACGATTAACCCTTTCATTGCTGGCATATGAGATACCAGTTGGAGGTGCACAATTAACCCTTTCAGATCTGTGTTACATAGTTACATAGTTAGTTAGGTTGAAAAAAGACACAAGTCCATCCAGTCCAACCGCAAAAAAGAACAATATCATACAATCCCATATACCCAATTCTATACCCACAGTTGATCCAGAGGAAGGCGAAAAACCCCAGCAGAGCATGATCCAATTTGCTAAAGCAGGGGAAAAAATTCCTTCCTGATCCCCCGAGAGGCAATCGGATTTTCCCCGGATCAACTTTACCTATAAATGTTAGTCCCCAGTTAGTAAATGTTAGTGTTGAAAGTGTATGATTGGCCGTATCATCGATAGCAAATTCCTGGTGGAAATATCATGCATTTCCACTAGGGATCTGCGAGCAATGAAACAGTTAATCATACACTTCCAAGGGCCAGGGGCTGGGAGCGAAGAGCCCGGGGTTGGGGTTCATGGTTTTTTAGTTACGCCTCTGCACCTTCCTGTATATTCCGCAGCATATACTAACCTTTGCACAGCAGAGAAATTAAAAAGTAGAATTAAGAAATGTATGTAAATACATCTTAAGTATGAAAGTAAATTAGTAAAGTTTAAAAAAAGGTTCCTTAAAATTCTCCCTAGGTGTGTCATATGCTTACCTATAAGTGCCATGCATACTAGCATAAAAAAACGCCAGTGCTCTTAGCTTTTTTTTCTACCAGAAAAACACAAAAAAATTCAAAACATGAGGATTTTTTTTTCTGCAATTAAAGGCTGAGCTTAAAAAATGTCTCTAGGCTACCTAATGTGCATGGACACATAGGATAACATTAGTTGCATCTTCAGGCAAAACTCTGAACTCCTGTAGGAGTAGCATTTTTTTTAAGCCGGTGTGCATGGAGCCTAATTCTGCTTTTATATGGTTGTCTGTGAAGCTGCTTGGGTGACTGATTGAGACTGTCCTATCCATTCAAAGTGTGTTTAAAGTTAGTATTATATATGGGGGCTTCCAAATTGGTTATCATTGACTTCTGAATTTCTGGCTCAGAAAAAGAACAATCCTGCGAAAGTTAAAATTTTTTGGAGTTATATAGCTAATTTTTAAACAGGTTTTAAATTTTTTTTTCAATTCAGGAGTGAGAAGCCGGTACTCCTAGGCCAGTGGCATGAACTGCGAGTCTCTCGAACAGCTAAGAATGGCTTGTTACAAGTGGACAACCAGCAGCAAGTAGAAGGGATGTCTGAGGTTTGTACCAACAGTCTCATCACAGCTAATGTGATTACAATAGGCAATCAATAATAAAGATTTCTGGGGTGTAATTCAAAGTGGATGTAAACCCTCACATATACCCATTGAAGTGACTGGCCTCAGGTGATACACAGGGATGAAACAAATCCTCCTACATAAGTTTACCTGCTTATCTACAGCCAACATCCATTCAAAATGCAGAATTTACACAGGATCTCTTATGCCATGTACACATGAGCGTTTTTTCCGTTGGAATAAACTCTGAAGGTTTCTCCGGCGTAATTCCGTTCAAGCTGTCTTGCATACACACGGTCACAGCAAAGTCCAACCGTCAAGGACGCAGTGACGTACAACACGTACGACAGGACTAGAAAAAGGAAGTTCAATAGCTTCCGTCTCGTACTTGTTTCAGAGCATGCGTCGTTTTTGATACGTCGGAGCAGCATGCAGACTAGCGTTTTTCCCGATAGTTCTCTTTCTAGGTCCATCATTTTTTTTCGACGTAAAAAGTCAGATGGAGCATACACACGATCAGAATATACGATGAAAAGCTCCCGTCTGATTTTTTCTGTCGGAAATTCCGCTCGCATGTACGCGGCATCAGCTCTGAAAAACAAAACCAATTAAGGCCCCTTTCACACGGGACGGATCCGTAATAATCCGCCCCGTGAACATCCGCTTGCTCAGCGGGGATCACTCCGTTGATCCCCGCTGAGCTGGCGGATGACAGAGCGGTCCCTGCACAGTGTACAGGGACCGCCCTGTCAGATCTCCGCTCTCCTCTATGGGGGATCGGATGAACACGGACCGTCTGTCTGTGTTCATCCGATCGCTCTGCAGACGGATAAAAAAATAGGATTTTCCTCCGTCTGCAGAATCGGACCATAGCGGGGACGGATGGTATCGGGTGTCAGCGGATGTTCATCCCATGACACCCGCTATCCCATAGGGGTACATGTATGTCCGTATTTCATCCGAAAACGGATGGATGAAATACGGACATGCCGTCCGCACGTGTGAAAGGGGCATAAAGTGTATCTAAAGCCAAAACTTTTTTATTTTTGGGTTGGAGTGTTGGTGAATTAACATCTTTCTAAGTTTTTTTTTAGCTGTCCATGTCTCCGCTAAGGAGATTCACCCTATTTGTTCTGGTGATTATTATCACTAGAACAGAAATGAAAGAATTTTTGAACTGTCACCTGAACATATCCAATGGAGACATTTATTGGTGGCAATTGTTTGTCACTTTGAAAAAATACCCTTTCAACTCCTGATGTGTTTTTGGGACAGGAAATTTTCCCAATGGGACACGGGTAAAAAAAAAAAAATGACAGAGTTGTATTTTTTCCTATGCTTTAAATGCATTGAAATGACAAGAAGGAAATACTGTAAAAGCCTCTGTAACACAGTGATTAGCACTACAGTGATGGGATCCAGATCTAGTACCCAGCAGACATACGACAGTATGTGCATATAGATTCTATATATATATATTCATGTAAGATAGAGACTATAAAGGGCATAGACTTATGTGAAAGACTATTAAATATTATGTAAAGTGCTACATAAATTGTTGGTGCTATATATGAGGGCTGTAATGCAAAAATGGGCCTAACTGTTTTATTAACTTACATAGGTCTTTCAAATATTACATGTTGGTAGAGTAATTCCCCGTACACACGATAGGATTTTCCGACAACAAAATCCCTGGGATTATTTCCGACGGATGTTGGCTCAAACTTGTCTTGCATACACACGGTCACACAAATGTTGACGAAAAATCCGAACGTCAAGAACGCGGTGATGTACAACACGTACGACGAGCCGAGAAAAATTAAGTTCAATAGCCAGTGCTGCTCTTCTGCTTGATTCCGAGCATGCGTGGCACTTTGTGCGTCGGAATTGTCTACACGCGATCGGAATTTCCGACAACGGATTTTGTTGTCGGAAAATTTGAGAACCAGATCTTAAATTGTGTGTAAGGGAAATTCCTATGGAAAATGTGTAAAGGAGCCTACACACGGTCGGAATTTCCGACAACAAGGTCCTATCACATATTTTCCATCGGAAAATCCTATCGTGTGTCTATCCACTATTCTGACACTTCTTACACGTATGTAAAAATATACTTTTTTTTTTTTTTTCTAGAAAATTACTTAGAACCCGCAAACATTATATATTTTTTTAAACAAAGACCATAAAGAAGAAAATGGCGGATGTTGCAATTTTTTATGTCACAGTATTTGTGCAGCGTTTTTTTGAAGCAATACACTTTAATGAATTTTAATGCACAAAAACATAATATAAAACCCAATTGTTTGCTAAAAGATAAAAGATAATGTTACACTGAGTAAATAGATACCTAACATGTCATGCTTTAAAATTGCTTGTGCTGGTGGAATAATGACAAACTACGGTACTTAAAAAATCTCCATAGACAATGTTTTAAAAGTCTTTACGGGTTATCAGTTAGAGTTGCACAGGAGGTCTGGTGCTATAATTATTGCTCTCGCTAAAACATTAGCGACGATACCTCACATGTGTGGTGCACATGCTGTCTATGTATGCATGCGTGACCTACATATGTGGTCACCTTAGCGAGTATGCCGAGGGGGGCAAGGGCGCTTTGAAACTTTTTACAATTTTTTAAAATGTATTTTGTTTAAAAAATAATATTTTTACACTGTCACTTTTATTGCTATCACAAGGGATGGATAATAACTGTCCCCACTACACGTTTCCTTGTGTGTAGCTCGACATGCAGCTTAACCCTCCTATTCTGCAATAAGCCAGACTGGATGTCATTTTGAAGCTTTATTAACAAAACAGGGTGGGGTGAAACTATTACGAAAAAACAAATACATATAATCAGTATATGAAGTATACAGAAATACAATGAATAAACTAGGCTGTAGATGGCGATAAGTAATTCTCACCATCGATGCTGTGTTTAGGGGATGTAAGCCAATGCAAGTTTTAGTCCAACATGCACTCTAATAGCTGGTTCTTCCTTTTAGTCTGAGTTCCCAGGTTGCACCTGTTTCTCTTCCTTGAAGAATGATGGGAACTTTTGCTAAAGGTGAACAGTTTCTAATTTCTGCAAAAACAGAAAACTTACCACTCGCTCCATCTTGTGGTCAAATCTGATATTGCAGGCAAAACAACTTAAAGCAGTTGTATACCCCGCTTGGTGATTTTTACCTACAGGTAAGCCTATAATAAGGCTTACTTGTAGATAAAATGAATATGTCCTAAACCTGCACTATTTAGGAGATATTCACTTTGCACGCAGCCGCTGACGTCAGCGGCGCATTCAATCTGAAGGTTATTGCGCCGAAACTTCAGAGCTCCTTGCTGGACGGACATCATCGTGACTCTGGTCACTCACATTGCATCGAACCCGGAAGAAACACCGGGGGAACATGGTAGCCCCCTCAGCAGTGACCAGGTGCCACCGTGGGGGCTTCGTTCTAAGGTAAGTATTTCATAATGTGCTAGTATGAGAAGCATACTAGCACATTATGCCATTGTCTTGCAGGATTGTTTTCTTTTGGTTTCGTTTTTTCATCGGTTTACTACGGCTTTAATATCCTGTTGGAGGTAGAACAGACAACATCCCTTGTGACAGCATGGGCAGTGGCATGTCCTTTTAACTGAGACATCTGGGGTCTATTAGCCCCAAGGTTTCTCCTCTACCCTTAAAAGCATCTGATCAAATCAAGATTGGTTTGATCAGATTCTTTCATAGGCTGGCAACAGCCTGTGTGCATTAGAAAGAAACCGGAAAAATAGAATGTTTTTTGGAGATGACAACATTGACTAGAGTCATGGATGGATGGAAAATAGGACCACCATCCATCTGGATTTGGCGGACAGGATTGGATAGCGGTGGATGTCGGCAGACATGTGTCCGCTGACATCCGCCGCTCCATAGGGGGGAATGGATGGCCCGATCAGTTCTGCCTGAAAAACTGACAGGCGTACCTGATTGGACAGCCCATGTGAAAGCGGACTAATAAACAAAATAAATAACCTTTAATAACTATCTGGAAACATACAGTAAAATGATGTGAGTTGTTAACAAATATATCTGTATCTTTTAGGGGGGATTTACTCAGATAAAATGTAACCCCGACATCTACATTGGCGGAGTTCCTGATTATGACACGGTGAAGAAGAACTCTGGAGTCCTGCGACCATTCAGTGGCAGCATTCAGAAAGTGAGTGCACAGGGGACACTATGGGCTGTACAATTCCTGTTCACCGATACATCATTGCGCAGAACTAGACATGTGCAGAACGAAAAAATGTGTTATGTTTCCTTTCGATTCGTTATCTACATAAATTTGTTTAATCTGTTTTCGGAATTCGTTTCATTTATTCTAATTTGTACAGTTTCGAAATGTTTTCAAATCAATTTCGAATAATTTTTGAATTCAAAAAGTTTTCCAATTTCCAAAGAGAGTAAAATAGAATAGAAAATAAAGGAATAGAATAGAAAAAAAAGAATAGAATATAAAAGAATATAACAGAAAATAAAAGAATATAATATAATAGAGTAAAACAGAACAAAATAGGATAGAAAATAAAAGAACAGAATAGAATGGAATAGAATGGAACAGAATAAAAAAATAATAGAATTAAATAGATTATGACCCTCTTCTGAAATTCGAATAGAATGGAATTTTCAGTGTACTGATGGTGTGAATTGCCTCACATATGACAAAGCTATTATTGCCCAGCAGGACCGTATACAGGTAAGAGATTGCTGGACAGACCCCACTACTCTCAGATCGGTTGGACCTTTCTGTACTGTATCAGGAATTTACAAATGTAAAAAAAACAATAGAATATAAATAATATAACCATTTTCCAAAAAGAATCAATTTGAATTTGAATAGAATAGAAAAGAATAAAGTAGAATATAATAGAAAATAACACAATTGTATAGAAAAAAACAACAGAATAGAATAGAATTAATATAACCATCTTCCTATTCTAATCTATTCTTTTCTATTCTATTCAAATTCGAATTGATTCTATTAGAATTTTGGGAAATGGTTATATTCTTTCTATTCTATTCTATTGTTTTTTTAATTGTATTGTTTTTCTATTCGTTTATTCTATTCGTTTATTCTCTATTCTATTCTAAAACTATTCTAAAACTTTTTGAATTTAAAAACTATTAGAAAATAATTTGAAAACAATTTGAATTCGAATTTACTCTGAATTTTTTTGGATTCGTTTTAAATTTGGATTTGGAAATTCGGATACATCAAAAACAAAAATTTGTCTGAATTTCAATTCGGAACGAAAAGAACAGCACATGTCTACGCAGAACATATTTTATTTGTTTTCTGTTTATTACTATATATTATGTGTATCCAGGTAAAAGGGGATATTTAGAGTTTATTGATTGTGTATGTAGGTAAAATATAATTTATAGTTTCTTGTAGAACACTGGTACAACATACACAGACTACAGGAAGCACCCCTAACTCTGATCAGAGAGGCAGTGTCTGGTCAATAATTTTCCCTCTCCATATTAAAAAATTTAATTTTTTTTTTTTAAATGAGTTTGAATGTAATTTTTATTATTTTTGATTAGATTTTTAAAACTTTAACAAAAGCACAGGTATAAAGAACCATTCTATAATGCCTACAATAAAGTGGAACTAATCTCTCTCTCAATCAACATTAACTGTTTTGAATCCTTATGCTGCTAGAATTAGTAAATACATTCAAATAATAATGATAATAATACAAATAATATACAGAAATATTAAATGATAATAAATAAAGAATGTATAGTTTACTTGTTTTAAACTTTTTTCAACATTTATTCAGCTTCCTCTCCTGGTTTCTGGCCTAGGCCAGACTGATATACATCCCAGGAGTCTTCATGGGCATTTTTTTTTTTATTCACCTGGAGGAGGGAAAGAGGGGCTTTCTAAGCAAAGCACACCCACCTGCCTGCACGTGCCTAAGCTAAGGGAAGATAGATTCCAAGAAGTAAATGCTACATAAACCATCTGCCCTTACTCAAGATGGCCGCAGCTATAAATACTAGGGGGCAGTGGCGGCTGGTGCTCATAATTTTTTGGGGGGGGGGTGCAAACGAACTGAAAATTTCTGAAAAATACTGAAAAAAAACATCATATGCAGCCAAATGTGCCCATCAAATGCAGCCAAATGTGCCCATCTAATGCAGTAACTGTGCCCATCATATGCAGCCACTGTGCCCATCATATGCAGGCACTGTGCCCATCATATGCAGCCACTGTACCCATCATATGCAGGCACTGTGCCCATCATATGCAGCCAATGTAGCCCATCATATGCAGCCGCTGCGTCCATCATATGCAGCCACTGTGCCCATCATACACAGCCAACTGTGCCCAGCAAATGCAGCCAACTGTGCCCAGCAAATGCAGCCACTGTGCCCATCATATGCAACCAACTGTGCCCATCATATGCAGCCAACTGTGCCCATCATATACAGCCAACTGTACCCCATCATATGCAGCCACTGTGACACCCACCCACATCGTGCGGTTTCTAATAAGGGTCATGCCGTGACTGGCAGAAGTGACGTCATGCGACTCCGGCCAGTCACAGCCGGAGTTTGCGGCTCCAGAAGGAAGAGGGGCAAAGATGGATGCTCCCTGCTAGTTGGGACAACAGAGACATTGCGGGCTTTGGTGCCAGGTTATTGACACATAGTAGCCCATTATGCTTAACCTTTGCAGGGAAATAAAGAAGAAGTAAAACCCATCAGGGTTCCTCTTTAAGGAGTACAGTAAACCAATGTAAGCATACATTAGAAAATGAGTATTGTATGGTCAAAGGGCAACAGACCAACATTTATCGTAACAGTTCATGGAGTGTAAATGAACAGAAAAGTTCAAGAGGTCAACCATGGAATTATCTTATGTTGTTGCCAGAGAAAATGTACAGAAATCTTTTTTTTTTATCTGAGTAAACCTATAACAGAAGGGAACAGATGTGAGAAGGAAAAAGCTCAAATAGCAAAATGAGATAATTCTTTATCTTCCATTGAGCATAGCTCCCAACAGTCCCTGATTTCAAGGGACTGTCCCTGATTTCGAGGGACTGTCCCTGATTTGGAGCAATGTCCCGATGTCCCTCTTTCCTCCTCATTCGTCCCTCATTTTGGTCTGATCTATATAGTTGTATATAAAATGCACTTTTTATCTTTCAAAAATTGTTCCCCAGCGCTAAACATTTCATCCGATTTCTAAATTGCTGCATTTGTAAGTTGTAAAACCCAGTATAAAGGAATAGTAGTGGTAAAAAAAGCACTTGTGGGCTTAACCAGTCATTTTTTTTATATAATTCTCCTTTAAGGGGGTGTGGCAGGGGGTGTGTCCTATGCCTATATACTTTTGCTAATAGGTGTCCCTCATTTCCATCTCAAAAAGTTGGGAGGTATGCATTGGGGGACACAGAAATTCTTAGAATTCTTAGACAGGTTATACGGCTCCCTAGAGGGGAAATGCATATAACCTGACTGTCTGAGTTCTTGTATCCTTCAATGGATTTTACGGTAAGTACAAAAGTCAGTATTTAAAATCATGAAATATGTTTTTTTCTTTGCACGCAGCTTATACTAAATGACAGGTTTATGAATCTGGTGACTGGCCTGGTTTCTGGGGTAAATCTGATCAATGCCGCTCATCCCTGTGCTAATGCCCCCTGTGCCAACGGTGGGAGCTGCAGACCCAAACATGACAGCTATGAATGTGACTGTCCGCTGGGCTTCGATGGGAAGAATTGTCAAAAAGGTAAAAAAAAAAAAAATAATTATTATTATTCTCAGGATTTTACACAAGTGGTCAGATGACATATTATTTGTAATGATATATCCATGTACTGATTTTTTACAATTGCCTGTTGTTTATGTTAGATTTATTATGTCTGGTTCTGATGCATGATACAGATGATAAATGTAGCATACTGTAGATCAGCCTTTTTCAACCAGGGTGCCGTGGCATCCTGGGGTACCTTCTGGGTTTTTCAGGGGTGCTGTGACATCATGGAGTACCTGCTGGGTTTTTCAGGGGTACCTTCTGAGTTTTTCAGGGGTGCCATGGCATTCTGGGGTACCTTCTGGATTTTTCAGGGGTCCCGTGGCATCCTGGGGTACATTCTGGGTTTTTAAGGGGTGCCGTGCCATCATGGAGTACCTTCTGGGTTTTTCAGGGGTGCCATAGCATCTTGGGGTACCTTCTGTTTTTTTCAGGGGTGCCATGGCATCCTGGGGTACCTTCTGGGGTTTTAAGGGGTGCTGTGACATCCTGGAGTACCTTCTGGGTTTTTCAGGGGTCAGTGGCATTCTGGGGTATCTTCTGGGTTTTTCAGGGGTACCATGTCATCCTGGGGTACCTTCTAAGTTTTTCAGGGATGCCGGGGCACCCTGGGGTACCTTCTGGATGTTCCAGGGGTGCCTTTGCAAAATTCCCAAAAATGTCCTCAAATTGCTCAAAATTTGTCAACAAGCTGGTAAGTGGATCAAGCTTGACTTTTTTTGTTACACAAAGCCACATGCTTTTATTGTGCAGCGTTTCAACCTTGGGCACCTAATGACATCATTGGTTGACCAGGAGGACATCAGGTGCCTGAACACATCCTTGTTAGTCCCTCCTCTGCCCCTCTCTGTCAGCTCTGGGGACTGGGGGTCACATTTCCTGAATGAGGGAGAAGAGAAACACTGGAATACTAGTACCAGTGTGCAAAAGTGTATTTACACTGTTAAGCCCCATACACACGGTCGGATTTTCCGAAGGATTCTGTCCTATCGGACAATGTTGTCGGAAATTCCGACCGTGTGTAGGCACCATCGGACAGTTTCCATCACATTGTCCGACGGACAAAGTTCTATCTCCTGCTGGATAGATTTTCCGACAACAAAGTCCGATCATACCAATTCCGATCGTGTGTAGCGAATTCCGACCGGACAAAGTGCCACGCATGCTTAGATCACATTACAAGACCAAAGCTATTGGCTACTAGCCTCTACGTAGTCCCGTCGTACGCAACAAACGTCACCACGTTCAGAATGATCGGATTTTCCGACAACTTTGTCCGACCGTGTGTATGCAACACCAGTGTCGGACTAAATCCGTCGGACCAAATCCGATGGATTTGGTGGTTGGATTTTCCGACCGTGTGTATGGGGCTTAAGAATAAATCACCTCTAATGCTGGGTGTCCTACGTGTGTGGATGCTGCTGCATTGTGTAAACGATTAGTTTTGTTTTTTTTTACATTTTAGAATGGGGTGCCTCGAGATAATTGTGCATAATTTTAAAGAAACACGGCTGTAGATAATGCTTGCTGCCATTGGAACTCACCACCAGATGGCAGCATCCCCCTACAGTTGGGAAGGAAGACATTGAAGTGTATTTGCCGTACGCCGAGCTACGAGAATAAATCTTTGCCTTTTTTAAACATCTGTTCTTGCCACACTAATCCAGAGACATCTTAGCTAGGTATTCTGCTACTTCAATATATAAAACCTTGCTGTCAAAACTAGAAACCAACACATAGAACAATGCATAGAACAGATTACAGTGCAAAGACATTGTTGCTTGCATTGTTCATATACATTCCTTCTCTGTCCTGCAGTGAAATCTCCCATATTTATGTAAATATCACATTCCTGAGAGTTGGCGCATTGGCACACCCAGGGTGGTAATTATCAGGCCTGTTGATAGATCCTTACATTGTATGATGGGATGTAGGCAGGGGCAGGCCTGTGCTCAGACTTTCAGGAAGTCCGTATTTGCATAGGCAGCTCAAAGGTCCCCCTTTAAGTCTAGTTAGTAGACTCAGGCCGGCCATAGAAAGTGCAAGTTTCTTTCCTGCAACCAAGGGTCGCCGGGATGAAATTTGTACGAGTCCCCCATCTACAGACAGTGCTGACAGCAAGTTTCTGAGGTCATCCCCACTGGGAGAAGATAGTGATAATCGCAAGAGAATCCGGTAGGATGGTTGTACCCAAGTTGATCCAATTGATCAACTTGACCCATTTAGCCTGCCCACACATGGTTCAAATCTCGAGATTCGAACCCATGGCTGGCCTTAGTGGTATGCGTCCATGGCTGGCCTTAGTGGTATGCATCCATGGCTGGCCTTAGTGGTATGCGTCCATGGCTGGCCTTAGTGGTATACATCCATTGCTGGCCTTAGTGGTATGCGTCCATGGCTGGCCTTAGTGGTATGCGTCCATGGCTGGCCTTAGTGGTATACGTCCATGGCTGGCCTTAGTGGTATACGTCCATGGCTGGCCTTAGTGGTATGCGTCCATGGCTGGCCTTAGTGGTATACGTCCATGGCTGGCCTTAGTGGTATGCATCCATGGCTGGCTTTAGTGGTATGCGTCCATGGCTGGCCTTAGTGGTATGCCCGGCTCTTTATAGTGCTTACCTTACACCATGGTGTGAACAAGGATCATGGTTGACAGTCAAAGATCATATTTCAAAAGCTCAGAGTGTGCAGACTGATGAAATCTGAGTCTCTAATTGACTTGCTATGCATTAGGCCCCTTTCACACCGGCAGACCAATTAGTCTGCCTGTCCGTTTTTCAAGCGGACCCGATCGGACCACTCATTAATCTCTATGGGGTGGCGGATGTCAGCAGGCATGTGAAGCTGGAATCTGATCTGGGCCGCTAAAAATCAGACGGATGACAATACGTTTGCCATCCGTCTGACGGATTGGATAACAATCTGATGGAAACGGACATGTCCGTTTCCATCCAACCGCCCCAAAGAGGAGAGCAGGCTGTGTCTGTGTCTGCCCTGCATAGGGGAACAGACACAGACCTGTCATCCGCTTTCTGTGCAGGGACCAGTGGACAGATCTGAGCAGGCGGATCTGCTTGGATGGATCTGCTCCATCTGAAATGGGCCCTAGTGCTCATCACAGCACTGCGTTACAATAGGAAGAGTCCACCTAAAACTCATTTATGGGTTTGTACCATAGGTGTGTCCAGCCCATTGCATTAGGGTGTGCACCCCAAACACACATGACTTTCTCTGCAGCCTCAGCTACACTGGACAATGAACGAATGGAAAGTGCTCTGTGCTGAGCAGCTTCCTGTCGATTCACAAACGGAAGCATAGTAAACAGTTTACTATGCTTCAGTTATGGACACAGTGAGTGTTCACTGAGTTCATTTAGAAGGCTAGGGGCTGGTAAATTACATATTTACTACCCCCTTACCCCGATCTCCATTCTGAAACATTCCCTGCAGCATCTGGGAGGAGAGGAGGGAAGCCAGCAGCACCGTGGGGTGGGTCGAGGCAACACGGGGAAGGGGGGTAGCCCAGGCAGTAGGGGCAATCTGCACCACACGTAGTGATTAGGGTTTGCCCAGGCGCACGCCTATGGTTTGTACAGGATCTCACACACTACGTAAGGGGTGTATTTATAAAATGTCTGTATAGCTGTTTGTTTCCGTGAAACTGTACAGTACATTTATTCTGTGCCAAAATGGAATGTTGCTAGGCTATTACTCCAGATTGAATTTGTGAATCAAGAAAATACCGCATTCTGGCCAATAGATGGCGCTGATCATCATAAGAAATGAATAGTTATCTAATATGATCATTAGCTCCATCTAGTGGCCAGAATTCAGAATTTTCACACATTCAAACTGGAGAGAAAATAGCCCAATAACATTTAATTTTTCCCCCATTTGCACAGAACAAATGTACAATTTCGTAGGATGAACAGCTATGTACACCCCCAAGTTGATGTTTCTTTCGTAGTCCTACTCACCTCTTTCTTGAAGTCTCACCTCTCCTGATGCATTTCTCCTTAATGTATATTATATTTTTTATTCACATTTTATGTTACAATAGTTACAGGTATGTCCCCCGTGTAGTGGTGATGATCTCTAGGTTGCTCTGCCATGGGCGGATACATAAAACAATTCATCTCTCAGGCATCAACCCACATAAGATTTTAAAACACTATATTAAACAAAGCAAAGAGCACTGTGCAAAGTACATTCATAGCAACCAATCAGAAATCATCTCAACTGAAATCTGATTGGTTGTTGGGAGTTGCTGCACTTTAAACACTGCCCTTGCCCTGTTCACTTATACGGCATCATTCTGATAAAGGATAAAGATATCTCAGGTTTTATAATTTTGATGAAGGTAGTTAAATCGATCGATATAAAACATGTTCAGTGACTGTAACTCAGGATCAGTTCTTATTTCTCTGTGTCAATTTTTGTTTTTTGTGCTGACTTGTTGCAGAATGTGGAAATTACTGCATTAATAGTAAGTACTGTTCTAGCCTCTGTTGTAGGTTGCAGAATATAGAATTAGCCCACTAAGGGAATTCCTAAAGGCTTTGTTTACACTTGTGCTGGGGGGGAATGCAGTAAAAACTGGCAGTTGAGCTGTGGTTTTTCCACCCTTCCCAAATGCTCATCTTAAAGCAGTATTAAACCCAAAAGCAATCATTTATTATATTGCAGCTTTCCAGTTCTTAGATGTGATGGCTGCATTAGTTTCCTTTTTTAAGCTTTCTTTCTTTTATTATCACCTCACGATCCAGCCAGTAAGTCTGTTGATTTCCAAAAGAACAAGCCCTTCGGAAGATGTAGCAGTTATAGGGATGAAAATCCAAAATAGTAAATGTGCAGCACTTGATAAAAGTGACAAATGAAATGTATATAACAATAAATAAAATAAAATAAAACAATCCAGGTGATGGTGAAATAAATGATATGCAACTGTGAAAAAAGTCTTGAATATGTGAGAAGTCCATCCAGTGTATAATCTATAGATGTACTATAAGTTCACCAGAGATATTAGAGTATCAAGCAGAGAATGGTATCCACCAGATAGCCAGATAGCACCAAGAATCCTAATGGATATCTACACAAGTGAAACTCCACCCAAAATCTGCACTCAGCAGAAATTAGACATAAACAAGCATAAATGAGTAATCCTTAGCCAATCTCTTAAAAGCAGGCTAAACACACTTAAAATGGCTGCCGCGGCTCCAAGCCTGTGGACGCGGTGATGTGACGTTAACATGTAGGCTCCTTTCAATGCGTTTCGTCCGTATGCACCTTATCAAGGGATACGCCTTCAGCTGACGTCAGTGACTCATCCCCTTAAATAGCCAGCTCTCGCAGCGGAAATAAAAAAAAATACGGAAACCGGAAATGATCAAGCGGCCATATTGGTAAAGGGCCGCATGACCGGATGTGCTGATATCGGCATTTTGAAAAGGGTCCAATGTATTATTACCTAGAGCTCGGGTGAAAAACAATTGAATTACAATCCGGAGCCCGGAAATATCGGCACCACCATATTGCTATAGAGTGCTGGAAGTTAAAGAGGAACTGCAGTCTGCTCACATAATCTGTAATAAAAACATCTTTGCCATGCTGAAGCTTTATGGCAACCACTTTGCATATCATTTTATATATAATGTGATTCTGTACTTGACAAATATGCTGCAGAAATCTCCCTCAAATGAGTCTGACTGCAGACATTTTAACTGTGGGCAGCTGTTCACTTCCTGGATTTACACAGACACACAGAGGCACACCTCCAGCTCTGCAGCCCTCATTGGCCCTCTTGTGACTCATCCCCCCTCCCTTCCTGGCAAACTCTCACGAGAGTGAGAGAGAGGGCTGTGCATGAAGTCATAAGCCTAGGCCAATGACCAGACAAGAAACAGGAAGTGGGCTGTATAAGGTATTTACTGGCAGAAAAAAAAAAAAAAAATTACTATCCAAAGTTAAAACAACAAGGGCAGAAGATTTAATAGATGGAAAGATGAAAAAATGACTGAAGTTCCACTTTAATGAAAAACATAAGTGCCAGTGTTCACAATAGCGAATCCACTGCTACCAGGTTCGCTAATCTGACAGAACACCTGCAGTCAGAAGAAGGTGGCAGCGGACATCTTACTGCACCCAGCTATGTCTTGAATTTCAGAGTAATTTTAGCAATTTAGTGAGCATATTATAAATAAATATGATATGTTGACCTCTGTGATGCTGTTTTAATGTTACATTTTAAAAGAAGCTGGACACCAGCAGTAGGAAAGTGGTGGAGGCCATGTTGGTACACCCCGCTCAGTGCTAAATCTTTAGCCTTTCAAAATTAAACATCCAAACAGCATCACAGATGTCAATATACTATATTTATATACTCTGACTATTGCTAAAATTACTCTGGAATTCAGGATGTATCTGGGTGTAGTAAGATGTCCGCTGCATTCTTCTGACTGCAGGTGTTCTGTCAGATTAGAAAACCAGGTAGCGGTGGAACGCATGCACAGCTGACAGAATGTCACTTCCGTTACATTATCTGACGGGTTTGCTTATCTGATAGAACACTGGAAAAAAAATGGGGCATAAACAAACTTGTAAATTTGGGATCCACAGTATATACCGTAATTGTATTCTAGAGTGGTTAGTGGGAATTGGAATGAACAATAGAACTAGCCATTTATAGTGGATATACAATAAGTGAAAGTGTTCATTTATAAAAAATACAAAATTCAATAAAGAATATCAGAATGTAATAAATACAAATAAATACTAAATAATGAATACAAATGAAGATGAAACTGTACAAAGAAAAAAAAATACATACATTATATATATATATATATATATATATATATATATATATATATAGTATCTCATATTTTTGTAAATATTTTATTATATCTTTTCATGTGACAACACTGAAGAAATGACACTGCTTCAATGTAAAGTAGTGAGTGTACAGCTTGTATAACAGTGTAAATTTGCTGTCCCCTCAAAAGTGAAACTGAGCTGCAGCAATGTGGCCAAGACCATACAGCGGTTTAACAGTGCAGGTTCCACTCAGAACAGGCCTCGCCATGGTCGACCAAAGTTGAGTGCACATGCTCAGTGTCATATCCAGAGGTTGTCTTTGGGAAATAGACGTATGAGTGCTGCCAGCATTGCTACAGAGGTCGAAGGGGTGGTAACGACCCCAAACACACCTCCAAGACGACCACTGCCTTGCTAAAGAAGCTGAAGGTAAAGGTGATGGACTGGTCAAGCATGTCTCCAGACCTAAACCCTATTGAGCATCTGTGGGGCATCCTCAAACGGAAGGTGGAGGAGTGTAAGGTCTCTAACATCCACCAGCTCTGTGATGTCCTCATGGAGGGGTAGAAGAGGACTCCAGTGGCAACCTGTGAAGCTCTGGTGAACTCCATGCCCAAGAGGGTTAAGGCAGTGCTGGAAAATAATGGTGGCCACACAAAATATTGACACTATGGGCCCAATTTGGAAATTTTCACTCAGGGGCGTACTCACTTTTGTTGCCAGCGGTTTAGACATCAATGGCTGTGTGTTGAGTTATTTTGAGGGGACAGCAAATTTACACTGTTATACAAGCTGTACACTCACTACTTTAGATTTAGCAGTGTAATTTCTTAAGTTTTGCCACATGAAAAGATAGAATAAAATATTTACAAAAATGTGAGGAGGTGTACTCACTTTTGTGAGATACTAATATATAAATTTATATATATATATATATATATATATATATATATATATATATATATATATATATATATAAACTAAATATACATAAATAAAAATGTATTAAGATAAACATGAACCCACAATTAACTATTATCATTTACACAAATTAATATCCAGGTCCACATTAAGCCCTAGAGGAACGAGGGTGTCAATTGCATAAATCCACCGGGTTTCTAATTTAGACACCTCCCTTTTACAATTGAAACCTCTCCAATGTCGGTTGACTAAGTCAATACCCACAAATTAAAAAAAAACTGCCATCTCTATGATGATGTTACTTTCTGAAATGGGCTGAGAGATTGTGTTCCTTGAAACCTCTCTTGAAAAAAAAAAATTCAAATCAATGGAAATGCATGTGAGAAAATAGCACTTTTAAAATTATAAAAATTGTGACAGTCCATGTGCTGGGTAATTTCTCCTATAAATAAGACAGTTCATATCACTGAAGCGATGTTTCACCGTCACCACACCATGTGATTCCACTCCCTATAGGAATTGCACTCACCGGACTCCTAATAATCAATCGCCTTGGTGAATAAATCCAGCTTTAATCCCAGCAACTAAAGGACATCAGCGTGGGAATTCAGTAACGATCAACCCGACAGATGAATGGCGTCCTGATCCTGAACAATTCCAGACTGAACACACCCACAATCCTCTTATTCCACTCAAGCATATAGAAGGAAAGGAATCCTCATAGTGTGAAACTGCAAACTTTTATTGTCCCAAAAAACACCGACCGTTAAGCTATTACACTTACACAAAATTATATTTAAAACAGCATTCAGTGAAATGATACACAACTGGTGATAGCAGTTCCGATATTCTCACCACCTCAAAGAAGAGCAGGTCGTTTGTGGTGGTTCCCGGGAGAGACTCGGAGCGATTCCCCAATGCAGCAAGCCGCGTTGTCTCCCCTAGACGCGTTTCCACATTCTGTCTTTGCCAATAGCTGCCTAGCTGGATTTATTCACTAAGGCGATTGATTGCATAGTCCTTCCCTGTGGACTTGGAAGTGAAATTGCCAATTCTTCTTTCACAGATCATTTTCCCTACAGGTAACACATTTATTACATGGAAAAAAAAAAGCCTTTTAAATCATTAAACAAAGTTGTTCTAACAGGGGTGTCAAATACATTAGGTGCCAATTTGTCACTTAAATTAGGTGCCCCCCTGATCACTACCTTAGGTTGCTCTGAATGTACTGAGCCTAAAATAGGGTCATTTTTTTGAATTCCTCAGTGTTTTTGTTTTATCAATCTTTTGACCTGAGAGTGTTGGATGGAGAAGTTTGTGATGAAGAGACAACTTATGCATCAATAGTTTTAATGGTCAGTAAAGACTCTCTTTCAACATTATCCACTTGGTGAATAGTGTTATCAATAGAAACAACATCATATCACTTTTCCACACATCTCTCCCGTAATAAACCAGCTTGCGTATAATATTCATTTTGATTTCAGAAATTCCGTCTTATTTTTTTCCCCTTGGGAATATTCCTCAACCACTTTGAGTGATAGCAGCTGTTAAATGGGATATAGCCATTTTTTGTCAGTGGGTTTTAAAAAGTAGTGATACCAGTATTCAATAGGATTAGTTGATTTCCACCTGACTTAAACTATGGGGCAATTTTATACTGAGGGAATTATTATTTAGAGTACCTAGTAGAGAGTATAAAGTTCTCCAATGTAATTATATCACCCTGACAAGAATAAATAAATATCGTCAATGTAACGATGGTAGAACGTAAGTAGCGGACAATCCCTCGCATAAATCATGTCCTCTTTCCATCTGGCCATAAATAGTATAGCCAGACTGGTGGCAAATTTAGCCTCCATTGCTACCCCCTTAGTCTGTAAATCGATAGGTTTTATTTATTTAAAACCTTTATCTGAAAAGGAAATTAGCTGTTACTGCAACTGCTTAAAAAGTGGAACTTCAATTTGTTAGTGTCTCTAAATCTGCTAGTACATCTAACACTCCCTTCCCCCCAGGTTAACAATGCTGCTGTGCAAAGATGCCCCCATGTGCTCCTTCATTCAGAGTTGTGTCTCACTAATACAGAAGGTGTGTTACTGGCCAGATCACCAGGTGAAAACAGAGGGGGAAATCCTAAAAAAGTCAACTATTGCAGCCACCACATCTAATGATTGGTGAGCTGCAATATATAAAATTTTTGGTTTTGTAGCCACAAGGTGGTACACATCTTGTGGCAAAAATGATACCCCATGTGGCATTCATTGGGCAGTATTAAAGTTAACTGGGCCACACTACATCTTAGTGTTGTGTTGCAGTGCTGTGGTCCTTCAATTGTCAAAACAGACAGTGAAGTGATGACATATCACACACACACACACACACACACCCTCCTATCAACTGCCCACCATGGGTTACTTTTCAGAGGGGCTTTGAACACCAATGCAAGTGTAAACGAGCCCTAATAGATTCAGGGAAGGTACTGATCAAATGTTGGCCACGCACATCAATTTGGCACCATTCTTTTCCATTGGAGCTTTGATCACATTTGGATATAATTTGATGGTGCTGTACTTTTATGCCCTATGACTTAAAATATTATCTTGATAAATTACTGTGCATGCCTTAAAGTAATAGAATCAATAAAGGGTCATTGGATTGTACCATACAAACATTGCATACATCATAAATTAAATAAATCTCCCATGCCTTTAAATCATTACTCTAAAAAAAAAATAAAAAAATCTATGAAAAAATTGCCAGCACATGGAATGATTATTCATAGATAATATTGTTAAAATGAATAACAGGATTCTTCAATGGCAGGATTGAAACATGTTGGCTTCTTGTAAGGGGAAATGTCTGAAGAAGGAACCGCATTTCTTGGTCATACCACTAGTCAGCAGCTTTCTTTTAAAGGAAATCTAATCTCAACAAAAATGTATACTGTCACTCCTAAGCCACATCCATATATAAAAGTTTGAACTAAAAAGAGGGAGAACCACTAAGTCGGACTTTGAAGGCAGATTGGACCAACAATATTGGTTAAAAATTACATATTTTATTTATACATAGAAAATGAATAATACATACATATATAGAGTCTAGTTAAAAGGCATATATACACAATCGGCTGAAAACGGCCAGTATATACAGTTGACCACAAAAGGGGCCAAATATACCCAGATTGTGCTTAACAGTGCATCGTCACAAATGCGTGAGCCCCTGTGCGTCTACGCGCTTTGCTGGTCCGCTTCCTCGGGACACACATAAGGGGGATTATAAAAACAGGTCTCACTGGCCTAGGTGTGTGAGCGCCTGCATAGAAAATCTCCCTGGGTGGGCACCAGAGCAGTAAAAGTAGCCGAGCAGTTGGTGTCCCAAGTCGTCTGATCCAATCAGAGAATTGCTATTCTAAGGGAAGAAGCCCATGTGTTGAGAACTGCATAGAGGAAAATGTCAACAGACTCGCTGCACAAACAACAGCAGCCAGATCATAGTGGCAAGGTATCCATTGCAGAACTCAGGAATTAGATATAAGGTGAATTCCCAGCAGTTACACCACACACATCCCCAGGAGAGCCAGCGCCGACTCCTGCAGCCATATGATAACCCAGGGGACTATCATAATGTGGGACAGAAGGCTCGTGCCTTATATGCCCCCTCCGTCAACTCCGGTGCCCGCCCAGGGAGATTTTCTATGTTTTCTAAGTTTTCGGACGATTTAAGGACTGGGCCTCTTTTTTAGATGTGTTGTTTACAAGTTAAAAACTGATTTTTTTGCTAGAAAATTACTTAGAACCCCCCGAAACATTAGAATTTTTTTTATAACACCCTAGAGAATAAAATGGTGGTCGTTGCAATACTTTCTGTCACACCGTATTTGCGCAGCGGTCTTACAAGTGCACTTTTTTAAAAAATACACTTTTTTGAATTAAAAATTAAGACAACAGTAAAGTTAGCCTATTTTTTTATTTTTATATTGTGAAAGATAATGTTACGCTGAGTAAATTAATACCCAACATGTCACGCTTCAAAATGGCCTCCGCTCGTGGAATGGCGACAAGCTTTTACCCTTACAAATCTCCATAGGCGACATTTAGAAAAATTCTACAGGTTGCATGTTTTGCGTTACAGAGGCAGTCTAGGGCTAGGATTGTTGTTCTCGCTCTACTGATTGCGACAATACCTCACATGTGTGGTTTGAACACCGTTTTCATATGCGGGCGCTACTCACGTATGCGTTCACCGCACGTGAGCTCGGCTGGACGGGGCACATGTAACATTTTTTTTTTTTTTCCTTTTTATTTTACACTTTTTTTACTTTCATTGTGTAATTTTTTATTATTGTAAACTTCCCTTGTAATAGAAAAAAAAGCATGTCAGGACCTCTTAAATATGAGATCTGGGGGTCAAAAAGGCCTCAGATCTCATATTTACACTAAAATGCAATAAACAAAAAAAAAATGTTGTCATTTAAAAAATGTGTTAAAACATTTTTACAATTTTTTTTAACAAAAATGTCCCTTTAAGAGCTATGGGTGGAAGTGGCGTTTTGACGTCGCTTCTGCCCTGCAGTGTCATGGAGATTGGTGGGATATCTTGGGAGATCTTCCTCGTCTCCATGCACAGCCACGGGAAGGATCCGATTGCCTCCGCCGCTGCCGACGGCTCCGGTAAGCAGCAGAGAGCACCGGGTCGCGTCGGGAGGGGGGCCCTCTCCCGCCGCCGATAAAAGTGATCGCCACAGAGACCACTTTTATCTTGTACCGGACCGCTGGCCAAACACGCCGATACTGGGGTTACTGGGTTACTGGGGTTACAGTATGGCAGCTAGCTGCTGCCATAACAATGATATCCGTCGGTGGTCCGGAAGTGGTTAACTAGACTCTGTACATGTATGTACGGTATTTTTCATTCTCTATGTATTAATAAAATAATCCAATCTGCCTTCAAAGTCCGACTTAGTGGTTCTCTCTTTTTTTTAGTTCAGACATCTAATCTCAAAAACAAAAGTTTAATATATTGCAGCTCATAAGGCCTTAGATGTGGTGGCTACATTTGTTTTCTTTTTTCAGGTTAAGAACATTTTCAGCAAGTATAGAAAACACCAATGCCCAAGAAGTAGAAGTAAACAGAGTCACTTATCCAGCGGTCAAGATAAAAAAAAAAAAATATATAAGACTAAGCAGCTGCTATAATCAGATATAACATTTAAAAGAAGGCAAAAAAAATCCAAGAAAATAGGTCCTTTCCAGCTTAAGCAGCGCTAAGAAATTAAAAAATTTAAATCAATGGAAATGCATGTGAGAAAATAGCACTTTTAAAATTATAAAAATTGTGACAGTCCAGGTGCTGGGTAAATTCTCATATTAATAAGACAGTTCATATCACTGAAGCGATGTTGCACCGTCACCACACCATGTGATTCCACTCCCTATAGGAATTGCACTCACCGGACTCCTAATAATCAATCGCCTTGGTGAATAAATCCAGCTTTAATCCCAGCAACTAAAGGACATCAGCGTGGGAATTCAGTAACGATCAACCCGACAGATGAATGGCGTCCTGATCCTGAACAATTCCAGACCGAACACACCCGCAATCCTTTTATTCCACTCAAGCATATAGAAGGAAAGGAATCCTCATAGTGTGAAACTGCAAACTTTTATTGTCCCAAAAAACACAGACCCTTAAGCTATTACACTTACACAAAATTATATTTAAAACAGCATTCAGGTAAATGATACACAACTGGTGATAGCAGTTCCGCTATTCTCACCACCTCAAAGAAGAGAAGGTCGTTTGTGGTGGTTCCCGGGAGAGACTCGGAGCGATTCCCCAATGCAGCAAGCCGCGTGGTCTCCCCTAGACGCGTTTCAACATTCTGTCTTTGTCAATAGCCGCCTAGCTGGATTTATTCACTAAGGCGATTGATTATTAGGAGTCCGGTGAGTGCAATTCCTATACCGTATTTATTGGCGTATAACATGTGTCGGCGTATAACACGCACCCCAAGTTTAGGAGGAAATTTTAAGGAAAAAAACGTTTTAAAGGAAAAAAACTTACATTTAAATGCCCATCAATGCAGCCTTGCACAGCGTCCATCTGCATGCTTGTCAGTGTCATTTGCAGCCTTGCAGCCTTATCAGTGTCATTTGCAGCTTTGCTGCTTTCTCAGTGTCATTTGCAGCCTTCTTAGTGTCATTTGCAGCCTTGCCCAGGCTGCAATTAAACTGCAGTGACATGTCGCCGAGGACGGCAGAAACAGGCCGAAAGCTGCCGAGAAAGGCCGAAAGTTGCCGAGAAGGGCTGAAGGCGGCCGAAAGCTGCCGAGATAGGCTGAAGGCTGCTATCGAAAGCCGCTGAGAAGGGCCGAAGGCGGCTGAAAGCCGCCCGGAGCCTCACAACGGCGGGGGATCGTGGGGGATCGGCGTATAACACGCACCCCTGATTTTCCCCTGATTTTAAGGGGAACAAAGTGCGTGTTAAACGCCGATAAATACTGTATATGAGAAATGACTTAACACTGGGACTGTCACCATTTCTATAATTTTAATAGTGTTATTTTCTCACATGCATTTCCATTGATTTTTATTTTTAATTTATGTATGTGTTTTTTTTTAGCGCTGCTTAAGCTGGAAAGGACCTATTTTCTTGAAACTTTTTTGCTTTCTTTTAAATATAGAAAACACCTGCTGATATTGCCAGAAATGTAATGTCCTTGTCACCTTCCGTGAGCCGAACCAAAATCACAAAATTGTTGTCTCCATCTTCTTTAAACTGCTAATCCTCACCCCCCCCCCCCCAATGTAATAGAGATGAGGATTGGAGGAGGGGTTAATGGTCTAAATCAGGAGTGACAACTATGGCTCGCTCAATAGATATAGTGCAGTGAGGGAGTGTGGACATTCATATAATTACAAATAGCGCGGGAGTTACGTTGTCGCGGCTCCGGCCAATCACAGCGCCGGAGCTGCAATACCCGGAAGTTACCCTCCACCGGGAGTGATGTCGCTGGCCAGTGCTGTGTACGGGCACCGGAGCGAGGGGCTTCGATCTCCAATCTCAGGTGAGTATTACATAATGAGCTTTCAAAGTGGGTTTACAACCACTTTAAACAATAGCCTAAGAACATTTGAGTTAAAGTGCCCTACAACAATAGCCTACAAACAATCAACCAGAAGGGAATACAGTCTAAAACAATAGCCTAAGAACATTTGAGTTAAAGTGCCCTAAAACAATAGCCTACAAACAATCAACCAGAAGGGAATACAGTCTAAAACAATAGCCTAAGATCATTCAATCGTAAAATAAAATTGCCTAAAGCAATAGCCTAATAACATTCAATCATAAAAGAAAATCATCTAAAACAATAGCCTAAGAACATTCAACCAGAAGAGAAAATAGCTTAAAGAAATAGCCTAAGAACATTCATCCAATTATGAATATAGCCTAAAACAATAGCCTAAGAATATTCAACCAGAACAGAAAATAGCCTAAAACATTAGTTTAATTACATTTGACCAAAATAGCCTAAAACAATAGCCTACAAACATTGAACCAGAAGGGAATACAGTCTAAAACAATAGCCTAAAAACATTCAACCAGAAGAGAAAATAGCCTAAAGCAATAGCCTAAGAACACTCAACCAGAAGAGAATAGCTATGTATTTTTTTTGTTATAAATAGACCTCGTAAGTGTCTGGTTTAGTATGAGAAAAAGATTTCACTCATCCCTAATTGGTTCTTATGGTTTCTCAGATTTCATGAGTGACTTTTTATAGTTATATGTATTGCGCCATCACACACAAACACATATGAACTACAATGACTCTGGGCAGATAAAACATAAACATAATTGTTCTTCTTAGTTATTACAGAAGCCATTGAAATCCCGCAGTTTATTGGACGCAGTTATCTTATATATGACAACCGTGAGATACTTAAAAGGTAAGTAAATGCTGCCGTGTGGCACATTGGTTTGCACATTGGCTTAGTGGTTCTTGTGCCTTACGTTGTTGGGATCCTTGGTTTGGAACTCGGATTATTATCATATTATCTGCATGGAGGTTGTATTCTCTCCCTGTGCTTGCCTGGGTTTCCTCCCAAATGCAAAAGGCATGCTAAATTGCTAATAGGTTACTTGGTTTCTGTCTAAATTGGCCCTAGTATGTATAAACCGGCTATGCCCTTGTGTTATCACATTCTACATGTCAGCCTCAAGCCTGAGCTATTGGGGAGAGTTGAGGAAAGACTTGACCACCTACCTTGTAAAAGATTCACTAAGAAATTTCTGCGGAAAAGGCTCTCAAGTGTATCAGACATGGCGCCGAGAGTCAGGTACAACTAAATGGATATATACACTATATTGCCAAAAGTACACGCACAGGAACTTTAATGGCATTCCAGTCTTAGTCCGTAGGGTTCAACATTGGGTTGGCCCACCCTCTGCAGCTATAACAGCTTCAACTCTTCTAGGAAGGCTGTCCACAAGGTTTAGAAGTGTGTCTAAGGGAATGTTTGACCATTCTTCCAGAAGCGCACTTGTGAAGGTTAGGCACTGATGTTGGACGAGAAGGCCTGGCTCACAGTCTCCGCTCTAATTCATCCCAAAGGTGTTCTATCGGGTTGAGGTCAAGACTCTGTGCAGGCCAGTCAAGTTCCTCCACCCCAAACTCACTTATCCACACTATATTGCAAAAAGTATTTGGTCACCCATCCAAATCATTTGGTGGAGGGGGGATTATGGTGTGGGGTTGTTATTCAGGGGTTGGGCCTGGCCCCTTTATTTCCAGTGAAGGGAACTCTTAGGCCGGGTTCACACTATTGAAAATTGGATGTAGGATCCCGCATCTAATTTGCAATAGCAGGAGATTGTGACCGGCTCTCTCTGGTGCGAATTTGCACAGGAGCCCAGTGCATCTTTTGGTCCGTTTCAGGTCTGAATTCCGCCCAAAATTCAGGCTGAAATAGGACCTGAAATGGTGAACCAGGACACACAGGACCCCTGCTGTGAGCCGCATCGGCATTAGGTGTGAACCGAGCCTTAAGACATCAGCATACCAAGTTATTTTGGACAATTTCATGCTCCCAACTTTGTGGGAACAGTTTGGGGATGGCCCCTTCCTGTTCCAACATGACTGCGCACCAGTGCACAAAGCAAGGTCCATAAAGACATGGATGGCCGAGTTTGGGGTGGAGGAACTTGACCTTAACCTGATAGAACACCTTCGGGAAGAATTAGAGCAGTGACTGCGAGCCAGGCCTTCTCATCCAACATCAGTGCCTGACCTCACAAATGCGCTTCTGGAAGAATGGTCAAACATTCCCATAGACACACTCCTAAACCTTGTGGACAGCCTTGAATGAATGAATAATTTGTATAGTGCTACAATGCGAACTGAATCGCCTCAAGGCGCCTTCCCAGAAGAGTTGAAGCTGTAATAGCTGCAAAGGGTGGGCCAAATCAATATTGAACCCTACGGACTAAGGTTGGGATGCCATTAAAGTTCATGTGCGTGTAAAGGCAGACGTCCCAATACTTTTTGGCAATATAGTGTATCTTATGGTGGTACTTTCATGATGGTTTTTATTATTATTATATTACAGTTTTCTGGACCTTAAAATAAAGTCCAGATTGAAATGTAGGTTAATACGTCACAGCGTTGAAGCTAAACTATTCTCTATCTTTAATGATGAGCAAAATTAAAAACAATATTACCCACTCTTAAGCTGCCCATAGATGAATCGAAAAAGTTCAGCAGCGACTGGATGAATTTCGATCTATCTATGGCTGTTTTGGCTCAACTGAAGTCTATCTAATGATTGATCTCTGTCAAACGGGGCTTTTGGAAAACCTTGGTCGATCAGCAGCCACAACCAATCAGCTGCAGCCACAGTAGAGGAGTCCAGCTGTCAGAATACAATGACAGAGTAGGGAGGATTCCTCCATCCACCTCGCATGTAGATTCGTAAAAAAAATTTAATCAGCCCACTGACTGATCGAGAAAAAAATATATATATATATTTTTTTCCTTATTTTCTTTTTTGTGTGCACTTCAGCAGTGGTTCAACATCATGATTTTACTGCAGTGACCACAGCAAAGGCGCCAGCCCACTGTCATTGTAGTCTGATTTGGGGTGACAATGCCAAAGCTGAATTGAGTAATGCCGCGTACACACGGTCGGAATTCTCGTCGGAAAAAGCTCTGATGGTTTTCCCGTCGGAATTCCGACGGAATTTCGCTCAAACTGTCTTGCCTACACATGGTCACACCAAATTCCGACGGTCTGTAACACAGCGGCATAAAACACGTTCGACAGCACTATAGAAGGGAAGTTTAATGCTTGCGAGCATGCGTCGAATTGTTTCCGAGCATGCGTCGGAATTTTGCGTGTCAGAATTGCATACACACGATCGGAAAATCCGATAGAAAGGTTTTCCGTCGGAAAAATGGAGAACAGGTTCTCAATCCAAAGTCCGTCGGAAATTCCGACAGAAAAAGACCGATGGGCATACACACGGTCGGAAAATCAGTTTCCATCGGAAATTCCGACCGTGTGTACGCGGCATAAGAGTTGCCACCCTCGGAAGGGATCCTTGCCAGTATGATTTAACTGAAAACAGGGCTACTGTATAGGAAAAATAGAATTATATATAACAGGAAGTGAGAGGACATGTCTTCAAAGTTAAGAAAATTCTTACTTTAGAATTCTTACTTTTAAAATTCTTACTTACCACTGGAACAAGTGTCCCCATTGGAAGGTTTTTCCTTTGTTCTCGTTTCAGGGACATCTCAAAATATGGGATTTTTCTTCCTGGTGACAATGGACCCCAGGTCAAATGAGAGGGTTAACCTCCCCATCTGGGTCTCAGATGGTAATTAAAACCCAACAGGTGTTCTAACCCTTCCCTACCCAATCCCAAACTAAAGAAAAGTGTCTTGTTTACTTTAATGCCTGGTTCACACCTATGCAGGTCGCAGTTTTCATACTCCAGGTGCATTTTGCATTTTTTAATAAACGTTTTTGAGCCATTGAAGTCTATGGAACCAAAAACCAGAAAAAAAGTCCCTATCCCTTTCCATAAAATGCACAGATGTGAACGTGACCCTTAAGCCTCATACACACGATCGGACCGTGGACCAACTTTCCCGTGGATTTTTGTACAAAGGGCGTTGGCCCCAAGTTGGTATTGCATACACACGGTCGGACTTTTTAGGCAACAAACATGAACGTAGTGACGTTTCAACGTACTGAAGACACTTCAAAAGAGGACGTTCGAATACTCCAGCGCCACCTTTGGTCAACTTCTATATTGTTGTCTGATCTTTTGCATTGGTTCTGAGCATGCGTGTTTGTACTTTGTACAAAAGTCCGATGGTTTTGTGTACACACGGTCGGACTTTGGTCCATCAGACTTTTGTTGGCAGAAAGTTGGTCCGTTCGCACAGCCAACAAAAGTCCGATGAAACCTGGAAAAAGTTGGTCCGATGGAGCGTACACACGGTCGGATGTTGGTAAAAACCAGCTAATTTGCATGTTGGTTGTCAATAAGTCCGATCGTGTGTACAGGCCTTTAGAAAACCATGTTAAATGGACTGTAGTGCGTTTCTTTAAAACTTAAAACGCACTAAAAAATGCATAGATGTGAACCTGGCCATAAGGCTCATTCACATGAGCACTGAGACTGCCAGCATGCTATGTTTTTCTATGTGCCCAGAGCATTGTGGAGCTGTGTGCAGGCAATGGAGATGCAGCGGCTGTACTGACTCAGCCGCAAATCCAAGTTTGACAGGTATACAGAGAGGGGTGTGCGGCCCCCAAATGCACACTGTCTGCATTCAGCTCCATGGTGCATGAAAGACAGTTCTTGCACGCTGCGGACCTTTAGGCCCCTTTCACACTGGGGCGTTTTTCAGGCGGTACAGCGCTAAAAATAGCGCCTGTACACCGCCTGAAAAAACCGGCCCCATTCACTCCAGTGTGAAAGCCGGCGGGCTTTCACACTGGAGCGGTGCGCTAGCAGGACGGTAAAAAAAGTCCTGCTAGCAGCATCTTTGGAGCGGTATAGGAGCGGTGTATTCACCGCTCCTATACCGTTTCTACCCATTGATTTCAATGGGACACCGCGGTAATACCGCGGCAATACTGCCACAAAGCGCCGCTACGTCGGCTTTTTTGCAGGGATTTTAACCCTTTTTCGGCCGCTATCGGGGGTTAAAACCGCACCGCTAGCGGCCGAATCCCGCGGCTAAAACGAAGGTAAAGCAGAGCTAAATATAGCGCTGCTTTACCGTCGCTGCGGCTCCCGCCCCAGTGTAAAAGGGGCCTTAATGAGCAGTAAATGTTTTGACTACATGTGCAGCAACACATTTTTAAGTGTTTAGATTAAATTTAATAGGTCTGTATAAAGCTCCACTCAGTAATCTCCAACACCACTTGGGCTGGAGCTGAAGGGCGTTTATCAAGTTCCAAGAAAGTTTGCTGTTTTCTAAATGTGTTGTGAATGCTGGCCTTGTATGTACAAGCAAAAGCAAAGAAAAAACAAATCCATGTGTACTTGGCATGCAGTAAATATAATTTATGTTTGCAGAGTTTCTGGATCTCGTACAAACATCTTTATGAGGTTTAAGACAACCGTGAAGGATGGACTGCTTATGTGGAGAGGGGACAGCCCTATGAGACCAAACAGTGACTTTATTTCGCTGGGCCTTCAGGAGGGGAATCTCGTTTCCAGGTATTTGTGGTTATTCAGTTATTATTTAGGCCTTGAAGAGATAATATCTACCTTGAAGTTCAATAGAAATTCTTTAGTCCTCAGATAGGTGGCCAGGTCAGGCACAGACAGAGTCCAGGTTAGGGTTGCCACCTGTCCGGGATTAACCCGGACAGTTCGGGTTTGGAATCATGTGTCAAGGTTTCAGACTGCCTGAAACCGGGACACATTATTCAGACCGGACTATGGCTTCCAGATACATCTGGATGAGAGGTGCTGACTGTCAAGGGTTGAGTGAGCTCACCATCCATCCCTGTCTGAGACTGAAGTCTCCCTCCTTCTCTCTCCTGCCTCTGAGTGAGTACACTAAGGTAAATCAGGGTTCTCAGAGCACCCCTTACATCAGAGTTCCCCTTTACACCAGAGGCCACAGTATTCCCCCTTACATCAGAGTTCCCCTTTACACCAGAGGCCACAGTATTCCCCCTTACATCAGAGTCCTCTCCGTACATCAGAGTTCCCCCTTAAATCAGGGTTTCCAGAGCACCCCTTATGTTAGAGTCCCCAAAGTTGCCCCTTACATCAGAGTCTGCAGAGTCCCCCCTTACAGTGAACGGGAACTCAGCAAATTCAGATGTAAAAGGGGAACTCTGTGGACTCTGATGTAAAGGGGGACTCTTGGTATTAACTTCATATGATCAGAAATGTTATTTAATAGCAAAATATATGCATTGTCTATACTATAAAAAAAAAATTAGCTGTGTGCCACTAAAGTGTTCGGGTTTGACTTGAAGAAAAGGTGGCAACCCTAGTCCAGGTTCTGGACATGTAAATGGTTTACACCTGGCATGTTCATGATTTTGGATATGTAACAGGCTGATAAACAGGAAAAGCAAAGACAATCTGAGTACAAACAGTCAAATGTGTGATGTCACCAGGTAAATGGATGATGCCACTGTGGCAAAATCGGGAGCTCTAGATCCCACAAGAATTCATGCCGGCAACGGGCTGGTCTGTCTTCTTGTGGGATTTCCAGCACCCAGCTCTGCCAGGAGGTACATTGACATTACCCTTGCCTCTTGGAGAAGCCTTGTAAACTGGAGTTTCTCTTTAATCTTTGGGGGGGGGGGGGGGGGGGGTGGGGGGGGTGTTTGCTGAGAAGTGTTTCATAGAAGGTCTGCTTTAAAGTGGTTGTAAACCCTTACAAACCACTTTGACCTACAGGTAAGCCTAGATTAAGGCTTACATGTAGGTCCAATAAATATCTCCTAAACCTACATGGTTTAGGAGATATTTAGAAAAGAAAAGGCACCGCTATCTACCGTGCTGAGCATGCCGAGATCACAGCGCTATGCCGCTCTCGTGCGCATGCGCGGGAGTGACGTCATCGCCGCTCCAGCGAATGACAGCGCTGGAGCGGCGAGACCCGGAAGTCACTTCGGGTTTGATGGCGGCGCAGAAGATCGTGGATGAGGACCGCTTCGGGGGCTTCGTTCTCAGGTAAGTCATTCATAATGAGCTAGTATGCTATGCATACTAGCTCATTATGCCTTTGCCTTGCAGGTTCCGTTTTTTGTTGTTTTTTATATAGGCTTTACTTCCTCTTTAAGGCTAGGTTCAAACCAGACTGTGCCCTGTAAAGCAAACCCACAGGTTTAGAAGAGAGTACTTCATTTTCTTTTCTTTCATGCAGCTATAACTTGGGCAGTGGAATGATCTCGATAATGGTGAACGGTACATTCAATGATGGACGATGGCATCGGGTCAAGGCTGTACGGTGAGAACCATCTTAGTACTTTTTGCCACCTTAGAACTATATAACTATTTTAATTAATACAAATGGGGTTAATAGGGATATATAGCAATGCTGGGGGAAAAAAAATGTCCTATGGATGTAGGTTCTTAAAACTAAACTCCAGCCAGGAGGTGCCGCCTTACCTCTTTCCAAAATGTACTTTTTTTTCTTTTATTCGTTTGTTGGCGAATCTGGAAGTAAGTGTCTTACGTGCCTGGCTGTGTGGTGTGGCAAGGGTATGTAAATCACAAGACTGAACAGAATTACAAATCCTTTGGCAAGCAAAAAGGGAACATATATCATTTATTTTTTCTATTTATTGAGTTGATTGCTTGGAGTTCCTCTTTAACCGCTTCCCGACCGCCTCATGTACATATACGTGTGCAGAATGGCACGGGCAGGCAGAATCACGTACCTGTACGTGATCCTTTAAATGCCTGCCCGTGGGTCGCGTGCGCGCCGCCAGGGGCGCGCTCGCAACCTGGTCGGGAGCTCCGTGACCCCCGGCCGCGGGACCAGCGGACCCGATCGCCGCTGGTGTCACGGAGCTGAAGAACGGGGAGAGGCATGTGTAAACAAATCTCTCCCTGCGCTTCCTACACTGCCTGTCATTGATTGGCTGTTCCCGGTCATCGGGAAAGCCGATCAATGACGTCAGACGTCAGCCCCGCCCCCTAATGTAAAAAAAACACACACGTCACAGCCCATAACCCCTCCCCTCCCCCTAGTGGTTAACCCCTTCACTACAACTGTCATTTATACAGGAATCAATGCATTTAAATAGCATTGATTGCTGTATAAATGACAATGGTCCCAAAAATGTGTCAAAAATGTCTGATGTGTCCGCCATAATGTCGCAGTCACAATAAAAATCGCTGATCGCCGCCATTACTAGTAAAAAAAAAAAAAATATTAATAAAAATGCTATAAAACTATCCCCTATTTTGTAAACGCTATAACTTTTGCGCAAACCAATCAATAATCGCTAATTGCGATTTTTTTTACCAAAAATATGTAGAAGAATACGTATCGGCCGAAACTGAGGAAAAAAAAAGTTTTTTTATATATTTTTTGGGGATATTTATTATAGCAAAAAGCAAAAAATATTGAATTTTTTTCAAAATTGTCGCTCTATTTTTGTTTATAGCGCAAAAAATAAAAACCGCAGGGGCGATCAAATACCACCAAAAGAAAACTCTATTTGTGGGAAAAAAAGGACGCCAATTTTGTTTTGGAGCCACGTCGCACGTCCGCGCAATTTTCAGTTAAAGCAACGCAGTGCCGAATCGCAAAAAGGGGCCTGGTCCTTTGGCTGCCAATTGGTCCGGGGCTGAAGTGGTTAAACCTTGGTATTATAGATTCCTGTATAAACAAACAGTTTCAGCGCTGTATAATTGAATGGTTAGACTAAACTGCAGATCACTGGAGTCCAGACCAGATGTCTTGTGTGGTTCCACAGAAAGGAGTATGGGCTGAGAGGCATAAAAATGGGGTGAACAGCAAGGGGTGGAAGGCTAGACGCACCCTTCTATTATTGTGGAACAGAATAATGTTTCTCTTGTTTCATCATTATCAAATTACTTTTCCAGAGATGGACAGTCAGGAAAGGTGACTGTGGATGACTATGGTGCCAGGACAGGAAAATCTCCAGGGTTAATGCGACAACTAAACATTAATGGAGACCTCTATGTTGGTAAGTACTGAAAGGTTAGGATTGGGTGTAGATAGATAGACAGACAGTGACCACATACGTAGACCATGGCACATGGATAGAGGTCTGTGAAAAGAGGCCCTGCTCCATACCCCCTTGATCCTTCTCCGCCTCAGTCACTTCAGCAAACCAGGTGCTGACATCAAAGTAGTCTGTCCCATCATCACTACCAGATACTGAGTTGCTCAATGATAATGTCGTAGGAGGTAAAGTTTAATCAGCCAGCACAAACCCACAGAGCGTGCCCATCTAAAGGCTTCCCCACTATAACGTATTTCACCCTCATGGGCCTAATCGGAGAGCTATTCCAGACAGAGGCTACCGTCAGGAGTCAAAGGGGTCACAATTGCGGCATATACATGAACCGATGCCCTCCATTTTTTCCTGCAGCTGCTGACAGCCTAGCTCTCCTTCTCTCCCTCCCACTTGCATTTAGCTGCTGCAAGGCGAATGGAGGGAATCAGAAATGGTTCAGGTATATGCCGCCCCTCCTGTCTGGGTTAATTATCTCTGCTGGGCCGGGCCCTCTGTGTGCTCCCCTGGCCACCCCCGCTGCAGCGCTTCCAGCACCCCCTCCCCCCTACCTGATGTCTGCTGGGGGTGGATGTGTCAGAATGGAGAGCAGAGGAAGAGGCCAGTAAATAAGTAATTTACTAGCCCCTTCCTTTTCTGAAAGAACACAGTGAGTGAGCGGTACAGCTCACTCACTGTATTTATTTATAACTGAGGCATAGTAAACTGTGTTTCACCAAAGTCCCCTCAACAGGGCTGCCAAAAAAATGTAATAATAAAAAATGACATTGTAAAAATAAAACAAAATACAATGGTAAAAAATAATAAAATAACAAAAATAAAAACTACTGATACCACCCACTGCCCTACTGACCTCTTCCCACTTGCAGAACTACCAGCATTGCAAAGGTCACACTTGTGAGCGGGCCCTGGTGTTCTGCCACCATAGGGGGCCCCAATATGGCAGGAAGGGTCCCGCTGTGGGCTTTGAGAAAGAAGGAACACCTTAAAAATGAGTTACCGCCCACTAGATAGATGTAGAACATGGCCATGGGGTGGAACAGTGGCAGGTAATGCTGTTTAAAGCGGACACTGTTTGCTACACTGAGATGATCCCCCTATGTCGGGTCCCCCTATGCCAGCTTTGGGATCTCCATCTGCTTCCTACAGCCCTGTCTACTTGCATGTACACAGGGATCCTGCGCTTCTGTTTTTTGGTTTTTAATAAAGGACCCCCCAACAGGAGTAAAGGGCCCCCGGGCCGGAGGGAAGAGCCCTGAGACTGACGGAAAGGGGCAGGGGGGGCCTTTCATGGTTTCTTGTACCAGGGCCCTGAAGGTTCTAGTTACACCTCCGATTTCAGACATAAATGAAGTATCATTATGTGACACATCAAATAAAGTAAAAAATAAATAAAAATACGGTGTTATGTGAACAGGCCCTTAGATGTCCTCCATGATGATAAGAGCAGCCTTGCCTACCTACCTTACAAGAAAGACCACCTACTGGCTGTTTGAGTGGAGCTTATGCTTGCAGTGTCAGTTGGCAGCACTTACAGTATATCTATAGCCAACCGTTTTTTTTATTTTGGATAGAGTGGAGGAGATTAAAACCGCTGTCAGTTTTTTGTATTTTTTTTGCCATCTGTGTGCAAAATAAGAGTCAAGCCAGTTCACATAAGAGAGGATCTAGCTGCTCTGTGCTTTTGTTTTTAATTTGGGAATAGCTTTTTAGCCCTTGGTCAGCCCATTACTGGACACTGCCTTCCTTTTGGGAACATCATTTCCCTAAAGAAATATTTTGGCCCAGAAAAAAAACATGTAATCGATTTTTGTGCAAGTACAGAAACATACCTGTAGATCCTGAGAAACTTCCAATATCCTAACTTCTATGTATTGAACTGATCTCTCAAACAGCGCAATCAGTCTTACCAGATATCTTCTGTGCACTATAGAACACCCCCTCCATATGTAATGGAAATTAGAATAGATGTAGCTGTTTGTAGTCCAAATCAGGAGAGAAACTTTGGGTAACAATGCTGCTTCTCCACCCTAAGGCTACTTTCACACTGTGGCGCTATAACGCTAAAAATAGCGCCTGCAAAGTGCCTTGAAAGAGCCTCTTCACTCACTCCAATGTGAAAGCCCGAGGGTTTTCACACTGGAGTAGTTCACTGGCAGGACGGTAAAAAAAGTCCTGCAAGCCGCATCTTTGCAGCACTCCTAAAGATCCCCTGCCCATTGAAATCAATGGGCAGTGCCACCCAACTGCTGGCAATGCGCCGCTGCAGTAGCACTTTGCGGGCGGTTTTAACCATTTTTAGGCCGCTAGCGGGAATTAAAAGCCCCCCCGCTAGCGGCTGAAAACCTCCGGAAAATCGATGGTAAAGCGCCACTAAAAATAGTGGCGCTTTACCGCCAACGCCCCCCCAACGTCCCAGTGTGAAAGTAGCCTAAGACAGGAGGTTGTATTGGCAGTTGACACCCAAGACAGGAGGTGTTACTGACAGGATCACCAGGTGAAAATAAAGCTTCCAGATTTTATTTGTCAAAGCTTAATTGAACAAGCTCAAGTAAGAAGCTGATTGTCTACAATGTACAGCTGCACCAAATTTTGCACTCTCCAGTTTTAGTAAATCACTCCACTGTGTATTCCTCAGCCCACTGCCATAATGTTCTGTACACCCAAGGATCCACCATAGGCTGCATCATTATGTGACATACCACATCACTATCTGCTTACATTGCAGTCCCATTGCTCCTTCCTGATTTCCTCAGCACCTACTAATGGCCCTTTCCCACCTAATTCATCATGCTGCTCTTCTGTTGGCTAACACTTCTGTCATTCAGAGGTCAGTGGCATGTCATATGATTCTGATGTCCTCCTCCAGAAGGTTAGTGTGAGCCTTGGCCCCAGACTCAGGCCTTGTTTGACAAGCACATGGATAACTATCCTCTCTAGGCAGCAGGCCTAGGAAGATGAAATATCCAGCACACACCTACCCCCTGGCTTGGGGGAATATCCAAATATACAGGTCACATCCAAATATTTATACCTTCTCCCTGCTTGCCCAGAATCGCAACTAGAAGGCCCCTTTCACATGGGGTGGAGTCCGTCCAAGTGGATCTGCCTACTCAGCGGGGATCTCTCCTCTGATCACTGCTGAGCAGGCGGATGACAGGTCCTTGTCTGTTCCGCCATGCAGAGTGGACACAGATACAGCCCCGCTGTTCTCTATTGGGCAGTTGGATGGAAATGGACTGTTCATCTGATCCGCCGGATGAATGGTGAACGTATCCCCACCCGTTTTTAGCAGATTTTATCGGATCGGATGCTGGCGGGTGTCAGAGACATCCGCCACCCCATAGAGAACTATGGATGGTCCGATCAGGTCTGCCTGAAAAATGGACAGACAGACCAGATCAGTCCGTTGGGGTGAAAGGGGCCTGTAATAGTGCATGTGCTTACTATCTATACAGCACAATGTGACTGAGGTTTCTGACTAGAATATTATTTCATTGATAGCAGCAGAACGCTTTTATTTTACTTGTTCTAATATTCAAATTCATTCTTTCCTAGGTGGAATGAAGGAGATTGCCCTGCACACAAACAGACAGTACATTGGAGGCCTCATAGGTTGCATCTCTCACTTCACGCTCTCCACTGACTACCACGTGTCGCTGGTGGAAGACGCATCGGACGGAAAAAACATCAACACTTGCGGAACTAAATAGGAATGAACACTAACATGCTTGAAACCACTCGAGGAACAAAGGAAGACTTTGCACTGTAAGGACAATCTGCAATCCATGTCATTCCAAATATGCTTCAAGAACAACCACAACCAAAAAAGAATCTTCTACCAGAAGATCAAACTTGAACTATTTTCTAAAGTCTTGATTAGTGTGGGATTCAGAATATGTGACTAACAAGAGAAATGTGTGTGCCTTTCTCTCACTTCCGGCCCCGAAAATCTAAAATAGTTTTGAGAATATGGATGAGTCAGTCGAAGATTTTGATCACCCATTTGTCATTTGTAAGTAATATACTGTAAATGAGGAAATGGGTGTCATTGGGCCTAACATGATGGACCTCATCCCTCCTCTGTGGGATCAAAACAGTTCCCTCCCACCTACCTGACAGTAACCTGTGCAATATTTAGCAATGGAACACCTTGGTCATTACATCTAGTCATCTTTTTGTATGCGTTATTGTTCATCCAAAAAACATTTCTGCAGGAAATCCATGACTGTTAGGATTGTACCTTAAATCGGTGCTAGTTTTGTCATGGTTTAGAGAATACATGTCGCTCCACTGATTATTTGATGGTGACATCACCTATTACCCCCACCAGGATCCTTCACATTATCTTGTATTACAGTGACAACCTTTTAATGACTGCAGCTTACTAGAAACTGCCAAAGAGTACAATAGCAATGCAGAATCATTAGATCCTGATTTGTGACACCACCGGAGCCCTAGATCCTGCATCATTCAACCTTAAACTGAAAATGTACAAATAAATGTACAAACTCTGATCTTCTTTGGATCTACCAATAGATACGTAGCTCAAGTACCTTTCAAAGTAAATGAGTTTTTTAAGTATGCCCTTATGCTGCGTACACACGGTCGGAATTCTCGTCGGAAAAAGCTCTGATGGTTTTCCCATCAGAATTCCGACGGAATTTCGCTCAAACTGTCTTGTCTACACACGGTCACACCAAATTCCGACGGTCAATAACACCACGGCATACAACACGTTCAACTGCACTAAAAAAAGGGAAGTTTAATGCTTCTGAGAATGCGTTGAATTGTTTCAGAGCATGCGTCGGAATTTTGCGCGTCGGAATTGCATACACATGATCGGAAAATCCGATAGAAAGGTTTTCCGTCTGAAAAATTAAGAACAGGTTCTCAATCCAAAGTCCATCGGAAATTCCGACAGAAAAAGACCGACGGGCATACACACGGTCGGAAAATCCGATGAAAAGCTCCCATAGGACTGTTTCCATCGGAAATTCCGATTGCGTGTACGCGGCATAACTCTACATAGGATTAGCATGTTGTAATGTGTGTAGCTCTACTCCTGAAGGTACAAATGGTTTTATTGGGACCTGTCTAGGCATAAACAGTTCCACTGCGACTCCAAGGCACCCACTGACCCACCAGTGGAATAACTGACTTCCATCCAATTGATCTTTTACTTGAGTAGATGGTTAGGGCACAACTGGCAGACATTCGGCATGTGTGTACTGGAGCCAGTCCAACCGAAGCCGGTTGTTCAGCTGGCTTCTGTCAAAGGGGCATGACCAAAAAAAAGGTCTGCCAATCGGCTCCCAATCAGCGCTCTTTGCCAATAGCTGAGAGCGCTGACCAGAGAGTTCTGGTATGGGGGGGGGGTCGTCTCCCTGTCAGAACACAATAGCAGAGCAGGGGAGATCACTGTACTGACATTGGATAGTTAGTACAGCGGCTCCTCCTGAGCTGTCAGTTTTTCTTCGTTCAGGCTGCTGGGTTGAACGAAAAAGAACTACTAGTGTGTACTAGGCTTAAGGGCATGACTCCAGTAGTGGAATAAAAATGATATTGTCAGTCTTCACGGGAAAAAAAACGTTGAAATCAACCCATCTTCTGAACTTGAATGCCAGGCTGAAGTGTAGGTGAAGTAGCAGTAGTCTCTCTAGTTGAGACACCAGACTTCCTAAGGTCCACCCAAATTCCAGTTTTCAGGTACCTCCAGCTGAAGTTCTTCACTAGTGTTTTTTCCCAGGATTGGCTCTACACCTTCTGGGAAGAGACACCTCCAGAAGGATTCTATGAGTCTAGGCCTAAGACCAGGGCTGGCGCCAGCATAACCCTAAGGAGCTGTCTAAGACCACTTTCACACTGAGGCGCCTTTCAGGCGCTTTCACGCTAAAAACAGCGCCTAAAAAGCTCACGAAAACGTATTTCCATTAAAATCAATGAACGCTTTCACACTGGGGCAGTGTGCTGGCAGGGCTGTGAAAAACTCCCCTCCCCATTGAAATGAATGGAAAGCTCTTCAAAAGCGCCTGAAAAGCTCTTCAAAAGCGCTCAGTGTTTTTACTGTCAGTTTAGAAGCGCTTCAGTGTGAAAGTGGCCTTAGGGTGCCAGGATTGGGGAAGCGCTAAAGCCGGGGGTCCCTCAAGAAGTGCTTATGCTGGCGCTGCTCACACCTTTTTCAAGCTGAGCACTGCTTATCTCAGCATGGCACCGGCCAGCACAGTTCCGGGATATGTCAACGCTTAGAACTTCAGCTTCAGCCTCCAGCCATCTACACTAACTTTCACCGGTTCTCCCGGGCCCTCCTCCTCTCTCCCAGAAGAAGCAGACAAGACAATGGTCCTTGGTTTCCACACCCACCTCCACCTGCTTCTCTCCCTCCAGGTTCCAGCTCCCTCAATAAATAACAAATCTCTCCCACATGGGCGGTAGCAGAAGCACCAGTCCAGCAGGGAGACAATTATTGCAGAACTGGAGGCATGTGGGGAGGGGCCAGAAGACACAGACGGGGGAAAGGAGGGATCCCTCAGCCTTAGAGGTGGAAGGTATGGCAAGGTGCTTTATTCTGACTGTCTGCGCTTCATAAGGACAGGGAAGGGGATATAGGGACAGAGCAAGGGACATAAAGAGATGGGGACAGAAGGGGACATGGGGCAGTCAGAGAAGAGCATGTAGGGACAGAGCAAAGGACATGGGCACAAAACAAAAGGCACCCACAATAAAGTGCAATATATTAGATATTGAGAACTAATAATGTAGTTGTAAAAGCAGAAGTTCTTTTACCTTCATGCATTCTACTTATACTTTACTTATATTTACCTGAGCCCGATCTCGATCCAGCAGTGCGCCTGAGAGCAGCGGCTCTCTCTCTCTCCTCATTGGCTTAGACACAGCAGCGGGAACCAATGGCTCCCCCTGATGTCAATCATAGCCAGTGAGGAGGGAGTGGGGGCAGGGTTGTGCCATGCTCTGTGTGTCAATGGACATACAAAGGCAGCTTGGAAGCGAGCAAGCACAAGTGCCCTCATAGCAAAGGGCACTCTGCTCAAAAAGCAACACTGCAGGTAATGTAGCTTTCCCCCAAGGGTAGCCTTTTACCGGTCTGGTACCAACCACAGGCAAACCTGCCTATGCAAAGAATGAAGCATGCTATATAGTGCATTACCGGGACTTACAGCAGTGCTTTATTAAAGTGGTAGTAAACCGCAGAAAAAAAAAGAAAAACTCTACAAGACAATAGCATAATTGTCTTGTCTCTGTAGATTGAAAAGGTTCATTCACAATTGAGAAATTAGAGCAAAGAATGAGAGGTCCCCTAAGGTTGCTGCCCTGTCAATTTCCAGAACTTATGCTAACTGTATCACACAACAGAGCCTCACAGTTAAAGTAGAATTCGTTTTGGATGGAGTGGAGGTGGATTAGAACACCTGTAAATTTTTATTGCTGTCTGTGCCCCCGTTAGGAGATTCACCCTCTCTATTTGTCCTGTTTACCATTAGCATTGAAAATAAAAGAAAATCTCAAATTTTGGGTTGTCCCCAAAAAAGTAATTAAGGGGAAATCTTTCAATGGGGACACTAGTTCTGGTGGCCTGGGGGATCCCAAAGGATTCCCTTAATTTGCAAGAATTTCCTCTGACTTCCTGTTGTGGTTATGGGACAAGAAGTGAAGGTAAATCCCACCAATGGGGCACAGATGGCAAAAATAAACCAACAAGGGTTATAACTCTCCTTTGATCCAATGAAGAAAAAAAGTTTGCCTATAGCGCTACTTGAAGACAAATGCACCATGGGGCTTGACCAGTCACCGGCAACATCTATTTAAATCTTTAGCTCATGGGCTGTTGGAGGGTGGCAAAAACAGGCAATAGAGATGCATTTTTCTAGGCCCCCAACCACCTACCTACAATATGGCATGGTGGCTGCTTGGCATGTTGCATTTGGCAAGTGGTGCTCATTACCAAACTTGTCCATTGAGGGTCAATGGGACTGTATTGCAACTTAATGGCAAACGCTTGGCACTTGCGGTAAAGTATTAAGGTATAAGGCAATGTGAAATCTCCCTTGGACCTCCTGAATGCCCATAAAACTGCATCTAATTAAATTTCTCTGAAATAGTGATCCGTGAATTCTTTTCAGAAGGGAGGTAGAGCCTACTGCCTCAAAGCGGTTCTGCACACATTTAATTTAGTAAATCTCTTTTCCTTCCAAATCAGGCAAAGAGTACTAAATGAAATGTGTTTTTTTTTTATTTTCACTTACCTTGTAATCGCTGACTTCCTGTCCTCTGTCTCTGCGGCGGTGGGCAGGGTCTCTGCGTTGATCGTCGTCACGCCGCACTGTCTCTTGGGATCTGGTGTCATTGATCCCAGGAGACAGTGCGGCCATCTTCCGAAATCTCGCGAGATTTCGGTCACATCTTCCGAAATCTCGCGAGATGTCGGCAGATGTGCCGAAATCTCGCGAGATTTCGGAAGATGTCCGGGAACGTGAGCTACTCTTTGCCGTTACTGCGCAAGCGCGAGATAGGCGCAGTAACGGCGGTGCATGCTGGGCCATCTGAAGTGCCTGTGTGGGTTCACATGCCCACAGGCAAGATGGCCCCCAGCAGGACAAATTTTTTAAAATTATTTTAAATGACGAAAATCGGCAGCAGAGAGGCACAGAAATGGGACACGTGAGTACCTGATTTACATCTCATAATCTACTGCACTGCACTAAGGCTGCATTCACACCTTTCAGGCAGAAAATCGCGCGAATTGCGGCGTTTTTTTCGCGGCGTTTTTTAACCGCGATTTGCGGCGTTTTTTTACCGCGATTCGCGGCGTTTTTTACCACGTTTTGCCGCGAATTTTGTGCAGAGCAAAGGGTCACCAATGTAAAAAGAATAAAAACGTCCAAATCTGCCCGATTCGCGCGACAAAAAAGGGTCCGGAACTTGTTTGAGCTTCAGGCGTAGGGCTTCAGGCGTTTTGGAGTGGAGATGTGAACCATCTCCATAGAGAATAATGTATTTTTTCCCCTCTAGCTTTTGTAGCTTCAGGCTTCAAGCTACAAAACGCCCAGGTGTGAATGCAGCCTAAAGATAGGAAAACACTACAGACAGTGCAGAACCGCTTTAATGAATGATCCAAAATCTTGCATTACTCTAGAAAATTGAATTGCAATATTTATTCTGATTATTGAGATTCCCATCAACTGACACCATGGAATTTGCTAATAATTTATCAGTAGAGGGATTTATTAAAAACAAAAAAAAAAGTTCTACCTCGATGAAAGAGCGGTATATATGATTTTATTTTCTTTTAATGACCAAAGGCCCATATTCAGCCGTTATCCATTTTACCGACATCCAGACAGGGGTTTACTCATAACCTTCCCCAGATTTTGTATCATGATCTGATTCCTGGACCACTTTGTAGACCTGACTTAGACATTTTGTACATGTATATATTTTTATAGAACCAAATATAGGACACTTGACCAAATGTAATGTAGAGTTTTAGATGTAACAACTTTTTGCACAATTTCCCCAAGTGTTTGTTATGGAAATATGTTTTGTGTCCCAATGTCCGTCTCATTTCCCTTCTTCCCCCATCTTAATACTTTTGTACATTTCTCTATTCATGTTTGTTTTTCAACCAAATAAATATTAATAAGTAATATTGTATATCAGCAGTTTTTATTTCTCTTCTTCTAAAACCTGGCAAGTTTTTAGGCCCCATGCACACGAGACGCCGATGCAAACTCTGCTGAACGCATGTTTTAAAAAGAAGAAACTTGCGTTTAAAAACGCGCGTTTTGCCGCGTTTGCATCTATAAGCGTTTGTAAAGAGATCATATAGACCCTCCCCAAGCTCAGAAAGCATGTATTATTAACTATTTCTGCCATTTTGATCAGAGAGAGCAGTTGTACACTTGCATTTGCCTCACTTTCTGTGTTTTTTTTTTTTTTGGAAATGGATCCCATATTGAATATATGTCAGGAAATGCTCCTGTCGTTGCTCTTGATGAGGCAGCAACATCGTCGCAAATTGCGTGAGAGGTCCAGAGTCAGAGCTCGTCGATATTGGACCCATCCGTTGATGGCACAGCGAATGTCCGTTGGATATTTCACAAACATGATGGGGGGTTGGGGCTGACTAGACATTGGTATGCAGGTTTTTCTTTGTGAAAAAAAAGACATTGCTATGCTTTGGTCAGTCTAGGTGGAGTCACTGATTAGATTAGAAATTAGATGAAGGGTTGGGGCAAAGAAGTGGAGGCATTCCTCATTGTCTAAGCTACCTAAAAAAATAGTTTTTTATGGCATTGCATCAGTGAGTATATATGCTCTATGAACTATCTAAAGTAATTACAACATTTTAAACCAATTCTTTTTGTATTTTTTATGGTTTACCATCACATTTCTGAGTTTTTTGGTCCAAAAAATTGTGTTCCTTTAAAAAGGCTTATAAACGCATATGCGGCTAAACGCGGGTGCTGCGTTTTGCGTCTGAAACGTGGAAAAGCAAAGTGTCTGAACCCATTTTTTTGCTTCTGGAAAAACGAGGTTAAACGCAACTACATAAAAACGGGAAAAAAACAAGACTGTGTACATGGACACATAGGGTAACATTGCATGAGTTCAGGGGCAGTTGAAAAAAGTGTCCAACTGCCTCTGAACGCGCGTTTAACAGCATCTCGTGCGCATGGGGCCTTACACATATCAATGCAGTGCTGCATTCATTATTACATCATTAACTTTTAGCAGTGCATTCATTTGACTTGGCATCAGCCTCTGTATAGCCCATACAGCATAGCTCAGAGAGAGGGAGGGAGAAGCAGCACAAGGAGCCAGTCCAGAGATCTGCAATGTAATGGGAATGCTGATAGGAAGAGAGATCAGAGTGACAGATGTGTTCATGTGTGCTGCTTCTCCTTTTGCGCTCCAATCAGTGGAGCGGTAAAAAGTAAATGTGAAACTGCAGCATAGAACGATTAGGTCCCCTCTCCTGTTAGATGGGGCTGCACTGTGTGGCAGAGTGGTGTATTAGATGGACAAAAATCTCCAATAGTTAAATTTGACCTGCCAAGGGATTCTGAATTCAAATGCCTCTACTAGATAGCACAGCTAGGAGGGCAACACCACTTCCTCTGTTATGCCCCGTACACACGATCAAATTTTCCAACAAAACCGTGGATTTTTGTTCGAAGGATGTTGGCTCAAACTTGTCTTGCATACACACAATCACACAAATGTTGGCCCAAAATTCCAAAACGTGAGAACGCGGTGACGTACAAGACGTACAACAAGCCGACAAAAAGTTCAATAGCCAGTGCGGCTCCTTCTGCTTGTTTTTCCGAGCATGCATGAACTTTTGTGTGTCGGACTTGTGTACACACACAATCGGAAGTTCCGACAACAAGTTTTGTTGGCGGAAAATTTGAGAACCTGCTCTCAAACATTTGTGGGTGGAAATTCCGACAGCAAATGTTTGGTGGAGCATACACACGGTCGGACTTTCCGACAACAAGCTCACATCCAATATTTGTTGTCGGAAAATCCGATCGTGTGTACGGGGCATTAAAATTAAAGGGGTTGATTTTCTAAAGGCAAACAGACTGTTCACTTTGCAAAGGAAGATGCACTTTTCAAGGGGACTTAGTGAAGGAGGGGAAGCTCTGCTGATGTCCATAAAATTTACTTACACATGATTAAAAAGTAAAATTTCACCACATTCACCAAGTTAGGAAAAGTTCCCTTGCAAAGTGAACAGCCTGGTCACCTCAGTGTATCTCAAAACTTGTTTTTGTTTTGAACGCTGTGGTGAGGGGTTAGATATCCATCAGGTTTTTATTGTGGTCTGGGGAGAATTAGGGAGAATTAGCATCTCCATTATAGTCCTGGTGACCATTCTCCAAAATGTTAAGTTGCCACCAGAACAGGTATAGGAGGAGACGTCTTACAATGTAGATAATTGTTCAGTTGAAACTAAGGGGCTTTGCCTCACTTGGAAAAGATTTCCTCATATCTTCTGTTGTGTGTCTCTTTCAGAAAGTACAGGAAGGGAGATCTTTAAAATGGGTTTCTTTTTGCCATCTTATTTGGGTTTTCAAAAAGAAAAAAGTCCTGGCTTTAGGTACACATTTTAAGATTAAAGTGCTGTCACATCTCTGTCCACTGCCACAGTGTGTGTAAACCGAACAGTAAACCATTCTCATTTGCTACCATTTGCTCTGTTAAATAAAGTTTTTGTTGCATTTGATCATTTAAAAAAAAATAAAACTGCTGACTGTGCCAAACATTTGGTAAGTTCCTCTTCTTTAAGGCTGGATTCACACCTATGAATTTTTAGTGCTTTTTGCATTTTTTTACTACAGTCCATTTACAATGGTTTCCTATGGAACACGTTCTGTAGTGCAAATCTGCATAATGCAAAAAGCACTAGAAATGCATAGGTATGAATCCAGCCTTAAAGAAGGTATGCTTATTGATACAACTCAACAGGCTAACTATAAAAGCACACTATAGAGACTAATGCCGCGTACACAAGGTCAGAATTCTCGTCGGAAAAAGCTCTGATGGTTTTCCCGTCGGAATTAGACGGAATTTCGCTCAAACTGTCTTGCCTACACACAATCACACCAAATTCCGACGGTCAATAACACCACAGCATACAACACGTTCGACTGCACTATAAAATGGAAGTTTAATGCTTCTAAGCATGCGTTGAATTGTTTCCGAGCATGCATAGGAATTTTGCGTGTCGGAATTGCATGCACACGATTGGAAGACCCAATAGAAAGGTTTTCCGTCGGAAAAATTAAGAACAGGTTCTCAATCCAAAGTCTGTCGGAAATTCAGACAGAAAAAGACCGACAGGCATACACACTGTCGGAAAATCCGATGAAAAGCTCCCATCGGACTGTTTCCATCGGAAATTCTGACCATGTGTACGCGGCATAAGAACTTGTAAATGAAGGAATTTTTTCAGGATAAAACTTCTTTCATCTCCAATATACTGTATAAAAAATGGAAGTTCAAATGCAGCTTAAAAATTAGGTCAGAAGTCTTTTAAACAGATCTGAAATGAAAGCTAAATTGCTCCAAAAAGTTTGCTGCTTATCCCCGTCTCCACAAGCACCAACTGTTGCCACAGTCAGAACTTCAAATTTGATCCTTAAAGTTAGAAAAATTGGCCAACAACTATGTAGCATGACAATTTAAATGCGTTGATAGTCACTATAATGGGCAAACGTATGTGGACCCCCTCTACCTTATTGGGCTTAGGCGTTTCCGGTCAAGGGTGCTGTTAACCACCTATCTACAGGGTAAAAAAATTCTCACGCACACGTTAAAATCTACATTATAAAAAGATGGAGTTTTGTTGAGTAAACAAACACCCAACAAGTCAAGCCTTAAAATTATATGTGTCTGTGAAATTACTAAAAACCATATTAACAAAAATTCTATAGGCAATATTCAGAAGTTACCAGTTTAGAATTAACCATGAACTAAGGCGCAGCACAATTAATGTTTACATACGCACCCTGCAATGTGTATTTGCATTGCTTTCCAACCTCATGGTGACAGTTTGGGGAAGGCACTTTTCTTTTCCATTATGACTGTGGCTTGTGTAAAACTCCATAAAGACATGGTTTAAGGAGTTTAGTGTGGAGGAACTCAACTGGCCTGCACAGAACCGTGACCTCCATCCTACTGAACACCTCCTCTAGGATAATTTGCAGTGCCAATTGTGATAGTCTTCTCATTAAAGTGGTTGTATACCCTCGAATACAACTTGCACCTACAGGTAAAGCCTAGATTAAGGCTTACCTGTAGGTACAAGAAATATCTTGTAAACCTACACGGTTTAGGAGATATTTGCCAAAAAGTTTTACAATGCTGTCAACGGCGCATGTGCGCCATAGACAACGATGCATTCACAGGGTTAATCCCCATTCACAAATCCGGCTTGCCGAATTTGAAGTCTCCCGCCCGCATGCGCGGAGCGACGTCTTCGCTGCTCTGGCCAATCACAGCGCCGCATCGACGCTGTGATTGGCCGGAGCGGCGATACCCGGAAGTAACATTCCGGGTATCTGTGGAGAGATGGCTGCGGCTAGAGGGGGAGACGAGGACAGCATCGGGGGCCCCCGATCTAAGGTAAGTGATGCATAATGAGCTAGTATGCTAGTCATAATAGCTCATTATGGCTTTGTCTTGCAGGTGGTTTTTAAAAAAAAAAAAAAAACGGGTTTACTACCACTTTAAATCGGAGTTCCACCCATTTTATGTACTTGCTCTCTATGGTATCCCCTCTGAGCATCCTTTTCCCAATGCAAATTTTAATTAATTTTAAATGGAAATACCTTTTATATTCTTCTTTCTCCTGCACTTAGGTCAGTGTCCGCCTAGGCGATTACGTCACCAGGAGATTCGCGAGGACTCCTGGGATGGCGGCGTCATGTATCCCAGGAGTCCTTGCGAATCGCCTAGTGATGAAATCTTGCATTATTTCCAGACCGTTGCTACGGTAACGTGTCAGGAGGATGGAGCGCTGCGCAGTGACATTAGTGCACAGGCACGACATTGGGAGGTGCATGCTAGGTATCCAGACTCAGAAATAGATACCAGAGGGCTTCAGATGGACATGGCCCCTGCCAGCTTCTGAGATCAAGGTAGTCTTTAGTTTAACACTGAAGAAATGGCTGCATTTGAAGATCCATCAAATTTTTTATTTAATGTACGAACATCCCAAGTGTTACAGACAGTTCAAATGGTAGACGCGTTTCACACACTAACAGGTGCGCTTATTCATTACTAGTATTAGTCTTTATTTTAAACTGAAATTAACCGCAATGCACTATAGGCACTAGCTAAATGCGCCAGATAAAGTTGAACAAATCACAGCGGCGTTTAAAAAAAAAAATTTGACTTGGACTGGAACTCCGCTTTAAAACATGACTACCTGCCATCACAAATGCTCTTTTGGCTGAATGGGCACCAGTACCAGAGATGCTCCAGAACTTTGTAGGAAGCCTTCCCAGAAGAGAAGAGGCTGAATATGAATGCCCATGGATTTGGAAAGGGATGGAATGTCCAATAAGCTTATACAGATGTCACAAACTTTGACAACATAGTGGGCTCTCCAACTTGTTGTTTTAAGAATAAATTCTCTGACTTTAACAAAAAAAAAAAAAACACAAAGGGACTGGAAGAAGATAAAAAAATACATAAAAACATGCCAGCAAACCAGATTGCATTGAAGTGTACACACTATATTTCCTTTTATTTGTTTTAGTTATTTTCAAAGAATATTTCAACAAATATTTACAGTGCATTTTTTCCGATCACAGCAGGCGAGCAGAAAATAATTCAGTAGAAAAAAACATAACACTATCATAACATAACACTAAATTATGACCAGACTGTGATTCTCTTTCATACATTGCAAAAAAATAATTTTCTTAGATCTATAAAAAAATAAAATTTTTAATACCTGAATGATTTTAACAAAACAAAATATTGCGAGAACTAATAAAAATCTGCATATATAAACTCATTTACAGCAACATTTCCTCCTAAGAGGGCAGGCACAATTTTTTTTCATGCTTTTTAGCCATGCACAATTGCATATATTTTTAGGACCATCTTGAGCTTTGGGAATCATGGCAGCCTGGACTATGCGCTGCTTGTAGGGCCTCTAGACATTATCCTCAAGGCCATGGACAGTGCAATGACAGTATCCAGACACAACAAATACCAATAAAAAGGTAAATAAATGGGCAGTTACCCAATGCAAACCAATCAAGTTTCAGCTTACTGGGGTTTTACCAGTGAAAAAGATAAAACCTGCTGTGGGTCTTTTTGCTGTTTAATATTGACAAACACAACTGGCTGGAAATGTCTTGCAACAACTGGAAGGTCAAACTGAGATTAACATTTTTTGTTAGTTTTGGATAGAGAAGTGAAGGGTTAAAACCGGTCAGTTTATCTTTTGTCATTCCATTGGGACTTTCTGTCTCAGAGACCCAACAGGTAGGGGGGGGGGGGGGGGGAATCTGAAATGTAAAATTATGGAATACCCATCAATTTCTATCCAGGTGACAATGGTCATCAGGACAAATAGACTGCACCCCAGGACAAGCAGGGACCTGACACAGGTTCTTACCCTTCCCCACTCCATCCTAAAAAGAAAATAGAAAAATATTGGCTTTACCTGGTAACAAAGTCCAGGCAAGGTGGCAGCTTGGAGGAGCCTGAGCAAATCTCTCCCGTACGTCGCATTTGGAGAGTGATCTGCACATGGACCCATGAAGTTGCCTCAATCTGTCCAATTTTTAATGCTAAAAAGTTGATCAGAGTTGAAACAGCTGTGGTGCCAACAGACTTGTAGCAGACCAGAATCAGATTTAGAGCAAAGAGTGGGCTAAGCATCATGGTCATATTTTGCTCAACCCAACCATGCTCCTGGCTTAGAAAAAAACAGCTATAACCAAGCATTAAAACGGAAGTGCAAGTGATAATGCATCCATTATCTTTCACAGAATCACCACTCTAACTAAACTACAGCTAGCACAATGAACTCTGAGACTGATCTATGAATAACAAGTACACCATCTTCTTATAAACTCAGGTCAGAAGGTTCGAATCTCGGCCAGTTCAGCAGGAACCAGCAAAGGTTCAAAACCATGTATGGACAGGCTGAATGTATCAAGTTGATCGATCAACTTGGGTACAACCAGCCTTCTAGATTTTGCAATCATCACCGTCTTCTCCCCGACAGGGACGGCTTCAGCCTGCCCATACATGAATCAATAATCGTCCGGTCTCTTGTGAACCGGACGGATTTTGGTCCATGTATGGCTGGCTTAGGAGAAGCTCTAGGAAACCCTGACAACAGCCATACCTAATGGGAAATTTAATTCTATTCAGCTTATAATGTTCCCTTGAGGATGACTGGCCTGGATCATCTGCTGCTACCTGGATACGATAGGAAGGATCGGATGACAGTTACAGTATCTCACATTTTCTGTGAAAGGAATATACAGTGTTGTAATGTATTATGTGTTATGTTCAGGAACAGAAAACACAATTTAAATATAAAACGTAGCATAAAAAATATTCTACATTTATCCCTTGCAGTCAGCTGGGGAGCATGTGACTCTAGTACTCCAGGGTGTCTGGATTACTGTCTGTACAGACCTGAATAGTAGGTGTTGGGAGTTATCTGAATGACTCAAAGGAGGAACAGGCCTTCCTCCCCCTCTCCTAATCAACACTGTACCCTCTAGAGCTTTAGTTTGCAGAAGCAACAAATGAAGAGGCTGGACCCCTTACACTCCAAGTCCAGCATGCAGTGAACATTCTGAAATAAGATCTATAAGGAGAGCATATGGAAGTTGGCATTGCTGACCTCACCTTTTGGAAATGCTTGTCTCCTGGTTGTCACATTGACCCAGTTGTTTTATCAATGACCCAAAAGTGGTATACAGTTGAGGACTTTCTGAATCTGCATACCTGTTCCAAGTCAGTGATTTAGAATGCACTGATGCTAATTGGTCAGCACCACACCTAGGCAATTAGCATTTTAAGATTCAGATCAGCTACCCTATATCTCACATAATAAGTTAACGTGATGCATTGAAGCACCATATGCTAAATGTTTAGTTGTAAATGAAGGATTTTAATTATATATATTACATTTTCATTTAAAAATGATCCAAAGACCACTACAGATTCCCTTTAAGGCAAATGACCTACAGACCATAATGCAAAATTTCCCACAAATCTACATTCATCGCATCTCCAATCATCCCATTTATACACACAACCATATACAAACCTTTTACTCCATACCGAGGAGGAGGACCTATCTACATTCACATTTCCAAAGGGTAATCAGAGAAAGGCTACAGGGGTTTTGGTGCCAAACACAGGAAAAGGATTTGGGGGTTCATCATTATACTAAATAGTGCACAGGAAGGTAGGGAGCTCTATTCTACATCACATTCACAGTGGTCTAATCATAAAAAAATAAAGAGAACAGTAGGGGTGGAGGCCAGGCTTTCAATGCTTTAATCTGGTAGTGTGCAGGTTTCTTGATGCATAGCATAGTCTTTGCTGTTGTCTTCCTGGCAGTAGGATGGAGACTCGACATATGCCAGCAAGCAGGTACTATTGAGGACAGCTCCAGGCAGCTTGTAAGCTTCAGTAGTCACTAATGAGGACAGCCCTGGCCAGCTTGTACTCTGCAATAGTCACTACTGATGAAAGCCCCAACCAGCTTGTATTGTGCAGTAGTTACCATTGAGGACAGACCTGGCCAGTTTGTACTTTACAGTAGTCCCTACTAAGAACAGCCATGGACAGCTTGTATTGTTCAGTAGTCACTACTGAGGACAGCCCTTGCCAATTTGTGATTTACAGGAGTTACCACTGAGCACAGCCCTGGCCAGCTTGTACTGTGCATTAGGCACTGTTGAGGACTTTCCTGACCAGCTTGAAATTTGGTTTAGTCACTATTGTGGACATTCCTGTCCAGCCTGTACTGTGCAGTAGTTACTACTGAGGACAATCCTGGTCAGCTTGCACTGTGCAGCACACTTTTGAGGACAGCTCTGGATGGTTTGCACCATGCAGCCATCACTACGGATGAGCCCTGTTCAGCTTTTACTGTGCAATAGTAATTTTTGAGGATAGCCCTGGCCAGCTTACACTGTGCAGTAATCACTACTAAGGGCAACCCTGGCCAGATTGTACTGGGCATTAGTCACTATTGAAGACAGCCCTGGCCAGCTTGTACTGTGCAGAAGTCACTATTGAGGACAACCCTGGTCAGCTTGCACTGTGGAGAAGTCACTATTGAGGACAACCCTGGTCAGCTTGTACTGTGCAGTAGTCACTACTGAGGACAACCCTGGCCAGCTTGCACTGTGGAGAAGTCACTATTGAGGACAACCCTGGTCAGCTTGCACTGTGGAGAAGTCACTATTGAGGACAACCCTGGTCAGCTTGCACTGTGGAGAAGTCACTACTGAGGACAACCCTGGCCAGCTTGCACTGTGGAGAAGTCACTATTGAGGACAACCCTGGTCAGATTGCACTGTGGAGAAGTCACTATTGAGGACAACCCTGGTCAGCTTGCACTGTGGAGAAGTCACTACTGAGGACAACCCTGGCCAGCTTGCACTGTGCAGAAGTCACTACAGAGGACAACACTGGCCAGCTTGTACTGTGCAGAAGTCACTACTGAGGACAACCCTGGCCAGCTTGTACTGTGCAGTAGTCACAACTGAGGACAACCCTATACAGCATTGTACTGTACAGTAATGATGAATGAGGAAGTGCTTGGCTGGGTTGAACAGAGCAGTACAAGCCAGCCTGGGCTGTCCTCTGCAGTGCCTGTGCTTCTCTTCAAGTGATGCAAAAGGTCCTTTCTTTTGAATAAAGCCAGCAAAAAATTATGGTAAATTGCTGGCTTTACACAGCAGCCCGAAGGAACCCATTCCCTGCCAGATTAATAAAGCATCACTTGATGAAAAAAAGAAAAAAAATGAATGTACTATTGAAATCTGTGTCTCCTTTCCTCGACTTGTCAGCACTTGTCTAGATGGTGGCACTGATGAGAGAAATGGTGATGGTATCCCGGCAAGGTAAAAAATGAAAAACAGCAGCACATTTTCCATAAAGAATAATAAACCAATAACTCTCTCACAGTGGTCCGTTAATCTCAACTGGTTCCTCTTATTTGGCTTTCCTGCATATGGACACTCATCATCTCAGTCACGCCAACCACGATGTGTTCAAATGGAATATATAGTGTTTTCATTTTCATTTTTAGGTTAACATGTAACAAAAAATTAGCACTAATATAAAAAAATAAAATAAAAAATTGATATGCGTTTAAAAATATTCAAGAAAAAATTTAGAACAAGCTTTTAAAAATATGAAAAACTATGCCATTGCACCTCAAAATAAGTGCTTATTGAATGCACATACGCTTTCTGCTTAAAAGGGCGATGGGAAATAGGACCCGTTTCATTCACCTTTTATTGGGTTATTGATTTTTGGTGGCTTTTATTGGATGACAATAGAGGCTCTGTGCCTAGTGCAAACCATTGCCAAGAATAAGTCATCTACTAGGCAAATGTTAAATGTGTTACAACATTATACAATGGCCCAGTGGTTGGCGCACGATCGGACATGGCACCGTCATCAAAGGTGGAAGAAGTGAAGTACATTGTGGGGTTACTTCTCTTTGGGACTTTTACCTTTTTTATGTATTTGTTTTGTTTTTTTACTTTTAGTTGCAGTTCCATGGTGCATAGGTGCTTGAGTTCATTACAGCTAATAACAAATTATTTTTCTCTGGTAAGACTTCACTAGAGTTCATTCAGACTGGTTGCTATTGGGTACTGCGCTTATTCAAACCAAGGACCGTAAATGCTTAAGACTGACTTTAATAGGCATGCATCCTTTCTTACAATGCTAAAAATGTAAGAATGCAGCTAAAACAAAATTTAAGTAGTGTTAAAAAAAAAAGGAACAACAACAAAAAAAAAAAAAAATCATAAATTCATAAACCTCCTGAGAAAAAACAGGAAGACCCAATATATTTTCACAGAAAAATATGTGGAAGAATTAAAACCAAACATTCAAAACTGTGTTAGGCAATATAAAAATAAAAACACATGTTTTAGGACAAACTGCTACACAACAAATTCATTTTACAAAGACTAGCAAGCTTGAAGACCTGAATACAATGTTTAACCCCTTCCAGTTGCAAGAAAGGAAGTTAAACTGGTTCATTCAATAGGGCAGTGCAAAGAGCAACAGTGATGTGGTTGCGTACCACCTGGTTTGCAGGTAGTCATTGTGGGGTACATTTAATAAAGCTGGAGAATGCAAAATCAGGCTCATTTCTGCATAGAAACCAATCGGCTTCCAGGTTTTATTGCCAAAGCTTAAGCCTGGGTTCACACATGTGCGGTGCGAATTGAAGCTCAGGTTTCCCTGCTAAGAGAATACTCAGTTGTTCAGCGTTTCATGTCCGTTTTTGCTCAGTATCAGCTCAGGATTGCATCAGTATTTTATCCTGTTCACACATCTGCGAATCAGATGTGTGACCATAGAAGATAATGGGCCTGAATTGGCACATGAGCCGGACCGCACTGCCTAGAAAACGCACACATTTTTTGTGCAATGCGGAGTGGGAATGCACCGCAGATGTGTGAACCAGCCTCATTAATATTAATGTATTTTGAAATGTCCTGCGAATTGGATGCGGTGTAAGCCGCATCTAATTCGCATAGGTGTGAACGGGGGCTCAAGTGTTACTAAACCCACAACAGTAAAATCAGTCTGTACATACAGTAAACAATGCTTGTTATACTCACTGTGGAACCTAAGGAGTGTAAAAAGGCTGTTTGATCTTGTATGTACAGATCCTCCTCTTCCACTGACTCTAGAACATGTCTGGATAACACAGAGTTTTTGGAGTTAGGCTGCACATGCTCAGTTTGGTGTGTATTGCTAGAGTGTTTTTTTTTTTTTTCTTGGGGAGAGTGCACGTGATCAGCACAGGGCCAATCAGCACTGTCCAGACAAAGGGTCAGGGGTCCTGTATGCTGCCTCATAGGACAGCTCAGTGCAGTATGAAGACTTCTACAAGATTTACCAGGAACTGATAGAAGTCACAAGGCTGCTATCAGTGGCAAACAACCCCCCACACCAGGTTTGCACCCAGCCCCTCCACTGTGATGGTCCTCCCGCACTCAGCCCCTCCATAGTGATGGTCCCCCGCACTCAGTCCCTCCACGGCTTCCGTGCCTTCTCCTCCCAGCCAACCGGATCCGCCTCCTGTCCCAATTTCCCGGGAGGGGAATCCGGAAGACAGTAATGAATATTGATTCACTAGTGTCACAAGTGGATGGGTTCAGTGCGCAGTGCTCTGCGCCCCAAGCCCAGCCTTTTTCAAGCCAATTAAAGCCTCAGGCTCTAATCATGTGGCTTGGAAAAAAAAAACTCATAGCAAGCTACGAGTCCGGTGCCCTGCATGCAAACTAGGAGAGCAGTGCTCCTGCACCCCTAATGGACCAGCCTTTAATTGCACAAGGTGAGGTAAGAAGCCGATTGGTTTCTATGCAGAAGTGAGCTTGATTTTGCACTCTCCAGCTTTGTCTTCTTGGTATTTTGTCCCCATCACTATTTGTGAACTGCATCTTTCTCTGCATTAAAGATTCAATTCTAATAATCTATGTATTATCTTCTCAATCTTAAAGTCATATCTATTGGCAAGCAACAGCAAATTCACATCCTAAGTTACAAAGATCTCCAATACGCTAAATAACCATCTTAAAAAACCCTTTCATGAACAGTTTTACCTGCTAAAGGATTTGTAATACTTTTCAACCAGTCTTGAAATTCAAACACCTCTGCCACAATGAAGGTTCACACAATTTTACTAATGCCTAGCTCTGCTTAGCAGTTTCCCATTACTACAGTAGATGATCTTTGGCAAATGATTCAGGAGCAGTGCAAACATACTCATTGCCCAATGAGTAGACTGAATTCTATGGTGGGTAAAATAGTTTTTACAGTATTTATTTCAGTTGTGTTTAGTCATTTGGCTCTTGTGTTAACCAAGTTCCGCTCTTGTTAAAACCAAGTGGAATGTAGACTAGCCATACTCAACCTGGGTTCCATGGAACTCTAGAACTCTTCTAAAAGTTGCTAGAGGTTCCTTGAGCTGTGGCTAATTTACCTCCCATTTGGTGGTGCCGGTATAGTTCCGGGACCAAAGCCACTAAGCAGAGCCAGCAGCAGGACACTAATGATCTTTTTAGCTATCTGGAAGGGTGGCATTCTGACCATCACTGTAAGGCCCCTTTCACACGGACGCAGTCAGTTTAGGCACGTCAAAAACGTATCAGTTCTTATCCGTTGTCTCATCCGTTTTCATCCGTCATCCGTTCCGTTAATGTCCGTTTTCATCCGTTTTTTGTCCGCTTACATCCGTAAATGCACACGTTTACGTACGGTTTTTCATCCGTTTTTTCATCCGTTTTGTTCCGTTTATATGTGTGCCTGTGCCTTTAAGAGGTTGAGTTCACAGATAAACACAAAACGGATCTTAACGGATCTTAACGGATCGGACGTTGACGGACGATGTCCGTCAACGTCAGTTAATATCCGTTTTGACGGATCTGAACGTAGCCTTGTACGTTTAAAAAAAACGGATAAAAACGGAAGCGGAGGTTAACTGATGGTGACGGATGTTCATCCGTCTGCCCATAGGAATGCATTGTCGCCCGTCGACGGATGGAAGAAAAACGGATAGACGGTCCGTCCGTGTGAAAGGGGCCTAAGAGAAGCATCTTACACTACCAAATGTAAGCGGCATGCTTCCAACTGACCCCCGATGAATTCATTTTAGTAGTCACTCCTCTTCACCTGAAAATTAAAGGGTGAGAAAGGCTGATGTAAAACTGTGTGGTTCTCTAATAGGAGTATTTTTTTTTTTTTTTAAATGGGTTGGGGTTTTTACTCCTCAGCATCGTTTTCCTTTGCAGTAATTTTAAAATGGTGGTATTTATGGATGTGCCGTAACCTACAGCAATCACCAAGAATGAACACTGAACTGGTTACAAGGCCTTAGTGCACATTCCATATCACCGCAGATCTTGGCTTTATTGAACAAGCCAGAAATGGATTTGATGAGCACTGTGGAAAAGCTAAAAGGCAGGCAATAGATTATGCAATTTTCATTCCTGCAACCATGAGTTGTGGGAAAGAAAATATTACTCAATTCCCCCATCAACACGGCTTAAGAAACAGCAAAACCAAGAGAAGTTTAAATGAATTTGGCATTCATAAATGACTGCAGAGAATGCCTTCGGGGTGTTGTAAAACAATTCCAAGAACCCCAAGCACATTCTGATTACATTTTTAGATCAGAGCTGTTGATCAGGTCAACAAAGGAAACTGACAGTTGGGTTGGTCAAAGTAAATGTCTATACAAAAGGTGCCTCAAAAAAACCTCTCTTGCTTTCAAGAAAATCAGGGTTTTCTGCTGTACAGCCAAGCAGGGAGAAGCAGTAATTGCAGTCCTTCTCACATGAACTACTGCACTGGAGGGAAGGAATAAACATGTAAAGCTAAATTCCAGGCAGATATAAAAGTGTATTGGTATCAGCCACTTATCAACACTTTATACAGCAGAGATGGAAAAAAAAAAAACAAGGTGCCAATCAGTTTCCTGCTCTGCAAGCACCATGCTGATAGTAGGTAAAAGCAGAGTGACAGAGAGATGAGCTCATCAGTGTGCTTTTTCTCCTTTTACTAACCAGTCACAGGCTGGGGGAGGGACAAAACCTGCAAGTGTTAATTAAAGTGGATGTAAACCCAATGTCATCCTTTCTAAACTACTGCCATAGGGGTTATCTAGAAGGATATACAAGCTTCCTGCATGTATCTTTACCTGTCAAATGTCTCCCCTCTCTCTGTTATGAGACCCGAAAAACTGCAGATTCTGTGGGTGGGTCTGTTGTCTGGAGCTCGGTGGGTGGAGTCGTGATGTCAGTAGACTCCCCGCCCACCTCTACACTCCCCTTATCAATATGCATTTTCTCCTGTGTATTTCTTACACTGAACTTCTGCTTTGATCTCTAACATCCAGTGAAAAGACAGGAAAGTAACCACATGACTTCAGCATTCCCAATTATGCTGAGGTGTGGAAGATCCAATCCTGGCAGAGCAGCAGAAGAAGGGAGTGGGAGGGAATTAAAAAATAATGCATGTCTCTTAGGCTAGTGCACGAGATATGTAAATCACCTGTCACTCACAGCAAGGGGGAGGATATGACAAAGATTTTCTCTGTTTGTCAAGATTTATCTCAGTGAACAATAAACAAGGATGGCTCAGAGCTGGATTAACTCTTTGTGGCAAGACTGGGCTCAAATGATAGGAAATCTTATACTCTACATTACGATATCAAAAAAAAAAAAAAAAAAATCAGGTTTACATCCACTTTAAAGTGTTTGTTACCCCGAACACTTGATATTCCTGATATCCTGCCTGTTGTACCATGTACTTGTATGGGAAAGTATCCTGTTCTCTTTGTATGGTATCCTTTATGTGAAATCCCTGGTGTTCCTGCCAGTCCCCTTGCCGACCACATTAAGAAGGAGAGGACAGTGTGGTCAGTTCTCTAGCTATGCTGGGAACTCAGTGTGCTCTCAGACTTGTCCTGACCACGCCCCCGCTGCACCGCTATTCACTGGCAAGCTCAGTGTACTGCTGCCTCTGAGAACAGAGGGAATGTTATAATTTAAAAAAAAAAAGGGGGAAAAAAAACATGTGTTTTTTTATATCTATACAATCATATTTTGCCTTTCATTTCTATTCTAACGGAATGGGTTGTTTTACAAGGTGAGGGTTTACAATCACTTTAACTGCAGCAAAGAAAAATCAGATCTCCTCACCCTCCAGACAAGGCTGTGCAGTGCTGTGTGGCAGAGCTGTGTAAAATTTGGGACTGGATGAAAATAAATACAAATCCAGATACAAACTGGCAGGTAAAACCGCAAACCCTTATAAGTATAACATCAGTGCAATTAGCCATTTGCCCAGTGTTCATCTTTCAAATGTCATTCTAACATCTAACGTGGAAATCAAATGTTCTACTTTATTTTACATTCACAAATTCTGCTAAGTGTTCTATCAGAACAGCAGGTCACAGGGAAAACCACACGCATCATAGTTAGTCCTCATGCACACGGGCATAAAAAAACGCTGCATTTTTTTTTCCATGCCTCTAAATGCAGTTCGATGTTAGGCCTTGCACATCAGGTGTTTAGATTGGTATATTAAGAGCAGCATTTAGCGGCATAAAAAAAAAAAACAAACACACACACACACCAAAGCTGTGTTCAGAGAGACACCTATGAACATAATCTGTGCATGTATGTGTGTTCAAACATGTACGTATGAGCGTAAATGTGTTCCAACGGCCAGAATAAGTTAGTCTAATGCATTTACGCTCACCACCATGCCGGCATAAACATGCATACATACGCAACATTGGAAAGATTTTTTTCTGCCAAGTTCTGGCAGAATTAAAAAAAAGCATATATGGGAGCATATAACCCGTGTGCCTTAGGGTTCTCAGAGGCAGTGGCGGCACATAGTGCAGGGCTAAGGGTCCTATCCAGGTGCCCCGCCCCTAATCTACAAGCAGGGAGCCGGACTCACGGATTACAGTGGGTTTTGTTTTTTTAAGCACGTGATTAGAGCCTGAGACTCAAATTGGCTTCAAAAAAGGGTGGGCCCTGGGCCCACCCAAAACAGGGCGGACAGCTCCGATTGGCCAGGGGAGTCTTAGTCTAAATGGGGATTGGGGGGTGTAAGATTGCCACTCCGACCCCCTAAAAAGGCAAATTACAGAGTGACAAATATACGACGCTCCGCCACGCTGAACTGAGATCTGGCCATTTGCTATAGGTTACTGTTACTCACACTATCATCTCTCTCTCTCTCTCTCTGCCGCCTTATTAAAAAAGCCTGTTGAATTTGAAATACATTTTTTTTTTTAAAATCATTGAGACAAAACATTTACCAAATCAAAAATTACCATAGCATTTCTGTATAGAGCCAGTAAACCTTATTTACAATGTTGAATATACAAAAGATGAAAAAAAAAATTCAAGAGCTAAACATATTTACAGATAACCTGAAAATTTTCAGGAGCTTATCGGAGCTGGGGATAGAAGGTAGAATAGATTGGGTGTTTTTTTTTGTACACACAGTGGACTTCCTATTAATCTTACTTAGCTGAAGCCCCTTTTAATTACACAGAATATTTTGAAATGTATTGTATACCTTATAACTTATCTATGAAGGGTATTAACAGTGTATTTATAAAAAAACAAACTTTTACTGTTATACTGGCCCTTTAAAAAGGTACATTGTAACAATTGCTATTTTTTTTTTTTTTTACTCCATTCATATTTATCTTGAGCCAGGAGTGCAAGAACGCTATATGGACGCTACGTGGAAATACTATTTACTATTTACACAAGTCTGCCTGCTACAGTGCAAATTCATGCAGTAAAATGACCTGTTATTTTATATTTTATATACACTTAGAGCTATGTATTAACCATCAAACATGCATCATAATGTGCATATTTAATGGGGCAGGATTAGTGTTTGCAAAACCAGATGAAGACATTATCATTCACCCAACAACTTGTATAATAGCGTTTTCTCAATTGACTTTGATGTTGCGCCATGGCTATAACTAGCAAAAATGAAAAGTCCAGTGAAGCCTGTATGCTGAAGAATGGTTTGGGTAGAAGATTGCAGAAGTGCAGTCTTCACCTTCAGCTTTTGTTATAGCTCTCCCATTCACTGTGGTCTTATCAAGCCCATCTCTCAAGATACTATTCCTTAGGAGACCATGCAGGAGAAACCATGGAAGTAGTATAGCAAAAAGGTCTCACTAAAGGATCTTCACAATGAAACAAACCGTATGACCAAAAATGTGTGGACCCTTGACCATTATACCTATATGAGCTTGTTGAACATCCAATTCCAAAACCAATTATTAATTATAACAGTTTTCAATAGGGTTGATTTCAGTGGTGTTGGCTATTTGAGTTCTTCCACACCAAACCAGGTCTTCATGGATCTGGTTTTGTGCTCTAGAACACAGAAATTTGTAAGGGTCTCTACATACTTTTGGTTATATAGTGTACAAGGACATTTTAAGACATACCCGGGCATAAAAAGCAAAGATAAAAGCTAGTGGGTCCACCACTGAAAATAAAAAGGACATTTTCCATCTCCAAAGAAAAAGTAAGAATACAAAAAGGTTTTTAAAATGATGTCCAAACTATGCCCTGCAAGGATTCATTCGGGTTTGCTCAGTTAGTGTCCTTTTAAGTCTATCGCTAGTTATCACCATAAAATAATGGACGGTCTTCTATAAAATAAGGGGTCATTTTTGGTGCGTGTTCCATTTCTGAAAAGCATTTTGGTGGGTTCATGGTAAAATCCCTTCTTGTCCCTTTTATTAAAATGGTTCTGGGGACATCAAGGAACCAAAGGAAAGAATTCAACCATTGGTTCTTTAAAACCTTCAAAGATCAGAGGACGCAAGAGTTTCCCCTTTAAGTGAAGCAGCAAACCATCAGCTTGGGAGCCCTAACCATCAACTAATATTCTCAGTCATATAAGCCACCTTTCACTCTGACATCCAAAACTCTTCTCTTCAATGTCTTGCCTACTAAAACCTTTAAAACCATTACTTTAAATTACATTTAATCCATTACTGTGATAAAATTCTTAAATACTGTTTGTTCAAGTCTCAACCAAACTGGTTTCCTCACAAAACACTATTTGCTTTGTAGTATTGCATTTTTGAAGATTTAAATGGACCATATACACATAAGCTAAGTAAATCCCTTAAATATCCCCAATAAAAATTCCCCAACCCTGCCATTTGAGATACCATTGCATTTATAGGCATAATACCAGTAAATTCACATTTTCTTTAAAATGCCATCTTTCCAGCTATTGTCTACAATGAAGAAGTTTTTTTGGATTGTGCGAGATGCATCTGGTTTTTAGCAAACTTTACGTAGAACAAAACCTCTCTCGCCTCTTACACTAGGATACCAGCAATGTTGTATTTCAGTATATTTAAGAGACGTCAAATTTAAGTTATGCCAATTTTCCATCTGCTTCAAGATGAAAGTTAGGTGCTCAGAAACATCCAACTCCCACGTCAACAGATACCATCAATAAGATACCTGGTATCTTTCCCGCAATCCACCTTTCATTGCAATGTCTGTAACATACACTCAACAGGCTGGGAGGCCTTCTCCTGAACAACTGGATGGATTGAGGTCACACTAGGTGATTCACAGCAGATAAGCTCTTCATTATTTGTTCAATCATCCTGTTTGTTCTGAAAGAGAGAAGATATTGACCATCCAATATGAGTTGGTTTGAGGGAATCTTTGTTGTCCACTGGGGGGATTAAGAAATGTCTGGAGTTAACAGAGCAAGGGCTTCCAAAAGAAGCATTTTCACTTCCCATGGATGTAGGTGAACCTGGTGAATCTGCAGCCCAGGTATTAGGATGTCCCTGAGGTCTATAACCTGCAGACTCCACTAGGGTATCTTCTGCAGGTGTCTGGTTGTCCATGGTCACAGAGCTTATAGGTAGCTGCATTTGTGGCTTGTAACCACTGCTATCCAAAAAGTCACTTTCCAGGTCTTCTTCTGAGTTTGCCTGCGGTTGGTACATCGACTGAACATCTATATACACCACCTGGGAAGGAGTGGCTGACTCATCTAGCACTGGATTAGATGTATCTCCATGAACAGTGGGTTGACAATAAGAAACAACAATGTGGTCATCATCGGGAGCCTCTGAACCATCTTCTGGAAGCTGATCGCTTTCGGACATTGGAGAATTGAGTTCTGTGTCCAGGATTTTTGGAACGGTATAAAAGGACTCGACCACCTCAACACTGTTAGGAGTACATGGGTTCATCTCCAGTGTTTTAATAGTTTTGGTGCCCTGTAAAATAAATGGTAGGCAGGAAGTTATTTTTCTGTCATGTGGTAATGCTTTCCTTACAAGCTCCCCTACCAACAAAAACACAAATTCCATCACCAGGCACCTGTTTTTGCTCACTATATATTTCATTAATACAGCTGCAATACTTACCTTATCCCCAACGTTGTTCCCCGAAGGTTCACCATTCTGTGGTACAGTACTGGTCCACTTATGGGCTGAATGATGCCCATTGTCTTTCATGCCACTTCCTGTGAGCCCAGGAGGCAGCTGTAAACCCACTGCTGGTCATGGTGCCCTACACCTTCAAAGCAATGCTGCCGAGAACAGCACTGACATTATTAAGTCAACTCAGCATCATTGAGCACTTTTCACCATTAGACAAGAAAATTAAAAAAAAAGGAGAAACCTGTTCATCACATGACGAGCCAGAAGTCATCTGAATAAAGGGAATCAAATATCAAAAAGTAATCAAATGTTTGTTTGTTTTTTGATAAAGTAGATGGAATTAGAATTTCTGTTTTTATTGCTTGTGAATATTGGTAAGGAGCGCCGTGCATGAATAGGAAAGTCTTGGAAACTCCAACAGGTTGGAGAATAATGATTACTTTTAAAAAGTATGACATTAAATGTATTAAACATGTTTGGCGGGAATAAGAGCTCCTTCATGGCTTTGATCAGCTGGTCATGGGCATTGCAGTCTGTGTTCTAATATAATAATGGTGATCTGGAGTGTCTACTGCAGTGAGAGGCTCATGAATGGCTATCTTTTAGGTCATACACTAATAAAGTAATCATTGTTCTCCAGCATGCTAGAGATTCCAAGACTTTATATTTATGCACGGTGCTTCTAATCTACTCAATCTTCACATGTCTGAAGGAGCCTAAAGACTATCCACGTGTGATGCTGCCACAGACCTACCATTTCCCGACAAGGTCACCAGCTACCAGCACATGTACACTACAAAGGTTTTTAATGCTATGTCACCACTGGGAGATTCACCCTCTCTATTTTCCAACATTTTTAGCATCTCTGAAACAAGAACAGTGGAAAGCTCTTCCCAAGGGGACACTTGTTGAAGAGTGATTTTTCTTGGCTTTGGCGAGTTTACTGCACATCCTTCTGTGTCTCTGAGACACAAAGTGAAAAGAGATCTCCCCAAGTGGACATAGACAAAAAAAAAGAAAAAAAAATACAGGTTTTAATCCTTCCACACTATATCCAAAACAAAAAAGAAAGAGTGCATTAGAGCTACTTAAATTTGTGAAAAAATAACTCCTAAGCCTTTAATCTACCTTGTGGCTTTGTATGTCAGGAGAATGTTTGGGAGATGTCTCGTCCCTTTAAGTCTATCTGAAGGGTGTCATACAGAACAAAAAGTAAATTAAAATCTTCTACTTCCTGTCTGTTTGATGGTTGCCCAAAAAAACAGGAAGCAGCGGAAAATCCTCTGTGAAGCCCCAAACATAAAAAAATAAAATAAAACAAGCACATTTTTAGTAGAGGTTTAGAACCTATGTCAGAATTCTATTGTTGTCTGAGCTCCCATTATGGAAATGTACCCTCATTTTCTTTCCAGTTGACAGGTGTCAGGCAGAAGAAGTGTGGGGAATCTCCTCAATGGGTACATAGACAGCATATCAAAATGTAAAGAAAAATATCAGCAGGAACACAAACAGTATTTTAAACCAGACAAGAGTTGCTAATAACAGGATTACATGGGTACTCCCAGTACTCCCAGGCATTGGCTGGAGTTGGGCCTTTAGTGTAACCTGTATGTTTGTTTGACCACTTATTAGCCACAAATTTTAAATTTTTGGAAGCTGCAGCACAAGAATGAGACCACACGCTTTGTTCACACAAATGTATTTAACATGTTTAATTTTGTCTGTGAACAATAAAAGTAAATTGACTTAGTAAATTTTCATCTGCTGCTGTACAGCTTGCAGGGGTGGCAGACTTACCTCGCTGACGTTCTTCTCAAACTGCAGAGCTTTGCTGTTTTCAGGGTTTGGAATATCTGGGTAGAAGGTTTCTTTGATCCTGTACAAACAGATGGCATGCCATTTTTGTATTAAAAACAAATACCTACATTATATTACATACATACAGCATATACATACATAGACCCCCATGCATGCTACATGTCAGCTGTTGAGAGGTGTGCCTAAAAGCGGAATTAAAGTCTCAATTTCGAGACTTTGAGCAGACAGGCTGTTTATTGCAGAAGAGACATGCAAGGTCTCTTCTGCAGTGACATATACCTACCTGCCTGCTCGCAGTCTTCTTTAGCATGTACACTGATCTGTGCAAGGATCTTTTATTTATTTTGACCAATTTAAATGCTTACAATAAAAATTCAGTAATCCGAGAGGGACAACAGTAACAAAGAAAAGCAATATGCTGTCTTTTTCTAGAAAGAATGTCATGTATACCCTGAGATGAAAAAATAAGAGGGAGAAGCTGTCATGCTTAGGACTTCTAGACCAGGAGTAGTTGCCACCTCAGCACGTTCTAGGATCTAGAGCAGTGATGGCGAACCTTGGCACCCCAGATGTTTTGGAACTACATTTCCCATGATGCTCATGCACTCTGCAGTGTAGCTGAGCATCATGGGAAATGTAGTTCCAAAACATCTGGGGTGCCAAGGTTCGCCATCACTGATCTAGAGTATGCATGGGTCTATTAAAAGAGGAGCAAACACACAAGGTGCTTGCGCTCCCCGTTTAGATATAAATGCTGGGGTATGTTCCTGACACTCGTTAGAACTGAAGAAGTGACTTGGACAAGATATGAAACATCTTCAACATCACAGAACAAGTCCAGTTGAATAAATACTACTACTAGATATACCATGACCTGGATAAAGGAGAACCTTCACAGACACACTGTTTAGTGTTTTCTTTATTACACTATTTTGAAAAGAGAAAATTCCAAGCACAGCTACCAACAGCAACCATAGCATATTGGGAACAAGTTATAGATCGTTCACAATAAGTGTAAAATAAATACGTGTAAAAAGGAAGTCGCTAAGCTAGAATCCTTCTGCAGTTACAACAAGATTCACCACTTCTTTACTTACCACTCTCTTTTGTGGTAACATATGGCCATTGTGACTATACCAAGTACAACGGCGACTACAATCGGGATGAGAATGGCGAGGATTAAACCGACAGCTTTAAAACAGAAAGAGAAAGACATTTAGACTTGCCATTTTCTGGTGTTTGGCTAAACAAATGAGGCTATAAGTTTTCATGTTTTATAGGGATCAATAAATATCAGCTTTATTTGCATAGAATCACACTCTTGGTTTAAAAAAAATATATATATTTTTGTATGATTGATATCATTGTCATCAAAATTAGTAATAATAATGTTGACTATAGAAAACACTTGAAGACCAAGAGATATATATATATATATATATATCTATCCATATATATATACACACACACATATATATATATATATATATATATATATATATATATATATATATATATACATATATATATATATATATATATATATATATATATATATATATATATATATATATATATATACACATATATATATATATACATATACATATATATATATATATATATATATATATATATATATATATACACACATATATATATATATACACACACACACACATATTATTTATTTTACAAAGACCCTAGGGAATAAAATGGCGATTTTTTTACGTCACACAGTATTTGTGCACCAGTTTTTAAAACGCAACTTTGTGGGAAAAAAACAAACATTTTAATGAATAAAAAAAACCAACACAATATATATATTTGGTAAAATGTGAAAGATGATGTTACACTGAATAAATAGATACCCGACATGTCACTCTTTAAAATTGTGCACACTTGTGGAATGGTGACAAACTATGGTACTTAAAAAATCTCCATAGGTGACGCTTTAAAAATGTTTACAGGTTACCAGTTTAGAGTTACAGAGGAGGTCTAGAATTAATGCTCCCGCTCGAACGTTCGTGGTGATACCGCAAATGTGTGCAAACACTGTTTACATATGCGTGCGCGACTTACGTATGCGTTCACTTCCGCACACGAGAGCAGGGGGAATGGGGGTGCTTTAAATTTTTTTTTTTTTTTTTTTTACACTGTCCCTTTATTTATGGATGGTGGGGGTTGGCGTCCCCTACCACCGCTTCTGAAAGTGTCCCAGCGGCCCATGAGCTTTTAATTATAAAGCAGCCTCCTGGCTAAAAAAAGAAAAAATTAAAGTGGAAAAATTATGACTGAGTTATTAACCGCTTCCCGACCGCCTCATGTAGATATACATCAACAGAATGTCACGGGCAGGCAAAAGCACGTACGGGTACGTCCCCTTTAATTTGCCGACCCGGGCGGGAGCTCCGTGACCACGGCCGCGGGACCAGCGGACCCGATCGCCGCTGGTATCCCGCGATCGGGTTACGGAGCGGAAGAACGGGGAGAGGTCTATGTAAACAAACCTCTCCCCGCGCTTCCTACACTGACTGTCAGTGATCGGCGGTTCCCTGTCATCGGGAACGCCGATCAATGACGTCAGACGTACAGCCACGCCCCCCTACTGTAAAAAAAAACACAACACGTCACACTGACTCCTCCCCGCCCCCTAGTGGTTAACCCCCTAACTACAACGGTCATTTACATAGGAATCAGTGCTATTTAAATAGCAGTGATTGCTGTATAAATGACAAATGTCCCAAAAATGTGTCAAAAATGTCCGATGTGTCCGCCAAAATGTCGGAGTCACAATAAAAATCGCTGATCGCCGCCATTACTAATAAAAAAAAAAATATTAATAAAAATGCTATAAAACTATCCCCTATTTTGTAAACGCTATAACTTTTGCACAAACTAATCAATCGCTAATTGCGATTTTTTTTACCAAAAATATGTAGAAGAATACGTATCGGCCTAAACTGAGGAAAAAAAATGTTTTTTATATATTTTTTTGGGGATATTTATTATAGCAAAAAGTAAAAAATATTGCATTTTTTTTCAAAATTGTCGCTCTATTTTTTGTTTATAGCGCAAAAAATAAAAACCGCAGGGGCGATCAAATACCACCAAAAGAAAGCTCTATTTGTGGGAAAAAAAGGACGCCAATTTTGTTTTGGAGCCACGTCGCATGACCGCGCAATTGTTAGTTAAAGCGACGCAGTGCCGAATTGCAAAAAGGGGCCTGGTCCTTTGGCTGCCAATTTGTCCGGGGCTGAAGTGGTTAATGATAGCTTCAGCCATAACCCCTGTAAACCACTTCATAGCTGCAACCAATATATACGTTTTGCGGTGTTGAAATGTATACATTTGACTAACTGGGTAAGACATACCTATACCAATACTTATAAGAACCCACAAGGTACCTTATACCAACAGTCTTCTCGTAAAGCACAGTAATCGAAAAAGAAGGCTTTAAAAAACACTGGTACTGATAAGGTGACATATGAAAACATTTGTGACAGTTAAGTACACACCATTGTCATTGGTTACCACACTGAATGATCTGATTGGGCCTTGCCCCCCTCTGGTATAGGCCTGCAGACCCAACTGGTAATTTGTTCCACTTTGTAGATCTTCAATTTCTAATCTTCTTACAGCTGGGTCTGTGATATTCTTCATTTTTGTCTCAGAGTGATGAACTGGGGAAAAGAATAAAAAAAGTTACATTAATGAAAAATGTTATAATAATCTTAATTAAATTGAATTAATATTTTTCAGTGGGAAAAAAAGTGATAGGTCACCCAAGAAAGAAAGAGATGTTGAAACCAAACCACGGTCAGGTAGACCAACTAAAATTTCAGTCACAACTGCCAGGAAAATTGTTTGGGATGCAAAGTAAAACCCACAAATAACTTCAGGTAAAATACAGGACTCTCTGAAAACAGGTGGTGTGGCTGTTTCAAGATGCACAATAAGGAGGCACCTGAAGAAAGATGGGCTGCATGGTCGAGTCACCAGAATAAAGTCATTACTACGCAAATGCCACAAAGTATCCCACTTACAATACGCCAAACAGCACAGAGACAAGACTCAAACCTTCTGGCACAAAGTCATTTGGAATGATGAGACCAAATTTTAGCTTTTTGGCCACAACCATAAATGCTTCATTTGGAGAGGAGCCAACAAGGCCTATGATGAAAGGTACACCATTCCTACTGTGAAACACACCGATATTTTGGGGATGTGTGAGCTACAAAAAGGCACAGGAAATTTGGTCAAAATTTATGGCAAGATGAATGCAGTATGTTATCAAAAAATACTGGAGGAACATTTGCATTGATCAGTCAGGAATCTGCACATGGGATGTACTTTGACATTGCAACATGACAATGATCCAAAACACAAGGCCAAGTCGACCTGTCATTGGCTACAGCAGAATAAAGTGAAGGTTCTGGAGTGGCCATCTCAGTCTCCTGACCTCAATATCATTGAGCCACTCTGGGGAGATCTCAGTTGTGCAGTTCATGCCCAAGAATTGCCCAAGAAGACAGCCCAAGAATTTACAGAAACTGGAGGCTTTTTGCCAAGAGGAATGGGCAGCTTTACCATCTGAGAAGATAAAGAGCCTCATCCACTAATACCACAAAAGACTTCAAGATGTCATTGATGTTAAAGGGGGGAATACAGGGTATTAAGAACTGGGGTATGCAAACTTTTGATTAGGGTCATTTGGCTAGTCTCTGTTGCGATTATGATTTAAAGTAAAGAGTAAACACAGTTGATTGATAATAAATGGCTCCAGCCAAAAACTAACCATGAGTGAAAGAAAAGTTTTTGTGTTATCATTTATATTCTCTGAAAAATGGCCAAGAAATCAAATTCTGCCAGAGTATGTAAACTTATGAGCACAATTGTACAAGTGAGGGGAAAAAAAAAAAAGAACAAAGAGAGACAGTAAAAGTGAGTCTTTATTCACAACTCGTAAGCGCTTATGGAAGAGCTTCTATACATGTATTTTTTTGCAGGCTAAACTACTAAACCATGTACCTTGTTTGAGTGACGGATCATAGAGAGCAGGATTTCTATTGCCCAGTGTTGTCACACAAAGGCTTAGGTGCAAAAACACATGTAAAAATGCCCAGCTGTGAGAATGGGGTCTAAGAGAAGTTAAATAATTTACCCAGATCTTTGAACTTGGCAAAGTAGGAATCACTCTGATTTTTCACTACGTAGACCAGATAACCCTGCAAAAACCCGCGTAGGTCATCTTCTGGAATAGGATCCCATTTCACCAGTATAGATTTTGATGTTGTATCCTGGACAGTAAAATTTGGTGCCGCTTTGGGAGCTGTTAATACAAAAGATTTAAAGTTAAAATGAAGAATTTACAATACACTAACAGTATATGGCATTCATTTACCCCTTTGCACCAGCTGGAGCCAGCACTTTAAAAGGGCCAAGGTGCTTGAGACTGGTAGGAGGGGCTTCCGATCACGCAACACTGATTGGCTGTACAGTGCTGACGTAATCATGAGCTGATTGGGAGCAGATTCCAATTGTCCAAATTTGATGGTGAGCTGTCCGGGACAACTTAGTCACAGTTCCGAGAACACCTTTGGATCATGCCCGAGAACAAGGCACTTTTGTATTGGCTGGATGTTAAGTTTTGTCTCTACATATATGTATATTGGTGCTGTAAAGGGGTTAAGGTCACAAAATTCTAAATATATATTTACTGTACACACACACACATATATATATATATATATATATATATAAAAACACACATATACACACAGTATCTCACAAAAGTGAGTACACCCCTCACATTTTTGGAAATATTTTATTATATCTTTTCATGTGACAACACTGAAGAAATGACACTTTGCTACAATGTAAATAGTGAGTGTACAGCTTGTATAACAGTGTACATTTGCTGTCCCCTCAAAATAACTCAACACACAGCCATTAATGTCTAAACTTCCGGAAACAAAAGTGAGTACACCCCTAAGAGAAAATGTCCAAATTGGGCCCAATTAGCCATTTTCGCTCCCCGATGTCATGTGACTCATTAGTGTTAAAAGGCCTCAGGTGTGAATGGGGAGCAGGTGTGTTAAATTTAGTGCTATCGCTCTCACTCTCTCATACTGGTCACTGGAAGTTCAACATGGCACCCCATGGCAAAGAACTGTGAGAATCTGAAAAAAAATAAAAATGTGTTACTCTACATAAAGATGGCCTAGGGTATAAGAAGATTGCCAAGACTCTGAAACTGAGCTGCAGCACTGTGGCCAAGACCATACAGCGGTTTAACAGGACATGTTCCACTCAGAACAGGCCTCGCCATGGTCAACCAAAGAAGTTGAGTGCACGTGCTCAGTGTCATATCCAGAGGTTGCCTTTGGGAAATAGACGTATGAGTGCTGCCAGCATTGCTGCAGAGGTTGAGTGAGTGCTTAGACCATATGCCGCACAATGCATCAAATTGGTCTGCATGGCTGTCATCCAAGAAGGAAGCCTCTTATAAAGATGATGCACAAGAAAGCCCACAAACAGTTTGCTGAAGACAAGCAAACTAAGGACATTGATTACTGGAATTATGTATTGTGGTCCGATGAGAACAAGATAAACCTATTTGGTTCAGACGGTGTTAAGCATTTGTGGTGGCAACCAGGTGAGGAATACAAAGACAAGTGTGTCTTGCCTACAGTCAAGCATGGTGGTGGGAGTGTCATGGTCTGGGGCTGCATGAGTGCTTCCGGCACTGGGGAGTTACAGTTCATTGAGGGAACCATCAATGCCAACATGTACTGTGGCATACTGAAGCAGAGCATGATCCCCCTACCTTTGGAGACTGGGCCGCAGGGCAGTATTCCAACATGATAACGACCCCAAACACACCTCCAAGACGACCACTGCCTTGCTAAAAAAGCTGAGGGTAAAGGTGATGGACTGGCTAAGCATGTCTCCAGACCTAAACCCTATTGCGCATCTGTGGGGCATCCTCAAACGGAAGGTGGAGCAGCACAAGGTCTCTAACATCCACCAGCTCTGTGATGTCGTCATGGAGGAGGGAAAGAGGACATTGTAGCAAAGTTTAATTTCTTCAGTGTTGTCACATGAAAAGATAAAACAAAATATTTACAAAAATGTGAGAGGTGTACTCACCTTTGTGAGATACTGTATATACACACAAACTTACACATAATATTAATACAATTAATAAGAAGTCACTATGAAGCAGTCCATAGGGCCCTTCCACACACAACCATACTGTGGGTAAATAGTTTCCTTGTTCACATTCCACAATCCAGTAATGAGTGGAAAGCCAGTAGTTGCTGTTTCAAAGAACTCAAAGCTGCATTCTGTTCCTATGACTTACATAGCTCCTCTGTGTATCCGATGAGGCTTCTCAGTAGCTGAAACCTGTTCTCTCTGCAGCCATACAGCGATACGTTGTGCTGGACACCAGCCTGCATTTGTTCTGAGAAAAAATTATCAAGAAGGTCAAAAGTCATCTCATTGAAAAGCGAACCTGGCCTTAAACATTTTTAAAGCAACAATGTTGATGCGCAAAAACCTTGTGAGGTCATAGGGTGCCTGTGTTAATTATTAAAATAGTCCCTTTTATAATAGGCCTAGAATGGCAACGAGGCCTTGATCTCAGTCAAAGTTGAGATGAAGCCTCGTTGCCTCCAAGAATTAAGCACCACCCCTTGTCGATGAGTTTTCAAATGATAGCGCCTCTAAGGCTCGATTCACATCAATGCATTTTGCTTTTGAGCGTTTTTGCAGTGCTTTTTGCGGTGCTTGCCGCGTTTTTTACCGCGATTTGCGTTTTTGTATTTTGTTTTTTTTTTACACTGTCGTTGCTTAGCAACCAGCTATATACAGTGTAAAAAAAATGCAAATCGCGGCAAAAATGCAGTAAAAACACGGTAAAAACACGGTACTTGCGTTTTGGATGCGGGTCCATTGACTTCTATTACATGCAAAACGCTGCATTTTGCATGAAAAAAAGTCCCCGACCCTTTCCAAAAATGCAGAGGAACAAAAATGCATTGATGTGAACATGTTCCATAGGAACCCATGTTAAAAAAATTTCCCTGCATTTCTGCAAAATGCACCAAAAAACGCGCTAGTGTGAATGGAGCCTTAGACCCACTGGAAGTTCTGGCACTGTAAATAAGGTATTTTCCACAATAATGTTACATGAATCCACACACTGGACATTATCTAATCGTTTTACAGTGCGATTACGTGAAACAAGGACTTTAACTAGGGTTTATTTTTGAGATTACAGGATTTTTATAATGTCGAGGGGACACAGGAATTTTTTACATACAGTAAATAAATAAGACTTCACCGAAAAAAAGCCCTGATGTGTTTTTTGTAGCCAAAATTAATATAAGACCCAGGCTTATTTTTGGGGAAACATAGTAATAGAGGGGAAATCTTCCATAGGGGACACTAGTTCTGGTGACCTGGGATTACCTTAATCTGCAGGGATTTCCTCTCGCTTCCTGTTTTGGCTATTGGACCGGAAGTGAAGGGAAACTTTCCCTATAACAAATGTCTCATACTCACAAGCACATCAAACTCAAAGAGGCACTAAGAACGTTCAGACTTGCATGTGTAGTTAGATAAAAGAAAAATTCAAACAAGCTCAAAAAGCTCTAGCGAGGCAGCTCCCGCACAGCAAAACGTCACTCATGGGCACTAAACAGTAACTCAAACCATAAAAATACATAAAGGAGAGCCAGACTAAAATCAGATACAAAAGTTCCAAGATAATTTTAAATGTTGATAGAAAAAAGGCCAATAAAAAACAGCCAATGTGTTTCAGGGACAACACTACTATCCCCTTCATCAGGACTACAAGAATAAGCTAAAAACACACAGTCATAATGATGATAAAAAAGATGTCTAGATTTGATTAATATATAGCACAAAATCTAGATCACATCTCACTTGGTATTATGTAATGTTCTAGATTTTCTGAAATATATAGCGCTGATGAAGGGGGAGTTGTGGTGGCTGTTTTTATATGATTTTTTTTTAATCAACAGTTAAAATTAACTGCTGATAAAAATAAAAAAAAGTTGGTGGAAAAAGCACAGAGAAATGGCAGTGGGTGGAGGTAACGCAAAGATATAAAAGTTACATTTATTTCCCGAGCACAGTGAAATCAGTGAAATCACATTTCAAATAAAGAACATGTATAGGCTGGCACCTTGAATAAACTACTTTACAATGCAGGCCAACATACTGTGCCTTGAAAAAGTATTCACACCCCTTGAAATTTTCCACATTTTGTCATGTTACACCCAAAAACGTAAATGTAATTTATTGGCATTTTATGTGATAGCCCAACACAATGTGGCACATAATTGTGAAGTGGAATTTAAATGATAAATGGTTTTCAAACGTTTTTACAAATAAATATCTGAAAAGTGTGGCGTGCATTTGTATTCAGCCCATTCTTTGTAGAACCACCTTTCACTGCAATTACAGCTGCAAGTCTTTTTGGAGATGTCTCTACCAGATTTTCACATCTAGAGTGACATTATTGCCCATTCTTCTTTGCAAAATGGCTCAAGCTCTGTCAGATTGGATGGAGAGCGTCTAAACAGACTGATTCTCAATTGGATTTAGGTCTGGACTTTGACTGGGCCATTCTAACACATGAATATGCTTTGACCTAACCCATTCCATTGTAGCTCTAGCTGTATATTCAGGGTCGTTGTTCTGCTGGAAGGTGAACCTCCACCGCAGTCTCAAGTCTTTTACAGACTCTAACAGGTTTTTCTAACAGGTTTTCTTCTAAGATTGCCCTGTATTTGGCTCCATCCATCTTCCCATCAACTCTGACCAGCTTCCCTTTCCCTGCTTAAGAAAAGCATCCCCACAACATGATGCTGCCACCACCATGTTTCGCGGTGGGGGTGGTGTGTTCAGGGTGATGTGTAGTGTTAGTTTTCCGCCAAACAAAGCGTTTTGCTTTTAGGCCAAAAAGTACAATTTTTGGTCTCATCTGACCAGAACACCTTCTTCCACGTTTGCTGTGTCCCCCACATGGCTTCTCAAAAACTGCAAACAGGACTTCTTATGGCTTTCTTTCAACAATGGCTTTCCTCTTGCCGCTCTACCATAAAGGCCAGATTTGTGGAGTGCACAACTAATAGTGGTCCTGTGGACAGATTCTCCCACCTGAGCTGTGGATCTCTGCAGCTCCTCCCGAGTTACCGTGGGCCTCTTGGCTGTTTCTCTGATTAATGCTCTCCTTGCCCGGCCTGTCGGTTTAGGTGGGCGGACATGTCTTAGTAGGTTTGCAATTTTGCCATAGTCTTTTCATTTTTGGATGAAGGGTTGAACAGTCCTCCGTGAGATGTTCAAAGCTTGAGATATTTTTTATAACCTAAAACCGCTTTAAACTTCTCCACAACATTATCCCTGACCTGTCTGGTGTGTTCCTTGGCCTTCATGATGCATGTTTGTTCACCAAGGTTCTCTAGCAAACCTCTGGCGGCTTCACAGAACAGCTGTATTTATACTGAGATTAAATTACACACAGGTGGACTCTTATTTATTAATTAGGTGACTTCTGAAGGCAATTGGTTCCACTAGATTTTAGTTAGAGGTATCAGAGTAGAGTAAAGGGGGCTGAATACAAATGCACGCTACACTGTTCATATATTTGTAAAAAATGTTGAACATCATTTATAATTTTTCCTTCCTTTACAATTATTTGCCACTTTGTGTTGGTCTATCACATAAAATCCCAATAAAATACGTTTACGGTTTTGGTTGGAACATGACAAAATGTGGAAAATTTCAAGGGGTGTGAATACTTTTTCAAGGAACTGTATGATTTCATATTTTTGATAAGTCCATCAATTACATTTCAACTTACCTGCGTTGACGAAAGCACTTGTCACATGTGGTGAAAACCTCTTCCACTGCAGGTCAGCCCTTTGAAGATGAAAGGACGGAACCCATGTCACAATGTGACCACAGCTGAAGTTTGAATCCGGACTCCAAGAGATGTTAATGCCACTGCCGCCCCCAACTGCCCTCTCCACCTCAACATCTATAAAGCAAGAAAAGCAAAAATTGTAAACAGAAATTCTAAATAAATGGTGTTTTGTTTTTTTACAGTACAGTTGCTTATTTTCACCCTTCTTTTAAGTCTTTGATGTATCTCAGCTCTGGTGATCTCCTGCAGTGCCCTATTAGCCACTTATTGTCTCTAGTACATGCACTCCATCAATGGCTGCAAAACCTTTCTCAGAGCAGGTTTCTTGATGGTGGCAACAATGTTCCTGTGTCCAACCATGGATGTTGAAACAGCCACTTATACTCTCCATCTAAAGTCTAAATGACACGGTGACAATGCAGGAGAACATTTAGAAAAACGGGGACAAAGTGTTGTCACCCCATAAAAAGGGAAGTGCCTAAACAAGTTACTGTACATCAGTGGCACCAGGATTTATTTTAATGAAAAACAGTTGATTTAAAGATATTGAAAATGTCTTTTAAAATTACATTAACATATGTTAAAGCATATGATTTGCATTTTTTAGAAAGCATATATTTTGAGCATTTAACTTGGTCATTTTAAGAAGACAATAAATGGAGAATGTTGTCAAACTGCAAACAGAAGTTAAAACATTGTCAGAAGTTGACTGTACAAAGGACAGTTAAGGAAGATTAAAACCCAATTTTAAATTAATTAGAAAAAATTAAAAAAATTAAAAAAATTTATTAGAAAAAAGAAAATGGTTTATAATAAAGAGTGCTGTATACAAAGTTGTATACTTTAAAAATGCCTTTGCGTTAACCACCTGTAATGCCAGGGGAACTGGGGGTGAGAGAGGGAGGGTTTGCTCAGGAGGCTGTCCTTCTGTTTTTCTATCCTACCATTCCTTCCCACATTTGAGCTCCACTTCTATCTAAAACACCAAACCTCTTTGTCACCTCCCTCGAATGTATGTAAATAAAAGCCAGTTCACTATTCCAACTTACCATTCCAAGTCCACATATGCTTTATGGTAGGCCGATGGTTATTAAAGCGGAAGTAAACCCATCAATGTAACAGTTTAAAAAAAAAACAGTTACGTTCCCGGCATGCCGGAAGTGCTAACTGTCACATTGGTTGTGCTCTCAAGCAAACTGTCAAACCATCCAATGACTGGTGTCATAACAAATCACATGTGCAGCACTGTAGCAGTTGAAGATTAAACAGAGGCCAAGATGGCAGCTTCCTTGGCTGAAAACGATAGGGGGGTTTACTTCCACTTTAATTTCTGCTAGTCCTATTGCACCCTCTGTGATCCTTTGTATGTACTGCATAATCTACCCACTGCACACTTTGTTGACCCAGGTCTAGAGACGTGCGATTCCCCCAACCTATTTTATCTATCTGTAGTTACACTGGATTGATTGCAACCATGTTAAAATGAATTAACATGTATGTAAAGACGTTCCTTTTTTGTGACAGAGATCAAGTCAAAGTCGATGCACTTACCACTGGGCAGTTGGACAGTGGTCATACTTGAAGGTGGTGATGATCCAGCTGAATTGAGGGCAGTTACAATTATTTCATAATCCCCGTTATCTCCAGCAGGAAGGCTTATCTGGGTTCTGTTGGACTCCCCAGACAGTTGGACATGCTGGAACTTCTCGTTACTGTGGATAGGCTTCCACTCTATGTTATAGGAGTTCACTTCTCCATTGGCTTCATAAGGCCGTAAATGCTGGAAAACAAAAAAACACATTTCTAAGTTACATTAGCTAAGCTAATTTTTTGCCATCAAAATACACTTTTATAAGTACATTTGATGCATTAAAGCAGAATTCCAGGAATGGATATTTTTACATAGTTACAGCTTAGAGCAATGTAACTATGTATATACTATACATGGCTAATGCTCCTAGAAGCTGAAAATCACTGTAGTAGACAACGCTATTCCAGTGATCTCCACTAACTTCCAGGTCCAGTGCAGAGCGGCTGCCCTGTTGCATCGTAAGCACAGGAGGCAAGGGGCAGTGACGTCACGATCCCCACCTCATCCAATCAGAGAATGCTTTTCATTCATTGAGAAAATTTAAAGTGTTCTCTGAATAGCTCCGATGCCAAGAAGGCAAACTCCTGGGTTCAGTAAGCAGGGCAGCTGCTTGGCATGAGACCTGTAAGCTATTGAGGATCACCAAAGAAGAGGTGCCATCTACAGTGATTTCCAGCTTCCAGGGGGATCATCTAACTATGGTATATAAATTGCTCCAAGCTACTATGTATAAAAAAAATATCCATAACCGGATTCTTGATACAACTCATCAGCGCAAGTACAGAAAAGACCTCTTGGTTTCTGCCAGTAACCCAGTGAGCCCCTAATTCCCTTTAATGAGTGGTTGTCGGCCCTGCCTATGTTCTCTTGGGTTGGACTACAGAACTCCTCTTCTTATCTCTGTAATATAATGGTAACATATTCTGTAGTTCAGAAGGGAGAATTCAGGCAGGGATGATAACCATGCTTGGGCAGCAGAAAAAGATGTTTAGGATTTTCTGGCAGGATAACAGCTACTTACCTGTAATTAGTTGTTTAACCACTTCAGGACCGTGCCTCTTTTTTAGATGTGTCGTTTACAAAAGTTAAAAACATATTTTTTTTTTGCTAGAAAATTACTTAGAACCCCCAAACATTAGATTTTTTTTTGAACACCCCAGAGAATAAAATGGCGGTCGTTGCAATACTTTCTGTCACACGGTAATTTGCACAGCAGTCATATAAGCGCACTTTTTTTTTTTAAATACACTTTTTTGAATTAAAAAATAAGACAACAGTAAAGAAAAAATAAGACAACAGTTAGCCCAATTTTTCTTTTTATATTGTGAAAGATAATGTTAGGCCGAGTAAATTGATACCCAACATGTCACCCTTCAAAATTTTTCTTCTTATTTATTTTACCTTTTATTTTTACACTGTTTTTAACTGTGTAACTTTTATTCCTATTACAAGGAATGTAGACATCACTTGTAATAGAAAAAAAGCATGACTGGACCTCTTCAATATGAGATCTGGGGTCAAAAAGACCTCAGATCTCATATTTACACTAAAATGCAAGAAAAAAAAAAAACCGTCGGAGGGCACCGAATCACACCGTCGATAAAGGTGATCTTGGGGCGATTCCGCCGCAGAGACCACTTTTATCTTGTACCGGACCGCCGTCGGAAAACACGGGGATACCGGGGTTATGGCATCTAGCTGCTGCCATAAGAACGATATCCGTCCTTAAAGTGAGGACGTACATCGGCGTGCGGCGGTCCGGAAGTGGTTAAAGGACTAAAATGTGGCAAAATCTGCATGTATTGCTGAGACGAAGTACATGCAATTTTTCTTATTTTGCCCATATACATACAGACATATTGGACACAGATGGAAAAAAAAAAAATCTCTCATGGGTTATAACCCTCTGATGCCGTCTACACACGATCAGACTTTCCGACGGCAAATGTGCGATCAGAGCTAGTTGTCGGAAATTCCGACCGTGTGTAGGCTCCATCGGACAGTTTCCATCTGAATTTCCGTCGCACAAAATTTGAGATCTGGTTCTCAAATTTTCCGACAACAAAATCCGTTTGTGTAAATTCCGAACGTGTGTAGACAATTCCGACGCACAAAGTGCCGTGCATGCTCGGAATCAAGCAGAAAAGCAGCACTGGCTATTGAACTTCATTTTTCTCGGCTCGTCGTACGTGTTATGCGTCACCACGTTCTTGACGTTCGGAATTTCCGACCAACTTTGTGCGACTGTGTGTATGCAAGATAAGTTTAAGCCAACATACGTCGGAAAAAAAACATGGGATTTTGTCGTTGGAATGTCCGATCGTGTGTACGCGGCATTATTCTATCCAAAATTAAAAACGTTTTGCCTATAGTTCTACTTTAAGGGGGGGGGATGAAGTTCATCATGAACTCTTGAGTTTGTATACATGTAATTCTTGTTACAAATCAACATTTCACAAGTCTTGACATCTAAAACTGAGCATTTAATGATAAAATCCATTTATATGAAAGTGATTTATTCTTCTACCGATGATCCAAACAGGCCGCCCATGCCTTTCAAGAAGTAAAAAGGAGGTGCGAGGAGATATGGCCAAACTTGACTTTTGCACAATCATATGATTAAAAGTTTTCACTATGTATGGCTTCAACCTCTACCTGACAGAGATCACGTCAGGGTTGCCAACTGTCCGCAGCATTTTTTACTGACAAAACACAGAAAATTTACTGGCGGAGCACATTTTTTTTTACTGGCAACCTGAGAAATTACAGAATTCCTATTGAAAACTAACACAGTGAATATTTAAACAGTATAAACCTGATGTGGAAACTCTGACAATACCTATAACAAAGTACCGTATATACTCGAGTATAAGGTGACCCGAATATAAGCCGAGGCACCCAATTTTACCACAAAAAAATGGGAAAACGTATTGACTCGAGTATAAGCCTAGGGTGAGAAATGCACAGCTACTGCAAGTGGAAAAGACGGTCAAAAATGCCCATTTGCAGCCTCACTGTGCCCATTTGCAGCCATAGGTCCCCCAAACTTCAAACTTGGTAGTTAAGGGTTCCTAGATGCCCCCTATCTGCAGCCAAATTTGGGGTCTCTAGACCCAAAGGGTTTCCGAAATGATATTGTTGACACAGACACAGTGAATGACTTTGGGGCCCCGTATCTTGGGGCCACTTGGCGCTAGGAACCCCAAATTTGGTGTGAAAACCCAGTGGAACCAACACTACAACATATCCAAAGATGTTCCTATCACCAATTGGCCCTGAGATACAGGGCCCCAAAGTCGGTTCGGAAAATGTCAAGCACTTTTCTGCAGCAGAGAATGACATTTTCCGAACCGACTTTGGGGCCCCGTATCTCAGGGCCACTTGGTACTAGGAACCCCATGTTGTAGGGCTAGTTCCACTGGGTTTGCATTCCACATTTGGGGTTCCGAGCACCAAGTGGCCCGAGATACGGGGCCCCAAAGTCAGGTCGGAAAATGCCATTCTCTGCTGCAGAAAAATGCCTGACTCGAGTATAAGCCGAGGGGGGCACTTTCAGCACAAAAAAAGTGCTGAAAAACTCAACTTATACTCGAGTATATACGGTAATTTGCTTGATTTACACTTAAAAAGTCAACACAGCATGAAATTATTAGCCCCTGTTATTTACTGGCAGTTGTAAAAAAAAAATCACTGGTTCGTACAAACAGTCAGTAAATTTACTGGCGGTTGGCAACCCTGGATCACGTATGTTGTAAAAACCCCACCCTGGAATTAATATACCAAATGCCAGTGTGCAATGACTACACATGATAATACCTTAATAAATATCTTCAAGCAATGTTTTAGGGACCTGGCAGAGATCCATGCAGATAAGTCATCATCTAGGAGATTACAAAATAACACACGGACTGTATATAGTCAATGATCGGAGAGAGGCCAGAGTTGTGTTTGGAAAACTCCAAAGCATTGTAACCATGATACAAAATAAACTTTCAGAAATACCTTCCAATAGACGGCTATAGAGCAGTTTTCCATGGTGTGTGTCCGTTCTGCCCAGATATCCAGCTTTCTTGAAGGGGCTGTGAAGTTCAAAAACACAAGTTTAATAATGGCAGATAGACAAATACAAATAGATACAGTATAACAGTTGAGATTGGGGGGGGGGGGGGGGTTGTTGGGTTACGCAAACTACTAAAATATTTAAGAGCAAACTATGATTCTTGGGCTTTGCTAATGGCTTTCCACTTTTGCTGCCAAACTAGGATAACACCGAATTTATATTTCTTACATGTTCCTATTTACATAGCATAACTTAGAAATGGCGACTTACCTTTTTACGTGCCTAAATATCCTACTTAGCTTTTCCCTTTTATGCAATGTTAATGAGGGGCCTGGGGAGTTAGGCTTACCATAAGTAACCCTGCCTGTACTGTGCTGGCAGATCTCATGATCAGTTGTAAACTAAATGTGCACTTTGTCTGTCCTAACCAAGGGTTAAAGAGCTCAAGACACGTGTGGTACATTTTATGGTAATGCAGTTTAAAAAAACAAAATGGTCCCTCAGTCTGTCCCCTAGTTGCACATTGCAAGCTATTCTGAACATTACAATTATTAATTGCTCTATGTAGTGTGAATGGGAACACATAGTAACCATATAGTAGGTGTTTCTCAAATTTTACTGCAAATTAGAAAATACAAATTTAGGCTATAAACAGGGGTCTCTAAACTTTCAAAAACAAAAAGGGCTGGTTTACTGTCCTTCAGACTTTGGGAGGCCAGAGTGGCCAGGAGAAATGGTAAATGCTCTAGCTTAAGTGAGAGTAAAAATATAACATTGGAGGCGTAGTGCCCCACTGTTGGCGTCAGCGCGAGGCGTAGTGCCCCACTGTTGGCGTCAGCGCGAGGCGTAGTGCCCCACTGTTGGCGTCAGCGCGAGGCGTAGTGCCCCACTGTTGGCGTCAGCGCGAGGCGTAGTGCCCCACTGTTGGCGTCAGCGCGAGGCGTAGTGCCCCACTGTTGGCGTCAGCGCGAGGCGTAGTGCCCCACTGTTGGCGTCAGCGCGAGGCGTAGTGCCCCACTGTTGGCGTCAGCGCGAGACGTAGTGCCCCACTGTTGGCGTCAGCGCGAGACGTAGTGCCCCACTGTTGGCGTCAGCGCGAGGCGTAGTGCCCCACTGTTGGCGTCAGCGCGAGGCGTAGTGCCCCACTGTTGGCGTCAGCGCGAGGCGTAGTGCCCTGAGGGCTGGATAAAGGCAAAGGGCCACAGTTTGGAGACCACTGCTATAGACCATAGAGTAGATAAACAAAGGACAACATGTTGCCCATAGGGGTTCATCAGCAACCAGCCAGCCCAGATCTGAAAAATATATATATTATCCAGGACACTTTCAATGTTTTCTAACAATCGCTATAGCTAGGCTGTTGGGCTTTTCTTCCACTTCAAGTACAGTTCTCTCTGTTTTGAGGGGAAAAAGTAAAATTGATCTAAACCAATATGCCTCCTATAGCCATCGGAGCACTGTTAGACATTCAAGTATGATCCAACTATCTTATATTTTTCAGATGAGCTTGCAATAAAAATGTAAATGGGTTTAGCTTAAGAGATAGATTGAAGCATCCCCTGGAGGGAGTGTGGGGGCAGTGCACATTGATGAGCAGGGGAGGTGCCAGTAGAAAGCAGGGGAGGTCCATGGAGAGCAAGGTACACACTCTGATAACAGCTCATCTTGGAGAAAATAAATATATTGTTTGGACACGGCTCTCTAATCATTTGTTTTTTGCCACAAAGCCAATAGGCAGAGGCCTGCGGGACATGAGATCAGATATGGTACCTAAAGTGAACTATTATGGCTCTGTTTCAATTTTTTTAAGCTGATGTTTTTCACTATTCATATAAAAATGTAATTTTACAGATCAACATTTAATACAAGGTCCACTAGATATACTGGTGTCCAACAATAAAGCATCCTAATAGCGATTACCTTTCTCATTGCATTTTTCAAACTGAAACTTTGGCACCATACAGGGGAGTGAGCAAAGGCTGGGCATAGAAAGAATTACTCCTCTGGATCATTCAGCTGTGTGTATAATCTGACCTTCAGGTACCAACAAGCTTTTTCTTTCAGTAAAGAATTTAAAGTGTTACTAAACCCAGGACCTGCATTCACTATATCTTGTCTCCCACAGTACACAGAACATGGAAATGCAATTATTTTAGTAAATATAAACTGCTTAATACCTTTTCTCATCAGCAGTATATAGCAGTCTCGTGACTTCTATCAGTGTCTGGCCAAGCACAGGTTAAAGCTTGTGGGGGGAGTTTTTCATTCTCATCTGACTGTCCAATGAGTCTGCATATCCCTGACCCTCTGTCTGGACAGTGCTGATTGGCCCTGTGCCGATTACATGCACCCTCCCCCCCAAAAAAAAACCACCTCTCCTGCAATACACACCAAACTGAGCATGTGCAGAGTGCCCCCGAAACTCTGTCCAACCAACAGATTGATTGGGGACTGTGGAGGGGGAGGAGCAGAGAAGACAGGATCAAACAGCCTTTTTACACAATGTGGAGGGTTAACCCCTTAGGTTCCACAGTGAGTATAACAAGCATGCTTTACTGCATATACAGACTGATTTTACTGGTGTGTGTGTTTGTGTGTGTATATATATATATATATATATATATATATATATATATATATATATATATATATATATATACACACATATATATATACATACACACACATTATATACCCACACACATACATACACACACTTTAAATAACACAACATCCTGGGGTCTAGTGGTGAAGAGGGAGGGGATGATGAGGTCACTGACTCCACGTGGGTGCCTGAAGGGAGAGAGGATGAGGAGGAGGACGAGGAGGAGGAGGATGCGGCGTCACATGTCCAACGAGGCAGGATGCCCCCTGGAGGCCAGGTAGAGGCCAGCACAGCAACTGTACAACACCGCAGAGCTCCGCCTGTGCAGGGCGCTGCCTCTGCACGTTATCAGAAAAGTTCTTTGGTGTGGGCCTTTTTTGAGACGAGTGCAGCAGATCGCACCACTGCTATTTGAATATTTGTCTCAAGCGTATCTCGCGTGGCCAAAACCTCAGCCGCTTGGGCACGACAAGCATGACCAGACATATGGCGACCTGCCATGCAGCTGTTGGCAGGCACACATAAAAGACCCACACCAAAGAACTAAGCGGACCTCTCTTGCTCCTCCTCAGCTGGGATCTCCATCCCCACTACACCTTCAGTCCTCTCTGAAAGCTGCTCTGAGAGGACTGACGGTGTAGAATTCGGTGTGTCACAACCAAGTACTTGCAGTACACCGACGTCGGAATGCAGCAGGCAAATTTCCCTGCCCCAGCTGCTGGACCGTAGAAAGAAGTACACTCCAGCCATCCACATGCCCAGCGGTTGATTGCTAGCCTTGCTAAATTGCTAGCACTTCAAATGCTGCCTTTTCAGTTGGTAGACTCGGCCCCCTTCCGGAGTTTGTTCAATGTGCGGTTCCTCAGTGGCAGGTTCCAAACGCCACTTTTTCTCGCGGAGGCGATTCCGTCTCTCTACCGGCATGTGGAGGGCAATGTCCATGCCTCGCTGGGCAGGGCGGTCAGCGGTAAGGTGCATATTACCGCTGACGCATGGTCCAGCAGGCATGGACAGGGACGGTACCTTTTCTTTCACGGCCCATTGGGTCACTCTATTGGCAGCTGGGAGGGATGCAGGACAAAGGTGCAGTAGTGTTGGAGGTTGTTCCGCCACCACGCCTCCAAACGCGACTACTGCTACTGGTTGTGACCCACCTCTCTCCTCCACCCCCTCCTCTTCTTCTTCCTCCTGTGCTCTGTCCTTGGAACAGCGGTGCTCCGTAGGCGTACAAGGGGCTACGCAAGTACGGCACAAAAGCTGCCATGCGTGCTTGCGTGGTGTGTTTGGGGGAACAGGAAACACTGGGCCAGAGGTTCTGGCAGCTTGCAGGGGCAGGGGCGGAGGTTGTTGACGCCCGTCAGCTTAGGAATGGTCGTTCTGACAATGGCACCAAACGGGCAGCTCACCCAAGTGCCCTATGGCTCACGTCTCAACAGCGGTTCTTGGGCAGGTTCCAGGCTTACAGATGAGGAGGCCTTCCTCCAGTCTGGTGTGCATTTGCGATTGATTAATGCCATGACTGAGCTGCAAAAGTGCGCTGAACTGAACTCAAGTTGGCCATGCTGCAGCGGACTGCACACGCAGCAGAGGCCCACTGAGGAGCCACGAGGATGGTGAGGGTGACAGTGCATGCATCAGTGACCTGTCCCTCTTGTCCACCTGTTGGAGCATACGCGGCGTGGAATCATGCAGGGCACTTGAGCAGAACAGAGGCAGGACGAGGAGGACTTCCTTGCCTCTCAAGGCCCCCTTTATCCGGGACAGTGTTCCCTTCTGTCCACCCATCACCAGGAAGAGGTTGAGGGATGAGGAGGAGGGAGGAGGAGGAGGAGGAGGAGGAGGAGGATTGTGTGAGCATGGAGGTGGCGCTGGCACTCAGCATCAGCAGCCGCAGTCTTTTAGGATGAATGTACCAGTCCAAAAGCCAGTGGACTGGGTACGTGGCTGGGAGGAGGTGGCTGGCGATCATGTCATCCTCAGTGGACCCAGAAGATCCGGGACGAATGCTCATCTGACTGTCCAATGAGGCTGCATATCCCTGACCCTCTGTCTGGACAGTGCTGATTGGCCCTGTGCCGATCACATGCACCCTCCCCCCCAAAAAAAAACCACCTCTCCTGCAATACACACCAAACTGAGCATGTGCAGAGTGCCCCCAAAACTCTGTCCAACCAACAGATGGATTGGGGACTGTGGAAGAGGGGGAGGAGCAGAGAAGACAGGATCAAACAGCCTTTTTACACAATAGGGAGGGTTAACCCCTTAGGTACCACAGTGAGTATAACAAGCATGCTTTACTGCATATACAGACTGATTTTACTGTTGTGTTTTTGTGTGTGTATATATATATATATATATATATAATATATATATATATATCCATATATATATATATATATACACACATATATATATACATACACACACATTATATACCCACACACATACATACACACACTTTAAATAACACAACATCCTGGGGTCCTAGGAAAGACATATACTATATGCAGTGTACCTGCTGCCAAAGTCTTGTGATTCTTTTCTTTGGTCCAGTTGCTCCATTTCCAGAAATGATCATATGATGAACAACGAACGCGAAAATAATAGTTGGTAAATGGATGCAGGTTGTTTAGAGGATAAGTGTAGAATGTATTGTCTGCTCCTTTCAACGTAATGTTACGCTGTAAAAAATAAAATAAAAATTATATATAAATAATACAAATATTTTATATCTATATATATATACACATACATTTACACACAGTATCTCACAAAAGTGAGTACACCCCTCACATTTTTATAAATATTTTATTATATCTTTTCATGTGACAACACTGAAGAGATGACACTTACAATGTAAAGTAGTGAGTGTACAGCTTGTATAACAGTGTAAATTTGTTGTCCCCTCAAAATAACTCAACACACAGCCATTAATCTCTAAACCACTGGCAACAAAAGTGAGTACACCCATAAGTTAAAATGTCCAAATTTGGCCCAATTAGCCCTTTTCCCTCCCCGGTGTCATGTGACTCGTTAGTGTTACAAGGTCTCAGGTGTGAATGGGGAGCAGGTGTGTTAAATTTAGTGTTATCGCTCTCACTCGCTCATACTGGACACTGGAAGCTCAACATGGCACCTCATGGCAAAGAACTCTCCGAGGATCTGAAAAAAATAATTGTTGCTCTACATAAAGATGGTCTAGGCTATAAGAAGATTGCCAAGACCCTAAAACTGAGCTGCAGCACGGTGGCCAAGACCATACAGCGGTTTAACAGGACAGGTTCCACTCAGAACAGGCCTCGCTATGGTCGACTAAAAAAAGTTGAGTGCATGTGCTCAGCGTCATATCCAGAGATTGTCTTTGGGAAATAGATGTACGAGTGCTGCCAGCATTGCTGCAGAGGTTGAAGGGGTGGGGGGTCAGCCTGTTAGTGCTCAGACCATACGCCGCACACTGCATCAAATTGGTCTGCATGGCTGTCGTCCCAGAAGGAGGCCTCTTCTACAGATAATGCACAAGAAAGCCCGCAAACAGTTTGCTGAAGACAAGCAGACTAAGGACATGGATTACTGGAACCATGTCCTGTGGTCTGATGAGACCAAGATGAACTTATTTGGTTCAGATGGTGTCAAGCGTGTGTGGGGGCAACCAGGTGAGGAGTACAAAGACAAGTGTGTCTTGCCTACAGTCAAGCATGGTGGTGGCGGCATGAGTGCTGCCGCCACTAGGGAGCTACAGTTCATTGAGGGAACCATGAATGCCAACATGTACTGTGACATACTGAAACAGAGCATGATCCCCTCCGTTCAGAGACTGGGCTGCAGGGCAGTATTCCAACATGATAATGATCCCAAACACACCTCCAAGATGACCACTTGCTAAAGAAGATGAGGGTAAAGGTGATGGACTGGCCAAGCATGTCTCCAGACCTAAACCCTATGAGCATCTGTGGGGCATCCTCAAATGGAATGTGGAGGAGCGCAAGGTCTCTAATATCCACCAGCTCTGTGATGTCGTCATGGAGGAGTGGAAGAGGACTCCAGTAGCAACCTGTGAAGCTCTGGTGAACTCCATGCCCAAGAGGGTTAAGGCAGTGCTGGAAAATAATGGTGGCCACACAAAATATTAACACTTTGGGCCCAATTTGGACATTTTCACTTAGGGGTGTAATAACTTTTGTCTCCAGCGGTTTAGACATTAATGGCTGCGTGTTGAGTTTTTTTGAGGGGACAGCAAATTTACACTGTTATACAAGCTGTACACTCACTACATTACATTGTAGCAAAGTGTAATTTCTTCAGTGTTGTCACATGAAAAATGTGAGGGGTGTACTCACTTTTGTGAGATACTGTATGTGTATATTATATATATATATCTATTATATACACACACGTAAGCAACTATAAAAAAAAATAATACTTTATAACTGGAAACACAGGAGCTGCCAGTGCTTAATGTATTTTTTAGGAATGCAGGCTTTTTGGTGGTCATCCTGTTCCTGGCTTCACTGCGTAGTGAGATAAGCCCCATCAAGTAGCCAGTGAAGTCAGTCTAAACCAGGTGTCTCCAAACTATGGCCCTCCAGTTGTTCAGGAACTACAATTCCCATCATGCCTAGTCATGTCTGTGAATGTCAGTGTTTCACAATGCCTCAAGGGATATGTAGTTCCGCAACAGCTGGAGGGCCGTAGTTTGGAGATCTCTGGTCTAAACTCTTGTCCAGCATACTTGTTTTAGTGAATGTGCTAGTGAGGCCAAGATTGGGGCTTGTACTAAAGATCTGGAGTCCGGAGGACCAGCTCTCTATCACATAATCGGTGTGATAGAAAATTTTACAATTTTTTTTCATACACTTTAGTTAAAATTTTTAGGATGAAGTTTTTGATCGTGGTAAAATATGCTACTACAAGTAATCAATAACTGAACAACAGGGGCGGACTGACCATTCGACCACTCGGGCACTGCCCGAGGGCCCCGGGTCACTAGGGGGCCCCATCAGGGTTGCCAGCCTAAGTAAAACCAGGGACACTATGTAAAAATCTGTGTTTTTTTTACATCCGTTTCTGAAATGTCCCTTACTGACATCCTTTTGGTCTAAAAATACAGAGATTATAGCTGCCCCACCTCTCCAGTACCTTCTCAGCCAATAGAAACATGTCTGTGTATACTGTGTGATTGTATACAGTGTGATTGTATACTGTGTGGCCCCATAATCTCCTATTGCCGGGGGCCCCATAATCTCCTATTGCCCGGGGGCCCCATAATCTCCTATTGCCCGGGGGCCCCATAATCTCCTATTGCCCGGGGGCCCCATAATCTCCTATTGCCCGGGGGCCCCATAATCTCCTATTGCCCGGGGGCCCCATAATCTCCTATTGCCCGGGGGCCCCATAATCTCCTATTGCCCGGGGGCCCCATAATCTCCTATTGCCCGGGGGCCCCATAATCTCCTATTGCCCGGGGGCCCCATGAGTTTTCAGTCCGCTCCTGCTGAACAATGACCACAAGGCGATGATTATACAGCGCTAAGGAGAAAGCATATTACCCTTTCCGCCTGTCCATGTGTTTTCCTGATTTCAGTCTCACATAGGAGATTAACGGAAGTATAAGTGCCGGGTAAAAACCATGAAAGGGACACATCAGTTGGGCTGAGGTCACGGATCCCGACTGTCTCCGCTGGAAACAGACAGACTAAATAATACAAAACACAAGAGATTATCATTATACAGGATTTATATAGCGCCAACAGTTTGCACATCGCTTTACATCGTTAGGGCAGACAGTACAATTACAATACAAATCAATACAGGAGGAATAAAAGGGCTTTTTTTCAAATAAAACCTGTGTTGCCATTTACGTGTGTTATCAGTGCTTTCATTTATGTTCTTTTACTGACCCTCTCGGTTAAATATTTAGAATTTTTTAAGACAGCAACCTGGAAAAAATTTGCGGATTTGGAGCATGGACTTTACCTATGAGTTTTTAAATTGAATATTTGTTTCGGGTCAAAACACAGTCAAGCAACATTCATATTCCTCGCAGTTCAGGTTTCCATTGCCTGTGTCCTTTATGGTGAGGACAGCAAGTAGGAGAAATCTGCCCAATAGGAACACAAGATGGCAAAAAAAGTCATAAAATCTCTAACATTTTCCCTGGTGTATAAAACAAAGTAGAACTAAAAGGCAAAACTTTTTTTTTCCATTTTGGATAAAATAAGGGAGGGTTATAAGCACTGCGATATAGATGGATGTCTTGCGAGCTACCAATGAATATTATATCATATAGCGCTGCAATTGTTTATTTTTAGGGTTATAACCACTTTTTGCCAACTGTGTCTTATTGGGGAGATTTCTCTTCACTTTCTCTCTCATAAAAAGAACAGGAAGTGAGAGAGGAAATCCCTTCAAAGTGTCAGAATCCCTTGCTGTCACCAGCACTAGTGTCTGTATTAGATGTCCCCTCCATACTTGTTTTGCTGGCAATCCAAAATTTGGCATTTTCTTTCACTTTTGGTGATAACAGTAAACACAACAAATATAGAAGATGAAAACTTGTTGGCACCAAAAAATAACTAAAAATCGGACAGGCATTCTTTTTTTTTTTTTTTTTTATATTAACTTTTTTTTTCACACTTTATACAATACACTTCATGTTTACATTTATCCTTTATATTTTACATTTCATTTATCACAATTATTTTCTATATCATATAGTTATTTAACCGCTTTGCGACCGCCGGCTGTCAAATGACGGCCAGGCGGCGCAGCTCTCGTTCCGGGAGGGCGTCATATGACGTCCTCCCCTTCTGTGCACTGCAGGGAGCGCGCGCGCGCTCTCGCCATGTCACTGGGCACCCGATGCGCGTGCCCAGCGGCCGCGATGTCCGCTGGGCACCCGCGATTGCCCGGTAACACAGCAGGACCGTTGATCTGTGTGTGTAAACACACAGATCAACGGTCCTGTCAGAGGAGAGGAGCCGCTGGTGTGTTCTCTGTACAGAGAAACACCGATCGGTCTCCTCCCCTTGTGAGTCCCCTCCCCCCACAGTAAGAAACACTCTTAGGGAACATTTACATTTAATTAACCCCTCCCCGCCCCTAGTGGTTAACCCCTTCACTGCCAGTGTCATTTATACATGAATCAATGCATTTAAATAGCATTGATTGCTGTATAAATGACAATGGTGCCAAAAATGTGTCAAAAATGTCCGATGTGTCCGCCATAATGTCGCAGTCACAATAAAAATCGCTGATCGCCGCCATTACTAGTAAAAAAAAAAATATTAATAAAAATGCTATAAAACTATCCCCTATTTTGTAAACGCTATAACTTTTGCGCAAACTAATCAATGATCGCTAATTGCGATTTTTTTTTTACCAAAAATATGTAGAAGAATACGTATCGGCCGAAACTGAGGAAAAAAAATGTTTTTTTATATATTTTTTGGGGATATTTAGTATAGCAAAAAGCAAAAAATATTGTTTTTTTTTTTAATTTGTTGCTCTTCTTTTGTTTATTGCGCAAAAAAGAAAAACCGCAGAGGTGATCAAATACCACCAAAAGAAAGCTCTATTTGTGGGGAAAAAATGATAACAATTTCATTTGGGTACAGTGTTGTATGACTGCGCAATTGTCATTCAAAGTGCGTCAGCGCTGAAAGCTGAAAAATGGCTTGGTCAGGAAGGGGGTGAAAATGCACTGTAGTGAGGTGGTTAAACCTTACATCTTCTATCCTCGTAACAAAATCACTTTTCTCCGTCTTTTTTCCCCCCAGACAAAAAACACAAAAAAAAAAAAAACACAGGCATTCTAATCGCTCTCCACTCTATCCAAAACTATAAAAAAAAATAAAAAACACAAAAAAACAAACTTTAGTTATACTTTAAAGCCCAAAAACAGCCTGAACTTCATTTGCTTTGAATAGAGCTGGGAAGGGGTTGAATCCACGTCAAGATTATAATATGCCCTTATAGGGGAGGTTTCCTGTCAGGACAGGAAGTAATCAGAAATTTCTCCAAGAGGGGTATAGACAAGAAAACATTTTTAGTAGACTAAAAGTTAGAAATTATGTTTTCATTGCTGGCCATGCCTTCACAGGCAAGGTCACAGATACTAATACCTGACAAAAACTCCTCCCCATTTTAACCAAACAAAAAAAAAAGTTGCATATAGTTAGGCTTTAAAGGACAACTGTATCTTTAGAACAAGCTAACCTTTAATGCAGGGTTCTTCAAACTTTCTAAACAAAGGGCCAGTTTACTGTCCTTCAGACTTTAGGGGGGCCAGATTGTGGCAGTCAGTGCCAGTGAGAGGAATTGTGCCCCATCATTGGTGTCATTGGGAAGAATTGTGCCCCATCATTGGCCCCCCATTGTTGGTTTCATTGGGAGAAACTGTGCCCATTCGCTGGTGTAATTGGTAGAAATTGTGCCCCATCATTGGTATCTTGTGCCCCTTTTTTGGGGGTCATTGGATGAAATAGTGTTCCAAGAGCCAGGTAAAAGCAAGCAAAGGACCGCATCTGGCCTCCAGGCCACAGTTTGGAGACTACTGCTTTAAGGGATCCAGCAATTCCAGCCCACCTAGTCTTTTATACTCACCCTATTCCTCAATTCAGTGATCTTCAGTGTGTGGACCCATCAGGAGCCAAGTCTTCTTCATCATGCCACAGTCCCACTAATTCTTAAGGGGAGAGCCATACCTATGGTGGCCTTCAGTGGTCATGCAGAGCACAGCTCTTCACATAGTAATGAAATGGACCACAACACGCAGCCTGAAGAAGACCTGGCAAGTATGTTTTCAGAAGAAGGGCTGTGCCATGCCTGGCAAGAACACACAATGAAAAACACCAGATCGAGGACGAAGGTAAGAATGAGACCAGGCAGCCTGCTGCATTAATTCAAGGACACCTTGTACCATTTTGCTTTAGGCATTTGCTTGGGAATGGTATTAAAAGGAAATCACTGAAGTTCCCTGTGAAAGCAATAAGACAGGATAATTCAACTAGTGAAATCTATAAACATGTATGGATTGTCCTTTCTACTGCTTTAATTGTTGGAAATAATTCTTTACATCCAAAAAGAAAGCCTGTGAAACTGGAGATTGCTTTATAATGAGATGTATTAATACCTAAACACAGCCGATTAACATTTTTACCAACTTATACTTTTGAAGCAATACAACAAAGGTGTTGAAGATCTCCTTAGAATAGATGGTGGCTGTCTGGCATCACATTGAATTGGGATTAACAGGGTACAGTTATATACAGAGATGCCCCCTTCATAAATTTATGGGATGGGGAATGTACAGCATGGTGTATGAAATGAGAGTGTTGTAGAACAAGGAACATACAGCATAGAATACGGAATGAGACAGTGGTCATCGGGAATACACAGCATGGTATACCAAATGAGGCAGTGGGGATGAGGAGCGTACAGCATGGTATATGCAATGAGGAGTTGCAGAATAGGGCTACATTCAGCATGGCATAACAAATGAGGCAGTGAGAATAGTGAACATACAGAATGGTACATTGAATGAGGCGGTGGGAATAGGAGTGTACATCATACGGAATGAGGTGTTACAGAATAAGGAGTGTACAGCAAGGCAAACAGTGCAAAATAGGGGATATTCAGCATGGCATAAGAAATGAGGCAGTGTGAGTAGGGCATATACAGCATGGTACATCAAATGAGGTGGTAGGAATAGGGAACGTATAGCATGGTATACTGAATGGGGTGGTGGGAATAGGGAACGTACAGCATGGTATACCAAATGAGGCGGTAGGAATAGGGAAGGTACATCATGGTATACCGAATGAAGTGATAGAAATATGGAAGGTACAGCATGGTATACTGAATGGGGCGGTAGGAATAGGGAACGTACAGCATGGTATACTGAATGAGGTGGTAGGAATAGGGAACGTACAGCATGGTATACTGAATGAGGTGGTAGGAATAGGGAACGTACATTATGGTATACCGAATGAAGTGATAGGAATAGGGAAGGGACAGCATGGTATACTGAATGAGGTGGTAGGAATAGGGAACGTACAGCATGGTATACTGAATGGGGCGGTAGGAATAGGGAACGCACAGCATGGTATACTGAATGGGGCGGTAGGAATAGGGAACGTACAGCATGGTATACTGAATGGGGCGGTAGGAATAGGAAACGTATACAGCATGGTATACGGAATGAGGCATTGCAAAATAGTGAATATTCAGAATAGCATATGGAATGAGTCAGTGCTACAGAAGGAATGTAGAGAATGTTAAATAGAATGATATGCGGTGGAATATGAGAATGTACAGCATGGTGAATGGTACAAGCTGTTGCAGAATGGGGAATGTACAGTTTGGCATATGGATCAAGAGGTTTTGGCCCAGGGAAACGCATGGCATATGAAATGGAGCGGTGGGGGACAGGGAATGTACAATATGACATACAGAATCAAGCTTTGTGGTCTAGGGAATACACAGCACTGCATACAGAATGAGGGGGGTGAGGATTTGGTATAATACAGCATGGTATACAGAATGAGGAGGTGGAGAAGAGGGAATTACAGCAATGCATACACAGTTAGGGGGTGGAGAAAAAGGAATGTAGAGCGTTACATATAAAATAGGTCTCTCTGCTGTACGTTCCTTTTGTCAATAAGACATATTTTGTATGCCAGGCTTTAAAATTTCTTGCGCCCCCTCATTCTGTCTGCAATATTGTGCATTGCCTATTTCACACCCCCTTACTCTGTATGCAGTGCTCTGCACACTTCTCATCCCCGAGTCCCTGGGGCATGGGGTGCCTTTTCAACATCATAAAACAACGCAGGACCAACAGGATGCCACAGGGCCGCTCACTTCCCAGGAATAAAAAAAATTCACCTTATTCATCATCTTAGACAAAATGGGTATTTCATTGTTAATATACAACTTAAAATGAAAATGAGTGAAGAAAAACAACTGTCTCGCTGCCAACAAAAATAAAAAAGCTGCAGTACTCTACAATCATTCAGTAAGACTCATCTTACTTACTCCTTTCTCTGACATTAAAGCCCAGGGAAGTGTTTGCTGCTCCCAGGGGATTTGTACCAAGAAGCAGAAACTCGTATAAATCCTGACCCTTTTTCACGTCCATGCTGCAGTTGTAATCTTCCTGATCTCCGGTGTACCCCGAACATGTCAGATTAATTCCCGAGAAGCTGAAATAAAAGTTTTATAGGGTCATAAATCAGTTTGCGGTCAAATACAATGCAAGAGACCAAAGACTAAAATCCCCAGCAGTGGACATGGTAAGCAGGATTAATCTTTATTTACAGTATATATACACACACATACATATACATATACATACATATATATATATATATATATATATATATATATATATATATATATATATATATATTCATATATTCATTCACATACACACAAGTCAACACTTCAAACTCATTGTTGTGTTCCTCAAACCATTCTTGAACCATTTTTGCAGTGTGGCAGGGCACATTATCCTGCTGAAAGAGGCCACTGCTATCAGGGAATATTGTTTCCATGAAGGGGTGTTCTTGGTCAGCAACAATGTTTAGGTAGGTGATACCTGTCAAAGTAACATCCACAAACAGCAGGACCCAAAGTTTCCCAGCAGAACATTGCTCACAGCATGACACTGCATCCTGGTGCCATCTCTTCCCCGGGTAAGAGACACACACCTGGCCATCCACCTGATGTAAAAGAATATGCGATTCATCAGAGCAGGCCACCTTCTTCCATTGCTCGGTTGTCCAGTTCTGATGCTCACATGCCCATTGTAGGTGGTTTTGGCTGTGGACATGGGTCAGTATAGGCACCCTAACCGGTCTGTGGCTACACCGCCCCATACGCAACACACTGTGATGCCCATTTTTATTTTTATTTAACTTTAGGGACAACATGTTTACTAGCTCCCTAATATATTCCACTCACTTTCAGAGGCCATTCTAACAAGATAATTGTTGCTATTCACATAACCTTAAACTCACTTAAAGTGACATATACCCTGTGAAGTGACTGGCCTCAGGTGATACACAGAGATGAAACAAATACACCTACATAAATTGTACCTGTTTATCTGCAGTCTTTTCTGTCCAGAATCTATAAAGCTGTCTGAGCGGTCAGAAAAAAAGTGGGCAGAGAGCTGAAGTTGAACTCGGCAGAGCTCACTGAAGAGAGCTCTGAGAGTTGATTGGAGGAAAAGGACACCCCCCCCCCCTTCACACAGTACACAGGAACAGAGCTCAGGCTTGTCAATCTGCTGGAGATCCCTCCCCATCACCATTTTTCCCTAATGCCGCGTACACACGAGCGGAATTTCCGTCCGAAAAATCTTGGATGGTTTTTCCGACGGAATTCCGCTCAAGCTCGTCTTGTATACACACGGTCACACAAAAGTTCTCTGAACTTTTGACCGCCAAGAATGCGGTGACGTACAATACTACGACGAGCCGAGAAAATTAAGTTCAATGCTTCCGGGCATGTGTCAAATTGTTTCCAAGCATGCGTGATTTTTTGCGTGTCCGAATTACATACAGACGATCGCATTTTGGGATAGGAACTTTTCCCCGATAGCGGAGGAACAAACCAGCAGACAGAAATTATACTTTAAAGCAGCAGTTCCAAAAATTGAGCTTCCGCTTTAAGTACTTGTGACTTGTACGCGTTTTATTTTGGGGGGGTCCCTAGTTTTCACAGGTACCCAGCTCCCACTTCCCCTCTTGTCGCCACGGTGCCAAGCGGACATTCACCTCTACCCCCCCCCCTCCCTCCCATCTTCTGGGACACGCCACAAGCCCCAGAAGATTGCCCGGTCATTCACAACGCGCAGCTGTGAAGCCACAGTCGGGCGCCCACACTTGCAATGGCGGCGCCGCAGAGAGGAGGGGGGAGAAAAGCGAGGCTTCAGGCGGCCGCATCGCTGGACCGTGGGACAGGTGAGTGACTTTATTAAAAGTCAGCAGCTACACATTTTATCTTATTTTTAGTTGGGGGTTGGGGGGGGGGCACTTAAAGTGGTCGTTAACCCACTGAGTAAACTTTACACCATCCTTTCTGTTTAGTAATGTAAAGTGCTCCAGTGTCTGTTTTATGAAAAATGCAAAAAATACCTGTTTTCCGAGCACCGATCGACACTCACGTGACCCGCCAACTCTCTCCTCTCTCGGTCTGACACCTGCAGTGGGCTGGGCCAAGATTCCCTCACTGACAGTCAGGAGGTGAGGAGGAGAGAGGTGGTGGGTCACGTGAGCGAAGATCAGCGCTCTGTAAACAGGTATATAGCTGCATTTTTTTTTTTAATAAAATACAGACACTGGAGCACTTTACATTAATAAACAGAGAGACTGGTGTAAAAAATGAATAGTAATTTCAGCAGCAGGAGGGGAGAGGAGGGGGCAGGCAGGGACACGGAGCTGACAGGCAGGGATGGGATGGGGGAGAGGATGAAGGACAGATCAGATGATGAAGGCACGTAAACTGACCACGTTGTCAGGGTTCAGCAGGCATGATAAACCGTGGTCAGGTTACAAAGGGGTGGGCAGAACCAAGCAGGATCAGCCAGGTATTTCAGGTGATGGAAGGGGCCACATGACACAGCACAAGCACTGTGCTGTATAACATGCTTTAAAGGAACAGGATCTTTTTTTTTTTTTTTTTTTCTAAAGTTAAACACTTTAATTGCTAAAACTTAAATCCCATAACCCCCAACACCTAATATACCCATAAAATTAGCACTTTTTTGCTGTATAGTATATTAATATGCTCAACCTATACAGCTCTAGACTAAAGGGTACAGACACGGATACCTACAGATTCACATACACATCTTTTACAATACACCCAAGACATTATGTAGATAAATTTACCGTTCATATAATGAGTATTTTGTACCACGCTCTCCATACAATCCAGTGGGTCTGCCCGTTTTCCATGTACAGTTGATTATATTGAGATCAGGTGCTTCACAGCTAAGGTTTTGTGGTTCAACTGGAGGGTCTGCATGGGAGGAAACACATACATTATTTTTTTATTTAATTTTTAAACTTTTTGTTTATTCAGTGCGTTTCACTGTATGTTTGATGCTGATGTGACATAAATTTAGAGAATTTAGACAGCAGTGAAATACAATCTCCATGAGATAAAAAAAAAAACAAAAAAAAAAACTGTTCTACAGATTAAAGAATGCAAAGTAGAGGGAGGGCCCATGGGCCAAACTACCCGAGGGTGCCACCAACTAAACAGTTTAAGAAGATAAATGCAGTGTGAAGTTAGATCAGGTAATTTCCTTAAAGCGGAACTTTCCTTATAACAATTTATAAAAAATAATGTTCTTTAGCAAGGAACATACATTCCACATTAATTATGCTACCAAAATTAGTGTTTGCTGAAAATTGTCCCCAGTATTGCTCCTGTTTCTTCTTGCTGGAGGCTGCCATTTTGTTGAGTCCCAGAGAAGCAGTTTAAGCAGAACCTGACCCTCTTTATTGTTTTCAGCCAAGGAAGTTTCTATCTGTTTGATCTGCAACTGCCATGATGCTGCACATGTGATCAGTTATGACACCAGCCATTGGATGGTTTGACAGTTTGGTTGCGAACACAGGCCAATGTGACAGTTAGCAATCTTACAATGCCAGGAATGTAACTGTTAAATCAATGGGTTTAGCTCCTCAAAGAGCTCGAGCCCCCCCCCCCCCACCAAAAAATGTAAAGTCAGCAGCTACAAATACTGTAGCTGCCGACTTTTAATGTTAAGAAACTTGCTTGTCCAGTGATCCCACAATGCGATCACCCCAGCCGATTATTCAATCCGCTCTAGGGTGCTGCTACCGTCATTGTGAGGGTTCCCTTCTGCGCTGCTGAACTGTGTGAATGGGCCGGCAGGGGGAAAAATGAGGAGGGGGCCGAACTTCCGGGGGGACCTCAACGCAGAAGTGGGGACGGGTACCTGTCCGCTCCCACACCCCCCGAAAGGTGCCAAATGAGGCAGCTGAGGGGAGCAAACAAGCAAAGCTTCCCCTTTTGGGTGGAGCTCCGTTTTAATCTTTAGGCTGTCAGCAGATCGGCCTCTACCAATTCGGCACAGTGCTGGAAAAAAAGAACGACTGAGCATGTGCAGAGGAGGGTGAGACTTATTTCTTAATGTTTTACGTAGCTATACCTGCAAAAGGGCCAGCCTGAAGTGATCTAGCAAGACTTGGAAGTAAACCCATCAATTTAACAGTTTTAAAATACACAGTTACATTTCCAGCACATTCCGGGAATGTAACTGTCACATTGGTTGTGCTCTCAACCAAACTGTTAAACCATCCAATGGCTGGTGTCATAACTGATCACATGTGCTGCATCATGGCAGTTGAAGATTAAACAGGCCAAGATGGCAGCTTCCATGGCTAAAAATAATAGGAGGTTTTGCTTCCACTTTAATTTTCTAACTAAAGTTCGATTTTAAGCAATATCCTTTGTAACCCAACACTCTTAAAAAGAACCAAAGGGTTGAACTATTCAACAAACCAGGCTGGAGGGGAGAGGTTATATCTGGAGCATCCAGGGAGGGTCGGTGAAGGTATATGTGACAGAGAACCATGGAGTAAAGCAAAAAGGAAGATAGCAAAAAAAAGAAAAAGAGAAAATAAGTCATCTGAGGTAGATCCCACCTGGGGGGAGCATTTCCAGCATAATTGAGCTACACCTATCAACACATACTTACTAGTACTATGGCTAAACTGGGTCTGAATGCGAGATTTGCATAAACATAGTAAGCAATTATAAAAAGTAGCACAGAACAAGAGTTGGAAGGGAAAATCTAGCAAGATTTTTTTATCTTCTAGAAATGCGCATTTAAGGAAATGAGTCCAAACGGGCAAGATACAGTGGCTCAATGTAAAAAATGAAAGACAATGATTGAAAGTCTAATGCAGCATAGCAACTAATGCAACTGTACTAATGTTCACTCAGTTTTACTCGTACCTGTACCTGGCTTCATGGATACATGTGGCCCTCTTGATCCTTCTATACGGCCCTCAGCTGGTTTGCAGATTTTATCTAAAAAACACTATCCCAGCTGTTCCCCAGCTGATAAATGCTTCATTTCCTTCCTTAATATTTAAGCTCTATGTCAGGAAATGATGTAAGGCCCATTTTCTCTGGGATAAAGTTGTAAATTGTGATTATGACTATTAGTTACCAAAGTGCCTCAATCTTTCTGTGAAATCAGTTAGGTGTGTCCCACAGTAGATGTAATGCGACCCTTTTAAAGGCCAAAATGGATGTCAAAGCCATGATATAAGTAGAGAATGCAGGAAAACATACTTTTTTTTATATGTCTTACTGCGTGTGAGTGTTTTCAGATCAAAAAGCTGCAAAAAAATCTTTAGACCTGGTGTGATGCCGCAGAAAAGGACCTTTGCTCTCTGTGTCTGTAAGTAGTGGTCTCTCTGCTGAGGTCTGACATGCCCCCACACCTAAAACTCGACATTATTTCACATCAGACTTCAATTGTGCTTTTATAGTATAAGTAAAAGGCAATTTTGTTTTCATTTTGGATAGAGTGGAGAGGGATTAGAACACCTGTCAGGTTATATTGCCGTTTGTGCCCCCCCTTTGGAGAGAGTCGCCCTCTCTATTTGCCCTGTTTATCATCATCACTGAGAGCGAAAGTAAAAGAAAATCCTACATTTTGGGTTGATATCAGAATCCTAAGGGGAAAACTTCCAATGGGTTCTGGGGACACACAGGATTCCCTCACTTTAGAGGGACTTCATCTCACTTCCTGGTTTAACTATGGGGCAGGAAGGAAAAATATCCCCACTGTGACACAGATGGTTAAAATAAAAAAAAAAAAGAATTCAAGTTTCATAACCCTCTTCTACTCTATCCAAAAGAAGAACAAAACATTTTGCCTTTAGCTGCACTAAAGGGTCCTCATTATGTCTATTGAGGGATACACATGATTAATTCCATAAAAGTATTCAGGCACTCTGGTAATTAAAAGAAGTCCCAAACTGCATGTCTTGGAAAAAAAAAAAAAAATGCAGAAAACATGCCGATTTCCTTTGTTTTCATTTTGAAAATGCTTTAAATATAGAAAAATACCTAGTGATCCTACCAGAAATGTAGTAACTAACTTGCTTTGTTGGCTGACAACATAGCCTGATTTAGTCCTGCTTTGTTGGCTGACAACATAGCCTGATTTCTTTGCCACCCAATCAAGGGTGCTGCTTTGACTCTCCAAAGCCTACCCACCAAGTGTATTTAGGGTAAGGGCTTCTGGAAAATGTAGTTCTTGAGACATGGCTACATAAGTATGCACAATGCAGGGTAAGGCAATACTAAATATGGTGCACTACAACACATCTCTGAGGTCTGTTAGGTTAGTGCAGTGGTCTCCAAACTGTGGCCCTAAAGCTGAACGGGGCACTTTGCTTGTCTTTATCTGGCCCTTGAGGCATTATTCCTTTCACTGTCACCAACAATGGGGTACTATTCCTTCCACTGACAATGATGGGGCATAATTCCTTCCACGGACAAAAAAAATGAGGCACTATTCCTCCCACTAATACCAAATATCAGGCATTGATCACCCCCACTGGGCACAGTCTGGTCCCCTAAAATCTGAAGGACATTAAAGTGTCCCTTTCTTTAACCACATCCCGCCCAGCCTATAGCAAAAGGACGGGCAGGCGGTGGCTTTCCCATTCTGACTGGACATCATATGACGTCTTTCAGAACATGCTACTCGTGTGCGCCTCTGATTGCGGTAAAGAGCCAATGACGTAGGCTCTTTTACCATGTGAACAGCTGTGCCCAAACACAGCTGATCACAGTGCAACTAGGAAGTGCCTGTTATCAGCATTCCTCTACTCACGCTGACAGTGCGCGAGTAGAGGAGAGCCGATGAGCGGCTTTCCTGACTGGGGGGATGATAATAAATGCAATGATTATCAGTGTAGCCCCATAAAAAACCATCAGCGCCACCACTTAACAGTACCCATAAAGGCTGCCCATCAGTGCGGACTATCAGTGCTGGATATTAGTGCCTCCTCAGTGCCCGCTCATCAGCGCACATCAGTGAAGGAGAAAAATTACTTAATTTACAAAATTTTATAACAGAAACCAAGAAGAACTTTTTTTTTTTCAATTATTTTCGGTCTTCTTTAATTTGTTTAGCAAAAAATAAAAACTCGGCAGTGATTAAATACCATCAAAAGAAAGCTCTATCTGTCTAAAAAAAAAAAAAAAGCTAAAAATGTTATTTGGGTACAGTGTTGCATGACTGTGCAATTGTCATTATAAATGTGAAAGCCGAAAATTGGCTTATGCAGGAAGGGAGTAAAAGTGCCCAGTATTGAAGTGTTTAAAAGGTTTGAAGACCACTGGGTTAGTATATGGAGGTCAAGATGACACCACAACTTCCTAATGCACAGCACATTAAAACCGATAAGTGTAAATGAGCCCTAAATGTTTGGGAGGGGATTAGTATTTTTGCTGTATAATAAGCCGTTTGATTGGGGTTCAACTTTTTCAGAAAAGCATGGCAAGCCTTCTTGTTATCCCATTTAATAGTATCTTTGTTTTTAGGCTGCCGTAAGCCCTTTAGAGAGCAGATGTGACGACTTTGGGAGAAATTCAGACTTCTGAAGGTAAAGCTGGTTCTTACACAGTACAATATTTATGATAGGGACTTTTAGATAAGCATCTCAGGAAAGTATTAATGCAACATGAGAATAATGTTTTCATAAAAAAAAAAAATATAAAAAAAAAAAATATTACTTCTATTACAAAACTGTTAACGTTAATTATTCAATGAATAAAATAGGTTGGGTTGCATAGAAAACATTGGAAAGCTCAAAGCATCACAACAATATGTTAATAGTCTACGCGTTTCACATGTATCCCACAAAACACATAGTTACATAGTTAGTTAGGTTGAAAAAAGACACAATCCCATCCAGTTCAACCACAAAAATACTATTAGAAAACATACTGTTAGGATGTTTTGAGCTTTCACATGTATACTTTGCAATCCAACATCTTTTATTCTGTGAATAGTGGAAATTACCAATTTTGTAATAAAAGTAATATGGTTTTATATGGCAACATGTAGAATGAATACTTTCCTGGGATGCATATCTTAAAGTCCTTAGCAGTACTACTATTTTATTAATTGGGATGATCCCCTTTTAAAATGCTTTTACATTTACGATGAGGTGACTCCACATCTAATTTTCATTGCCTTGCTTACATTTGGGTGCTTACACAGTCTACATACAAAAATATCATATATCAATTTTTTTTTTAATATATTTTATTTATATATATATTTTTTTTTTTTTTTTTTAATTCGGTGAGGCCAGCCAACAGAAAAAAATATTTCCAGCTAACTGGGAAACCAATGAATGAAGGAAGGGACGGTGAAATAAAAAGTTAAGTAAAGTGGATTTTTACATAGAGCTTTAAAGTTGCTATGTAGGGATCGCTAGAGAGCTGAAAAAATGAGAGTGCTTACATTCGCCTCTACACCAGGACTGAGACAAGGGGAGGGCAGGAGGGGAAGCTGCCCTGGGCGTAATGGTTTATAGCAGAGGCGCCCTGACCCTAACCCTAAGGGAAGGGGGGGGGGGCACAGTTTAGCATCTTCGCTCTGGGTGCTGGATGACCTTGTCCCGGCACTGCTCTACAAAAGGTACTGTTAGATGGGATAGCAAGTGGAATGACATGGGTTAATTGGTACAACACAACATACTCACATCCTACGAAAACTACAGTTCCAGCCATGTAGTCGCCCGCATTGGTGTTGCAGACGATGTTGTCCCCACTAGACTCTGACTTGTTCATGTTGAAGAGCCGAATACCACCAACATTGCTGCTGCCAAGCTGGATTGCAGGATGGTTAGTACCATTAAATTGGATTGAATCTACCATGTCTCCCTCATCTGTTACTTTACAGCAGACGGTCATGTTGGAGCCGACGAGAAGCACCTTATCGACAGGAAACATGGAATCATCCATGCTGGTGTCACCTATGTGGGGCAAAAACACATTCATTAATACCATACTGCCTAAAATCAGATGGGATGCTCATATCTTTAGAAGCTCACTATGTCATGTGTTCATAACTACACTCACGAACAGCCGACTGGCTGCCTATTCTGTAAATATGACTCCCCACATGCTAATCCCATTTTGCATATTTAACGAAGTTTCTGAATACTAGTTGAAGCCGTCCAGTCTGACCTGCATAATACATCTTCCTTGATGTCTGGAAGCATGAAGGGTATATGAAGTCAATGGCGTCCCTAGGGGGGGGCCAGAGGGGGCCCTGACCCCCCCAAAATTATGCTGTGCCCCACCATGTGCCCCCCCCCAAAAAAAAAAAGGCAATGTCTTTTTGTTTGCATTCGTAGCGGATGTGCCACATCTTACTCAGGCCACTGCTGGAGTAACACAGTCTCTATTGAGAGGGGGAGTATTCTTCTAGCCTGGACGCGTGGGTAAGTGTGTGCACTGCAGTACACTGTAATCACTGAACTGAATTATCTCCATCTCTTCTCTCTTCTCTCCCCCATCTGTCCCTCCCCTCTCCTGTTCTTTCAAGACCTTCACAACTTACTTTCACTTTCAGTTAGGCAGGTAATAGACTATGCAAATTTCTTTCCTGCATCCACAGAGTGCAGGAAAGAAACATGATTCCCCCATCAACACAGTGGTGACAGGGGAATATCCTTCCTGCCCAGCAATTGTATTCTCATAACAAACAGTCATTATCACTAGTGGCTATAGCAACCACTAGTGATAATCATAAGAGTATCTGGCAGGCTGGTTGTTCCCAATTTGATCGATCAACTTGGTACATTCAGCCTGCTCATTAATGGTTCAAACCTCAGCCAGTTCCTGATGAACCAGCTGAGATTTAAACTACCTATGGCTGGTCTTAGCACTTAGGCAGCCCCACTTTTTTCATTTAACTAGTAGGTTGCATTAAAAAAAAAAAGAAATGATCCAATTCTCCCATCTACAAATTAAAGGTGGATGGGGGAATCCTCCCAGTGTGGACCAGTGGTGGAACTACCAGGGTTGCTGTCCTGTCCTGGCTATTCACAGCGCTGGTCCCTGTCTCCATGGCAGCGGCAGCACATTGGAACCCAGTGCTGGTTACTTTATGGGGCTAATGTACAGGAGAGCCAGCACAATTTGTTGTTAGAGATTAGCTGGGCATGTTCAAAATCCCACATGCCTGAGCCCGTCAGGAAGCCCACACTGCACAGCGCTAAGCACAGGCAGTGAGACATTTCCCGGTCCGCAGCTGCAAAGATCAGGAATGTCTCACTGCCTGTGATTAGCTGTGTGCAGTGTCGGCTTCCTGGCGGGATCGGGCAAGTGGGATTTCAAACACACCCGAGCCCATCTCTAATGGTTGTAGAGTAGACAGTTGACCTCCCTGCAGGTTGCTTAGCAGCAGTGCAGCCTTCTCTGACATGCTGATCGTGATGCAATCCAGGTGATGCTCCTAGTTCAATCCTAGTGTTAAATATCATAGTGATTTTATTGATCAAAGCCCACACCTTACATGCAAAGAACCCACATGGCTGCTGAACATACGGTGGATGTGGTTGTACTGTTGATGCTAATAAATACTGTGTTTATTAGATCTGACTGGGAGCATCACCTGGATCACATCCTGATCAGCATGTCAACAGAGAAGGTTATACAGCATTACTGCTGCTAGGTGACCAGCTGGGGCTCGGCTCTCTACAACCAATAGTGCCAGCCTTCCTCTGCATGCACCCATAATGTCACCAGCACTAGGTCCTAATAGACTGCTGCCACTGCCAAGGAGACAGATGCCAGAGCAGCACTGTCAATAGCAGGGGCAGGACAGCAAGAGGAGGCTGGGGGACACCACAGTGGCAGAACACCAGGGCCCGGTGGCAAGACAACCTTTGCAACCCTAATAGTTCTCCCACTGCTTTGGACCCTTATATTTTCTTGGTATGCTGGTGACATATATCTCTTGTTTTCTGCCACCCTGGGGATCGTAGTAAAATTGCATTTTATAGTTGCCCCCCTACTTTTGTCCCTGTCCCCCCATGTGCCCCCCCTAAATATGAAAGCTGGAGACGCCACTGTATGAAGTAAGATGGACTGCAGAAAAAGCCATTTGCATCACCAGCTGCTCTTACCAGAAAAAGCAGATGATATATAAACTTTAGTCAGCAGCCTTAATAGACAACAGATTTAAAAATCTATTTCAGGATCCATCACCTCAACAGTATACACTTTCCCGGGTTGGGTAATCTAACTAGGAGACGTTTTGAACATCCACAAGTGTCGGCCCGTCCACTAGGGGCGCACCGGTGCCGCCCCCCCTATCCATGCGTCCAGCCCCCAAATCTACATACAGGGTGTCAGACTCATTGATTTGGGGGGGGGGGGGTTTGAAGCATGTGATTAGAGCCTAAGACACCCACTTATACTGAAACACTATTGACATGGAAAGTAATGCTCCATCATAGTGATATCAGAAGGAAAAGACTGCATGTACTCTATAGGACTCCCCTCTGCATGAACATGTATAATTGAAACACAAACCGAAACAAAAAAAGTAAAATTTTATAAATTCTTGCAGGCTAAAAATAAGCACTGCACTTTGCATTTTTTTCTAATTATTACTATTATTTTACAGGATTTATATAGCATCAACAGTTTTCTTATAACATACCGTAAGTAAATACGCAAAATGTAAATTTCGTTGAGTCCACTTGGGGACGCAGGAAGTCTTAAACCATCAGGTTATAGCATATCTGGCACTTGGGGCCCTTCTATGTTTGAATTCACCCACCTCCAGCAAAAAAAAAGGTATGGAGAAATAAAGCGCCACAGCAGGCCAAACTCATTTTACCCACAAAATATGCTTTAATGACTGTGCTACAAGCAAGAGAGTAAGGGCTCATTCACAATAACATTTGTCTATAAAGAGCGACCTGAATTAAGATAACTCTTCAGAGAGCATTTGACAGGTGGTGAGGAAAAGTTGTATCGCCTCCTCACCGCTTGCTTTAACAGACCCCCCCTTTCAACACAGACCTCTCAGTATAGACTCCCTTCCCCCCAGCACAGACCCCTCAGTACAGACAACCCTCCCCCCCCCCCCAAGAACTGTAGGAACAATAGAAAACACACCGCCCCTACTCACTCTCTAAGGCCCCTTTCACACTGGGGCGTTTTTCATGCGGTGCAGCGCTAAAAATAGCGCCTGTTCACCGCATGAAAAAATCCTGCCCCTTTAACTCCAGTGTGAAAGCCGGCGGGCTTTCACACTGGAGCGGTGCGCTAGCAGGATGAAAAAAAAAGTCCTGCTAGCAGCATCTTTGGAGCGGGATAGGAGCGGTGTGTTCACCGCTCCTATACCGCTCCTTCCCATTGAAAAGAATGGGAGACCGCGGTAAAACCGCGGCAATACCGCCGCAAAGCGCCGCTACGGCGGTGCTCTGCGGGGGGGTGTTTAACCCTTTTTCGGCCGCTCGCGGGGGGTAAAACCGCACCGCGAGCGGCCGAAAACCGCGGTGAAAACAACGGTAAAGCAGCGCTAAATATAGCGCTGCTTTACCGTCACCGCGGCTCACCGCCCCAGTGTGAAAGGGGCCTTAATAACAAAACAGCGGGAGTGGGGATAAGACATCCGCTCACACGGAGGTCCTGCTGTCCCTGAAGCAGCAGGTGTTGGCTCACTGGGGGGTGCTGCGGCCCCATGACAGTTTTTTTTTTTACACAACACTGCCATTACCTTCTATTGTTTTTATGTCGCTCCATTTACTATGCTGGATCTCTCCATAGTAGGCATCATCATGGACGAAGCATCGGATCCTTACAGAGTGTGATGTACAATTCAAAGGAAAGTCTGAGGTCCAATTCCAATGGAACCGAGTCTTGCTTTCATTCCAGTGTACCATGAAGGTTTCCTAAGTACAGAGAAAAAAATGCGACTATAAGTTTTGTTGGCAACACTAGATGGACACACACACACACACACCACTGTACAGCCCCCTGACCAATAACAACAACATGGTCTGGCCTAAAGTATTCCTCAGGCAACTGCAAAAGCTGAAGTGCTGCCAACTTGAGTAACATGCATCTACAAATTAAAGAGGACATCAGTCCCCTCTTTAGTGGCTCCACTCCGGCACCACCTTTATGGTGTGTGTAGAGAAGTGTGGAAGGGCTCTGTCCTGCATTCGGGTCCTGGTAGAGTCCTGTGTAGATTGAACTGCACATTCTTCTAACACAACAGGAAAATAGAGATAAGTCTAGGCAACTGGAGGTTGCAGGTCTTTTTCTGCAAATAAAAATATGTTCTAGCCTTTGAGATTTAATCGACAGGGAGATATAGAGAATATATATATATATATATATATATATATATATATATATATATATATAAAAATGTATTTCTTTTTTTGCTCAGGTAACCTTAAAATATTGCATGCGATTATGGTCCACAAAAAATAGCCAGCATCCCATGTGATATACAAGCCAGGTTTGAACGGGTCTGGACACCCTGGATTAATTACCTCCAATTGCCATCTTGAGGGGGACTTTGTAGGGGGTGATGGTGGCTGAGCCGAGTGGAGCCAGTTTTCTCTTCTCTTTTCTCCACTTCCTTCCTCCCATGTTTCATTTTCTTTCTCTTTCTTTCTTTCATGTGTACTGAATAGGATACCCTGACTGCACTTTAAGATTTTTATATAGTTATTATAGATTTTATCGCTCTATTTTTGGTTAATGGAACCATTTTTTGACCTCATCTTAGACCTGGCTATGGGCCTATACCCTAGCATGGGGTTGGCATATGCCTACCTTTGATTTTGAGAGCTCACTTAAAGCATAACTCTATTTAGAAATTAAGTCCTGCTAGATCACTTCAGGCTGGCCCCTTTTGCAGGTATAGCTATGTAAAACATTATAAATAAGTGCCTATACTGTTTAAAATCCAGTAACACACTGTCTCACCCTGCTCTGCACATGCTCAGTTTCTCTCCATTTTTAGGCACTGCTGAGTTTGTGAAGGCTGATCTGCTCACAGCCTTAAAAGCAGAATTAAACCCTTGTATCCTTTACAGCTAAGGAATCGGCTTCTGTTTGACCTGTAACTGCCATGGTGCTGCACATGTGATCAGGTATGACTCCAGCCATTTCATGATTTGACAGCTGGATTGAGGACACAAGCAAATGTAACAGTTAGCAAACCCAGCATTCCAGGAATATAACTGTTTTTGAAACTGTGAAAATCGATGGGTTTAGTTACACTGTACGATTTACTGCTGTTCAGGGGCTCTGGGCTTCAGCAAAATGGCTGCCCCCAGCAAGAAGAAACAGGAGCAATGCTGGAGGCAATTTACAGCACACACCAATGCCTCGTACACACGATCGAACTTTCCGACAACAAAACATTATTTTTTATCAAGTTGATATGGTTAAATTTCCACTTTAACATATGTCTTGCATACACACTGATCGCCATGGCTTTAATGTTAGTTTTTGCCATAAACTGTAGTTGAGTTTTGGGGTTAATTATTCAAAATTATGCTTTGGCATCAGTTTGGCTGGGCTGTATTGAGGTTCTGCCTGGTCATAGGTGGGTTTTGCACCTGTGAGAGGCCCTAGAACGCAGTCTGGTTGGACGCATTGGGTACCAATCTCTTCTCGGGGCCAATCAGTGGGCGCGTTTGTCTCACTGTGTATTCCGGGAGAGGGTACTTAAGGTGGTGAAGTCACATGGTTCGGGGTTCCGGTCCAGAAGTTGCTGCGGACTCTGTGGTCCTGGTCCTCCTGACCAGCCCCCAGAGGCCCTCATGGCCTGGGGTGCAGATCCATCCGTTTCCGAGCCTCGGAACTGGCTAGTTCGAGGCACAGTAACTGGAAGGAGGATTCTAAGGTGTTCCGTTGCCGTCTCAGGTTTGGAGAGGCCCAGCAACTCTACATGCAACCAGAGGAGGACTCTTCAGTAAGAGAGCCATGCACAAGGCTGGCTGCTCGGTAAGAGCCTGGAAGCTGAGCTGCCATGGACATTGATTAAATCCATAATTTCTTACGGTATCACCGGACCGGCCGAAAGATTCTGGTACAATAAAAAAAAGTTCCTACCTTGACCTTTTACAACTAAGTTTTTCAACCAAGTCTGTGTGAGAGACTTTGCAAAGCTAGAATTACTTGTTGGCTGCTAGATCAAGCTCAAGGATTTATCCAACCATTAAAGATTCCAGTTGGGAGTGGATATTCCCTGCATTATGTACATAGACTTTTATTGAAGTCAGCAGTCCAAGCACCTGAGCTAAACTTTATCCTTATACCCTCTATTCCCAACTTAGAGACTGAGTTTGTTCAACTGTTTTAAGAAAAATAAAAATGCTAAAAAGGAATTCAGGTGTCGGTCTCTACAGTTACTGGGTCATCAACCCTGGGAACCCCTAGACAAGGACAACGAGTTAGGAGCTGGTGGAGGTAATCGGTAAGCCCAGAAAAATTCAGTGGCTCCTTCGGGGGTAAATACTACAGATAATTTCTTATTATTTTTCTATAAAAGACAGTATTCGACAAGTAATACTACAGCAGGTACTTTGGATGCACCTGTTGGATGGTTCCTGTTCTATACATGCTTATTATTGGTATATCACTCTTATGTTTCTCGGCCTGTCTCCTCATTGACTCCCTGGCTGTGATTGAACAGCAATGGGAGCCAATGTGCTCCTGCTGCTGTCTCAGTCAATGAGGAGGGAGAGTCCCCATCCAGCCAAAGCTATAGTGAACATCACTGTATCGGAGGGAGCTCACAGAATGCAGGGCTCATAGAATGAATGCATGTAAAAAAAAAACCTTCATCCTTTAGAACCACCTTAAGTTTGACTTGGGGGGGGGGGGGGGGGAGCACAAAACCCCTCAAAAAAAAACCTCTAGACAAGACAAGGCCAGCTGCAGGCACAGGTTGAGTGTGTCATTGTAACATCAAAAACACAATTTTTCATAGAATATATCAATTAAATTTTAGACACAAAATCACATACATTTTTAACTAGCTGAAGGTTTGGACCCCGTAACACGTTGATCTCCCAGTCGATCTTCACTTCGTTCAGAAAGCCGGTGTCATTTACCGTCCATTCCATAAACAGGGAGTCCGACCTATAATCCCCAACCAAGGAGCGGATCTGCGGTGTGTACGGAACGTAAGCTGTAAGACAAAAGGGCCCACAATTAGAGAAAACATTTTCTCCAGTCTCAGCAGCAGGATAAGATGGAGTTACACAGCAGAGTGATCTGCTCTCAACACAATGCACCCATTATGTTCACCAGCGCACTAATGAAATAACATACAGGAAGATCACACTAATCATATAACTAAACGCATTCATTACAGGCCCGGGAAACATGGACAATGTAGATTAGCAAGCACACAAAGAAATAACAGTTTAACTGATGCTTTGCTGAATTAACCACTTCAGTACTAGCTTGTAATACCCCTCCAATTACTTGGCTATTTTTCAGCGCTGTGATAGTTTGACTGACAATAAAGACTACACATTATACATTTTTTTTTGTTCAACTTCCTTTACCTTCAACTATGTAGTAACTATGTAGACCCCCATCAAATCATTCTCTGCAGCTATTACCTTTTGTACCACCACCCTGTCGCTTTAGAATGTAAGCTCTACGAGTAGGGCCCTCCTGTACCTTTTGTATTGAACTGTACTGTAATTGTGTTGTCCCCCTTAACATTGTAAAGTGCTGCGTAAACTGTTGGCGCTATATAAATCGTGAATAATAATAATAATAATAATAATAATGTAGTACGAGGGCCTGCCTGCTTGCATACAATTTGGAAGTGTTTAGGTGTGACCTCATATTATATGTTTTTTGTAAAAAGGAAAATTGTATAATGTGTAGCCAGCTTTACTCCCTCGCGCAACACACCCAAATAAATTTTATACAATTGTTTTGAGACAGATAGAGCTTTCTTTTTGTGTTTTTTCAATGACCACTGTTTTTCTTTTTTTTTGGTTTTTACTGTATAAAATAAAAAAGGACTATGAAATCTGGAATTTCCCATACTTTAGGATATACAGCAAATCATCAAATGCAAATAACGGGAGAGTAAAAAATCCCGCAAAATGATTCCATTTAAAAAAGTGGACACCCCAAGGTGATCTTATTTTTTGCCACACTTTTTGGAAATTAAGAAACACGTTGGCATGGAAGTGGTTTAAAACATGGAGCTTGGTAATGATGTATTATGTGGAAGGAAGGAGATAAAGGGAGGGGTTAATGTACAGGACACATACAGTAGGAGATGAAGGGTGGTCAGCATACAGGTCACATACAGTGGGAGGAAGGAGATGAAGGGGCTAATGTACTGAGCTGCAGGATATGGGAGGTGAAAGTGGTTGTAAACCCCCCTTTTACCTACCTTTTTAACATATCGGTAAGCCTATAATAAGCCTTACCTATATGTACTGAAAATATCTCCTAAACATGCACAGTTTAGGAGATATTTGCCTTGTAGTGCGCCAATGATGTAATCGGCGCATGCGCAGTCAAGAAACGGCCCTCCGAGGCGAAGGAAGAGAGGCGAAGATCAATGCTTCCACCAGCGGGGACTTTGCAGGCTTCGTTTGCAGGTAAGTGCCACATAACGGGCTAGTATGCTATGCATACCAGCCCATTATTCTTTTACGTTGCAGGGGTATAAAGAGGAAGTCAAACCCATCAACATTTACTTTCTCTTGAAGGAGTTAATAGTCAGGTCACTGCAGAGATGTGGATAGATTTTTTGATCAACTTTATCGCCAACACAAGGGATGAGCAACATCCTTTGTAATAGCATGGACCGTGACAGGTCCTCTTTATGGAGAGATCTGGGGTCTCTCCTCTGGCCTCCAATGCAGCCGATGAGACACAGATCGGTCTATCTGGCACCTTACGTTACCGGCCAGGTAAACAAATAACTGAAATAGGAAATTACAAAATCCTTGTTGCTTCCCGTGTTTGACGTCACACAGTGGGAGGATCAACATCTGTTCCTCTCAGTGTGTGCCTAGAGCTGGATGCCTCCAGTTGCATCCTTACCGGGCTCTATCGTGTGGGCCATGGGGACCCCCTTCTGTTGCCTGTAAAAAGTAATCCAGCGGCTTTGTTAGCTGTGCAGATTACTTTTGTAGCAATACCTCCTAGAGGGCTGCTGGATTTTTGGGTCCCCCCTATTCCTGCACAGCCAGGCAATACACATTTTCAACTCATTCAGAAACAAGGAATCAGCCCATGGGCTTTTTTGTAATTTTATTGGGGAAAATAACTTAGAAGGTATAGAAATTATGGGATGCCCAGGTTCACTTAAAGAATGGCGAGAACAACTTCCATATGTATGCACACGACGAAAAGCGAACAAATCCTTGACTGCATTCCCTCAAAAATAGCAACAGTCTTTCTGGACTTGGTAAATGAAATCCCTCTTCTAGGAGCTCTGTGTCCCCTGGGTGGAAATTTAGCAAAGTGCCAACTTGTAGAATCTATATGTCCCCTCTCTCGAAAATACCAGCTCACTAAGGATGAGCTCCGACGTGTTCGCATACAACACGTGCAGAGCCCACCAGGAAGTCGGCACTGCAGAGCGCTAATCACAGGCAGTGGGACATTGTCCCGATGCGCGGCTGCAGAGACTGGGAAATGTCTCACTGCCTGTGATTAGCGCAGTGCAGTGCCGACATCCTGGCGGGCTCTGCACATGCTGTATGCGAACACGCCTGAGCCCATCCTTGCAGCTCACCTGGCTGCTTGGTGAAATGTCCCAGAACAAGGAAATGGGCAATAGCTCGTTATCACAGTCCTAGAAAAGCTTGCTGGATATTGCATCTGGCAGTTTTAACCCTTTATGGCCCTGGGGGTGTAGAGGTATTTATACTGTCCCTGGAAATCCTACTGCTTCAGTAGAGACTACTGTTCAGGCCTCCTGCTGTCCAGGTCCTTCCATGCAAGCCAGGGTGTCCCCTAGAAGAGACTGTAGGGTAGTTGAGATCCCTCTGTCCTCCTTCCTTTCTCATCTCCCAGCCTAGAGGCAGAGCCCCCGCAGTCCCAGTGTCCCCTCTCAGGCCACACGACACAGCTTCCGCACTCCATCTTTCACCTGACTCCCCTTGCTGGCCAGGCTCCAAAATATTTATGGGCCACGCTGCCAGGCCTCCTGCCTGGGGATTGGCTAGATTACCATAAATAGGCAGATTACGGTACCTCCTGGCCTCCACCCACTAGCTTCTAAAATCTTCTCCAAGCTTCTAGAGCCATGGCGAGGTACCAGAGGTCTGAGCTGTAGAGCCCTCCCGCCTGGTCTACAGTAACCCCCAACCATTTACCAGACTCACACAACTACCATGAGTCAGAATCACATTTTCCCAATCTAAATGGAGCACTTGAGAGTGCTACACTTTTATGTTGTGCCGAATCGATGGGGCTAAATAATGATATCTCCATCATTGCTGCAGTTGCAGCGATTACCGAGATATCACCCTTCCCGCCCTAGAAGGTTTATATATGTACGGCAGATGGGAAGTAGTTAAGAAGCAAAACTCACAGCAGCTTAACTGGAATATCAAAGCCAAACAGTGGAATGTGGCACTATTTTCAGCTTCCCCAGCACCCTTCCAGACATCATATACCAAGAAATAGAGGTAACTAGGAAGGACCCAGCACATGGCAACATTTTTTTATTCGCTGCAGTTCCGCTTTCGCTGTTCCACCACAGCTCAGGATTAACATTGTTCAAGTGGAAATTCCTGAGTAAATGGAAGCATTCTAAGTCACTGCAGGGAATAACACAGGTATAGGAGAGCTATATTGATATGCTGATGCCAAATGGTATCTTTGTTTATTTAGTACAGCTGACCACACAATAGTAGATTTACAAAACATTTGTACAAGTCTCATCGGCACACATTCGAAGACTTGAGTCACTCTTAAGAAGATGAAGAGTCACACTCTGCAATTAGCTTTATTCTTGGTACTTTATTCTGTTGACAAGTAACTACATACGTATGGTCTTCACTCAAAAAAAAAAAAAAAAAAAAAAAAAAAAACACTCCCTAAAAACTCATTTCATCCTAATGGGCTTGCTCACAAGGATAGAGTACATAGGGAGTGTTTTTTTTGGGTGGGGACTATACAGTATGTATGCAGTTACTTTATTGTTAACAGAATAAAGTATGAAGAATTAACTATTTACAGAGAAGGACTCCTTATCTTCCTAAATCTTCCCGTTGGAGTGGAGACGGGCTACAGGAGTTGACACGCGGATGGGCTGTGGACATTAAAAGTTGTAGGTTTGGAGAGTTTCCATGGATTTAGGTATGTTCTTTAAAACATTGTTTGCTCTTAAAAACTGATTTTGGATGAATGTATTTTTTCCAACAAAAACCACATTCAACAATAGAAATTTGAGAAGTTTTTCCATTTCACTCCCTTCACAACAGTCAAAAATTTACATCAATTTGATCCCAATAACAATTTGAAAATAAAACAAATTTTTCTGAATTCAAAGTTGTCAAACTAAGTTCCTCTAGTGTATAGCCACCTTAGGTGTGTCTCTCTTATGAATGAACAGAACTTACGGATGTCTTCTATGGTCTTTTGAAAACTGATGACGGGTTGTCCCGGGATGTTTTTTGCTTTGATCCTTACTTGCACCGTGGAAAACATTAGAAATTCAACCTGCAGACTATTCGTTTTGGAGTCATAACATCTCTCTCCTTCTGAAGACCTACAGGAAAACAAAGAAATTATTTCTCAACAGCCAGTAAGAATGTGAAACAGTTTAAGAAGTTTAAATTAGAGTACTCCGTATGTTTATACTACGAACGTCCTCAGATGATTTCTTGTAAAATTGATGTATTTTGTGGTCTACACTTAGCTCCATGCATCCTACAGCTTGCAGAGCTACAAGTCATCCCAAGAGTCGCTGCTCATAATATTTATCTAATAGTCCCGTACTCTTCTTGTTATAGCTGCCCAGATGCTACTTTGGATGGAGTACATGCTCTTCTTTTTTTACTATTATTTAATGACTTCTTTTGGCTATATTAATTTGTGGTGTAAGGGTGCTGAACCTTATAGAGATACATTATAGTGTGATAGGTGGTTTGCAGTCCTAAGGCTGCTCACCAGCAACCGTGGAGTCCTGCTGGACCCTTGGAGGAGTCTACTAAAGTTTTGGAAGGATGAGAACGCCACACCAGCGCAAAATAAAAGTTTTTCCAAGGACTATACAATCTGTTTTTTGTTTTTTTTTGGATAGAGTGCAGATAGAACATTTATAGGTTTTTGTCTCTGTCCCTGCTAAGAGGATGCACCCTCTTTATTTGTCATTAGAGCTGCATGGAATGAAAATGTTGGCGCCGAAACCGAAAATTAACGATGCACTTCGCCAGAACCGAAAATATATTATATTATATACACATACATACACACACACACACACACACACACACACACACACTTTTTTATAATAAATATATATATACCTTTATATATATATAATAAATATAAATATATGTATTTTACATATCAATATTATTATATATTATATACACACACAAAAACACACACACACAAACACAACAAAAATGCACCTCCTCGTTGAAATGCACTGAAAACGCAGCAATGCCAACAAACTATTTTTTTTGATTAACACAATCTATGAAAAACACACCATAAGCACAGTAACATTGTGGTAAAATTGCATTTTTGGCATCATTATCTACACCTTTTTCTCTATCGGCAAAATGCCGTCAACACCATTTTCAGCCGCTGAAATTTCAGTGCATCTCTATTTGTCATGTTTACCATTATCATCAAAAGTAAAAGAAAATCCTAAATTTGGGTTAGGGATACTAGTCTTGGTGATCCTGGTGAAAACCAGCATTTCCGTCACCTCAGAGGATTTCCCCGCACTTCCCGTTTTGGCTATGGGACAGGAAGTGAAAGGAAATCTCCCCAATAGGACACAGATGGCAAAAAAACTGACAGGGTTTATAACACTCCATCCAAAATGAAGTGTTGCCTCTTTTTCTACTTTAAAGCCCAAAGGCAACACTTTTTTATTTCGGATATAGACGGAAATGCCTGAGTTTTTGAGAGTTCCTTTGTCATCTGTGTCCTTATTGGGAAGATCCCCCCCCCCCGCCCCCCCACACTTACTGTCCTCGCTAACATGGGCACAGGCAAAAACAAAAGTGAGGAAGAGTTAGAACCTCTGAAAGTTTTTGCTGTTTTTCTGGGCATTTCCTTTTCCACTTCACAAGGGTATAAACTGAGTTATTTTTTGCTGTCAACATCCACAAGACTTGTCTGCACTTGCTCTCCTTTCGATACAAAACAAAGCAAAGAACTCTCCAAAACAAGGGGGAAACCCGGTGTCATTCTTCTGAAAGCTGTCATCACAATAGGTGTCCCCATTGGGGAATTACCCTTCACCTTCCCCCTTCACAGAGTGAGTGAATCTCACCAATGGGGACACAGGCAGAACTAAAATTTAAACAAGGGTTCCAAACTTCCTACTCAACCCAACACTAGCAAGAATAGTATTGGCTTGAATTATACTTAAAAAAGGTAAATCCCGGGCAAAAAAAAAAACATAATTTAATACAGTAATATGTTCATTAAAGTATTATATATATTTAAATGTAACTAGTAGGAGTGCCTACATTTGATGAGGTATGGTCCTCTTGCAATACCCTGTACATCTCAGATTGGGAGAAGGAGGGACAACACTCTTCCACTATTTACTGTTCAGGTAATGGGCACACATTTGTTTAGTGAAAGTCTATGTCAAGTGAAATGGGGGAGGATTCTTACCGTGAACAAACCTCATAAAGTACTGGAGATACAGCATAGTCCGGAGTTTGCCAGTCACAATATATGGTCTCGAGATCGTGTGTCAGACATGTTAGGTTCCGGTAGAATTCTGGAGACTCTAAAATATTAATATGAATCAGAATACATATAAAATAAAATGTTGCTGCAACCTAGAACTATGGGGAGGGATATGCCCAAGTACCGACTATAATCCATGATTATGTACATAAGTGAAATACCAGGTTTGCCATTCTGCCCAGATTTCAGTCTAACAATACTGCTGGTATGAGCTATATTCTAGAGTCCCTTTTATAAACCAAAATGCCTCGATTTAAAGCAGACCTATCTTTTCACTAAAAAATAAATAAAAAATTACACACGTCTGTAATACAGAATCACAACATATAAAATTAAACTCCTGCTCCTGAGCACTCTGAAATAAGCGAAAGCATCATCCAACATTGTAGGATGTCTGGCTACCAGAATCACTGTGAATATCATTAGAACATCATTAGAATATCATTAGAAACTCATTGTAATCAAACAGACTGCTAGATCTGCAATAAGAGAAGTGGTTTAACAAAAGAAAAACCTGCATGTGTAATCAGCAAATATGGCCACCCCAATGTACATACACTAAAATTTATGCTAAAAAAAAAAAAAGTGCATAAACAGAAAAAAATAAAACAGTTACTTTTGAATATAGTGTTTTAAAGCCACATAGTTGTTTCAAATATCTAAGGCAGCCTTTCTCAACCTTTGTAACATGGCGGAAACCTTGAAATACATTTCTGGTTCCATGTAATCCCTACTTATATTTACTAGATCTACAGCTCACAGTACATTAGTGTGATGATCACCGGGAAAAATGCTCCTTAAAACTGTGGTCATTGGAAAAAAATTGCCTCCGGGTGTCAGAATCCACTAACTGATCAAGGAATCCCCAACAATCTCTGGAGGAACTCTGGTTGAGCAAGGCTGATCTATGAGAATTAAACAACCTTCTTTTGTGGATTTAGGCTGTCTTGGTTGCTTCACTTTCATGTAATCCCAGGCAGATCCAATGATGTTGAGCATGTTCTTTTTGCTGAAGATTGTTCTGACATTGGCTGTATGTTTGGGGTCATTGACCTGCTGAAGATTGAATTTGGGACCAGTCAGGTGCCTGCTGCAATTTGTTCCGTGATGGATAAGTATCCAACTGAAGACCATTAATTCTGACCAAATCAAATTGTAGAAAAGCACACCTGCAAGGAACCTCAACCATGTTTCGCTGCAGTTACTCATCCTTATACCGTTTTTTAGGCCTTTGGAGAATAAACTTCTTTTACGGTCAAATACCGGTGCTTCAAATTTGAACTAACCAGTCCAGAGTGCCTGCTAACTTTTTTTGCACACGTTTTTGTTTTTATGCATTGGGAAAATGCTTGGCCTTGTTAGCACACGTCAGAGTTGTGTTTTTTCTTCACTGGAGACCACTTATGACCAGACTTCTCTGGACTGTAGATGGGTGTACCGGGTCCCACTGGTTTCTGCCAGGTCTAAGCTGATCATGCCAATGGACGTCTTCTGATTGTGAAGGGAAGTCATCATTATGATGCGTCTTTCACCAGATTTTTTATTACACAGTACCTGTGTATTTAGCCATTTGTCTTGACTTCAGCTTCAAAATATTTAAAAATCGAACGTCCATATCCACGTCACCATACTACTGTTGGTAAAGTTGGATTTTATTTTTTGATCAGCCGGATTCCCCCATCTCCACAGTCAAGGTGGATGAAGGAATCCTTCCACCTGCGCTACTAAATTCTAAAAGCGGGACTCCTCTGCTGTCAGGAGTACACTAATCAGCACTGTAGCTAATGGGCTGCATTCCCTGATCGAGCAGAATTTGTTTGACATTCCCATTCAAGAGAAGCCTTTGGTTAGATCAACTTCTCTCCAGCTGGAATGGCCATAGATTGATCAATATTTGGCCAGACCCTGCTAAACCGGACATATTTTGATGACCAGCTTAAAGTATATCCACTCTGGTCCTTGCATACAGTTTATTATCAGATGTGGCGAAAAATCCAGCCCTGACATAGACCCTAATGTGCTTAGGCCATTAAGGCCTTACTTAGGGTTCCCTTCTTCATGACCTTAGATAGCAGTAACAATCTAGCAGAGGATAAAGCACTAGCCTAATACATCAAAAAGAGAGAAGTACTGTTTGGTAGCATTGCTTTAATAAAGCTAATATTTTAATGAGTATACTCAACTAGGACACGTGTTGCGATTTTTTGGAATATCTTGTTTTAGGCAGTAAAAAGCAACACATTTGAAGGTTCAGCACAACAATGTCAAGACAAATACTGATTTGCGATAGGTTTGTATATTTTTTCAGCTGGTGAAAGTTTATACACAAAATAATTTGCGTTATATGGTATTAAAAATAGCTCCATGTAAAATACACCAAGCATGGCCCTTATTAGCGAGAGAGTACACAAGAGGAAGAGCTGGAAAGCAGGGATAAAACTAAATTCCAGGAAAACAAATAAAATATGTTGCGGTCATAGAAATATTTTTTATGGGAAATTGCACATCTAGGGCACTGATTCAGAGTGACAATCATGAGTTATGGGGCTTGAAAATGTAAGTTACAGGAATATTCATAGAACACTAATAATTAAAAAAAAAATACAAGTATTAAATGCAGGTACCTTCTACCTGCAAACCCAATCCTACAGCCATGGCCAAATGCTAGGCCGTTCTGATCAGGAAAAGCTAAAATGCTTCCTTGTAGTGTTGAAGTTTGCTGTCGCCTCCCAGCTTCCTATTGGCCTGATGACAATGGCCTGGTATTTTTACACAGCAGAGGGGGCTGCAGGTATTTAATAGATAAGTATCCACCTGAAGACCATTAATTCTGACCAAATCAAATTGTAGAAAAGCACACCTGCAAGGAACCTCAACCATGTTTCGCTGCAGTTACTCATCCTTATACCGCTTTTTAGGCCTTTGGAGAATAAACTTCTTTTACAGTCAAATACCGGTGCTTCAAATTTGAACTAACCAGTCCAGAGCGCCTGCTAACTTTTTTTGCACACGTTTTTGTTTTCATGTTTTCATGCATGCAGGTATTTAATAGCACTGTACACCTGACAAATATTATACTATTGTCACAAATTTATGCTAGAGCATTTTCTGGAGAGAGACTATATCGAGGGTTCATATGGTAGACTTCCCATCTGATGGTGCCTGCATAGTTCCAGGTCCAATGCCACTTGGCAAAGTCAGCAGCATGACACCACTGATCTTTTTAGCTGCTAGGAGGGTGGCATTCTAACCACCACTATAAGAGGAGCATTCCCCCTTAACACAAATGTAAGGCACATTCTTCCCATTGACCCCGATTACTTCATTTTATCAGGGTTCCTTGATTTCTAAAAATTATTTCAAGGGTTCCCCTTGAGTAGAAACGTTGGGCTAGAATAGGTAAGGCTGAGCTAGAGGATTTAAAAAGAGACTGGAGGGGTGGGGGGATATATATATGGTATGAGGCCTGCTTAGAGACACTCAGTTTCTGAAACTCTCCACTTAGAGCTTGGACTTCCCTTAGTTAAATAAATGAGACAATGAATATCCATATTCTACTGGGAAAAGCCATCAGTGAAAAATAGCTGAATATAGAGGAGCAAGAATCATAAAAAACAAAATGAAAGAAAATAATGGATAAATAAAGAGAACTGGGAAGAAAGAATAAGACAGACTATAGGAGTCTTTCATTATCCACTGTAAATACTTCAAAGTTTACTGGTCCCTCATCAGGTTTTACGACTGACTTTCCTGAGCTCAACATTTTGCACTTGTTCATTCACAGATTTATGGCAGTCGTAATAATTTAAATTGACATGAGCTTAACTACCCTTGAGAGCTGCCACTAATTAATGACTGAGAGGAAGGAATCCAGCATGCAGGCTTATTGTAGCCCAATCCTAGCAGAGCTATGTGCCAGAAAAAAGAAAAACTCAAAATACAAACCTTTAGAGGACCCCTCCAGATCCCTGGGTCCCCGGAATCTTGGGCTGTGGTAACATACAAATCTTAACATGTTCTGCTATCTGCCATGTACCATCATAGCCTAGTCAATCATTTTACAGAATTTGTTTACTTTTGTCATGTACCATTACAATTAATTTGTACTTTCCTTATGGAGGGCAAATCAAAAGGTTCAATTTATTGCTGGTGCCATCAGTGGAACCTACCTTCCATTCACTCCCCTACCAGTACATGAGAGAGCAAGAGGGAATCTACAGAAGAGATGAGATCTGCTCATCTACGAAACAGCAATGATGTTTATATGAAAAATTGAGGGTATACATTGCAATACCTCCAAATTTTTACTGAGAAAACACACTGTGGGCAGGTCTGCACATCTCATAGGGCCCAGTCACACTTTGTGCAGTGACTGGCATTTTTCTGCACTTAATGCCAGGCACCGAAGGCAAACAAATAGATAGCACCACAAAGTGACTGCGGGTAATGTGCAGTAAAATGCTCTTTTTACGCATAGGTATGGCGGCAGCCTAGTACTGGCCACATAAGTGGCAATTTAGGAGGGTGATCAAACTTTCAATTCCATTTTTTTGCCCAAATTACAAAACAGCTTGGAAAAACATCATTGGTTTTACCTATATAAAGTGCGCTTTGTGAATGGCCGGCTGTGTTCTGGGACACACAAACAGTTCCCAGAACACAGCGCGAGGAGGAGAAGACTGAAGATCACAGCGGTGTAGGAAGTGGCACATTAGGACGAGCTACCTAGCAACAGCCATTTCTGGTAAGTAAAACATTTTTTTTTCAACTTTTTTTCCCCCCCAGATTTTTAGGAGCATTTTTATGTAATTTTTTTTTTTTTTTTAGGGTGGACTCCGCTTTAAGGAACAAAAGCACTTTGGATTTCTCAGCACTTTATTTATATAAATGGATCTTATATGTTGATTATGGATGTTATAATCAGCTAAAAGGCACAGAGTACTTTTTTTGTATTTTGCACTTTTATGTAAGGCACATATTTGCATAAGGCACATTGTATATAAGTTTTAAAGGCACAGGACACTTCTGATTTATGAAGTTATATTTGCTGCACATTTATATTGGTTTATATTTTGTGTAAGGTCCACATTTACATTGAGTGTATGTATAAAGAGTAGTGACACACAAATTATTTATTTATATATATATATATATATATATATATATAATCTCTAGATTTACTACAAAGATAGTTTTGAAAGCATGTCAAGAAGTAAATGTTCCTGCAATATTAAAGTGGAACTGTCATAAAAAAATGTAAACAAGTAGGTTCTTTAACCACTTGCTACCCAGGCAAATTCTGACATTTCTCTCCTACATGTAAAAATCATAATTTTTTTCTTTGCTAGAAAACTACACAGAACCCCCAAAACATAAAAATTTTTTTTAGCAGAGACGCTAGAGAATAAGATGGCGGTCATTGCAACTTTTTATCTCACAAGGTATTTGCACGTTTTCAAACGTTTTTTTTTGGAAAAAAAAACAGTTTCGTGCATTAAAAAAAAAATAAAAAAGTAAAGTTAGCCCATTACATGTGAAAGAGGATGTTACGCTGAGTAAATAGATATCCAACATGTCACACTTCAAAAATTGCACACGCTCGTTGAATGGCGCCAAATTTCAGTACTTAAAAATCCCCATAGGCGCGCTTTAAAATATTTTACAGGGTACATGTTTTGAGTTACAGAGGAGGTCTAGTGCTAAAAAGTTTTGCTCTTACTCCAACGTTCATGGTAATACATCATGTGTGTTTTTTTGAATGCCCTTTACATATATGGGCGTGACTTATGTATGCGCTCGCTTCTGCGAGCGAGCACGTGGGGACAGGGGCGGTTTAAAATTTTTATATTTTTTTATTGTTAATTTAACTTTTATATTTTGACACTTTCTTTTTACATTTTTTTTTGGATCACTTTTATTCCTATTACAAGGAATGTAAGCATCCCTTGTATTAGGAATATGGCATGACAGGTCCTCTTGACAGTGAGATCTGGGGTCAATAAATCCCCAGATCTCACCTCTTCCCAACCAAGGCAGCAGTATTTTTTCAAATGCAGAGGCCGGGCGTGACCTCATAATAATCGCACCCAGCCTACTAATGATCAGAGACTCCATGGACCATCTGGCCTGCCGGAAATTTCTATGGTCAATATATGGGGTCAGTCGGTTCCTTCTCCGGTTTGCTGATGGCAAGGGCGAGCCGGGAGAAGCACCGGAGGGCGGCGGGAGGAAGGAGACGTCCCCTCCCGCTGCCCGTAAGACCGATCAAGCGGCTGAACAGCTGCTATGATCATTTCCTATGGTGAAGGGAATCGCCGGCTTTAAAATAAGATATCTGAATGATGCCTGTAGCTGCAGGCATCATTCAGATATCACTGCTCAAAATCCGCGACGTCATATGACGTTACGTGGGCAGCAAATGGTTAAAGCAGAACAGACATGCTATGCATCTTCTGCAATAAAGCTTCTTAGCCCTCATTCACACCTGAGCGTAGCGTTTTCAGGCAGAAAGTCACGCAATTTTGTACAGGTCAAAAAGGTCACCCATGTAAAAAGCTAAAAAAAATGCCCAAATCTGCCTTAAAAGAAAAGTTCCAGAACTTGTTTGATCTTCAGGCGTTCTGGAGCGGAGATGTGAACCATCTCCATAGAGAATGATCGATTTTTTTACCCCTCCAGCATTTTGTAGCTTCAGGTTTTAAGCTACAAAATGCTCAGGTGTGAATGGGGCCTTACTGCCTGTCTGCACTGTAAGCTGAAATGTGCTCAGCTCAGTGTACAATTTCAGGGATGCAAGATCAATTAAATTCCCGCATCTGCACAGCCCACCCAAGGAAAATGGGTATACAAAGATGTTGTTCAAGGTGGCTCCATTGTTCCACCATCCACAGTGGAGACACCTCAAGGCCAAAAATGGAAACTAATGTACTTCTACATATGAAATGTTTGTTTTGGGGTTTAATACTGCTTTATCTGAAAATATGTGCTTTCTGAAAATAAACTACGCTTTCTTTGAAATGGCACTGGCAAAAGCTATAGTGGGTAAAGCAAAGTACGGACACTCACCAGTGGCCTGGCTGCAGACATGGCTCAGCAAACAGACAACAGCAATCAAGCCGCAGAGGCAAAGCTTATTCCGCATTCTCTGTTACTTGTCTTCTGCCAGATCCTTCAGGAGGTTATTTTAGCAGCTGCATCTCTTAATGAGCTGAACAAGCCTACAAGAAAATATGAAGGATAATTAGATTGGTTCACTTACAGGAACTGCACCTGCTCATATTTAATGGCACAGTAACCTCAACATTTACTGTGCTCAGTTCTACCAACTAAATACACTTTACTATTGGCCGTCCATGCCATTTATACACAAAAAAGGCACCAGAGATTTCCACTGCATTACATTACTGTACACAACGCTTGTCATTTTCGGTTTTAAAATTTTGAACAAGCTGCAGATAACCCACAATGCAGTTTTTAACATACCAGCAGCATTTTTGTTTAATGCAGCACACTACATCGTACGGATGGTTCACAGTCCACAAAAATAGTATTGCAACATACTGCAGTCAGTCAGATTTGTGTTGCGTTAACATGCGGTAAAACTCCCATTATATTGCGATTTATAGAAACACATGCAGTAGATTAAGGTGACCAGATTTTTTTTAATGAAATCAGGGAACCTTTTTTTTTTTATATTGGTAAATATTTTAGAAGCATATTTTACTCAAATTATATACACAGTGTATGTGGTAAGTGTTTATGGAATGATTGTATGATATATACGTTATTTCTCACATTTTGCCCATGACATTAAAAAAAAGATACTTCTTAGAATTTGAGATATGACTATTAAATGTTATGAAGAGAAAAAACAGGGTGCAGGGCTCAGGACTGCGCTACATAAAGAATGCAGGGCTCAGCAGTGCCCATCCTATGCAGCCTCACCAGTGCCCGTCCTATGCAGCCTCACCAGTGCCCATCCTATGCAGCCTCACCAGTGCCCATCCTATGCAGCCTCACCAGTGCCCGTCCTATGCAGCCTCACCAGTGCCCATCCTATGCAGCCTCACCAGTGCCCATCCTATGCAGCCTCACCAGTGCCCATCCTATGCAGCCTCACCAGTGCCCATCCTATGCAGCCTCACCAGTGCCCATCCTATGCAGCCTCACCAGTGCCCATCCTATGCAGCCTCACCAGTGCCCATCCTATGCAGCCTCACCAGTGCCCATCCTATGCAGCCTCACCAGTGCCCATCCTACGCAGCCTCACCAGTGCCCATCCTACGCAGCCTCACCAGTGCCCATCCTACGCAGCCTCACCAGTGCCCATCCTACGCAGCCTCACCAGTGCCCATCCTACGCAGCCTCACCAGTGCCCATCCTACGCAGCCTCACCAGTGCCCATCCTACGCAGCCTCACCAGTGCCCATCCTACGCAGCCTCACCAGTGCCCATCCTACGCAGCCTCACCAGTGCCCATCCTATGGAGCCTCACCAGTGCCCATCCTATGGAGACTCACCAGTGCCCATCTTATGCAGACTCACCAGTGCCCATCCTATGAAGCCTCACCAGTGCAGGGGATCAGAGAGGAGAGGAAAAGGGGTGTTGACCTGCTTGCTGGAAGGTGAACCTCAACATTTACTGTGCTCGGTTCTACCAACTAAATACGCTTTACGTTGCCACCTCATCCCTTTAAAACCGAACACATTAATTACCCAGGTTTTGTGGCCGATTAAGATGGTAATTAAACTCACTTGGTGCCTTATCTGCATTAAATTAGCCTCAGAACCTGTGTCATTCATATGTGTTCGGGTTTAAAGGGATGAGGTGGCAACCCCAACCTCCTCTCCTGTCTCAAGTCTATTGCAGACTCTAACAGGTTTTCACCTAAGATTGCCCTGAATTTGGCTCCACCCATCTTCCCATCAACTCTGACCGGCTTTCCTGTCCCTGCTGAAGAAAAGCATCCCAACAACATGATGCTGCCACCACCATGTTTCACGGTGGGGATGGTGTGTTCAGGATGATGTGCAGTGTTAGTTTTCCGCCACACATTTTTCTTTTAGGCCAAAAAATTCAATTTTGGTCTCATCTGACCAGAAGACCTTCTTCCACATGTTTGCCGTGTCCCCCAGATGGCTTCTCGCAAACTGCAAAGGGGACTTCTTATGGCTTTCTTCTTGCCACTCTTTCATAAAGGCCAGATTTGTGGAGTGCACGACTAATAGTTGTCCTGTGGACAGATTCTCTCACCTGAGCTGTGGATCTCTGCAGCTCATCCAGCGTTACCATGGGCCTCTTGGCTGCTTCTCTGACTAATGCTTTCCTTGCCCCGCCTGTCAGTTTAGGTGGACCACCATGTCTTAGTAGGTTTGCAGCTGTGCCATACTCTTAATTTTCGGATGATGGATTGACCAGTGCTCCGTGAGGTGTTCAAAGCTTGGGATAGTTGTTTTTTTTTTTTTTTTTTTTTTTTTTTTTAATATCCTAAGCCTGCTTTAAACTTCTCCACAACATTATCCCTGACCTGTCTGGTGTGATCCTTGGCCGCCATGATGCTGTTTGTTCGCTAAGGTTCTCGAACAAACCTTTGAGGGTGTCACAGAACAGCTGTATTTATTACACACAGGTGAACGCTATTTATTAATTAGGTGACTTCAAAGGTAATTGGTTCCATTAGATTTTAGTTAGGAGTAAAGGGGGCTGAATACAAATGCACTCCACACTTTTCAGATATTTTCAGATATTTGTAAAAAAAAATTGAAAACCATTTATCATTTTCCTTCCACTTCACAATTATGTGCCACTTTGTCTATCACTTCAAATGCCAAAAAAATACATTTACTCTTTTGGTTTCAACATGACAAAATTTGGAAAATTGCAAGGGGTATGAATACTTTTTCAAAACACTGCACATACACATATATTAATGATAATATAATCTTGATAATCTTAGTTATTGGTCTTTCTGTAGATGCTGGTTACTTCTCAAACATGTTAATGGCTATTCTTGCACAGATTTGATGAATTTGAAGATGCTTTTAAAATGTCCCTTTTAAAAACGTTTAAAATGTCATGTTTGGTCTTGGTCTACTGTAGATGCAGATTATTTCTCAATGGTTATTAACCACTTCAATACTGGGCACTTAAACACCTTCCTCCCAGACCAATTTTGAGCTTTCAGCGCTGTCGCACTTTGAATGACAATTGCGCGGTCATACAACACTGTACCCAAATTAAATTTTTATCATTTTTTTTCCCCACAAATCAAGCTTTCTTTTGGTGGTATTTGATCACCTCTGCGGTTTTTATGTTTTGCTAAACAAAAAAAAATATGTTTTTTTTTGTTTCAGTTTCAAAACTTTGTAAATAAGTACGTTTTCTCCTTCACTGATGGGCAGTGATAGGTCTGCACTGATGGGCACTGATAAGGTGGCACCAATGAAGTGGCACTGAGGTGGCATTGATGGGCACTGATGGGCGACACGGATGGGCACTGATGGGCGACACGGATGGGCACTGATGGGTGGCACAAATTGGCATGGATAGGCGGCACGGATGGGCACTGATAGGCGGCGCGGATGGGCACTGATAGGCGGCGCGGATGGGCACTGATAGGCGGCGCGGATGGGCACTGATAGGCGGCGCGGATGGGCACTGATAGGCGGCGCGGATGGGCACTGATAGGTGGCACGGATAGGCACTGATAGGCGGCGCGGATGGGTACTGATAGGTGGCACGGATAGGCACTGATTGGCATCCATCAGTAAAAAACAATGCTACCTATCAGTGCCAAATAATGCATGCCAATCAGCGATGCCCATTGTGGGCACTGATTGGCATCCATTGTGGGCACTGTGTGTCATCCCTGGTGGTCTAGGGTGGCATACCTTTTGATGGGCATCCCTGGTGGTCTGGTGGCGTCCCTGGTGGTCCAGTGTGGGCATCCTTGGGGGGGCTGTGCTGATAATCGATCAGCACAGACCCCCCCTGTCAGAGGAGCACCCGATCGGCTCTCCTCTACTCGCGTCTGATTTCCTATTTACACTGTGATCAGCCGTGATTGGACACGGCTGATCACGTGGTAAAGAGTCTCCGTCGGAGACTCTTTACCAAGATCGTAGTTGCGGGGTGTCAGACTGACACCCCGCAAAAACGATCGCCGCGATGCGCGCCCCTGTGAGTTTTTCAACGTTTTTTGCAATAGCGTTTTTCCACGTTAGCGTTTTTTTGTATTTCAATGGATCCAAAAAAAAAAACAACTGAAAAACACCTCTCAGAACTCACTAGTTTTTTTGTTTGTTTGTTTTTTTTTAAAGCCAAAAAACACCCCAACCAAAAACTGCTGATACCAGCCTATGTGTGCATGAACACATAGGATAACATGATGGGGAGTTTGACTGTAGAAAAAAAACGAAGTTACTTACGGTAACGTTCTTTCCAGGAGTCTTTCAGGACAGCCACCTGAGAGACCTTGGCTCCTCCCCTCTGTAGGAAACACCTGCGCCAGCTTGCTATAAATTTCCTCCTCCCCTGCTGCTCCTCAGTTCTTTGAAGAGCACCTCCAGTTTGCTGGGGAGACACAAGAACATATGATACACATATAATAATTTATATCACATTTCCTGTAAGGAAACCTATGCTTTGATATACATCTGGGTGGGTACCCGGCTGTCCTGAAAGACTCCTGGAAAGAACGTTACCGTAAGTAACTTCGTTTTTCCCTTATCGTCTTTCAGGACAGCCACCTGAGAGGATAACCGAGCACTTACCCTTAGGGCGGGACCACAGCTTGTAAGACCTTACGTCCAAAGGTCTGATCTTTAGCTGACCATAGATCCACTCTATAGTGTCTTACAACAGTGGCAAAGCTGGACCATGTTGCCGCTTTACAAATCTGTTCCGGCGTTGCTCCAGCTCGCTCTGCCTGTGACGCTGCCATAGCCCTCGTGGAGTGTGCCCTGATTCCTTCTGGGATCTGCATACCCCCTAGTTTGTAAGCCTGTACTATGGCTTCCCTTAGCCATCTGGCTATTGTACTCCTTGAAGCCTTGTGCCCTTGCCTGGCTCCTGTGTATAAAATAAATAAAGACTCCGTCTTTCTAATTGTCTTGGTTGCCTCTAAATAATGCAAGATGCATCTTCTGACATCTAAATTGTGAAATTTCGCTTCCTTCTCATGAGAAGGATTTGGGCAAAATGATGGTAATACGATTTCTTGACCCCTGTGAAACTTTGAGGCCACTTTAGGTAGAAACCCCGGGTCCATTTTGAAGATTATACGGTCCGGGAAGATTTGGCAAAAGGGGGGTCTGATAGATAGGGCTTCCATTTCACAGACCCTCTTTGCTGTAGTAATTGCTACCAAGAAGATTGCTTTAAGCGTCAGCATCTTTAGGCTGCAATCCTTTAATGGTTCAAAGGGTTCTTCTGTCATAGTCTGTAACACTAATGACAGATCCCATTTTGGAAAGGCTGTACTCTGTAGCGGCCTTTGTCTGCTCACAGATCTAAAGAGTCTGACTATCCAGGGGTTTGAGGCTAAACTCCTCTCCTGGTAAACTGACAGTGCTGACACTTGACTCTTTAGCGTGCTGAGGCTTAGCCCTTTGTCTACACCACTCTGTAGAAACTCTAGGACTGCTACTGAGCTTTGCGTTTTAAAGTTGTTCTCTGTACACCATCGATTAAAACATCTCCATACCCTCTGGTAGATATTACGTGTCTCAACCTTCCTGCTTTTCAGCAGTGTGTCTATCAGACGGCTTGAGAACCCTTTCGCCTTTAGTAGCTGTTCCTCAGATACCAGGCGGCTAGTTTCCACCTTTCCACCTGTGGACAGTGCACTGGGCCCTGGGCTAGCAGATCCTCTTGGATTGGTAGCAACCAAGGGGGCTCTATGGCTAGTTCTTTGAGCATAGAGAACCACGGTCTCCTGGGCCAGTGAGGTGCTATGAGGATCAATGACGTGTCCTCTGTACGTAATTTCCTTATTACTGCGGGTAGTAGCACTGGTGGGGGGAAGGCATAACATCTGCTGAATTCCCACTTCTGCGCTAATGCGTCTACTCCGAGTGCTCCCTCCTCCCTTTTTAGGGAGAAAAAGGCTTGGACTTTCCTGCTTTCTCTGGAAGCAAATAAGTCTACCTGAGGTATTCCCTATTTCTCTGTAATCTGGTCGAATACCTCTTGTTTCAGCACCCAGTCTCCTTCTCTTACTTTCTTTCTGCTGAGAAAGTCTGCCACTTTGTTTAAGTCTCCTTTTAGATGTACTGCTGAAAAGGAGAGTATGTTTTTCTCTCCCCACTTCAGGATCTCTTCTGCCAGGGCCCACAGAACTCGGCTTCTGGTTCCCCCTTGTTTGCTTATGTAAGCTATAACCGACGAGTTGTCTGATCTGATCTGAACATGATGTCCTTTCAACTCTTTCTGGAAGGACTGGAGTGCAAACCATACTGCTTTCAACTCCTTCCAGTTGGACGATCTCGTCCACTCTCCCCTCCCCCAAGCACCTTGTGCTATCTGGGAGTCTAAGTGTGCTCCCCACCCTACACCGCTTGCGTCTGTGGTTAGGATTCGGGAGATAGGTAGGATCCACAGCCGTCCTACGGCTATATTTTCTGTCCTTCTCCACCACCATAAGGACTTCTTTACTTTTGCTGGTATTGATACCTGCAAATCCAGAGACTCCTGCTTGTGGTCCCACACTTTTAGTAGGAACATTTGCAGTGGTCGGAAATGCAGGTTTGCCCACTGAACTGCTGGGATTGCAGATGTTAGCAACCCCAATGTTGACATTATTTTTCTTATAGAACAGGGTACATTGGTCTGTATTGTTCTTATTTCTTTTTGCATTTTTTCTATCTTCTCTTTGGGTAGAAAAACTTTTTGCTGGACTGAGTCTATTATATACCCCAGGTATTTTATCTGTTGTGTGGGTTGTAGACTTGACTTCTCCACATTCACCAACCAACCTAGACTCTCTAGGAATGCCCGAGTATACTTGAGGTTCTCTAATAGCCTTTCGGGTGTTCTTGCAAAAAGGAGAAGGTCGTCTAAATAGGCAATAATGGATATGCCTTTTAGTCGCAATGGTGCCAGAGCTTCTGCCAGAACCTTGGTAAAGATTCTTGGCGAAGCTGATAGGCCAAAGGGTAGAGCCTGAAACTGAAGGTGCACGGTTCCTTTTCCTGTTTCTATAGCTAGCCTTAGAAACTTCTGGTGATTTAGGTGTATGGGTATGTGCAGGTACGCATCCTTTAAATCTAGCGACGCCATATAACAGTTTGGGGGCAACAGGGCCTTCACTGAGTATATGGAGTCCACCCTGAACCTTTTGTAGGTTATGGATAGATTTAGTGGTTTGAGGTTGAGGATTGGTCTGACCTTTCCTGAGGGTTTCTGTACTCCGAATATATGGGAGTAGAAGCCCTGTCCTCTCTCTGCCTTTGGTACCGTGATGATTACACCTTGTTTCCTGAGGTCCTTTATGGATCTCATTAACCCTCTGGCTTTTTCCTTGCTGTTTGGCAGCTTGGTGATGTACAGTCTGTTTGGGGGGAATTTTGAGAATTCTAGGGAATACCCGTCTCTTATCGTCCTTAGAATGAATTGACTGGAGGATATTTCTTCCCATTGTGAAATGAAGGCCCCCAGTCTTCCTCCCACTGGGAGTGCTTCATTCTTTATTGCGGGTCTGCTCAGGAGGGCGAAAAATTGCTCCTCCTTTGCTATTCCCTCGCTGACCCCAAGGTTTCTTTTGATTAGTTGCCTTGGGTATTGAAAAACGGGACTTAGTATCCCTCCTTTGCCTCTTTCTGTTTTGTTGAGGCTGGGACCACGGTGCTTTCCGTTTCAGCGGAAACGCTTTCTTTTTGTCCGCTGTACGGTCTAACACTTTCTCTAATCCTGGCCCAAACAGGAGGTCCCCTGTAAACGGGATACCGCATAACTTGGCTTTGGACGCAGCATCCCCTTGCCAAGTCTTTAGCCATAGGGCCCGCCTGGTAGAATTGGCTAGAGCCGAGGATCTGGCTGCCATGCGTACCAGTTCTGCTGATGCGTCTGCGATATACGCGATGCCTTTGAGCAGAGTGGGAAAAGAGGACAAAATTTGCTCCTTTGCAGTTCCTTCCTCAATATGTGCCTGTATACGGTTGAGCCAGAACTCTACATTTCTGGCTACCACCGTGACCGCCATGGCTGGCTTTAGGCTTCCCACTGTGGCGTCCCATGACTTTTTTAATAGGGCATCCATTCTTTTGTCCATTGCTTCAGAAAGGACCCCCATATCCTCAAAAGCTAGATTGGTGTGCCTGGAGACTTGTGAGAAGGCAGCGTCTAGTTTTGGGATTTTGTTCCACACTGATGACTCATCATCTGAAAATGGGAACCGTCTCTTTAAGGCTTTAGAAAAGAATGGTTTCCTTTCAGGTTCCTGCCATTCTTTTTTGATTGCCTCTATTAAGACCTCATGAACAGGAAAATTCTTCTTTTCCCGTTCTCCTAAACCCTCATACATCTGATCATGCAGGGATAAAGGTTTCTTTTCAGTCTGTATACCCAGCGTGGTATGAATGGCTCCCAACAGCTGGTCTACCTCTTCTAAAGAGAGTTTGTATCTAGAGGGTCTTCTGGAATCCCCTTCCAGTGTTTCACCCTCAGATTCTTGGGAGCCGGACGCTGCGCTGTCAGGCTCGTCCTCTGCCTCCTCTCTAGGAGTTACTAAAGGACCGGCACTAGTGGAGGGTAGTGCCTGTGCGTTTGCTAGCACCGGTAGTACTGGTGGGGGAGCAGTCTGCAGTTGAGGGATCTGAAATCCTTCAAAAAAGGTTTTGAAAGATACAAAGGTACTAGATAGTTCCTTAACAGATGCCGCTAAATCACTGCCCTGCTCTGTGGAATGTTCTTGCACTAACTTGTGAATACATTCCTTACATAATGCTTTCCCCCAGGAATCTTTAAGTGTGTTTTTACAAGAAGGGCACCTCCTTTTTGAATTATGAGAGGGCTTAGACTTGTCAGGTTTCTGAAAAGACATAAAGAAAAAACCCACACACATTAATACTGACATAAGCTTCCTGCAACTTGCAGGTGCGCAGCGTCTTCCATATGGGCTTACCACACTAGGGGCCCAATGAAAATAACCCTCTGACACAGGAGGGACCTGCCCACCCCCCCCCTTTGCTGAACCCTTGAGGGGGAGGGGGATGGGTGGTGGTTATAGGCCAGGGGAGGTCCTCCCCAGGTTCCCCTTACCTTTACATGGCTGGAGCTGGTCTCTGTCGTAGCAGTCTGGTCCCTCCCTTCTGCGTCCGACATGCTTGTGTCACCACTGGAGCTTTTGCTGTCTCCACAGCAATTGTAGCTCCTCTCCTAGCCCATGCCTGGTCCCTTTTCATGGTTCGCGGCCGGAACCGGAAGCCGCGAACCCGGAAGTACACGCCCCCTCATGCCGGACGTGACGTCACCCGTCGCCGACATCGCCGGTCCCTATACCCAGCGTGTTCCGTGCTGCGAGCGCTACACGCCGCTGGAGGTATGGGACGGCAGGGCCTGTATCCGTGCTCCGCACTCGGAGCTGAGAAGGAACCCCCCTGACCTCCGCTGCGCTCAGGGATGCAGGGGTGGCAGTCTCTCCCAGGTTAGTTACCTGGTCTGTTGTCCAAAAAAGGAGCCTCTGCTGCTTTGTTTGTGGACCTTTTCCTTTGCCTGAGCCTTACATACCCCCTGGTAATCCTGACTCTCCTGGCTGGTTCCAAAAAAGGTGTCTCCCCACCTGGAGGAAACACAAATAACTGAGGAGCAGCAGGGGAGGAGGAAATTTATAGCAAGCTGGTGCAGGTGTTTCCTACAGAGGGGAGGAGCCAAGGTCTCTCAGGTGGCTGTCCTGAAAGACGATAAGGGAAAAGTCTGAAGCCAAAAACAACTGCTGTAAAAACATCCAAAAAGTCCAATGTGCATGAGGCCTTAAATGGATGCTTTAAATTAGGGAATAATCTTTGAGAAGTAACCAGCATCTACAGAGGCCCAACAAATGTGACATTTTCAAATGGAGAAAACCCTCGTTTTCAGATGCATAAAGTTAGCTTTGCTTGTATATTTTGTCCGGTTGCCATTTCCTCCCAAAATAAGTTTGAAACTGAAGGTGCCCGGCAGTGACAAACACATCCAATCACAATCTGAGCGGTTATGTTGATGGAAAGGTTTCAAAAGAGATCTTGTGGCAGTAAGAGGGATGTAGAGGATTAGTTCCTAAAGGTTATGAGACGTGTCTACATTGTGTTATTCTCAGCAGTTCGGGAAGTCACCTCATTCTTTCCCAGTACAAGTAATAGTGCCTGAGGCTTCCCCCACACAACCTGATTCATATCCTACACTGTATTACACAAGCATGACAAAAGAGACCATTAGTGACACTGTTCCCGAGAAAACTACAAGACCTGCCCTTGCTGATCTCTCTTTAAAAAAAAACAACTTCGAAAAACTTTAGAATCATAAAATGGGGAGGAAACTCATAAAAAGCGTAGTTTCACCCAAAAATGGAACTTCCGCTTTAAGGCATGTCATATTTTGTTTTAGAGGGTCCCAGCTCCCATTTCATCCCGGCGCACCGCGGCACTGGAAGGGAGATCACCTCTCCCCCTCCCTCTTGGCAATCATCTGGGACACGTCACAGGTCCCAGATGATTGCCCTGCCAGTCGCGGCACGGCTCGCTCATTGCGCAGTGGGTGCCCAACTGTGAAGCCACAGACGGGCACCCAGAGTTACAATGCCGGCACCGCAGACAGGAGGGGGAGACGAGCGGGGATAGGTAAGTGTCCCATTATTAAAAGTCAGCAGCTGCAGTATTTGTAGCTGCTGATTTTTATTTTTTAAGCAGAACTCTGCTTTAAAGTCACCATGACAGTCAGGCAACTAAGAATTTCTGAAAGATGTTCTCTATGGCAGTCTCCATATTTTTCTCTTGCCTGCACAATGTCTCTATCAATTAAAAACAGAAGGTTTTTTCCCTTAAAGTGGGGTGCCCCCTAAAAAATGTTTTTCAAAAAAGTCAGCAGCTACAAATACTGCAGCTGCTGACTTTTAATAAAATCGGACACTTACCTGTCCCAGGGTCCAGCGATGCGGAGGAACAAAGCCCCCCTCCTTCCCTACGGCACCGGCATTCTTACTTAGGGTTGCCACCTGTCCGGTATTCACCCGGACAGTCCGGGTTTTGACACACGTGTCCGGTTTTCATTGTGCCTGACACCCGGACACACTTCTCTGCTGTCAGTTGGGAGGGGAAGTGGGAAACGCGACTGTCATTCAGAGGGAGATGAGATGAGCTGCTCGATGATGAACGGCTGGTGAGAATTGAGAGGTTTGTATGGGTGAGGCTGTTTTATACTGTGTAGGCACTTCACCCTATACGATACTTGGCAGCATGATCTCTTCATACTGCACCTCTCCGTGCAGCTCCGCACCCTGACTTCGGCTCCCATGTCTTGCCTTCAGCCATGCTGCTCATTTGCTAGACTGCGTCTCTCATTCTCTGTATCTCTGTGTAGAGCAGCTCCGCCTCCCAGCTCCGCCCCAACTCCGCCTCCCAGCTCCACCCCCCACTCCGGCTCCCACATCTTTCTCTTCAGCCATGCTGCTCCCGTTTGCTAGACTGCGTCTCTCATCCTCTGTATCTCTGTGCAGAGCAGCTCCGCCTCCCAGCTCCGCCCCAACTCCGCCTCCCAGCTCCACCCCCCACTCCGGCTCCCACATCTTTCCCTTCAGCCATGCTGCTCCTGTCGAGCTTGTAAGGTAAGAAAGTCCTCTGCTGCTCTTAGGCTGCTCCCAGCCAAAACGATATACACTGCAACAGCAGATTCCTGACTCTTCTTAACAGTGCCCAGTGTATAGTATAGTGTATGGCCTATAATCACTCTACCTCCCTTCTCCTGTCACACACTGCACCCCTCTCCTGTCACTGTACCCCTCTCCTGTCACACTGTACCCCTCTCCTGTCACACTGTACCCCTCTCCTGTCACACTGTTCCCACACTGTACCCCTCTCCTGTCACACTGTACCCCTCTCCTGTCACACTGTACCCCTCTCCTTTCACTACCCCTCTCCTGTCACACTGTACCCCTCTCCTGTCACACTGTACCCCTCTCTTGTCACACTGTACCCCTCTCCTGTCACTATGCCCCCTCCTGTCACTATGCCCCCTCCTGTCTGTCACACTGTGCCCCCCTCCTGTCACGGTCTGACACCCTCTAGTGTCTTACTAATGTAATGGGAGATATGAAAGAGGGACTATTGATTTAAGGAGGGCTCCTGATGTAAAGAGGCCCTTGATATAAGAGGAGTTACTGATATAAAGGGCCACTTGCTGATGTGAAGGAGGACTCTGATGTGAAGGGGGGGGGGCTCCTGGATGTAAAGGGGGACTCTGGTCTAATAAGGGGACTACTGCATGCTCAGTACAAAGCTCCTAATGTAAAGCGTGACTCCTGATGTATAGGGAAATACTAATGTGTGCTGTTAAAGTGTTCGGGTTTAGCTTGAAGAAAAGGTGGCAACCCTATTCTTACTGTGGGCACCCAGCTGTGGCTTCACAGCCGGGCACCCACTGCGCACAGTCATCTGGGACCCGTCACGTGTCCCAGATGACTGACTGCGCCGAGGGAAGTGATGTCAGTGCCCGGGCACTGAAGGAGGCAGACTACGAGGGACCCCCTAGCAACAGGCATTTAGAGGCGAGTTAAATATATTTTCCAATATTTTTTTTTTATATATTTTTAAGAATTTTAAGCAATTTTTCTTTGTGGGGAAACACCACTTTAATGCTTATAATACATAAACCTTCTGTCTTTAGAAATACTTTAAAGGAAGGCCATTAAAATGAACTGGCTGCCTTAACACAACACCCTTCATCCGGTGTTAAGCACTGCAAAGATGTAAATGGGTCCCAAGTCCATTTGCAGTTAACACAAAAAAAAAAAAAAAAGTCCTGATATATTGAGTATAGTAGTATATGGTAAATGTCTTATTGTGTAATTTTAACTGATCGCATATAGCAGCAAGAGGAATCACAGCAGGGACAGAGATGGACTAAAGATAAATAGTAAAAGCTTTTTTTTTTTTTTTTTTTAATAAACTCTTTGAAATTTATTTAGAAAATGTACAGTTCCGTTTTAAAAAGTGCATTCATTTATAAACAGTCGTGTAAAAAAGTAAGTACACGCCATGGAAATTGTTGACTTTAACATTTGAAGGGGGCAAACATTAGATCACTATTCAAATAGTGCCTTCTGCTAGATGATATCCTTAAGCAAATGTCACATACAATTTACATCTAAATGAACAAAATAGCAGATCAAATCATATATTAAAAGTAAGTACATGTCTACATTTACCACAAATTACAAATCCATGATTTAAGAATCCAGATCAGATGCCAACTGCTCATTAGAACCGTCCTAGAGATTATACAGCTAGAAACTGTCTTATTCAAACCTCTAAGCTCTATGATCTGGTGATCTCTGTTCTGATACTGATGTGTTGCATCATGCCAAAATCAGATGAGCTCTCCAAGGCCCTTAAAAAGAAAGTTGTATGATGCCTATAACTCTGGCAAGGGATCTAAAAAAACATTGCCAAATTATTTGAAATCAAGCATTCCACTGTAAGGAAAATATTTTACATTTGTCCGGGACTGGCCGGCCCAGCAATGTCAACTTCCATTTAATGCTAAAAGGTCCAAAAATATTTCAAGAGCGAACTCTTGCAATGGCTGTGGTCATTGTGTATTGATATACAATCAGAAAGAGACCAATTCAACCTGCATACGAGACATGTTAGGAAAAAGCCTTTGCTGTTCAAAAAAAAAAAAAAAAAGAGCATGAAAACTGTTTGCCGTTAAACCCAAACACCAGGCCTTCTGGAACAATGTTCTGAAGCATGTTCAAAGTTAAAGTCGTTAGTTCACAGTATTAGACATGTTTGCCGGATTCTGAAGATAGTTTTTTGACAGAAGAACCTTGTACCAACTGTAAAAAAATTGTGATGGAAGTATTATAGTTTGGGGTGACTTTGCTGCTTCAGGTCTGGGCAGCTCGCATTCACTGAGTGAAAGGCAAATCTTTCTTGTTTTCTTATTCAAGTATATCCCTTTTCTTTCTTACATACTAGGAGGAGAACAGCTGGGGGAGTCAATGGTGGAGAAGGATCTGGGTGTTCTGGTAGATCATAAGCTTAATAATAACATGCAATGCCAAGCTGCAGGTTTCCAAAGCAAGCAAAATCCTTTCTTGTATTAAAAGAGGGAGATATCATTTTGCCCCTGTACAAATCATTAGTAAGACCTCATCTGGAATATCAAGTTCAGTTTTGGGCACCAGTTCACAAAAAGAATATTGAAGAACTGGAGAAAGTGCAGAGAAGGGCAACCAAACTGATAAGGCATGGAGAAGTTTAGCTATGAGGAAAGATTAGGAGGAACTGAATTTATTCTCTCGAGAAGAGGAGATTAAGGGGGGATATGATCAACATGTATAAATACATAAGTGGCCCATATAGTGAACTTGGTGTTGAGTTATTCACTTTAAAGGTCATCACAGAGGACAAGGGGGCACTCTTTACGTCTAGAGGAAAAGAGATTTCATCTCCAAATACGGAAAGGTTTCTTCACAGTAAGAGCTGTGAAAATGTGGAATAGACTCCCTAAAGAGCTGGCCAGCTCAGTACATGGTCTAAAAAAAAAAAAAAGGCCTGGACTATTTCCTAAATGCACGGAATTTAACTGCATACTAATATCTATTGGTAAAGTTGATCCAGGAAATATCTGATTGCCTCTTGGGGGGACCATGAAAGCATTTGTCCCTTTGCTGGAACAAATTGGATCATGCTTTATTCGTTTTTTTTTTTTTGCCTTCTTCTGGATCAACTGTGGGTATTGGCTTTTATACATATACACACACACACACACACACACATATATAAGATTGTGTATATATATATATATATATATATATATATATATATATATATATATATATATATATATATATATATATATATATATATATACACACACACATACATACACACACACACACACACACACACACACACGAGCAGGGCTCTCCGATTCCCTCCTGTATTGAATTGTATTGTGTAAACTGTTGGCGCTATAGAAATCCTTTATAATAATATATATAAAACTTCTATTGGTTGAACTAGTTGGAATTGTGATGTATTTAAATTTCTTTCCCATGATTGTAGATGGATAAATTGGGCCCAAAGAGGGACAACTTTGGACATAATTTGGATATAAAATGTTTGGGAGGTTTTCTGTTTGATTCTATTCTTATACAAGAACATGTAATACCAATTCTACAAAAGAAAACCTTGCAGGCAGTTCAATGACTTAGCAGGTGATGCAAAGCTGCAAATCGCTATCTGGAAAGGGTCCAGGTCTGAGTCACAATACTCCAGCAGACCTCATATGAGAGAGCAGTTAAACTGTCACGGCTGATTGGCAATAAAGTTTTATTGACAGGCTGTCCACTGTGATACAAAACAAACAATTGGCATAGCAGAAATGACTTTGTGTAGAAGTGGGACTTGATACTGTCCAGCTTTCTGAGATGGGAGAAGGCGTGTGTGCACCACATTTTTAGATGGGTAAAAACATTCAACATTACAGAACATCTGCAAGCATCAAAATTGGCAAAAAAAGTAAAAGTCAACCACACAAACCACTTCACCGGTGGCCTGAAAAGCAGGCGCCATATTTCTGGATTAGGAAAATAAACATTTTACCGATTGCTGCCAGCATCATCACTGTCTCTTTCTTTATATGAATGCTGGAAAATAAAACGTTCAAGTGGAACTACGCTGCATCCGAGTACCACAAAGCAAAATTCTCCCATCCATCCAGCTTTATTTTGCTGAGAAATCACTTAAAAAAAAAAAAAAAAAAAAAAAACAACCCCCTAGCATTTATGGCCATGTTAAGTTAGGCTGGATTCACACCTATGCATTTTTAGTGCTTTTTGCATTTTGCAGATTTGCACTACAGAACGTGTTCCATAGGAAACCATGGTAAATGGACTGTAGTGCAAATCTGCAAAAAGCACAAAAAAATGCGTAGGTGTGAATCCAGCCTAAGGGCAGATGATCCATGTAGCATTTACTTACTGGAATCCATCTGTCCTTAACTCAGGCAAGGGGGCAGGAGGGTGTGCTTAGCTGAGAAACTCCTCCTCTCCAAAAGACTCTTGGGATATACGACATAATTTGCCTAGGCCTGAAAACCTGGAAGTAACTGAAAAAATGTAAAGCTGAACTTCGGGCAATTTTTTTCCCCCATGCAGTGGGGTCATACCCGCACTGCATGGGTTTGCTGCTGAATTTATTCTAGGGGAGAGGACAGCAGAGATATGCTTCCCTGATCTGCCGATCCTCCCTGCACAAGACCGGTCTTGAAAATGGACTGCTCCTGACGTCAGCCCACGTAGAGCATGCTCCATAGACAGGAATAGCGGGGGAGTGTGGTTTTGTGGAGGATGAGCTGATCAAGTGAGTATAAAGTTTGTACTCAGCCCTAGAAAAAAGGAGCAGTTGACCCATGCAGTGCAGGCCCAGCCCCAGTGTATGGGAAAAAAAGTTTGCCTGCAGATGGGCTTTAAAAAAAAAAAAAATGAGTTTAAAACAAGTAAATATGATATACCTTCCTATCTATTTACAAATGCTAGCAGCATACAGATTTAAAAATAGTCAATGTTTATGTGAGAGATAGAAGTCCGCTTAAAAAAAGAAAAGAAAAGAAAATGTAGAAGAGGGGATTTCAATTTTTAATCCTGGATACAAATATATATATAAATATATATATATATATATATATAATATATATATATATATATATATATATATATATATATATATATATATATATATATATATATATATATATATATATATATATATATATATATATATATATATATATATACATACATACATACATACATACATACACACACATATACATATATGGAAATACAAAATGTTATTGACACATGGATCAAAAGTACATCAAAAATTATTTGATTAATCATCAGACATTTGGAAGTGTGAAAGGCATGAGTATGACTACCTCCAATACAGTTATTAAAACATGTTTTGGGAATTCATACTGAGGCCAGAGGGTCCACACCCACACTCCATCCTCAGTGCGGCCGAGTCCCCTACAGCCGGCACACAGGCAGTACAGCAGGAGAGGAGTTTTTGGTTTGATGGGTCGAGCCTGATAGGGATTCCGAGATACTACGTTAATATCAGGTCAACTCCTCTTGTGATTGACAGCAAGCTATGGGCAGATTCCACAACCAATAAACAGCCTACTATAGCTATAGAAGTAATCAACAAGGGGAGTGGACCGAACAGGGAACTAGTCCCTTAGCCTCTCCATCAGGCTCCGCACACCGAGCGTCAATGATTACCGGCAATAAAGCCAATAGCATTCTTGACAGGTAGGGATTGAGTAGTGGCGGCAAACCTGTTGCCTCCTACACAGCGTACAGAGATGGACACTCTGACCAGTCTCTGTACCTCAACTTAGAGTTGGTCTTGCAGTTTTGTTATCTACGAATTGGAGGCAATTCTTTTCAAAACTTAGTGCAGTCATAGTTGCTCTTTGTAAAAGTGGTGCTGAAAAGAACCATCTGAATCTGCCACATGCTTTGGTAAAGCTAATGAAACTGGTGGCAGGGATCTAAGGCAGCAGATTTTAAAGGGCCAAGCCACCAGAAAAGTGGTGCACATGCCTTATTGAACTCCCCTGATCATAATCACACGTCAACGTGTTTAATTTCCATCACTTGTTCAGGGCCACTATGACACATGGTCGTAGTTATATACTATATTGTGGTCTTCATGGTCAACAAAAAACCCTAGAAGGGGCATTAAAAACAACCTCCATAAAAAAGGTAATGATTGTAAATATTAGGACTAAAAAAGGTGTATTTTCCGACTGACCCTACAAACCAGTGTTTCTCAACTCCAGTCCTCAAGGCGTCCCAACAGGTCATGTTTTCAAGATTTCCCTCAGATGAAACAGCTGTGGTAATTACTAAGGCAGTGAAACTGATCAAATCACCTGTGCAAAATAATGGAAAGCCTGAAAACATGACCTGTTGGGGCGCCTTGAGGACTGGAGTTGAGAAACACTGCTACAAACATACAAAATGGAACGTCTAACAGATGCACCTTCTGTCTAGGCTTCCAGATGGAAATGGAGACATAGCAATGAGAGTCTGGTAGGAGTAGATTGATGGTCTACCAGCCCCATAGAAGTCTATGAGGCTGAACTGTACAAGTGCAGATGATGGTTCAAGAAGTCAGCAGAGGGATATAAACAATGCTGCAGGCCTCAGAGAGAGATTTAGGCAAGTACATACAGTGGTGTGAAAAAGTGTTTGCCCCCCCTTCCTCATTTCCTGTTCCTTTGCATGTCTGTCACACTTAAGTGTTTCGGAACATCAAACCAATTTAAACAATAGTCAAGGACAACACAAGTAAACACAAAATGCAATTTGTAAATGAAGGTGTTTATTATTAAAGGTGAAAAAAAATCCAAACCATCATGGCCCTGTGTGAAAAAGTGATTGCCCCCCTTGTTAAAACATACTATAACTGTGGTTGTCCACACCCGAGTTCAATTTCTCTAGCCACACCCAGGCCTGATTATTGCCACACCTGTTCACAATCAAGGCATCACTTAAATAGGAGCTGCTTGACACAGTAAGGTCCACCAGAAGATCCTTAAAAGCTACACATCATGCCGAGACCCAAAGAAATTCAGGAACAATTGAGAAAGAAAGTAATTGAGATCAATCAGTCTGGAAAGGGTTATAAAGCCATTTCCAAAGCTTTGGGAATCCAGCGAACCACAGTGAGAGCCATTATCCACAAATGGCGAAGACATGGAACAGTGGTGAACCTTCCCAGGAGTGGCCGGCCGCCCAAAATTACCCCAAGAGCGCAGCGACGACTCATCCAAGAGGTCACAAAAGACCAGGGCCGGACTGGCCTACCGGGATACCGGGATATTTCCCGGTAGGCTGCCTGCCCTGGGGCCGCAGTGCTCCCCTCTTCTGCTCCTGTGTTTCACGGAGCTGGCCGGGTCCGTGTTCGGCGGCCGCACACCGCGCTGTAACGCGGTCACGCCCCCCTAAACCAGCTCATCTGATAGATAGAATCCACCTATCACACATGCCGGCTAGGGGGGCGGGACCGTGTTACACCGCGGCCGCCGAACACAGACCCGGTCAGCTCCGTGAAACACAGGAGCAGATTCCTGTGAGTACCGCCCGCTGTGTGCACTGCCTGAAAAGGGGGATCAGCAGGGGGGCGGCATATAGAGGAGATTAGCTTTCTATATTCCTCCAGGCAGCCGCTGAATGCTTGGAGGAGGGAGAGGAGGAGAATCAAGCATTCAGCGGCTGCCTGGAGGAATATAGAAAGCTCATTTCCTCTATATGCCGCCCCCCCTGCTTCTCCTATCCAACTTTTTTTTTTTAACTGCCCCCCCCCCAGTGCTCTCCTCCCCACCACACTCTCCAGCCCCCCCCCCACAGTTCTCTCAACCCCTGTTCTTTCTGCCCCCCCTGCTCTTCCCATCCTTCTCTAGCCCCCACCCCCCCAGTGCTCTCCACCCCCACAGTGCTCCCCACCCCCACAGTACTCTCCAGCCCCCCATGCTCTCCCCCTGTTCTTTATGCCCCCCATCCTTCTCTAGCCCCTACCCCCCACAGTGCTCCCCAGCCCCCACCGTGCTCCCCACCCCCCACCCCAGTGCTCTCCAGCCCCCACCCCAGTGCTCTCCAGCCCCCACCCCAGTGCTCTCCAGCCCCCACCCCAGTGCTCTCCAGCCCCCCCCCGCAGTGCTCTCCAGCCCCCACCCCAGTGCTCCCCAGCCCCCACCCCAGTGCTCTCCAGGGGCCCCCCCCCCCCCCACCACAGTGCTCTCCAGCCCCCCCACCACAGTGCTCTCCACCCCACCACAGTGCTCTCCAGCCCCCACCCCAGTGCTCTCCACCCCCCACAGTGCTCTCCAGCCCCCACCCCAGTGCTCCCCACCCCCCACAGTGCTCTCCAGCCCCCACCCCAGTGCTCTCCAGCCCCCACCGTGCTCCCCACCCCCCACAGTGCTCTCCAGCCCCCACCATGCTCCCCACCCCCTGCAGTGCTCTCCAGCCCCCACTGCATTTTGCCCCCACCCATGTGCTCTCCAGACCCTGTGCTTTCCACCCCTGCTCTCCAGCCCTCCCCTTCCTTCTCTAGCCCCCCCCCACAATGCTCCCCACCCCCCACAGTGCTCTCCAGCCCCCACCGTGCTCCCCACCCCAGTGCTCTCCACCCCCACCCCCCCACACCCCAGTGCTCTCCAGCTCTCCAGCCCCCACCGTGCTCCCCACCCCCCCCCGCAGTGCTCTCCAGCCCCCACCCCAGTGCTCTCCAGCCCCCACCGTGCTCCCCACCCCCCACCCCCCCCACAGTGCTCTCCAGCCCCCACCATGCTCCCCACCCCCTGCAGTGCTCTCCAGCCCCTACTGCATTTTGCCCCCACCCATGTGCTCTCCAGTCCCTGTGCTTTCCACCCCTGTTCTTTCTGCCCCCCTGCTCTCCAGCTCTCCCCTTCCTTCTCTAGCCCCCCCACAGTGCTCCCCACCCCCCACAGTGCTCTCCAGCCTCCACCATGCTGCCCCCACCCCAGTGCTCTCTACCCCCCACAGTGCTCCCCAGCCCCCGTGCTCTCCACCCCTGTTCTTTTTTGCTCCCCCTCCAGTGCTCTCGCAAGCTCCCCCCAGCACTCTCCACTCCCCCCTGCATTTTTCCCCCACCCATGCGCTCTCCAACCCCACCAGTGCTCTCCAGTCCCCCGTGCTTTCCACCCCTGTACTTTCTGGCCCCCATGGGTGCTCTCAAGCTCCCCCCATTGCTCTCCATTCCCCCCTGCTCTTTGTACCCCCCTGTTTTTCTGCCCCCCCCAGCGCTCTCAAGCTCCCATCCAGTGCTGTTCGCCACCCCACACTCTTACCCCCCCCAGTGCTCTCAGCCTCCCGTGCTCTCCACCCCTGTTATTTTTGCCCCCCCCCCAGTGCTCTGCACTCCCCACCCCTGTGATCTCCACTCCCCCCTGCTCTTTGCCCCCACCCATGTGCTCTCCAACCCCGTCAGTACTCTCTGCTCCCCCTTCTCTCCAGATCCCACCCAGTGCTCTCCACTTCCCCAGGACCAGAGGACAGGTAACTGGGGCCGGAAGGTGCAGGTGGCCCGGGACCACTCCATCTCACAGCAAACAGATCCTCTGGAAGGAGCACTGTCCCCATCCAAAACAAGAACAGCCCCTGCCTGCTGCTAGCCATCATGGATATCCTGCTGGCATGCAAGGTACTGTACCGAGCATCAACAACACACCTTCCCACAGACAGGGACTGCAGACTGGGACAGTCATGGGGCACAGGAGGGGCTGCAATGATGGGCACAGTGAGGTACAATAAGGCTGCATTCATGGGCACAGCGAGACTGCTTTCACGGCACAGTAAAGCTGCATTTGATGGGCACAGTGAGGCTGCATTGATGGGCACAGTGAGGCTGCATTGATGGGCACAGTGAGGCTGCATTGATGGGCACAGTGAGGCTGCATTGATGGGCACAGTGAGGCTGCATTGATGGGCACAGTGAGGCTGCATTGATGGGCACAGTGAGGCTGCATTGATGGGCACAGTGAGGCCGCAATGGTGGGCACAGTGAGGCCGCAATGGTGGGCACAGTGAGGCCGCAATGGTGGGCACAGTGAGGCCGCAATGGTGGGCACAGCGAGGCCGCATTCACGGGCAGAGTAAAGCTGCATTTGATGGGCACAGTGAGGCTTCATTTGATGGGCACAGTGAGGCTGCATTTGATGGGCACAGTGAGGCTGCATTTGATGGGCACAGTGAGGCTGCATTTGATGGGCACTGGTTAGGCTGCATTGAGCTCTTGTATCATGTCTGCAGCCTCTGACCATCTCCTGTATCATGTCTGCAGTCTCTGAGGGAGCCTGGAGAGGAGTCAAGGATGAGGGTCATGGGAGAAATCAGACGTGTGGGGACTGTGGAGAGGAGACTATAGGATAAAACCAGAGCCACCAAGCTGGAGCCGACTGACTGAGCCCTGCTTGGTGCCCCTGAGAGGAGGTCAGTGACAGCACCGCCAGGCCAGTCTGAAGGGGGGGTCACTGATGTAAGGGGGAGTACAATAATGTAAGGGGGCACTGATATATCAGTAACCCCCCCCCCCCTTACCTTAGTGTATTCTTTCTGCGGAAGGTGCCCCCCCCCCCCCCCACGTTCTGAGTTTCTAGGGGCCCCCTTGATGATTGACCACTTTTAACTGTAATTTGCTTACATTATATATATATATATATATATATATAAAGCCTTATGTGAGTTCATATCTGCCTTTTCTGTATATAATACACTCTTTAAATGTGCTTTAAAATATATGGTGTTCCCTTTCATGAACAAGAAAATAATGACGTTATGCTGTTGTGCTGGTATAATGCTGTGGGGCTGGTATGAAATTTTTTCCAGGGCTGAATTTAATTCCCAGTCCGGCCCTGCAAAAGACCCCACAACAACGTCCAAGGAACTGCAGGCCTCACTTGCCTCAGTCAAGGTCAGCGTTCATGCCTCCACCATCAGGAAAAGACTGGGCAAAAATGGCCTGCATGGCAGAGTTCCAAGGAGAAAACCACTGCTGAGCAAAAAGAACATCAAAGCTCGTCTCAATTTCTCCACAACACATCTTGATGATCCCCAAGACTTTTGGGACAACATTCTGTGGACCGATGAGACAAAAGTGGAACTCTTTGGAAGGTGTGTGTCCAAGTATATCTGGCGTAGAAGGAACACTGCATTTCAGAAAAAGAACATTATACCAACAGTAAAATATGGTGGTGGTAGTGTGATGGTCTGGGGCTGTTTTGCTGCTTCAGGACCTGGAAGACTTGCCGTGATAAAAGGAACTATGAATTCTGCTGTCTACCAAGAGATCCTGAAGGAGAATGTCCGACCATCTGTTCGTGTACTCAAGCTGAAACGAACTTGGGTTCTGCAGCAGGACAATGATCCTAAACACACCAGCAAGTCCACCACCGAATGGCTGAAGAAAAACAAAAATGAAGACTTTGGAGTGGCCTAGCCAAAGTCCTGACCTGAATCCTATTCAGATGTTGTGGTATGACCTTAAAAAGGCCGTTCATGCTCGAAAACCCTCTAATGTAACTGAATTAGGACAATTCTGCAAAGATGAGTGGGCCAAAATTCCTCCAGGACGCTGTAAAAGCCTCATTGCTCGTTATTGCAAACGCTTGGTTGCAGTTGTTGCTGCTAAGGGTGGCCCAACCAGTTATTAGGTTTAGGGGGCAATCACTTTTTCACACAGGGCCATGATGGTTTGGATTTTTTTTCACCTTTAATAATAAACACCTTCATTTACAAATTGCATTTTGTGTTTACTTGTGTTGTCCTTGACTATTGTTTAAATTGGTTTGATGTTCCGAAACACTTAAGTGTGACAAACATGCAAAGGAACAGGAAATGAGGAAGGGGGCAAACACTTTTTCACACCACTGTACATTTGAGTGGTGGTGGGGGGGGGGATTAGACCTACTTAGGGGGTGGGGGCAAAAGGGTAAGGAAACTTGGGAAAGTACCCTTTAGGAACCAACTCCTGGGTCAACCCAGTCTTCTGGACAATGAAAGACTGGGTACATCTAGCGGCAAAAAGAAATTACTATGGGAAAAGCGCAGGAGAGAAGGTGAATTATGCAGCCGGAGTTACTTAATTTTTTTTTGGGACCATTTACAGTGAGGGAAAAAAGTATTTGATCCCCTGCTGATTTTGTATGTTTTCCCACTGACAATGAAATGATCAGTCTATAATTTTAATGGTGGGTTTATTTTAACAGTGAGAGACAGAAAAACCACCAAAATTTTTTTTTTTTTAAAAATGCCTTTCAAAAAAAAAGTTATAAAATTGATTTGCATTTTAATGAGAGAAATAAGTATTTGACCCCCTTCGCAAAACATGATTTAGTACTTGGTGGCAAAACCCTTGTTGGCAATCACAGAGGTCAGACGTTTCTTGTAGTTGGCCACCAGGTTTTCACACATCTCAGGAGGGATTTTGTCCCACTCCTCTTTGCAGATCCTCTCCAAGTCATTAAGGTTTTGAGGCCGACATTTCTGACACCCGAACCTTCAGCTCCCTTCACATATTTTCTATGGGATTAGGGTCTGGAGACTGGCTGGGCCACTCCAGGACCTTAATGTGCTTCTTCTTGAGCCACTCCTTTGTTGCCTTGGCTGTGTGTTTTGGGTCATTGTCATGCTGGAATACCCATCAGACCCTGGCTGAGGGAAGGAGGTTCTCACCCAAGATATGACAGTAAATGGCCCCGCCCATCGTCCCTTTGATGCAGTGAAGTTGTCCAGTCCCATTAGCAGAAAAACACACCCAAAGCATAATGTTTCCACCTCCATGTTTGATGATGGGGATAGTGTTCTTGGGGTCATAAGCAGCATTCCTCCTCCTCCAAAACACAGCGAGTTGAGTTGATGCCAAAGAGCTTGATTTTGGTCTCATCTGACCACAACACTTTCACCCAGTTCTCCTCTAAATCATTCAGATGTTCATTAACAAACTTCAGACGGGCCTGTCTTTCCTGAGCAGAGGGACCTTGCGGGCGCTGCACAATTTCAGTCCTTTACGATGTTTACCAATTGTTTTCTTGGAGACTATAATCGCAGCTGCCTTGAGATCACGATTCTCCCGTGTAGTTCTAGGCTCACCGGTCTCATTATCATTGAAACTTAACAAGGTGAGATCTTGCATGGAGCTCCAGACAGAGGGAGATTGACAGTTATTTTGCATTTCTACCCTTTGTGAATAATCGCACCAACTGTTGTCACCCCCTCACTAAGCTGCTTGGCGATGGTCTTGTAGCCCATTCCAGCCTTGTGTAGGTCTACAATCTTGTCCCGGACATCCCTGGACAGCTCTTTGGTCTTGCCCATGTTGGAGAGATTGGAATCTGATCGATTGCTTCTGTGGACAGGTGTCTCTTATACAGGTAGCAAGCTGAGATTAGGAGCACTCCCTTTAAGAGAGAGTGCTCCTAATCTCAGCTTGTTACCTGTATAGAAGACACCTGGGAGCCAGAAATTTTGCTGATTGATAGGGGATCAAAAACTTATTTCACTAATTAAAATGCAAATCAAATTTAGAACTTTTTTGCAATGCGCTTTTCTGGATATTTTTGTTGTTATTCTGCCTCTCACTGTTATAATAAACCTACTGATCATTTCTTTGTCAGTGGGCAAACGTACAAAATCAGCATGGGATCAAATACTTTTTGCTTACTCTATATGCAAAAAATGGGCAATAATGTACACAGTAAAATCAAATCTTCTGGCAGTTATAAGGTAAAACGGCACCCAAATAATGTATCTCAATTGTGTATCTCCCAGGACCTCCTGCTCTCTAGCTCCCTTGTTACCTCCTCCCATGCTCGCCTTCAGGACTTCTACAGAGCCTCTCCCATCCTCTGGAACTCCCTGCCCCAGTATGCCCAATCAGCCCCTACCCTGTCCACCTTTAGGAGATCCCTGAAAACTCATTTATTCAGGGAAGCCTAACCCACACCCACCTAACAATTGTCCCTGAGCCACCCCCATCAAATCATTCTCTGCAGCTATTACTTTTTGTACTACCCCCCTCCCTTTAGAATGTAAGCTCTACGAGCCCGGCCCTCCTGTACCTTTTGTATTGAACTGTACTGTAATTGTGTTGTCCCCCCTATACATTGTAAAGTGCTGCGTAAACAGTTGGTGCTATATAAATAGTGTATTATAATAATAATAATAATAATAATAATAATAATAATAATAATAATATTTAGCTGTGTGCCTGAAGTTTATCTATGAACTCTCTCTGCACCCAGCAATGGGCAGCTGCAATTCAGGATCCCCAGGGAAAGCGAGTTAAGGCAAGGAAAACAGAAGCATTACTGTGCTGCGTACAAAGAAGAGATCCTGTTGTACAATGTCAGCTGTGACTACTGTGTGCAGGCTCCATCAGGTTGCAGGTTAGTGAATAGAGCCTCAGGTGTCATCCCTGCCAACGCCACCTGCCACCTGTGTAATGCCAGGACAGAAGGCGGACAACGGTCTTATTTATAAAACACGCAGGTTGAGCGGTGTTTATATAACACAATCGACTAGAGAACAGAAGGTGTTTTATCTGCCAGTTTCAACAAGCGAAGCCATGTACATTACACTCCCGGATTATTTCCCACCTTGACTACTGGAACTCCCTCCTTAATGTCCTACCCTTAAGCAGGCTATCCCACCTTCAGTCTATTATGAATGCTGCTGCTAGACTAATACACCTCACCAATCGATCCATGACTGCTGCCCCTCTCTGCCAATCCCTTCACTGGCTTTCCTAACCCCACAGTGTAAAATTCAAAATGCTAAAAAAAAAAAACATAAAAAGCCATCCACAACATCGCCCCCATCTACATCACCAACCTCATCTGCAGATATCGCCCAAATCGTCCCCTCCGCTCCTCCCAGGACTTCCTGCTCTCTAGCTCCCTTGTTACCTCCTCCCATGCTCGCCTTCAGGACTTCTCCAGAGCCTCTCCCATCCTCTGGAACTCCCTTTCCCAGTATGTCCGATCAGCCCCTACCCTGTCCACCTTTAGGAGATCTCTGAAAACTCATTTCATTCAGGGAAGCCTATCCCACACCCACCTAACAACTGTCCCCGAGCCACCCCCATCAAATCATTCTCTGCAGCTATTACCTTTTGTACCACCACCCCGTCCCTTTAGAATGTAAACTCTACCAGCAGGGCCCTCCTGTACCTTTGTATTGAACTGTACTGTAATTGTGTTGTCCCCCCTATACATTGTAAAGCGCTGCGTAAACTGTTGGCGCTATATAAATCATGTATAATAATAATAATAATAATAATTATAAATTACACAGCCATTACTTAGAGAATTTTCAGAAAGTACAGATTATGAGTTTTGTTTTACTGAAATCAGGGCTCAAGTCCTGCAGGAACGCAAGGGAACAGAGTTCCTGTACTTTTTCCACAACAGGAACTCAGTTCCCGTTAGCAGCCATGTCCTGCAAGACTTTGAAGTATGCGAGCTGTGTGGCAGGTGCTACACCAGCAGCTGCCGACAGAGCTCGCAATAGTAAGTGCCGCACACCTGACCATTCAGGCATTGCCAGTAGGGGGCCCCATGACAGCTTCCGCTTCGATCTACCTGTCAATCACAGCTAGCTGACGGGTAGATCAGGTCCCTGCTGCTAAGTGATTGCTGCTAAGAGATTTAGTCAGACCTCACGTGATGCGCTCCTCCCCGCCGGCCCCTCCTGATTTTTTGTCTCATCTCCCCCCCCCCCAGTCTCCTGCATAATTGCTCTGTGTGTCCCGCTGAATCCCCCCCTCCGCTATCTTCAGTGCCATATGAGGAGAGAACCCACAGGAGGAGCACAGCTATTCTGCTCACAGGACAAGTAGGGAGAGAGGTGAGCTGAGGGAGGGACATCAGTTTGGGGTGGTAAGCTGAGCACAATACCTGGCAAAGTGTAATGCCAGGAGGGAAGTTTATGTGGAAATATGTGAAGGGCTGGAATAGCAGCGAGTGCGTGTTGGAGCCCTGCAGAGTTTGCAGCCCCCCAAGCTAACATACATCTCCTAAGCAGGAACACATCACTATCTCCCCAAGCATTCTGTCCAGATAATGTGCAGTTCATTTATGACCTTTCCGTTTAACCCTGTGTTATCTAAACTCTGTTCAATGAAAAGTGTAAACTCACCACATAAACACTCTATATACAAAATAAAATTCCCCAATAAAGATCAGAACATGATGTTCACATTTGCATGAAAGCACAATTGTATGAATGCTGATTATTCAGAGAATTACCGTATTTATGTTTATTGAGGTTTGTTTTTTTTATGTACTAACAGGTAAGCTTGATACACACAATACGAAAATTGGATGAAAAATACCACTTTGAAAGCGTTCGTGCATATGAGCGGATCATTTTTATTTTTTTTTGGTGGGCGAGTGGATCTTGGGTGGGAGTTCCCACACTTTTTCCCCCAGGACTTGACCCCTGACTGAAATGTTTTATTTTTTAACATATTTTACTTGCTTGGTGTGCCATATTGACTGGATGCCAACTTTTTTTTTTGTTCCGACAAACCTGAACAGACCAGGATGTGGGCAAATATTTATTTATTACAGGTATTTATATAGCGCCATCAACTTACACAGCGCTTTACATAAATTATACATTCACATCAATCCCTGCACTCTAGGAGTTCCACGTCAGCGACAATACAAAATTTGAACTGAATCAGCACAATTGCCAGGGAACAGGTATTTTCAGGAGAGGTCAGCAATGGCAGTCTCCATACTTCCTCAGCACAAGTTTCCTTCAAAACGGTCTCCAAGGGGAACAACTCAAGAAGCAAGAGGTCGGCCCTGAAGGAAACGTTGGGTCAGGCAGATAACCACCGCATGTTTTTTTCCATGCAACTTCCCAAGTATTTCACGTGCTGTGCGCCGCTCACTCCCAAGAAAATTCTATCCTTTCCTCCCAAAGCATGTGTTTTCCACCCCCACAAATGTGTCCTCTCGCCGGATAAAAGTACGATTCTCCTGCCAAAAGACATTGTCTCATGCGTGTTTACAGAGGTTCTGTCCTAAAAATACAGATTTCTTTTGGTTTGAGGAAAATGTTTAAAAACAGGACATCATTGTATAGCGGCCTCACCCTACTGAGCGTATAACTATGCATTACAAACGCATTCCTAGAGATCCGCTATCTATAGACAAGATATGGTAAAATTAGTAGATTTACAGTAAAAAGCAACAAAAGAATATTTACCCATCAAAGTATCCATTCAGTGGCCATGTCATCTGGTTGTGCAGCTGTTGTGGCTTTAACCACTTCAGCTCCGGGAGGTTTTACCCTCTTGATGACTAGGGCATTTTTTGCTATTCGCCACTGCGCTACTTAAACCGCTTGCCGACCAGCGCAGGCCGATGTTACTTTGCCAGAATGGCACTGCCAGGCAAAAGGGAGTACAGGTATGTCCCCCTTTAAGAAGGCGAGGCGAGCGCGCCGCCGGAGGCGCCCGCCACGGTCTCAGTGACCGCGGGTCCCGCGGACTCGATGTCCGCCGGGTGCCCGCGATCGTGTCATGGAGAGGTAGAACGGGGAGATGCTTTTGTAAACAAAGCATTTCCCAGTTCTGCCTAGTAACAGGACAGTGATCACAGCTCTCTGTCATCGAGAGCAATGATCACTGTCCTGTGTGTTGAAGTCCAGCCCCCTCACAGTTAGAATCACTACCCAGGACACACTTAACCCCTTCACTGCCCCCTAGTGGTTAACCCCTTCACTGCCATTTACAGAGTAATCAATGCATTTTTATAGCACTGATTGCTCTATAAATGACAATGGTCCCAAAATAGTGTCAAAAATGCCCAATGTGTCCGCCATAATGTCGCAGTTCCAATAAAAAAAAATTGCAGATCACCATTACTAATAAAATTTTTTATTTTTTTTTACTTTCTGCTATAAAACATTTCTTCATAAATGTAGGCCAAAATGTATTCGGCTACATGTCTTTGAAAAAAAAAAATCCCAATAAGCGTATATTAATTGGTTTGCATGAAATTTATAGCGTTATAAAACTATGGTATATACACTGGAATTTTTATTATATTTTTTTTAATTTTAGTAATGGCTATGATCAGCAACCTATAATTGGACTGCGATTTGTAATCTGACACTTAGGCCCCTTTCACACCGGGGCGGGGAGCCGCGGTGACGGTAAAGCAGCGCTATATTTAGCGCTGCTTTACCGTCGTTTTAACCGCGGTATTCGGCCGCTCGCGGTGCGGTTTTAACCCCCCGCGAGCGGCCGAAAACACCCCCCGCAGAGCGCCGCTTTGCGGCGGTATTGCCGCGGTTTCACCGCGGTGTCCCATTCTATTCAATGGGAAGGAGCGCTATAGGAGCGGTGAACACACCGCTCCTATCCCGCTCCAAAGATGCTGCTAGCAGGACTTTTTTTGTCATCCTGCTAGCGCACCGCTCCAGTGTGAAAGCCCGCCGGCTTTCACACTGGAGTTAAAGGGGCAGGATTTTTTCATGCGGTGAACAGGCGCTATTTTTAGCGCTGCACCGCATGAAAAACGCCCCGGTGTGAAAGGGGCCTAACTGATGCTGGAGGGGAACTGACTGACATCACCAGTGACACGAAGGCTGTGGGGTGCGAATTCCAGCTCCGTCTTCTCTGCAAAGAGAAAAAGCAGCTGTTCAGCGGTGCTGCTCCGTTGTATCTGCGGATCAGCTGAGCAGGGAGTGGGTGGGGGGAGGGGGGGGGGGGGGGGGAGAGAATGTCTGTTCACAATGGAATGCAAAAGCAGATGCGTTCTATTGGAATATGTGCCTGCAATACGCACTGCCTAGAAAACGCACACGTTTTTTGGGCAATGCAGAGTGCAAATGCAACGCACATATGTGAACCAAACTGATTGAAACTAATAGATTTTAAAATGTTCTGCAAATTGGATGTGGTGTAAGCTGCATCCAATTCGCATAGATGTGAACCCAGCCTAATACAGTGAGCAGTTACATACATATACATATATATATATATATATATATATATATATATATATATATATATATATATATATATATATATATATATATATATATATATATATATATATATATATATATATATACACACACATACACATACACACAAATCAGATTTTCTTAAAAAAATAAAAATTTAATTTTTTTTTATCCACCCTGCTGCTTTGCACAATCACAGCAGGTGTTGGAGGGATGAAGGGGGCGCGTGCCCTAAACACGTTAACAAGCAGCGGCATACCAGTCTGTCACTTTGCCTGTGCGGGCTGCCCGTTCGCAGTACATTGCAGGTGGGCGGTCTGCAAGTGGTTGTGCGACTGCGAAAAAAATTGGACGTATGCCCGTTGACATCTGACTACCTCGGAGTTCAACTAGGTTAGAAAAAATAAAAATATATAGGGAAGAATGGGATTTCTACTTCAAATATATTTTCATGCAATACAATAAAGTGTGCCTCCACCAATGAGGAGAATCCTGAATTCAGACACATGGGCACACTAATACTGCACTCTTTGTTTTGGCATCTCCCCAGCGTCACACCAATGTGGCAAACCAAAACAGTCGCGGAGCTCGGCGTGCAGGAAGCTGGACAGGATAAGCATTGAGGAAATGTAGACATTATTCAACGCCGGAGCTCAGCCGGACACCCTGGGGCATCCTTGAAGGCGGCATTGACTGTTTGCTTAGTCTTCAGCTCTGGAATTAGACTAATATTACCAGCTGGAAAAAAACAGGCGTGAATACTGCGCCGAAGACACTTCCGGAATGAAATAACTCCTAACAGGGAGGGAAAAATATGATATTTCTAATGTCCAACATCTCACTACAACATTTCTGGAAAAGACAGAATCCCTACAGGACAGGAAATGGAGGAATTCTAACAATCAACCCAATTATAACAATATAGGATAGGGATCAGATTAGAAGCCAATTGTACTTCTAGTAAAAATTCTATTTTTTGTCATATTATGTGTTACTCCAACTTCTGATCTAATAACAGAATCATAACTAGCATATGAATAAAAACGTGTGTGTGTGTGTGTGTGTGTGTGTGTGTGTGTGTGTGTGTGTGTGTGTGTGTGTGTGTGTGTGTGTATATATGTGTGTGTGTATGTATATATGTGTATGTGTGTATATATATATATATATATATATATATGTGTGTGTGTGTGTGTTGTGTGTGTGTGTGTGTGTGTGTGTGTGTGTATATATATATATATATATATATATATGTGTGTGTGTGTGTATATATATATATATATGTATGTGTGTATATATATACACATACATACATATACACACACACACACACACACACACATCCCAATACTTTTGAAAATATAGTGTATATAAACACAAATATAGTGTATATAAACACAAATATAGTGTATATAAACACATAATTTTACGTATATAAAAACAAGATATTTGAAACACAAACACACACCGATGAGAGGATTTACACTGAACTGATCCCTTCCATGTGAATAACATTGAAAAAACAATCAATCAATTTCCTTTGAAGGTCTATGTACTCTATGGAATTTACTGGCACAATACAAACAATAACACGAATGTTGGTGCCCGACTTTTATCCTTGACAGATTCCCATTTATATCATAAGCAAAGCTGCCTTGTGCTCAGCTAATATAAAATATATGAACTGTCTCAAGTCATATCTTGTTTTTCCAGGACAGTTAGTGTTGCAGATCGATTCCGGTTCCATCCCATGATAACACAGCTAAGAGGAGTTCACAGGATAGTTCACTTTGTAATGCACTCCCCCTGCATACTTCAGATTTAATCAACCCGTCCCAACTGTCACTGCGTTACGATTTGCAATCATGGGAACTTGTCTTCTCACTTTGTTGGGAATACGGCCAAATCGGGTCAGTTTACTTACTGCTAAAAGCAGGATGATTAATGAACTTTATCCAACAATAAAAAGAAAGCTATAAATGGTTTCGTAAAAACCTTCCAGAATTGTTCAATAAGGATTCCTTGTTGGCGCCATTACATTTGAACCAGTGCCGTTACATTTGGAGGGAGCCTCTGACCCCTGTTCTAATGCCCCATACACACCGTTCGATTTTCTGCAGATTTTCGTCTTCAAATTTATCAAAGCCATGTAGTGCAAGGGCCTGCCTGATTGCATACAAATTGAAACGCTTAAGGTTTGACCTCATAATATATGGTTTTGGTAAATCTGAAGACAAAAATCTGCAGAAAATCTAATAGTGTGTATGGGGTCTATGTTACCGCATTTAATCAGCATATAACACACTCCTTAATTTTAAGAGGGAAGTTTCAGGAAAAAAAAACGTACATTTCAAATAAAGAACTTTGGAGCAAATTAAGGGTCAGTGCCCATCTGCAGCCTCACCATTGCCCATCTATGCAGCCTGATCAGTGCCAATCTGCAGCCTCTCCATTGCGCATCTGCAGCCTCACCATTGCCCATCAATGCAGCATGATCAATGCCCATCTGTAGCCTCTCCATTGCCCATCTATGCAGCCTGATCAGTGCCCATCTATGCAGCCTCACCATTGCCCATCAATGCAGCCTAAACAGTGCCCATCTCCAGCCTCTCCATTGCCCATCAATACTTACACTATCTATAATAAATGTGTGTGAATCTTATGGTGTGCTAGTGCTGCCACTTTATTATAATAATTCTTTGCCTTTTAGGCCACATGCATGCTGGATGTTAAGCTCCGGGGCAGAGGTGCACAGGTGCCCTGTGCAGCTCAGCTACCGGCTGCCTGTCAAGGCTGACAGCTGCTATGGCTGGATGGGGCACCTAGCGTCACAAATGTTTAGGGCAGTATGCACCCAGGGACAAAATGCTTAGAATGCAGACTTCTTGCCCTAAATGTTAGTAGCACTCTGTGCATCATGACTCTGCAGATGTCAGCCTCTCAGAGTTTGATAGCTGCCGGCGCAGGGCTGGATGGTGCACCTGTGCCCTCTGTCCCTGCAGCTAAATGCCAGAACCTCAAGCACCGGTGTGCATGGGGCATTAACATCAATGGACCAAGAATCGTGAATAATTAATTATACTAAACAGGAGCAAATGATCAACAAGATAACATTTAGGTTAAAACACTGGCTTTTTAGAAGGAATAAAACTGGGTAAGGAAAAGCCATGCTCTACTACTTTTATAGGGTGGTTGTATTGCAACAACAGTCTCCCACAGGCAGAAATTTGAAGGAACACTGGTGTTTCAAGATGTGCTGTCCAAGCTCCTCTGCAGAAAACCAAACAAAATGGACCAGAAAAGAAATGCAGTGGCTGGCCAGGGCAACGTACAGCACTAGATAAAAGACATTATAGGGGACTTCCCTATGGCAAGTGAAGGATGTCCATTAGCACTGTAAGCTCAGACTTGTCAGAAACCATTGGGATCATGTTGCACCCATCTACAATCTAGAGAAGTCTGGTCAGAAGTGGTCTTTGTGAAAAACTTGTGGCTAAAAAGCTTGACCTCTGACTTGGGCACAAGGCCAAGTGACTGACCCAAGCACAAAAACCATAAGAAAATGTGTGCAGAAAAATATCAGCAGGTGCTTTAGACTGATGAGTCCAAATATTTGGCTGTAATAGAAGGCCTGGATAGTGGTACAAGGATGAGTATTCTACAGACAACTGGGAAGCGTGGTGGAGGTTCCTAGCAGGTTTGGGGTATTTCTGCACATGTAGTTGAGGATTTAGTCAGAATTAATGGTCTAATTATCCATCATGCAGTACCAGCAAGGTGGTGTCTGATCGGCCCATAGATCATTGTGTGAAAGGACAAAAACTACTGTATCTTCAGCACAAATAACCAAGAGCACTGGAAATGGTTAGGCCCACACAGAGCCCTGATCTCGACATCATTGAATCTGTCTGGGATTAAATGAAGAAACAAAATCAACCAAGACATCCCTTAGCCACAGAAGGACTGTGGTTAGGTCTCCTAGACCTTGGGAGCAACCTACTTGCTGATTGCCTCATGTGGAAGGGTACCTTGAAGAATTAATGCCATTTTAAAAGGCAAAAGTAGACACACCCAATCTTGATTTAGGTTTCTTTAGATTTACGCACTTTGATAACTAAAAATCATCGAGGCCTCATTCACACCGGAGCATTTTGTGGCTTGAAGCTCAGGGCTCCAAACCTCTCAACACACAAACAAACCTATTTACGGTAATTAAAATGGTGTCTGTTCACTTATGAACACTAAGGCACCTGGAGCTCGACACATTATGCTCCAAAAGCTACATGAGCAACTTCTGAGGCAGATTTGGTCATTTTTGGTCCCATGGGAAGGCCTGCAAACACTAAAAATTAAGTGTTTTCAATTATTTTTGCAGGCATATGTCTAGGTGTGTGGCATGCAAGAACTGTTCTTGACCACTCCCCCCCACCCCCGCCTCAAAATGTGCAAATCAAGGTGTTTAGCCTGTACAAACTGATCTCCCATTGGTTAATGTGAAAACACCTGGAGTTTTAATACACATGTAAAAAACTTGAAATGCTTGTATATGGATGTTTAACCACACCAAAATGCACAAAAATAAACAAACACACCTGAAAATCTTTGTTTCACAAAGGATTTATTGGGCTTTTCAAGAAAAAATACAAGAAAACTGTAAACAGGAGGCAGGAGTATAGTGAAATGGTGCAAATAAGGCCCCTTTCACACGGACGCAGTCAGTTTAGGCACGTCAAAAAGGTATCAGTTCTTATCCGTTGTCTCATCCGTTTTCATCCGTCATCCGTTCCGTTAATGTCCGTTTTCATCCGTTTTCTGTCCGCTTACATCCGTAAATGCACACGTTTACGTCCGTTTTTTCATCCGTTTTTGTATACGTTTTGTTCCGTTTATATGTGTGCCTGTGCCTTTAAGAGGTTGAGTTCACAGATAAACACAAAACGGATCTTAACGGATCGGACGTTGACGGACGATGTCCGTCAACGTCAGTTAATATCCGTTTTGACGGATCTGAACGTAGCCTTGTACGTTTAAAAAAAACTGATAAAAACGGAAGCGGAGGTTAACTGATGGTGACGGATGTTCATCTGTCTGCCCATAGGAATGCATTGTCGTCCGTCGACGGATGGAAGAAAAACGGATAGACGGTCCGTCCGTGTGAAAGGGGCCTTAAGGATCAAAGCAAGGCGATAACAAAAGACACCAGCAAAGATGAGCTACAAAAAACAGTGAAGTAGCTAGGGTGGGAATCATTTAAAGGTTGAGTGCAATACGCTAACGGAAAGGGGTGTTGCTTTACGCTGGCAATGAAGAGTAACTCGCTATGTAGTAGGAAGGGTCCACCAGCTCTCGACATGCACCAAAGCAAGGAGGTGTGTAATGTGTAGGGAGAAGGAGAAAAAAGTACAGCCCACTTCTGGGCTGAGGGTTATGAAGGTGTTAAAAAGCATTACTTGTAGCCAAGAAAGTTCACAAAGAAAGTAGTGTATGGTCTATATTCGCCTGAGCGTTGTATTCCACCCAAGGACTTCAAACCTTGAGGATCTGGGCGTGCAGATCTTTCAAGATGGAAGTAAGCTACTCATGCACCATAATACCCATGAGTCTCGTTTTGACTTCACCAATATTGAGGAAAGGCTGTCTTCATGCTTGAGCGAGGGTTTGCCGGGCAGCCAGGAACACAGCCCCATCAACCTCCTCTGGCTCCCGGATAGTGACAGCATTGATTCATGTAGTAGAGCCTGCAAAGGATTACAGGCTACAGAGACATATAGGACTGACCAGATCATGGCATATACTCGTGTCCAGAACCAAATCGCCTTAGGACATGTAGCGCTGGCTACTGAGGAGCAGGCGATATTGTTTTTGAAAATTAAGTTGCTTTTAATTTCACTAAATTTCTGGTTTCAGTACCAGTCCAGCTGGGTTGCACTGGGTTCTCCTTGACCGTAGGTGTCGCTGTCACCGCCGGCAAGGGTAGAAACGCAGTCTGGCTGGATGCATTGAATGCCACTTATCTCTCGGTACCAGCCCAGTGGGAGTGTTCTCCTGCTGTGCATTCTGGGGGGTTGTATTTAAAAAGGTACCGAAACCATGTTGGCGGGGGATTATTTTTTTCTGTCCTATGGCCCTCCTGGCCTGGGGTGCGGAACCATGCATTCTGCGTTTTGGGGCTGGCTAGCCCGAGGCACCGTAACTAAAGGGACAGGCCTGACTGAAGTTCGGAGCCTACTGATCCAAGGGAAGGTCCAGTGCCATCTCATCTGAAGGGAGAGGCCCAGCAACTGAAGTACCCCATGTGAGGACTCGCTCAGGAGAAGGCCGTGCGCAAGGCTGGCTTTTCTGAATGGAGCCTGGAGACTTAGTTGAAGGACGCAACCTGGATCAACATTCATACGGTATCGCCAGATCGGCTGAGAGAAACTGGCACTGTATGTTAGTTCTCTAAAATTCATCCAATCCCTCAGTGATGCTAAAGTCTAACCTACAAGTCTGTGGCAGAGACTTTACCGAGCATCCCACCGGCTGCTAGGCCTAGTGAGAGAGGTCTATCCGGGGGGTAATTGAATCCAGTTTGTGGAGCAGTAATATCCTGTGGATTCTTCTAGTATCTTCACCCTGCAATCTTAAGTACCTGAACTCACCCATAACCCTCTACCCTTTTATTATGAGACTTTGTCTTCTTTTCTAAATAAACAACCCAAAAGAGGATTCAGTGTCAGTCTCAACATTTCTTTGGGCCACTTTCCACGGGATCCCTAAGACAGAGAAGAAAGTGAGGTAACAGTAAGCCCAAATCAAACCAGCAGCTCCTTCAGGGGTTAGTGCTTCAGACAGGTCCACCAGACGTGGAAAAGGGTGCCTTGTTATTTATAGCCACAAAAACACATTAAGGACACTGAGGGGGTAAACGTAAAGGTACAACTGAAAATCTTCGTTCAGGTATAAATGCAGCCTAAAAGGTTTTTGTGTGTTGGATGTTCTTCTTAAATCATATATTTTTTGGATAATAGTTTTTTTTTTTTTTCCCCTCAGATTGAAATATTTGAAAAATAATAAACATGCCAAGTGAAATGTCTGCTTTAATTTTATAAGCTGTACTGCACAAATAACTTTGGAACAAGAATGGCCTTAATAGGCGACACAAGCAAACACCCCTCACTTCCTCAAGTTATTTTTAATTACGTTCCTCAGCCGATGGCTCTCTGCACCCATTATCCATCACTGCCAGCCCACCTCACTTTCTCTTTCCCTTCTACTTCTCTGACCTGCGGCACACGTAGATAGTGAAATGTCACAGAAAGCAGATCCGTCTCTACAAATATTTACTTTTGCACAGCCGTGTGCCAATTTAATTATTTTACATGTGCGCAAAGGAACACAGTTGGAAATAATCCAGTGGGGAAGTCTGGATGCAAAGTATGTGTTCTGGTTGGACATAACAACTCTTAAAGGAATCTGTCACTAACACAAGAGCACTTCAACGTGGCACAGTTCATGCATTAGACAAACTAACCTTTCTAGGGTGTCCGACAATACCAGGAACAATGTTGCAAAGCAGTACAAAATTCATACTGGGGGCGTCAGAAATGTTACTTTTATCTAATGAATGAAAATCCACAGCTTGTGGATGTGTCCATGGTTGTCAACATATGAAGTATAGGAAGCCTCAACTACAGCCCATAATGTCCCTGGGGGCCACACAATGTTCAGTTAATGTAGTGCTACAGGAAACTCTTGGAGACGTAGTAGAGGCTATAGTCAGACTGTGGACATATAGATTGAAGGCATGCCATAAGGCAGGTATTGCGGTATGCTGGGGTGCTGTCTGAGTTCCCCTAGGATTCCGCAAGCACAAGACCCAGGTTGCCCTGAATAAGCATCCTGAGTTGCCATGGTGTAGGTGCGTCAGCTGCCAACAACATAACAACCAATTATATTCTAGGAACAGGACACATGGCATCTTACATTGCTATATTGAGGATGCCCGACTCGCCTGCCACATAGCAATGCATGACTGTTTCAGGGCAGACGGCATGCCTCCAGCAGAAGACAGAACTCTCCTCCAAATCTTCACCACCTCCCACCATCTGCTGCATTGTTGGAGCCAAAAGGCATGGCTCTAATGTAAAGTGGAGGCTGTGTGATTGGGGGGGGGGGGGGGGGGGGGGCGGTGTGATTGGGGAGCTCTGTAAAGAGGGGACATCTGATGTAAAGAGAGGAACTCAGAAGTTATGAGAAAACCTCTAATGTGAAAGGGGATCTCTGAAGTGATGAGAAGCCCTCTGCTGTGAAGGGGGGACCTCTGAAGTGATGAGAAGCTCTCTGCTGTGAAGGGGGGACCTCTGAAGTGATGAGAAGCCCTCTGATGTGAAAGGGGATCTATGAAGTGATGATTAGCCCTCTGCTGTGAAGGGGGGACCTCTGAAGCGATGAGAAGACCTTTGATGTGAAGTAAATTTCATCAAGATGGTGTGTGTGTGCACGCATCATCCCAGGCCCAAGTTTCCCATTGATACGTGACATTTACATTTTAGACTTGAGTGTCCCAAGATTTTGCATAATTTTAATGGGTGCCATGACAGCAAAAAGGTTGAAAAACACTGTAGGAGATAGCGACTGGGACATGTTATGTAAAACTGCTCAAAATCATTGCTTATACAGTCCATTTACAAGTCAATATCACCACCCCCACTATAAGTGTGCACGTATCAAGATAGGGACCTTCGATCGGAAGCTCCTTGAGGATTTGTTCACACTATGCTCAATTTTCCTGTATAGGCAATCTTTTTTTTTTTACTTTATTTTACCTTGGTGGCATTTCATTTATTTCTTTGCTGAGTTACAATGCATAGAAACACAGGAACAGACAACTGTGGTGTGGGGTGGATTTGCACACAGAAATACCCCACAAGCTGCCCGCTTTCCAATGTGAACTGCGCAACTGTTTTCTGTGTGTTGTTGTGGAGCTCAGCATTTTTCTAGTCCAGAAAAAAAACTCCAGGCAGGGACTGATGTGAATATACAATATGTAAAGCTGCGTAAATTGTCTGCACTGTATATAAATAAATCTCCCAAAGTATTTTTTATCACTTCCTCATATCCATCCTCTTCCTGCTCTCCTCTGCAGACTCTTAAATCCACACTAATCACCCACGTGAAACATTTTTAAGAAGCGCTAAAACCAACAATGCATTAATGTTACGTGTCTCTACATGGTTTTGTTGTACAATTCAACCCGAGTGCAGGTATTTATCTAAAAGCTAAAATGACATTCTGCATACTTTGCAGTTATACGTAAAAAACAGAAAAGAGAGGGCGCACCAGCCTTGCGCATTTGGTACATTTATTCCAAAAAAAAACACATAATAAAAACTACTCACAAAGGTAGAAAGAAAATCATGCTTATAGCAGTCTTTGACATGTGGCAGTCCGTCCACTGATAGCGGTCTTCAGGTCCTAGAGAGAGGACGTGCGAACAGCTGCTGGCTGACGCGTTTTGAAGGTATACCATCTTCCTCAGAGCCTCTGCTTCTGACGCGTTTCAAAGGTATCCCTTCTTCCTCAACACGTCAGAAGCAGCGGTTCGCACGTCTTCTCTCTAGGACCTGGAGACTGCCATCAGTGGACAGACTGCCACATGTCAAAGACTGCTATAAGCGTGATTTTCTTTCTACCTTTGTGAGTAGTTTTTATTATGTGTTTTTTCGAATAAATGTACCAAAAGGATAATGCACAAGGCTGATGAGCCTTCTTTTTTCAGATTTTTCATTTGACTACTAGGATATCCCTATCCTGGAGGGTAGCAAGGCCGAAAGTTATTGTCCATTCTGAACTTTGGACTACCTAGCCAACACACCCTTGCGCAAGAGTACTTATTTGTTTTTGTTGAACCATATACTTTGCAGTTATCCCTGTGTGGCAATATCTGATCAGATTGCAGATCCTTCTGGACCTCGGTCTGCTGGTTGGTTAAGCTGCACATACACATTTTTTTTTTTGGAAAAAATAAATAAAAAATAAAAGTATAGAGGAACCCTCTCCGCTATGCTATTGTATTCTGACAGCAGGGACTCTCCTCTGTCAGAATATACTGGTCAGCACTGCATTTGCTGATCGAAGGAAACATTTCCAACATCCCATTTCGACAAAAGTCATTAGTTAAGTTGACTTTTGTCAAATGGGAATGGTTATAGACGGATCAAAATTTAGCAGATCCTGACTGAACCGGCAAAATTTTGATCCATCTATGGCCATCTTAAGGTTAGGTTCACACCATACAGGTGCAACCCAAATGCTCATATTACATAGTTAATCTGGTAACGCAATCTACTGAGCTGGTCAGATCCAGCTCGAGGGAGTCTATGCCACATTTTTACAGATCTTACCGTGAAGAAACCTTTCCGTATTTTGAGATGAAATCTCTTTTCCTTGTGATGTAAAGAGTGCCCCCTTGTCCTCTGATGACCTTAAAAGTGAATAACTCAACACCAAGTTCACTATATGGACCCCTTATATATTTGTACATGTTGACCATATCCCCCTTAATCTCCTCTTCTCAAGAGAGAATAGATTTAGTTCCCTCTAAATTTCCTCATAGCTGAGCTCCTCCATGCTTCTTATCCATTTGGTTGCCCTTCTCTGCACTTTCTCCAGTTCCTCAATAGCCCCAATAAGACTGGGCTCAAATGAAAGGAAATGTTATTCTCTACATTATGACATCAAAAAAAAAAAAAAAAAAAGGGGGTTTACATCATTGGAATTTCCTCTTAAATTTGGCTGTTAGTGAATGTAACAAATACGAATTTATCTGAAGTTACAAATTATTTGAAATAAGGAATGTCGTATGTAAACGAATGGAGCGTAACAAATTAATTAATAAAATCTTTTTATTATTATTATTAATTTGTTGTGTTCCATTCATTTAGATGCGGCATTCATTATTTCAAATAATTCATAACTTCAGATAAATTTGTATTTGTTACATTCACTAACAGCCAAATTTAAACCCGATCATGTGTATGCAATTCCGACATGCAAAATTCCGACGCATGCTCAGAAGCATTAAAATTCCCTTTTATAGTGCAGGTCGAACATATTGTATGCCGTGGTGTTATTGACCATCGGAATTTGGTGTGACCGTGTGTAGGCAAGACAGTGAGTGAAATTCCGTCGGAATTCCGATGGGAAAACCATCAGAGCTTTTACCGACGAGAATTCCGACCGTGTGTACGCGGCATTACTCTACAAAGTGGAACTCGAACCATAAAAACTAAATACGTCGTTGAAATACCTATAAACAAATTGTTTACGAACCTGACTAAAATGCGCAAGCTCAGTTGAATAGTCAGCACCACATCCCCATTTATTAGACGTGCAAAAATAGGAAAGAATTGGGATTTTAAAAAGGTGCTGAAAACTCCTCTCAGAATAACTATCCATACACGATAGAATAGAGCTGCTGAAAAAGAGAGAAATATAGATAGAGTAAAACCTAGCATTGCAAGCCTAATTTGTTCCAGGAACATGATTGTAATCCAAAGCACTTGTATATCAAAGCGAATTTCCCCATAAGAAATAATGTAAATTCAAATGATTCGTTCCACAACCATTTATTCATAAGTGCTTCAGTTTATAGTCCATATAAAATAAAATTTGTCTTGATATACAAGTAGCGTCATGTCACAACTAGTAGAAAAGAGAAGAGAGGCGCCTTTAATGCTGCGTACACACGACCGTATTTCCCGTCGGAATAAACTCTGATGGTTTTTCCGACGGAGTTCCGCTGAAACTGTCTTGCCTACACACGATCACACCAAATTCCGACCGTCAAGAACGCAGTGACGTACAACGCGTATGACGGGACTAGAAAAAGGAAGTTCAATAGCCAGTAGCCAATAGCTGCAGTCTCGTACTTGCTTCAGAGCATGCGTCGTTTTTGGTCCGTCGGAACAGCATACAGATGAGCGGTTTTCCCGATAGGAATTGATTCCGTTGGAAATATTTAAAACATGTTCCATTTCTAGGTCTGTCAGAATTTTCGAAAAAAAATTAGTGTAGCAATATTGTTACATTTAATGAAGGCACAACATTTAGCAACTCACATGGTTGATGATTAAAAGAGGCACATGTAAGTATGCAGGCATCCGGGGTAAAGCTGTCCACATAGACTGTCTTCCGTACTGCCATCAACGTCATCCCTTCCACACTGCACTCCACAAGTGCTTCAAGCCTTGCTTTCAGATCTCTCTACTGCAGGGTAGTCTTCCCGGTCATGATTGCATACTGACAGCGGTGAGAGCCGGCGATGCAGAGTATGGTCTGTCAGTCTGCAATCAAGACCGGGAAGACTACCCTGCAGTAGAGCGCTCTGAAAGCGATGCTTGAAGCACTTGTGGAGCGCAGTGTGGAATGGATGACGTTGATGGCGGTGCGTAGGATGGTCTATGTCAGTGATGGCGAACCTTGGCACTCCAGATGTTTTGGAACTACATTTCCCATGATGCTCAACTACACTACAGAGTGCATGAGCATCATGGGAAATGTAGTTCCAAAACATCTGGGGTGCCAAGGTTTGCCATCACTGGTCTATGTGGACAGCTTTACCATGGGAGTTGCTAAATGTTGTACCTTCATTAAATTTAACCATGGAGGCGCCTCTCTTCTCTTTTATACTCAGTTGTGACATGACGCTCCTTGTATATCAAGACATTGCTTGTATATCAAGTCAAAATTGATTTAAAGATGTTATCAAGTGATAAAGCAGAGTAGCAAAAAAATAAAAATAAACAGAACCCCATCAGATTTTTATTCTTTTTGGCAGGACTAGGTTTTTAAAATAGTCAATCATTTTTCCAATTACAATACAGGTTCATTGCTGGAGAACTGCCATTTTCCAGTGTGCATATGCAAAACCCAATATGGCAGGCTCCTTCCCTTCACAGATTTCCAAGCTAAACTTGGGACACCCGAACTCTGCGAGGGGACATTCAAATGTCTATTTCCAGTACAGAGAATCCTTTAGGCATTCAGGTTCTCCAGTGAAGAATTCTCCCGGCTGACCTTACCTGTGGGAAGCCACATTGTAGTGCCTACGTTTTCTGCTAAACCTCAATACCGGGGGAGCAGCTATCTTATTTCCGAAAGGGACAATGAATATGTTTCCTGCTCTAAACACTTTCAGTCTGCTGGATGCCAACTGACTTTGCCAAGTGCTGGCACGAGTCCCGGAATCCGGCATGGAAAAGGAACAGCCCAAATATTAAAGAAAGCAACAAAACGCATTTGTATACAAGGTGAGCACATATCCATCCTCTACAAAGTGGAGAAGGTGAACAGAGAGCGGCTTTCATGAGCTTCCCCACAACAAGAGGCCTCTTGTTTCACCCAGCTTCACTAGTGGCATCTAGTACAGTGTAAGCAAATAAAAGACGGACAAAGAGATGACATTCAATGAAAATAAATTGATCCACATTACTTTTCATTGGGTACGGACCTCTACTTGCAACAATTGAATTGCAATGAATCCAATGCAACACAGGCAAATCTATTTATGGTGAACATAAGAATATTCTTTTAACGTGGGCCACAAAACCTTACTTTAGATACGTTGATAATACTATTATTATTTGGACTACCTTTCATCCTGCCTCAGAGTCCATTCACACAGGGGCAACTTTGGATCCGACTTGATGTCGCCCCAAGTTGCCGCAGGTCGCGCGACATGATAAAATCAATATAAGTGAATGAGAGCCGTCTTAATGTACACTACTGAAGTTGCTCAGACTTCAGAAAAGGTTCCTGTACTACTTCAATCCGATTTCTTGGTGACTTGTACCCATTGATTTCAATGGAAGTTGCCTCCAAATCAGATCCCCTGTCTTAACTGAAGCAACTTTCCAGGAAGTAAAAATAGTTTTCTAGGCAAACCCCTCCCTCCCACAGAGCTGATTATTATGTGATTGGCCACTGGCAAAGTCCCCTGTCCTGGAGGCAACTTCAAGTTGCCTTGTAAGTTGCCTCAAGTCGTGCTGTGATTCATACTCAAGTCGTGTCCAAGTTGCCTCCCAAAGTCACACTGGAAGTCGTGTTGCCCCTGTGTGAATGGACTCTAAGATGACTGTAGTAGTGCACTGTAACTGAGTACTGTAGGGCTCGTTCACATCGGCGCCATCTGGTACAATCAGCAGTGGATCCGTGGACAGATCTCCTGCTGAATTGGAGCCGATGTCACATTTATGACATGCATGCCCCTAGAGTTTTCTGGCGAATTAGAAAAAAAATAAAAAATGTTAAATATATGGGTGGGGGCAGATGTACATGGATTTGCATCCATGCGTACCTCAGAGCTGCCAAATTTATGTAAAAAAATAAGGAAAAGGATGAAGACTTGATCTGAATGGACTTGGAGGTAATCAGATGTAAATGGACACCAGTGTGTTTATATCCACCTGCTCACAGACTAAATCTCTCCATACATCATACAATTATCTTATTCCCCTGGGGGACCCCTGCCTTTGAAATTGAATGGCATCCCTGTCTTAGTCCGTAGGGTTCAATATTGAGTTAGCCCACCCTTTGCAGCTATAACAGCTTCAACCTCTTCTGGGAAGGCTGTCCACAAGGTTTAGGAGTGTGTCTATGGGAATCTTTGACCATTCTTCCAGAAGCACATTTGTGAGGTCAGGCACTGATATGGACGAGAAGGCCTGGCTCACAGTCCCCGCTCTAATTCATCTCAAAAGGTGTTCCATCGTGTTGAGGGCAGGCCAGTCAAGTTCTTCCACCCCAAACTTGCTCATCAATGTCTTTATGGACCTCTTAGGGGTCAGTATACCAAGACATTTTGGACATTTGGAGTCTACTTGGATGCGGACTTTCCTTTTTCCATTTTCGACTGGTGCGACAAATTATGTAAGTTTTCTTTTTGTATCATGATGGTTAAACTATTATAAATTGTTATATGTGGAAAGTAAAATATAGTTTATGTTCCAGAGTGGTATCTTATCCCTAAAGAAGATAATGGTTATAAATATTTTGAAATGCATTGGAGTCCCTAAGCTGAGTGGGCCAACCAGTAATCCAATTGCAAGCTAAATCATCAGCTGTGGGGGATACCATTTGGATCACACTTCTTGATGTATAGTATAAAATATTGTACAGAATTGGGTTACAACAACATGTGATGTAATATATATGTGGTTCAAACCTCAAAAATAAAGGTTAATATAGCTTATATTTTGGTTAGAAGTTGCCTTTAAAGTCCTATAAAGAGCAATTGTGTTTTCTCAGCTTTAATTAAGAAGGATGAAGGATGGTGGCAACCACACCCAGAGTTGCACACAATAATTGTAAGAAAAAGCTCTACCGGATGAAGAGTTGGCCCAGGGGCAAAAAGGAATGATTTGCATGGCTTTTCCCATTATCTTTCAGGCTGCATTCACACCTGAGCATCACATTTTTTGTGCATTTTGTTGTTTTTTTGTACAGTATTTTCCAAGCATTTTGGAACTTTAGTGTTTTTGTACTAGTCAATAGGGAAAACTATCATCCGTTACATCATTTGTTGCTAGGTGTTTCTGCCTTTAGCTGCTTCAAAAACATACCAATCTGTCCCAATCGAGCTACAAAAAGAGCTTCAGGTGTTTTGGAGTGGAGATGTGAACCCCCTCCATAGAACATAATAGATAGGTGTTTGGAAGCTTCGAGCTACAAAAGGCTCAGATGTTAATGGGGCCTAAGATACAGGTTTTTTTTTACCTTCATGCATTGAATGCATGAAGGTAAAAAACCTTCAGCTTTTAGAACTACTTAAGCCTGGTGACAATTTTACAGAGAGTAATAGACGTTGTTTCTCTCTACAGGAACAAGGTAAAAAAGGAAAAATAATCTTGGGACAAGTTCTAGAGGGGGAGATGTGAGGGTGAATTTGGGTATTGCCTAGATGTAAACTTTAAGCTGCATGGACAAAAAAAATTAAAATAAAGTATTAAAATTAAAATACACACAATATAGTTTTGGCCAAAAAATAAAATGTTATTGTCTGGTGGTCTTTAGGTCTTGTTGTTTTGAAATATTGCAGACATCTATTTCTAAAAGTCATATTAATTAAGCAGGAAATTCAGGAGTAGTATCCTCAGCAGCAGGGCTGTTCTGCTGCAAACAAAGATATATTCTCTAGAGATGCAACAGGATGAAACCTAAAAGCAGAGCCACTAGTGGGAAAATTTAATTAAGGGCTAGACAAAAAACACGGCATCCCAATAAATCAAATGTCATCTCAGTCCTCTTGAAGGGAAGGAAAAACCACAGGAAAACCTGCACTGTCTTCGTTACCTTACAGTAACTTTCAGAGGCTCCAAAATGAGAAAAATAAATAAATAAATAAAGAAAGACAAGACCTCTGGGTAATGGCCCTATCCATGCATACCACTGTTTTGGTCAAATTGGCCTCATAGCGAAAGGCTGGTGCCTTTGCACCGCATGCAATAGGCCACTGGAGTGACAGGGACACCACTAAGAAACTTCAGGCCCCCCCATGCGGCACACATACCTACAGCAATTTCAAAAAGTCTACTGGTACGGAAACGTGGGCCATTCTGGCACGCAAAGTTCAGAAACTACCAGATAGCATCAGAAGTTGCCACTATTGATGAGTTTCTCAAGCTGGTCAAACATTTTACAATTTTCTTTTAAGCTGGCCATAGATGGATCGAAATCCGTCCGGTTCAGCAGCTGGCCATCGATCGACTTCAGTACAGCCAGCCTGTCTGATTTATTGCATGCGATTACTGCTGGGGGCTACAGCTTCCAGCATTGGTCATTGTGTTCTGCCAGCAGAGAAGGCTCCCCCGCAGGCATAACACTATAGTTCTGCAGGAGGAATTCCTGCCCATCAATATGGACATTGCCCATGGAAAGAAAATCGTATCAGCTATGGCTTGCTTTAGATTTACCTAGTGCAAGGGCCTGTCTGATTGCATACAAATTGAAAGTGTTTAGGTTTGACCTCATATTATAGGGTTTTTGGTCAATCTAAAGGAGAATTTGTACAAGAAAATTGTATAAATGTATGGCCAACTTTACAAGGTTCGTCTAGATCAAGTTGACTCTCCAGACTTTGAATAAACTGTCCTGAAAAAGAATTAAAAAGAAGAAGATATAATACAAAAAAATGGGAAAAATGGAAAAAAACATTTATGCTTCAATGCAACTGGTGTAAGCCCTTAAATTTAGGCTGGAATCAGCCTTATTCAAGAATTTTACACATTTTACTTCCTTTCTGTACTACAGTTAGATTAAAGCTAAGTTTAGGAGATAGTCACCACACAGCCTATAATAAGGCTTACCTGTAGGTACAAGTGCCAAAAAAGGGTTTACTTCCACTTTAATGTATTTTAAAATACAGATTTAATGCTATACAGGTGCTCTTTTTGCCTGTAGACACTAATGCCCCATACACACGATTGGACTTTCCGCCAACAAAACCGTGGATTTTTGTTTGAAGGTCTTTGGCTCAAACTTGTCTTGCATACACACGGTCACACAAATGTTGGCCAACAATTCCGAACGTGGGAACGCGGGAACGTACAACGAGCCGAGAAAAAGGAAGTTCAATAGCCAATGCGGCTCCTTCTGCTTGATTCCGAGCATGCGTGAACTTTTGTGCGTCAGACTTTCCGACAACAAAGTTTTGTTGGCGGAAAATCTGAGAACCTGCTAGCAAACATTTGTTGGCGGAAAGTCCGACAGCAAATGTTCGATGGAACATACACACGGTCGGACTTTCCGACAACAAGCTCACATCCAACATTTCCCGTCGGAAAATCCAGCCAGCCATAGACGGAGCAACGGGTTGCAGGAAAGAAGAAAAAAAAAAAAAAAAAAAAAAAAATCGCTCATTCTTCCAACAACACAGACAGTGCCGACAGAGGAATTCCTCCCATGGAACCATTGTGTTCTCCTGGAGGGGAGCTGCCCCCACTGGGAGAACAAAGTGTTTATTGCTAGCAGCTATAACAACCGCTAGCAATAATCTTGTGTAACATCCAACAGGCTGGTTGACCAATCGATCAACTTGGGTACATTCAGCTGCCCATAACATGGTTCGAATCTAGGCTGAGAAGCGAACTGTCTATGGCTGGCTTTATCCTTACATTGCTATCCAGGCCTTCAGTGTACAAACATCCTTCTGGACCATTGAGTTTTTCAAATTTGGACTCAATGGTCCAGAGCACCATTTCTCTGCACACCAGTTCTGGTGTTTTTGTGCATAGGCAAGGCGCTTGGTCTTGTTTGAACATTGAAGGTATAGAAACAAGGCCACAAGCCTTCCATGAAGACCACTTCTGATTAAACTTCTCCAGACTTCAGATGGGTGTACCAGGGTCCCGCTGTTCTCTGCCAAGCCTAAGCTAAAGGTGCTACAGGACACTTTTCTGATACCCCAGTGGCTGTTTATTGCGATATAAAAATTATTAATTCCATTATTTTAGAATGCATCCTCACTTTACAGTATTTTGTACAAGTGCCTAAAATTTCTGCACAGTACTGTATATATATATATATATACACACACACACACACACACACACACATACACAAGCTGACCCCAGCGCATTAGCTAATGGAGTATTAGAGGTCTGTCTGCATCTAATCTATATTTAGTTGTGGATTTTCTCCTTGGCATACATGTGTTATGGCTATCAGCTTGTATTTGGCATTATCTTGTTTGGTTCACATAGAAGCGAGCTATTCCTGGAAATGCAGTTTTCCCTTCTGGAACAAATGTCACCTCAACTATACAGCACAGGAATGAAATGTCCTTTAGGAAAGAGACTGGTGTCACCCGTAGAGATCTTTTTACAATGAAGAAGAATGAATGAATGATTTTTCCTTACCATGTCTGGGTCTCATAAAAAGCAATAACAGATTTTAAAAGGGCCTAGTTTCAGCTATCCCCCCCCCCCCCCCCCCGATACAATTTCTATTGAAAAAAAATAAAAATAAAATATGCACTGTATATTAAAAAGGGGTTGTAAACCCTCAAGGTTATTCCACCTCCATGCATTCTATGCATGAAGGTGAAAAAACCTTCTTTAGTGCAGCAGCCCCCCAGAGCCCCCCCCCTCTTTTACTTACCTGAGCCCGATCGTTTCAGTGATGGGGATGAGCCCAGCAGCTGTCTTGGGTCCTCATTGGATAGATTTAAGGCAGCGGGAGCCATTGGCTCCCGCTGCTGTCAATAAAAAACAATGAAACGTGGAGCCAGGGGGCGGGGGCGAGTCCTGCTGTCTGTGGCAATGGACACAGGACTCAGGAGCGCGCCCGCACGAGTGCCCCCATGGAAAGCAGCACTCGAGAAGAGGAGGAGCCAGGAGTGCCGCTGAGAGACCCCCAGAAGAGGAGGATCGGGGACGCTCTGCAAAACCCTTGAACAGGAGGCAAGTATGACATGCTTGTTAAAAAACGAAATGGAAAAAAAAAAAAAAAAAAAACCTTTACAACTCCTTTAAAAGTGGTTATTGAGGTTGTTTTATTTTAATAAACACATCATACTTGCCTGCTCTGTGTAATGGTTTAGCACAGAGCAGCCCCGATCCTCCACTTCTCGGGTCCCCTGCCAGCTGCTGAGTGCCCACCATAGCAAGCAGCTTGCTATGGGGGCACCCAAACAGGCTCGCTCCCAAGCCGCTGCTCTGTGTGTCCATTCAGACATGGAGCTTGGCTCGACCCTGCCCCCACTCTCTTTTCATTGGCTCACTGGCTGTGATTGACAGTAGCGGGAGCCATTGGCGCCTGCAACGGTCTCAGTTAATGAGGAGGAAGATAGAAACAGAGCCACTGCTCTCATGCACACCGCTGGATCGATATGGGGGCTCAGGTAAGTATTAGGGGGGGGGGGGGCTGCTGTCTCAGCCAATAAGGAGCAAGAGACCAGGGAGAGCCACTTGTCTCATGCACATCGCTGGATCGAGATGGGGGGGGGGGGGGAATCAGGCAAGTATTAGGGGGGCTGCTGTCTCAGCCATTGAGGAGGAAGAGACCAGGGAGAGCCACTGCTCTCATGCACATCGCTGGATCAAGATGTGGATCAGGTAAGTATTAGGTGGGGGGGGGCTGCTGTCTCAGCCAATGAGGAGGAAGAGACCAGGGAGAGTCGCTGCTCTCATGCACATTGCTTTAATTGAGATGGGGGCTCAGGTAAGTAAGTATTAGAGGGACTGCTGCACTCAAGTTTTTTTTTTTTATCTTATCTTCATGCATAGAATGGATGCAAGTAAAAAAAAAAAAAAAAAACCTTCAGCTTTTACAACTGTTTTAACCCAGACTAAGATCTTCTATGTCAGTAGGTTCAGGCTCCATGCACATTGGGCTTAAAAAAATGCCAGTTCCCTTGGCAGAAAAAAAAAAACGCTCATATAAAGCGCTCTTTTGTACACCGTTTAGGGGAGTTTAGTGTTTTATTTTTGCCAGTAAGCTCCAATCTGAAACGCAAATCAGAAGGGTTTTCTGTAAAGTGGGTGCAATCTGTGTGGCACTGCACCTGGAAGGAGGTCCGATATCTGCGGGTTGTGGGTGACAGTTTTTTGGGGGGGGGGGGGAGAATGGTGCCAAGTATGATACAATGTGAACGTGTCCATTTGCACAACGATCTATCGGCAGCCAGACTGTGTGCACTCCTAACCGCCCGTCATCCATTGTCTGATATTTACCTTTATTCATCAACCGTCTGCATGCTGGTGTTTTCACTCCAACTATTTTGGGCGGGACTCTAATGACAGATAGGTGTGACAACCATCCAATTACACGAGGTTTACTTTGTTTGAAGGCCGTGTTGGGACTGATAACAAAATCAAGCACAACAAAGATTTGTTTTGGCATGGGCTTGAGAAGTGAAAAAAAAAAAAAATAAATAAAAACTTTTGGGCCTGGGAGCAGGAAGATGGTGGCGTGCAGTGTTCAGCTTTGTACACATCTACCGTGTTTCCCCGATAGTAAGACACCCCCGATAGTAAGACGTATCGGGAGTGTCAGAGGGGACAGCTAATGTAAGCCGTACCCCGAAAGTAAGACATACGTCTTACTATCGGGGAAACACGGGGGATTTGCCTGCAGAGACCAGAGCCGAATGAGATGCAGAGTAGCGCAGGAAGCGTCTATCTGTCATACGTTGTCTCTCATGTCACTCAGCGCTGCTCGCTCCCCGGCGGCCCCTCCTCTCTTCTCGTCAATCCCCATTGGCTTGAGACATCATCTGGGATAGACGAGAAGAGAGGAGGGGCCGCCAGGGAGCGGGCAGCGTGACATGAGAGAAAACATATGACAGATAGACGCTTCCTGCGCTACTCTGCTCGCAAGTAAGATCCCCAGATGTGCCCCATGCCCTGATGCCCTAATGTGCCCCATGCCCTGATGCCCTAATGTGCCCCATGCCCCATAATGTGCCCAGATGTGCTGTGCCCCATAATGTGCCCAGATGTGCTGTGTCCCCCATAATGTGCCCTGATGTGCTATGTGCCCCATAACGTGCCATAATGTGCCCTGATCTGCTATGTGCCCCATGATGTGCCCTGATGTGCTATCTGCCCCATAATGTGCTATGTGCCCCATAATGTAAGACATACCCCGAAAGTAAGACATAGTGGGGCTTTTAGGGATAAAAAGAAAGTAAGACACTGTCTTACTTTCGGGGAAACACGGTATATGCGGCACTATAGAAGTCTATAGGGGCCCATTCACACAGCTGTGTCTGGTAGCCTAATGTTGTGCTTTATGTAGCAGCATAAAACAAATAAATAGATAAAAGAGGATATAGGCGGATAGATCATAGATTTTGTTTGAAGATAGTGGTTAAACCACAGACCGCAGAAGTGAAGGGGACAAGAATAGAAAGATATGAGGTATGGAACTCTGTATACAATGTGTTAAAGTGATTGAAATGTCTATTTTTCCACATAAAAATAACGAACATGTTATACTTGCCTCCTCTGCAGTTGGTTTTGCACAGAGCAGCCCAAATCCTCTTCTTGGTGCCTCTTCGATGCTCCTGGCTCGTCCCTCCTGTTGAGTGCCCCCACAGCAAGCAGCTTGCTATGGGGCACCCAAGTCACAGCTTCCTGTGTCCATTCAGACACGGAGCCGCAGTCTGGCCCCACCCCTCTCTCTCCCCTGACTGGCAGCAGCGTGAGTCAATGGCGCGGCTGCTGTGTCTCAGCCAATCAGGAGGGAGAGTCTCGGATGGCCGAGACACTCGTGGACATCGCTGGATAGAGATAGTTCCCCAGTAAGTATTAGATGGGCTACTGCACACAGAAGGCTTTTTTATCTTAAAATTATTGTGATTTTAATTTTTTTTAAATGAGACTTGGCAAACATGTTATACTTGCCTCCTCTATGTAGTGGTTTTGCACAGAACAGCCCGGATCCTCCTCTTCTCAGATCCCTCTTCAGCGCTCCTGGCCCCTCCCTCCTGTTGAGTGCCCCCACAGCAAGCAGCTTGCTATGGGGCACCAGAGCCAAGTCACAGCTCCGCGTGTCCTGACACGGAGCCCTGACCCAGCCCCCTCTCTCCCCTGATTGGCTAACTGACTTTGATTGACATCCACGGGAGCCAATGGCGCTGCTGCCGTGTATCCCCCAATCGGGAGGAGAGTCCCCGACAGCCAAGACACTCGTGGACATCGCTGGAGAGAGAAGGGGCTCAGGCAGGTAATTGGGGGGCTGCTACACACAGAAGGTTTTTTTCTTAATGCATTACGTTAAAAAACCTTCTGCCTTAACTCCTTTAATGAGGGTTTAAAGGATAAAAAAAAAAAAAAATAATAATTATAAATGCACTTTTTTCCCCCAGGTAAAAAAAATGTGGATCTATTATTTTTATTTTTAGAGCCTGTAAAGCATTGCACCAGCGATCAGCAGATCCCTGGTGCCATGCAGGTCTCCACCAGAGCCAGTGTACCTGCTTGCCCTTACATCCCCTACAGGTAAGTAGATACAATCTGACAGGAAGCATGAATGAACTACCAGGGTGCTCTGCAGTGACGTGGTAGTTCATTGAAAACTACAAGCCGACAACTGCAAAGACTGCCGGACCTTGTAGTTTTCCATGCACAGAGCCCCGTTAAATCAGTAACATGGCTGGGCATTGTTATAATTAGCGGCGAGGGAGAAGAACCCCCGCTAGCTGTCCGTTCATAACATGCTACACCCTGAATATGGGTGTAACATATTACGAAAGGTAATCTTATCCTTTAATTACAATTTAACTACTCGTTCCCGGGTAGACGTCATAGGACGTTCTCAAGTTTAACTAGTTATACGAGTCGATGCTTGCCGTAGCAAAATTTTCAGCAGCTGATGCTCTTTTGTTCTGTTGTTCATTCCTTGTGATAGCAATAAAGCTGCTCAAAATTTTTTAAAGGGACAGCGTCAAAAAGTGTGCTGAGAGCGCTGACTGGAGTGTTCTGGTGGGGGCGCCGTCCCCTTGTCAGAACACAAAAGAACAGCAGGGGAGATCGCTGTACTATTATCGTATAGTTAGTACACCGGCAACCCTGCTGGGTTGTACAAAAAAACAAATACACGACTAGTGTGTACTAGACTTAATTCTAAACTGATAACCTGTAAAGACTTTTAAAAAAAGGTTTAAAAGATTGTTAGGTAACAGTTTGGTGCCGTTCCACGGGCATACGTAATTTTAAAGCATGGGATGTTAGGTATCTCTTTACTCAGCGTAACGTCATCTTTTAAATTTGACCAAAAAATTGGGTTTTATATTGTGTTTGTGTGCAATAAAATTCATTTTTTTTCTCCAAAACAATATATAAAGAATTGCAACCCCCCCCACCATTTTATTCTCTACTGCCTCTGCTAAAAAAATAAAAAAAAAAGTATATCATGTTTGGGGGTTCTAAGTAATTTTCTAGCAACAAAAATAAAAAAATTGATTTTTACATATACAGTATCTCACAAAAGTGAGTGCACCCCTCACATTTTTTGTAAAGCTTTTATTAGATCTTTTCATGTGACTACACTGAAGAAGTGACACTTTGCTACAATGTAAAGTAGTGAGTGTACAGCTTGTGTAACAGTGAAAATTTGCTGTCCCCTAAAGTCCAGTGTAAATTTGGTGTTATCGCTCTCACTCACTTATACTGGTCACTGGATGTTAAACATGGCACCTCATGGCAAATAACTCTCGGAAGATCTGAAAAAAAAAGAATCGTTGCTCTACATAAAGATGGCCTAGGCTATAAGAAGATTGCCAAGATCCTGAAACTGAGCTGAGGGATAAAATGTTATAGGTGGCTCTTGTGCCATAAATAATTTTCCACCAGAAATGTTGATAAACATGACCTGAAGTGATCTACAAGCACGCTACATCCCAGCAGGTATACAAAAGACGCATGGCGTGGGAGAGTACCCACTGTCCGGGGCCAAATATATCCCAGGAATTCATAAACACACCATGTGTAGGACCGAGGAAAGAATGTCGATCTGTTTTATACCAACATTATTGTCTGCACCCAACAGAGGCAGAACATGAAAACTTCCAGAAACCAGCCGACTGTTAGAAATACTGGGGGGATAAACATAAAAACACCACAATGAAAAACTAGTACAAATACTAAAAAGAAGTGCTCTAACTTCCAGTTTTATAAAACAGTCTTTAGATATAAAATGAACGTGATCAAATTTAAGCGGTATATAACCCAAAAGCAAACATTTATTATTTTGCAGCTTACCAACTCTTAGATGTGGTGGCTGCATTAGTTTTCTTTGTTCAGCTTTTTTTTTACATGGTGACATGGCCAGTAAGGCTGTTTTTCCTGCAGACATGAATGACAGCGACAACGAGTTGTAAAGGCAAGGATGCCGAGGAGCGGCAGATCAACGAAACTCCAAGGAACCCAGGACCTCCAAACACCACTCCAAAGGGTTTCTTTTTTGGTTGAAGATGTACCACCTTTGATGCCCTCCCTGCTGGACAGTGCCAGTGTATTCCACCTTGATTAGTCACCATTTGCTGGCGGACTCACATTGGTCCTTTTCAGGACCTTCACATTTCCATTTTTTTTTTGTATGATTGATTTCTGAATTATTCACTTACATATTGATATATGTTTATTCTTTAGCGCTACATTTTTACCATTCGAGAGAGAGAGAGAGAGAGAGAGAGAGAGAGAGAGTGGAGAGAGAGAGAGAGAGAGAGATTGAGAGAGAGAGAGAGAGAGAGAGAACACGGGTGCCCCAATGTGAAAGTAGCCTTAGTGCTTAAAAACTGAGGAATAAATATGACTTTAAGCTAACAAGAAATGAGAAGGATACACATTTCTGGCAAGAATAAAAGGAATTTTCTGTTTCTGCCGGAAAATGAAAACAAATGCAGCCACTGGGAGTTAATCCTGTCAATCCAGTAAACTAATAACTCTACCTCTGTTATCATTGTTACCAGTCCATCCCTATAGAAGCCCACCCCTAAAATAAAAAAACAAATGCAGCCACCAGATCTCATGATTTAATTCAATGTAAGTAGACATGAGAGAGAGACAGACCTAAAGCCTAAAAATAGAAGACTAATGCAGCCACCACATTTTAGGACTGGTACGCTGTAATAATTATTTGTTCTTGGCTTTATGATCACAATACCGGTTCCCCAGTCACCTGTTGTTGACTTCTCTGGCTAATCATTGACTGCATTTTCACAGTGCTTGACTTTGGTCACTCATTAATGAATATTTATGCACTACGGAAAGGATAATGTCGAAGTAAGGATTTCTAAAACAACCTAATGAGCAGAATCCTAAGTAGCCTCCAAGTTCAGCCTATCACTAATGTTCTATAGGTATATCATCTAGTGCAGGGATTCTCTGCTTTTTTGATAGCAGGGCCTGGTAAATTCTTCTAATACCTTCCATACCTCAACATTAAAGAACAAAGTTGATACTCTCAATAAAAGTACATGACTGCAAAACATGTATTGAAATGCTGGAAGGATCTGGATGGGGATGAGTGGCACTGTGGGGGGTTGTGAATGGGGTTAGAGGACTCTACAGCTGACTTGGTGGCCCTTTAAGGGATGAGGTTTCGGGAGGAGGCTGTGGTACACCATTGGAGGTTGTGGGCACTTTGGGATGGCTGGAGGGCACTGTGGAGGAATCTGCAGCTGGCTGAAGGTCTGGGAGAGTGGAGGCCTTGGCCTGACAGTGTGCCATGGCCGGGTGGTTGAGAGCCACTAATCGAGTGTAACATCAATAACACCAGTGGAAAAAGCAGCAATACTACAGCAAAACAAAACAGTAGCGATACTGATTATGACCAAAACAATCAAAAAGGTTTAACACTACTAAGCCAGTTTTGTCCAGCTTCAGGTAAAAGCAGCAAAGGCACTTTCAGCCAACAAGGCTTTACCCATAGCTACAAGATGACCTAGAGAAGCATTGTATGAAAACCAAAATCTGGCACTCACATACCATGTGTGTCAATGTAGCATATACCGCCCAACTTTGGAACTTGAGAAAGAGAAGAAGAGCGCACCACAGTGAAAATAGACGTGGCTAAAAATTGCTTAATATTGGCATGGTATAAAAGAGCATGGTTAACTAGAGTTTAAGCTACATATGGAATATGTAGTCTATTGTGCTATGGGTGAGAAACTAACTTGCATAAACCAAAACTATAAAAAATCCTGCCATATATACACACAGTCTGAAAAACGCTGTGTTTCCAATATTAGGTATACTTAGTCCCCCCATCACACCAGATGTCCCCCTTTGATATCAGAAGCCCCCCTTTGATATTACAGTTTTTAAAAATATGACCCATAGTGGTAGATTTGCCAGTTATAATAACATTGTTTATTGACATTCATAGGAGAGGAGGACCTGGAAGTGCAATTGGAAAAGGGCACCTGGGCAGTGTGGAAGGAGGAGGGCACCTGGGCAGTGTGGAAGGGGGGGGGGGGGGGGTGGGGAAAGAGTGTGACAGTAGAAGCACCCCTGTACACACACTATACTTGCTCAGGTGCTGGGTACACGTGCATTCTTTTCTGCAGCGTTGGGGTTTTGGGAACCTGACCGTGGCAGAGAGTATACTCTACTCATAGGTTACCAGGTGGGAGTGGAGCAGCCTGGAGCAGGGGCGGTGTCCTCCTCCACCGCCGCCGGGGAGGGAGCAGCCTGGAGCAGGGGCGGTGTCCTCCTCCACCGCCGCCGGGGAGGGAGCAGCCTGGAGCGGGGGGCGGTGTCCTCCTCCACCGCCGCCGGGGAGGGAGCAGCCTGGAGCGGGGGGCGGTGTCCTCCTCCACCGCCGCCGGGGAGGGAGCAGCCAGGATCGGGGGGCGGTGTCCTCCTCCACCGCCGCCGGGGAGGGAGCAGCCTGGAGCGGGGGGCGGTGTCCTCCTCCACCGCCGCCGGGGAGGGAGCAGCCTGGAGCGGGGGGCGGTGTCCTCCTCCACCGCCGCCGGGGAGGGAGCAGCCTGGAGCGGGGGGCGGTGTCATTCTTCACCGCCGGGGAGGGAGCAGCCTGGAGCGGGGGGGGGGCGGTGTCCTCCTACATTATCGGGCGGAAGAAGTCCCAATAAATCACCTGGCTGGAGCCCATACAGAGTTCTACTTAACTGGACAGAGGGGGACAGGAAGTGGAAGCTGAAGACAGGGGCAGAGTTGGGAGGCATAGTGGTGGTTTCCTCTTCCTACTGTGCACGCCTCCAAAGTGTGTCATTGGTTCCTAGGATGCCGACAGTCTTAGTAACCAATAGCAGTGGGGGTGGGAGAGAAGCAGAATACAGGCATACAGTGCTGATAGGAGTGCAGTCTGTGAGAGCACACATTAAGGATGCCTCAACTGAGTTTCACTACCGCAACTTGTTCCACCACTGTGCTCCGGGACTTCAGCCGAGATCCACGGGACCCCAGGACATAGTTTAAGTCTCTGGACTGTCTCGTGGAATCCGGGACGGTTGGGAGGTATGATGTAGGAGTCATTATGAAAAATATGGGCACCTTATAGCATCCGCAATCACATGGCATATTGGTTCATGTTAGATTTTGTGTAGACAGGGTCACTTAAACCTGAGAACAAAGATGTAATTTATTGCATCCTACTGGTGTCCTGGTGGGGCGACTGAATTGGTTTCCTCCCCTCCACCCCCAAGCGTTTTTTCTTCTTTTATTTTTACTTGTTGATCCTGCCATTATCGATATCCTAGCTTTGAGTTAATAAGCAGGCCATAAATGGTTCGAATCTTGGTTGGTTTAACAGGGACCGGCTGAGATTTGAACCATGTATGAGGAGGAGGAGGTGGGAGGAGGAGGACAGAGGAGGAGGAGGAGGAGGAGGAGGAGGAGGAGGAGGGAGGAGGAAATAAAAAAAAAAAGGGCAATGGCACACAAATACAAATTAAGTGTTTTTTTTGTTTGTTTGTTTTTCAATACATGAGAATGGACTCCCAGAATACAATGATGTAGCTAAAGTGACAGCACAGCAGACAAAGATTGCTCTGAGACTTCCTCTGTCTCATTAAGGGCCGGTTCACACTGGTGTGATGTCAAACATTGCATGCAATTCGCATCGCACTGCTGTGTAGATTACATGCGATGTTCGTGCGATGCAAATTCAGCCATTCAAAACGTATGGCTGAATTTGCATCGCATTTCAGAGGGTGTTCGGATTACTGCCTGAATTCACAGTATGCACTTTGATTTGCAAACCAATCAGGGGGTGTCATTACCTTTGTATTGAAACCCACAGCAGTTAGCAGAGGGCAGTGTGAACCGCCGGCGATTCAGGTGTGATGCGAAAACCCGCACCGAATTTGCATGGTTTCCCGCATTGCACCAGTGTGAACTGAGCTTAAAAAGCGCAGACTTGGCCATTGGATAAATAGCTTGAGCTACAGAGTTCTGTAACCAGTAGCCCTTCTCCACAAAGGCTGAAACGCCAACCAAATAAAAAGGAGACCGATAATAGCCACCTGCAAAAATTTTAAACTGCCAAGGTACATACATCACAGACTACCAAAAAAAAACCTGACACAGATCAGATGCACCGTATGTAACTATCTAACAGTAGCCAATAGTAAGGCCCCATTCACACCAGTGTGTTTTGTAGCTTGAATCTCCCAAAAAGTTTTGGATCTTCTTTTGTAGTTCGAATCGGGCAATTTGGTGCTTTATGAAGCTGTTTTCCCCCCATAGAGATGCATTGAAATGCACGATTCACGCTTTTTTGAGCGCTTTTGTGTGCTTTTGGAGTGTTTTGTGCTTATTTTTAAGAGCCGGCACTTGCCGGCATCCTAGCAACCAGTGATGCATCCCTGCTGTCAGCAGCAGGGATGAGTCATCAGTTGTTAAAGAATCGGCACCCGACGGCATCCTAACAACGATGAGTCATCCCTGCTGTCATGTGATGAAAAACAGAACCAGCATTTGAGAAAAAAAAAAGAAAAAAAAAGGGGGGCGTGGAGTTCTCCTCCCTCCCCATTTCATATCAGGCGCTTCAGTCTGGTATTGATTTCAAGGGGAACCCCACACTATGTTTGTTTACTTAGCATCAGGCTCTATTTATCATCAACAATGACTCATCGTTGTTAGGTACGCTACCTTGTGTCGGCTCCCTAACAACCGATGACTCATTACTGCTGCTGACAGCCACGGTGAGTTACTGGTTAAGGAGACGGCACCTGCAGGCTTCCCAATTACCAAAGCTCAAAAACCCTGTAACAAATGTGCAAAAACGTGCATAAAAACTTGTGACAAAACACCCAAAAAATGCTCAAAAACTGCTACACTCATGGGTGAATTTACAAAATACCTTGAACCTTTGCAGATGACCAGATCACCATTATCTACACATACTGACCCCACATAGAATATCATATGACCTCCAAAAATATCCCCACTTATAGTTTTTTTTTGAGCTCTGCCACTTTCCAAAGCAAGGGACATCAGTCCCCAAAAGAAAAAAAGTCATTAGAATAACATTGTAGACATCCAATTAAATAAGGGAAACACTCACACATCCAGTCAATAATCACGTATAGAAAATGTGCACGCTTTACATAAATTATGCATCAGATCGGCCCCAGATAAAATCTGCTACATTTTCACTTAAAAGAGACACTATATATGACTTACATAATTACCAAATAAATTATGTATTACTTCACTCTAGCAACCACAAACCCCAAATCAGAAATGTTAGTCACCCATTAGACATCCCCAGCTATCTGAAAGTTACATACAACGAATGACTTCTACAAGGAAAAATAAATAAATAAATAAAATCTTCAGATGTCATGGGCAGTTCATTGACCCAAAATAAAGTCAGCAAGTCATCCGCTTCCCACCACAAATCACATAACACAACGATATCCATGATGATTCAATAACAATCATAAATTATACTAGAGAGCATGCATGTGCTAAATAACGAAATATCTAAAAATGTATTAGTCCTTGCATTTTAGGATTATACGGCTACAATCACTTCAAGTAGGATTATGCAAAAACACAGTGTAGTGCTGGGAACCATCAAAAATACAACATAATATATACAAGTAATTAATAATAAAGTCCAGTGACTGAACCAGTGAAATCACCACTATACTGAGCTCATTTAAGCAAATGTCCACAAATGTGAAGGACTTAGGATCCACTCGAGATGACACTTAAAATAGTGGAATAGAGTGTGACTAGTCTGTGAGACGCCGGAAGTAGTATATCTTCCACCAAGAAAATATAGCTGTATACTCTTACCAGACGGAGTGGACTCGCATTCCAGCGGCAGTGGATCAATCAAGCTTGTATCGGCAAAAGCCTTGGACTCCAATGTTGCATGAGACTTGATGGAACTGGAACCTAGTTGGGGGGGGATCAATCCAGAAGTGGGTAGTAAGTAGACAGGAGTTCTCACCCGGACCAATGTAAAGATGATGAAAAACAAAAAGGCTACACATAGTGCAGGTCAAATCATAGATGTGTACAAAAACGTGATCAAAGTTGAAAGTAATGTGGATAGCAGTAAAATGCAAGTCCACGTCCGCGTTTAGTCCCAATGGACTTCAACTGGGGCATATCGCAGCTCCCCCACATTGCCCATATTTATTAAATATCTGAGTGGTCTGGTAATTGGGGCTGAGAGGCATGGCTCCACCCATGGCAACAAAACCAGAAAGCGTTGCCACCGGCGTGAGTTGCGTGCCTCACTCTGAAAGCCGATGGGCGGAGAATAGCAACCATATGTGAGGCATCTGAGCCGTGCCCCCAGAAGGGACATACCGCTGCCATTACGTAATAACATGGACGCGACAACAGCATCGCATCCTCTCGCGAGACCTGCTCGGAATATCTGAAATAATGAGTGGGTCTCGTGATAACGTAGATGCGACGACGGCATCATACCCTATGTGATGGCGGTGGTCTGTCCCTTCTGGGGGCACTGCTCGGGTGCCTCAGAGTTGCATGGTTGCTTTCCTCCACCCATCAGCTTTCAGAGTGAGGCGTGCAACTCCCGCTGGTGGCCACGCTTTACGGTTTTGTTACCGTTGGCAGAGCCATGCCTCTCATTCCCAATTACCAGACCACTCAGATATTTTATAAATATGGGCAATGTGGGGGAGATGCGATATGCCCCAGTTGATGTTCACTGGGACGAAACGCATCAGGCTTGCATTTTACTGCTCCCCACATTGCTTTTAACTTCGTGATCACATTTTTGTACACATCTACGATTTGATGTATGTACTTTTTACAATAAATCCGCCTTTTTGACCTGCACCATATGGAGCCTGTTTTTCACCATCTTTACATTGGTCCGGCTGAGAACTCCTACCTACTTACTTCTGGAACGATCCCCAACCAGGTTCCAGTTGCATCAAGCCTCGTGCAACATTGGAGTCCAAGGCTTTGGCCGATACAAGCTCGATTGACCCACTGCCATGCGAGTCCACTCCGTCTGGTAAGAGTATACATCTATATTTTCTTTGTGGAAGATATACTACTTCTGGCGTCTCAACAACCAGTCACACTCTATTCCACTATTTAAAGTGTCATCTCAAGAGTGGGTCCGAAGTCCTTCACATTTATGGACATTTGCTTAAATGAGCTCACTATAGTGGTGATTTCACGTTTTCACTGTTTAAGTCACTGAACTTTATTATTACTTGTATACATTATTATTTTTGCTGTATACATTTGTATTTCTCGTTTACACATCTTTAATGCACTGTATATTATGTTGTATTTTTGATGGTTCTCAGCGCTACACTGTGTTTTTGCATATTTCTTGGACTTTGTTTTAGTGTTAGCAGCTTTTCATATGATTGGTTAAGCGCAGTAATTTCCCAAACCTTTTCACACTTGCATCTTAGGAACTGGAGAAACATCGCAATAAAAAATGTAGCAGATTTTAACCAAGGATAATCCTAACATTATCTCTTTTAAAATGTGTGCCTATGAATTAAATAAAAGCAAATCACTCCATACAGTATACACTCACAGATGGCACTTTACATGCAAAATTATCCCACGAATAACCACAACTAAATAATTCATTGTCATTGGGGATCGAAACAAGACACTTCCAAATAGTATAGTATGTGTATGATGATCCTAAAGTTCTAATACACCTACAGCCGTCCTGTAGTTCTAGTTACGTCTACAGCAATCCTATAGTAAACATATAGTAAAGCTGGCCATACACTGGTAGAATTTCATTTGAAATATATAATTTTAGTTTGTTTTTGAATTTCAAAATTAGAAAAAGGATAGAAAATTTTTTCTGGAACAAACATACTTCTGTATAAAGCTTTCATTCAGGAAAGTCCATTAGATCCAAAATTAAATGTTTAAAACAAAAGAAATGACACTCATGTCCTCAGATGTACTGAGAGTTTTTGTACAAGCGGTCGTTCAAAAATCTACTAGTGTGTGGTCACTTTTATAGCATGTACACAGTGATCCTATAATTATAGTGTGTACAGCAATCCTATAATTATGGGATGTATACAGCAATCCTATTGTTAGGCCCCTTTCACACTGAGGCGCTTTGCAGGCGCTAAAGTGCTAAAAATAGCGCCTGCAAATTGCCCTCAAACAGGCGCTGCTGTCTCTCCAGTGTGAAAGCCCGAGGGCTTTACACTGGAGCGGTGCGCTTGCAGGACGCTGAAAAAAGTCCTGCAAGCCGCATCTTTGGAGCGCTGTATTTACCGTTCCTAATACGCCCATTCCCATTGAAAACAATGGGGCAGCACTCCAAACCTGCCTGCAAAGCACTGCTGCAGCGGGCTTTGCGGGCGGTTTTAACCCTTTTTTCGACCGCTAGCGGGGGTTAAAACTGCCCCGCAAGCGGCCTTAAAGCACTGCTAAAACAATGGTAAAGCCCCGCTAAATATAGCACCGCTTTACCGCCAGCGCCTCAGTGTGAAAGTAGCCTTATGGTATATATACACAGCAATCCTATGGTCATTGTACATTATATATAAAGCTTTCCTATGTACACAGTCATCCTATAGTTAGGATATATACATATAGTGATTCTATAGTCATAGTATGTACACAGAGATCCTATAGTGTGTGTTTTTTTTTTTTTTATAAAATATATATATATATATATATACACACACATACATACATACACATACATACACACACACACACACATACATACACACCGTAATCCCTGTCAATATACAGTGATCCTATAGTTACCCAGGTAGTAGCATTCTAAGACCCCATACACACTATAAGATTTTCTGAAGATTTTTCTCTCCAGATTTACCAAAACCATATAATAATCTGGAGGTCAAACCTTAAGAGTTTCAATATGTATGCAATCAGGCAGGCCCTTGCACTACATGGTTTTGGTAAATCTGAAGACAAAAATCTGCAGAAAATCTAAATGCCCCGTACACACGATCGGAATTCTTGTCGGAAAAAGCCATGATGGTTATTCCAACGGAATTCCACTCAAGCTTGGCTTGCATACACACGGTCACACAAAAGTTTGCTGCACTTTCGACCGCCAAGAACGCGGTGACGTACAACACTACGACGAGCCGAGAAAATTAAGTTCAATGCTTCCGAGCATGCGTCAAATTGTTTCCGAGCATGCGTAGGAATTTTGCGAATCGGAATTGCTACAGACGATCGACATTCCCGATTTAAACTTTTTTCGTCTGAAAAATTGAGAACATGCTCTCAATCTTTTGCTGGCGGAAATTTCGGCCAGCAAAATTCCGATGGAGCATACACACAGTCGCATTTTCTGATGAAAAACTCTCATCGGTCTTTTGCTGGCCGAATTTCCGATCATGTACACGGCATAATAGTGTGTATGGGGTCTAGGTTCACATCTATGGATGTGCGGTTGATGCATTTTTGGGGCCCGTTTTCCAGCACATTTTGTGTTTTTTCCATGTACGTTTTTAATGTGTTTTGGATGTTAATTTTGATAGGAGGAGGCGTCAGTTCTCATGCAGGAAACACACAAAAAAAAAATCACATTTACATGCGTTTTTGATGCAATTCCATTGAAGTCTACAAAGTAAAGTGCTATGAATAAAAAAAGTCCCTGCACCTTTCCAGAAATAAAAAAATTGCACTGGTTTAAACTACATAGATGTGAACGTGATCCATAAGAACAAAATGTTAACAGACTGTAGTGCGTTTCTGCAAACACACCACAAAAAGCATAGGAGTGAACCTAGCCTGAGATTTAGGGAGACTTTCCTGCAGCTTTGGTGTATCTAAACTCTTTCCATGCTGCTGTGAAGGTGCACAGGGCACAGCACACATATGGACATATCTCATAAACAGATTTTGCTTTTTTACCTTTACAAGCTGCCTTTCATCAAACAAGAACATTATATATATATATATATATATTTATATATATATATATATATATATATATATAATTATAAAATATATAGAAAAAAAAACTAAACAAAAAAAACTTCCCTACATTCAGGGCTCATTCACATGGGTGGTAAAATAGGCTGCTGAGCCATGGTTTTACAGCCCCTCAATCACCCCTCCTAAGCTGCATGGGCTTGTGCACGTGGCAAAAATGATACCCATGTTGCATTCGGTGGGCAGGGCAGCCGCCAAACATGACCATTGGAGTGCATAGGGCCCCCCCCCGCAACCACAATGCAAAGCAGTGTAGTGGTGTGGGTTTTTCAGGGATAAAATGTGCAGCAAGGAAGAACACATTGCCTCCCAGCCATCTGTCAACTGTGCTCCTCTGTGGATCGCTTTTCAGAGGGGTGGCAAGGGCTGCCACAAATCTGTACTATTTTTTGCAGTGTACATGTGTGAATGAGCCCCATAGAACTGCATTTTAACCCTTGTTCAGAATTAATATTAATTGTATTAATATTAGTCAGGCAAAGCACAATAAGTTGCACAGGTACAAAACGCAGTCTTAGTCCTCATTCACACCTATGCGATTTGTTGTGCAATAAAGAGGAATCCCATTATTGTCAATGGGGCCTATTCATACCTATGCAATAAATACACATCTGTGCAATTTGGGAAAAGGTGCAGGTGCTGCTTTTGGCACAAAATAATTATTTATGAAACCGTGTACACTTCAATGGCAGAGCATGAAAAATACATTAAAAAAAAATGCATATTAAAAAAAAATAAAAAAGCAAAAAAAACGCACAAGTGTGAATCTAGCCTTATACCACTGAAAAATCATTACATAGATTTATACGCATTTAGAAATAACATTACATTACAATAACATTACACATTCCTGTGTAAACAAAGTCTTAGATAACTAAAAAATAAAAAAAATAAAAGTTAAAAACGTATTCTAGCACGCAGAACATTTCTATGACGCTTCTGGCCAATAACATACACCAGGAAGATTTCCAGAGGCAACAATTTCCACAAACACATTTCTCATATCAGACAGTTGGCAATTATTCCTATAACATGAGACTGCGGATCAAGAGGATTTTATCCATTTCTAAACACACCATCGTCCCTGGGAGCACTTGGCATAAATGTCACAAAACAAGAGTAATAACGATATAAACAATCCATCAACAAGTACACAGCACTGCACATATACAGAACAATGATATCAAGATAAAACATCAGTACAATCAGGGGAAGAGGGTGAAACAATAACAATGGTGGAGTCCCCAATGTATGGGAAAGGGTCTACATAACTGTCACATAGTAACGTCATTCACAGGGACAGTCTGCTGCTAAGAAAGTCTAGCGATCCCAACACACTCAGTCCAGACCTGAAATACCTCCGGGCTCTTACAGTCCCTGAAAGGATGTCTTTAGTATATGAAAATGTAATTTGGCATTTTAAAAAAGTGAAATGAATAAACAAAAATAGGCAATAATATATCAAAATAAAAATAAATAGATACAAAAAAAAAAAAATCAAAAAGTTAAATAAAGATAAATTTCAAAAATAAAGAACTGTTGGGAAGAGAGGGGCAGTTAGAAATAAATGACCAAACTAATCTGTGATCCTGGGTCTGTCCTTGGAGATCTGGCATCTTACATGAAAATGTATTATTAATAAATAAAAATGAATATTAATAAAAAAAAAAAATTTTTAATAATAAAAAAAAAAGCTTATAAAAGCAGAGTATATAGGAGGAGGGGAGATAAGAAATAAGAGGTCAGTATTGAGAAACAGGGGCTATAATACCAGGACAGATCCAGGGACCTTATATTGTTAACACACTACTGGGGTTTATTTACTAAATCTGGATATTGCAAAATCTGGCGCAGCGCTGCACAGAAACCAATCAGCTTCTAACTTTAGCTTGTTCAATTAAGCATTGACAAGAAAACCTGGAAGCGGATTGGTTTCTATGCAGCGCTGCACCAGATTGTTGCATGCTTTGCAGTTTAAAATAATAATAAAAGAAAATTAAACCTAGTCAGCTTATGAAAACAGAAACCTGGTTCACACAAGATTCAGTTAGGTGCATTTTTAATCTGCATGAAAAATGCATGCATGGTGTTTACTATGGATTCCATTGGCCATAGCTCACACCAGTGCAGTCTATCAAAGTAGAACCTGCTGCATTTTTCTGTAATGAAAATATCTGGAATGCAGCAAAATGCATGTAAACACATTAGAATACATGTAAATGAACCAAAAAAAAAAAAACCACACTGGAACGCACATTGTCTTGAGATTTTTTCAAGCGTAAAAAAAAAAAAAAAAAAAATCGGGAAAGCATGGAAATGCATCAAAAAGGCATGTAAACACATATGCAAAAATAGCATCCAAAACACAGAAATTAGCAGTGGTGAACCAGTTCTTAGGGTTAGGCTGGCCATACATTGTACAACTTTTGTCTATAGATTTCCTTTAGATTTACCATATAATATGAGGTCAATTCTAAACACTTTCAATTTGTATGCAATCAGGCAGACCCTTGTACTACACAGTTGAAGGTAAATCTAAAGGAAATTGAATAAGAAAATTGTATGGTTTATGGCCAGCTTTAGAAATGGTGTCAGTAATAAATTAGTTCATTTAAAAAAAAAAAAAAAACAGGGAGAGATCTGTGAACCTGGAACTGTCATTGTGGTCTAACATTTTACATACAATGTATCAATAGTAGTAAAAAACAAAAACAAACAAACAAAAAAAAACCTATAGCGACAGAATGAATGCAGAAAGCATTTCAGTAAAAAATAAGTGATTAGTTTAATATCTATCAGGGATGAAAATAAAAGGGGCAGATCTAGGATCCTGGGACTGTCTTTGGGGATCTGACATTTTCCTTACAATGTATCAATAAATGTTAAAAAAAAAAAAAAACAAGTTTATAAAAACAGTTGATGTAGAAGAAGGGGGTCAGTACTGAGGATCAGAGACAGATGTGGGATCTTACATTCTACAATATATTATTAAATGTAAAATGATATTATTATTAGCATTTTACATTTAATAATATATTGTAGAATGTAAGATCCCACATCTGTCCCTGATCCTCAGGACTGACCCCTGATCTCCTTTCTAAAATCAACTCTGTTTTTATAAACTTGCTTTATTTTTATTACATTTGATACATTGTTTGTAGAATGTTGGATCCCAGGACAGTCCCAGGATACTAAATCTGTCCCTGATCCTCAGTACTGACCCCTGATCTCTAACCGGCCTTCAATATCCACTCTGTTTTTAGTAACTTTCTTTTTTTTTTTTTTAATATTATTTTACATTTAATAATATATTGTAGAATGTAAGATCCCAGATATGTCCCTGATCTCCTTTCTAAATCAACTCTGTTTTTATAAACTTGCTTTATTTATTTTTTTACATTTGATGCATTGTTTGTAGACTGTTGGATCCCAGGACAGTCTCAAGATACTAGATCTGTCCCTGATCCTCAGTACTGACCCCTGATCTCTAACTGACCCCCTTCTATATCCACTCTGTTTTATAAGCTTTTTTTTTTTATATTTTTATTTTTAAAATATAATAAAATTATAATAATAATAATTAAAAACAGAGTTGATTTAGAAAGGAGATCAGATCAGGGGTCAGTACTGAGGATCAGGGACATATCTGGGATCTTACATTCTACAATATATTATTAAATGTAAAATGATAATAAAAATAATAATAAATATAAAAAAAAGAATAAATAAAAAAATAAATTAAAAAAATTTTATAAAAACAGAGTGGATATAGAAAGAAGGGGGTCAGTTAGAGATCAGGGGTCAGATCTGGGATCTTACATTCTACAATATATTATTAAATGTAAAATTATAATAATAATAATAATAATAATAATAATAATAATAATAAATATTAAAAAAAAATAAAAAAAGTTTATAAAAACAGAGTGGATATAGAAGGGGGTCAGTTAGAGATCAGGGGTCAGTATTGAGGATCAGGGACAGATCTAGTATCCTGGGACTGTCCTGGGATCCAACATTCTACAAACAATGCATCAAATGTAAAATATTATATATACATATATATATAAATGTAGAAAAATAAATAAAGCCAGTTTATAAAAACAGAGTTGATATAGAAAGGAGAAAATTAGAGTTCAGGGGTCAGTACTGAGGAGGATATGTGATATTCTACAAACAAACAACGTAACAATAAATGGAAAAAATAAAAAATAAAAAAAAGTAAATAATAATAATAAATACCTAAATAAAAGCAAGTTTATAAAACATAGCTGACTGTCCTGGGATCTGACATTCTACAATGTATCCAAAGATGTAAAAAATAAATAGATAGGCAGCTGATGAAAGCAGAGGTGGAGGTAGGTAGAGGTCAGTGGCCCGTTATGGAAGGCTCATTGCAGGGACAGATGAGTGATCCCAGGAGCTGACAATCTACATACAATGTACGGCACACAGTATAAGATCCATACATACATTGTGATCAGGGAGGGGGTGAGCGGTAATCAGTGCTGAGGACTGGGACAGCTCGGTGGTCCCGGCTCGGTGTATACGATCAGTCCCCCCGTGGTCGGTGAATGGTGTACACATTCCCAGCACAATGTACGCCGATCCCCAGCCAGCACCGCCGGGCCTCCCCCGGATCATGCAGCCCCGGTCCCCCCCGGTCCCCTGTGACTCACATGGCACGGCGCTCCGCTGTCAGTCGGTGGAGATGTCCGCAGGGTGAGGGTGAGATGAGTCACTCCGGGATCTCTACATTGTCCTCATCCCTGACCACAGCAAGGGAGACTGTGACGTCACTGGACGGGGATCACTGCGCCCCGCCCACTACAGGGAGGAGACAGAGCAGGCTGGGCTGTATGTGTGTATACAGTGCCTTGAAAAAGTATTCATACCCCTTGACATTTTCCACATTTTGTCATGTTACATCCAAAAAACATAAATGTATTTTATTGGGATTTATGTGATAGACCAACACAAAGTGGCACATAATTGTGAAGTGGAAGGAAAATGATAAATAGTTTTCAACATTTTTTACAAATAAACATATGAAAAAGTGTGGCGTGTATTTGTATTCAGCCCCCAAGTCAATACTTTGTAGAACCACCTTTCTCTGCAATTACAGCTGCAAGTTTTTTGGGGATGTCTCTACCAGCTTTGCACATCTAGAGAGAGTGACATTTTGCCTTTTCTTCTTTGCAAAATAGCTCAAGCTCTGTCAGATTGGAGAGCGTCTGTAAACAGCAATTATCAAGTCTTGCCACAGAATCTCAATTGGATTTAGGTCTGGACTTTCACTGGGCCATTCTTACACATAATTATGCTTTGACCTAATCCATTCCATTGTAGCTCTGGCTGAATGTTTAGGGTCGTTGTACTGCTGGAAGGTGAAGCTCCGCCCCAGTCTCAAGTCTTTTGCAGAATCTAACAGGTTTTCTTCTAAGACCCCATACACACTATTTTCTGCAGATTTTTGTCCTCAGATTTACCAAAACCATATAATATGAGGTCAAACCCAATGCCCCGTACACACGATCTGACTTTCCGACAACAAAACGGTGGAATTTTGTTCGAAGGTTGTTGGCTCCAACTTGTCTTGCATACACACGGTCACAAATGTTGGCCAACAATTACAAACGTGGTTACCTACAAGACGTACGACGAGCCGATAAAAAGGAAGTTCAATAGTCATGTGATATCTCCATTATGAACACTAGTTTTACAAGACGGAGCACTTCTGGCTCGTACTTGATTCAGAGCATGCGCAGACTTTTGTGCGACAGACTTGTGTACACATGATCGGAAAGTCCGACAACAAAAATTTGTTGGCGGAAAATTTGAGAAACTGCTAGCCGACATTTGTTGGCAGAAAGTCCGCAAACAAATGTCCGATGGAGCATAAACACGGTCAGACTTTCCACCAACAAGCTCACATCCAACATTTGTTGTTGGAAAGTCTGATCATGTGTACGCGGCATAAGAGTTTCAATTCGTATGCAATCAGGCAGGCCCTTGCCCTTGGTTTTGGTAAATCTGAAGACAAAAATCTGCAGAAAATCTATTGCCCCGTACACACGGTCGGATATTCCGATGCAAAAAGTCAGATCGGATTATGTTGTCGGAAAATCCGATCGTGTGTTGGCTCTAGCAGGCTTTTTCCGCCGGAATTTCCGAGCAGGATCTAAAATTTTCCGACGACAAAATCCGATCAGACTTTTTCCAATCGTGTGTAGAGAATTCCGACGCACAAATTGCCACGCATGCTCAGAAGAAATTTGGAGACAAAAGCAATTGGCTACTGGCCTCTACGTAATCCCGTTGTACTTTTTGTACGTCACCTCTGTCAGAACGATCGGTATTTCCGACAACTTTGTCCGACTGTGTGTGTGCAACACAAGTTTCGGACAAAATCTATCTGAAAAAATCCAACGGATTTTGTGGTCGGAATGTCCGACCGTGTGTACGGGGCATAATAGTGTGTATGGGGTCTTAGATTGCCCTGTATTTGGCTCCATCCATCTTCCCATCAACTCAGACCAGCTTCCCTGTCCCTGCTGAAGAAAAGCATCCCCACAACATGATGCTGCCACCAACATGTTTCACGGTGGGGGATGGCGTGTTCAGGGTGATGTGCAGTGTTAGTTTTCCGCCACACATAGCGTTTTGCTTTTAGGCCAAAAAGTTCACTTTTCGGCAAAAAGAAGAGAAGAAGGAAGAAGAAGACAGCGGCAACGACGAACCAGAAGCCCGGGCCACCGCTAGTAAAAGAGCTGGAAGAAGATAGCGGAGGAGCCCGGCAGAACAACTGGAGAGACCCCCGAAGTCGGAAGAAGACCTCCAGAGCTGCCTAGTAAACTACTTTAAAAACCTGTCTAGTGTGTTTTTTTATTGACTTTTTTTTCCCTAAGTGAATGGGTAGGGGTACCATGTACTCATTCACATAGGGTGGGGGGCTGGGATCTGGGGGCCCCCTTATCAAAGGGGGCTCCCAGATTCCGATAAGCCCCCAGCTGGCAGACCCCGACAACCAACGGCCAGGGTTGTCGGGAAGAGGCCCTTGTCCTCATCAACATGGGGACAAGGTGCTCTGGGGTGGGGGGCGCCGCAGGGCGCCCCCTTCCCCAAAAGCACCCACCCCCCCCCCCATGTTGAGAGCATGCGGCCTGGTACAGCTCGGGGGGGGGCACTCGCCCGTCCCCAACCCCTTTCCTGACCGCCCGGGCGGCGTGCTCGGATAAGGGTCTGGTATGAACTTTAGGGGGACCCCCACGCCGTTTTTTTGGCATAGGGGGTCACCCTCAAATTCCATACCAGGCGACAGGACTCGCAAGGTGTCAATCTCGCCGATGAAAGCGGTGAGATTGACTTCCTTCGCGATTCCCGTCGTACCTCGAGTCACGTTAAAAATGAACAGACTTTACTCCGTGTGTGGGCAATTCCGTTCATTTGGAAAGTCCGTCGGACCTGCATACAGATGGGCGGACTTCCCGACAGGAACTGGGTCCGGCGGACTTTCGGCGGGAAGATTTAAAACATGTTTTAAATCTAGGTCCGGCGGACTTTTGGGAAGAAAAAGTCTGCTGGAGCCCCCACACGATCGGAATGTCCACCAGACTATGGTCCGCCGGACCAAGTCCGCCGGAAAGTCCGATCGCGTGTACGCGGCATTTACGGATAACTGCAAGTCCCCAAATTCAAAATTGAGTTTGCAAGATCTGTCATCATTAGACCAGGGAGTTTCTGGCATCAGTGGACATCCATGATGCCTATATTTACATTCCCATCTTTCCCACACACCATTGTTTTCTTTTCTTTGCTGTGCAAAACCAACATATTTAATTTGCTGCTGGTAAGGGAGCAGGCACCTCAACCCCCATGGGAACATTCTATTCCTTGCATCCTGGCCTTCCTTCAGTCTGGTCTGGATCAGTATCTGGCTCATAGTACTCTGAAGTGACAGGTTTCTGCCTTATCCATCCATCTTTTTAACCCAACTGCCTGGATGTGGTCGGAGCAGTTAGGGTCTACCTAGCTGCTACATCTTCCTTCAGAAAAACTTCTTTGAAGGTCCCAAGTAGGGACATCCTGCTTGCTTTTCCTTACACCCTGAAGAAGTAGGTTCTTCCCTATCAGAAGGGGTTTCTTGGATCTTTCAGCATAAAGCATCTGTTTTGCAGGTTTGCAAGACTGGAGCCTGGTTGCTGTTCATACTTTTTCAAAGTTTTACCAGGTGGCTCTTCGGGCCTCTGCTGATGCAAGCTTCAGCCGCAAAGCATTTCAGGCTGTCACTGAGTGTTTTAGGCCCATTTACCATTGGTATTTGTGGGTCTGTATGCAGGCAAGTGCAGTCTGCTTTCTCCACTGCAGGTGGCACTCAACTGCAGCGGCATTGCGGATGGAGTGGAAGTCAAGTTCTTAGTTCCTCTATGGTTTCCATGGTCACAGTGGGAAGCTATCTGACTAGATGATGGCACCCCATGTGCCCCTAGGCAGCAATCTTGGGTAAGGCAGAATATTTAGGACCCTGGCTCCCAGGCTTGGCGTGCACTTCGCATGTGGCTTGTGTAGGGACAGCTCACCTGTCTGGCAGGAAAAATGCTTAGCGTCAGGGAGAGGTTCCTGAGGAGTAGGAAAGTTCAGGGACATGCCATCCTTTCTGGAAGTCTCCCCACTTGGGTACAGACCAAACAGGTCTTCCACCCATCGAGACAGACTCTGTCGGCACACCTGAGGCCTGCTTTTACTACACATCACTGTTTCATACTGTGAGTGCTACTGGTCAGGTTGCCTTCCTGCCGGGCTGTTCTGTATTGCCTAACTTCAGTTACAACATATTGCTGTTCTCCGCACTTGGACTATTTTTCTGCTGCCGCACCACACTGCACCCGCCCACATGTTTGCTGAATTGTTGCCTACCTCTCACTTTATTGCTTGTGGATGTCCCATGGTCCATGACTTCCTGTCTTGTGTCCTGTATTGTACGATTAAGATAAATTTTGACTTTCCAATAAATTCCATATTTTGGAATACAATACATGACACAGGTCCCTCCCCTCTGTCTTCTGATTCTCCTTATTGATTGCTACAAAAATGGAGTCTCATGAAGAGGGCGGGGTGATATGAGGGTACACTAAGGGATTTCTCTGGTGTCTAATCATCGGAAGGTGGCGGCATATAATCCATGGTATATGACTTCCCATTTTTGCCCCTATGAACTTTGATTGGAGTGCCTGAAAAAGAGGGTTTTTCAAGCTTAAACTACCATCTCATCCTCTTAGTAATTAGCTTTCTATAGACTAAAGCAAAAACGCTGAATCCTGAATATGCCCAAAAACGCAGAGAAAAAAATACCCCAAAATGTCCTCTAAACAGTCATGTTCAGGTGTGGCTTCAGCCTTTATTGTTTTCATCAGTAAAATTAATTTTCCATTCCTCCAGCTTTTAGCCCAGGAATACATTCACGCATGTATTTGCATAAATACATAAAATACGCAGAAAAACTGACCACAGATGCAAAACTTTCTACTTCCACGCACGTTTACAGATGCTGTGTGCATGGGCCCATAAGACACTATATTACCAAAAGTATTGGGACACCTGCCCTTACACACATGAACTTTAATGGCATCCCAGTCTTAAGCCCCATACACACGGTTGGACAATCCGCGGACCAGGTCCGTCGGACCATGTCCGTCATACTTTGTCTGATGTTGGTTTTGCGTACACACGGTCAGACAAAGTTGTCGGAAAATCCGATCATTCTGAACGTGGTGACGTTTGTTGCCTACGACGGGACTACGTAGAGGCTAGTAGCCAATAGCTTTGGTCTTGTAATGTGATCTGAGCATGCGTAGCACTTTGTCCGGTCGGACAACCGTACACACGATCGGATTTGGTATGATCGGACCGTGTTGTCGGCAAATCTTTCCAGCAGGAGATAAGACTTTGTCCGTCGGACAATCCGACGTACACTGTCCGATGGTGCATACACACGGTCTGATTTTTCAACAACATTGTCCGATCGGACAGAATCCATGAAAAAGTCCGACCGTGTGTATGGGGCTTTAGTCCGTAGGGTTCAATATTGAGTTGGCCCACCCTTTGCAGTTATAACAGCTTCAACTCTTCTGGGAAGCCTGTCAACAAGGTTTAGGAGTGTGTCTATGGGAATGTTTGATCATTCTTCCAGAAGCGCATTTGTGAGATCAGGCATTGATGTTGGATGAGAAGGCCTTGCTCGCAGTCTCTGCTCTAATTCATCCCAAAGGTGTTCTATCGGGTTGAGGTCAGTCAAGTTCCTCCACCCCAAATTCGCTCATCCATGTCTTCATGGACCTTGCTTTGTGCCCTGGTCCAAATAATTTGGTGGAGGGGGGAATTATGCTGTGGGGTTGTTTTTCCTGGGTTAGGCTTAGCCCTTAGTTCCAGTGAAGGGATAGCATCAGCATACAAAGTCATTTTGGACAATTTCATGGTCCCAATTTTGTAAGAACAGTTTGGGGATGGTCCGCTCCTGTTCCAACATGACTGTGCACCAGTGCACAAAGCAAGGTCCATAAAGACATGGATGAGCGAGTTTGGGGTGGAGGAACTTGACTGGCCTGCACAGAGTACTGACCTCAACTAGATAGAACACCTTTTGGGATGAATTATGCTGCGTACACACGATTGGATTTTTCAACGGAAAATGTTGGATGTGAGCTTGTTGGCAGGAAGTCTTAACGTGTGTATGCTCCATCGGACATTTGTTGTCGGACTTTCCGCCAACAAATGTTGGCTAGCAGGTTCTCAAATTTTCCGCCAACAAATGTTTGTTGACGGACTTTCCGATCGTTTGTACACAACTCCATCGCACAAAAGTCCAAAGCACAAACACGCATGCTCTGAATCAAGTACGAGCCGGAAGCACTCAGTCTTGTAAAACTAGCGTTCGCAATGGAGATATCACATTCGTAACGTGGCAAATTATGAAATCTCTCAATGCAGCGCATTCTCTTCTTCTTTATAATGGTATAATAATGAAGAGTTCTAAAAAAACATATTTTTTATTATTTCTAGTGATCTCCTGAATAATATTTTTTTTGTGTTTTTTTTTTCTAGTGATCCCCAGAATAATATTTATTTTTTCTAGTGATCTCCATACTATTTTTTTGTGTGTTTTTTTTAGTGATCTCCAGAATAATATTTATTTTTCTTTTTTTTCTAGTGATCTCCATAATATATTTTTTTGTGTTTTTTCTACGGATCGCCATAATAATTATTTTTTTCGTTTTGTGTGACAAGTTACCACAACACCATTATTATCTTGTATTTTTTAACCTCAAAGATACAACTATGTTGGTGTCCCTTGTTAATTTGACATTGTATTTTTAAAAGTACCTGCCTATTCACAAACAAACTGTCCTTTTTGAAGTAAAACACATAGCCAAGTATTTGTCCCTTAAAAAAAAAATCATTTAATAGCGAGCACAAGATCATAACAAAATAAAGAGGAAGGCAAAGATGGAGAAACAGTTGGAAATGGTGAAGCCTTTGTACCCCAGGGCAGACATCAATTATTTGACTGTCAAAATTTGTAACCTGAGGAGTCCATTTAATAGGGAGCTCAATATGGCCCAGGACTCCGAGAGATCGGGAGCAGCAGCAGATGACATATATGTCCCGAGGCTGTGGTCTTACAACAGCCTGCATTTTTTGCCAGACCACGCCAAACCCAGGCCATCACTCTCAACACTTCCTTCCAGACTTCCTTCCATGCTGCTGTGGTGGGTGGGGTGGCTGTGGTGTTGGTGGAGGAGCATGGTCTAACTCACAGAGGTGTGTTTGACGTGTGAGTTCGCCCCTCGTCCCCGTGTTTAGGGCCTGCAGAATTATCTCCTCACATATAGTACGTTGGGTCTCCTCCATCTGTTCTAATTTACTGGCAGTGGGGCATCCAAACGCCTCGGGGCCACCAGAGGTCGTGCTAATTGCCACAGTAGCATGTCTTAGGAAAGCAGCCGTGGTCTCCTCCAGGCTCCTTGCCTTCCTGGTCCTTTTGGTTGGAGGGCGGAGGGGAGGAGCCTGTTATTCGGTCAGGCTGCTTGCCATGGCCTCCTCCTGGCTGAGACTTTCCTGTGTATGAAAATGGTTCATAGTTTTAAGTTTTTGGTCATCAATCACACACAATTTTGAGCTCATGACTGTTGCAAATTGAATGTTAACAAATAGAAAAGAATATAATCCTGACCCCAGCATTTTTCATTATTGTCCCAATCATTTTTGGCTACTACTGTCTATTGATATGTAAACCACTTTGTTAAATCGAGAAATTTGTGATCAATAACATCTAGTTAACATCATTCAATTTTTGACACGAAATATGTTCAACAATGCTATACCTGGGTCAAGCTGGGCTCCTCCACATCTCCTTCCTGGGTGGAAGGCCCAGGTTGGACCTCAGGAGCCTCAGCTGATGTTGAAGGAAGTGTTGAGAGTGGTGGTAGTACCACAGCCTAGGAACATATACGTCATCTGCTGATGCTCCGGATCTCAGGGAATCCTGGACCTTCTTGCGCTCCCTATTATATGTGCTCCTCAGGCTACCAATTTTTGCCGCCGTGGGATACACAGGCTTCACTAATTACAACAGTTTCTACAGCGCTGCCTTAATCTTTAATCTTTAGCTTGTTAGAATAGTCCCTGCATTGGACCTGCCAGAGACATGGCAACTCCCTGTATTTGTTGATAAAGTTTGGCAGGAAATCAGGGTCTGTAAATTTATCAACCATTTTATCTGCAAGACACGACACAAGACAAACCCTAATGTCAGGCTAAACTCTCATAATCTTGTCCCAATATAGGCCTCAATCTATAAGCAGTATAGGTCACTAACCACTAATGCCCCAAGTTACAATTGTACCTTCGTTTGAACGATCGGCGTTAACGATCCTCTGCACTCCACTCACAGATCGTACGTACATCGCCCACGTCTTATGCTTTATATACACTGCGCATGCGTCAAACTCTGCCCCTGTCCTTCTTTCTAGTGTATTTCCCGCCTCTTCTCTTTTGGGGCAGTGGAAGAGCACATGGTGGAGACACAGCAGGTGTGTGCTGAGAGCAACTATGAGGAAAGCCCGGAGCAAGAAACGTCCACATCCAGGAGGAGATATAAGGCCTCAAATATGTCCTTTGAACAGATGGTGGAGATGGTGGACATATTGTAGAGGACAGACTATGTTGAGAATCATGGGCTGTCCAGAAATCCTAATGTGAGAAAGGCCAAGATCATGGCTAAAGTTGTGAGAAGTCTGCACAGGACTTTTGGGGTACGACAATCCAAGGATCAATTGAGGAAACGCTGGTCAGACCTGAAATTGAGGGAGCAAGATCAGTATAGGAAGATCAGCAAAGTGCTGCAAAACAGTAATGCCCGTACACACGGTCGGATTTTCCGATGGAAAATGTCCTATCGGACAATGTTGTCGGAAATTCCGACCGTGTGTAGGCTCCATCGGACTTTTTCCGTCGGAATTTCCGACGGACAAAGTTTTATCTCCTGCTCTCAAATTTTCCGACAACAAAGTCCTATCGGACTTTTTCCGATCGTATGTAGCGAATTCCGACAAAGTGCCACGCATGCTCAGATCACATTACAAGACCAAAGCTATTGGCTACTAGCCTCTACGTAGTCCCGTCATAGGCAACAAACGTCACCAGGTTCAGAATGATCGGATTTTCCGACAACTTTGTCCGACCGCGTGTATGCAACACCAGTGTCGGACACAATCCGTCAGAAAAAAATCCGATGGATTTTGTGGGCGGATTTTCCGACCGTGTGTACGGGGCATTAGTATTTGTCGTGTGTTCCTCATATTATTACTTTCCTGCTGGTCCATGTGCTTTTCTTTACAGTTAAAAATGGCAAGTTTGAGGTTCATATTAGACATCGTTCGTTTGACCACTAATACGTAGTTTTTGGCAGATGCAGGTTAACTACATTTGTTCATGCCTATTTGGATTAAAATAAGTTTATTACATTGTTGTCTAGTTTTTCAGTGTAAGGAGAGGACACTCAGCAGCTGTTTACACATCTGGAAAGCAGGAGCACTAGTGTGGGACACCATAACAACCTTGTTATGGTGTCCCACGCAGGTGCTCCAGTGGATACTAGGGGTCTCTCCATGTGTGAAACTTGCACAAAACAGGTAAGTATTCCAGCTTTTGAAAGTAAAAAGATCATGTCTTCAGCTCTTCAGAACTCTGCCAAAACAGACAATTGGACGACACTTCCAAGCAATGTTTCATATTACTATTTCTAGCCTAACATATCTGTCTGCTAAGTATACACCTTTTTTTGTATTCACATAGGGGAGAGAACAATAGGGACATCTGAGGAGACCAGTAACCCCACACCGAATGAATGAAAAAAGGTAACTCACCACACACCATGAACATGTGGATGCAGAGGTTCAGGAAGTGCTGGGTGAAGTGGTGGAAATGGTGTCGACAACAGGTCAGTGTCTGAGACCACAGCTTCAGGTAATAGATGGATGCCTGCATATTTATAATACATGATGTTTTATTTTTATTTTAGGTGATGTGGATGTTGTGGAAGAAGAAACTCACTTCAGCAGTTCAAGTGCACAAATACTGATCAGTGAGATCATGGTGTGCAATCGTGATTTGGAAAAGATGAAACAAAACATCCATGATGTTTAAAAAAGACTAAGCAACATCATCGATATTTTAGGCAAAATCAAAACAAAAAAAAATTTTAAAGTTGTCGTTATGTTGTACATGTTTTTACAGTTTTAAATAAATTGAAAAGCCAAATTTTGAAGATGCACACAGTGTTTCAATATGTGCTATCTCCCATCATGGGATATCAATATTAGGGATGAGCCGAACACCCCCGGGTTCGGTTCGCACCAGAACCTTCGAACCGACCGAAAGTTCGCGCGAATTTTCGAACCCTATACGTTATAATGGACGCGAACGTTCGAAATCAAAAGTGCTAATTACAACGGCCAATATGCATGTTAATGTCATAAAACAGGTTTGGGGACCCGGGTCCTGCCCCAGGGGACATATATCAATGCAAAAAGAACTTTTAAAAACTAACGTTTTTTCGGGAGCAGTTATTTTAATGATGCATAAAGTGAAAAAAAAAAAGTGAAATTTTCCTTTAAATATGGTACCTGGGGGGTGTCTAAAGTATGCCTGTGAAGTGGCATGTGTTTCCCGTGTTTAGAACTGTCCTTGCACAAAATGACATTTGTAAAGGAAAAAAAGAAGCCATTTAAAACCACTTGCGGCTTTAGGTTTGTTCTTAAGTAGAATCTGAACAGGTACATTATGAAGTGTAGCTCCATCCCAAAAAAATCTATTTTTAAGCTTTTTGGAGAACATAGGGAGGGGTTATCACCCCTTTAACATTTGCTGTCTTTGCACATCTGTTCAGAACATGTCACCTAACTTTCCGTCCCAATGACAAATGTTTTTGGAAAAAGTGGGGTTTTAATTGAAACAAGGATTGGTGATAAAGTATCAGTAGAGAGGAGATACCTTTTTCCCAAATTAAATCTAACAGGATAGAATTTCCCTTCCTGGGATTTGCGAGAGGGATCAAAAGACTTCCTTTTTTCTCTTTCCATTTGCAAGTAGGAGTCGTTTGTAAGTTGGATGTTTGAAAGTAGGGGCCTGGCGTATATACTCTGCAGAAATTTGCCCTATTAGATGTTGGTGTAGCCACAAGACTGGTGGGCACAGGAATGGGCCCTGCTGTGAGTTAATAGATCAAGATTTGTAATTGCATGCACCTGTTGAACAGGGCAGAAAAATTGGGGGTGGTGGTGGTGGACGGTGTTGCCACAAGACTGTAAGCTCTCACAGTTACTCTTGGTGGGCGCAGGAATGGGCCCTGCTGTGAGTTATTAGATCAAGATTTGTAATTGCAAGCACCTGATGAACAGGGCAGAAAAATTGGGCCTTTGGCGGTGGTGGTGGACGGTGTTGCCACAAGACTGTAGGCCCTCATAGTTACTCTTGGTGGGCGCAGGAATGGGCCCTGCTGTGAACTATTAGATCAAGATTTGTAATTACCCGCCCTGTTAAACAGGGGCTGAAAAATTGTGCCTTAGGCACTGGTGCTGGTGCCACAACACTGCAACCCCTCACAGATACTGTACTTGGAGCACAGCAGTCACACGTGTTGCGAAGCATTTTTTTAAAAAATTGTAATTACCCGCCCCTGTTAAACAGGGGCTGAAGGATCAGGGAGGCCATGCAGCGTAGATTAGCTGAGGCATTCGGTCCGGAGTCTTCTGGGTCACTGAGGATGACATGATCGCCAGCCACCTCCTCCCAGCCACGTACAAGTCCACTGGTTTGTTGGGACTGTACATCATCCCTAAAAGACTGCTGCTGCTGATGCTGAGTGCCAGGCTCCACCTCCATGCTCACACAATCCTCCTCCTCCTCCTCCTCCTCCTCATCCTCTTCCTGTGTGATGGGTGGGACAGAAGGAACACTGTCCGGATAAAGGGGGCCTTGAGAGGCAAGGAAGTCCTCCTCTTCCTGCCTCTGTTCTGCCTCAAGTGCCCTGTCCATTATCCCACGCAGCGTATGCTCCAACAGGTGGACAAGAGGGACAGTGTCACTGATGCATGCACTGTCACTGCTCACCATCCTCGTGGCCTCCTCAAATGGTGAGAGGACAGTGCATGCATCCCTGATCATGCTCCACTGACGTGGGGAAAAAAAACCAAGCTCCCCTGACCCTGTCCTGGTGCCATAGTCGCAAAGGTACTCATTGATGGCCCTCTGCTGCGTGTGCAGTCGCTGCAGCATGGCCAACGTTGAGTTCCACCTGGTGGGCATGTCACATATTAGGCGGTTCTTGGGCAGGTTCAGCTCCTTTTGCAGCTCAGTCAGCCGAGCACTGGCATTATAAGATCGGCGGAAATGCACACAGACTTTCCTGGCCTGCCTCAGGACATCCTGTAAGCCTGGGAACCTGCCCAAGAACCGCTGCACCACCAGGTTGAGGACGTGAGCCATGCAGGGCACATGGGTGAGCTGCCCCTGTCGCAGGGCGGAGAGGAGGTTGGTGCCATTGTCAGAAACGACCATTCCTGGCTTAAGCTGACGTGGCGTCAACCACCTCTCGGCCTGCCCCTGCAGAGCTGCCAGAACCTCTGGCCCAGTGAGGCTCCTGTCCCCCAAACACACCAGCGCAAGCACGGCATGGCATCTTTTTGCCTGCGTACTTGCGTAGCCCCTTGTACGCCTACGGAGCACCGCTGGTTCCAAGGACAGAGCACTGGAGGAAGAAGAAGAGGAGGGGGTGGAGGAGAGAGGTGTGTCACAACCAGTAGCAGTAGCAGCGTTTTGGAGGCGTGGTGGCGGAACAACCTCCAACACTACTGCACCTTGTCCTGCATCCCTCCCAGCTGCCAATAGAGTGACCCAATGGGCCGTGAAAGAAAGGTACCGTCCCTGTCCATGCCTGCTGGACCATGAGTCAGCGGTAATATGCACCTTACCGCTGACCGCCCTGTCCAGCGAGGCATGGACATTGCCCTCCACATGCCGGTAGAGAGACGGAATCGCCTTCCGTGAGAAAAAGTGGCGTTTGGGAACCTGCCACTGAGGAACCGCACATTGAACAAACTCACGGAAGGGGGCCGAGTCTACCAACTGAAAAGGCAGCAGTTGAAGTGCTAGCAATTTAGCCAAGCTAGCATTCAACCGCTGGGCATGTGGATGGCTGGGAGTGTACTTCTTTCTACGGTCCAGCAGCTGGGGCAGGGAAATTTGCCTGCTGCAATCGGACGTCGGTGTACTGCAAGTACTTGGTTGTGACACACCTAATTCTACACCTTCAGTCCTCTCAGAGCAGCTTTCAGAGAGGACTGAAGGTGTAGTGGGGATGGAGATCCCAGCTGATGAGGAGCAAGGAGAGGTCCGCTTAGTTCTTTGGTGTGGGTCTTTTATGTGTGCCTGCCAACGAGCTGCATGGCAGGTCGACATATGTCTGGTCATGCTTGTGGTGCCCAAGCGGCTGATGTTTTGGCCACGCGAGATACGCTTGAGACAAATATTGCAAATAGCAGTGGTGCGATCTGATGCACTCGTCTCAAAAAAGGCCCACACCAAAGAACTTTTCTGATAACGTGCAGAGGCAGCGCCCTGCACAGGCGGAGCTCTGCGGTGTTGTACAGTTGCTGTGCTGGCCTCTACCTGGCCTCCAGGGGGCATCCTGCCTCGTTGGACATGTGACGCCGCATCCTCCTCCTCCTCGTCCTCCTCCTCATCCTCTCTCCCTTCAGGCACCCACGTGGAGTCAGTGACCTCATCATCCCCTCCCTCTTCACCACTAGAGCAAACCTGGCAGTAAGCTGCAGCTGGTGGAACAGTACTGCCAGATTCCTCAAGCTGGGTATCATCATCCGAGCCTTCGAATCGTTGGGCATCCTCCTGGAGCATGTACCCAACACTGTGCTCAAAGAGTTCGGGGGACTCCTCAGGAGGACATGGTGGGTCTAGGGAAGGGGTGGCTGATGATGCTCTGCCAGTACCCTGAGCCTGGGTGAGAGAGGATGAGGAGGATGAGGAGGGCTTGGTCATCCATTCTACCAAGCCTTCAGCATGATGCGGCTCCACATGTCCAGCTGCCGAAAACAAAGACGCGCGTGTCCCATGGCCACGTGCTGATGACGATGCACGACCACGTCCACGGCCACGGCCACGTCCACTAGAAACAGAGCCTGCCTGCCCTGTGTTCTTGGCTCTGCACGCTCTGCCTCCCCTTGGCGGTCTTCCAGCCATTGTAGTCGGTAGTCCTGTGGGTGCTGCTGAGAAGAATATATAGGAGCTCTGTGTGATGCCACTAACACACTAGAAGTCCTATGGGTGCTTCTGCAAAGAAGATATAGGAGCTCTGTGTGATGCCACTAACACACTAGAAGTCCTATGGGTGCTTCTGCAAAGAAAATAGAGGAGCTCTGTGTGATGCCACTAACACACTCGAAGTCCTGTGGGTGCTGCTGAGAAGAAAATATAGGAGCTCTGTGTGATGCCACTAACACACTAGAAGTCCTATGGGTGCTTCTGCAAAGAAAATAGAGGAGCTCTGTGTGATGCCACTAACACACTCGAAGTCCTGTGGGTGCTGCTGAGAAGAAAATATAGGAGCTCTGTGTGATGCCACTAACACACTAGAAGTCCTATGGGTGCTTCTGCAAAGAAAATAGAGGAGCTCTGTGTGATGCCACTAACACACTAGAAGTCCTGTGGGTGCTGCTGAGAAGAAAATATAGGAGCTCTGTGTGATGCCACTAACACACTCGAAGTCCTGTGGGTGCTGCTGAGAAGAAAATATAGGAGCTCTGTGTGATGCCACTAACACACTAGAAGTCCTATGGGTGCTTCTGCAAAGAAAATAGAGGAGCTCTGTGTGATGCCACTAACACACTCGAAGTCCTGTGGGTGCTGCTGAGAAGAAAATATAGGAGCTCTGTGTGATGCCACTAACACACTAGAAGTCCTATGGGTGCTTCTGCAAAGAAAATAGAGGAGCTCTGTGTGATGCCACTAACACACTAGAAGTCCTGTGGGTGCTGCTGAGAAGAAAAAATATAGGAGCTCTGTGTGATGCCACTAACACACTAGAAGTCCTATGGGTGCTTCTGCAAAGAAAATAGAGGAGCTCTGTGTGATGCCACTAACACACTCGAAGTCCTGTGGGTGCTGCTGAGAAGAAAATATAGGAGCTCTGTGTGATGCCACTAACACACTAGAAGTCCTATGGGTGCTTCTGCAAAGAAAATAGAGGAGCTCTGTGTGATGCCACTAACACACTAGAAGTCCTGTGGGTGCTGCTGAGAAGAAAATATAGGAACTCTGTGTGATGCCACTAACACACTAGAAGTCCTATGGGTGCTTCTGCAAAGAAAATATAGGATCTCTGTGTGATGCCACTAACACACTAGAAGTCCTGTGGGTGCTGCTGAGAAGAAAATATAGGAGCTCTGTGTGATGCCACTAACACACTAGAAGTCCTATGGGTGCTTCTGCAAAGAAAATATAGGATCTCTGTGTGATGGGACTAACACTCTTCAAGTCCTATGGGTGCTTCTGGGATGAAAATGTAGGTCTGTGTGATGGGACTAACACACTTCAAGTCCTATAGGTGCCTCTGGGAACAAAATATATGATCTCTGTGTGATGGGACTAACACACTTTAAGTCCTATAGGTGCTTCTGGGAACAAAATATATGATCTCTGTGTGATGGGACTAACACACTTCAAGTCCTATAGGTGCTTCTGGGAACAAAATATATGATCTCTGTGTGATGGGACTAACACACTTCAAGTCCTATAGGTGCTTCTGGGAACAAAATATAGGTCTGTGTGATGGGACTAACACACTTCAAGTCCTATAGGTGCTTCTGGGAACAAAATATAGGATCTCTGTGTGATGGGACTAACACACTTCAAGTCCTATGGGTGCTTCTGGGAAGAAAATGTAGGTCTGTGTGATGGGACTAACACACTTCAAGTCCTATAGGTGCTTCTGGGAACAAAATATATGATCTCTGTGTGATGGGACTAACACACTTCAAGTCCTATAGGTGCTTCTGGGAACAAAATATATGATCTCTGTGTGATGGGACTAACACACTTCAAGTCCTATAGGTGCTTCTGGGAAGAAAATATAGGTCTGTGTGATGGGACTAACACACTTCAAGTCCTATAGGTGCATCTGGGAACAAAATATATGATCTCTGTGTGATGGGACTAACACACTTCAAGTCCTATAGGTGCTTCTGGGAACAAAATATATGATCTCTGTGTGATGGGACTAACACACTTCAAGTCCTATAGGTGCTTCTGGGAAGAAAATATAGGTCTGTGTGATGGGACTAACACACTTCAAGTCCTATAGGTGCCTCTGGGAACAAAATATATGATCTCTGTGTGATGGGACTAACACACTTCAAGTCCTATAGGTGCTTCTGGGAAGAAAATATAGGTCTGTGTGATGGGACTAACACACTTCAAGTCCTATAGGTGCTTCTGGGAACAAAATATATAATCTCTGTGTGATGGGACTAACACACTTCAAGTCCTATAGGTGCTTCTGGGAAGAAAATATAGGTCTCTGTGATGGGACTAACACACTTCAAGTCCTATAGGTGCTTCTGGGAACAAAATATATGATCTCTGTGTGATGGGACTAACACACTTCAAGTCCTATAGGTGCTTCTGGGAAGAAAATATAGGTCTGTGTGATGGGACTAACACACTTCAAGTCCTATAGGTGCTTCTGGGAACAAAATATAGGATCTCTGTGTGATGGGACTAACACACTTCAAGTCCTATGGGTGCTTCTGGGAAGAAAATGTAGGTCTGTGTGATGGGACTAACACACTTCAAGTCCTATAGGTGCCTCTGGGAACAAAATATATGATCTCTGTGTGATGGGACTAACACACTTCAAGTCCTATAGGTGCTTCTGGGAAGAAAAATATAGGTCTGTGTGATGGGACTAACACACTTCAAGTCCTATAGGTTCTTCTGGGAACAAAATATATGATCTCTGTGTGATGGGACTAACACACTTCAAGTCCTATAGGTGCTTCTGGGAAGAAAATATAGGTCTGTGTGATGGGACTAACACACTTCAAGTCCTATAGGTGCCTCTGGGAAAAAATATATGATCTCTGTGTGATGGGACTAACACACTTCAAGTCCTATAGGTGCTTCTGGGAAGAAAATATATGATCTCTGTGTGATGGGACTAACACACTTCAAGTCCTATAGGTGCTTCTGGGAACAAAATATATGATCTCTGTGTGATGGGACTAACACACTTCAAGTCCTATAGGTGCTTCTGGGAAGAAAATATAGGTCTGTGTGATGGACTAACACACTTCAAGTCCTATAGGTGCTTCTGGGAACAAAATATATGATCTCTGTGTGATGGGACTAACACACTTCAAGTCCTATAGGTGCTTCTGGAACAAAATATATGATCTCTGTGTGATGGGACTAACACACTTCAAGTCCTATGGGTGCTTCTGGAAGAAAATATAGGTCTGTGTGATGGGACTAACACACTTCAAGTCCTATAGGTGCTTCTGGGAACAAAATATATGATCTCTGTGTGATGGGACTAACACACTTCAAGTCCTATGGGTGCTTCTGGGAAGAAAATATAGGTCTGTGTGATGGGACTAACACACTTCAAGTCCTATAGGTGCTTCTGGGAACAAAATATATGATCTCTGTGTGATGGGACTAACACACTTCAAGTCCTATAGGTGCTTCTGGGAAGAAAATATAGGAGCTCTGCCTGCCTGCCACGAACACACTACAAGTCCTATAGGTGCTTCTGGGAACAAAATATAGGAGCTCTGCCTGCCTGCCACGAACACACTACAAGTCCTATAGGTGCTTCTGGGAACAAAATATAGGAGCTCTGCCTGCCTGCCACGAACACACTACAAGTCCTATAGGTGCTTCTGGGAACAAAATATAGGAGCTCTGCCTGCCTGCCACGAACACACTACAAGTCCTATAGGTGCTTCTGGGAAGAAAATATAGGTCTGTGTGATGGGACTAACACACTTCAAGTCCTATAGGTGCTTCTGGGAACAAAATATATGATCTCTGTGTGATGGGACTAACACACTTCAAGTCCTATAGGTGCTTCTGGGAAGAAAATATAGGTCTGTGTGATGGGACTAACACACTTCAAGTCCTATAGGTGCCTCTGGGAACAAAATATAGGTGATCTCTGTGTGATGGGACTAACACACTTCAAGTCCTATAGGTGCTTCTGGGAAGAAAATATATGATCTCTGTGTGATGGGACTAACACACTTCAAGTCCTATAGGTGCTTCTGGGAACAAAATATATGATCTCTGTGTGATGGGACTAACACACTTCAAGTCCTATAGGTGCTTCTGGGAAGAAAATATAGGTCTGTGTGATGGGACTAACACACTTCAAGTCCTATAGGTGCTTCTGGGAACAAAATATATGATCTCTGTGTGATGGGACTAACACACTTCAAGTCCTATAGGTGCTTCTGGGAACAAAATATATGATCTCTGTGTGATGGGGACTAACACACTTCAAGTCCTATGGGTGCTTCTGGGAAAAAATATAGGTCTGTGTGATGGGACTAACACACTTCAAGTCCTATAGGTGCTTCTGGGAACAAAATATATGATCTCTGTGTGATGGGACTAACACACTTCAAGTCCTATGGGTGCTTCTGGGAAGAAAATATAGGTCTGTGTGATGGGACTAACACACTTCAAGTCCTATAGGTGCCTCTGGGAACAAAATATATGATCTCTGTGTGATGGGACTAACACACTTCAAGTCCTATAGGTGCTTCTGGGAACAAAATATATGATCTATGTGTGATGGGACAAACACACTTCAAGTCCTATAGGTGCTTCTGGGAAGAAAATATAGGAGCTCTGCCTGCCTGCCACGAACACACTACAAGTCCTATAGGTGCTTCTGGGAACAAAATATAGGAGCTCTGCCTGCCTGCCACGAACACACTACAAGTCCTATAGGTGCTTCTGGGAACAAAATATAGGAGCTCTGCCTGCCTGCCACGAACACACTACAAGTCCTATAGGTGCTTCTGGGAACAAAATATAGGAACTCTGCCTGCCTGCCACGAACACACTACAAGTCCTATAGGTGCTTCTGGGAACAAAATATAGGAGCTCTGCCTGCCTGCCACGAACACACTACAAGCCCCTCTTTCTAAATCAATCTTTGTAAATGAATCTATCTAACTCAATCTCTCTAAGTAAATCTCTCTAACTAACTAAATCCAGCAGAGTGTCACAGAACTATCCTGCTCTATCTACGCCGGAACAGCATGTGACCGGCGCAGACGGCGTGGCGGCCTTTTATAGGGGGGGGCGTGTACTAAAGCCCCTGAGCTGTAATTGGCTACATGCGTCCTGCCTGTAGCCAATTATGGCTCTTCGAGTTTCCGGGGCCGCTCGCATCACACGAACGTGATGCGATTGGCCAAAATAGTTCTGGGCTCGCCGAGCGAGCGAACGCCCGGTGCTCGATGCGAACGTGGGTTCGCATCGAGCACCGGGCCCATCCCTAATCAATATACGCGTTTTGTGAGTGCAAACCCCTTCCTCCAAACTAAAGTAGGTGAGAGGAAGGGGTTGCATCCCAGAAACACGTCCATTGATCCCCCATGATGGGAGCTAGCACATGTTGACACACTGGGGCTTATTTCAGTGACATTTGTGTGACCGTGTGTATGCAAGACAAGTTGGAGCCAACACCCTTCGAACAAAAGTCCACGGTTTTGTTGTTGGAATGTCCGATCATGTGTACGCGGCATAAGTGGAGTGGAGACTACGAGCCAGACTCACTTATAGGTTTAACCACTTCCTGCCATATAGCAATATGACGTGTGCAAAGTGGTTGTGTTATCCTGACTGAATGTAATATGACGTGATCAGAATAACAAGCTGGCACGTGTCCGCGGGGGTGCGTGCCCGCGGGGACACACAGCGCGGCAGTCAGTGGGGCTGTGTGTCAGTCTGACACACCACAACACTGATCTCTGTAAAAAGCCCCTGACAAAGACTCTTTACCACATGAGCAGCAGTGCCCATTAGTGAAGGAGAAAACGTACTTATTTACAAAATTTTATAACAGAAACGAAGAAAAACTTTTCGTTTAGCAAAAAATAAAAACCCCAGAGTGATCAAATACCACCAAAAGAAAGCTCTAATTTTTGTTTGGGTACAGTGTAGCATTATATATAAAAAGTGAAAACAGGCCTACATTACCTCTGCGTTTTTGGAACCTTCAACTTTAAAGCATATAAATATTTCCAATATTTCCAAAAGATAGCAGCCGTTTAAATTTGCAAACTGTATAAATAAAAAATAGTAAATGTCCACAAGCACCTCAATAGGTACCTAGAGTATCTCACGAAAGTGAGTACACCCCTCACATTTTTGTAAATATTTTATTATATCTTTTCGTGTGACAACACTGGAGAAATGTAACTTTGCTACAATGTAAAGTAGTGAGTGTACAGCTTGTATAACAGTGTAAATATGCTGTCCCCTCAAAAAAACTCAACACACAGCCATTAATGTCTAAAACCGCTGGAAACAAAAGTAAGTACACCCCTAAGTAAAAATGTCAAAAGTGGGCCCAATTAGCCATTTTCCCTCCCCGGTGTCATATGACTCGTTATTGTTACTCAGGTGAAAATGGAAAGCAGGTGTGTTAAATTTGGCATTATCGCTCTCTTATATTGGTCACTGGAAGTTCAACATGGCACCTCATGGCAAAGAACTCTCTGAGGATGTGAAAAAAAGAATTGCTGCTTTACATACAGATGGCCTAGGCTATAAGAAGATTGCCAAGATCCTGAGCGTAAGAGGCATGGTGAGTTTTTTGAAGATTTATTGGAAAATAAAGAAATTTCAAAAAAATGTAAAAAATGTCTAATGCCCCATACACACGCTCGGATTATCCGAGGACCAGGTCCGTCGGATCATGTCCGTCGTACTTTGTCCGATGTTGGTGTTGCATACACACGGTCGGACAAAGTTGTCGGAAAATCCGATCATTCTGAACGTGGTGACGTTTGTTGCCTATGACGGGACTACGTAGAGGCTAGTAGCCAATAGATTTGGTCTTGTAATGTGATCTGAGCATGCGTAGCACTTTGTCCGTCGGACTACGCTACACACGATTGGATTTGGTGTGATCGGACTTTGTTGTCGAAAGATCTATCCAGCAGGATATAGGACTTTGTCCGTCGGACAATCCGACGTACACTGTCCGATGGTGCCTACACACGGTCGGAATTTACGACAACATTGTCCGATAGGACAGAATCCATCGGATAATCCGACCGTGTGTATGGGGCTTTACATGCGGTCACCACTGTAGTATATAATCATTATATAACTGGTGTGGCGGTGATCAGGGACACTGACTGGTTACAGTATGTAAAAACAAAATAAATAAATAAATATTCTTTTTATTTATTTTTTTATTACATTTTTTTTTTTCTACAATTTTTCTTCTTACATACTGCAACCAGAGCAATACTGTCACGTATCAGGTGTGACCAGAGCTGTGTGGACAGCAACAGAGGAACAAACGCATATAAGTTGAAAATATATAATTTATTAAGAAAAGTGAATAAATACAACCACCTCCAATATACTACAATGTGTAACCAAACAACCACCAACAGAAACCCACAAATAATAACAGACAAATATATACAAGTAAAGGGGAATACCAGAATCATAAACAGGGCCAGGCCAGGGTCGACAACGGGGGGTCAGCAGCTGGGGAAGGAAGACAAACAGGACAAGGAGAGAATGGATGGATCACAGGAGGGACGGGTCAGGTACAAGGCTCAGGGTCCAGGGTTCAAGTAACGGACAGGAACAGGTTCAGGTTCAGAGCTTCACAGGTTCAGGGTCAGGGCGCAAAGAAGATACCAAGGCAAGGCATCAGTGTGTCTGCCGGGTACTTATACACATCTCCCGCAATTACTCCGGTGATGCCTAATTGCAGGAGATGATGTCGGCCCCACGCAGCCAGGAACCACCCGCTGGTGGACACCAGTACTGCGGCCCAAGGATCATATAATATTACTAACAGGGGAAGGCTCCCCAGGCAGTTCCAGACTGCCAGGAGACACTTGCTGGTGGACCACAGTACTGCACGCCAAATGTCAGACAGTATCATCAGCAAGTGGAACCTGACAAATACAGTGTTATCATACTCTTGGAAAGTAATCAAAATTTTTTTTCACTGTTATCAGCAACCATTTTTACTGAATGAAATGGATTCATTCAGTGTTTACTTTTGTGATTGGCCACAGCGAATCACATTGTACAGATGGGCTATGATTGGCCCTGTCTGTACTATGTGATTGCTGTGACCACTCACAAAGATCAACACAATAGTACACAATGGATAGCATGTAAGAAAGCCATCCATTGTGTACAATTGTCATGTGATCTGCTGTGATTGGTCACAGCGACCCATGGTACCATTATTTGACTATAGGCTGGGCCGGAACTGGTTTAAAAGGCACTGCAAGGAAAGGTACGTTGAAAAGAATCACTTGTGGCTGCACTCAGTCATTTTTGCATAGTTTATTATTCATGGTGTGCATAATTGGGTGCATGGAAGGGGTATGTTATCTGCCTGCATACCTTGTTCTAAAAGGTGTCCCTCTTTCCTATCGCAAAAAATTTGGATATGCACTACTGTGCAAACATTTAAGGCAGGTGTGAAAAATGCTGTAAATTAAGAATGCTTTCAGAAATTCAAGTGTTAATAGTTTACTTTTATCAATTAACAAAATGGAAAGTAAATGAACAGAAGAGAAATCCAAATAAAATCAATATTTGGTGTGACGACCCTTTGCCTTCAAAACAGCATAATTTCTTCGAGGTAGACTTGCACACAGTTTTTTGAAGGAACTCTGCAGTTAGGTTGTTCCAAACATCCCAGAATACTAACCACAGATCTTCTATGGATGTAGGCTTCCTCAAATCCTTCTTACTCTTCATGTAATCCCAGACAGACTCGATGATGAAATCAGAGCTCTGTGGGGTCCAAACCATCACTTCCAGGACTCCTTGTTCTTCTTTACATTGAAGATAGTTCTTAATGACATTGCCTATATGTTTGAAGTAGTTGTCCTGCTGCAGAATAAATTTGGGACCAATCATACCCTGATGGTATGGCATGATGGACAAGTATCTGCCTGTATTTCTCAGCATTGAGGACACCATCGATCCTGACCAAATCTCCCACTCTATTTGCAGAAATTAGGCCCTAAACTTGCAAGGAACCTCCCCCATGCTTCACTGTTGCCTGCAGACACTCATTATTGTACCGCTCTCCAGCCCTTCGGTGAACAAACTGCCTTCTACAATAGCCGAATATTTCAAATTTTTACTCATAAGTCCAGAGCACCTGCTGACATTTTTATACACTCCAGTTCCTATGTTTTAGTGCATAGTTGAGTCGCTTAGCCTTGTTTCCACATCGGCGGTATGGCTTTTTGAAAGCAATTCTTACATGAAGGCGACTTCTGTCCAGACTTTTCCAGACAGTAGATGGGTGTACCTGGGTCACACTGGTTTCTGCCAGTTCTGTGCTGATGGCACTGCTGGACATCTTCTGATGTTAAAGGGAAGTAAGCATTATGTGTCTTTCATTTGCTTGATTAGGTTTTCTTGGCCGACCACTGTGTCCACGTTGCCAATTTCTTTGTGCTTCTTCAATAGAGCTTGAACAGAACATCTTGAAACCCCAGTCTGCTTTGAAATCTTGGCCTGGGAGAGACCTTGCTGATGCAGTATAACTACCTTGTGTCTTGTTGCTGTGCTCAGTCTTGCCATGGTGTTCGACCTGTGACATGAAACTGTCTTTCACAATCTCACCTTAGTAGCAGACTTTGGCTGTTCCTCACCCAGTTTTAAGTCTCCTACTGTCAGGGCTGGCTTAGCCCTTCCTTCTCTGGGCTGGCTGCTCAGCTGTTGGCTAATTGCCAGCTCTCATCTCTCTCTCCACAGTTACCCAGCTGTTCCTGATCCTGTTCGTCTGACCTGCCTACTTAAAGCTGTCCAGCTCACTTCATCTCTACCTTCGCCTTGGTCACATCACAAGAAACCATCTCCTGCGTTCCTGTTTAAAGACTGGCTTGTTGACATACCTTCTGGCTCCTTATCCTGCTTGCTGTTCCTATACTTGGATCCCTGACTTCTGACCTGGCTGATTACCCGATTTGGTTACTGAACGCTGGCCTGGCTGACTACTCGATCCGGTTACTGGACTCTATGGACTTGCTTTGACTACGCTTATTCTATTTACCTTTTTATTTTTTATTAATAAACAAGTGTGATTTAATTGTACTTCTGTCTGGTTCTTGGTTTCTGACACCTACACAGCTGTTTTTGTTTCAGTTAATGACTGTGCTTTAACCTACATATGACATTGATGATCATTAGCACCTGCTTGGTATAACTGATAAAAGCAGAAGTAAAGTCTGCTGTATTTTTTTTTTCAAAGCACGCCAGGTGGGTTATGCCATAATGTAATAGTATGCACAGCATATTAGTACATTATGGCAGACTTACCTGTCATATGGTGTCCTCTCAGCACAGTGATTGGACCGATCCGGTGGGCCCCCAGTGCTTCCATATTTACCTAGTCTTCCATCCAGGTCCCGTGCCTTCGGCCACTTGACAGGCCAGGCCATGATGACGACACTCCTGTGCATGTGACAGATCGGGCTGTAAATGTTTGCTGAGCTGCACATGCGTGGCTTAATGAACATAATAGCTGGCAGGCATAATGATGCATTTATGGCAAAATACGGTCTGTTCTGTCATAAATACCCTGCCTGTCAGCCATTTGAAAAACAAGTTTACTTCCTCTTTAGTCATGCACCTGACTCTAATCCTACAAAATCTCTGACTTTGTGCAAGTGTACAAAATGTGCAAGTGTAAGAATTGATGTTGGTTTGAAGCCAAAAAGTAGTCACACCAATGACTATCAATGGGTAGGTGAAAGCCAATGGATTGGTTGGGGGGGGGGGGGGGGGGGGGGTGGAGTACACTGAGCGGTTGGTAAGGTGGATATATCTGGCAGCAGCATAAATGGTAGATGAAAAGGGGAAGAGCTTGTGTAGAGGTAGGCCTATGCAATAGTCAAGATGCGAGATAACAAGGGAATTAATTAGAAGCCTTGTTATCAAAAATCACTCCCATGCTTTTTAATAGACATGTGCAATTCATTTAGGTTGTGAAAGTTGTGAAATTCGGACAACTTTTTTGTTATTTGGAGATTTGGATGTATCCTAATTTCCAAATCACAATAGTAACGAATTTCAACGAATCCTAAATAAATTATAACAAAACGAATTATCCGAATTCGAAGTAGAAAATTAATTCGACCTTGAAAATTATTTTGACTTAAAAATGGAATCATATTGCAATAAATAGTGAAAATTGTGAAATAGTAAAAGTGAAATAAGATTATTCCTACTTAGGCTGCTTTATAGAAAAGAATATAGAAAAAAGGATAGAATATAAAAGAGTAGAATGACTAAAACAGAATACAATAGAAAATAATACAATAAAATAGAATAATAGAAGAAAATAGAAAAAATAGAATAGAAAAAATAAATAGAATAGATTGGGCAGCACAGTGGTGTAGTGGTTAGCACTTTCACCTAGCAGTAATAGGGTCGCTGGTTCAAATCCCAACCATAACACCTTCTGCCTGGAGTTTGCATGTTCTCCCTGTGCTTGCGTGGGTTTCCTCTGGGTACTCCGGTTTCCTCCCACACTCCAAAGACATGCTGGTAGGTTGATTAGATCCTGTCGATAAAATTGGCCAAATATGTGTATGTGTTTGTAAGTGTGTCAGGACCCCACAGGGCAGGGACTGCACTATACCACAGATGGACACCAGTGGCAAAAAGCACCCTGAGGCGATTCAGTTTGCATAGGTTGCGCTATACAAGTCATTCATTCATTCAGATTACAATAGAATAAAATAGAAAGAATATAGCGGTCTTCCGATGTTCACATTTGAATAGAATATATTAGAAAGAATATAGCGGCCTTCTGAAATTCAAATTTTGAATAGAATATATTAGAAAGAATATAGCGGCCTTCTGAAATTCAAATTTTGAATAGGATAAAATAAAAAAAATATAGCTGTCTTCTGAAATTCAATATTCGAATAGAATAAAATAGAAAGAATTTAGCTATTTTATGAAATTTGAATTTCAAATAGATTAGAAAAAAACTGAAAAGAATAGAAAATAAAACAATAGAATAGAATAGAAAAATAAAGGACTAGAGTAGTAAATAAAAGAATAGAATAGAATGGAAAATAAAGGCATAGAATAGAAAATAATAGAATAGAGAGAATATAGCCATCTTTTAAAATTATAATTTCAATTTAGGATAAAATAGAAAGAATGTAGCTGTCTTCTGAAGTTTCAATTTCAAATTTTGAATAGAATAAAATACAAAGAATATAGACATCTTCTGAAATTCGAGATTCAAATAGAATAAAACAAAATAGAACAGAAAATAAAGGAATAGAATAAAAAAAATTGAATACAATAGAAAATAAAAAGAATAGAATAGAAAGACTATAGCCATCTTCCAAAACTCGAATTCCATATTTTCCATTTATATTCTAATGCCATGTACACACGAGCGGACTTTTCGACGGACTAGGTCCGACGGTCTTCCTGACGGACTTTCGGCGGAGTTCCGACGGACTTTCCGAATGAACAGACTTGGCCACACACAATCACACCAAAGTCCGACAGATTTGAACGTGATGACGTAAGACCGGACTAGAATAAGGAAGTTCATAGCCAGTAGCCAATAGCTGCTCTAGCGTCGGTTTTTGTCCGTCAGACTAGCACACAGACGAGCAGATTTTTGGACTGGACTTGAGTCCGTTGGAAAAATGTGAAACATTTTCCATTTCTAAAGTCTGTCAGATTTTTGGACAGCAAAGGTCCGATGGAGCCCACACACAATCGAATTGTCCGATGGATTCGTTCCGTCGGACCTAGTCCATCGAAAAGTCCGGTCGCGTGTATGCGGCATAATACTTTGAATCCATTGAAAACTAATAAATTAAAGTAAACTAAATTAATTTTGTTTCAAATGCAATGAAACTAAGTTAGTAACTTAACAAATCGATCCAAAACAAAACACATTTTTTTCATTCTGCACATGTCTACATTTAAAGATCAAAACTAACTGTGCAAATGTTAAAATATTGATAACTTTGTCAAAAAAACACACAGGATAAGGCGATGACCACAGGTATTCCAGTCTATGTATGAGCACCTACCATTGTTAATTGAGAAAAAGTAAAACATTTAAAAAAAAAAAACACAGCTATTCAGAATGCAAATTCATATACTGTAGCTCCTATATCCAGTGTCATTGGATCTGGTAATGGATACACTTGGCTTAACACATGGATATGCTCCATACGCTGTTTCACTCTGCTCAAACTGATATGTAGCCTTCTACAAAAGCTTTAAAATATACATTTAAAGGGTAACTCCACTTTCGTTGGGAAAAAAAATAGCAAATATAGAAAAAATAATATAGCGTATACAATTGCAACACTAATCATATCGTAATGGAATGTTATTTAAAATTTCCTTTCCTTTTCAATCTGCAGCTGCTGTAATTTTCTGTAAATGCAATGCAATATGGCTACCTCAGAAACATAATTTACTGCTTGTGTGATTGGCTCACCAATTTCCCCAGAAGTCTGCCTAAGATACAAGTCAGATTTCAGGCATCCCCTGCAACAAAAATGTATTTTTTGGTGAGATACTCCCTGTAGGAACACATCTAAAGGGATGCAGACCCAACAGATTTCCTCATTAGTGCTGATAGATAATTATGAAACCACTCCCATTAGACCCACTCAGCACTGAGGAACATACATGGGTTTCTTCAGAATAGCAAAAGGTAGGAATCTGCAACAAAGGTTATTATAATCCTTAAGCCCCATACACACGCGCGGATTATCCGAGGACCAGGTCCGTCAGACCATGTCCGTCATACTTTGTCTGATGTTGGTTTTGCGTACACACGGTCGGACAAAGTTGTCGGAAAATCCGATCATTCTGAACGTGGTGACGTTTGTTGCCTATGACGGGACTACGTAGAGGCTAGTAGCCAATAGCTTTGGTCTTGTAATGTGATCTGAGCATGCGTAGCACTTTGTCCGGTCGGAATTCGCTACACACGATCGGATTTGGTGTGATCGGACTTTGTTGTCAAAAAATCTATCCAGCAGGAGATAGGACTTTGTCCGTCAGACAATCTGATGGAAACTGTCCGATGGTGCCTACACACGGTCTGATTTTCCGACAACATTGTCCGATAGGACAGAATCCATCGGAAAATCCTACCGTGTGTATGGGGCTTTACAATGTACATAGATCACCCAGAGGAGAATGTTTTTTTCTCAACAAAAGTAGAATTACGCTTTGACGTTTGTTCAATGCTTCAATTAACTGGATTAATGCATTATAGGAAGTCCAGACATCAGTATAAGATACATTGAGATACTGGAACTTAATATCCAAATATCATTCCTCAATACCAAACAATGCACATAGTACACCTGTACAATTGTAAAGTGGCCTTCGCCTTAGCCATGTTGCTTAGCATGATGTTTTCCAATTGGCATATACTGTATACTGTATGTGGATAATTAGCAAGTATGTTAACCACATAGACATACTCATCCAAATAGCTGCCCTTCAACTTTCTCGGTACAGTCCAAATTCCTTTTGATATCACAGGTTAGACAGGATATACAGTATGTCCCTATCTCCATGCTTCAGGAGTGTGGACAAAACGTTGACATCTACTCTGGTCATCTGCTGGTCAACGGGCTAAAGCCTCATACACACGATCAGATTTTCGGATGACCGTTCGTCGTTTTTTTTGTTGCATTCTAGTCTCATGTCGAAAGTGAAGAGGTTACTCACCATACGAAAATTTTCGTACAACAGAATACAACTTCAGAAGTGACATCATGTGTTGAATAGTTTGTTATGTATTCCTTTGTTTCTGAGCATGCGTAGTCTTGCTCTTACGATTTTTTCCGTACGAAAACCGTACTTAATAAACGAAAATCGGACGTTGAGTTTGCGTATGACAAAAATGTTATAGTCTGCAGATCCAGCTTTTGTCTGATGAAAAACTGGAATCGGCTGTCGAAACTACTAAGGATCCGACCAAATTTTACTTCCAATTTTCGTATTGCGTGTACAGGCCTTAAGACCACTTTCACACTGAGGCGCTTTTCAGGCGCTTTCGCTCTAAAAACAGCGCCTAAAAAGCTCCCGAAAACGTATTTCCATTAAAATCAATGAACGCTTTCACACTGGGGCAGTGTGCTGGCAGGGCTGTGAAAAACTCCCCTCCCCATTGAAATGAATGGAAAGCTCTTCAAAAGCGCCTGAAAATCTCTTCAAAAGCGCTCAGTGTTTTTTACTGGCAGTTTAGAAGCGCTTCAGTGTGAAAGTGGCCTTAGTCTCATGGTTAAACCACCAAATGTTTCATCCATAAGTATGTGGACTTCCTTGGGCCTTATATGGACATAGCTCACATATAAGTTGCCGTGGCTAAAGAGAAAAGACAATATTTAAAGAGGAACTTCACCTTCCCCACCAAATTTTTTTCATTCCACATTTCTCCCCTTCCTCTCTTACAATCTTTACAAACAAACTTTATTTATTTATTTTTTATCTTTTCCTTTGAACACATCCTTGCAGTTCTTGCAGAATGACATATGCAGTACCTACAGCCTTCTGGGTTACCTATGTCATGCATCCCAGGCAGCCACGGGGTATTTAACTGCACATGTGTTGTGCTGCTTTACTGTCTGGCTGTGAAAACCAAGAAGAGTCAGCCGGTCCCCCTGATGACAGGCATGTGTGTGTATCTTTTTATGGATAACCCAACTATATAGATGTAGGGGGAGAGGAAACATGGGGGTCAAGTTTAAAAAATTAGAAGAGAAAGTATGTGAAAGTAATGCCAACTCAACGGCTACCCAAAAAACACCTGAAACGCGTACTAGCACATTATAACAGACTTCACCCCCAGATGATGCCTCATTAAGACGATACGTGTCGGGAGAAAGATTTGCTGATGCCACTGCTGCCAATTTCTTTTCATACATGCCTAAATAAGCTTTTGTACATGTGAGTACCCATTTTATATGTTCATTAAATTTTAACTTGCTTGACGGTATTACGCTATGGTCTCATTTTCTCTTTATTGGTAATACCATTGGGGGATGAGCCACATACTATACCTGCCTACCACTCCTTCTTTCCATCAACCACTCAAACGCATAGTCTTGTCGTCGGTTACCAGACATCACAAATTGGAACAACTGCCCACATCGGTGTATTGCAAACACCATACAGCAATTTTGACTCATATGGAGTCCACGATAGTCGGTAAGCCTTCCATTAATCGGTGACGGAGTACATCAGACAAGCCGCACAAGTCACTTTATGTTTTACTGTATTCACTTAAGTCACTATTATGGTGTAATATTGATTTTTATAACAATTATTTTTAAATTTGGAGACACTATACTGTTTATTTGTGATGGTCTCAATTCAGTCACGTTTTGTCTGTAATCAGTAGATTTCACCATTTGTAATTTAATGGATATTCTATATGGAATATAGTTCCACTATTGGTCACTTACATTTATTATTTTTATACATTTTATTATTATATATTATTTCACAGTATATGTTTAATAATCACTATTGAACACTTTGAGCGCCGCACTATATACTTATTCATTATAACAGACTTACCTGAAATAGAAGCCTTACAGCAGCACGCCTTCACAGATGAAGGCACTTCCATCTTCATCACCTGGTCTTCTTTCCAGGTTTGCGGGCTTCAGCTATCTGATTGGCAGAGGCAGCGATGTGCATGAGCCTGGAAGTCACTATTTATGGCACGGTTCTGAGGGAACGGCACAGGTATGCCATTCCTGCACTGGTGACATCACCAGCTGCAACAAAAAAAAATATATCTCCTAAATAGTGCACATTTAGGAGATATTTACAGTACCTATAGTGCCTTGAAAAAGTATTCATACCCCTTGAAATTTTCCACATTTTGTCATGTTACAACCAAAAACATAAATGTATTTTATTGGGATTTTATGTGATAGACCAACACAAAGTGGAACATAATTGTGAAGTGGAAGGAAAATCTTAACCCCTTCCCTACCCGCCCATAGTCATATGACGCCCACAAGGTGGATCTACCATCCTGGGTGGGCGTCATATGACGTCCTCCCATTCCCGGCCGGGATCGGGCGGGACCGTGGAGCTGTGTGTGTAAACACACAGCTCCACGTCCTGTCAGCGAGCAGGAGACCGATCATGTGATCCCAGCACGGAGGAACACATGATCGGTCTCCCCCCCTTGAGTCCCCTCCCCCCCACAGTTAGAATCACACATTTAGGGAAAACATTAACCCCTTAACGCCCCCTAGTGTTAACCCCTTCCCTGCCAGTCACATTTACACAGTAATCAATGCAATTTTATAGCAACGATC